>JAWDJE010000003.1:127902500-129192500 GCA_035047345.1 Bradypodion ventrale
ATGTTTCAGTTGCATGGCAATAACATTGGTATTTCCATCAACTAAGACATAAAGCTATCAATCAAGAAAGGCCTGAGGAACATGTCATCCTTCCAGTGTTGCTTGATGGCTTCTCTTTAATTATGCTAATTAAATACACAGATGCACACATTAAAATTTTGGTGTACTCATCTCCGGAAAACATGATTTAGGCCATGACTTATTTGCATGGGCTCCCCTGGGGAAATGTTACTTTTCTGAGTTACAATTCCCACAGTCCACTGCTTAGTCTATCTTAGTTGCTGGCAATACCCATGTGATAGCCAGGTTGTTACATCAAACATTTACTGCATAAATTACTGAGCCAGCCTTTTAAAATCAGAGGCCAGAGAATTCCTGGAGAAATAGTCATATTCTGAAGCTTGCATAAATCACTGCACTTGTGTGTCATAAAACAGTCGAGTCTTTCCAAAATAGTTTCCCTTTCTTGTATCCAAAGCAATGTCTGACTCTTTGAGATGGCATAGTTTTTAACCACTGATCTAAATCCTCTCCCTATGGTGGACACTTTCGCTAATGGCTCATCTGAAAGACGCCCGTGAGCAGAAGAAGGAGAGCAATGCATTATAGAGACAGTTGGAAGTGAAAGTCAGTGGGTGTGCAGGAACCCCATTCATCATCTTTGCTCTTGTCTGATGAGAATAACTTTATTCCTCCCAACATGCCTGCATCTGTGGTGACAATCTTAGTCTACATTTCTCTTGTGGCCTACATTGCATATCTGGGTCAATAGTTTGTCTTCTATTGCATCACCATGGACCAGTAGCGACTCCAGGAGCATGACCAAATTCCAAGCAAAAAAATGTTTGAAAAACAGCAGCAATCCATCCATCAGTTTTATTGCCCACCCCCTAATTTTGTAATCTGGTTTTACAAGGAAAACAAAGTATCAGTACAGGCAGCTATGTCATGTTCTGGGAGGAAATGACCCTAGAGCAGTGATGGTGAACCTCTTAAAGACTGAGTGCCCAAGGAGGAGAAGGTGGTGTGTGGGCAGACACCGCTTGTGCCCATAAATCCATGTGACATCATCTCTAGTGCTCTCCCCCCACAGGAGCTCCCCTACCACCCATGGGTGTTCCCGACTCCTAGGAGGGGTGGAGGGTGTCTTGTCACTTTACCTTGTCCCCGCCACCATTGCCAGGGTGGAATTTCAGTCTCCCTTCTCCCCTCCCCATTGGCGGAGGGAGAGGGGTGGTCAGGAAGTGGTGCTTACCATTGATGGCATGCATGCCAACAAAGAGGCCTCTGCATGCCATCTCTGGCATGCATGCCATAAGTTCACCACCACTGCCCTAGAGTCAAGCCAACAAGAGGTGGGAAGGTAGAGTCTGTTAATAATGCTCAATGTCCCAGATACTGCAAATCTTAGAATATATACCCCATCCAGCTTTGTCGTAACTAATCAATACCAAAAGCTAAAGCAGGAGGTGGGGGAACCTTTTATAGGCCATTTGTGTAGGGTCTTGGGTAGGGCACACATTCCAGCACCAGGTAAGATTAAGGGCTGTACCCTTTGCAAAAGCAAAGTGAATTGGACCAGACTGGATTCTCACCTGCATGGAGAGGTTTCTACCAGCTAATTCTAGATATGTCTACTCAAGTGTAAGCCTCACACGACAGCATGCCAAGCTGCAGACAAGAGTCCAGCTCCATGCAGAGACTTCATGGGCTGCAAAACCAAAGCTCATTTCTATGTCACATGTGTCTTGAAGGAGGAGGAGCTGTCTCACAGAGGCAGCCAAAAGATCCCATTTTTCTGGAATCATAGCCTGGGCTGCATTAATCAAATGACAATGAAAATTAAGACATGGTCCCACATGAATACCATGACAACATGTTCTCAGCATCAAGTAGTCCCTTATTTTCACTCACTGATAGGAGATAACAATGTCCTTGCTACCAGACTGGGATATCTTGGGCCACACATTCATTTTCATCCAAAAATGGACCATTTTGACTCTATACACGACAGAATAGCCTGTCCCACAGCAGTATTTTGTTCCTCAAATGGTTTGCCCATTCAGATGTGTGGACAGTGTTAGTTCCCTGCCATTTCATTTGAATTTGCAGGGATTGTGACGAAGCCTTTGCAGCTTAAAAGGTGTTGCCAGGGCCAAAATTACTCTGGATGGTTCCTTAGGCCTTAGATGGGGTGAGGGGCAAGTACAGCCTATGGACTTCATGTTTCCTCAGAGACTCAATTAACACCCCCAGAAGCCCTGCTGCCAGGATTTCATGTCCCTTTTCTTATTTTTGAAAACCCTTTTTGTTTAATAGTCTTCTGGGTTTCTTGAGAGAGAGTGCAGGAAGCAGTATCCCCATTTAGGGGGGGGGGGGGGCTTTTAGAAGTTTTGGGTGGTGCAGGTTCAAAACAGGATGTCACTTAGAGCAGAAGCACACCAAAACATGGCAACACTGTTCCTACAGTTGTGTAAAGAGCCTTATTGCAAGGTTTTTAAAGTGAAAAATACTTTTTAAGATGATTGTAAGATAATTGTGACCCTTCATAATCCGTGTGTGTGTGTGTGTGTGTGTGTGTGTGTGTGTGTGTGTGTGTGTGTGTGTGTGTGTGTGTGTGTGTGTGTGTGTGTGTGTGTCCATGCCAGCTTTGTCAGATAGGGAGAATGTGGTGAGTCCAAGGGAGTGAAGTATTTGTGGAATGGTAAGTTAGTCCTGAGGGCCATGATAGCTTAGTAGTTAGTGATGACTGGAAGGTCAGCAGTTCAGCAGTTCAAGACCTGAGTGCTGCGTGACAGACGGAGCTCCCATCATCTGTCCCAGCTCCTGTCAATCTAGCAGTTCAAAAGCAAGAAATTGCAAGTAATTAAATAGTTATTGCTTCATCATTAAAGGTAACAGCATTCCATGTGCTCTGGCATCTAGTCATGCCTGCCATATGACCAAGGAAATGTCTGCAGACAGTGCTGGCTCTTTGGCTGCAAACAGAGATGAGCACCAACATCTAGAGTCAGACATGACTAGCTTTGAGCAAGGGAGACCTAAGTTAGTCCTACATCATGATATTGATCACATTCTCTGAGTATAGAGTATCCAGTCAATGAGATACCAATGAGGTAGGTGTTGGCAGGATGGGGGAAACCAGAAATTTAGCCAAAATGCAATGAAGGGAAAACTTTAGGGGACATTCTGCATCAGTGTGATAAGGCCTGAGCATGTTCAGTGGAACAGAATACTGACTGATATTTCGAGAGCATGAATGAAAAACATGAAAAGGAACAGATCTGGCTGGTTTTTTTTTTAAAAGAGGGAACCATGTACTGACAGGCTGAAATCCAGTAGTAAGTCACGAGAATAGACACATTGAAACAATGGAACTTATGAAAGAGTTGAATAACCAAATTCAATTGTAGCTTACTACTAGCCAGAATGTATTTATAATTTGTTTGAAATATTTAGATCCTTCTTTTCCATTCCTAAGATGTTAGGATCAGTGTGATAGTTTAGCAATATACAAACAAGCAAACTAAATCACAATAAAAGAGCAACTCCATCAAAATATGAGTATAAAACCATACCCCACAGGCTCACAGAATATTTCCCTTGAAAGAAGTGGCACTATTTAGATGCTCTTGTTGAAATGTCTTTGTCTTACTTGTCTAGTTGACCACTGTTATGACTGGAAACTGTTTGCTTGCTATGCATTTTGCAAGTGCTTTCTATCTCCATCTACTATGCTCCAGGTATCAGAACAGGTGACAGCCAAGGAATATGGCCACACCCACCTTATCCAGGAGACTAGAATGACAGAACTCATATTTGATCCTTGAGTAGAGAAGGGGCCAAATCAACAGATTGACCAAGCAAACAGAGCATGTAAAACAGTTTCTTTAGTCAAGGACAAGGGCAATCACGAAAGGATAATTCCAAGGAATACAAGGCTCATCATCCAAATTGTTTAGGCCAGTTGCCCAGGCTGTGAACCAGTTAGGAAACATCTGGAACTGAACCTCACCAAGATGGAGGGGGAAATTATATAATTTTCTTTCAGGAAGAAATTGTGCAATTTTACAAACCAAAGGAAAATTCAAATTGACTTGATCAGAAATTGTTTCTTTAGTTTAGTTTTGCTTTGGGGGAAATGCAGAACTGAAAGTTTCAAGCCTTTGGAAACTGACAGGTTTAGATTTTTCTTTAGGGTCCACCTGGTCATCAAATTTCATGCACATCAGGGGAAAATCTTTAAAAATTACTGCTGCTTTGCTTTTCTAAGATACATCAATGGGAGGCTTACAAATTGATCTGGATTCAAGGCATGAATCAAACCAGATGGGGAACAAATCACTTTAAACTGAACTGGGAATCATTTGGAAGCCCCAGATTGGCTTTTCAATTGAATTGGGGCTTCAAGCAGAGTCCTATCTTGAATAACCTAAAAACCATATTTCACAGTGATAGTGACTTTTCCTTCTTTGGTCTGGCCCTTTAGTCACTTTTCATTGCTTTTTTCTGACCCTTTGCATTTGACACATTTCAGAGTTCCCTATTACATCAAACTCCCCTATTGCTGATTTGAGTCAATGTCTTTAAGAACTTTCAGATGGAGGGTTAATCCATTTTCAAGTCAATGGTAAATGCTCAGACTGCATTGGCAGAGAAATGAAAAAAGAATTTTCCCCCAATGAAGACACATTCATTTGAAAAGAAAAGAAAAGCTGTGATTAAAATCAGCCTCAAGACAAGAGCCCATTAATTTCTATGGCTTCAGATGAAACATTTACTGAGAAAAAAGGAAATGAAATGAATACTAAAGAATGTGCCTAGAATTCAAACAGACTGTTCTGAGCTCCAGTTTGAGTATACAAAGCCTGATAGGAACAATGTTCATTTAATGTGAACAGAGGAGAAACACGAATTACAAAGAGCCACGGCTGAGATGTTGGAGACAACGGCTGTTCAAAACTCTTTCTATTCCTGGAAACTTTCAGGAAGGACAAGTCTCCTCTACTGCATATTGCACAGAGAGCCATCCTTTGTTTGAATACAGTGTAGCCTTCAATTTGCAAATACGGTATCATCTATTTCAAGGACTCCTGAATCCACGTTTTGCAGAAAACTAAATACAGTAAAACCTGGAGTTACGAAAAAAATCAGTTCCCTGGCCTATTTTGTAATTCAAATTTTTCCGTAACTTGAGGCATGCATTAAAAAATATATCTTTTAAAAAATGGAGGCATTTTCTACCTTCTGGCTGCTGCTGCTTCCTTTTCTTACACTTCTGATGTGGCTGGGAGTGATTTTTAATGCACAAAATGGCAGCACCGGCATTTTGGACACTAAAAACCTGAATTTTTGAGTTACAAGTTTCCCCTGTAACCCAGGGCATTTTGTAAATTGGATTTTTTTCATAGAGTCAGGAGCTCGGTTTACGAAGAAAACATTTCGTAACTCAAAAAATTCGTATCTTGAGGTGTTCGTAAGTCAGGGTTTTACTTACTGTAATTATAAAAAGGGAGAACAAAAGACAGGAACAGGATTGGGAAAATTGCAGCCTTTCAAAATGCAGTTGGGTTCCAACTTCCATAAGGCCCTGTCAGTAAAGGGGATGATGGGTGCTGCATCTATCTAACAACATAGGGGGAGGTCACAATTCGCAAGCCTTGCTCAGGGAAGTGCTCACCAACATTTAGAGCAAAGATGGACAACCTCCTTGTGCAACTCAATGTGGTTCTGTTTATAAATACAGTAAGTGTATTTTGGAGGGCATTCTCATTGGTTGTTCTCAGGTGATGAAGTTCCCTGGTGACAGGAGGTTGGTTGGATCCCTTTCTGTTGCAGGCATGCTGACAGCCAAATACTTCTTGTTTTACTCAGGTATTCCTTTGGTATTGACTGTGTTACTGCTGAAAGGAATCTTAACCGGTTGGGTGCTAGCTGTGCTTTTAGTACAGTGATACCTCATACAATGTCCAAACTTGGTTCCACAAGTTTGGACTTTATATGGATTTGGACTTTGTATGAGGCATACAAAATCCTAGCCGCGATGCCTCATACAACGTCCAAATCCTTGCCGTGATGCCTCGTACAACATCGTTTCCATAGAGATACATTGTACTGTAACAGCACAGTCTTCAGGGCAAAGTCAAGGAAACAGACAGGAAACTGACAGAACTTTAAGAAAACATTGTCTAAAGGCTAAATACATTACAAAAACATGTCAAACAACTCTGATTTTAGGGGACAAACCATACAACGAGTTTTTAACTTTTGAAAACTTTATGAAGTGCAGGTTTAAAAGTTAACATGTCCCATCATGCGGCATGGTGTTAATCTGCAGCCATGTGGCCGATCATCCATTTTGTACAAGATACTGTAAACAATTACTGGATGGAAGCAAGGACAAAATGGATGCCAACATCATGCAGCACAGTGTTAATCATCCAAACAGCAGCAAACACCCCACCCAACAGTGCTCCCCCAAAAAAGACCAACATAAGAAAAATTATGGAGCATGCAATCTGTTTCTAAAGACTACAGCAGCAAACACCAAACAAGTGCCCACCCCACCAAAAAATTGCCCTCCCCCATCCACCTCCCCACTCTTCGCCTCATGCAAAACCCACAAGAGCAATGCACGCATGTGTCCTGCCTTTTATACTGCCCAGGCACAATGCAACCCAATGCCTCATACAAAGTCTCAGCAACTTAGTATGAGGCAACTTTTTTCAAGGAATTAGACGATGTTGTGTGAATTCGATGTTGTACGAAGCGGACTTTGTATGAGGTATTACTGTATTTCCTTTTCAGTTGCATTCTGTAATTGTTTTTATGCAATCTTAACCTATAAATCCATTGGAACTGGCTATGGGTTTCTATGCGTCGCCCTACTTACCCGCACCCACCCTTCGTGCGCACGGCCAAAGTCGCTACGCAGGTCAACGAAGGTTTTAGAAACCCGAAACGGGGGCCTCAGCTCCACAAATGGCAAAAACATGAAAGAACTTCATTACCCCAAAAGCATTGCGTTTCGCCATGCTTCTCTGAGTGGCAGCCAATTACGAGGTCAAAAACAACGCTCTCAGTCTTTCCGTGCCGCGCCGCAGCCAATCCTAACATGCGTATTAAAACCTTGCCGAGGCACCGACGCTGAAACCACAGGGAAAAATACAGATCCCAGCATCCTATTCACTTAAACACCATATAAGGCGTTACAATAGAAATCACACCATGCAACGTATTCACAGTACTATAGCCAATCATCACCTTCGGTGAGAACGCGTAAAACACGCGGAGTTCACCTCAGAAAACCATGTTTCGCTCACGGACAATTATATGTTGCGTGCTCAAGAGTTGTAGCTGCAGAGAACTTATTCATACTAGCAGAAAAAGAGCAAACCAAAAACATTGTCTACCAGCAAGTACTGCAAAAAATAAAACACTAAGCGCCACATTCAAACATAACACATAAAACAATTACAATGAAAGCAGACAGTAATAAATAGAAATAGTAAAACAGCTTTACAAAAGATAACATGAAAACAGTTAAACTTACCAAAATACGAGTAAAGGAAGCCCCCAAAGTCATCGACAGTACGCATCGTGTGTCCATAAACTTTCCAAAAGCCAGGCAAAATACACTCACAGACGCTTCAAAAAGAAGCAAGACACGAAAAATTTTAAAGGAAAATACGCACTCCCTTACAGCCATGCCTTCTGCACAGCGATACAGCAACGCGGAACACAGACACACCTCCAAACATGCAAATCCACTTAGCTCACCAAGCTCTCCCTAAGTCCAAAAACAGCGAGGGAAAGTAACGCGATAACGAGATTTACCAAACATATGGGAAACACACAGCTTAAAAACGAAACTAAACGAACAACGGAGAGTTGCCAAAGACGTGAGTGCAATCTTACCGAAGGAAAACAATAGCGAGGCAAAATAAATAACTAGAAATGGAGAAAGAAAGCAAGAAATCATCAAAACAAAATTACACCCAAATCGAAAATCTGCACGAAGACATACGCTCCAAAATCCAGGACCCCAACGGATCACTCACCGCCGGTAAACTAAGTATGCATCACTCCATGCAATATCAACATGGAAAAATATTACCATGGAAACAACAGACAACAGAAATAACAGAGAATGACTCCAAAATTTACATAAAAAACAAAACAGAGGAAGAGGGAAAAACAAACACAAACAAACAAATTATTCCAAAAGAAGATACAGAAAATAAACAACCAGAAATGCAAATTATCAAAACAAAAGAAATACAAGCCACAACAAAACCAAAACTAATTTTACCATGGAAACAACAAACAAAAGAAACAACAGACAATTACTCTGAAATCAACAGAACAAGCACAACAAACAAACAAGAACACACAAACACAAACAAACAAATTGGCAAAAATGAGGAGCCACACAATAAACAAGGAGAAATGCTAATTGTCAGAAAAAAAGAAAAACAAACCATAACTAAACCAAAATTAATATTGCCATGGAAACAGCAAACAACAGAAATAACAGCCAACGACAACACAAACCACAAAACCAACACAACAAAGGAAACAGAAACAGCAATTACAAACCAGAAGAAAACGAAAATAAACAACCAGAAATGAACACTGTCACAAAAAAGAAATACCAACAATCTCCAAGAAAAACACAACACTTCACTACAAAGAACAAACAACGGAAAATGCAGAACTACAAGAGAAGAAAACAAAAATAAAACAACACCCACACAATAAAACATTAGAAGAAATAATACAACAAATAAACAACAAACAAATAGAGCAACAAGAAACACAACAATCAATCTATGGAAAAAAACATGACAACCAGCCACAACCACAACAAAGAGACCCACAGCTGCAAATTAATAATGAGTTAGATATAGACTACATCATACAAAGGCATCTACTCATCATGACTCATCCACCAAGTCCATTCAACCAGCCACTAGCCGAATTAATGCTCCAACATTTTCTGAAGATCAAATGTGAACAGACCCAGAGAGAAAAAGGTAAATAAACAAACCAATGACATTTTCTAATATTGTAAAAAACAAATATGTATAACTTTGTCATTATTCTCATTAAACAGGTACCCCAACAAATCAACACTCAACTAACTGAACAACAAAAAAAAAAACAACTCTTACTGAAGGTAAATAAAAAATTTAGAAAATTTTTTTATAAAATTATATTTACTAACAACAATATTTACAGATTTACATAAATGTAAAACAATATAAGGATCACAAATAATACATTCCAAAAAAACCCAAAAAACCAGACCAATAGACAAATATCAATATCTCTCCCTGTGTATTATGTTTTACAGATGAAAAACACACATCGCTGGACGACAAAGGAGGAAAATATATATATATATAGTTAAATGTTTAATATATCTTTGAAAAAAAAAGGAACATACTTTACTGTGCAAATAACAGTAATGACACAACCACTTTAAATATAAATTCAGCATTTTCAAATAAAAGTAACATACCTCAATGTGTAACTAACAGTAACGACACAACCAGTTTTAAAAAAAACGTTAATTGTTAAACATGTTTTTGAAAAATAATAAAAAATTTTTTTTTACAAACCATTACAATGCATCTTCTTTAATACAACACAGGGGGGGGGGAAGCCCGGCAACGCCGGGCAAACCTTGCTAGTGTTTTTCTAAAGCAGCAATTTATTTTAACACCCCCTGTTATTTTTAGCCACTCTGAGCACCTTTTTGTTTTCTAGAAAGGTCATTATAAATTAAGAAATGGTTAAGATTCCCTGGGGGGGGAGGGGGGCAGTTCTGGACTCCTGTTATGGTCCTAATTGCTAGTTTGATTTTTTTAAAAAAAATAATCATATGACTGTATCATATGACTGCCTCCCTCATGAAATGGTACTGAAGCTTTCTTCGTTTAGTGGTCTTAAACAGTTCTTGTTCTTTATCCATCTGCTGCAACACTTCTATATTAGTCACATGATCAACCCATGATATCCTTAGCATGATACCTTTATACCTTTTCTACCAACTGCTTTTCCCTTTTAATCCAACAACTGGAAGTTTGGAATGAAAGTTGTACTTGTATATGTATGTGGCTGGCTGAAAATAGGGAAAACACTGTACCCAGGATACAACTCTACCTAAGCCAGACTCTAAGGTGGGGTGGGGACAGATTATCTTCTGCTTCCTAGTCAGTGGTATTTAAAGGGGAAATCTACAAAGAGTACTGGATGCGTAAAGCACCTGCAACTAATTTAGCAAGAATATTAAACAGTCATGGTCACTATTCTAACTATAGTAGGATAGTGATAAGTTTATGATTGAAAGATTGAATAGAAATAAATTTTAAAGAAAAAGTAATAAAATTAGTATTAGTAAGATAACCACCACCAGGAGGGAAAAAAGAAAGGGAAATTGCTGCACCACCACAGGCATTAGGATTCACTCATTGTTCTTAAACAAGAGTCCGTCCTAGTTCCGGTCTCTCTCCCCTTCGGTTCTTCACATGGAACAACAAGGGGAGTGAAGCAGATAGAAGGTGAAGGATAAGGTGAGGGTGATTGGAGAAGTCCGAATATGTCCTTATATGTTACAGGTATGTTTGTGATTTAAATTTAATATGTCTTTATATGTTACATGTTCATTTGTGGATAGAGGATTATCTTTTTGGAGTGTGTTTTACTTGATGTGGGTACTTTTTATATTTGTTATATGATGTTTCTTGTTGTATTTTTGTATTATGTATTTTTTTCTGTTATAAAATTTTTTAAAAAATGTTACAAAAATAAAAAAATTAAATAAAATGCTTACTTCTGCAAAGAAAGTTTTATTTTGTGTAATGTTGCTTGGTGCATTTTTATTCACAAATACACATAGTCTGTATCCTCTGAACATTTCACAAATACAGTAAAGATGGTTACAAAAATATATTGAAATGGGAATTGAAAGCTGTATTGAGTTATTGAAATGCACACTGTATGAAATTCTTTTTTTAAAAAACAACCTTGTATTAACATTTACAAATTACTATATGCTAATGCAGGGATCCTCAACCTGCCAGCCATGGGCCAAATGCGGCCCATGGTGCCATTTCGCCTCCTCCACACCCGGAAGTGCCATGTGGAGGAGGAAGGGTAAATGGCCATCCAGCCCCCGAAGCTGTCCGAGGGAGCATGACCCGGCCCCCAGCTTCAAAAGGTTGAGAACTCTTGTGCTAATACCTTGCAAATCTATCTCCTTTTTTGTCCCCTTTCATTGGTAATGCACTTCCTTTTGCCCTTTTTGTGGTTTTTTGCAATAAACGTGTTGCCATCCTAGCTGCTTCAAGTCTAGGCCTCAGTTATATCTTTTCCTTCCTGCAAACCACTCGGCATAATCTTTCCTGTATGATTCACATTTTTTGTACCTTATGTACCAAGGAAAGCTTGAAGCTTTGCCTCTCTACCCACAGCAGGGGAAAAGTCTTGACTTCTAGACCTCGTTCATTCATGCATAGAAGTCCTCACAGGTCACTGAATTTGTTTTGTATTGTGATTGCAGCCTTTTGCGCAGGCAGGAACACATCCTGCATCCTAAAATGATCCATAAGGACTTTCTAAACAATCAATAGAAATGGATTTTATTCCCAACTTAGTCGTGCAGTCTTCACTTAATAGTGGTCCTGCGGCTTTGCTGTTCGGTCCCTTCCAATAAGGTGAGAAATAGAAGCGGCCTCCAGTTCACATGATCAGGCTGTTTGTCAAGCTCCTGCTGAGATGTCTCATAAGCAGCTTCCAGATGATTTTCATCTCAGTCTCCCTGGAGTGCCAGATACCTGGCAGGCAGCCACTCTATTTGGCAATGTTTTGGTTAGGCAGCAACCCCCCCCCCCAAAAAAAAAAACAAAAACAAAAACAAAAACAGAAAAGCCCCTTCCCTTGGTCTGTTTGAACTCATCATCAGTGGTTGCACTGATTTAAATCAAGGTAATTTATATCAGTGATTTAAATTGTTGGGAGGAGGCCTGCAAGCATATTTGAATTATTGATTTAAATCCAGTTTTCCCTGTTGAGAGTCATACATTTCCTAAACAAGGTATGCATTCTAATGGGTGGAATAATTAAAACATAATCTTGTGCAGCACCAAAAATATATTTTTTAAATTCAGGGGGTGGAGAACCTTTAGCATTCCAGATGTTTTGGACTTCAACTCCCAGCTGGCCTGGATGATATAACTAAAGGTCTGGTATTATGGGTCTTATGTAGGGTATTTTGTAGTCTAAGGTATCCAGCAAGCCAAAGGTCCCTCAGCCCTGCTTTTGAATGGCTTGGGGGTATTAGCCTATTAGCCTATCTTCAGAAGTGTTCCCCTGAACAAAGTTAGGTTCATATCTAGGACCATACCATGCATGGGGCTGGGTTGCAACAAGTGGCCCAGAGTGCCTAGGAGCAGGAAATGGCTGATAATTTGTAGGAATTGGGGCCGCTGAGGGCCGTAGGTCCCGGAGGAGACTGATCAAGAAACGATACGAGGCAGTATGGAGCGAGATCAGATCAGTAGTTTATTGAGGGAAAACTTCAACATATATAGAGGGAAAAGCGCAACGGTGGCAAAACCGTCATCTGACAGAAATCACATCACCTGTTTACTCGGGTTAATTGGGAATCTCTCTGGGGGAAGTTGATTAACTGGGACAAACATTGAAATGGGAAGCACCATTGTCCAAGGATTAGGCTGGGGTAAACATGGCTTCTATTTGTGCCTGAGATTAGACTGAGACTCGGAGATGAGTGATTACTCTAATGGGTAACAGAGTTAGATATCTGCTCTCTCAGCAGATCCGCTGGCCAGGTCAAGGAATTGGGTGAATCAAACCCTATCATTTATCCACCCCCCTTAATTTCTCTGCCCGCAGAGCCCACGGCTCAAGGAGCGTTCTTCCGAAGTGGCCTCTGTGCGGGCCGTTCCATGCCCACCGGGCATGGGGAATCCACAATAATTGGCAAAATACTGTTTCTTGATGAAGCAGAGAATAAATGTTCCATTGACAAAGATGTAAGTCATCATTCCCTTTAAGCAGTGAATCTGGCGAGTTGAGTGCCTCGTATTCTGCAAACAAAATAAGGCCACATCAATATAGACGAAGTGGCCTATCCTACATACTTGGGAATGCCCAAAGTATCCAGAATTTTTTCAGCTTGGTAATTAAAAGGAAAAGATTTTAAAACAGCATCATTACTCATTACTCAACATCCTTCATGTCCTGTGAATTTCTTGGGTATATACCTCAGTGAAGAACAGTAGAAGAAGGGGAAGAGAAAGAAGCAGGAATTAGCCTGTTTAAGCTCCAAACCATTTCTAGTAAGTATGGTGGAACTCATGGACAAAATAAGTTACAAATTGCCTCTCCCTCTTCTATACAAAGATGTTTCAAGGCTGCTTTCCCCCTGATTGCCTTTAAGCATACAGGCTCAGATCCAGGACCTGCATTCAGGTTACTCTTCTATTCATTTAGCCTCCTTATTTATACATCTACTGTTTTCTCTTAGTGTTTGAAATCACTGGAGCTTTCCATTGGCACTGCTGTTAATATTACCACACATCTTACAAGGCTCCCTCCCACCCCCCGCAATTTTTATTTTCTACCTTTCAGTTGAGATGCATTTTTCCTCAGTCTGGTGTGAGACCCTTGAGAGAGAAAACTGACAGCAATAGTTTTCTATTCTCACCTTGCTCTCTTCGTATTCTCTGCTAAAGCCCACATGATGGTCATATCTAAACCATTTGTGAATCTAACTGAACATTATGGAACAATGTGTATTACCAATGATTAGCTTGTTGTTTTCCCTCCGACAATGGGATCTCCTCAGAGAGATGAGCCTGGGCAAATTAAATCTGCCAGTTAATCCTGTGTTTCCTTTCCAACAACCAATGAAAAAATAAAGCTCGCTGGAATGCACGATATGGAGAAAAGTGAAGCATAGGTTATGACAGACATCTTTCAGCACCTAAGAACCATTTCTTCCATCAGGCAAACTTCTTTTTCTACTTTGACACTGTGACTCAGAATCTTAGCAGATATATCTTCAATTTGTGTGTGTGTTTGTATGTTTATGTGTACATGTGTTAGAAAGATCTTGCCACACCTTAAAGTGTTTCTCCCCCTCCACTCAACTAGTTCATTTCCCATACCTCAGATGATCCTTGAGGTATGAATAAGGATCTTCTCTATCTACTTAAGGGGGTCCACCACTTCTGCTTCTGTACTAAAAATCCCAACCCCAACCCAAATGTTCTTGTCTCCTCTTGCAGCTGTCATCATTCTTTTTAGCACAGGAACATACATATATATAAGAACACAAGAAGCCTCCTGAAGCATACCAAAGTCCCATGCAGTCCTGTGTTCTGTTTCCCCAATGACTGAATAGATATTTACGTAAAACAACAAATAGAAGTATGAACTGATCTGTCACTTTTTCTGAGTCCAAAATCTTAGTAGTAGTAGTAGTAGTAGATGAAGAAGAAGAAGAAGAAGTCCATTGTATCCGATTAATGCAGAATCTTGTGAATTTCAATTTGGTATCAACAACAAAGCAAACAAAATATTTGAAGTAAACAAAATTATTTACATAAGCACTAGTGAAAAACAAGAAGTATGGCTATTCCCAGCATGAAGAAGACTATTTTGTACCTGTCTACCACATAGTTGCTGAAAATGACCCTGTCAAGCTTCATACACAGACCTTTGGACCCAAACTTTTCCTGACCTAAACACCTGCATGTACAGATCTGCCAGTGGTTGAAAACTTGTTTTTCAAGTGGTGGTAACTTTTGGGCACTGGTGAGTTCCCTCCTCTGGTCAGTAGCTGCTTTAGTCTTCTTCAGATTGAAGGGAGCTGTAGGAATCTGGAGCAGGGGATGAAGTAGCTTTTAATGCCCCTGAAATGGCCACCAATGATGATATCATGAGAACAGGATTTTAGCCAGTGATGTTTTCTCCGCTTCATGTTTTTTTGCACTTATAGTTGTTTCAAGTTCTTTGTATTTATGAAATACTGGATAGCTCTTTTTTAATGAATCAAAATAAATGTTCACCCATTGCTAAGCAAGATAGGAAAACAGTAGTTCTTTCCCACTCACGGTCCCTTCAGCAAGTGCTGTTGAGAGATGTGTTGCCTTTGATACTGAATATAATAAATGGGAAATTCAGTGTATACATTTTCCATGAATCATCATACATGCATAAAAAATTGCAATTTCTTCCCAAGGCCAAATCAATATTAGACGTGGGAGAAGTGAAAAGCTGAACTATGCGATCAGGAGAATTACATGGTTCACTAGTTGATGGACTGTATCAATTTGGATTGCTATTGAGATGTTTCAGCGTTCCTCTGCACAAAAGCAATACGTCAAGGGAAAGACTAGAACGCTTCTTCATGGCACACTAGCTTTCTCTGTGCAAAGAAGGTTTTTGTTCTTTGTTTTCTAAATTAGGAGGGACAGTTAAACATGCAGACTAGAAAGAACTGCAGAATAATTCTGCTGATTCTGTAATTAAGCGTGGGACACCCAGAAGACACAGAAAAGAGGAAGCCTTGTATCATGGTTAGAGGTAAAGAGGGAGATGGTTGTGAATTTAATGTCAGCTTCAAGATCATGTGCCAGGAAGACTCTCTTAGAAAATGGTTGAGAACATTATACTAGGCTTCAAGCAACAACATAAAGGGGATCTAGCACCAGACCTCATGCTGTGATTTGGAAATTTTACTTTTTGGACCACAGCTCCCAAAATACCCCTGCCGACATAGTCTTGGTCTATTCTGGGACCTGTAGTCCCCTCTCCCACAAAAAACAACAACATTTTCCCAAGCTTTGGTTGCCTGAGGATTAGTAAGCAGAAAGCGAGGAGAAAATACATTTAGAACCTTGGCAACTAGAGTCCATCCCATTTGCTGGTCTGCCAATTGCTGCCAGAGACATGCACCAACGAGGGCTTGCATTTGAGCAATGACAAAGGGAAGAAAGTGGCTTCATTTTGGCAGTCCAGGGTTTGATCAAGACAGGAAAGAAGAATTCATTCCTCTTGCAGGTTTCAAGGCCAGTCCCAGTTGATTGCTTAACATGGGAGTTGATTGCTTAACATGCAGAAGAGCAACAGCAATGGCCTTTTAGCTATTCCTCTCTGTCTGACGAATCATGCATGCCCCAGTTCCTTGTCCCAGACTTGCTAGCCAGTCTGCAGCCACACACTACTGTTGAGGTAACATTCAATCTTTCTCTGTAATGAGGGGCTACACTGTGATGGCTAACATTGGCACCCCAGGTGTGCTTGGACTTCAATTACCAGAAGCCCAAGTCAGCACTCCTGCTGATCAGGGCTTCTGGGAATTGAAGTTCAAGAACAGCTGGAGTGTCAAGGTTCGCCATCACTGGGCTTCCATCTTCTCCTTTGGCTCAGGCAGTCAAATATCTAGGACTGGCTGTACCTGCTCTGCCCTTCTCTTTCCTCAGATGCCAATGGTGCTCTCTCTCTCTCTCACACACACACACACACACACAGAAATCAGGCTTTCTACAAGGGAATATCAGCAGACATTGTTGCAGGAAACCTGGGAATCTTTGTGACTTCTTGCTTTCAATCTATGCCATTCACCAATACCATAAATCTCAGGCTCCTACAGCAAAACCAGGTGAGGGAAATACCCTTCAAAGGTCTTTAAGACAGAGTCACTTAGTGCAGAATTAGAAATGGGCTTTGGGGATTAAAAAACATTCTGTTGCCACAATTGCCCACCATTTCTGGAGAACTGTTTCTGATTCCTCATAGAATCACCTCCTTTTCTTCTAGTTACAGAGTTGCCCCATTGTTCTAACAGCCACTGACTACCCCCATGCCTTCATTTATGCACCCCAAATACCAAATGAAATACACTCTTGTCATTGCAGGCTGAAAAATTGCCCTGTTCTACCTGTCTTACCTTTACAAATAGAGGCACATTAGGAGCCATTAGTTGGTAAGGGGAGCTTGAATTCCCACCCGTGAATAGTTAGGGGTGGGAGAGGGGGAGGACAGCAAATCTATCTGCTTTCTTGCCAATAATTAACCTCTTTGTTAATGAAGTGAAACCAGACTCTTACTGTCACATGATGGAATACTCATCAAGACCATTCTGGCTAATGAGAACATTATGGGATGATATTCCCCCATCCTCTTTTCTATTTTTTTACTCCTAGGCTAATTTTTCCTTAAAGTAGATTAATTGGGTCTGCCCAGCCTCAAATCTCTTGGATAAAAATGTAATATTAGGTCCTCCAACATCACCACCACCAAATCCTGTATGGTTTCCTTTTGAAAGCAATGGATGTTTAGCTATCTACAAGGATTGAGTTCAATCCAGATTCAGATGCATTCATCTTTGCTGATGAATGCAGTTTTCCCCTTCCTGCAGCAGTCCTTCCAGTTCATTGAAAATGCTGCACAAAGGGACAGACAAACCTTAATAAACAAGGTAAGCCACAATGCCAGGGATAGATGTGATCTCCCTCCCATCAGGAAAGGAGAATCCCATGAGCAAAGTCTTTCCATTCATGAAGGGCAGATATTAGACCCAATCTAAGGAAACCAAGGCATAAATCCTACTACTAGGCATAACTAGTCTCCTCACTGAATCCACCACTAGTTGCAGTGGTAGCATTCAACAAATTTTTACTACCTACTCTGTGGGCATGGTATGGTGGGTGTGGCCAGGGGGGAAGCCCTGCATTGCACGTGAATTAGAAGTACTTTATTTCAAAACTTGGATGAGCTGGAATTTCTGCTACCGGGGCGAACTGGGTGCGGACTTGGGTGAACCTGCTGTATCCCACCACTGACTAGTTGGAATATCAGCACATGAATCCAAAGAAGTACTGAACACTCCTCAGAAGGAGGCTAAGCTTCTCATAAGGAAAGGTCTTGAAGACCTTTGAAGGGTGCAAACTGTTTTTCAATCCCCAAAGCCCATTTCTAATTCTGCACTAAGTGACTCCGTCTTTAAGGACCTTTGAAAGGTGTGAACTGAGGCAAACTGGGGAGAATCTGCTAATTCCCACCACTGACTAGTTGGAATATCAACACATGAATCCAAAGAGATCTACTATAAGTGAGTACTCCTCAGAAGGAGGCTAAGCTTCTCATAAGGAATGGGAGGGGGTGTCATTTTGTTCTCTTCAAGCAGTAACTGGGCTGTCCTTGCATATTCCTTCAACCCACCCTCAAGCACACACTGTTTGTAAAAACAACTAGGTGATTGGGGAGCAGAAAAATCAACAGAGGGGGAAAGAGTTAAAATTCTCTCCTACCCATGTCAGTCAAGACAGCTCCCATAGGAGTCGCACTCCATTAAAGTGAAAGCAAGTATGGTATGGTGCAGTGTTTCCCAAACTTTAGTTTGTGGACTTCAATTCCCAGAAGCCTAAGTCTATTCCCCAAAGCACTGGTCAGCCAGTGTACTGACTTAGGCTTCTGGGAACTGAAGTCCTTCATGGGGCATGTGCCCTACTTTGGGAACCACTGGTATGGTGGATTGAGTGTTAGGCCAAGACTCCAAATATCAGGCTTCAAATCTCTGCTCAGTTATGGAAACTGAAGGGCGGGCAGTGTAAAGCACTGGTAAAACCACTCCTTAAATATCTCACATAGTTGTACCCATAGAGTACAAGGATCACTACAAACTAGATTCAGCTTGATGAGAGTAACATAGCTGATTGCCCTGAACACAATGATTGTGCCTGATTTTAAAGGCTAAGCACAGGTGAATGTGGTTAGTACACAGATGGGATCCCTCCAGGCAATATTATTTTTTAAACTTTATTTATTTGTTGCATTTATATCCCACCCATTTGGGATATTTTCCCACACTGGGTGGCTAACAATACATTTAAAAATGAAAAAAAAATCACAAAAAGAAATTAAACAAAAAGAATAAATAAACTGAATAAATTATAAATAACAGCAAAAGAAATCATGACACCCCAGCCCCATTTAAAAGAAACCAACAACAAATATCATGCTCTCCAGTTAGAAGAATTAATCCTTCATTATTATAATCCCAGATAATCCTTGATGGTCAAATTTGGTACAACTGGGCTAGACAGACCATTGGCCTGGCTTAGCAGAAAGCATCTTACAAGCTTGGATGCTCATGAATCTTTCATTAGTTGGTATCCCCATCGTTTACTTAGAAATAAGCTGATTCTTTTTATTGCTAAGAACACTATCCTATATATGTCTACTTAGAAAAAAGTCCCAGTATTCCTTGAGAATTGCTCCCAGGGAAATGTATATGGGACCGTAGCCATTCTTCTGTTGCTGTTATTCAATTGATAGAATAGTTTTCACACCACCACTTTCTGAAAGTAATGATGTGGCCTTGAACCTTGTTAGAAAAGGTTAAGATGCTAATTAAAGACTTCTCAAACCCATCCTGAGAGAGGAAAGTAAAATGTTCTCAAGCATTGGGATAAGTTGTTTTCTGAATGAGAAAATGAATGCCTGTGTCCAGGAACAGAAGGTTCCTGGAGGTCTTATAAAAATGTGAGGAGAGGTTAATTTGCAGCGCCAGGAGGCACGAGCCTTTCCTTTGGACAAATATTGATCTAAGGCCATGCACATCTCAATTCTGTCCGTAATATCAGTAGGCAGAAACTCCAGCTTGAGGTATGTATACAAGGAAAAAGAAAAGCCTTTCTCTCACTCAGTTTCTCTCCCTCTCAACCACTGAGGTCTAGGGACAGTGTTTCACCCTTGGAGGTGAAAACATGATTTCTGCAGTATCACACCATGCCCCACCCTCTATACGAGATGGCTATTTCAACCTCCCAGTCACCCCACCAGTTGCCCCCCCCCCAAAAAAAAAAAAGAAGAAGGAAGGAAGCTACTTTATTTCCTGACAGGCATTCAAGATCAAATGTAACTGGTTTTGTGAATAAAGAGGGGATGTATTAGCCAGAAGCGTGCACATGCTATCTTTATATATGAGTTCTAAATGAGTTTTGCAAAATGGGGATAAGGAATACATAGCCCCTCCATGCTGATGGGAATAGCAGTCCAATAACATCTGGAGGGCCACATATGCCCCTGTCCTGATGTAGATGGTGGAGGGTTGAAGTGCATTTTCAATACCATATGGAGATTTCAAGAGAAATTATTTCAGCACTAGGTCTACAATCAATAACAACAACAACAATAATAATAATAATAGTGCTTTAATTTATATCCCGCTTTCCTCAATCCAATGGATGAATCAAAGCAGTGTACAAAAAATATAAAAATACAATATTAGAAATACAGATTACAGAGAATACAATATATCAA
This sequence comes from Bradypodion ventrale, assembly GCA_035047345.1. NCBI lineage: Eukaryota > Metazoa > Chordata > Lepidosauria > Squamata > Chamaeleonidae > Bradypodion > Bradypodion ventrale. The sequence continues at coordinate 127,922,862 of JAWDJE010000003.1, forward strand.
CAATAACAACAATATAATCAGAACGAACAATATAAAGTTACAAAGTTCCGAGCGACAAGGTACACAAGTAACAGACCCACCAGCTCAACAGTTTCACTGATGGCCCCGGCAGCCCACAGCCCTCTATCCCTCCCGGCAAGAGGGAGGGAGGGAGAGGCAGGGTCCTTCAGCTGCGGCGGCGCTCCGGGCGGCAGTCTTTGGCCTGGCCCCAGTGGCCAACGGCCCTTTATCCCTCCCAGCAAGAGCGGGGGAGTGAGCGGCAGGGCCCTCCAGCTGCGGTGGTGCTCCAGGTGGCAGTCTTCGGTCTGGCCGTGGCGGCCCATGGCCCTTTATCCCTCCGGGCAAGAGCAGGGGAGGGAGAGGCGGGGCCCTCCAGCTGCGATGGTGCTCCAGGCGGCAGTCTTTGGCCTGGCTGCGGTGGCCCATGGCCCTTTATCCCTCCCGGCAAGAGCGGGGGAGGGAGAGGCGGGGTCCTCCAGCTGCAGCGGCGCTCCGGGCAGCAGTCTTCATCCTGGCCCCGGCGGCCCATGGCCCTTTATCCCTCCCGGCAAGAGCGGGGGAGGGAGAGGCAGGGCCCTCCTCAGCTGCACTGGTGCTCCAGGCGACAGTCTTCCAATTACAAAGAGAGGCTCTCAGGAACTCCATTCCAATGGTGGCCAGGGCCAAAAGGCTAACCAGCTTTAGTGTCCTGCATGGAAGACAAAGAAGGAGCCACAGTGAGGGCTAAAACACAGCTTTATTGCATGATGGTCAGGATGAACATGTGGTAATGGCGGAGGTACAGCTGTTTTTATACTACAATGATACATTTGAAAAGGGTTACACGGTAGCTCATTGGCTGCTACCTGCGTGACGTCATTCTGATTCACGCCCTTCTTCTCCAGGTGTTCCTTGCGCTGGAAGGTTCCCGCGGCTGCCGGTGATTGGGGGAATTTGAACCATGTGAGCTGAACGCACGCAGCTGCCCTCTATGGGTAGCTAGCTCACGTTCCTTTAACAGCTGAGTTACATTGTGAGCATTGTCAGGTTACATTCATACATTTTTAAAGTAATACAGTTACATACACAACACCAGCAGAATTCATCAGTCAGCTGTGGGACTTGTAGTTCAAAAACACAAATCTGTGCACAAGAGGAGGAAAGGACTTAAAATATCAGTATAGCTTAGCTTAAAGCTCTTGCTGCCAAGAATTAAGTCTTGGAAAAGACATTTCAAACTATTAAAAGAATAGGGAGAATCACTAAAACCATGAGAATACACCAAATGATGAAGTGAAGGCACCAAATGATGGGGTCATGGGGAAATGCAGAGAGCTGAATTGAGTACCATGATCGGAAATGCCCCATCTCTAACCTGCAGTGCTTTTGTGAAGAAGAAAAGAGAGAGAGAGAGTTGATAATTTCCACTCAGTGGGCAATTGAAACACAGATGTAAGTCAACAACATTTGCATTTTGTAAAACAACATTATTTGCCCATTAACTGATTAGTCAGATTCCTTAATTAGGTAGTTACAGTTTTTATTCTATTTAGAGATCACAGGGATTTGTTGGGAGGGTGTTTATACACGAAGACATGTCCAAACAAACACATATACATATGTATAACAAATGCCTCTTACAGCGATTAAATTGTACAACAATGAGAATTTGAAAAAACATTGTGCCCCATATCTATACCTATAAAATGGTGCGTTAACCATTGGAATGTGACAAAGGATGTTGCACCAGGCCCCACTAGCCCATAATGGGCCTCCGTTCACTCGCCTGAACCCGGTTCGCAGGTAACTGTCGGGTTGAAATTTTCGACCCGGGGGCAGGAGTTCCCCAGTCGCAAACAAAAAAAGGGAACTTCAATTTCCAACGTTCCTTGCGCTGTGCCAGAGCCAATCAGGCTGAGCGGCACGGCAAAAGGAACATTCGGAAACGCGCCGCTGCCAATATAAAAAAACCCGCAGAAAAAAACCGCTACAGTAAGCAAACACGCGCAGGCAAAACTACAAGCCCCAGTGTCCTGCGCGCCATTAGTACACTGAACGCTGAGGCGGCCTGCACGCGAAAAATAAAAGTAAAAAAACGCCCGCTGCCGCTGCCCTTCTTCCCCACGGGCCAGCCAGCATGGCCCATGGGGGAAAAAAAGAACCCCCCCGCCACCTCTGCCCTTCTTCCCCACGGGCCAGCATGGCCCGCGGAGGCAAAAAAGGAACCCCCCTGCCGCCACTGCCCTTCTTCCCCATGGGCCAGCCAGCATGGCCTGTGGAGAAGAAAGCAAAGAAAGCACCCCCTGCCATTGGCCTTCCTTCCCACGGGCCAGCCAGCATGGCCCGTGGGAAAGAAAGCCCCCCGCCATTGCCCTTCCTTCCCACGGGCCAGCCAGCATGGCCCGCGGGAAAGAAAGCCACCCCCCTGAAAAAGTAAACACAAAAACACAAACTAAAAACAATCGAAAACACTCAAAAATCCAAAAAGGAAACACAAAAACAGCAAAAAACAAACAAGAAAAAACACACAGACCCCCCCCCCCCAAATCCAAACCACCTCCCCCCAAAAAAAACCCCCAGAGTACTTACCAAAAGACATCTTCTATCCATGAGGACCAGAACTCAAATGAGAAAATAAAGAAAAAACTTACTGGAAGCGACACCCAGAGGACAGAAGAGAACAATTATAGAGAGGAAGAAAAGCTCACCACCCCCACCCAGAGGCCAAAAGAGAAAAATCATTCAAAAATATTGAAACTAATAAGATTAATTCCAAAATTAATCAAATAAGTTATAAAAATATTCAAAAATAATCACACTAATCTCAAAAAATACCAAAAACAAAACAAAACAGAAATCACTTTTCACTCAAAAAACCCAAAACAAAAAATAAAAATGCTTAGAAATAAAGATTTAAAAAACCAAAATTACATTTTAAACTGAATTAAATTAAATTAAATTAATTAAAATAAAATTTGCATAAATATAAAACAAAAACCTTCAAAAACCAATATAAAGAGCCCAGCACGCAAAACAAAAACAAAAAACACTGGGAGCGCAAGTCCGCCACAGGCGGACGCAGCCCCTCGAAGCCACAAAATCACAAAACCTTACAACACCATTTAAAACAGCCCAGCACCATTGGTTCAAGAAGAAGAAAAAAACGAAACCCTTTACTATCCAACACAATTTTAAAAAGCCCGGCACTGCCGGGCAAAATATGCTAGTAACAACTAAAATCATTATACAATGTAATGCATCTCTATGGGGAAAAAAAATCATACAACAATTTTTTTGTTGTTGTACAATTTTTCCAATAGAGATAATCGTTGTACGATGCACCCCATGGGGTAATCGCTATACAATGCATGACTAGCCCTGCAGAATGAATTAAAGTCATTATGGGTTTTACTATACTGTGCATGCTGTTGAATTAAAGCATAGATTTAAAGACTGAACGAGGACTCAACGCAGGTCAAAAATCTTGGTGTGTCAGTGAGTCACCCTTTTAGAGAGGAGCTTGACAGCAAAAAGACTTAGCAAAATAGGTTCCTGTCAACTATCCAACAACAGAAGCTTTCCATGATTTTCTTCATTTTAATCTAGGTAACCTTTACCAGCATAACTGGTTGTATATAGAAATGTTTCTTCCAAATACTACGATCAAGGTGACCAGATGGATAAATCCCAGATCTGGAAAGAAGCACATAGATGGCCAGTAGGCTTGTAAATGCAGATCCATAAACTAGGCATTTTGGCAGCCGGGGCATATGGTGCTGTCTCCCACCTGTCCTACCTGCACTTTTGTTGTTCAGTTGCACAGTCGACTCCGACCCTTTGTGACCCCATGGACCATTTTCCTCCAGGCACCTCTATTCTCCACCATTCTCCTCAGCCCACCCAGCTCTGTGCCTACTGCGTCCACAATACCATCTATCCATCTCATCTTTGGACGCCCTTTTCTTCTCTTGCCCTCCACCTTTCCCAGCATCAAGGCCTTCTCAAGTGAATCCTCCCTTCTCATTTGATGTCCAAAATATTTTAGCTTCATCTTTACTATTTGACCTTCCAATGAGCGGTCAGGGTTAATTTCTTCTAAGATTGACCTATTTGTTCTCCTCGCTGTCCAGGGGACTCTCAAAACCCTCCTCCAACACCACATTTCAAAGGCATCTATTCTTCTGCGTTCAGCCTTCCTGATTGTCCAGCTCTCGCATCCATACATTACCACTGGGAATACCATTGCTTTGACTATTCTAATTTTTGTTTGCAATGTGATGTCTCTGCTTTTCACTATGTTCCCCAGGTTTCTCATAGCTTGTCTCCCAAGAATCAGTCGCCTTTTTATTTCATGGCTGAAATCCCCATCTGCAGTGATCTTTGATCCTAAGAATGTAAAATCTGTCACTGCTTCTACTTCTTCCCCATCTATTTTCCAGGTGCTGATAGGGCCTGTTGCCATTATCTTGGTTTTCTTGATATTGAGTCTCAAACCAGCTTTTGCACTCTCCTCCTTCAATCCAATCAAGAGATTCTTTAGGTCTTCCTCACTTTCGGCCATTAGGCATATCTCAGATTGTTGATGTTTCTCACAACAATTTTAATCCCATATTGTGATTCCTCCATCCTTGCATTGCACATTATGTGCTCTGTGTATAAGTTGAATAAGCAGGGTGACAAAATGCAGCCTTGTCTTACTCCTTTTCCTATTCCAAACCGCTCTGTCATTCCGTGTTCTGTCGTAACTGTTGCTTCTTGGTTCGTGTACAGATTTCTCATGAGGCATATGAGGTGCTCTGGTATTCCCATCTCTAATTACTTACCACATCTTGTTATGGTCCACACAATCAAATGCCTTAGTGTAGTCAATAAAACAAAAGTAAACTTGTTTCTGGTATTCCTTTGTTTTCTCCATGATCCAGTGTATGTTGGCAATGTGGTATCTAGTTCCACTGCCTCTTCTGATACCGGCCTGCACCTCCGGTAATTCTCTGTCCACATGCTGCTGAAGTCTATCCTGTATTATCTTGAGCATCACCTTGCTGGCGTGTGGGATGAGTGCAATTGTTCAATAGTTTAAACATTCTTTGGCATTGCCCTTTTTTGGGATTGGAACGTATACTGATCTTTTCCAATCCTGTGGCCACTGTTTTGTTTTCCAAATCTGCTGGCATATTGAGTGCAGTAATTTGATGCCATCATCTTTTAGCGTTTTGAAAAATTCAACTGGGATACCATCATTTCCACTAGCTTTGTTGTTTGCAGTGCTCTTTAGGGCCTTTATGACTTCGCTCTCCAGGATGTCTGGCTCAAGTTCAAATTCTTCATCATTGTGATTATCAGGAGTGTTGAGGTCCTTTTTGTAGAGTTCCTCTTTGTACTCTTTCCATCTTTTCTTAATTTCTTCTGCATCAGCTAGCGCCTTTCTGTCTTTGTCCCTTATCATGGTCATTTTTGCTTTAAATGTTCCCTTGATTTCCCCGATCTTTTTGAAAAGATCTCTGGTTCTGCCTCTTTTGTTGTTTTCCTCCATTTCTCTGCACTGTTCTTTTAGGTAGTTTTCCTTATCTCTCCTTGCTTTTTGTTGAATTTCTGTGTTCAAATGGTTGTATTTTTTCCTTTCTCCTTTTACTTTTGCATTCCTTCTTTCCTCTGCTATTTCAAGAGCCTCGTCAGACAGCCACTTTGCTTTCTTATGCCTCCTCTCCTTTGGTATGGTTTTCTTTGCTGCCCTCATCTCTGTCCATAATTCTTCTGGCACTCTGTCTACCGAGTCTATGCCATTAAATCTGTTCATCACCTCCACCGTGTATTCTTTAGGGATGCTGTCTAGGTGATATCTGTCTGGTCTCCTTGTTTTCCTTACTTTCTTTAGTTTAAGCCTGAATTTTGCGATCAGTAGGTTGTGATCTGAGCCACAGTCTGCTCCAGGTCTTGTTTTTGCTGACTGTATGGAGGTTCTCCATCTTTGGCTGCAGAGTATGTAATCAATTTGGTTTCGGTGTTGGCCATCTGGTGATGTCCATGTGTAAAGTCGCTTCTTGTGTTGCTGGAAGAGAGTGTTTGCTATGACCAGTGCGTTCTCTTGGCAGAACTCTATCAATCTTTGCCCTGCTTCATTTTGTGTTCCAAGACTAAACTTGCCTGTTATTCCCTCCACTTTTTGATTTCCTACTTTCGCATTCCAATCTCCTAATATAATTTGGACATCATTTCTTGGTGTCTGTTCTATGAGGTGTTCTAGGTCCTCATAGAACTGGTCCACTGTGGCTTCATCTGCACCAGTGGTTGGTGCGTATATTTGGATCACAGTGACATTGAAAGGTTTGCCTTGAATTCTGACTGACATCATTCTGTCATTTTTGAGGTTGTATCCCATCACTGCTTTTCTCACTCTTTTATTGACAATCATGGCTACTCCATTTCTTCTAAGGTTTTCTTGCCCACAGTAGTAGATATGATGGTTTCCAGAGCTGAATTCCCCCATCCCTGTCCATTTTAGCTCCCTGATGCCCAGGATGTCAATGTTTATTCTTTCCATCTCATTTTTTTACCAATTCCAGTTTACCTTGATTCATTGATCTCACATTCCATGTCCCTATGCAGTATTGTTCCTTGCAACATTGAATTTCTCCTCCCCCTTTCCTGTCCCTCCCCTTCCTCCACTCTGTGGTGCTAAGCATCCTGTATCACTTAGCCTGCCTCTTTGTTTTGCCTTTTGTTTTGGTCACTAGGGTTCTCTTGGCAAGCTTTGTGGCATGGTTTGCCGGTTTCTACGCCATTTTTCTTGCATCATACATCTTATCACAGTTTTTAAAAGTTTAAAACAGCTTAAACAACATACTATCATGCATATTATCACACTTTAAAAACACAGTCTCTATGTCAGTTCTATGTTAAGTCAGTATAAAGTCTCTATGTGAGTTGCTATGTTAAGTCTTCTACATTTTTCATATCGGCTACTTATCCTTTGCATGGGACTCTGAGTCTCGCCCCATGCTTTTCCTCCTCTGCCCTCTTCCCTTCTGCCAATGGGTCTTTTCCTTCGGTGCTCGGCTGGAGCCTGTAGGTGGTTGGTACCCCCGGCTGGAAACCTCGCCGCGGCGGCGATGGCTGGCCTTTCTGCCGCTTGGCCGGCTCTCTTCCTCCTCCTCACCCCTCAGCTGGGGATGGTTGCCTGGCAGTGGTGATGGCTGGCCTTTCTGCTGCTCGGCCGGCTCTCCTCCTCCTCACCCCCCGGCTGGGGGTGGTTGCCCGGTGGCGGCGATGGCTGACCTTTCTGTCGCTCGGCCGGCTCTCCTCCTCCTCACCCCCTGGCTGGGGGTGGTTGCCAGGTGGTGGCGATGGCTGGCCTTTCCGCTGCTCGGCCAGCTCTCTTCCTCCTCCTCACCCCCAGCTGGGGGTGGTTGCCTGGCGGCAGCGATGACTAGCCTTTCCGCCACTCGGCCGGCTCTCCTCCTCCTCCTCACCCCCTGGCTGGGGGTGGTTGCCCGGCGGCAGCGATGGCTGGCCTTTCTGCTGCTCGGCCAGCTCTCTTCCTCCTCCTCACCCCCCGGCCTAGAGGCCATTAAAAATGAGCCAAAGCCGCATCCGGCGCATAAGCCATGCCTTTTGTTTTATTTCTCATCGATCTTATCCTACCTGCACACATAGGTATATATGAACACCACCACTAATAAAAAGGAGTTGGTTATGGTGTCACCACAAAGAAAACATTTGTGCTTTCAAAAAGGGGGAATATGTCCAGAATATGTTCTTGCTTTCTTAGTGCTCATTGACCTCTAGATTTTAAGGTTAAAGGTAAAGTTTCCCCTTGCTCAAAAGCCAGTCGTATCCGACTCTAGGGTTCAATGCTCATCTCTGTTTCAAAGCCGAAGAGCCAGTGCTGTCTGTTTCTGCAGATGTTTCCATGGTCATGTGGCAGGCATGAGTAGATACAGGAGCGCACGGAACACTGTTTACCTTCCCACCGAAGTGGTCCCTATTTATCTACTTGCAATTTCTTGCTTTCAAACTGCTAGGTTGGCAGGATCTGGGACATAGACAGGAGCTCATTCCATCCTGTAGTACTCAGGAATTGAACTGCTGACCTCCCACCTTCCAGTCAGCATCTTAGCCACTTGAGCCACTGCAGTCCAGGCAAAGCTCCAATTGCTTCCTATGGACCTACGTAAATGTCAGAGGGATTATGGTTACATCTGGAAAATCAGTAAGATACAGACTGCAATGGAGCTGAAGACTTTCAGAAGCAATTCCAAGAGTACCTTAAGGAGCACATCCTTCAAACTGTTGATAGGTTTCTGAGATGAAGAGAACTGTTCAGTGCCCAGAAGTTAGGAAATGTTGCTAAATTTGAACTGGATGTGTGATCCTGGCAACTGTAGTTTGAAAAGACCATTTTACATCTCTAGCCAAACCCACAAAATTGTTCAGAGTAATATAGGAATGAAAGAGTTACATTACCTTAGTGAACCTGTTAGGAAGGCTTTTTCGAGCTGCTCTCCACCAATAGGAAAACATGATGTTTTGGCCAGTCAGAGCACAATGATGTTAAGCAGCATCCTTAGGTCACACACTAAATGCTGAAGACATCTCTGGTTACTGAGCCCATGAGGCACCTCACTTTTCTCAGACTGTAGGAATGCATCTGGTTTCTGTCTTGCCTGTCCTCTGACACATTTTGTAAACATAAGCCTCTTTGCTCACTGAGAGACAGCGCTCCTTATCTCTCTTTCTTTGGGTTCTGACACTTCTGATTGGTTGTTTGGCCTTAGGTTTTGTCTCTGTTAGGTTTCGTTTCTGCTATACAATGCTTGCCCAAGTTTCGTTTCTCGCTCTCTCTGCCTAAATAAAGAAAAAGGCTTCAGTATCGTTTGACCAGCTGAAGAGAGCAGGCGTGTTTTTGTGTGTCTCTGTTTTCTCCCTACTCAAAGCCTAATGAAGCAGGACTTCATGGGACTGATTGCTATCTTAAAGATCTGAGGATATAAACTGCTGCTAATGAGGCTGACTGAATAAAGAAGATATCTTTACATGAAGCAGAATTCCAACAACTGGTGCCCCGTGTGAGGCCAATTGAATGAAATTCAAAGGGATGCTTTGAACTCTGCTTCAACAATTAACACCTAATTAACACCTCATCGACCGGGAAGGTCTCACTCACTCACGACCAGAGGAAAGGTCTAATCGAGCGCTCGAGAATTACAACTAGGTGAGTGAAAATGGGGTGTTTGCTTTCTTCGCAAATATATGAACTTTGTAGAGATATCTCAGATCTTTTGCATGACAATGGGCGAAAAGTTGATGAGCAGGAGATACGAAAGCTAGCTAAAGCGATAGCACAAAACTGTCCTTGGTTTAAATATGAAGGTCTGGACTTAAAAGAGTGGAAACAGATCGGGAATGAATTGCAGAAGCATAAAGGGATTTCTAGATCAATGTTATTTACTTGGGAGGAAGTGAGAGGCTGCCTTCAAAGGCTTACTCCAAAAAATATTTTATTGTCTCAAAGACTTGATGGCCCCCTCACACAGCTTTTGCCTTCAGAAAAAGGGGGGCCATGGCAACTGCCCCTCCATCATATGAGAAACAACAGCCTCCTGATGGGGGTGGAGGTGGAAATGGAGATGGGACATTATGTCCTGACTTGCAAAAATCAAGTGCTTTTAGCCCTACAAAAGACCTGTTCTCTGCTGCAATATTGCCAGCCGAGCATAAAAAACAGCTAGTGCCGGCTGATGGGGAACAAATGGCGGGGAACTCATCACAGATTGAAGTTGTTGATGCATGCAGAGTGGCAGAAAGCAAGGACTGTGTTTTAAAGAGCAGCTTAGGGGATCTCAGCCCCCCCGTGAATCAACCCTCATCACAAAAGCAGGAGAAGCTGAGTAGTAAATTTGATACCTCACGTTTGGGCAGGAAGATCCTGCAGAAATGGAAGGATGGCCCAAAGGAGGAACGCACAAAACCCAAGACAAAAAAGGGGTGCAAGTACAAACTAACAGATGCAGGTTGTCATAAGGTTGAGAATCATATGCTGGAGATGAAAGAAATACAGAGAAAGAGGGGGGTGAATATTTCCTGTATGGATAGCAGGCTGTGGCAAAAATACAAGGAGGAAGAAGACATACAGTTTTTTGCTGATTTTGAACTGCCCAACCCACAAACAAAGAGATACAGAGTGAGTTGTCCCACGTTTCAAGCATCAGGATTGCAGGGAAAGCAACTTGGACTTCCCTGTGATTTTCTTCTGTGTGAAAATTACTTGCAACTTCTGGAGAAGTCTTTGTGCCTTCATACCTCCTCGGCCTGCCTTACTGCAGATGGGTGTGGCTGCAGCATGAAGGAATGTGTGTCTGCCTGAAAAGCTGAAAAGGGGGGGTTGTGTGGGATTGTCTTGTGAAGTCAGTGAGACTTAATTTATGGCTTAATTTCAACTTGCCATGCCAAGAAATGTGCTGGAGAGATAGTGTTTCAGAGAGCTTCAATCAAGTTTTGGACTTTTTAATTTGGACATTTTAATTGGACTAAAAAGAACAAAAGTTTGTGTGGATTTTAAAGAAGAATTATAAAACCTGACAGCCTTTTTAAGAAATTGTCTACCTGCTCATGCTAATGAGATTTGTACTGTATTGGTTTACCATGCTATGCTGGTTTAAGTTATTGAATGCCTCTTTCACTTTACATCTAGTGGGAGAAGAAGAAATTTAATGCCTTACTCATGTAATTGGGTAGTAAGAATTGCTTTCTAGAATGTTATAGAGGCCTCCTTCATGTAAGGAAGATCATCAACTCATGGTTATAGATTTGAAGGACTGTTTTTATACAATCTTGCTAGCGCCACAAGACAGAGAAAAATTTGCATTTACATTGCCAGTATACAATAATGAACATCCTACTCAACGGTTTGAATGGTGTGTCTTGCCTATGGGTATGGCCAACTCGCCGATTCTATGCCAACATTTTGTGAACATGGCTTTGGAACCTTTCAGGCAATGTCATCCAGAGGTTAAAGTCTATCATTACACAGATGACATTTTATTGCATGGTCCACAAGTCACGGAGAAACACCTGCAGGACCTAGCAGACATTTTGCAACAAGCGGGCTTGATCATAGCTCCTGAAAAAGTGCAGCGGATGTATCCATTCCAATATCTGGGACATAGGCTCTCAGCTACAGCTTCAACTCCGCTATTGCCAACAATAGCTATTCCAGAGCAGTTCACTCTTGTACAATTGCAACAATTGCTAGGGAACATAAATTGGGCTCGTCCTTTCTTGGCCCTGAGCACGGAGGATCTATCACCACTCTTTGCTGCTCTTTCTGGACACACTTCTCCAGCGGACGTCATTCCCTGCACAACGGAGATGCGTACAGCTCTTCAACGCCTCAACGAAAAGCTGCATACCATCGCTGTGGATCGGGTGCCCTCAGGCACCATTGCGCTGGCATGCGCTCTTCTTCCTACACCGAGGCTGCCCACTGCTGTTTTGTTCGCGCCTGTCAACGCTCAGAAGGTGGCCATCGTGGAATGGCTGCACTTGGCGCACACTCCCTCGAAAAACTGTTATCGCCTGCCTGATGCGATTGCTGATCTTTTCCTCAAATGCCATACTAGGGCAAAGCATTTGACTGGCTATGACGTTGACTTTGTTTGTTTTCCTTTTTCACAGGATCAGCTAACCGCCTTGCTACAGCATTCTGAGGCATTTCAGGTGGCCATGGCGGACTTTGTGGGACAAGTTAAATTTAACCCCCCCAAGGATAAGCGGTTTACCTTGCTGAATCTCACTTCTTACTCCCTGTCATCCCCGCTTTGCATGCAACCAATCTTGCAATCCATTACTCTTTTCTCAGATGGCTCCCCCTCCCGTGGAGTCCTTACATGGCAGGGTCCTACTGGGGAATGGGAGGTTGTTTTTACAGGACCTCAAGCATCAGCCCAGCGGTCGGAACTGGCAGCGGTCATACTTGCTTTCTCTACGTTTTCTGATGTGCCTTTTAACCTGATTGTGGATACTCAATATGTTTACCGCCTTGTCTTTACTTTAGCTCAAGCTTATTTGTCTCCATCGATGGATAGGGATCTTTTTGCTTTATTCCAACAGCTTCAAGGTTTTCTTACTAACCGTACGGTCCCTTTCTTCATTGCCCACATATGCTCTCACACGAGGATCCCAGGTTATTTGACGGAGGGCAATGCACGAGCAGATTCTGCTCTCCGAGACTCTGCTGAGGTTTTTTCTCTCTTTGACAACCCCATTGACAGTCATGCAATGTTTCATCAATCTGCTAAGGTTTTGCATAAACGGTTTTCCATTCCTATGTCACAGGCTAGAGACATTGTGTCGTCCTGTGCTTCCTGTACGAAGTCTCCTATATTCCTGCCATTTGATGCTGTTAATCCTCGAGGAACAGAAGCCAATCAGCTATGGCAGATGGATGTCACGCAAGTACCTGCTTTGGCTCCGCTTTCTAAGTTCCATGTGACTGTTGATACCTTCTCTGGATTCATATGGGCTACACCCTTGCGGGGTGAAACATCCAGACATGTTATACAACATTGCATTCGTTCGTTTGCGGCAATGGGTAAACCTCAAAGCCTTAAGACAGACAATGGGTCATCATATGTTTCTTCTGCCTTTCAGGACTTTTGCCGTCAGTGGGACATTAAGCTAACCCATGGAATACCCTATAACTCGACTGGACAGGCGATTGTTGAAAGAGCCCACCTGACATTCAAAAATTTGTTACACAAGCAAGTGGGAGATAGAGGGGTTCCTGTGGCTGAAATACCTACAGCTGTTGCTAAAGTACTGTATACTCTTAATTTTCTTCTTGCTCCCCATAACAGGTCACACTCTCCAGTCGAATTGCATTTCAGGACTGAGGAGTGTCTTCCTAAGCCATTGGTCGTTTATCGGCAGCAACCCGATCCTGAGTGGAAGGGTCCTGTACCTCTAATCACCTGGGGACGAGGATACGCAGCGGTTTCTACAACCTCAGGACCTGTGTGGATTCCTGCCCGAGCGATCCGCCCATGGAGAGAGAAGAAGGTTACTCAGCTCCAGGATGGTGGTTCACCAGTAAACTAACTTTGCTGACATTTGTTCTTTTCTTTCTTACTGTGCTTCCAGCTGTAAGAACAATGCCTCATGGGGGCAACCCCAACTTTTGGATTCGTCATGCTAACTATATGTTTGAGGTTCATGGTAAGAATGCAACGTTATACTATGAGCATCCACTGGCAGTGTCGCAAATGGCCTTTCTTCCGGCATTGTTCAACACACCTGAGCTGGTTATTGGACATTTGCAACATCTTGATAGGTCTACACTCTTCTCCAATCCTCCAGAACAATTTAACAACACCCATTGGCGAAGCATGACATTCAAGAAATACACTAAAGGACTTTGTTTCTGCTGTCATAGTTCTGGAGTCTGGAATAGTAAATGGAAGTACTGGACTCAAGCAAAAAGGGTTTTGCAGAATGTAGGCAATTATACGGGTTGTGACGATTATTTTTGGTTATGGGGTAGTTATAACAGTTCTTATAAGCTTAATTATACCTTGTTTAACACTACTATTGAAGATATATATGATGTATTTCCTATGTTTACTCCTGATTATTCTGCTATAGATAGTGGTTCAATTTGCAATGGATGGCAAATCAAGGATCCCAACATGTGGTTCTTTTTTAATGGAGTTGCCACGAATTTCCATCCAGGACAATATCAATGTGCAGCATTGGGTTATTTTACCTTACCCGTACAAGTGCAAATGCCGCCTCAGGCACATGCACGGCGCCGGAGAGCTGCTGCCGGCCCGATGGGTTCTGGCTGCAATGATGAAGTGATAATCGATGTTCAGCTTTCTGATGGTAGCTCCTGGGGGAGAGCTATAGGGAGTGCTATCACTGGAGCACTCACCTTGGGATCATACCCAGGTGTCATTTCCCAGGAGAATAGAAGGTCCATTTTGGGACTCACCTGTAGGCTGGAGAAATCAATCAATGCCACAGGGAGGGTCATACGGGATCTTCAAATGGAAATCACTGAGCTTCATCAAAACCAAATGCAGGACAGACTAGCCATAGATTACCTGTTAGCAAAATCCGGAGGATTTTGTAAACTGGTCGGGAACCAGGGATGTCGGGTAAAATTCCAGGATCTGAATAATACTATTGAGAAAGAACTTCAGAATTTACAGGAGAGTATTACTAACAATGTACGCACTGATGTTAATCTCTTTGATTGGGTGACTTCTTGGTTGCCTGATTTATCTGTCCTTAGACAAGTTTTCTTTTATGGGTTTATTATTATTATCTGCCTTATACCTTTGTATTTTTGCATTACTTGTATTCCTAATCTTATTTCTATGTGTAACACATGTCCATTGCGTAGAAGGGAGACATCGAGTTTTGCACGACGGCAATTGTACTCAATGAGGTATCATCCTCCGGAACAAAGTACCAGGAGTCAGGAGGGATACGATGTCCAGGAGGACAGTGATGATGTATATGGAGGAGTAGTTATGGAGTATGATGACATGCAGGGGTATGATTAGCCGTCCCTCTCTCAAATTTAAATGAAAAAGGAGGACATGTAGGAATGCATCTGGTTTCTGTCTTGCCTGTCCTCTGACACATTTTGTAAACATAAGCCTCTTTGCTCACTGAGAGACAGCGCTCCTTATCTCTCTTTCTTTGGGTTCTGACACTTCTGATTGGTTGTTTGGCCTTAGGTTTTGTCTCTGTTAGGTTTCGTTTCTGCTATACAATGCTTGCCCAAGTTTCGTTTCTCGCTCTCTCTGCCTAAATAAAGAAAAAGGCTTCAGTATCGTTTGACCAGCTGAAGAGAGCAGGCGTGTTTTTGTGTGTCTCTGTTTTCTCCCTACTCAAAGCCTAATGAAGCAGGACTTCATGGGACTGATTGCTATCTTAAAGATCTGAGGATATAAACTGCTGCTAATGAGGCTGACTGAATAAAGAAGATATCTTTACATGAAGCAGAATTCCAACATCAGACAACACTGGGCTCTTTGGCTATAAACAGTTGGGCCTCTTCACTCTTGAACGATGGCCTCTAAGAGGTGACTTGATTGAAGTTTATAAAATCATGCATGGTGTGGACAAAGTAGATAAGGAAAAACTGTTTTCCCTATCGCACAACACTAGAACTAGGGGACACTCCATGAAACTTTTGGGTACTAGTTCTCAAACAAATAAGAGAAAGTACTTTTTCACCCAGAGGATTACTGGTCTATGGAACTCCCTGCCAGAAGAAGTGGTGACAGCTGTCAGTTTTGAAAGCTTTAAGAAAGGATTAGACAAGTTCATGGAGGACAAGGGTAACAATGGCTATAATTATGGATACCTAAGGACAACCTCCGGGTTGGAGAAATAGGCAGGATATCTCTCAATGCCATTTCCAGGGAATCCTAAGCAGGTGAAGGCATCTGCTTGGGAATAATACCCTGAAGGAAATGGTGAGCCACTGTGTGAGATAAAATGCTGGACTGGATGGGCTGTGGCCTGTTCCAGCAAGGCTGTTCTTATGTTCTAACAGAGATGAGCACCGAACTCTAGAGTCAGATATGACTGGCTTTCGAGCAAGGATGACCTTTAACTCACTTTCGATGTTGAATATCTTGTACTACAGATAATACAAACTTGAACACTCCAACAACTTCACGGAGAGTCTGACTTTTACAAAGTTTTCTTTCAAGCATGGCAAATACAACTGTTTGCTATGCATACATACAAACAGGTATACATACATACATATATGTATTACATACATAGGAAGTTCTTATGCAAAAGCTATTGCAAATTTTTAGGGTTATTTTAAACTTCTCCTGGAGAACTTGAGATCAAATTTGTATGCCTGGAGCATTTTAGACAGCAAATACTTCCCCACTTGTATGCTTGGGCAGCCATGTCAAAACAAATACTTTTGTTCAAACAGAAAAAGGAGATCACAACAGAAGATTCAAATTGGCTGCTTTCGCAAACATAATCAGTGAGGCCTTTTCTGGTACACTTGACTGTCTAATGATACAACTACTCATTTTGCTCCTTCTGTGTAGCTGTGAAATAGGAGAGGAGTGGTGGAGCATATACTTAGCATGCAGAGAATATCTGGGTTCCATCACGAGTACCTCCAGTTAATTGGATCAGCTGGCACCTGGGAGGAAACTGCTCCTCCGAAGCTGTAGGAAAGCCTCACTCATTCAGGTTTCATAATGCTTGGGTCATTTGGATGAACTGTTAGAGTGAATGTGGTGTGACAATTTCTTATACTTAACAAGAAACACAAAATACCCCATTTGCTTTTTGTTGAAATGTCTTTTGGAGTCCAGGGTGCTGAAGTCAAGGAAGGCATGGGAGACAGAGGTAGGGAGGAAAGCCAGCCGATCCCGATGGCTCGGGAGAGCTGTATTTATTGGATTACATAGAGGTCTCCCCTGCACAGCCTACGTGAGACCTCCTGACAGGATACATGTCTACGTGGCACTCTGCTGGCTAAGTTACATTTGCCAGCTCTAAGAAGTTACTGCATACATTTGGCACCTGCTAAGGGATCACCCAATCTTAAACGACCTTGAAGACTTCCTGTGTCTAGCTGTGTTTTGCCTTGCCAGCTACGTGAGCAACATACGGTGTGCTGTTACAGGCTTGTGTTTCTCCTGGAAGTTTTCACTATTATGAGATTATGCCTGCTCCTCTTAGTGCCCTCAGACAAGGCAACATGGAGTCACTCTTGCTACCTATTCTATCGGCCCGTTCCCAATTTCCTTTCCTGTCCTAGCTCGTTTGGTTTCCAGCCTGTGTCCTAGCCAGACGAACCATTCGGGAAGGGTTGTGATCCAATCAGTGAAGTGGCCAACCCACATCCCACTTTTCTTTACTTTCTAAGGCAACTTGGCTGAGAGCTTGCGAGACGTAGGGCATGAGTTGTCTGGGTGTGATTGAGTGCTTTTGCTAGCACGTACGCTACCTGGCCAATTCTACGTGCGTTACCTGCTGCATGTCCGGGCACCCCTAGAATGCTGACTGCTAAGGCATCGAGCTGGACCACTCGTGGGGACCATGCTTGCCGTGGGTTGACCTGGTGTGGGGTGCATTTCCAAGTCTCTTTTTTGGGGTTCAGGCAACGGTGGTGTGGCCCCTCAACTGTGGAGCAGCCCTGGCACCAGGTGTATCTGGGCTCATGGCCACTCGGGGTGTATGTGGAGTGACTGCATCAGCGGGCAAAGTCTTTGTTACCTGAGTCCTGGATTTCTGAGAGAAATGTCCTTCAGGTTTGAGACAGCATGTGCCTCAGGCTTAAATGATGTCCAAGCAACTGTGTAGGTGTGGCTTGCTTTCTGTTGGCAAGGCAAATGTGATGGGATGTGTCCCAATTTCCTTTCCTGTCCTAGCTCGGTTAGTTTCCAGCCCGTGTCCTAGCCAGACGAACCATTCAGGAAGGGTTGTGATCCAATCAGTGAAGTGGCCAACCCACAACTTTTGGACCTTGTTCACAGTTCCTGAAGGTGTAGCTGCCATCCAATAGTTTGTTTTCTGAGTCTTTTCTTGGCTACAAGGATTGCCTTTCAGGTGAAGTACACAGAGGTTGATCAAATTAATTGAGAAATCATGACATCTGGACTTAGTAGAGTAAAAAGTGACAATACAGAAATGAATACATAAATGAAAATAAATGAATACGCAATAAAATAAAGCTTATATTACTCATATTTTTAAACTAATCACATTTTAACCCATTCATCATTCATTAAATCTGTATACTGTATACTCCTTATAATATATAACCACTTGTATATTTTTATATTTCTTTCAATACATTTTTATCCATAACCTTCTTATAATACATAAATGAGCACACTAACAAAATAAAATCACCCGTGATATTTACAATGCCCTGGATATTGTGTTTTTCCACATAACTACATGGATAGAAAGTGAAACTCATAATAACATACTGTATTTGAAAGTGTATGCGGTGCAAGTTCCAGTTATTTTATTTTTTTTATTGATTTTTTTAAAAAAAACAAAGCTCCAAGTTAATTTCAAAAACTAACTTGTCCTGGTACTGGTCTACTACCCTTTCCTTCAATCAATGTGTATTCCAAAAATGGTTTCCATATGTTCTAAAATTTATTTTCTTTAACTATTCTCAAATTTAATACCCAAGTAAGCTTGTCATTCAATGCAATTTCCCACATTCCTTTATACCAATCTTCTATTTTTTATCAAAACATCGCTCTTCCAATTTCTTGCTATACATTGCCTTGCTGTTGTCAACATACTAGATAACAAATCTTTTTTATCCATATCTATGTTCAAATTATCCACATCAGTCAGTAAGGCAGTACCCGCATCCATCTTAGAACCCACACCCATTATTTCTCTTAATACCCACACCCATTATTTCTAAATGTATTGTATTTTGAATTCTTTTGATTTACTATTTTTTGTCTTGTTATTCATTTTACTTTGTTGTTTCTTTTTTGAAAATCACTAAAAAAAGACTTGCACTAGCACCACATATACTTTCAAATACAGTATGTTATTATGAGTTTCACTTTCTATCCATGTTACATTTTCCTCCTCTTTTCTCGTTTTCTAAATAGTTGAAAAGATTGTTATGGAGCAGATGATAGGAATTCCAGCAAAACGCTGTGAAATGAAACAAATGATTTCACAATTTCCCCATATTAATTTAATTTCATCCTGAACTTGCAGCTTCAAATTCTTCATGCATGCATCCCTGTTTGCTGTCAGAGCATTGGGACTTTTCTGCACCTCCTCCTTTTTCTATTCCAGTCCTTTTTTACATAGCATGAAGCCAGGGGATATGCAGAACTCATCAAATCATATAAGCTTGAACATTCAGAATTCTTAATGGTATTACCAGCTGGAGTCCCATTATTATTCATTGCATCTTTCCACTAGAATCCTTTCTTTAATTGTCTGCCTTCCCACTTGGTCCCTTTATCATCCAAGATAGTAAGAAAAAGTTGCAGAAATGCTATGGTCAGATTTCCTCCTTACATTTCCCAGTCTGTTGTGTTCTAAGGGTTTTACCTTCCACATGGATTACAATGTATCTGAACCAATGTATCCTTGCCTATAGCAACAATGTAACCTTCAGCTGTATCATATGAACCCTGAATGAGGACGCGAGCTAATGTCCACCAGCTGGCAGCAGCGAGCGTCCAAGCTCTATTGGTCCGATCTCATCAAAGGCAGCAGCGCGGGAAGCTTTCCCGCCACTACCTACACCTGGACAAGAAGGGCGTGACTCGCAATGACGTCACGCAGGCAGTAGCCAATGGGCTACAAGGGCACCACGTTCAAATGTATTACCACTGTATATAAAGAGCAATCGATCCGCCATTACCTCATGTTCCCTCTGTCCACGATGCAATAAACCTGAGTTAACCCAGCCCGAGGCTGTGTCCTGTGTCTTGGTTTTCATACACCAAATTGGCGACGAAGGTGGGATTATGGATTCCCAAAGTGCCAGGACACAGAGCGGGTTCAATATTACCAAGCCGCAAGACTGGACCATCTTTAACATGGATTTCAAGGCGGCATTGGTGGAACTCAAAGTCAAAGACGACGAGGAAAGGAAGAGGGCCATCCTCACCCGAATGCTGGGTGTAGAGACCAAGCGGACGCTGGTGGGCATGATCGAACCGAAGACGTTGGACGACTTCAAAACCGACGACATACTGAAGTTGCTGCGTGAGCGTTTCCAACCCTCGAAGGCAATGTTTCCGGCTAGGAGTGCGTTTTGGAGGCGAGTTCAAGCGCCGGACGAGTCGGTAGAGGCGTTCGTGGAGGCCCTGAGGGTAGCCGCCGTTCCATGCAAGTGGGACAACCTGGAGATGATCATGAGGGACGTCGTGCTGTGTGGCCTGAAGGACAAGGAAGTGCAGCGCCGCCTGATGAACAGGGAGCCGCCACCAACGTTGGCCGAGGTCGTAGAGACCGCGGAATCCGCGGAGTCCACGAATGCGGGAGTGGACGAAATACACGAGTGGCGTGAGTGGCGTCCTAGGGCCAGCAAAGCGGAAAGCTCGGTGCGTGGCAAGTCAGGACAACCGGTGCACGCGACTCGACGAACCTCGAGGTCCTCTACAGATGGCAGCGACGGCGAAGAGGTACAGAAGGTCCGGAAAGGGGGGCGCCGCTGCGATGGTTGCGGGGCGGCCCACGAGCGTGCGAAGTGCCCTTTCAGGAAGGCCGAATGTTACAGCTGCGGCCGGCGCGGGCACATCGCCAGGGCATGCAGAAATCGGAAAGAGGGCCGGAGGCAGTCGAAAGACCGTTCGGCCAGACCGGACCGTCCAGCGAGACCCCAAGATGGCGCCCGTCCCACGAGGAAGCAGGACGGCGTGGGCCGTGTCTCGGACGGCAGTGAGGACGACACTGTGTTCAGCGTGTCCGCGGGACAAAACCATTACTTCATTGAGGTAATAGTACAAGGGGCCCCCGTTAGGATGGAGATTGACTCGGGGTCCTATTATTCTATAATCCCCCAGAAAGAGTTCTTGAAGATCGACCCCCAAGCGCGGCCCAAACTTAAGACTCTGAGGTCCACGCTACGAGACGTACAAGGGAACTGCATTCCAGTGCTGGGGGTCGGGAAATTTCGGGTTCGTTATAAAAGACATTCCGCAGAACTCCCGTTAGTCGTTCTCAAAGGGGGGAATTGTAGCCTCCTAGGGACGCAGTGGTTTCAGCCCTTGGGTTTGTTCATAGGGGGGGTGCATGCCGTGGGCGCGGATCCGATACAAGCGGTGTGTGACGCGCACCCCACCGTGTTTGAAAAAGGACTTGGAAAGTTCAAGGGACCCCCTGTAGCCTTCGACCTAGACCCGGAGGTCCGCCCGATAAGACTCAAACCGCGCAGGGTGCCTTTCGCACTAAAGGACAAAATAGAGGCGGAACTGGACAAATTGGTGGGCCAGGGGATTCTTATTCCTGTTGATTCCGCGGAGTGGGAAACTCCAATCGTAACAGCACTGAAGGCTAACGGGGAGGTGCGCATTTGCGCTGATTATAAGTGTACAATTAACAAGGCGATTCGCCCTAATGCATATCCGGTGCCAGTGGTCAGCCACCTTTTGGCCAGGCTAAATGGGGGAAAGTGTTTCGCTAAGCTCGATCTGGCACAAGCCTATCAGCAACTCCCCGTAACTCCCGCCACGGCCGCGGCACAAACGATAGTCACACATAAAGGAGCGTTCCAGGTGTCGCGGTTACAGTTCGGCGTGAACTCGGCACCCGGCCTTTTTCAGTCGCTTGTGGAACGCCTCCTGAAGGGGCTGGAGGGGGTGTTGCCTTATTTTGATGACGTATTGATAACAGGGGGGAGTGAGGCCGAACTGGCAAAGAGATTGGATAAAGTGCTAACTGTGTTCGAGAAAGCGGGGCTGAGACTGAGGAAGGACAAATGTGTTTTTTTCGAAACCGAGGTCGAATTTTTAGGGTTTCGGATCACACCTGAGGGTATTAAGCCGTCCAAATCCAAGGTAGCAGCCATTAAGAAGGCCCCTCGCCCCACATCCAAAACCGAACTTCAGTCATTCCTGGGGCTCCTAAATTTCTACCATACATTCCTTCCGCGGAAAGCCTCCGTGGCTGAACCGCTTCATCGGTTACTTAAGAAGGAGGAGGCATGGATGTGGGGTGACGAGCACGAGAAGGCGTTCAACGAACTTAAGCAACTTTTAACATCGGACGCAATCCTTACACACTTCGACCCCAAACGGCCGGTGGTCTTAGTCTGTGATGCATCACCGGTGGGGGTGGGGGCGGTGCTTTGCCACGTGTTGGACGACGGTCGGGAGGCCCCAGTGGCGTTTTACTCAAGGTCCCTGTCCCAAGCAGAGCGAAATTACGCGCAAACCGACAGGGAGGCATTGGCAATAGTAGCGGGGACCAAAAAGTTTCACGATTTTCTGTATGGCCGCCCATTCAAAATCGTGACGGATCACAAGCCCCTGTTAGGAATTTTCACGGCAGGCAAGCCAACGCCGCAGATACTGTCCCCGAGAATGTTGCGATGGGCCATTTTTCTTAACGCGTACCAACACGAGTTGGAGTACCGGCCTGGAAAGGAGATCAGCCATGCTGATGCGCTGTCGAGATCCCCTTTGCCCTTGACGGACGACCAAAAAGCCAGAATAGGAAGAGACCGCCAGGTGTTGCTAATCGAGGTTTTAGACGAACCCCCAATAGTACCAGCCGATATAGCCAGGGCGACAGGCAAGGACAGAACGCTGGCGAAAGTCAGCTCATGGGTGCAGAAAGGGTGGCCAGCATCGTCCCCAAGCAAGGAATTCGACCCATTCTTTCGGAAGAAGCTAGAGCTGTCCATAGAAAGGGGGTGCCTATTGTGGGGCCAACGGGTGGTGGTCCCAACACCCATGCGGCCGAGGGTTCTCAAACTGCTACACGTCAGCCACCCGGGCATCGTTCGCTCAAAAGCGCTGGCCCGCAGTTACTTTTGGTGGCCACAGCTGGACGAGGACATTGAGCACATGGTCGGCACTTGTGAGGCGTGCCAGGGGTCCCGACCAGAGGCGGCCCGGCTTCCGCATAGGGAATGGGACACAGCAAGGGGGCCATGGTCCAGAGTGCACGTAGACTTCGCTGGCCCTTTCCGAGGAACCATGTTTCTCCTGGTAGTGGATGCATTCTCAAAGTGGCTGGAGGTCATTCCGGTAAAGAGCACATCCTCCACCACTACAATTAACCAACTACGGAGGGTCTTTTCAACGTTCGGGTTACCCGACACTTTAGTCAGCGATAACGCGAGTTGCTTCACCTCCTCAGAGTTCGGGGCATTCATGGAGGCGAATGCCATTCGGCATGTCACGTCCGCGCCGTTTCACCCGGCCACGAATGGCCAAGTGGAACGGTTGGTGCGTACAACGAAGGAGGCGCTTCGGCGCATGGGCCCCGGGGACCTGAACCACCAAGTATGTCAGTTCTTACTAGCGTATAGGGTGACCCCCTTAGCGTCAGGTTACTCGCCGGCAGAGTTATTGATGCGGCGGAAACTGACTACACTCCTGTCCAGGCTGGACCCCACAAGAATTGAGGATAAGGGAAAAAACGTGGGGCTGGCAGTCTCGAAAGGGTTCGCCGCCGGCGACCCTGTCCATTGCAGGAACTATGCCAGCGCGGGGCCAGCCTGGGTGCCGGGGACGGTTGTAGAACAGACGGGGCCAGTGTCGTACCGAGTCGAAACCCACACCGGTCTCCTCTGGAGGAGACACGCAGACCAGCTGAGGCACCGAGTCAGTGGGCCAGTCAGTGAGGATCCCCAACAAGATTCAGCGTTAGGGTTCTCCCCCACCCGCGTAACCCAAGGGGGAGACAGCGGCGGACAACAGTCCCAAGCAAGGGGGGAAGGAAGAAGCAGCGGCCCCGACTCATATCCTTTTGATAGACCAGTTCCGTCAGAGGCCGGGGAAGGGGGAGAGGAGTTCGCGACCGCTGCCCCCGAATGGACTTTAGATTTTGATTTAGCGAGCCGGGGGGGTTTTCAGGAGTGTTCCCCCACCCATCCAAGCGAGAAGAGGGGGTTTTCGTTAGCCCCCAGTGCCCCCGGTTCCTCCCTGAATAAAAGCACACCTCCCAACAACGCCGCAGAGCCGCGGCAAGTCACTAACGAGTCTCCCTCTCAAATTACAGGACAGGAAGCCAGGGGACAAAGAGAAAGTAGCAAACCCGGGGAGAGGCAGCCCGCATCGAGACCCCAGCGTGTTCGAAACAAGCCATCTTGGCTGAGAGATTTTGTCTCCTAGGAGGGGGAGTGTCTGGAAGCATAGGCTCGAGACGTTGTCTCGTCCTAGGGGGGAGGGATGTTGTGTTCTAAGGGTTTTACCTTCCACATGGATTACAATGTATCTGAACCAATGTATCCTTGCCTATAGCAACAATGTAACCTTCAGCTGTATCATATGAACCCTGAATGAGGACGCGAGCTAATGTCCACCAGCTGGCAGCAGCGAGCGTCCAAGCTCTATTGGTCCGATCTCATCAAAGGCAGCAGCGCGGGAAGCTTTCCCGCCACTACCTACACCTGGACAAGAAGGGCGTGACTCGCAATGACGTCACGCAGGCAGTAGCCAATGGGCTACAAGGGCACCACGTTCAAATGTATTACCACTGTATATAAAGAGCAATCGATCCGCCATTACCTCATGTTCCCTCTGTCCACGATGCAATAAACCTGAGTTAACCCAGCCCGAGGCTGTGTCCTGTGTCTTGGTTTTCATACACCAAACAGTCCTAAAATAAAACATGGATGTGCATAGATGACATGCATGGGTGCACGCATGCATGCACACACTGCTTAGTTTGTAAGAAAATGATGCACCAAAAAAATTAATAGCAAATGAAAAGTGGCTAAAATCCTGTTATGTATAATGTGCAACTTTTTGAAACAAATTGCTGCAAGAAATCCCCAGGGATACTATCTGTTGTGTGCCAAATCATGCAACTTGGCAAGCAACACGTAATGTCTACAGAGATTTCTTAAATTATAGCTATTCACGTCCAAAAATTACACCATTTATGTAACAATGCAACAGGAATTTGGCCAATGACTTCCTTCTACTCAAATCAATTCTGCTTCACAACCATTAAAGCAGCCTTTCTCAACATGACATTCACCAGATTCTTAGAACTACAATTTCCTTCATCCTTGGCTATTACAAAAGATTGCTTTGGTAGTTCAACATATTGAGGATGCCACTTTGGGAACATTCAGTTTAAAAAGAAGTGGACAATTATGGGGAAAGAGCCTATTTTCAATTCGTCCAGGAGCCTGCAGGCGCACATGCTTCCCGAAGAAACATGATCTAGTGCCAAAAATCTTCCCATTCACTTTTCTCATTTCATAACAGCTATTTCATGCTCATTCAAAGTTACTTCAAATTATCTAGCAAGTAAACATCGCTTACTGGGTTTTTTTGTGTGAAATTGCAGTTTTGTATCTTAATTGTATGATAAAGTCTTCAATGGGAGTAATTATTTCCTGGTTTCCTATCCTATTAATTGGAGGCTGTAATTTCCTGTTATCATGTCTTTATGGTTAGGGGCTGTTTAGGCATCGGGGAATTGAAGCTCTATGGTTCTCTGATGCCCAAACAGTCCTGCACAACTGAGACACATAAGGAAAATTACAGACAATTGCCAATTAAAAAGGAAAAAGTCATATCCTGTGATGTAATCACCCAATTGAAGATTTCCTTATTAAAGCAATTAAAGCCCAAACTGCTATTGTACATAAAAAATAAAGTTGTAAACAATGCTTAATTAGTGAAAAGCATAGAATAATTTAAAATAAATCCAAAGTACCCAGGTAAAAGGTGGGAAAATTGATGGGGGGAAAGCAATGCCATGCTTCAGGCTTCTGGCTCCCTGCCAGAAGAAGTGGTGACAGCTGTCAGTCTTGACAGCTTTAAGAAAGGATTAGACAAGTTCATGGAGGACAAGAGTATCAATGGCTATAATTATGGATACTTAAGGACAACTTCCGGGTTGGAGAGATAGGCAGGATATCTCTCAATATCATTTCCAGGGAATCCTAAGCAGGTGAAGGCATCTGCTTGGGAATACCCTGAAGGAAATGGTGAGCCACTGTGTGAGACAGAATGCTGGACTGGATGGGCTGTGGCCTGTTCCAGCAAGGCTGTTCTTATGTTCTTATGTTCAGCAGCAAATCACAGTACTGTTTTTCAATGGCCTTTAAATCTCTCTCTCCCCCTCCATATTTTATTTTGTGTATGCATGTTTAGCAGAGTAGCGTGTAAGCATAATGCAAGTGGAAATAGTGCACCTTGGACTGCCCACACACAAAAAAAGAACGGCAGCGTAGTTCAACAGAAAATAAACAGCATTTACTTTTCTGGTGCTAATTATCTTACAGTGTAAAATGTAAATATAGATAGCGTCTATCACAAAGTCAAAGTCTCTCACCTCGGCAGGAATCTCTCAAGATCCTTCTGAGGCTGATTAGAGGCTTGTGGATTTGCTTACAGTCTTTGGTAAATTCAGAACAGCAGTTCAGTTCATTCACATCAGTTCAACAGGGATGAAACCAAGACTCATTCCAGCTTCAAGTTCTCAAGTTCAATGGCATAAGCAGTTCAGTTCTTTCAAGAACAAACATACACACACTTTGGCAAAAGAGATTAGTTAGTGCTTACTGAATGCTTCCAGGTTCCAGTGCAGGTTCAGTTGTAGAAGAGCTTCTGCCTGAGCTCCTCCCCAGCAACTTCAGCAAGAGTTGCAGAAACAGTCCTTCTGTATTCTCTCTTCTTACTTCAGTAACTCCAGCGTGAGTTCCAGCATGAACTCCCGGATTACTCCAGTACTCATCAATAACTCCTCCAAATAAATGCTTTGGAAGCACTTAATTTATAGAGCATAACACTGTAGCTACCCATATCAGTGATATCAGCTGTGCAATACAGATACAGGCTGTTAAAGCTATAGGCAGTGGTGGGCATCAGCAGGTTCGCACCAGTTCGCCAGAACTGGTAGCAGAAATTCTAGCTGGCTCCGCCCATCCAAGTTTTGAAATAAAGTAGTCCTAATTCATGTGCAATGCAGGGCTTTCCCCTGGCCATGCCCACCATACCACACCCACAGTGTGGTAGTAGAATTTTTTGGAGCCCACCACTAGCTAGAGGCGCATACATTCATCCTATGCAATACTCAGTACCACTATTTTCAATACCTGACAATCTCCTCCTATTGGATAGGATGATGTAACCTCTTTATACAGTTCTACAACATTTTTCACATTTTCATATTGTACCCAGCACAGCTTATATTGTGTCTCTCAGCAGTCTGTGCCTTGGTGAAGTGATCAGCTATGTTTTCTGCCATGGGGCAATATACCAACCAGATATGCTTCTCTTTCACACTGTGTTGGACATTCAGGTATCTAATATCCATGTGTTTACACCAAGATCTCACTCCTAAACTCATTGCAGTGGTTATAACAGACTGGCTATCTTCGTACACAGTAATAGGGTGTTTGACAGCTATTCCTAGATCTAGCAACAGTTGTTTAAAACAGATTGCTTCAGTGCACACTAGTGACAAACATGAAAATTCTGCCTCCATGGATGAAATACTCCCATGCTGTTATCTTAGAGACTTCCATTCAACAAGTGCACCGCCTAGTATTATGGCCAAACCAGATGTGGATTTTCGCATTGTGCAGTCTGAGGCAAAAGCAGCATCAGCATAGATCTCTAGTATTAGCTTGCTTTTGGGCTCTAGGTATAGGGCATGGTGAATTGTGCCCTTTAGGTATCTCAGTATATGCTTGGTGGCTTGCCAGTGCCTATCCATGGGCTTGGAAGAATATCTGGCTAGTTGGTTTACTGGTCATGACTAGCAACACAGATAGGAGAAACTGCCCAATAAAGATTGATAGATACATTTGTCAAAAGACATACTCTCTGCAAGTGGTCATCAGTGTTTTAACAGGTTTACAATCTTGCATACTGTAACAGTTTAGCAATTGTACAGCAATTGTTCTACCAATCAATAAGTGGAATCATGGATGCACTTCCATCTTGTTGCTGAGAAAATAAATGAACTGACTATGAAGATGGTCCTGTTGTCATTCTCCATTCTCTATTATAATTGGTGTATAATCATTGGCGCATATACCAATTAGATAAGAATATGACTTTGGGTATATAGTTGTTAGATGAACCTATTATTACTGAAAACATGTTGTGGATGCAGAACACTTTTATGAGCAATACATGGCAGGGTTTCCTTTGCTTCTTGAAAATCAAACACTATTAGTCACTATTAGTGATTGATAATGGAGTTCTGTCTCTCAATACCACCACCTTTTCAAAGTATGAAGTCTCTATCTGTCACTTTTATCTGAGAGGACAATAGGTTTTCATAATCCCTCCATTCCCAGGTAGGATTAGTTTTTGGTAGAAAATGTCTTGTCCTGAACTGCTTGCAGCCACAGTTTCAATTGGCAATAAAAGGGAAAAACAGTGGGGGAAATGTCCTCTTAACCAATATAAAATGATGACAATTGGTTTTGGTGTGTGTGTGTGTGGGGGGGGGGATTTCACTTTCCCTGTCTCTCTGCAGAAGAACAGGGAAAGTGTTTAATTCAAACATCCAATACCAGTTATATACCCCAGAAGCAGCCTTTAAGCTACAAGCCTCCCTTATCAGTGTAAAAAATGTAGAACTCCTGATAGGGATAAAAAAGAAGTGCTTGAGGGGAGTTGCAGTGCTCTAGTATCCATGAAAGGTAGATGCATGGAGCCTGGAATGACCCTGAAGAGTTCAATTTTTTTTGGTGTTTGCTGCTGTTTGGATGATTAACACTGTGCTGCATGATGGGACATGTTGGCATCCATTTTGTCCTTGCTTCCAACCAGTAATTGTTTACAGTAGCTTGTACAAAATGCCGAATGGCTGCAGATTAACACTGTGCTGCGTGATGGGACATGCTAACTTTTAAACCTGCACTTCATAAAGTTTTCAAAAGTTAAAAATTTGTTGTATGGTTTGTCCCCTAAAATCAGGGTTGTTTGACATGTTTTTGTAATGTATTTAGCCTTTAGACAATGATTTCTTAAAGTTTCGTCAGTTTCCTGTCTGTTTCCTTGACTTTGCCCTGAAGTCTGCGCTGTTACAGTACAATGTATCTCTATGGAAACGACGTTGTATGAGGCATCGCGGCAAGGATTTGGGCGTTGTATGAGGCATCACGGCTACGATTTTGCATGCCTCATACAAAGTCCAAATCCATATAAAGTCCAAACTTGTGGAGCCAAGTTTGGACGTTGTATGAGGTATCACTGTAGTTCTCTAATGGGACAGAACCAAAGTTATACACTATATTGGCATTCAGAAGGAAATTCCCGTCACTCCATTTATCAGGGGAGAACATGCCAGATCATTTAAAAGAAAGACACACTGCCAGTAGAGAATCGGACACCCCATCAAGGTAGGAGTCAGAAAGGTAAGTAAGGTAGAAGGATATGAAAGGTTTTAAAGATAAGGCAAAAAGATATGAGTTAGTTTGGTGGCAGCATTCTACAGGGTGGCCTGCAAGTCCCTACATGGCCACAGAGAGAGTAGGGCTCTGCTGGGGGAGGGAGGAAGCACTCCCATTGGGCTGCTGGTCAGAGGGGTGGGAAACTCTGTGCTGAGGGGAGGGAGGAAGTGCTCCCATTGGACTGCTGGGCAGAGGGGTGGGGCATGTGCCCACGGAGAGAACAGGTAAGGACATACAGGCCAGGTAGGGACTTACAGGCTACCCTGTAGATATGACCAGGATATGGCAGGGGAGGAAACTGACATATTCAGTTCATGCTCTGGGTAATATCTAGAGTATGAACTACTTTAAAGCAAGAGATAGCAGAAAAGGGGTCACTCCATTGATTCTACACCATTTGGCTCCTCCTCTGCAATAACTGTTTGTAATTGAGTTGGTCATCTAAAGAATTTTGTAACTCTAAAAACTGTAGCTTAGATCTTTTTTGTCCCTGCCCCATCTTCTTCCCTCTTCCTTTTGTGCCATAGCATTTATGTTGTAAACATTAGGAGAGACATTGTCTTGTTTGTTACTGGAAAATTGTTGTTTTTAAAAGTCTGAGATACTGAAAAGGCATTTATCTGTAAATATCTCTGTAGGGATGTGTTTGCTTTGTTTTCAAAATGCTTAAGCATATACTTCTGAGCAGTTTTTATTAAGAACTAACCTCACCATACCTTCTAAGGAAGATCATTATAGCAACATCTACCAAGAAGAACCTGCATTAATTATGTGTAAGTTATTCATGCAGCACATGCCTCAAGGATAGATTTGTATTAATCAGGACCTTCACCAAAAAAACCCAGAATGTGAACAATAAGATGCATAACCTAAAGTAAGTACTAACATAACTAATGTTAGGTAAAGGTAAAGGTTGCCTTTGCTCGAAAGCCAGTTGTATCTGACTCTAGGGTTGAGTGCTCATTTATGTTTACAGCCAAAGAGCCAGTGCTGTCTGCTTCTGCAGACATTTCCGTGGTCATGTGACAGGCATGACTAGACATTGGAGTGCATGAAACACTGTTTACCTTCCCACCGAAGTGGTAACTATTTATCTACTCACAATTTCTTGCTTTCAAACTGCTAGGTTGGCAGGAGCTGGGACAGAGATGGGAGCTCATTCTTTCATGCAGTACTTGGGTCTCAAATTGCTGACCTGCTGACCTTCCAGTCATCAAGTTCAGTGCCTTAACCACTTGAGCCACTGCAGTCCCACACTAAAGTTACAGAATAGCAAAGTTTATAGGCTGAAGGGGTCGTATAGTGATTACAGCATCATCACTACCACCAATAGCATTATTATTATCATTATCTCCTTATTGCAAATGGAAGATGACTGCAGGAGTCAACACTTTCCCCACTCCCTTATTACTGACTATGCTAGCCAGTGCTGGAATGAGTGGCAATCTAACACCATTTGGAGGGCCAGAATTTGCCCATCCAACTCAAGGTTTCCGGCAGAGCCAAATGGCCAAGTTGGAGATTATCTGGGTGAAAACTCAGCCTCTTTACCCCAACTCCAGCCTTTGCAAAAATATTTATTTATTTATTACATTTTTATACCACCCATATGAGATATTTCCAACTCTGGGTGGTGTACAAACAATTGAATAAACAACCACAATATCATTCAACAAACTAACAGTAAAATAAATATGTGAGGTCAAATCTGAACAGCTAACTAATGAAAATAGATTGGAATATAGCATATACTTCTGCTCCTGCACATTAGCTTATTCTATTCTATCATCCTAAACTCGCAAACACTTTGAAGAGGCAAAATATCCTGCAAGAGCTCTCTTTAAAAGGTTGCTAGCTGGATCTGATGCTGGAAGCATTGGTTCACAGGAAACCTTTCAAAAACTCATGCCACCAAACAAAGGGAAAAAAATTTCCCTGCAGCGTAACATGAGGAAATGATGAAAGGCCTGGATGCGAAGGTCAGATCTACCTAGGATGATATTCATTCACCTCAGGACATTATTACACATTTCTGATATCAAAGCTACCTGATGGTAAGAGTAAAGCCTCAATCTAATCCTCACCACAGTTTCTTCTCTGTGGGAAACCTCTGACGGGGGTGGGGGGCAGTTAACAACCTCTCTTTCTCTCTCTGCCTTCTTTCAACTGGGGGTGGGGAGCACATTGACGGAGGAGAGAGAAATGCAATGTCGACATTTAATATGTAAACTCCCATTTAGAAGCATGTTTCTTAGGCAAGAATGTATTACTAACAGGGTCAAAGTGTTTTAGGGGGTGGAATCAAAAATGTTATCAAAGGCAGTTTCGATGCCTGGTGCTCTCTTAGTTCCAGATCTGTCTTTCCCCCACCATCTGATCCTGGATGTCAAAGCCGTTAGCAATAACTGTATGTGAACACAAGAGGGCAAAGAAGGGAGCAGATGATACCAGAGAACTTTAAGAAAAACATCACTTGTGCAGCATATATTCTGTCCAGGAAGAGGCCATTATGGACCTCTTCCTTATTATCTTTGTAGAAGACTTCAAACCGTTGATTTGGATTGTCTTGCGTATGGGATTAGTACAACAGGAAAGGTTTTATGGTCTGTACCAATCTCCACTGGTGCTATGTGCATAACAAGCTGATTTTTCAGCATAACTTTTATTGAATGCAGACGGATTACCCAAAAATTGCTTGATTTTTTCTTTTCATGTACACCCCGTATAGACTATTGATAACCATCATACACTGTGTTCCAGAATTGATTGTTGCCCATTTTTAAGGCCACTCCTTCCTTGAGTCTCACGAATGTAGGCATCAAGCTGAACCAGTCCGTTGTGAAATTTTGGGGAAACTAAGCAATCACTTACTGAAGGAGGAACCCACTTGTGGCAGCATGTGTAAGCAAGGACACATCTAGACCACCTGGGATGACTGTTTTGTTCACCACAAGTTTTCATGTTCTATTCAATCCATCACAAAAGAATAATAAGCAACATAGTGCTCATCATTTGGGGTGAGTCTGCTTTATTAGCATTGTCTTTAACAGTACTGTAATATAAACTCAACACACATGAGTACATCTACACAGTCTGACACAGAACTTAGATATTGCTTTTTTTTTTACTTCAACTCCCAGAATTCCCCAGCTAGCATGGTCACTGAGATTCAGCATGCTGAAGTTTACAAATTAAGGTTCCTAAGTTTAGTATGTAAAAACTTTTCTACTGCCTTGTCTTTGCTAAGAAAAGTGTTAGTGTGCTAAACCCTTGTGTGTCTGGGCTGTTGGTCAAGGTTTAGGCAGGTTCGTCAAGGAAGTTAGCACCACTTGCAGTGGGAGTGTGGAGGATTGAGGAAGTTAAGCATGGTCTACCCAAAAACAGCATTGGATGTTCTCTGGCAACTCTTCTGTGAGACATCCCCCCTCCCCCTCCATTTCCTATTTAGTGTGTTAAGACAGGGAAATAATCCTTTTCCTAGTCTTTCATTGATCAAACACAGCGGGGTTTTATCTGTGACCAACTGCTTTTTTGGCACTTCAACTCCCAGAAGTCTTAACCAGCATAGCCATTGGTCAGGGATTCTGAGAGTTGGACCAAATCTCAGGAGAACCAGTGATTGAGAACCACTGACCTAAAAATGAAAGTTATTTATTCATTGGCGACTTACCATTGTACTCCTTATAGAAACTTTGAAAGCAGATGTCTATTACCTACAATTGAATGGAGACTAGAGCACTTTGAATTAGAATACAGTGAGCAAGGAAGATTGATGCTGTTATTTTTGAAGGTACCTGAGAAGAGAAGTGTTTGTATGTGTTGAGAGAGAAGGAGGTTGCCTGATGTCTACCTGCTCTTTGCTTCTGGGAAAATTGGTTTTCCCAGCCTAGCAATCCAAATATACTTGTCTTCCCACTACCCATTGAAATAAACAGGCCAACAATTTATAGGCTGAAGCAGGAGGGGGAATTCCTCACCTAATACATAGGAAAGAGATAGGTAGCAGAAAAAGCTTCCTTCAAAGAATGCAGAGAATAGGGCAACAGGCCAGATACATAGGTTGCACAGATTTAAATTAATTAAATCCACCGAATAACATATTTATTGAAATCCATGACTCTCTCTTTTCTGTTTCTCCCCTGCCACTGACTCAACTTCGCTGCTTTGGTGGCGTTAATTTCTGAGTAGGGGCTAAATTGAAAGGAACACTAATTGCATTCTACTCTGCTCACCAAGCTAAAGAAATCAGCTCATTAGGTCTCCAGCCTGTCAGAGAACATGTTGCTTTCATTTCATCTGGGTCCACTTGGCTTCCTCTACCAACTTCAGTTCCGCCCAGCCAACAGAAGCTTCTCTCACCCCACCCCACCCTTTCATGACTGGAAATAAGCAGCTCTCTGTGGCTTCTTAGTTATCACCACCTTCATTGCCTCTGCTGATAATCGTCTAGCTGCACTGTTCCAGGTCACTAGGTCCCTTCTGGGTAAGGAGGGGCCTGGGTGGCAGGGTTCAGCTGATGATTTTGCTGACCATCTTGCAGAGAAAGTTGATCGCATCTATTTGGGGTTTAATCCTGACGTGGAAATGGATTGCCTGGAGAGGGCTGGATCAGAGTCTACCCATGTTATCTGGGATCAGTTTGATCCGGTTGGCCCGGATGAAGTGGACAGGCTCCTTGGAGCTGTGTGTGATACCACTTGCTTATTAGATCACTGCCCAGCCTCGCTGGTTAGAGCAGCCAAGGCCACAATGGGCAGTTGGGTTGGTACGATGGTGAATGCCTCTCTGCGGGAGGGGGTGTTTCTAGAGGCTTTCAAATATGCGCTGGTACACCCCCTCCTGAAAAAGCCATCGCTCGACCCTACAGCTGTTTCTAATTTTAGACCAATTTCCAACCTTTCCTTTGTGGAGAAGGTGTTGGAAAAAGCAGTGGCACGGCAGCTCCAGGGGATGCTGGATGATACAGATTATCTGGACCCATTTCAGTCTGGATTCAGGCCCGGTTATAGTACCGAGACTGCATTGGTCGCACACTTGGGTTATTTCTGGTGGGAGCGGGACAGAGGCAACCCTTCTGTTCTTGCTCTTCTTGACCTCTCAGCGGCTCTCGATACCGCCGACCACGGTATCCTTCTGGGCCGGCTCCAAGGATTGGGGCCCAGGGGACTGTGTTGTCCTGGTTCTCCTCTTTTCTGAGGGGCCGGACTCAGTTGGTGTCTTTAGAGAGTGGGTTGTCCAGCTCTACTTTGCTCACATGTGGGGTGCCTCAGGGCTCGGTACTCTCATCTCTATTGTTTAATATATACATGAAACCGCTGGGTGAGATCATTCGTTCCTATGGGGTGAGGTATCATCAGTATGCAGATGATACCCAGCTGTACATCTCGGCCCGTGGAGACCCGAGTGATGCAGTCGAAGTCCTAACCGTGTGTCTGGAGGCTGTACGGGTCTGGATGGGGGACAACACGCTTCAGCTGAATCCTGGCAAGACTGAGTGGCTTTGGGTGTGGGGTCCCGTGCTATCCCAGGAGCTACCATCATTGGTTCTGGCTGGACATCTTTGCCTCAGTCAGATCCGATGCATAATTTGGGGGACCTCCTGGACTCACGGCTGCTGCTCAAAGATCAGGTGGTGGCCATGGCTAGGGGAGCCTTTGCACAGTTCCGTGTCATTTACCAATTGCACCCGCTCCTGGCTCATGGTCACTCACGCTCTAGTCACCTCCAGATTGGATTAGTGTAATGCGCTCTACATGGGGCTGCCCTTGGTGACCATTCGGAGGCTTCAGCTGGTCCAGAATGCAGCTGCCCAGGTAGTGATGGGGTGTGGGCATTATGCCCGGGCCTCGTCACTGCTTTGGGAGCTGCACTGGTTGCGGGTGTGCCTCTGGGTGCAATTCAAGGTGTTGGTTTTGACCTTTAAAGCCCTTCATGGCATTGGACCAGGCTACTTAAGAGACTGTGTCGCCCCAAATAATTCAGCCCATCCTACAAGGGCAAACAGGAGGGGCTCTGTGGTGGTCCCATCAGTGAAAGAAGTACATTTTACTAGGCCCAGGAAGAGAGCCTTCTCCGTGTCTGCCCCAGTCCTCTGGAACCTCTTATCACCCGAATTGCATCTCCAGACAGAACTACTCCCTTTTAGAAAAATGCTGAAGACATGGCTATGTCAGCAGGTGTGGAGCATGATTGCCTCCACTACTCAAGCCCGCTGGCTTGTTTAGCCTGGGTGGTGGGACCCTCCCTGGTCTGGTAACTCTGTTTTAATGCGGTTGAGGGTGGGGGAAGGTAGCTTATTTAATGACAAATTGTTGTTTATGTGTTTTAACTCCGATTTTAGCTAGTGAGTTTTAGGTAATGTTTTTAGCTGCTGATGTTTTAATTGTTTCATATTGTATTTTTATTTTTATCCTTCTCCCCTTTCCCCTTTTGCTGTTAGCCATCCTGAGTAGTGCTCTGACCAGGAGGATGGGATACAAACAAACAAACAAACAAATAAATTCCCCACCTCCATTGATAGGAGGTGTCTCACCTTCTTGATCCTCATCCCCTCTATGGCCTCCAAGATAATGCATATTTCAAAGTGAAAACTTCCATGTCTATATCCTTCATTTTGTCATTGTGGTGGAACACACCATTCCTCTAATGCACATTCCAGAATAGTCTACCATCACATATAACCCCTTATACATATGGGTGGGCAAAGCCATGTACAGCCCAGTCCCATCTTTTTTTTGGACAAACAAAATGTGAACTGCAGCTCCTGGAGACCTACAGGGTGGCCCATAAGTCCCTATCCATCCTGTAAGAGAGTAGATCTCTGCTGGGGGAGGGAGGAAGTTATTGTGTATGAAAGTATATGCCTTTAAGAGAAATTGTAACAGGAAGAATGAAAGAATGTAACCTCAGTGAATACAATATAACTCAATGTAAGTCAGCTGGATGGAACGCGATTCACCTGCCACTAGATGGCAGTGACTCGTGATCACATGGTATTAATTAACCAATCACAGTCTACCGCAGGAAACATTCCCACCTTAGGTAAACCAGGTAAAGAATGCGGGGCGTCACCATGACTTCATGAATACAGGAACCAATGGGAAACCATGTGGCTAGATTCAAATGTACCACTCTGTATAAAAGGAGCTGCGCCTCCGCCATTATCTCATGTTCATATTGCATACCTTGCAATAAAGATGTGTTTGGCCCCATAACTGCTGCCTACTGTGTATCAATCTGCAAACATCAAATTGGCGATGAAGGTGGGATAATGGCTTCCCAGATCACCCTCGCCCAGTTCGACACCTCAAAGCCGAAGACATGGGACCTCTACAAAGAGCAGTTCCTGTACGCCATGGATGCCGAGGGCATTGATAACGAAGCAAAGCGACAAGCCTGCCTACTGGCTGAGTGCGGACTACCGACCCTGGAGCTGGTGAAGAACCTCCTGATGCCGAGGCAACTCCGATCGGTACCCATCGCAGAAATCCTCACAGCATTGAGGGCACACTTCCACCCAAAGGTGTCGGTGTTCCCGGCAAGGTTGGCTTTCCACCGGCGTGACCAGTGGGCCGGAGAGTCCATGGCTGATTTTGTTGCCCCCCTGTGGGTGGCTGCCGTCCCATGCCGGTGGGGCGCATCCCTAAGCGAGGCCTTGCGGGACCGACTGTTGCTCAGGTTGTGAGATGAGGAGGCCCAGAGAAGACTCCTGGCCCGAGACGAGGACATTACCTTTGAGCAGGTACTGAGGGCCACTCAGGCCACCGAGTAGGTCAAAGACGGGGTGCGGTCATGCAGGGCCAAGACCCCCACTCCAGGGTACTCAATGCCCGGGGCTCCAGTTCACAGCTGATCATCGCACAAAGGGTGGGAACCGGGAGCTGCGGCAGCCGCCGCCACGTCCTCATCAGACTGCAGTGAAAGTGATGGGGAGCCAGACATCCAAAAGGTCCGGAGACAGCAGGCCGGTAAGTGAGACACCGCCGACGGAAACCAACGGTGTAATGGGTGCGGGGGCACCCACGACAGGAAGAGGTGCCCATTCTGGAAGGCCAAGTTCCACCACTGCAGACGGTGGGGCCACATCGCCAGGGTCTGCAGATGGCAAAATGGAGGAGACCAGGAGCCAACCGAGCGACTACGTCGAAATGGAGACATCAGACGGATCAGTGAGGACGAGGCCATTGTGGGCCGCGTGTCAACCCACCAACGTTACTGTTACAGGGGGTCCCTGTTCGAATGGAGGTGGACTCAGGGTCATCATACTCCATCATTTCCCATAAAGAATTTTTGCGCATTCCCCCAAATGAGTGCCCGAAACTTAAGACTTTAAAGACCACCCTATGGGATGTACAGGGGAACCAAATCCCAGTTTTGGGGGTGGGGGATTGCCAGGTGAGGTTCAAGAGTTTCAGGGAGAAACTGCCCCTCGTGGTCCTTAAACGAGGGACAAGTTGCCTCCTGGGGAGTCAGTGGTTTGCTCCCTTAAGCATCGGACTGTCCGGCATTCACTCCATAGACTCTGACCCAGTGCAAGATGTCTGCGACGCACATCCAGCGATTTTTGAGAAGGGGCTCAGGAGGTATAAGGGGCCCCCAGTCTCATTCGACCTGGACCCTGAGGTTCGACCCATCCAGCTCAAGCCTCGTCGAGTTCCAGTCACCCTCAAAGACAAGACTGAGGCGGAATTGGACAAACTGGTGGGTCAAGGGATATTGGTACCAGTGGGCTCTGCAGAATGGGAAATGCCAATTGTTACGGCATTAAAGGCAAACGGGGAGGTCAGGATTTGTGCAGACTACAAATACACCATTAACAAGGCTATTCACCCTAATGCATATCCGGTGCCGGTTGTTAGCCATTTGCTCACCACTTTACATGGGGGTAAATGTTTCGCCAAACTGGACTTGGCACAGACCTACCAGCAGCTCACAGTCTCACTGGCTACTGCAGCTGCCCAAACAATAGTCACACACAAGGGTGCATTTAAGGTAACTCGCCTTCAATTTGGTGTAAATTCAGCCCCAGGGATATTCCAATCTCCTGTGGAATGCCTCCTGAAAGGGCTCCCCGGGGTCCTCCCCTATTTTGATGACATATTGATAACTGCGGGGAGCGAGGCAGAGCTAGCCAATAGATTGGATCGAGTTCTGATGGTATATGAGAAAGCGAGTTTAAGACTTAGGCGAGACAAGTGTGTGTTCCAGGCAAAGAAGGTAGATTTCCTTGGGTTTAGGATAACCCCAGAAGGTGTTACGCCCTCAGATACAAAGGTTGCAGCTGTTAGGAACGCCCCTCGCCCCACTGTGAAATCGGAATTACAGTCCTTCCTAGGACTTCTAAACTTCTACTATTCATTTCTGCCGGGTAAAGCGTCCGTAGCGGAACCATTACACCGTCTATTAAAGAAAGACGCAGTTTTGCGGTGGGGCGACAGCCAGGAGAAGGCGTTCAAGGAGCTCAAACATCTCCTCTCCTCAGAAGCAATCCTCACGTACTTCGACCCCAAAAAACTCATAGTGTTAGTGTGCGATGCTTCACCAGTGGCCGTGGGTGCCGTACTATGCCATGTGCTTGGAAATGGGCAGGAAGCCCCAGTAGCCTTCTACTCTAGGTCCCTCTCCAAGGCAGAGCGCAATTACGCGCAAACAGACAGGGAGGCCCTTGCCATAATCGCTGGGACAAAGAAGTTCCATGACTTCCTATACGGCCGGCCATTTACGATCATAACGGATCACAAGCCATTATTGGGCATATTCACCATGGGCAAACCCACACCCCAAATTTTGTCCCCTAGGATGCTCCAGTGGGCAATTTTCCTCAACGCATACCAGTTCACACTGGCGCACCGCCCAGGGAAGGAAATCAGCCATGCGGATGCACTTTCGCGTTCGCCCCTGCAGGTGCTAGGGGAGCCTGAATGTGAGGTAGAACAGGACCACCAGATGCTACTGATTGAGTCGCTCGACTCAGCACCAATCGTGCCCCCAGACCTCGCCAGGGCGACAGCAAAAGATAAGGTCCTGTCTCTAGTTAGCTCCTGGGTAAAAAAGGGGTGGCCTGCAACTCCACCGAGTGCTTAATTCCAAATATTTTTCAAGAGGAGGGTAGAATTGTCCATTGAAAGGGGTTGCCTCCTCTGGGGGGAGATGGTAGTTATTCCCGAAGAAATGCACTCAAAGATACTTAAGTTACTCCACGTAAGCCACCCGTGGATTGTGTGCTCAAAGGTGCTGGCCAGAAGCTATTTCTGGTGGCCCTAGATAGACGCAGACATTGAGCACATGGTGGGCACTTGCGAAAGTTGCCAGGGCTCCCGACTCAAAGAGTCCTGACTTCCTCACAGAGAATGGGACACGGCCCACAGACCTTGGTCCAAGTTGCACATCAACTTTGCGGGCCATTCAGGGGATCGTACTTCCTCCTGGTGGTCGACTCATTCTCAAAATGGTTGGAGGTCTTCCCAATGATCAACACCTCCTTGGGTGCAACCATCAAGCGGTTGTGGAACCTATTTAGTTGTTTTGGGTTACCCAACGTACTGGTCACCGACAATGCTAGTTCCATCACCTCTGTCAAATTCCAGGTGTTCCTAGAGAGGAATGCGATTCGACACATTACCTCATTCCACCCTGCAACAAATGGGCAAGTCGAGCACCAAGTGTGGACGACTAAAGAGGCACTTCAGCAAATGGGCCCAGGGGATCTCAACCTACAATTGTGCCAGTTCCTACTCTGCTATAGGGTAACTCCTCTCGCATCCGGATGCTCACCGGCAGAGCTCCTGATGCGGAAGAGACTGGTCATGCATCTCGACTGCCTGGATCTAACCAGGATGGAGGATAGGGGAAGAAATATAAGAATTGAGAATTCAAAAGTCTTTTGGGCAGGAGATACGGTGTATTGTAGGAATTACGCAACTGGACCAAACTGGGTGCCAGGGGTTGTACTTGAACAGATAGGTCTGGTATCATATAAGGTGGAAACAAGTACGGGGTTAGTATGGTGGTGACACACCAATCAACTGAGGCGCAGGGTCATGGATACCCAGGAAGACGATGAAGCAATGTTAGGGTCATCCCCCACCCACTCATTCCAAGGGGGAGAAACAGGGCAGACACCGTCAGGGAGTCTCCACAGAGACACAGAGAATGTTCTCCCAAGGGGGGACCCCAATATCGATTCCTCCCGCAAAAATACGTGTTTGAGCCCAGGTGCAACACACCTTTCAGGAGGGGAAGAGCCCGATGAGCCCGATGATTTTGATTTTGATTTAAGGGATCGGGGAGGTTTTGCGGAGTGGTCTCCCACCCATCCGAGCAAGAAGCGGAGTTTTGATTTAGCCCCAGGTACTCCCGGTCCAATTAATTTGGAGTTCACCCCCAGCCCCCAGAGAGTGAGGCGTCCTTCCGTTGAGTTAACCGCCACCCACAGAAATGGACGGGATTTTGAGTTGAGGAATTCTGCTAACGAGTCTCCTCGTCTTCCCATTGCAGGACGAGGAACCGTGGAACACAGGACCCCTAGTTCCCCTGATCTTGGCCAGGCAGCCATCCAACCCAAGCGTAATTGCGGGAAGCCACATTGGCTGAGGGACTTTGTCCCATCCTAGGGGGGAGGAATGTTGTGTATGAAAGTATATGCCTTTAAGAGAAACTGTAACAGGAAGAATGAAAGAATGTAACCTCAGTGAATACAATATAACTCAATGTAAGTCAGCTGGATGGAACGCGATTCACCTGCCACTAGATGGCAGTGACTCGCAACCACATGGTATTAACTAACCAATCACAGTCTACCGCAGGAAACATTCCCGCCACAGGTAAACCAGGTAAAGAATGTGGGGTGTCACCATGACGTCACGAATACAGAAATGGGAAACCGTGTGGCTAGATTCAAATGTACCACTCTATAAAAGGAGCTGTGCCTCCGCCATTACCTCATGTTCATATTGCATACCTTGCAATAAAGATGTGTTTGGCCCCATAACTACTGCCTACTGTGTATCAATCTGCAAACATCAAAGAAGTGCTCCCATTGAGTTGCTGGGCAGAGGGGCGGGGCAAACTCTGTGCTGGGAGGAGGGAGGAAGCACTCCGTTGGACTTCTGGGTGGAACAAATCCTGGGGAGACAGCATGCGTGATCATAGAGAGATCGAGTAGGGGACTTATGGGCCATCCTGTAGAAGCAGTGGCTTGTTTTTTTCAATAGGCCACAGGGCCGCAACAGCCACACCCAAACTGGAAATGGTTTCTAGCCACATCTGTGATGCATCAGCTTGCAAGAGAAATTTGTTTTGCAACCATTT
This sequence comes from Bradypodion ventrale, assembly GCA_035047345.1. NCBI lineage: Eukaryota > Metazoa > Chordata > Lepidosauria > Squamata > Chamaeleonidae > Bradypodion > Bradypodion ventrale. The sequence continues at coordinate 127,964,233 of JAWDJE010000003.1, forward strand.
ATAATTGGGACAGGCTTTGCAGCAGATTTGAATAACAACCGTGGGATTTTCCATTATTGTCAGTTGCAAAGAGCTACAATGTTACTTTTCTGTTAGGCTGGCCAATCATTGTGTGTCTGTGTACCTGTTGTGTATAAATTGATGCCATGAGGTCTCACTCTTATGTCTGATGAATTGGGTTTGGTCCAGGAAAGCTCACAAATACATGAGTTAGTCTTTAAAGTGCCAAAACATTTTTGTCTTTTTTGCTGTTTTGTTTTGTTTACTCTCTGATGTACAGTAGCTGCATCTTGTTCCCTTTTCCCCATTGGGGAAGTATTTTTGGCAGCCTACGTGGCACCTGAAGTCCTGAGGGAATTGACCTCATTAGAGTTGCTTACTGTCTTGAATGCTCGACTAGGTGCTGGTTTACAGGAGGCATGTACCGATCCTTTAGGCTACGATAATTTCCTTTATCTGCATACCCCCAGTGCAGCCTAAGGTCGCCTCACTGTACCGCTTCCCAATTGGCTTCAAAGAACTCCACCTGTCGCTTACACGGAGTATGCGGTGGTTTAATATATTGGTAGCATATGGGGGCATAGAGCAAAGCACTATAGGATATAGCCTGATAAACAGACATCCACTCCGTTGATGTTACTCACAAAGAGTTTTATTTTCCATTAGCATCTGAAAAAGAACAGAGACAGAAACAAAAGACAAAGTACATAGCAAAACATAGTTAGTAAGGTTCCCTTTGGTCAGAGGGACCCATCTAGCAGATGGGTCTTGCCCCGAAGGGTGATTTCAGTCCGGATTGAGGAGACAGGTGCCTTCAACTCAAGGGGACCAAAGAACTGAGGGAAAGGGCTCTGCTTTTTTACACAAAAAGGAGCAGATTTCCCTCCCACCTTTGCACTCCTAGGATGACTCAATCTGCAGGTGTTCAGAGTCACGGGGTTTTGATTGACAGGGGGGAGGCATCTTCTCCCTCATGGGGTAGTCAGATGTCTCTGTCATCATTCTGCCACCTGACCTATTTGTCATCCTCCCTCGTGGGGTCTGCAGGTGCACATTCCTTTGAGGGAATGCAGCTGCACTTTGGCTCATCAGAAAGGAATGTGTTTACAAGTGCTTCAGTAGCTAAGTGATAAGGTTGCCATGGTTACTCTAGGATCATGACACTTACCAATCACCTCCATGACCATCTTGGTATCTTCCAGTATATACAACCAGGGCCACCATCAGGGGGGACCATCAGGACTCCTGTCCTGGGCACGGAGATGACAGGGCCCCGGCGCCACCTGGAAACCACGGATGTGTGCATGCACAAACAAACCACGAATGCGCAGATAGCCACAGGGGCGTGGTGCCACCGGGAAACCACTGATGTATGCATGCGCAAATAAACCACACATGCACAGAAAACCACAGGGGCATGGCCAAAATGTGTGTGTGTGGGGGGGAGGGGGGCGCATACTGGGCCCGGAAATTTCTGATGTCAGCCCTGTATACAACTATAACTCCCATCATTCCCAATCAACATTCCATGACTCAGGATGTTGGAAGATGTTACATAATATCTTTTTGAGGGAGAATAATTTAAAGGAGTGTGAAAAGAAAACCTGCATTTTTTTTGTTCCTTTATGCAACACATTTCATTAATTTATGAGACCTGTTGGGCCAGAGGCTAGAAAAGTTACTTTTTAGGTCTAAAATTCTGAGAAACCTCCAACCTGAGAAACTGAAAATTATAATTAAAAAAACCCAACTTTTCCTCAAATTCTGTGAAGGACTCTGTCATGAAGTAGGACTTACTAATTACAGTAATACCTCATACAAAGTCCGCTTCATACAACATTGAATTCATACAACATCGCCTAATTCCTTGAAAAAAGTTGCCTCATACAAAATCGCTATGACTTTGTATGTGGCATTGGGGTTTTTCCCAGGTTGCATTGTGCCTGGGCAGTATAAAAGGCAGGATGCATGCGTGCATTGCTCTTGTGGGTTTTGCATGAGGCGGAGAGTGTTTAGATTTTGGATTTTTTTTTAATTTTTTCGTCAGAATTTTTGGAAGCATTCCTGTGATTTTTGCAGCATCCTTCAGGTTCTTGGAGCATTCTTTGGCACAGTGGAAAGGTAGGTAAATGAGGTTTTCTGTTTCTGATTGGCTTTGGGTGGGGAGGTGGATGGGGGAGGGCAATTTTTGGGTGGGGTGGGCAATTGTTTTGTGTTTGCTGCTGTGTTTTTTAAAAACAGATTGCATGCTCCATATTTTTTCTTATGTTGGTCTTTTGGGGGGCACTGTTTGGTGGGGTGGGCAATTGTTTGGTGTTTGCTGCTGTTTGGATGATTAACATTGTGCTGCATGATGGGATATATTGGCATCCATTTTGTCCTTGCTTCCATCCAGTAATTTACATTAGCTTGTACAAAATGGATGATCGGTCGCATGGCTGCAGATTAACACTGTGCTGCATGATGGGACATGTTAACTTTTAAACCTGCACTTCATAAAGTTTTCAAAAGTTAAAAACTTTTTGTATGGTTTGTCCCCTAAAATCAGGGTTGTTTGACATGTTTTTGTAATGTATTTAACCTTTAGACAATGATTTCTTAAAGTTCTGTCAGTTTCCTGTCTGTTTCCTTGACTTTGCCCTGAAGTCTGTGCTGTTACAGTACAATGTATCTCTATGGAAACGATGTTGTACGAGGCATCGTGGCAAGGATTTGGATGTTGTATGAGGCATTGTGGCTAGGATTATGCATGCCTCATACAAAGTCTGAGGCATATCCGTATAAAGTCCAAACTTGTGGAACCAAGTTTGGACGTTGTATGAGGTATCACTGTACTTTAAATGATTTGATTAGGCCTGGAGTAGGGAACCTTTTGTGTTTAAAAAATTCCACAGTCTTCGAGGTGGCGCTTTTTGTGTACCCCAGGGAGAGCACTGCTTTAGCCCCGTTAGACCAGCCAGCATGACTCAGTCCCAATTAGCTTTCCCTATGGTATATCTGGGGCTGGCTTAGTGTTTAAGATACTGAACTTGATGATTGAATGGTCAGCAGATCAAGACCCGAGTACTATGTGATGGAGTGAGCTCTTGCCATCTTCCCAGCTCCTGCTAACTTGGCAGTTTGAAAGCAAGAAGTTGCAAGTGGATATGATTCAGTTAACAAAAATCTCCAGGGCACCTTCTAATGTGCTAGTTTATTCTTTATCGTGATGTTACTTAGGATGAGTGAGAATTTCATTTGATTCATTTTTGAGGGTGCAGGGGAAGCTTTCCAAAATTCATGGATTTCTTCTTATGTTTGATGGAATAATTTTAGTTATTTTAAAAGAAATAGGTGAAAAATGAATCCGGGGTGGGAATGGAAACTGGCAGTGTCATTCACACCTTAAAATTATCTTGACATACCAGCATTAATTAAAAAAAGCATTTTATTAAGGAACAGACCAAAAAAGAATGAATAATGTATGTGAACTAACTTGTTTTGGTGCAGAGGGATGGTAAAATAAAGTCAGTCAGTCAGTCAGTCAATATAATATAGTGGCTGATGGTCCTACAAAGAGAAAGGCAGGTCCTGAAAATTCTTCTTTCTCTTTCTTCCACCGCACAAAGTAAATAACAATTTTAAACAGCCACCTACATTTTCCGAATTGCAACCACTGCAATGAAAAAGCCATCAGGAAGTGCAGAGATGAAATGGAATGGGATATAGATTTCTCCCCCATCTCCTCTGCCTTGTTTGTCTGTTGGCCCACATGCTTGTCTGATAACATTATTTCATTTCCACACCTAGCCTGACACGCAGCTGCTCTTGAACATGTCAGGCTCAGCGTGAGTGGCTGTTGTCCAAACCCCAACTTACAGCTAGCAGTGATCTGGATCAATTGATGGATCATCATTTCTCACGCCTCTTGGCTTGAAGATTAAAGAAAAGGCCATGTCCCACTGAGAATTATTGACAAATTAGACAGGAGCAAAGATTCAGAAGCACAGGGAGTTGAAGAGAACACTCAAGGTAGCTCACCCGTGGTATGTTAAAGAACTGTTTTTTTAAAAAAAAACTTTTATTTCTTACATCCATAAAAAAAAGGGTTAGGAGAGAACAGAATTTAACTCACCACTTTCCATAGTATGGAACTAAATCCAGTTGTTGAAAGTAGGTCCACTGAATATATGAGACTACTCTGAATTACCAAAGTCCCATAGGTGAGATGCATATGTACAATTAGCTGCTGCTTCTTCCGTGTGTAGGCCAGGTGTGAAACTGCCCAAATGAAACCACCTTTTGGTGAATTCATGCCGTAGTTCCTTTCGCTTGACTTAGTGTGAGAAAGATATGCCAGCACAAGGTTGCTGCTGCCTGGAGTACACACAGTTGTGGTTTTAAAATATCACAATCTAAAAGGATGATGTCCCAATGTACCCCTGCAATTAGGTCATAACCATATTCATTTTTGCCTCGTTAATTGTTATCCTTCCTCTGTTACCATGACAAAGTCTTCATGGAAAATTAGCATACCATGGTAGTTAAGACAATGATCTGAGAGCTGGAAAAGTCCATAAATTAGACTCATCTGTCAACTTCAATCTCTGTTAGTAGCCTTATGCAAGCCACTAATCTTCAGACTGATGAATCTTTCTACAAGACAATCCAGTCTTGGTTTATCTTAAACTTTCATTTCAGTAATATAACTGGCTTTTGAAAGAAGAATTATTTAGTTTCTGCTATTGTTAAATGAGATGGACTGCCATATAAATAAAAACTCTTCTATATACAGCCTAAAAGCTGTATATAAAAGGGTATAGCTGCTGTACAACCAATAGAGGTACCCTGAGATTAATTTTTTTATTTGTATTTGTATCCCGCCCTCTTGCCCTCAGACAACTCGCACTTACACATAAATATTAACACCATCCCGAATTTAAATCTAAAATCCTTTCTAGAATTGTAGTAGTTATGGTACAAATGTGATCACATGTCATATCAGAGACCTTTTCTCCTGATGAAAGAAAAGATGCCCTGAATTAAAATATTTAGGATCAGAGCTTGTGATGTTATATGTTAAAAGGAACTGTGTGTTTATATATTCTAAATATTTTAAGATAGGAATGCAGGAGGTAGAGTAAGAATTGGAGGAATATACATTATCATGAATTGGCTCTCAAGAATCACATGAAAATTGACCTCATAATCCAACTTCATTTCAGGTCAAGGGTATTTTTTTTTTTTTTACAAAGAAACTTTTATTCCTAAAATGCTGGACTGTCTCTAACAAGACTAAGCAAACTTTGGAAACAATTCCAGGCGACATTCATGTAACTGGTTACTTCTTGGGCAATTAACAATTTAAGGAATAGTTACCAAGTTACTTTTCAGGTGTAATGAATGATACTTGTTACTTTTACAAGTTACTATTAGATGGCATTTGAAGCCATTTGAATGCCATTCTCTTACCAATCCTAACTGGCAAAACAAATGTTTGCTTTTTTGTATTTGTTTGTTTCATAAATATTCCCAAGGTAGAACATCAGAATTGGCCACTAGAGAAATAAGAGATTATTTTCATGTCCTATTGATAAAGCCAATGAATTTAGATAACATGTAATACAACTAATTGCTTGTAGGATTGGAGTAACCACAATGATAAGGGCAGCCTAGCTGCAGATGATTAAATTAATAAGGCAACCAGTTCTTTTTCACATATAACATCACAAGCTCTGATAGTAAATATTTTAATTCAGGGCATCTTTTCTTTCATCAGGAGAAAAGGTCTCTGATGTGGCATGAGATCACATTTGTACCATTACTACTACAATTCTAGAAAACATTTTAGATTTGATCTCAGGATACCTCTATTGGTTGTACAGCAGCTATACCCTTTTATATACAGCGTTTAGGCTGTATATAGACGAAGGGGTGGCAGAGAATGAGATGGCTAGATGGTATTGTTGACATAATGGGCAGGTTGAGGAGGACGGTGGAGGATAGGGGTGCCTGGTGTGCGACAGTCCATGGGGTCGCAAAGAGTCAGACTCGACTATGCGACTGAACAACAACATCAACTAGGCAATTTCAGTTGAAACTGGCACAATTTAATTTAATTTAATTTAATTGTCACATTTATATACCGCTCACTCGGCCAAAGCCGACTCAGGGCGGTTCGCAATTTAAAAAAAACATGTTAAAAACAGTTAAAACTACTCACCCCCTAAAGCAAGGGGTGCAGGATCCAAAGGCACCATGGGGATGAGTTCTTCTACACCACCCACCCAATGGAGGAATTATACAAGAAGCATGTAGGTTGCATACAGATGACCAAGGAGGTGAATCTGATTCCAATATTAGTGTCCATGTTCTATGAGGAGCTGTCACAAATGTATGAAAAAATTAATATTTTGAAGTATTTCCCCGGCGAGCATGAATTATGGCCAGGCTGCCTATGAGATTCTGAATGCTGTATATTTCCCAAGCTCTGGCTATCTTCATAGGGGTGTCTTATATCACAAAATTCTTCTCTAAGCAAGTACATGTATTGTGAATTGTTTCTTCTTCAATGCTGTGTTGATACCAACTTGGGGTGCAAGTTCCCCCAGATTCTGAAGTTAGTTATTAGAATTTTAAAAAATTTCAAACATTTTTGCTTTTAAAACCTGGCTTTGAGGGACGCTTCTTAAAATCTGAATGTTTACACAATAGTGCTAAGTCATCAGCTTTCCAAAATTGCATGCTTTTCCATCCTGCTTAGAGAGAGAGGGAGGGAGGGAGGGAGGATATGGCATAGGTATATTAATGTTTTCAAATGTTGTGGTAATAGCAATGATCCGAGAACTATTATTCACTTTCTCTCCTATCACAGCCTGTGTTTAACATAGAAATACAGCTTCCACAATAAATAAATAAATAAATTGCCACTGGGCTCCCATTTATTTATAATCTGGGATGAAATAATAATGTCAGGTTGCTATTAGAAACTCAGCTTCTGGCTATCCAGCAGAATATTAAGATGTTGCACTGTCGTTTTCCATCATAGTGTGACTTTTATGAGGCTTTGTCATAGCATCTTGACCCTGCATCGCACTGTTCAAAATGAGGGATGTGAAAATCTGCCACTCTCAATTTTGTTGTATTCTCCAAATCCCACCTGCATTTTCTTCCCATCTTGCTTTTATATTGGGTTTTGAGACATAGCCCAGAATCGTGTTGCCTTCATTTCATCTGACAATGTGCAAACTCCACCCCAAGCTCACCCCATCCAGTCTATCATGAGTAGATTTCTCTCTCTCCTTGAAACAAAGGGAAAATAGAGTTTTATTAAAATGATATCAACAAGCAACACAATATTAGCTTTTCATTAAGTAAAACGTACCAGTGCAGGCTGAACAAAGATAAAGGGAAGGAGAAAGCATGAGTAAACCGGAATCTGCAATCCAAATAACAAACTGAGTCTTGAGAGAAAATGAGCTGATTTTAGAAACAAAAATGAAAATTACATTAGAAAAGATCAGTCCAGAGATTTGCACCGCTGGGAAGATAGTATGATCTGAAGGCAAAACCTAAGGAGAACCAAGTGTCCAAAACAATTTTAGTAATTTTATGAGACTGCAGTGACTAAACAGAAGAGGTCAATGTATCTGTAGTTGCCATGTGAACAACTCTTAACAATCTCTGAGAGAATGAGAGGTGATCATTGGGTTTCCATTTGGTTTCAATCATTAATCTAGCAACTAAACTAAATATACATTTTTACTTTTATTATCCCAGCTCAAGTTGCCTATCAAGATTGAGACAAGAATGCCCAAAGATGGTAACACAGTTTGATGAGTGATCAGCTTGAGCTCTTTGGAAATTAATTCCCAAAATGGACAGGATCATGAAAGACAGGTACTGTACCTGTATATGCACATCAATATGACTACATTTCAATGAACAGAACTGAAAGAAATAATTCATGATATGGGGCATCTTACTAGAGGTTATATATAATTATAATCTTAACCTATAAATCCAAGTGTTCACCGCTGGAATTGGCTATACGTTGCTATGCGTCGCCCTACTGACCCGCACCCTCCCTTCGAGAGCACGGCCGAATTGCCTACGCAGGTCAACGAAGGATTTAAAAATCCAGCACGGGGGCCTCAGCCCCACTAACGGCAAGAAACGCAAAGAACATCACTTCCCGAAAGTCCTTGCGCCGCGCCGCGCCAGAGCCAATCAGGCTGAGAGGCTCTCGCACGGAGCAGCGTTCGAACACGCGCCGCAGCCAATCAAAAGAAAAGCATTTTAAAAAAATGCAGCACAAACACAAAGCACCAACACATTACTACAAGCCCCAGCGTCCTGCGCGCAATGTGCGAGCAGAACGATGAGGCAGCCGGTGCGCGAAAACAAAACTAAGAAAAAGCCACCGCCGCAACCATTCAACCCCACGGGCGAGCCAGCATGGCCCGTGGGGGGGGGGGAACCCACCGCCGCTACTCTTCCGTTCGAAGGGTCAGCGGCGCGCGAAAAACAAGTAAGACGGCCGGTGCACGAAAAATAAAAGTTAAAAAAAAGCCCACCGCCGCAGCCATTCTTCCCCATGGGTGAGCCAGCATGGCCCGTGGGGGAACCCCCCCCCCCCCCGCCACCATGGCCCTTCCGTTCAAAGGGCCAGCCGGCGCGCGAAAAACACAAGTAAAAAAAAATACACCCCGGCCGCCGCTGCACTTCTGTTCCATGGGCCAGCCGGAGCGCCAAAAATTAAAGCAACCCACCCAACCACCCACCCCCCGCAACTGCCCTTCTTCCCAACGGGCCAGCCAGTATGGCCCGCGGGGTAAAAAAATAAACACCCCACTGCCTCTGCCCTTCCTTCCCATGGGCCAGCAAGTATGGCCCGTGGGAAAGAAATAACCACCACCCCGCAAATGCCCTTCCTTCCAACGGGCCATCAAGCATGGCCCGTGGGAAAGAAAGCCTCGCCGCAAATGCCCATCCTTCCCACGGGCCATCCAGCATGGCCCATGGGAAAAAAAGCCTCCCCGCAATTGGCCTTCCTTCCCACGGGCCATCCAGCATGGCCTGCGAGAAAGAAAGCCACCCCCCACACACACACTTGAAAAAACACACAAAAACACAAACAAAAAACATTCAAAAACACACCAAAACCCAAAAAATAAACACACAAACAGCCAAAAATAAACAAGAAAAACACACACATACACCCCCCCAAAAAAAATTCCACCCCCAACCCCCCCCACAGAACTTACCAAAAGACGTCTTCCTTCTATGAGAACCGGAAATCAAATGAGAAAAAGGAAACTTACCGGAAGCGACACCCAGAGGACAGAAGGTAACAAATGTAATGAGAGGCACAAAAGCTCACCACCCCCACCCAGTGGCCAAAACAGAAACAACATTCAAAAATATTTAAAAAATAAGAATAATTCTAAATTTAATCAAATAAATTATACAAACATTCAAAAAAAAACACACTAATCTCAAAAATTACCAAAATAAAACCCCTTTTCACTCTGAAAAACCAAAACAAAAAAAAAGATTTAAAAAAAACATTTTAAAAAACAAAATTAAAATTTAAACTAAATAATATTACATTAAATTAAATTAAATTTAATTTTTTTTGGCATAAACATAAAAAACAAGTTCAAAAACAAAATTACTCGAAGCCACAAAATCAAAAAACCTTACACCACCATTTAAAACAGCCCATCACCATTAGTTCAAAAAAAAAACCCCAAACTCTTTAGTATCCAACACAATTTTAAAAAGCCCGGCAACGCCGGGCAAACTATGCTAGTCTAATATGAAACCAGAGGAGACATAAAAACAACTACCCAGGGGTAAGATTTTACAAAGTATATATGGATAAAATGCTAACTCTACAATCTCCAAAAAAAGCTTCTTGGTGCAGGATAATTTAAATCTTTCATCTGAAAGAAATTAAGATTGAGAGAAGCCTCCATATCAGAAATTATGGCTGTATGTATTTGGATACATGTTTCAGAAGACCATAACCAGTAAGGCCACTGGCCAGCTTGCTGGCATTTGGGGAGTTGTAATTGGCTTAGTGGTTAATATGCTGAACCTGACAACTGGAAGATCAGCAGGTTAGCAGTTCAAGACCCGAGTGCTGCATGATGGAATGAGCTCCCATCTCTGTCCCAGCTCTGGCCAACCTAGCAGTTTGAAAGCAAGAAATCGCAAGTAGATAAATAGGTACCACTTCAGCTGGAAAGGTAACAGCATTCTGTGTGGTCCCACATCTAGTTAGGCCTGCCAATGACCATGGGAACATCTTCAGATGCAGATAGTACTGGCTGCATTGGTGACCTGCAATCGATGTGGCTGCTCCAATCCAGTTTAATGACTAAAGGAAATGATGTGATGGAATTTCTCCTCAGTCCACATCCAAGACCTGACTGGACTAGCAGGGAACTCTGCTACAATTAAAGCAGCAGGCTGTTTTTGGCAACCCAGAAAGATTGCACAATACACATAATATGACATTTCACAAAGGAGATTAGGTGGAAGTGTTCTAAGGAACAGCTGTGTGGCTGAAACTTCATCACCCAACATCTGTTGCCAGAAGCAGTTGCCTCACTTGGCCTAATGGTCAGGCCAGCCCTGTCAATGAAACCTCTGGAAAAAGCAACAGAGTACTGTACCAAAGTGCTTCATATATGCATGTTCCTTTTCTAGGTATGCTGCTTGAGGGCAGAGGACGAATCTTGGCTTCATTGCCCCATTCATATCCATTGTTCATATGAAGGAAGAAGACTTCACTTGTTTGGTATTATTTTTCATATTCTTGCACTCAGTGGTGACATACAAACCAAATTTGTATTTGGTGCTAACCATTTCTGCAAACTGAACTCAACTGCTCATGACCACACTGAAGCTTCAAATATGGAGATAGTTAATGTTTACCTTTAAAAGGGGTGGGGGGAGCTGCATCTTTTGTGCACAGATTTTCTCCCTTGTTTTTAGAAACACTGTAGATCAGGGGTTCCCAACCTAAGGTCTGTGGGCCAGATCTGTCCCATGGTGACATTTTATGTGGCTCCCCATCCCTCCAAGGGTATTTGAGAAACAAAATGACCACCCCTTTGAAGCTGTTGGGACAAAATGGCCACTCCCATCATGCAGGCAGGGCAAAATGGCCATCCAGGCCTCGAAGCTGACTGAGAGAACATGATCTGTCCCCCAGCTTGAAAAGGTTGTGAACCCCTGCTGTAGATGCATATAAATTATTTGAATGGACAGGAGGGAAGGTCACCTCTCAACCCTAGTAGCTTCCTGTTTTGCATGTGTTATTTCCTGGGCCATCCATATTCAATAAATACTGAATAGCCTTTATTCATGTACAGGAGGATCCAATGTGTAACTGTAATATCTTCTCTTGAGAAGTGGAAGTTATGCAGACATTTCTAAATTATGTACTAAAAGAAAAACTTGGACATCGACTAAAGCATCTGAAAAGAAAATTGAAGCTTTTGAAATGTGGATCTACAAACAGCTGCTAAGGATATCATGTGACTAATGTAGAAGTGTTGCACCAGATGGATAAAGAACAAGAACTCTTTAAGACCATTAAACAAAGAAAGCTCCAATGCCTTGGGCATAGGAGCAACATGAAGTATAGAATACTCCAACTTGTTATGCAAGGGAAGATCCCTAGGAAGAGAGTCCTGGATATAGATGGACTTTGTGGCTAAATAACCTGAGAGACTGATATGGAATGTCCTTGGAAGAACTGTTCCAAGGAGTTAAGAACAGGAAGACTATTGCCATGATGATAACCAATATCTGGAATGGGTGTGGCACTTGAAGAAGAAGAAACGCTTCAAATATAAAGTAACAAAGTCAGCAGGCCCACCATCATGCCTCCTGTCACACAACTGATGAGTTACCCATGGTGTCCAGTGAGGCCAGGACTTGAGGAAGGGCTGGTCAGTGTGGTGAAAAGGAATGGCATCAAGGGAGCTGATCAAGTGGTGGAGGGGCCACCCATAGCAAAACTACAGGCAGATAGTAGAACATCATATGAAGAAGGAGCGAGTTGGGAATGAGGAACAAAGAACCAAGGGTTTAAAGGGGGGCACAAGATGGGATGGGGGAGAAGGACAGTCACGGAGTAGGAAGGAAAGCAAGGAGATAAGGGGGGACAGCAGCTGTCCTTTTGGTGAAGTTCCTTTGGCAGAGTGAGTGTGCCTTTGAAGAGCTGGTTTGGTATCATTCACTGAAAGGGGGGGCAGAGATAATGTTCAGGTGGATGACCTTAATGATCACCACCTGAATGGACCCATGCTCAGTGAACCAGCAAGGAAGTGACTGCGAACTGGGTGAGTATTGAGGGAGGGTGAATACAACCACTTCAGAGAAGAGCCTGAAGTGTCTTTGATGGGAGTGGTGGTACCACAGAGTGATCCAGGAGAGGAAGGCACAACCTGTAGGATGGGGAGGCATAATAAAAGCCTACACAGAAGAAACTCTTGGCTCCTGTACATCTATGTCCTTGGGGTCCATTGCCCTTGGAGGGCCCAGGAGGCTTCACACTCAAATATCAAATGTTAGGATTAGAATTTATATGTGCAATGGTTGGCTTGTGATGGATGCTCATGACTTAATCCCATTTGCTCCTGTTGGCAGTCTGCTGGAATCATCAATTCAGAGTTCTTGAAAAAATTAAGAGAATTGGAAGAAAGACCATGCATATAACAACATCATGCCTTCCATGCAGAGTGTCCCGGGTTTAATTCCTGGACTCCACACTTTAAATATAAGATAGCAGCTGATGACAAAAACTCAGATGTTTTGCTACCAATTAGCTTAAATAATACCAGGCTAAATGAACAGAGTCTTGTCTTATATATATTAAGGTACAACATTCTAGACAGCTGGAAGCAAAATTAAAATGTGAGTACTCTGGAAAACAACTTGGAATCGTTTCATACATAAAAAGACCCCTGTGACTACTTCTGATTGGCTATCTGTTACCTGTGAGGTGGTGACTCTTGCTGCTTTGATTTTCTGTGCCACTGTGAGATTTGCTCCTTTAAAGCAGAAAAACATGCTAAATACAAGCTTGCAAGATGATAAAAGGGCCATGAGATTCACCCTGGTTTAACAGCACCCACAGATATACCCAAGCCCATTTTACATGCTATCAGATGAAAATGCTTTGTACTAGAGACTGGAGTATTAAATAGGTCAGTGGCATCCCTAGTAGATTAAGCACGCTGTTTGACAAGTTTGATAGATTATGATTTCTTACACCCTTTTTTACCCTTGTAGTTGGAGGCGGAGGAGTGTGGGATTCCTAGCAAGAGCTTCTTGTTGTTAATGGGCATTCATTGTGACATCTCAGGTCTAATCAAGCAGCTATAATACAAGCACTTGTATAAAACAGTAACAATCTCTACCCAGATAAGTCTTCTTGAGAATCATGTAAAGCTGATAGATTCAAAATGTATGTAGGAGTAAAGAGAAAGAGAGAGAGAGAGAGAAGATTCTGGTGCTCATCTCTAACCTCTCTACAAGAGGGTTAAATGGCACTTTAGTAACAATGTGCATCTGTGCATGTGTAAGAGAGAATGTACATGAAGTTGTCTAGCTGTTTTCTCCTGTCACTTGTTGATAATTGTAATTACTAAAAATTTCAATGCAATTTTAAATAAAATACACTTTGGCATTTGTTCTTGTTGTTCAGTTGCACAGTCGATTCCGACCCTTTGCGGCCCTATGGACCATTTTCCTCCAGGCACCCCTGTCCTCCACCATCCTCCTCAGCCCGCCCAGCTCTGTGCCCATTGCGTCCACAATACCATCTATCCATCTTGTCTTTGGATGCCCCCTTCTTCTCTTGCCCTCCACCTTTCCCAGCATCAAGGCCTTCTCAAGTGAGTCCTCCCTTCTCATTTGATGTCCAAAGTAATTTAGCTTCATCTTCACTATTTGTCCCTCCAATGAACAGTCAGGGTTGATTTCTTCTAATATTGATCTATTTGTTCTCTTTGCTGTCCAGGGGACTCTCAGGACTCTCCTCCAACACCACATTTCATCTATTCTTCTGCGCTCAGCTTTCCTAATGGTCCAGCTCTCACACCCATACATTACCACCGGGAATACCATTGCTTTGACTATGCGAATTTTTGTTTTCAAGGTTATGTCTCTGCTTTTCACTATATTCCCCAGGTTTCTCATAGCTTGTCTCCCCATAATTAGCCGTCTTTTTATTTCATGGCTACAGTCGCCATCTGCAGTGATCTTAGATCCTAGAAAAGTAAAATCTGTCACTGCTTCTACTTCTTCCCCATCTATTTTCCAAGGACTGATCGGACCTGTTGCCATTATCTTGGTTTTCTTGATATTAATTCTCAAGCCAGCTTTTGCACTCTCCTCCTTCAATCCAATCAAAAGGTTCTTTAGGTCTTCCTCACTTTCTGCCATTAGGGTGTTATCATCTGCATATCTCAAATTGTTAATGTTTCTCCCAGCAATTTTGATCCCATATTGTGATTCCTCCATCCCTGCATTGCGCATTAGATGCTCTGTGTATAGATTGAATAAGCAGGGTGATAAAATGCAGCCTTGTCTTACTCCCTTTCCTATTCCAAACCCCTATATGTTTCATTGATTCAAATGGGTCTACTCTAGCTTCTAGTGCAGGAGTTCTCAACCTTTTTAAGCCGGGGGCCGGGTCACACTCCCTCAGAAAGCTTCAGGGGTTGGATGGCTATTTTGCCCATCCTCCACCACATGGCTCTTCCTGGTGTGGTGGAGGCTGGGGGGGGCATGAAATGGTGCTGCAGGTCGCAGGTTGAGAATCCTTGTGTTAGTGACTACTTTAGTATGTCACAGTTAGAGTAGGACTATTTGATGGAATTTACAGAGCAGAGAAATTACCAAATTCCCATTGATTCATTTGGCCGCCTCTATTGTTATTTACTATGATAAGCAACAGGATTTTTGGTCATCATTATAAAAAGGTAAAGGTAAAGGTTTCCCTTGCTCGAAAGCCAGTTGTATCCAACTCTAGGATTCAGTGCTCATCTCTGTTTCAAAGCGTAACAGCTTCTGCAGACATTTCTGTGGTCATGTGGCAGGCATGACTAGACACCAGAGTGCACAGAACAGAATCAAAATTGTAATATGCAAAATTTTGTTAAATTACAAGATTACAATTTTAAAAAAATTGCTAAAGAGATGCTCTCCAAGTAACTTCCATGAAAGGAGGTGCAAAATCAGCAGGATGAACTAGTGGCTATTTAATGACTGCATTGTTTCCTTATACGCATAAGGAAGAGTCCAGAGAAAAGAGAACTATAGCCTAGATGGCTGCTGTATGGACAACAGCACTAAATTTTGGGAACACCTTCTTCTAAACTACTGGAAAAGCAGGAGCACATGTACAAATATACACGGCTCTAAGGTGTCTTAGTTCTGTGAAAGGCATGGTGTCAAAAGTCCCTGAGGACCTGGGTTGTTGCCCTCTTCCTGTGTTCCCTTCTGCTTTACCCACATATTACCACAGGAGTCAGCCACCACAGTGACTCATCCCTCATGGCCAGAACCAATGGTTGGAAAGTCTCAATCACACAACTCAGTAGCTGATGAAGCATCTAGAACCATCTCTCCTACCCACTCACCCAATAAAAATGTAGAGAAGTAATTTTATATTAGAGAACAGGAGAATACTTGATCAAAAATACTTAGGAAAAAATAACAAATAAGCCAAATTGCAGAAATAGATCTAGAGCAGTTTTGGATCAAGCACTGTGGGGAAAATAACAAAGACCAGCTAGGCAAGCTTTGTACTTTGACTAGAGCAGTGATGGTGAACCTTGGCACTCTAGCTGTTCTTGGACTTCAGTTACCAGAAACCCAAGTCAGCACTCCTGCTGATCAAGGCTTCTGGGAATTGAAGTTCAAGAACAGCTGGAGAGCCAAGGTTCACCATCACTGAACTAGAGGGACCACTCAGTAGCAGTAGATTGCCTTCTGAACTCTAAGACTTAGTAACAGCAGTGATATTCATCAACTAACCCAAATCCAGTCTTCTCATAACCTTCTGGAATACTGATGGACTTGAACAACTCCATGAGAAGGGAGCTGAAGCTAATTGGCATTTAGTCTGTCCACACCTTTGCTCACAGTCAGATCGTCCATGGCCACAACTCCTTAAGATAACATAGGTGCACTTCCCATGGAAAGAAGTTGCTCTCTTCCAAAAGCAAGGTCTCAAACCTAAGATAGAAGTGGTTTTGTTCTCCATTTCTTCACAGCGTGTGTAGAACAGGGGCTAGTGGAGCTCTTTCCCAGGTGATAGTTTCCCCAAGGGTCGCCTTCACATCATGTTTGGCATTTTGACAACATTTTTCTTACTAAGTGCATGAAGAAGGGCAGATGATAAAGGTGAGCTCACTGACTTCCTTGTACTTAGTAGAGCACTAGTATAGAGGTATGTATTGTTTCAACCCCTTTTCTACCAATGCTGGAAAAGTATAGAAAGAATCCCCTCTCCAAATCTTCAATAGCATCGACTGAAGCTGTCTTGATATAATGGAATGCCACAGGAAAAGGACTTCTACTCTCTTGGGATGTCTCTTCTCAATGTGAGAGCAAGGCAAGAAGAGCTTATTTTTCCTCATCAAAGTCTCTGTGTAAAACTAATGTTCTTTTCCTTTGAAAACAAAAACACACCCACACGGTGACTTCTGTCTGGTTGTTTAAAAGATGCCAAAGAGCATTTGATGCTTCTAGTCTTTTAAAAGGCATGGAACCAAACCACTTTCATTTCCCCCAATTTCCCTTACCAGGCATTAATTGCATTAGAGCATTACTACTGCAAATTTGCTTGATTTGTACAAATAATGAATCTCATTTTTATTTTCATCTCTTGTTGAAAGCTCTACCGAAATCGTGTTATGTGTGGTGTAGTGGATAGAGTGATGGACTCAGGAGGCTTAGGTTTGAATTCCTGCTCAGCCATGGAAACTCACTGAGGGAGTGGAACTGGTAAAACCACCCCTTAAATGTCTAACTTATCTTTGTTGTTATTTAGTCACACAGTCGAGTCTGACCCTTTGTGACCCCATGGACCAAAACCCTATTAGGATGGCAATAAGTCTGTTCTGACTTGACAGCATGCAACTAACTATATGTTTAACCAGTTCTGCCTACCTTTTAATCTAAGGATCTATAAACTGAACAGGGGAATAATTAAAATCCATAATATATGTATTTTTTAAATGTAAAAAGCAGAATAACTCAAAAGCAAAACACAAAAGTCACCAGCAAAACTATTATTCCTATTTAATAATTAACAGCTCTCCTAAAGTCTTCTAGAAGAGTACAGTCTTTGCCTAGTGGCTGGAAGCAAAGATGGATGGAATAGAATGAATAATCCTTAGAAAAGATTCATTTTGGACTACAGCTTCCCAAATTCCTGAGCTAGGTTGGTTGGGAGATTCTGGGAGCTACAGACCAAATGAAGTAACAGTTCCTAGCTCTGAGGAAGGACAGAGCATTATATTGCTGCCATTGTTAGGAAGACACCATCCTTAGTAAGCAGGGATAGTTCATTTATCTTGTTCATGTTGCAATGAGAATTTGCCTAACATCACCCCTTTGCAATAATGTGTGAACCAAAATATTTTTGTTGTTCAGTCGCACAGTTGATTCAACACGTCATTGTCGTTGTTGTCGTTGTCGGCAGCAGCGTTGTCGGCGGCGTCATTGTCATCGGCATTGTTGTTGTTGTTCATTCGCACAGTCGATTCTGACCCTTTGCAACCCCATGGACCATTGCCCGCCAGGCACCTCTGTCTTCCAGCATCCTCCTCAGCCCGCCCAGCTCTGTGCCCATTGCACCTACAATACCATCTAGCCATCTCATTTTTGGCCACCCCCTTCTTCTTTTGCCCTCCAACTTTCCCAGCATCAAGGCTTTCAAGTGGAATAGGTACACTGATGGGCTGTTCCCCTGCCAGGTCTATTTTGGTTCAAATATAATAAAAATGTAAAAAGTGAAGAAAGAACTAAAATAATAAACATGTCCCTGAGTTAATTCTGACTTATGGTGACCTTTTCCAGTGTTTGCTAGTTAGAAGTAGTTTACCACTTCTCTCTTTTGGTGGTGCACTGGGACTGTGCAGCTGGTCAAGGCCACATGGTTATTTTCCGGAAAGGACAGTAGGGAGCCAGATATTAACTCACTGAGCTAACCAGCCAGCATGAATGACGAAGTGGGTAATGAATAAAATTCATGTTTCCTCAGATTTCCCAACTCTCTCTCTTTTTTTTGCATTTGAAAGAATGCATTGATATGGGGAAATTATACACATACACAAATGTTACATCAGTATAAGAAAAATATTTTACTAGATCCTCAGAACTAAGCCTTTAAAGCCTGACTGGATCCATCATGAGGGATGAAGCTCTCCAGACCAGTAGCAACACTAATAATGGCAGTCCATGGTAAGAGCAACCCTGGTCAACTTTTTGGAAACAAGTCTCAGATCCAAATGGTTGGATTGATCATCAACAACACAAGTTTATTGCTTTGGCTCACTGGTCTTTGCAAATTACATTAAAAAAATAAAATAAAATCATACACTTGTTCAACACAATACATTACAGTAGTGGTAGTAGTAGTAGTAGTAGTAGTAGTAGTAGTAGTAGTCGTCGTCGTCGTCGTTGTCGTCGTCGTCATTCTCGTCATCGTAGTAGTTCCTTCGCATGCTGCATGGTGCCTGTGTCCATCACAACAGCATATTGGGCAATTAGGTTCCTTGTTGTTTCTTCAACCCAGCCCTGCTCCTTTCTCATCCAGACTTGGGACCAGCAATGGTGGAGTTATACATTATAATATAGAAATAAAATTTTAATTAAACATCTGATTAAAAGTTCTAACAAAAAATACAGCACACCTGTACATTAATGCAATTAGTACATTTAACTATACAGTGATATATTGATAAAAAATGACCCTAATGTTTAAGGTACGAGATCAAGAAGGATCAAGAAGATGATTCCTTTTTTCAGGTGTGGCAGAAGATGGTGGACTTTGTAAATAAGTACTATATGGAGGAGCATCAAAAAGAAATGTACTACAGTAATTAAAATCGATTGGCTTTAGAGGATATAAAGGCAGCGGAATAACTAGTAAACACCACAATGATTAAAATAAGTGCAGGAGAAGTAGTTGTTGGAAGTCATGTGGGGGGGAGGAAACATGAAATGTTTTTGTACTGGGTTAAAATTTGATGTTAATATGTTTTTTATGTGACAATTACTAATAAAGTATTTTTAAAAATGACCCTAATGGACAACAATCTATCAGTTTGGCTATGAGCAGAAGTTGCAGACTTTGTTTTTATAAGAATAGAAACCTTGCCATTTGGAATGTGATAAACTTATCTTTATCAGAGAGTAACAATTTACGGTTGTCTTGATCCGATTAACCCGGATCTAAAACAACCCTCAGCAGTTTTGTACAGTCTCCTGAAAGCCAGGGTAAAGGTAAAGGTAAAGGTTTCCCTTGCTCGAAAGCCAGTCGTATCCGACTCTAGGGTGCAGTGCTCATCTCTGTTTCTAAGCCGAAGAGCCAGCGCTGTCTGCTTCTGCAGACGTTTCCGTGGTCATGTGGCAGGCATGACTAGACACCGGAGCGCACGGAACACTGTTACCTTCCCACCGAAGTGGTCCCTATTTATCTACTTGCAATTTCTTGCTTTCGAACTGCTAGGACAATAAAGAATAAGGTGTGCAAAATCTTCAATTGATCACAGGCACAAACTCTTTCATTATATAGTTAACTTTTTGGAAACAGATCTCAGGTCTAAATGGTTGGCTTGATCAGTGATGGACATGGGATATCAAGAAGGACAAGAGTGTGGATGGCATTGGTGGAGATGACAGTGAAATATTTCTTCTCCCACATGAAATGGTGGAAGGCTTGAGCCACCATTGCATTTCCAGCCTTATTAAGACAATAAATCCAATTGTTAGCTCCAACTGGAGGAGATCTATTGGCTGAAGTCCAGTAGTACGTGGCAGACAGAGTAGGTCCATTGAATCAATGGAACTCACATTATGTTGACACATCAAATTCCCATCAATTCCATGTGATTTACCACTGGATTTCCACCATTGAATCAATAGCCACTTGGCAAGTCAATATTTTTTTTATTTGTGTATCCAAACCTCTCCCAGCAAAGATAAGTTGGAAATCTCTCAGGACTATCCTGACTCTGGCTTAATTTTGTGCCCGCTCAATAGCTAGGAGTTTAGGCTGAGAGGAATTTAGATCTGATATCACTCAGCTCTTTCTCCCTATGTCTGCTCCTTTTTGGGTCTTCTTTTGCTATCAGCCAACATAGCAGTTCTGCTGGCAGATCCGGTTGTGCTGACAGATCCAGCACCCACTGGTACATGCAAGAAGCAGTTGTGCTAGCCTAAGTGGCTTCTACACATTCCAAATCTAATACATGTATCTTTGAATTTGGATAGTACTACAAATGTATGAATGACATCTCCTTCCTATCCACCCTTCTTCTTCCATGTCTAGGCCAGATGTGAATCTGCCAAAATGAAGCTACCTTTTAGTGAACTTATTCTGTAGTTCCTTCCACCTGACCTAATGTAAGAAAGATTAGCTGGCATCCTGGGAAAAATGTACTGAAGCATTTTTTAAAAGTTGACAAAAACAAAGTAACATGTCCCACCCCCTTGTTCTTCTGATGTAAAAGTGTGTCTGGTTCATCAGCCCTTGATCTTTGCAATCTATGCCATCGTTCATCTGCAGCTGCAGCTCGGCTTAGAGATCCAGTCAATCTCTATGGGGTGCTCTGGGGCGGTATGTATGTAAGTGTAATTGCTATTGCTAATCAAGTCCTCTTTTGTTTCCTTATTGTTTTAAATTTCCAATGAACACCATTACATTATGCTGATCACCAGGTGTCACATCACATTAGGTGACATCACAAAATGGCAACACAGTGTGGCATTGCTCATTGTGACCTCATCAGCTCCACTCACCAGATGCTCTATTAGGAAATGCCAGTCCCTAAGGTAGAAGAAATGGAAGGAGCTCCTGATCTGCCTTTAAAAATATCATCAAGGCTATAATTCTACTTAGAGCCTTTCTCCCTGCAGACTGAGACTTTTAATCATACATCAAGCCAGTGCACAAGTTTTATTCATGGGTGCGCTGATATGTTTTAGAATGCAATAAATGTAGTATGATAGTAGGAGTCACTACTGAGATTTAAGTTATCAAAAACTGAAAACAGAGAGATCAACTTGCAATGAAACAAAGAAAGAAAATGGTGCATGTAACCTGATTGAACGAATAAGCTGGGACAGTGTTAAAACTTTTGAATAAAGACAAACATTGCTTATAAATGGGATGCTCAGTTCCAGAGCTGAATGACTGGGGACTAGACAAAACCTGGAAACAAAACTGCTGAGGGACTACAGCTCCCATGCTCTCTTGGGGTTCAGGGAGTCAAAGATAAAAAAAGCAAATTTTCAGATTTTGGAATCTGTGTGCGCGTGCACACACTTTCTCTGTCTCATCAGGGCTGACACCAAAAATTTTGCAACCTGAAGGGGAATTGCAGTAGCCTCATCAAACACATGCATAAACTGCCAAAAACCATTAATCAGTTGGTCAAGGCATTGTCATCTAAGCGGAAAATCCCCCAAGTGTCTCTTTCCTCCTCAGTAATAGAGATACAATAACAATAAATTAGGCTGTTAACAATTTATTGCTTTTCGTGGTACCACTGCATCACTCTTTGAGTCAGCCATCTCTTGGTGCCTACACAATAGGTGCTTGCTCTGGAAAATAGCCATACTGCTATCAGTCCAATTTTGACCCCACCAATATTTCTCAGCATCTGAACCTTCAGAGGATGTGGATGTCAGTGGCTGTCAGTTTTCAAAAGCCTTGGCCAGCAGGATCAGTGATTAGGGAGTTAAAGCATAAAACATCTGCAGAGACAAAGAATGGGGACTGCCCTACAACTTTACTTAGGCTTGGGTTCCATACATTGAAAGGCTCCCTTTGCATATATTACCTCATGGTTGTAGTGTTATTTTACTTACTAAACCCTTTGTTGTTATTTACAGTGGAACCCTGGGTTACGAACACCTCACAATAGCAACATAAATCTTGCAATACAAAAGGAAATCCATTGAAAACGACACCTCGATGTATGTTTTTTTCCCCGCCATATGTTATTTTTTTTCAGACAGTGGACTCTAGTGGCCAGCTCTGGTAATGTGCCAGACTCGCCCCCAACACTCAGCTTTGTGGTTGCTCCCAGTGATCTGTTTGGCGGCGGGTGTAATTGTGCCATTTTTTCAGCTGCTTGGTTAGCCTGTGCCGCTTCCCACAGTGGTAGGAGAATGTTCAAAGTGTATTTGCTCAATTTTTGGGATTTTCTACCATGTTTTTGCCATATTTTGGCAACTTAAAAGTGGCGGGGGGGAGAGTTTCTGCCAGTGCCTGGGTTTCTGGGACCTTCTGGCGATGCCTGTGCTTCTGGGAATTGAAGTTTAACTGTGGAACCCAAAAGTGCCAAACTGTCGCTTTTAAGTTGCCCATACAAGGTAAAAACACAACAGAAAATCCCAAAAATGAAGATAATATGCTCTGCATACCCTCCCACTGCTGTGGGAAGTGGCACAGGTTGCCCAAGCAGCTGAAAAAATGGCTTTTTTCCCCCTGACCTCCAGAACAGATTGATTAGTTTTTCATTCCATTCATTCCAATGGGAAACCCCACTTTGACTTACAGATTTTTCACCATACGAAGAACCCTGAGGAACTGATTCATTCCATAAGTCAGGGTTTCACTGTATTTCTGTTTCATTTGTATTATTAAGTCTTCAAACTTTGTTAATTGTCTGCAGCTATCATGTTGTTTTAACGAATATTTACTGTATTTTCTGGCGTATAAGACTACTTTTTAACCCCGAAAAATCTGTGCCAAAGTCGGGGGTCATCTTATAGGACAGGTACTTAACTGCAGCTTGTTTCCCCTTGCTTCATATATCCGGCGCATATGGTGGGGGGTGCCGCGGCCGAGTCCCTGCTCTGTGCGGGGAGTATGAAGCAAGGGGAAGCAAGCTGCACACATCTTCCTGTACCTTGAGGAGGAGAACTTGAGCGTGGATTGGCTCTCCACCAGAACCTGCCCATTCGACTCGGAGGGCTGCGTGTCTTCGGGTTGAGTGTGGGTTAATTTTTATTTGGTGTGCATTGGAAGAGAGGTAGTCTTATACGGCAAGTATATTCCAAACTCTATATTTTAACTGGAAAAGTTGGGGGTCGTCTTATATGCCCAGTCGTTTTATATGCCGGAAAATACGGTAGTCTATTTCTCCAAATGTAATATATTAAACCAAGGTACTTTTACTTTTTTTTAAAAAAAATGTATATGTATAGAGTCCCTTGGACAGCAAAGAGAACAAATAGGTCAATACTGGAAGAAATCAACCCTGACTGTTCATTGGAGGGACAAACAGTGAAGATGAAGCTAAAGTACTTTGGACATCAAATGAGAAGGGAGGACTCACTTGAGAAGGCTTTGATGCTGGGAAAGGTAGAGGGCAAGAGAAGAAGGGGGCGTCCAAAGATGAGATGGCTGGATGTTATTGTAGACACAATGAGCACAGAGCTGGGTGGGCTGAGGAGGATGGTGGAGGACAGGGGTGCCTGGAGGAAAATGGTCCATGGGGTCACAAAGGGTCGGAACCGACTGTGCGACTGAACAACAAATATGTATAGTAATCCTGTACTATCAAGATACTTTCGTATTTGAATGCTTGGCTACTACTGCTTACTCTTTCATGTCCACACATTTCAGCCCCAGGCTTCTAGAATCCTTGTCCATGCACAGCAGAGTCCTTCTTTGCATCTCTAACTTGGCTTCCATCATCTTCTATGGTCCTTGAGCGGCTGTAGCAGAGGATTTGCTCTGTGCCTTGTGATATGCCTCATAAACAGCTATTTAGAGTCACCTGCTGATAACACCTGGCCAGATGGTAACACTAGTATGTGTGATATCAAATACTCTTGAATCTGGTTTTTGAAAATCAATCTGCAGAAATGCATGGCAACCCCAGGGAGTATTCTTCAGAGACACAGCAATTATGATGCTCCAGAAGGACTAGGAATCGGGAATCATGGGACAGGAAGTATGTCTCATTTCTCAAATGTTGGATTCATGCCCAATATTTGGAATATTTTTAAAGGCCTGGTGCATTTTGAAGGATGAGGTTAATAATATTTCGTTCTTTTCCAAGGTGGCTTGAGTTTCACTTATGATGTCACTCAAACCCTTCAATAGAATTATAGCCTCATAATTCACAGCTGCCTGTTATTCGATCTTCTATGCATAGCAGCGCCTGTCAAGAATTTATTACAAATGTGTTTTTATGCCACACTTTGTAATAGGAAAAGAAGGACCACAGCTGCCTATAGTGAACTTTTAATAATCTAAGGGGACCATTTAGTTAAAAGCTCTATACCAGAGGTGACAAATACCTTCCACATGGGCTGGATCCAGCCTGTTTGATATATGTATTTATGGAACTTATGTGGCATATTCCAAGTATTCCTTTTTTAAAAATGAAGCCATTTTTGTTGTGATTAAAATTAAACCTCCAAACAAAAGAGAATTATATGTGCAACAATGGCAATGTACTGACTTAGGCTTCTGGGAATTAAAGTCCCCCTATGGGGTTTGGGCTCCATGTTGGGAACCACTGATCTAAAAGGAAGAGCTCATTGCATTTTATAATAAACCAAACTATCTTTTCTATATCACCTGATTCACCCTAACAGTCAAGAACCTTGTTGCTGTCTATTAGCATGAATCTGTTTTCTACCCACTGCCTGCACTGCTGTAATATAAAAAACTGGGCACAAATATTCTGATTTCTAGGGAGACTACCAGCTCCATAATGCTTTTCAGTTCCCAGAGAACGTAACAATAGCAATAAGAGTTATATACTGCCCATTTTCTGGGCAGTTCACAAGGTAATTAGCATTTTGCCCCCTTCATGCTGGTTTCTCATTTTACTGACCTTGGATGAATGGAAAGCTGAGTCAACCTTGATCCCCATCAGGATCAAACTCACAATGTTTTGGTTGCATTACAGCTTATCCATTGCGCCACCAGAGCTTAGTGTTTCCTGGCTTTTCATCATGTTGGAGAGAAGCCATTATTTTTCATATCAAATTGATTAGAGACATCTGAAAGGATGGAAGTGGTGGTGGTGGCTAAAACTCCTAGAAGTCTGGTGTGGAAAGTACTGCAACCTTATGGGGAGTCTGTAGTCCATGAATTCTGGAAATCCTACCTGTATTTCAGCATTGGGCAAATACCTTTCTATTTTAAAATTCCCAGGATTTTTAAACCTTGTAAGCATTTTTAAAAAATAATAAAATTTATGTCTCACCTTTTCTTCTACAAAGTCAAAGCAACATAGATGGTTACTCTCCTGTTTTATTGTTATAGCAACCCTGAAGTAGATCAGGATGAAAGATTGAGTGGCAGATTTAGGGCCACCTGATATTTTTCTCCCTATTTCCAGTCCCCTAGTATAACATGGGCAGCTGCATCCTTCCAGGTCTTGTTCAATAGCAACTCCTATCAGACATAGCCAGCAAAATCAATGGGGGGTATGGGAGTTTCCCCCAAAAAACATTTGGAAAGGTGGGTATGCCTACCTTCTTTTACCACGAGCTCTTTATCTTGTCCTTCCACCACAACCCCTGTTCCACAAGCTCTTCCTTGTTTCTGACTTTAAAGGGCATCCCTTGTCTGATGCTACCTTTGTTATGATCTCTAACAGATGAATTATTTCATTTTGGCATACTGCTCTGGGAGCACTGCATGCAGAATCAACATTGCTACTCAATTTTAAATGGTGGCCCTGAGACATGCACTGAATAGCCAGCTAGCTATTGCCTAGTGGCTAGCACTGGCACTGTCTATGTCCCTAGGAAACAACAGCACTTGGTCGCATTCAAGGTCACCTACACCAAGAATTTGATCCTTCATGGACTCTGATGAGGTCTGAATGAACGTGTTTTCATCTCTACGCTGCCGAGGGGCATTTATGATCATTTCAAAAGCAATGGAGAGTAATTGAAACACTGTTCCAAGTACATTGCAAACTTTGGGCAGCCTTAAAGTTACAAATGAGGCTTCAAGGGTGGGAAATGGAACTACTGATCTCTCTTTAATCTCCCACTGGAAGCCCACATGTAGATTGCCATCCATCATGTGGACTGGCTTACAATCCTCTCTTAATTAACATTAATCAAGTCTTTCAGTGCTATTTGCATATTGCATCATGCCTGTGATATGGAAATTTGAAATGCAAATAGCAACCTTATAGCTACCAGCGCATATCTGCATCTTGTGTGCAATTCAGCTAGGTTTTCAGGGGACAGGGTTTCCTTATTAACACAAAAAATAGGACAAGTTAGCATTAAGCAATAAGCTCTTGTGTGAATCGCTGGTGCCCAAATGAAAATGGGGACGGGAGATGCCTCTTAGAAGGAGGTATTCTGAATTTCAGAGGCAGGTGGGACTAGATAATTTTTATATCATCCTTCATATTTAATTCATATCGTTTCTGCTGTTTCTTAGGCTAATAACTTTTTGTGACAAAAACTGTATGATTACTTTTTAAAAGAATTTTTTTTTACTAATTTTTGTGTTTACATTTAAGTTTAAGCCATGGATTGGTTGTTTGTTTGTTTGGTTGGTTGGTTGGTGTTGATGTTGATGTTATAAGAAGATTAAATAGTGGTGAATGAAAGGTGAGGTACTCAATGTGGTATAGTGGAGAAAGTGATCCAGCATTTCCCAAACTATGTTCCATGGAACACTGGTGGACTTCAATTCCAGAAGCCTAAGTCAGTACAGTGATACCTCATACAACGTCCAAACTTGATTCCACAAGTTTGGACTTTATACAGATTTGGACTTTGTATGAGGCATGCAAAATCCTAGCCGTGATGCCTCATACAACGTCCAAATCCTTGCTGCGATGCCTCGTACAATGTCATTTCCATAGAGATACATTATACTGTAACAGCACAGACTTCAGGGCAAAGTCAAGGAAACAGACAGGAAACTGACAGAACTTTAAGAAAACATTGTCTAAAGGCTAAATACATTACAAAAACATGTCAAACAACCCTGATTGTCCAAGAACCTGAAGAATGCTGCAAAAATCCCAGGAATGCTTCTAAAAATTCTGATGAAAAATTCAAAAAAATCCAAAATCACGCTCAAACCCACTCCTAAACACTCTTTGCCTTGTGCAAAACCCACAAGAGCAATGCACGCATGTGTCCTGTCTTTTATACTGCCCAGGCACAATGCAACCTGGGAAAAACTGAATGCCTCATACAAAGTTGAGCGACTTTGTATGAGGTAACTTTTTTCAAGAAATTAGGCGATGTTGTATGAATTTGATGTTGTATGAAGCGGACTTTGTATGAGGTATTACTGTACATTAGCTGATTAGTATTTTGAGGAAGTGACTTAGGTTTCTGGGAATTGAAGTCCAAAAAACAAAGATTAGGAAACACTGCAGGAGGCCTGGGTTTGAATCCCTGCTCAGCCATAGAAACTTTTAGTTACTTTTATTTGTACTTTGTAAAAATTCATTGTCATTCTTCACAACAGTACTGTATTTACTTAAGGCTGCCCACATAATTCCAACAGAGTATCTTTCAGCAGTAAATTGCCACTAGTTAAGAAGTTAGTACCTGTTTTTCCTTAACACATAGTAGTCTCGTGATTTACTACCTAACAAGAAATCCGAGTGCTGATTTCCTAAACAGCACCAATTCACCACCAAAATCTACCTTGCTGGAGTTGCACCAGCATCACTACATAGTGCTACTTATTTGTTCTGATTACTTCTGGGGGCCCAGGAACTTCTGAATTAATATGAGAATGACATAGAGCTTGTTCTATAAAAGTTATTTCAAAAAGTATGTAATCAGAAAGTGTTATTCACTGTACCAATAAATTGATTTTGCACATTATGTTACTTTTGAAATGTTACTTTATTCACCTTATATTACCAAAAAAAGAGAGAGAGAGATTAGGATACTACAAATGTTACTTGTGAGTGTTTGCTTCCAGGCTCTGATAAAACTGAGCTGCCTGAAGCCTTAAAAGGGGCCCAGACCAAGACCAGTAATTCTATAACTGTTCAGGAGTATGAGGCATTGCTGAAGATTCAGGATGAGAGATAGGTAAAGTTACTTTTCTGGACGACAACTTCAAGAATGCCTCAGCCAGCAACTTTCCACATCCATGGTTAAAAGACCTACAGTACTGTGCAAAAATCTTACGCCGCCACCAGCTGGTTGGGGCAAAATCCAATGACTAAATTTTTGGGGAGGGCATAACTCAGCCCCCAAATCACCTAGATACACAAAAAATTGGAGAGAGTATTCTGCTGGCTCTCCACCCAAACCTCTCCAAGATTGATGAAGTTTGGGGTTAAGCATCCCAATTATGAGGAGCCCCCTTAGCCCCAAATCACCCATTGTTTTTCTCCCCAAACCAGCTGGTTGTGTCCTAAGACTTTTGCACAGAACTGTTTCCCAAACCAACACAGCCACAGTCTCTTAAATCACAGTTAGTCATGGTTAACAGCATTTGTACACAGCCTTCCCACAGCCTTTGGAAGTGCATTCTATAAAAGGCACCATCTGAGGAACTAATTTAATTTCCCCTTAAAATATTAACAACAAAGGGAACAAATAACATGAAACAAATCTTAAAACAGATTCAAAAGTATTATAGTACATTAAAGACTAACAGGGTTCAATGTGAGCATTCATGATTACAATCCACTTTTCAGCCACATGAAGTCAAATATTTAGCCACAGGTTTATATACAAATATACGTTGTGGGAGTGGGTGACCCAGCGAAAATAGATATGGGCACAGAAAATGCAATTTCAAAGTGACAATAGCACTATAGCACTATTAACATAAGTAATGTTCTTTCAAAGTGCAGATTATATCAACACTGCAGCATGGCTATAGTAGTTTAATATCTGTCAGGTGAGCATAGACTGTCTTTGAAGTATAAAGATGTTGAACCAGGAATTTAAGTCAGGTTTATTTGTGGCTTAATAAAATTTTGATTCAAAGGTGAGAATAAATAATTTCTACAAGGAGGTTATTGACAACAACAACAACAACAACAACAACAACAATCCTTGCTTATTTATATATACACCGAGTTATGAGTCCTGAGTCTTTATTTAATCCTTTTGACATGCTGTGGAATTTATGGATGAAACCTGCTTCAACTATCTTTTTCTCCAATCTCTTTTTTTGCACAATAGTCATTTACTAATCTGTAGCAGAGTATTGTGGGAAGTTGAAGTGTTCTGCAACTGACTTTTATGTGTTACCTTTATGTCAGATTTGTGTCTTCATTTATCCCCTTTCACCAAGATTGACCCATGTGGCTTGGATACTGGAAAGATGGGTTCGATTCCAGAGAGCTGCATGGTGGGGGACATGAAAGGAGCCTCATTCGGGCATCCCCTGCAAACATCCTTTCAACCCAGAGTAATCTCTGACATGAAAATGAATGAATGACCTATGATGTTGTGAGGGACATTGTTACAGTCTATAATGTTTCTGCCAAAGTAGATGTGGGGACACATTTGGCAGCTAGATTTAAAGCAGGGTCTTGTCCCTGTCTCCATACCAATGTTATATGGCCTGCTCACTACGTCTGATTAGGCAGGGGAGAGCTACCAGTCTGTAAATGAGCATAGTCTTGCTACCTCTAACTTCAAAGTATTGTTGACCCTAAAAGGTTGCCAATAATTGATAATGAGTGTGGTCTCAGGTGAGAGTTACAGGTCATAACCAATGGTGTTCTGTCTATGACACTGATATGGAGACATATATTACTGCCATGGTGATTCTGTGTAAGCAGGGATGTGCTGGGCACCTTGGGAGGGTGGTGGACAGGAAGTGATGGGAGCCTATTTGGGGGTGGGGTGGGGAGAAATCCCATACATTCCCATTACCTCTGCTTGCCTCTGGGGGGCACCAGTTGCTGGGACGCACTGAGATGAGTCCCTGTATCCCTGTGGGCC
This sequence comes from Bradypodion ventrale, assembly GCA_035047345.1. Taxonomy (NCBI): domain Eukaryota; kingdom Metazoa; phylum Chordata; class Lepidosauria; order Squamata; family Chamaeleonidae; genus Bradypodion; species Bradypodion ventrale. Next base: position 127,994,401 of record JAWDJE010000003.1, read on the forward strand.
AGCACACCACTGTGTGTATGTATCGAATCATAGAATTTAGTGGCAAGATTTGTTTTGGTCTTGTATGGTATATTGATATAAACTTTCTTACACCAGTTGTGGGCAGGATAGTGTCATCCATAAAGTTATGAATGGACTTCCTCAGGATATGAGTCATGTTCCTTATATAGCTAGGGGCATTGGTGGTATATGGTTTGTGGCTAGATTTCATACCCCAATAATGATTGTATCAATACTTGCTATAATCAGTATTCCAGGATCACCAAGTTTGAGTATTTTGAATGGTAGATGGAAGATGCCTCATTAAAAGCTCTTCTGGTGTGATTTAAATAAGACCTATGTGTGTCCTATACATGGAATGCAGAGGACACAACAGCTGGCAGAGTGTTGAGCAGAACACTTTACAAGACAAACAAGCCACTCATGTTGTTGCTGACATTGTAGGTATGTTTGTGTGTGTATGCCTATTCAGTATACATACTGTTAAACCCAGTAGGCAGCCTCCAAGCGAACAAGAGGTAGGATTGTAGCTTTAAAGCATAGATTCCCCCCCCCTTTATTTCTTCTACAGCCACACATACACACACACTTTATCCGCCTTATTATACCAACATGTAGACTCATAAAAAGCTGGAAATATTTATGTAGTGAAGCTTTGCGGTCTGAACACAAGAGAGGGATTGTACCCTTCCAATAAACCTCTCTTCTGCAGGAATGAAAAAAAAATCAGTACCATCTGCCTTGTGTAGTATGTTTTCAAGCCTGAAGACAAAAAGGAAAAAAATGACCTCTCTTTCTCTCTCAAAAAAGTACACTTACACAGGTTAGCATTGACCGGATTAAGTGGCTATTAAGTGAAACGGAGACATAAGAAGGTCAATAGGTCATCTCAAGTAAGTGGAAATATATTCCAAGTGACAGCAAAGGGCATTGAATCGAACCACTCTCTGAGTTATCTATAGACAAACAGGCAATGTCCTATACTGTTATTTCCCATTCATATGTATGGGTCAAACTGTGATACCGAGAGCTGGATGATACAGATATTCTACAGCAGCAGTTCTTAATGAGCTGTGGTCTATGTGTGCACAGGTGGGTTTCATAGGGTTTGTGAAAGGGATACAGTAAAACCTTGACTTCATTTTGCATAAAATAAAATGTATGCTACATTTTATATGCCTTTATGTGGGTTCTTATGGCGAGAGGGTCCATAGCTTCCATCAGATTCTTAAAGGGTTCATGACCCAAAAGATCCTAAAAACCTTTGTTCTTGAGGTAAGAGATGGTAGAGTATGTGGAAACGGGGGGGGGGATTTACTCATTATACGAGAGCTGAAATTTTGAAAATACTCTTAGAATATACTGTAATCTAATGTTCTATAAAGGATGAAGTTTTATTTTTCAATGGAGCCAAATAAATTTTAAATGGAAAATGGATTCAAGATTCAAAGTACAACAAGATTTTCAACAACCTGCTTTTCAATATACATTTGTAATTAAATTGCAAGAAAACAGTGTAGTCTAACAACAGTGTAGCACAGTCGTTTGTGACTTAACTTCCAAAGAATTATAATAGAACCAACCTTAAACTATATAAAGAGACAACAAATAAAGTGGTTTGCCCATTTGGAAATAGTGTCTTGGAATTCGATAGCATACAAGGCATATGTGGAAAGAGGAGAAAGACAAAGATCACAAGGCAGACACCCAGAGGAAGGTGGAGAGATAACATCAAAGACATATTACAAGAACACCAAATAATTTTGGTGGAGGCCTTTAGAAGTGCCAGAACAAGAACCTTGTATCTCCCTCAACAATTGAAGGGGCAAAAAAGGAAGTGAAGAAGAAGAAGTTTCATTTTTACTTGAAACATTGAAAGATCCAATGACTATGCATTGGCTAGAGCCTCTGTATAATATTCAATATGGAAAAGTAGGTGTATTTGGTAAGAAGCAACTTTTGGTACCTGCTTACTTTTGCTTGAAAATTTGACTTTTTAGTCTATAACTCTGAGCCAACTGTGTAGCTTCTGGAAATACACTTCTGGCCACTTTTAATTTCATCAGCTTATGGTGAGTCTAGGAGTAGGAAAATTTGATCTTATAATTTTTGAATTTGTCTCCTCACAATCTATGTGAAGAGATCTCGGTATCGGCAAATGATTCCTTCGTGACCCCACCATTCTCTTCTTACTATAGGCCTTCATTTTAATGTTTTCATAAAGACATGGGCAAACATTTAGATAATGGTTCCAAAGTTACATTTGACTGGATACAGAGCTGAATTAATGTAGATGATGAATTATGCAAGACATCTCTTTGTATTGGTACAAAACACACAATGAGTGACATTTCCTGTGTTCAAAATGAACACGTTCAGGTCCGGCCTTTAAGGGTTAGCTCAAGCAATGTCTTTTCAATTTATGATGAATTCATTTTCATTCTAGGAAATGTCATTCTTTCTTTGAAATAACACTTACATTCATTACTGCACTGTAACATGTTAATTTTCACTACATTTTCACATGGCCAACTAAATGCCATAGGGAAGTGCCTGTTTGAAGAGGAGGAGAACACTTTCTTTTCTGCAATAATTTACCATGTTTTACAATTTATATTTCGATTTGGCATGAGAGGAGCATGAGATTTAAAACAAATTGCAAGAGAGGTAAAAACTGACAATTTTATCTCTCTTTATTTAATAGTAGTTTGCCAGTAATGCCAACTATGAAACAGGACATTGAACTATATGCTCAACCATGTTAAGTTAGGATTATCTTTAACACATTAACGGCAGGCAGGTACAGCACATCTCTTTCTGTGTTGGGAGTAGCTTTACGTATGGAATTTGGCTGGTGCAAATGCACGAGAATTTCATTTCTGCTGGTTTTTAAGTAATTTGCCAAAATGGGAACATTGCTTTATAACCTTCAAAGACAAAAACGAACTCAAGTTGAAATGAAAACATCTGAACAGAGCAGAACTGCCACTTATGGCTTTCACTATTCCCAATATCAACCTCAGAGTAAAATCAACATCTTGTTTGATACATCTGCTACCATGGGGTGTCACTTCTTGTTTTATATCATCTTGGAACATCCATCAGAACAGGAAGAAAGGCAGCCATTACAGTTGCCATTCGCGGTGGCATGTAGACTATGCAGTGAGACTTAGTTAAGTGTTCATTATTTTCTAACAGCCACTCTGTCTGCAACTTATCAGTGTCTGGACTCGATTTTATGGAGTCTTCCTGTTAAAGACACATTAACCTCTCTCCCTTCCCTAACCACGACCTCCACATAGCCATTTACAAAATACAGATACCTTTAATTAACTTACTCTATTGATTAACTCTCATTTACACTTAACCCCAAGTATTGGCAAAGACTTCATTAAGCTCAGAAAGATGATTTATGGATGTCCTGTCCCTTTTACTAGGACTATGCCTTTAATTTTGTTCCTCTATTAACTTAGTTCATGCCTGCCCTATTCTAAGCTTAAAATCATTGAGCAGGCAACATTTTCTCTTTAAAAAGAAAGGGGGGAAAGGCACAATATGAGCACAATGAAATAGTTGGTGGGGTGGGTGGGGAGAAAATGGGTAAATAATTAACATAATTAGACTCTTCTACTCAGTCCCAGTGATGGAATAACAGAAAAGAGGCCTTTGCTGAAATACCCTTTTCTACATGATGCTTGAAGGTAAGGTGACTTGCCACACTCATGTCTGGCATACATATTACAAGTAAGGGAAAATACCAAATGACAGAGATCTCCCAATGCAAATTCCTGTTGTTAAAAGCAGATGCAAAGTCAGGTTCACTTTCAGAAATGAGTGGCATAATCAGAGCCCCCATAATCCACTTTTAGCAAACTACTGTACTGCCAAGCCAAACTCCAGCACCCCTCTTTATCACTTAATTCTCACATAGCTCTCTTTGGTCTTGGTATCTGAAAGTGTGTGGAGCAAGATAAAGCCATGAATAGGCTTGAATGTTACCAAGTGGCCACTCATTGTTGAAGTCTGGGTTACCTAGGTCAGGGTGTTTACCAGGCAATTACATATGTACTACGCTAATAAGTGTTACCTCTTTTCGACTGTACTTCCCAGAATTCCCCAGCCAACTATACTGTGTCTCCAAGCTCTGGCTACACAGCTGTGATAAAAGTAATAATACAGTACTCTCTTTTCCTCCTTACTGTAGTTTCTCACCAGGCAGAACTACCACTGTTCTTACTGCAGTTATGGATGTCTATCCAATAAAATCAGAAAAAGATTGAGACTCAGAATAGTGATTATGAAGGAACTAGAAAACCAGAGAGGAAAAACCATCAATTCATTGGGAATTGGAGGAGAACTTTGCAGATGCTATGGAACATCAGATAGACAAATAAATGGCCAGATCAAACCAAACCAAAATTCTTTCAAGAAGTATAGATTACTAAACTAGAGCTATCATACTTTGGCCACATGAAGAGGAGATAAGACTTATTAGAAAAAAACCAATAATGCTGGTGAAAGCTGAAGGCAACATGAAAAAAACAAGACCAAATAAGTGTCAGATTGAATCAATAAAGGAAGCCATGGCCTTGCACTTGCAAGAGCTGAGGAGCTTTTTGGAGGCCACTAATTCATAGGGTTGCCATAAGTCAGATGTGATTTGATGATACCAGTACATAACAACATCTATTGAAACTTAAGAATCCCATCTCTACTATCACAGATGGTTGATGGGTGAGTAATTGGATGTAAGAGGAAATTTCTCTAAGGTAAACAACAAGGAATGAACAAATCTATCTAATTCAGCTTTTCTTTATTTTTCTGTCTTAAGTCTTGTTTGTCCTGAATTTTACATATTTCACAAATATGGATCTTCCTAATTCTGGGATTTTAAAAAATGTATGAAAATTAATATGCATTTTGTGACCTTATTCCAAATGAATGTATTTTCATATATAATTTTGCCTGACATATATTTTTCTATTGCAAGCAGTTTTCCAAATCTAATGCATTTTGTAATATTGTTTTTACCAATGTATGTATTTCTGTGTGTATTTTTATCCAAAATGTACATTTGAAGTATATTTCCAATTGGAGAGCTTTTGTTGCAGTCCTGCACTCTCCCTGCAGCCACACCATTGGCCCGGGGATCGAGCTCACCTGTGCCTGCTGCTGCCGCCCCCCTCCAACCTACATTTGGCCGGAGGGGTGAAAAGAGCCTCCACCATTGCAGAGAGGTCCCATGCTCTCCCCGCAGCCGCACCATCGCCCAGGGGATCGAGCTCACATGTGCTCACCGCCGCCACCCCTCCGAGCCATGTCTGGCCAGAGGAGTGAAAAGAGCCACCACCGCCACTGCAGAGAGGTCCCACGCTCTCCCTGCAGCCGCACCATTGCCCAGGGGATCGAGCTCACCTGTGCCTGCCGCCACCCCTCCAAGCCACTCCTAGCTGGAGGGGTGAAAAGAGCCGCCATTGCCGTCACAGAGAGGTCCTGCGCTCTCCCCACAGTCACACCATGATGCAGACAGCATGCATCAATTTAAACTGCTCTGAGTCGCCTTCGGGTGAATAGAGCAGTATACAAATTAAAGTTTATTATTATTATTACTTCCAACCACACATTGATTCCAATGTGTGAAATTCTATAAAATTAGAACAAATGTAGAACCAAATAACTTTTCCCCATTCCCATCATTCCTAAAAGGACACAGATTGAATATTCCTGGGTTGGGTGCCTTTTAAAAGTTGATAACCAGGTACAGTATTCACACTAGTGTTTCAGCAACCTAAAGCAATTAGGCCAGGGGTTCGCTATCTACAGCCCATGGGAAAGATCCAGCCTGTGGTGCCAAATAATACAGCTGCTGAACTTGCTTCAGCTACCTCTGCCGCCGCCGCAATTGGCCATGGACTCATTTACGGCTGCATAAATGCGTTTACGACATATGTATTGCTGCCTAAAAATAAGAAAGATGTCTTTTTGTCATAGCATATGATTCTGCGTGCGCTCACATACATTTTGGATACGAGTATGCTTTAGTTTTGCAACTGAACACTAGCAGATACATTTGAACTTAATTTACACATCTGGCTGCCACTGAATTTAAGTCTGAAAATTTCTTATTGAGGGAGGGGGAAAGTGTTAATTACAGGGAATACACACTTTTCTAATGTCTACTTTGACCCTGAAACTGGAGCAAAGTGATGCTAGAGAGAAATATTTGTTAGAAAGAATGCAATGCATAGAACAATGAAGAGTCCTTAGATAATGTTAAGCAGCTCATTGACCACATATATTGGGAGCAGAGTCCCTGGCATTAAACGGTCATTAGAGTTACACAAGTAGAAGTTTGTAAAAGACAGGACAGCATTTGATTGCTTCACTTGAGTAATAAGAGATTTAACTAATTTCACATCCAGAAGGAGCTATTATCATAAGGGCCATCATAGCAGGACACAAATACAAACTTTCACACTCATGAAAAAATGGCATTTCATTTTGCTGTGTACATGAGGGAGAAATAAAAGGTGGAAGAGGCCCAAGACTTTTTGGCAACTGTGGCAGAAAACCTAAATCACACCACATCCATACATGGTGGCAAAATAGAATTAAATGTAATGATATTGATCCTTTATCTAGGTATAATTCAACAATTACATAATCCATTTTTGGGGGAAATTGATCACCTCCCCCCTTGTAATCTGACCATAATTTTAGCTTCAAACCCCCCTTCCCTTTAAAATTATGTAATCCAAAGATTTTGTATCGAAACTCTAATTTTTAGAGCTTTTCACTATTGGTGCCAAATGCAGAACGTATCAGTGTGGATTCTCGATGCATCACACCCTTTGTAAAGAGATTTTTTTTGCAGGGAGGAATGAGGATGTCAGGTAAGTTCCAATAGTGTTCTTCTACTATCTTCTTTATAAGGATTAAGAGTCGTTGCCATCTCCTGCCGGGGTACATCAAGACCATCTTCCCAAATCGGATCAAAATCCCCAGAGATCATTTTTAAACCTAAAAAAGTGCCATGCTTCGAAACCACAACAGCTTCAAATGGATTACGTAAACTTTGACCTGAACATAATTTTCCGTAATTCAGATGGCAGACCCCTCCCCCCTCGAGGAACACGTAATTGTTGAATGGCCCCTTATCATTCCTTCCTACCACACCTCACCCTCTGCAACCTTACCATCCATGTCTGTCACCTCCTTTTGGGGCAGCTCAGTCCTTAAGAGTTCCCCTGTGACACACGTGGCCTTGGCTGCTGAATGCTCAGGGCTTAAATTACTCAAATTAGGTAACAAAACGTGGCCTTCATTTAGCGTGGTCCAGGCAGCCCCTTTTATTCTAATTCAATACACACAAAGGATCTATATTTTATGAAGTTTATTAAGTAAGTTAAAGAAATGAATATAGCATAGGAAATCAAACTTGCAATATAGTCATTCAAAGAACACACACAAAATAAAGAAAATTTAACTTAGATTGGCCCTTCTGGCTTCCCTTGCTCTCACATGTCCATTTGTGAGGCTCCCAACAGCTTCCCCGAAGAAAGAGGAAGGGAAAAGCCTCCTGCTTTGGTTGTTATTCTTTTGGTCTCAATCCCCACAAAGAATCCACATTCAACCTTATCACAAAGTTGGCTGTTTATCTGTCTCTTTAACATGGGTTTCCAGCAAGTCTTTAGCAAGCCAATCTAAACATGCTAAGTCCCATCCCTGGATGAGCAGAAGCACAGAGTTGTATAGTGAGCAAAAAGATAATGAAAAAAAAAAAACACAGCTCAAAGCTAGGGTTTTCATGACATTACAAAGTACTGCACAGGTAAATAATGGACTCGTTTCTGCCCTTTCCCCTTTCCCTACAGTTGAAAATATTTCCAATAGGTAGATGCATGGCTTGTGGCCCAAGTAGGGGGTATCTCACTGAAAAGATTTAAGGTTAGCCCTCTTCCATTTGGAATACAAATCACCCCAGGACAGATTACTGCATTTTTAAAAAGGAAGATAAATAAATGAGTTGCATGGCTTAGTTCTATAGTTCTTATTCCTTTTGAGAGAGAGCTGAACAGAGATGAAAAACATGTGATCTTTTCACAAACAAATCAGTGTGTGTGTGTGTGTGTGTGTGTGTGTGTGTGTGTGTGTGTACGCGCCATTCATATGAGAGAGCAAATCATCTCTTGGTAACCTGCCTGAAACAAATTTTTGTGATTTTTTAAAAAAAGTTTTCCCTTCCAGCGCCACACATTTTGAAATGGAGGTGGTTTGGAAAACATTTTCAACATGGCGTTCCACATTGCTAAAGGCTTCTGAAGCATTGGGACCAAGCAGAGGCTGCTTGGACCAGCAGGAGCGAAGCCCGATTGTCACCGCCACCACTGCTGACATCAAAATGGTCAGCAGCGGGAGCAGCCCGCCTCCGGCCCTGGCAGCTACCTGTCGGGGGCGGGACTGGCCTATTTTAGTGTATGGGACCAAAGACACCAGGACAGCCGAAGAGCTGGCTTAACACAACTTTATTACATGCTGGTCAGAGGGAACATGTGGTAATGGCGGACGAACAGCTCAATATATACAGTGGCTATACATTTGAATGTGGCTCCTTGACAGTCTATTGGCTACTGTCCACGTGACGTCATTTCAGGTCACGCCCTTCTTGTCCAGGTGAAGGTGGTGGCGGGAATCTTCCCGCGCTGTTGCTCTTAGGTGAGTCTTGGGCCAATGAGCTTGGACGCTCACTATTGCCATCTAGTGGTCACTAGCTCGCGTCCTATTAGGGTTACAGTGCTGCAGCTGAGGTTACAATGTTACACATGGAAAAGGTTACATTGGATACACATGGATAGATACATTGTTTAAAGGCACATGCTTTAGAACACAACACCTATGGAAAAAAGTTTGAGCACCACTGGCTTATTGAGTCATCAGAGACACAACCATCAATGAAGAAAATAATGACTTTCAGGGGGGAAGTATGCTTGGACACGAGTAGATGCCAACGACAACTAACACAAAAGCACAAAATAATAAAATCAAACCAAACAAAATCAATAAAATGGAACCAAAATGAAATGAAATGTCTGTCCATGCTGAATCATAGTATTAAAATATTGAGATGGTTATAGTCTACCTGAGGGCCTCCTGCAAATACATGGCAAAGGTAGCATCACTCATGGATATACTATGTCTCTTGCTTCTGGTAGCTAGTATACATGAAGTTCAGTACTTCAACACTTGAGAGAACAATTATTGTGCAACTTGTGAGATTGAATTTTGCACAAAATAAGAGAACTGCTGATTTTCTGCCTGGATATTTTACAAGTAGAAGTACTTGTTTATGTCTTTTGAATCAATTGGCTGGTACCTGTCTGCTTGCTGCATGTGTGTGCTCAGCTTTATAAATAAATAAAACTAAATTCTGTAAATAAAAAAAACCTAGGTTTGGACAGAGTCGTTTTGCACAAAATGCAGAAAATGTAATAAAAATCCTCATTCTTATACTGGAGGTAAGAATTCTTACAGGCACTGCAATTGTTTGACAGGCTTTCTCAACATCTTGAGACAGCCAGTTTTATTAAAAAGAAGAAAAATTTTAAGTATTGTTTACATCCCTACCTCTAACCACATTCCTAATTCTTAACCTGAGGATGCCAAGTGGATCTTCTTGATGGGGTGGTCAAACACAGATGGTAGGAAATGACACTACTGATAGATCTATCTTTCCTGGAGAGCTCTCACTGTAGCTAGCAAAAGAAAAGAGAAATAATGGACCTTCAGAAATATCCTATAAGGTATGAAATTAACCCAAATCTTTTCTTTTCCTAGTTTCCTCCTTTTAAATTCTGCACATTGTATTGCCACTGAGTTTAATTCATACAGATGTTTTCACAACCAACAAGGCTCAATCCCATTTCAGCTTTCCTAACATAATATAAACATTCATTCATTCATTCATTTACATGCCATCTTTCCCCCCATAAAGGACTAAGGCAGCTCACAATAATTAAAAATGTATGGTAATAATGTTAAAAATCTTCTTGTTCTTCCATATCTTAATCCAAATATTGGTGATCATCATGGCAATCAGCCATGAAGACTGTCCTGAGAATATGATGTACTGTAGTGCTCTTTCATCTGCCTTCTGCATCACAACATGACACCCATACCACTGATCCAGTTTTGCGAGTCATGTTCTGGTCCTGAGCCTTTTTGGCATGCAAAGTCCTCATCAACCCCAGGCCAGTATTGATGAAGCTGCTGCCCTCCATCAAGGTGGATTCAAGTGCAATTTAATCAACTTGGGGACCATCACTTCCCTGTGGACTTCAGCACCCAAGGCTATTAGTCCTCAGGGTAGTCAGGTTAGTTAACCACCACCTGACAGAGTTAAAATGTTAAAATACCATAGGTCACCCTTGCTTGAAAGCTAGTCATGTCCAATTCTAAGGGTTGGTGTTCATCTCCATTTACAGCCAAAGAGTCAGCGTTGTCTGTGTCTGCAGATGTTTCCATGGTCATGTGCCAGGCATGACTAGATGCCAGAGCACACAGAACAGTGTTACCTCTCCTGCCAAAACAGTACCTATTTATCTACTTGCAATTTCTTGCTTTCGAACTGCTAGGTTGGCAGGAGCTGGGACAGAGACAGAAGCTCACTCCATCACACAGCACTTGAGTCTCGAACTGCTGACCTGCTGACCTTCCATTCATCAAGTTCAGCATCTTAACAACTAAGCCAACACATTCCCCATAGAAAGATGCTATACAAGACAATATTTTGAAAAACAAGTACCTGTAAATATTGATCAATATTTTAAAAATTGTAAAAACATTTTTTAAATATTTGAAGATATCTAAATTTCATAAATGGAGCATTCTTTTAGACCTCCAATTACTCCTTAAAAATCTGCCTATCACTTAATAACTCTGCCTCTTCTGCTCTTCATCTTTAGCAATCATCTAATTTCAATTTACAGCTTCAAAGTAACACATCTGAAGTGTCACCATTTATGGAGCACACTATGCCATTTGCAAGAGCAATTAGCAAACCATTGCCAAAAATTACCTGCATTTAATAAGTATGCTAATTGATATTGACCATTTCATAACAAATGCTCTGTCAAGTGCCAAAGAAATGGCTTGCAAACACCATTAAAAACGGGAAGCTGAGTAGTTTGGTTTTTATCTTACACTGAAGAATTAGGAGCAAAGTACATATAAATGGATTTCTAATTTAAGCCAAGAGCTTGTGTCACTCCAGCTAGTAAATCAAATTCATGTCAAATAGCAATAGAACTAATGGTTGTTAAATAGTTTGCCACCTACTGCCATGGATTTCCTTAAATAAAATAATGTGGGTCTGTGGATTCATTCCACTACCATCTAGTACACCTGCCAATACCACAGCAGTCATGTTCAAAAGCCAAACCTCTATTAGCCTATCCAAGGGGTCAGGCAGTACATCTCCTGTTGAGCAATATTCTATTTGGGAGCAAAGATTAATGTTCACCTATGCTTCCAGTTGTTGGCTTCTTCTCCTCCTACTTGATAAAGTTTGATTCAAAGAGCCCAGGGTACATAGGATTAGCTTAATTTTTGAAGGCCCAAACTAGAAGCCAAACTCACTACAATTGAATTAAGTAAATGTATTCTATATACTGTATATTTAAAAAACAAACAAACCTATACATGTGTTCTTACTGAAATTACCCATATTCCACCTCCTGAGATTTGTTCAAAGAACTTGCCTCAAAAATCTTCACATTTCTGGGGTTTGCAATGCATTTCATAGGCACAAAATCATGCCTACAGTTTTAAAATGTGGATGATTTAAAAAAGATACGGTTGGGAAAAAAACCTGCACAAACATGCTTCGGTCCATAGGGAAGATGTGCATAAAAATGCATATATTAGAAAAAGTGCATAAATAAATATGTACACTTTAGAATGGACGTGCCAGAAAAGCACCTCAATTTCCACACTGGGGAAAAACTATGGACAAAAGATAGGGTAGGAATATACATTGCAGGTGCACCCCCCAATAAAGGACTCAGACACTGATGAAAGTGGATAACGGCATTGGGCCACATTTATTGATTCATGCCCTAGTCCGAATTATAAATTTCTATTGGTAATTGACCAATCATAATTCTTAAGGCAAGCAGGCCGAAGTAACACTGGTAAGGTACCACCCAAAATTGCCAACGGCAATTGCCACAATGTATCTATTTGTATCTATTTGTTTGTTGACCGTAGTCAATATCTAGCTAATGACCCCACCCTCTGACGCGTATCCGTAAAATCACGGGGTGATGCATGCTGTCTAGCTGTAGCCATCACCCCATCGCCTAGTTCGTCGTTGACCGGACAACGTTTAACCAACTTATGCCTGTCTAGTGTTGTCCAGTCAATTGCGAACCTGCCGGATACCTGTGGGTCATAAATGTTTACCTTACCAGTGCTACCCGCCACACGGAGGGGCTTCAAAGAAGGCTCGCCAATCACCCAACAGGAGGTCCATACCTCCTCGCGACAGATGGGCCCCATCCCCTGCATAAAGGCCGTAATTTTGTAGGCTAATGGCGGGGTGACGACTGACCCGCCCCCAACCCCTGTCGGCAAGGAAGCGCGCCACAGCCCTATTTACCATGCATCTAGCGCGGTCAAGGGCCTGGAGGTCAAAACCTCCCCTGTACGTGTGCCGCGGGACCATGTCCGACCAAACGAGGGTTGTGGTGGGCCACACATAATGCAGGTAGGCAAGGTCGCCGCAAATCGCATGCTTTAGCGATAAGCCGGTGACCTGGCCCAAATCGTTGCCCCCTAGGTGTATGATCAGAATGTCAGGCGGGTCAGCATTCCGGCCTGAAAAAAGGAATGGCAACAGCTCCCGCCATAACATCCCAGGCTTACCATGCCATGTGAGACTTGCGTATGCACCCAGTCCCAGTTGGGGTCCCCAATCTGTCGCCGCAGCGTAACGCGCTGCCCTGCGCACGTAGCTATGGCCCACCAGCCATACTCTCACCGGTGTAATACGACACCCAGGGTCTGTAGGGTAAAACGAGGAAGAAAGGTGCGGTGACAAAACTGGTACTCACGGTGGAAGAGGGCGAACATAAAACTGAAAACATTGCGAACCCCACCTTCCCATGCCATGACCTTCCCATGTCAGCCCCGGAGTACCCAAAAGCAGCTGCGGTGGAAGCCGCCCCTATCCTGAAGGGATGGGTGTCATAACGGGCCCCTGGGAGGCCAACACTGGCCAGCGCTCTGCCGGTCACCTTCCAAAATTGAAATTTAGTAAGGGGAGACCCATCTTGGTGACAGAAAAACGGGCCATGGTGTGTGCCACGCAGTGCAATAAACTCCTGTAGGGCACCAACCGGACAGATGTCTGCCAAAGAACACCATAGCAGTCTTACACCACTGCCTACGCCATGCTGATCTGTCTTAGAGGAGCGTATCCTCAACTGAGCCCAGTCTTTGGCAACATAGACATCTTCGAGTTCCAGTGCCCTACAACTTGCATCCGCCTTAGACCGTTTTTCATATCCCTTATTGGTATTCTGTAGGTGCAATTCTTGTCAGCCTAGAGACATAGGCAGAAACAGCTGAAAGAAGACAAGTCTCATGCTGCTTGACTTGGAAGTGATTTAGTTCACCAACCACCACCTTCTTTGCAGGAGATGCCCAAGGACAAGGAGGTGCTGTTCCAGTATTTATCTTAGAAAGGTAGGAAGTAGGTAAGGAAGAGGCTAACATTTTTTTTATCAGAATGTTTTTTATATCTCTGGGGCCTATAGAATGGTAAGGTGATCAAGCTAATCACAGTAAATGGAAGCTGCTATCCCAGACTCTTTAGGGATCTCCTAAAGAGTCTGAAATCTTCTTTTCTCAGGCAGAACAGGTCTGGGCAATCCAAAGTCTAGGCTTCCAAGGTCCATGTAGAAAGCAAGGGAATACAAGCAAGGGCAACCAAGCACACAGTCAAGGTAACCCAAATGCAAGCAGGACCTAGGAAGCAGATAAGTCAAGCAAATAGAATTAAAAGCCACAGGCAAAAGCACATCCAAACATGAAAGAGGGAAGGACATTGGATAATCAGCCAAGGAAGAGGATGAAATAACAGCCTGTTCAGGAACAAACTCTAGAGGCCATAATGGAAATTATTTCAAACAACCTTTTTGGTCCAGGATTGGGCCTGATGAAGTTGATTTCTCTCAAGTAGTCAATCTTCCTGCATATGCTTTCATCCCCTGCCACTTTTGAGAAGTGAGTAGAAGCCGTACCTCTGACCCAGCAGCTGGGCTCCTTCAAGGAGAAGATTTTGCCACCATCTGTCTCAGTGGTCTTGTTCTCCCAGAATAAAAACACATACTATTTTAAAGAATATTTCACCATAATTTGGTCATTAGTCATGTCATCTTTTTTTCCAATTTAGAAAGGTCCACTTCAAATGCCATCCTTTGCATGGCTGAAATTTAGATAGCAAGCTCTTTAGGGCCAAGTCTGGATATTAATGGCACTATAGAAATACATTGTCGTCATTGTTGATGTCATGTGTTTTCAGAAATGAAGAACAGCCCTCAGCTATTTATCCTACAATGCACTGCACATGCATCAGTGATTCCTACAATGAGTGATCTCCATCTTGCGACCTCATGACAACAACATGTGGCCTAATTCTCATAGTTTTCTGTTTCTTCATGTATCCCCTATTTTTGTACCACCTAGCTTGATACAAAATTCTCAGGGTCCTTGAAAATTTGCACACCTTTTTTTGGGGCATGTTGGTTGATCTCTAGATAAGGCTCGGAAAGAACTCTGCTTGAAAACCAGAAAAACTACTGATGGTCAGTGTTTCAATGCTGTGTCAGATGAACCACTGCCATGTATTACTATAAGGCAACTTTCTATGTTTCTATCTTTCAACTATAAAATATGATGATGCAAACATATTTTGAGTTAGATGGAAACTATTGCATGTGAGCATTTGGCCCAAGTAAAGCATATGTTTCTTCCATCCTCCTAGTTGAAGAAACCCAGTGAGTCACTGTATAACTGGAAGTAGATAGGTAAACTACCAAAATCTGACAGTCTTGGTAGCATGATGAATTCTGCCCCTGAGCCAATGAATTACTTTAGGAGAATTATTAGCAATTCAGACTGCTTAACTCAACAGTTTTTCCTCACTATGTTTATGTTTTTCTTAAATACAAGATCAAATAAATGGTTTTTCATTTCCTGATACTTTTTAAAACCAAGCTTGTAAATCACCAGTTCTTCCTCTCTTCTTTCTTATACACGCTGGTACAAAGAAGTACCATAATTACATGAACAGTGAACTCAGGTCTCACAACCATGGCACTTTATTAAGGTACACAAATATAGTCACTACTATATGGTGAAAATATTTTCCAAATGATACCAGAAAAGGGTGTGATGTAGTTGACTAAGTGTTGTATTAGGACTCAAGAGACCCATGTAGAAATCCTATCTTCACCCTGGGAATTCAATGAGCTGTAGCAATGGTAAACTATTTCTTAAATATCTTACATATCTCAAAGGTCCACTTAAAGTTGAAATAATTCATGAGTGACTTGATGGCACATCATACACATTGATGGAATGTGTGTGCTGGCTGGATAGCTCAGAGATTTAGATACATAGCTGTGGAGCCAGAGGATGATAGCTCAATTTTCCACTGTTATCAGTGGAAAGAGCCAGCCTGTATAGACTTGGGGAACCTGCACAGTTCCAGAATTGCTTCCAGCAGAAGAGAATGATCAATGACTCCTGCATACTCATATCTACAAAATTCTGGAAAGGGCTGCCATAGGTTGGAATCGACTTATGAAAACAAAACAAAAAGCACTTTCTGTATTTAGAGTGCTAGCATGTCAGGATTAATGGTTTTGGGCAAGGCTTCAATCATGGCTTTAGGGACAGTTTCATTTTCTTACATGTATTTCACGCCTCATCTGAATGTGGATCTTAATGTTGCATTATAAGAGGGGTGTAGGCACCTTCTAATGGATGCTTTGAATTGTGATAAAGAAAATTGTTAAGAGTGCAGATACTGTAAACAAAACATAACATAAATATAAATCTCTCACACATACACACACAAGGAAAGGTTTAACAAACTGGGGATGTTCAACCCAAAGAAGAAAAAGACAAGAGGGCCCTTGGAAAAAATGATCTTGAAATAGCTGACAGGCTGTCACATAAAAGCATTGTAATGATGCATCCTCCGCTGCCTTGGGGCTAGATCTAACAGGCTGAACTTGGCAAATAGTAGATTTCAACTGAACACTTGGAGAATAATCCCAATGTGCAGAACAATTTGACAAAATAACCAGTTAACTTCCAGGGAGCTTGGCTGTACCCCTTCCCAGTTTTTGCCCTATGATTTCTCCCACCAAGCGATGGATTGGGGCGGTTAACTGACAAGAACATCTCTTCAAATCTGATTCTAGTTCCGTCTCCAAAACAATAATTTCCCTATGCATGGGTCTGTTGCTGTTGCACATAGCTAAATGATTCCTCCCCTCACCGCACATCTGCTGTGTCTTCAAGTAAGACTCTCCTCCCAGCCTAGCAATAAATCCCTCAGTGGTGTTTTTGACAGGCAAGCATCTTGCAGACTTACTATTGTCTCTCCTCCGCCTTGTCCTCCATGGATAACAATCTTATTGCACCAACCATAGAAAAGGTTATCATGTCCCTAATATTCTTTTTGAGCCAGGTGAGAACATAGTGACTGAATAAGCCTATTCCTTTCAGCCTTAGCAATCAGGAGCTTTTGCTAAATAATCATGGCACAGAGCCCACTTATGAGGGCTGGAAATCACACCCTGCAAGGCCAGCTATCGATTAGTCATTGTGCAGTCAATAATTCCTGGCAGGGAACAGAGTAAACAAGCCTTCTTGCTAACTGCTGGAGATTAGAATCGGCTTTGGGCTTCCTTCCACAGGTTGCTAAAATACCTGTGTAATCCCTTTGACTGAATTTGTGAAGGTGACGAATGGAGAAGAGTGCTGCTGGGTGTATAATTCTCAGCAGAAACCTTCCTTCTGCACCCCACCTCAGGGATTCATTTGAAGACAAACAACACCCATCCTGCCTCCCAAATTTACATGCCTGTGAGGCATGCAGAGTCTTTCAGAAAAAAATGTTTTGCACAAAACCATGAGCATGCTTGAAACATGCAAATGGGCTAATAAGTGTACATTCAAAAAGATATGTGCAACAATGCTGTAGGTCAGTGATGGTGAACCTTTTAGAGAATGAGTGCCAAAACTGCAACCCAAAACCCACTCTCTGGTGGGGAGTGGGAAGAAGTCACACATGCCATAGGTTCACCACCATGGCTGTAGGTTGTCATATCCCACCTGGAGAAGTCTTCTTTTGAGGACAAAAACCAGGACGCCATATTTCAAACTGTAGAGATTAGAAGAAGAGGACAAAACCATGGCTGGTACCTCTTCTCCAAAAGGAAAGACGCTGAAGCCAGGCAAGGCCTCATACTTCCAGAGAGATTCCACCCCCTCCAGATGAGGAGAGGCCTGCTTAGGTACATTGACCTCCCCCTCCATCAAATAAGGTAGGCAAGCAGGCAAGTGAGAAGACAAGCTGCATTTTGCTGCCAGGATGAAGTGCAAAGAGAGCCAAGAATCCTCCTCTACCCAAAAGGGAAAACATATATCCCTGTGAGATGTAAAGGGAGGGTGATTTTGAAACAATGGGTAACAATGGGTAACCTCCATTGGGTGGCTGGTATAGAAGGAATTCCTTCCCCCATGGTGCCTTCGGTTCCTGCACCCCTTGTTTAGGGGGTGGGTAGTTTTAATTTTTTAAACATGTTTTTAATTATGATTGTGAACCACCCTGAGTTGGCCTTGGCTGAGTGGGCGGTATATAAATTTAACAATTAAATTAAAATTAAATTAAAACAGGGACTGATCTGGAGAGACAATTTCATGTGGCCCCATATTACCTCCACCACACCAGGAAGTGCCATGTGGTGGAGGAAAACCAAAATGACCATCCAGCCTCTGAAGCTGTCTGAGGGAGCATGACATGGCCCACGGCTTTAAAAGGTTGAGAACTCCAGCAATAATGCAACAAATAGTTGTGAATTTGTTAATCGTAGTAACAGTTTTCTTAAAATAGCTTTTTATTATCTCACTATTGAAAGGGAGGCTTGGTCATTCAGATGTTTCTGCCTGACATCTCCCATCAACCCTAGCTAGCAAAGCCAGTATTAAGAAATTGTGAGAGAGACAGTCTAAATACAATTGGAGGGACTCAGTCCCCCACCACTTTAAAGAAAATAACTTAAACAGTTACTTTTTTAAAAAAAAATCAGAATGCCACAATCAGAAGCAATTCAACTGGAGTACAAAAGCAGGTTAACTGTGAGACTGTATTCTTGTAAACATAAAAACAGTGCAGGCAAGATTCATCCTACCCTGTTCTCCCTTATCAGTCTCAATGTGATTAACACCAAAGGTAGAAAAGAGGGCACTTGATTTTGCTTCTGAACAGGACAGCATGATGCCTCCCCAACTGTTCATGTTCTTCTGCTCCCCAGGGTGACAGCGGCAGAGGCTGTCAAATGCAGGCAATGTTTGCTTTGTGGTGGACAATTCACTCCTTCACAATCGAATGACCCAGTTTTACTGATATTGATTGTTTCTTTATGAAAGGATCCAAACAAAAAATCTCTAGTCCCAGGAAAACACTTTGGCCCCACTCCTATCTTTGCTCCAGACCAAAATGAATCACAGAGGTTTTCAAATCATTGCTCCCAGCGCAGTCCAGATCCATAGGACAACCTGGTGCCAGTCAGGGCCGCATCAGAAATTTCTGGGCCCCATACTGAGCAATTCTAATGCCCCCCCCCACACACACACACATACTTTTCTCTTTCCTCGCATTGTGGTGGCGGCTGCTGGAATACACAATTTCCCAAAAGAAATATATGGGCAGTTGTATCCAACTTTAGAGTTCAGTGTTCATCTCTGATTACAGCTAAAGAGCCAGTGGCCTTGATCCACAAAAGCTCTCATTAAAATGCAGCAGTTAGTCTTTAAGCCATAATTAAAAGCCAGGCTAGCAGCCAGGCTCACCATCATGATGCGCTCTCTCACCTCCAAACTTCCCATGTGCCTTCAGGGCGGTGGGCAAGGTGCTTGGGAAGCATTGCCCCAACTTGCCTGTGCTGCTGGGAGGGGGAGGCCGCCAGCCCACCACCCCACCCACCCCCGGCCTGAAGGCACATGGGAAGTGCAGAGGTGAGAGCATGCCAGGATGATGAGCCCCCTGGCTGCTCTGGGACTCCTCCTCTTTGTCCGGAGGACAACCGAACCAAGGCTCTTCCTGAGCCCGGCAGTTGCCTCTGCCTCCGCCACCTCCTCTGCAGCAGCAGCAGCAGCTGCCTTGTTTTTGCTCTGCCAGAGTCCAGAGTCAGACCAACGTGCGCCTCCTGAGCTGAAGCCTTGACCCAGATATCTGGGTCGAGGCGGAGCCGGGAGCCCTCTGATGGGGCATGCACAGTGGTGCTGCCTGTCGGGCCCATGCACTGCATTTTAAAAAAATGTTAAAAAGAAGTTTAATTTTTTAAAAAAATTCACAAATCTGAGCTTAGTGGGGCGCCCACCGTCGGGCCCCCTGCCAGCTCTGGGCCCGGGGTGGGAGTCCTGGTTGTCACCCTCCACCATGACGGCAGCCCTGGTGCCAGTACTCGCACTGAGGCTCTGCTCCTGCAGTTGGGCCCTAAGGGTCAGTTAGGAGTCTTACTCCTGTACCTGCCCCCTTGTAGGGTAAGGGACTCCCTGCCTGAGTTCCTCGAGGCCGTCTCAGCATTGGTGTTGGAGTTCCCTAGGCTAATGGTTCTGGGGGACTTCAACTTGCCTTCACTGGGTACTAGCACCGAGGTTGCTCAGGAGTTCATGGCTTCCATGGCAGCCATGGGCAGCCATGGGCCTGACTCAGATAATTCAGGGTCCAACCAGGCGCAGTGGCCACACATCAGATTTAGTTTTCTTGTCGGAGTGGTGGCAGAGTGATCTGAGATTACAGAAATTAGACATAACACCTGTGCTATGGTCAGATCACTATCTGTTTTGATAGATAACTAAGGTCCAAACTAGAAGCAAAGTGCAGTGTAACACCTTTTGAGGAGTTAGCAAATGAGTGGATGGGTTTGCACCAGTGACTTGCAGATGCAGGCAAATTCAGGTGAGACCTTCTCTCCTAATACAGATTGAGGTCACCATGCTTACTCCTGTTCTCACAGTACAAATTGCAGGCACCAGGCTGTCCTATGGATCTGGACTGCGCTGGGAGCAATGATTTGAAAACCTCTGCTACTCACGCCAGAGTTCTAATTATTAAAATTTATTTATATAAGCAGTTGACTGTGAGACTGAACAACAACAACAAAATTGCCCAAAGGACATCCCGTGTAGTCTGACATACAGACTTTTAGCTCAGCACCATTTTGTATGTAACCACAAATGTGAAATACTCAGAAATGCGTTTGAGGGAAGGGGTAACCTTGGTGGCTCTGGGTGAAGAGTCTGCATTAAATGTTATTTAAACTTTCTATGAGAGTGTTGGGGAACTGCAGTAGTTTAGTGGTTAAGACACTGAACTTGACAACCAGAAGGTCAGCAAGTCAGGAGTTCGATACCCGATGACTCTGCCCCAGCTCCTGCCAACCTAGCAGTTTGAAAGCTAGAAATTACAAGTAGATAAATAGATATCATTTCAGTGGGGAAGGTAAACAGCATTCTGTGTGATCCAGTGTCTAGTCATGCCTGTCACATATCAATGGAAACATCAGGAGATGCAGACAGCGCTGGCTCTTTGGCTGTAGACAGTGATGAATACCACTGCCAGCCCGAGGCAAGTTTTAGGATGGAGCGAGATCCAACTATGGTGCCCCCTTGGTCACCCCTAATTATGGGGTTAAATTAAGTTACTTGGTGAAACTTTTTTCCTTTACCACTGAGGCGCCCCCTGGGAGTGGGTGCCTGGAGCAACTGCTCCATTTGCCTTATGGTAGGGCCAGCTCTGATGAACACCACAACCTAGAGTTGGCTACGACTGACATTTGAGAAAGGGGAGCCTTTACATTTACCTAACCGCTGTAGTCCCATTATTGGTTTTACCATCCAGCAAATAGTGGTCCTCATGCCACTATTTATATTTAAACAGCAAAAGCTCCCCAAACAGTTGGCTGGCAACATAGCTCTCCAGAATACAGGAGCAAACATGTCTTGTAGTTGGGGGTGACATTTCTCCACAAAAGAGAAAGTGGAGAGGAGTTAATTAAAGCCTGAAAAAGCCATTTATTAGAAAAAGGTGGTGACAGCAATGGCTTTTCTTCAATACAAGAGAGAAAGCTCATTATTAAGGGAAACCTTTTCTTTAGCTGTTAACAAACCCTTTTCCAACCTCTTGGCTTTGAGGAATTGTTTATGGTGAATACACAAGCTCTTCTTTAATGTTTTTTCCCCCAGTCTCTAGTTGTCACTAAATAAATGTGTTTAGACTATTTTGTAAGCAATACATAAAACTGATGACAGTGAGACAAGCCTTTCAATAAAATGCCAGCATTCTCACCAAATCTAACTTGCCATGATGTTCAAGAAAAATTGGGAAGGTTTTTGGTTGAGAAACTTAGTGAATTCAAATCTAGCATTCTTCTACATATATAAGAACACATGAACAGTACATATTAGAGCAATATTCTTAGATATGCTATATATCATGTACTCACATGGGCAAACAGACAGACATAGAGACAAAGACACATGCAAAGATAATACATAAGGTATGGTACTAAGCTAAAGTCTTAGGTCACCACCAGCTGATTTGGGGGAGATTCAGTGATTGATTGGGTGGAGGGTGGACATAACTCATATACCCTAATTCCAAACTTCACCAAATATGGAGAGGGTTGAGGGGAGAGTCATCAGAAGATTCTCTCTGATCTTGGTGCATCTGGAGGTTCAGGGGCTGAGCTATGCCTCCCTAGAACTCACTGAGTTTTTCCCCCAAACCAGCTGGTAGTGGCATAAGACTTTTGCACAGTACTTTTAACAGTAGGTGGGCAAAGTTCCATTTTGGGGACAATTTATTCCTGCGCTGGCTGTGGCATTCTGGAAAATGTAGTCCAGAAAAATAACTTTTCCTGTCTTTGATCCTGTACTGTAATTCAAAAAAAAGAAAAAAAGAAATCTGCTTTGTGAAAAACTGAATTCAGCCAACTAAAATGGATTAGAATTCAGAACAGCTAAAAAAAAGCCATCTTCTTGACTGTGGGATGAAGTGCTTCCTAGAACAATAACAACAGGTAATTCCAACATTTTCACAGTAGTCCTGGATAGATGCAACTGTGGATTTTGTGTCTTCCTGGAGCGTTGCAGTAAGTCACATGCACATAGGCCCATTCCAGTTCAGCCCTGTCTTTAATGTTTATTATATATTTCCTGACTGACTTCTTCTGCTACTGTATCCAAATCCGAATATTGGCGATCATCATGGTGATCAGCCATGAAGTCTGTCCTGAGAATATAATGCAGTACCCTTTCATCTGCCTTCCACATCGCAGCGTGAACCCCATACCACTGGTCCAGTTCCACAAGTCACTTTCTGGTCCTGAGCCCTTTTGGCACGCAAAGTCCTCATCAGCCTCAGGCCATTATTGAAGAAGCTGCTGCCCTCCAAACATCAAGATGGATTCAAGTGGGATTTAATTCACTTGGGGACGATCACCCTTCCCTGTGGACTTCGGTACCCAAGGCCGTTAGTCCTCAGGGTTGTCAGGTTAGTTAACTGCTGGCTGAAATTTGGCATTGAGTTGTTGACAGTATAGTCTACTCTATTACCATAGCAGGATAACCTAGCCAGCACTTTTCCAGCAACACAGAAGCATTTGCTGTTTTGTTGTTATGTGGGTTGCCCATTTCCTTTCTTGTACATTCCTGTATCTAACAAGTCAGATTTATTTTTTGTTCAGTTTGCAACACTGCCATAGGATGCTTGTTCCCTTGACACAATGAGCACCAAGGGAAGTCTTTACCTCCACAGTCAGAGCCTTTTGTGCAGTTTGTTTGACATCCATCATGTGGGCAGCTAGGAGGAAACCCTGAAGGAAACATGACCTTTAAAAATTAGCAAATCACTCGTTGAAGTTTGTGGAAGGTCTGGCAATTGGAGCAGCAACAACAATAAAAGAAGAAATTTTCTGTTGATGGCATTTGAATACTTATCTGACCTTTAGGCCACAAGCCTGATGGCTTAGAACATATTTTTGGAAATTGGTTGGGGCAAACAGTGAACTAAATGCAGAAAGGTTTATCTTTACACAAATAAAAAAAGCTTTGTGAATGAGGGTTTAAGAATGTGGAGCTATAATAAAATCTAGGATGTGTGGATGTGGGGCAGCCACATAAATCACCTTGCTACAGTACTGTATTCCATATGTACACCAATAGCAATTACACCAGGGGTTGCTAACCTTTTAAAGTTGGGGGCCAGGTCATGCTCCCTCAAACAATTAAGCGGGCCAGACTGGTGGTTCCCCTCACCATAAACACAGCTGTAAAATGCATCAACGGCTGTCCTAAACATGTTTATGACAGCCACTGGTGCATTTATGGCTGTTGTGAATGCGTCTGCTTTGGGTAGCGGCAGCATGAGCCAGATGATTTGGCACCATGGGCCAGGGCCAGCTCATGGGCTGTAGGTTGCCCACCCCTGAATTAGACTTATATACTGCCCCAAAGCACTTAGTACACTCTCCAGGTGGTTCATCAGGTAATGCCTCTTTCCATGTGGCACCAGTGCCTGTAAATTCATGCTATGGATGGGTCCAGGCCAAGACAAATTCCTGCCCAACATGTAGCAATGTATTCTATGTGAGTGTGAACCCAAGGCCAAGATAGTTGGGCATCTGACGAAGAAAAATTCTTCAACAACCTTCTCCCATCTTGGCAGTAGACCCCTCTAACCATTTAGTGAACAACTAACCATTTGTCTACCTTTTATAATAGCCAAAACCTTCTTGTGGCATCTGCTGCACTTCGCCTAGTGGTAGGGCTCACCCTGCTACTGACAATCTTGACTTTGCACCAGGGCAGAAGAATCCCATTTCCTGAGATTTCAAAGCCAAAATGCAAGGACAAAGCACAATTCCTTTGGATCTAACAAGGGTGAGACAGTCAGGAGGGCAGAACTATAATATTTCTGGGCTAGCTGACTCTGGAATTAGGCAGAAAGCCCTCCTCTGATAAGCCTAAGTACCTTCAACCACTACCTTTCTCCATAGTCCCCTCCCCTTGCTTCTGTCTTGTTAGTGGACCAATAATAATAAATAAATAAATAATAATAAAAGTTTTATTTATATACCGCTTGTCTCTTCCTGGAGGAGACTCCAAGCGGTTCACATTGGGGCATGCTGCCTGCAGCAGGCAGCAGCAAAAAAAAAAGATACAATGTCAGTAAACATAAAAAGTGTGAAAGAAAAGAAAAGAAGGAGGACTCCCACGGCCAAGACCAGGCGAGAGAAGTGGGTCAAAACAAGACAGCAGCGGCGCTTGACTTTATAAAGTCTCTGCAGTGCCGATATAAGCCCAGGAGTTCACTTTCACTCTTCCCCGCAGCAAATGCCAGGCCGGGAAAGAGGGCTAAGTCCTCGGGTGGTGCGGGGCAGCGTCCTTTTGAGCCCTCCATGGCTCGGAAGGCAGGGATGCAGCGGCGACCAATAATGCACAGACACAACTCTCACATGAACCCATTTGTTTTGAGCCACTGAGTCCTCATGCTAGTAGGGAATGTTTGGATGGGGGGGGGACTATTTAAAGCCACTTTGCTCAAAAATCAAACTCACTTGTACTCCAGCTCTTCTGTATTTATCCTGAAATTTGTTTTCCCCACCTTAAGACCTGCAGAAACATTGCATTTCCTGAAGACCTCAGCTGGCACACTGAAATTTTTCCACTTTACTGCTTTACTGTAATAGTCCAATCATTTATTTGACTCATCATTGATGTTAAGGAACATTTCCAGCTTTCTCCCTTTTAATTATGAGCCATGTTCTAAAAAGAGCCCTTATTTAGACTTTGCTGTTCCAAGAAGTTTCTGTGTCTCACTGAAGCAGAAGGCAGTAGCTTGTCAAAGGGTACTTCCAAAAAGCCTTTTCCACTGCTAATGGAACAGTAAGGATCACATGAAGCTAATTTCACATCACTTTTATTGCTTCTTCCCAAACAGCTCTACTTTAATCTTCATCCAAACTCCCCATGCTGATTAGGATAAGATGAGCTGCTATTATATAAGTTACATGAAGTCAATAGCTGCTTTCTTACACACATTTTTTTTCAATTAAAAGTGTCAAACTAAAACTAGGAGGAAACAAACCACGTTGGTGGATCAATACTTTGTTCTGTGCCAGCATGCGATGGGTCAATGAATAAGGGTCATATATCAATGCCAAGTCTCTGCTCCCTAAACCGCTCCCCCAATTCTACTTTCTCTCACACACATATTCCTGCCTACATCATCTTTAGCTCCTATAATTAATCTGTTCCCTTGATACACAGCCAAGCTATGCAGGTTTCTTAGCTTCCATTCCCAAAGCCACATGTGGGCTAAACCACAAGCAGAGAAAATTATCCTGCTGAATCATATCAAATCTAATTAGCAACACTTTTTTTAAACACACACACACACACACACACACACACGAGCTATTAGGCTGCATGGCACAGGAAATAGGTCAGCAGGGATAAGGGGATACTGAAGGTCTAAATTAGGCTCCAAGCTCTTCTCCGTGTATGCAACCTGAAAGCATAAATGGGAGAAGTTACTTTTCTGGGCTACACTTTGAGCTACTACTTAGCTCAAGAGGCTAAGATGCTGACTGGGAGGTGGAAGATCAGCAGTTCGATTCCCAAGTACTGCAGGATGGAATGAGCTCCCGTCTTTGTCCCAGCTCCTGCCAACTGAGTAGTTCGAAAGCAAGAAATTGCAAGTAGACAAATAGGGACCACTTCGGTGGGAAGATAACATCGTTCCGTGCGCTCCGGTGTCTAGTCATGCCTGCCACATGACCACGGAAACGTCTGCAGAAGCAGACAGCGCTGGCTCTTCGGCTTTGAAACAGAGATGAGCACTGCACCCTAGAGTTGGATACGACTGGCTTTCAAGCAAGGGAAACCTTTATGCAACAATATCATCTCTTTTTTGTTCATAAAATGCAAGATGGGTATTTTCACCATTAGCGAGGAAGATCAAAACCTCTGTAAAATCCCAAATCACCCCCTATTCCTATGCTGCAATACACATACACCCCATAACAATCACCATCAAGAACAGCAGCAGCAACAACAACATTGGCATCCACTAGAGATTCCCCCACGCAAAAAAACCAACAACCCCTCTAATTGGTGTAGAAGAACAGGCTCAGGATAAGGGAAATGTTCTACTTCCCCATATCTCATGGTTCCTTTGAAAGTGATTGCTCTCAGCTTGCCTTTAGTTACCTTAGGGACCAGGAGCTACTACAAGCAGGGAGAAGCTTAGTATGCAAGCTTACAATTGGTTCTGTATAATTAAGAATCCATTGCCTGAAACAGAGTATACTTTTGCTGCAAAATTAATTTAGATTACAAAGACATTTTTATGGAAAATATTTTGATTTTTTTCTTTTTAAACATATCTAAATATATTTAGTGCTATGATTATAGAGTTAATTATAGATTTAGTAGTGTATTGTGTTAAATAGCCTATTAAGAAGGCACTAAACTCTATTTATTAATATTCTAAAAAATGGGAGGCCATGCAATAGCTTTCCGCAACTGCAAAAATTACATCTCAGCTGAAGTTGGAAAAAGAGGGGAAGGAAGGACAAGAATTAAAGTGAAGAAACATTAATGAGGAATATTTGGTGAGACTAAGCATTGATTAAGCAATAATTTAAGATATGCAGTTGACACCATCTTACTAGCAGAAAGCACCAATGACTTTTCATGAAAGTGGAAGAAGAAAGTACCAAAGCACGGCTGTGGTTGAACATTAAGATAAAATTATAACTACTGAAGAACTTAGCTTCTTCTATTGCATCCTGATCAAACCCTGGACTGCCAAAATGAAGCCACTTTCTTGGCTTTGTTGTTGGCCAAAAATAAGTCCTCATTGGTGCATGTTTCTGGCAGTAATCGGCAGACCAGTAAAGTGAGACAGGGTACACAGAAAGAGCCTCCTTGAAGATTGTGAATGCAATCAGGGATACCCTAGGCAGCAACCTTGATGGCTAATCTTTCTAACACTGGAATGAACCAAAGGAACTAAACTTTAATGTTAACAATGAATAAATTGATGCAGGATTTTTTTTTTTGTATACCTAGGTTCAATCACCAATCCAAATGGAAACTGCAGCCAAAAGATCAGAAGATGACTGAGACTCAGAATGGCATCAATGAAAGAATTAGAAAAGATCATCAGGTGTAAGAATGTGTTACTGAACACCAAGGTCATTCACATTATTGTGTTCCCGGTCACCATGTATGGGTGTAAAAGCTGGGCAGTAGAGAAAACTGAGCAGGATTATACAAGCTCTGTCCTACTTATTTATCAATGATTCTGGATTTGTTGGATTTATTAATTAAATATTTATATCTTTTTCATTCTTAGAGGAAACTTTAAGGCAGGTAACAAGGATGAAAAACAGCTATAAGTCAATTTTAAAACAGAAAAAAAGAATGAAAAACGTCAGCATTACAGCATAAGTATTAAATCTGCAATGAATAAGAAAAGCACTGGAAAATATAACCAAACTCCATTTTACGTCAAGGAGTTCCTTAAATAACAACCATATAAAGAACAATACTGAATTCCAAAACGGAAAGCGATAAAGTGGATTTTTCAGGACACGGGATTCTTCATCAGGCTGCCACCATCAAGAAGGCATTCTGTTTTGCCCCACTTCAGATGAAGGTAGGATGTGAAGCAGGGGAAAATATTGAACTATGTAAGTGATTTCAGGTGATAGTACTGAATTTTTAAAGCAAGAGTAGCCAGAGAACAATGAGAAATCAATAGACAACTGTCTGGGTATTAGCAACTGATCATCAATGTTTTCTGAATTCAGACAATTTAGCAGCAGCAGCAATTGAGGCTAGTGACTTTGATTTTCTCATAGACAATTAATTTAATCCAGGTTTTATTCTAAACTTGAAAGGAGCTATTCAAGATGCCAAACCTTTTTAATTGGGTAGTTGGTGTAGTATCTTAACCTATAAATCCAAGGGTTAACCATTGGAACTGGCTATAGGTTGCTATGCCTCGCCCTACTTGCCTGCACTCACCCTTCGTGCACACGGCCGATCTGGGTACGCAGGTCAACGAAGGATTGAGAAAACCGGCAGTGGGGCAACAGCCCCACAAACGCGAAGAAAGGGAAACAACTTCACTTCCCAACATTCCTTGTGCCGCGCCGCGCCAGAGCCAATCAGGCAGAGAGGCTCTCGCACGGCGCAGAGTTCGGAAACGCGCCGCAGCCAATCAAAAGAAAAGCATTTAAAAAAACGCAGCACAAACACAAAGCACCAACCCATAACTACAAGCCCCAGTGTCCTGCAACGCTGAGGAAACCGGCACCCGAAAAATTAAAAAGAAAAACAACTCACCGCCTCACAGCCAAGCAAACACCAGCCGGCTTTCTTTCCCTCACCCACGGCGCCTGAAGGTCCCGACTGGAGTTTCCCCTTTAATATCAGTAGGTGGGGGGGTGACCCCCCTCTCCGCTGGCTACCCTAGGGTTGTGAGGTTTGTGGGAACAAAAGGGGTATGTTGCCCAAACCCTTCTGGACCCAGGAGACCAGGGAGAGTGGATCGATCCCCCCCTCCTTAAAACAACTCCGTCTTTTCTTCTCTTTAAAAACGAAGTTGTTTTAAGGAGGGGGTAATCGATCCACTCTCCCTGGTCTCCTGGGTCCAGAAGGGTTGGGGCAACATACCTCTTTTGTCCCCACAAACCTCCCAACCCCAGGGGAGCCAGCGGAGAGGGGGGTCGCAACCCCCCACCCACTGATATTAAAGGGAAAACCCCGATCTACTTTCACGACTCCACACAAACAAAGCACCATAACACAATAAAGCCCTCCTCCCTACCACCTAGCCCACCCTTCCTAACCCCCAACGACCATGCCCCCTCCCCACCACCTAACCCACCCTTCCTAACCCCCAACAACCATGCCCCCCTCCCCACCACCTAGCCCACCCTTCCTAACCCCAAACGACCATGCCCCCCAACCCACCACCTAGCCCACCCTTCCTAACCCCCAACGACCATGCCCCCTCCCCACCACTAAACCCACCCTTCCTAACCCCCAACGACCACGCCCCCTCCCAACCACCTAGCCCACCCTTCCTAACCCCCAACGACCATGCCCCCCTCCCACCACCTAACCCACCCTTCCTAACCCCCAATGACCATGCCCCTCTCCCCACCACCTAGCCCACCCTTCCTAACCCCCAATGACCACATCCCTTCCCCACCACCAAATAAATAAATTTTTAAAAATTACTAAAAACAGTCAAACACATCCAAAAATACACAAAAACAAAGACACAAAAACAATACAAAGTAAACAAAGACACAATCAAAAACAAAACAAACAGACAAAAAATACAAATTCCAACACACACACACCCTGCCCACACACACACACACACAAAAGAAAGAAAACAAGCAAACTTACCAAAAGATGTCCTACCTCCACCAGGACTGGAAAATAAATGAATAAAGAAAGAGACTACTTACCAGAAGAAGCTCCACCCAGAGGCCAGGAGAGAAAAAACAGTCAAAATACAATAACCCCTACCAGCACCACCTACTCGCCACAATAGTAAAAACAATTCAAAAACACACAACAGCTCCAAATAAAAGGCCACAAGAGTAAAAACAAACCAAAAACATAACACAAATTCACAATTTTACACAAAAGGTCACACCAATAAAAACCAGTCAAAAAAATTACACTAAAACACACTTTAACACAAATCACAAACATATGTCAATAAAATACAATAGAAACTTTTTAAAATCCTGTGCTGAGTTTTAGCTCAAATTTAAACTCAAAACATCTAAACACATTTTAAAAACATTGAATGTAAAAAAACATTTACTTTTACATTATTAAAATTATTAACTACGGTACAACTAATTAAAAAAATTCAAAAAACTAAAATATTATTCGCTTACATAAAACAATTTGAAAAAATTATATCATACTTTGTTCTTTTATTAATCCTCAAAAAAAACCAAAAAAGCAGATCACAGTTAATAACAGCCAAGCCAAAAATTTTTTTGCATAAATAAACATTTAAAAATTAAAATTACAGACTAAGCAATTTTTAAAAAACATTAACACAATTTAACCTTCCAACACAATTTAAAACAGCCCGGCAACGCCGGGCAACCTCTGCTAGTTCAGAATAAAATACAGAGCATATTCACAAACATACATACACTCAAGATTGGATTTACTAGCGTTCATTGAACAGCAGCAACACAGAAGTCTCCTCCAATCCTCAAATTAAGCTGGTGAGCTGGAAGAAAGCTTGGATTTTTGGGTGACAGGACTGTGGACATGTTTGTGAGCTGAACACGTGCTTACAGGCACTTTTGTTCGCTTAATTCTAGAAATATGTTTTTCTCCTCTTCGGTTGCTATGTTCTCAGTTCCACTGAGAAGACGTTTGGGCTCTAGCAAAAAAATAAAATTGATCCTACAAGCTTTAAATCTACATCTTGATTAGATTAAGGATGGATAACAGGTCATTCTGGCTCTACTGCTAACTCACCAGGCTGCTTACAGTAGGTAAAAACAATTTCTGAACCATATGTGTTAAAATTCCTCATCACCCAAATATAATTATGCTGCTAAAATTACAAAAGCTTTGCCTTCCTAGAAGTGGTCTTTCGGGTGAATAGACCATGAGCTCTTGGTTTGAGCTCTGGTATTTGAAACAAATTCCTGGGATCAGAATTCTTTAATTCAAAGCCCAGAAACATGTGTTAGAGAGAGCCTATAATTAAAGCTGGCGTCTGAAGCAGCTTTACGGGAATCCTGCACTTAAGTCCCAAAGTCCAATCACCAAGAAAGAAAGAAAAAAATCCGCACACTCCTGCAGATGAGAGAAACCCTTGTGTGCCAACTTTCCCATTAGTCAAGAATGTTCCTCTTCTACTTTCAGATTCCCTCTAATATCTGTTTCTGGCTTAAGTATATATGGTGATACCTCATACAACGTCCAAACTTAGTTCCACAAGTTTGGACTTTATACGGATTTGGACTTTGTATGAGGCATGTAAAATTCTAGCCGCGACACAACGTCCAAATCCTTGCCACGATGCCTCGTACAACGTCGTTTCCATAGAGATACATTGTGCTGTAACAGCACAGACTTCAGGGGAAAGCCAAGGAAACAGCGACTTTGTATGAGGCAACTTTTTTCAAGGAATTAGGCGATGTTGTATGAATTCGATGTTGTACGAAGTGGACTTTGTATGAAGTATTACTGTACCTTCTTTATCAAGTTCCAGCTAGGAGAATCTCAGACTTCTTGTAAGAAATAAAACTATTACACCCCACAAGCCTGAAATCTGCCCTTTATTGGTAATAGGTACCCCGGTGTCAAAGGACATTACAGTCGAAACTGAACTAGGCCTCAAATAGTTTAGGTTGGTAATAGTGACACTGGTACAATATTACTGCTATTTGATCTAAAAGATAATAGATGCTTGTGAGCCAAAACATTTTATATCAGCTTCTTCTTCTTTCGTATCCCAATCAATCCCTCTCACCTCCCCATTGGCGGAAGGATGGGGTGGGTGGGAAAATGGCGCTGCCATTGGATTAGGCGGGTGGGCGGGCTGGGTGAGGTGGGGCTTGCCCATGATGGCACATGCCCACAGAAAGGCCTTTGCATGCCATAGGTTTGCCACCACTGATGCTAAGGGTCATTCTCTTGTTTAGTTCTCTCAGCATCTGCTGCTACTTCTCTCCTTATCTTAGGTGAAGTGATACCAACAAGAGGGTATATTTTCTCAACTGGCATAGGTTTGAAGCATCCTATCACTATACACATAGCTTCATTAGCAGGGATGTCAACTACTTTTGCATGTGTGGATGCACTTCATACTGGAGCAGCATACTCTGCAGTGGAGATGTTCTGGGCCAAAGCTGACTTACGCAGCATAGATGGTTGAGTTCCCCATTTACAATTTGTGAGTTTCCTGATGATATTGTTTCTTGTACTAACTTTGGTTTTTGGTATTCAGGCAGTGCTGCTTAAAAGAGAGTGTCCTGTCAAGCACCATGCTGAGGTATTTTGGTGCTGAACAATGCTGTAATCGGTTCCCTTGCCAGGTAACATCCAACTCAACCTTTGCTTCTCAGTTTCAAAGATGGAAAGCACACACTTGAGTCTTGCTTGGATTAGGGTTCTAATGGTTGACATTGTAATACAGTACTGTCCTAATTCTTCAAGTACTCCAGTATGTTTTCCAGCTACCTCATCAAAGCTTGATCCTTCTCCTTTCCATAGCAGCTTCATAAGAATCCTGTGAGGTAGTTTAGGAGAAGGGGTTAGACCTGGCACATGGTCATCCAGAGAGACTTTTGGCTGAATGAAGATTTGAACCCAGTACTAAACTGACAAACTACTCTTCTGAACAATCTTTTGTGGTCAATCCAACATCATTCTCACTTGACTTTTTCAGATTTTAGAAATCCATTTATCCTGAGAGAAATAAGGTCAGGATTTTTTCCACTGTTGCATCAATGGCCACACAAAGTGTGGAAAAGTTACTTATTAAAGATAATTAATTTCTGTTAGCAAATAATGTGTCAGTAAAATAACAATCTCTTTGCATATCCCTCCCTCCCACCTGACCTGACCGACCTTGGGCTAGATAGACAATAGAGACACTGTCACTCTTCTTTCCACTTTTTAAAGGCCTTTTAGACCCAAGTGCTGCATGGCGGAGTGAGCTTCCATCTCTGTCTCAGCTCCTGCCAACTTAGTGGTTCTAAAGCAAGAAATTGCAAGTAGATAAATAGGTACCACTTCAGTGGGAAGGTAAACCACATTCCATGCACTCCGGTGTCAAGGCATGCCTGCCACATGTTCACAGAAATGTCTGCAAAAGCAGATAGCGCTCATGTGGCTCTTTGGCTATAAACAATGATGAGCACTGAACCCTAGAGTCAAATACGACTGGCTTTCAAGCAAGGGCGACCTAAAGGATTCTTGCTTGCCTAGGAAGATTGTTGTGTATGGAACTTGTGCCTTTAAGAAATGTAACCTTGTCTTCTAAATAACCTTATATCCAAATGAACTGTGAATGAGCCCCAGTGATTACAATGTAACTCAGCTGTTCTTGCTAGCGATTCAGCTGCCGCTAGAGGCATCTGCAGAGCTCAGCCCACATGGTTCAGATCACCCAATCACAGAGTAACACGGGAAACATTCCCGCCACAGGAAAACCTTGTAAGGTATTCAGTACATCACACTGACATCACTAATACCGCAACCAATAGGCGCCCGTAGGGCAAAATTCAAATGTACTGTAAGCATATATAAGGAGCTGCGTCTCCGCCATTACCTCATGTTCAGAATGCATACCTTGCAATAAAGATGTGTTTGGCCCCCTGAATGCTGCCTACCGCATATCAATCTTCGAACATCAAAAAGATCTCAGTGACCAAAACACAATAACAAAGACCAGAAGAGTTTGCCCAGGCAACGTTTTCCAAATCACCATCTTTTGTACTGTTCCCTAATGATAATGTTTGCACCTGCCTCTGACATTTCTCCCCACACATCTCCCCCCCCCTCCCTGCCCGCCAGCTACATTAAATCCTTGATAACCAGGCTTTGTTTAATTAAGGGAAAGCCTGCTTTGCTCTTATCTCCTGCCTTCACCCTCATGGCTTCCCATCTTCAGTCTTCCCCCTGGTTGCACTCCGGGCCCCAAGCCTTTAATGAGGTACCAAAATCAGGCCTGTCTAAGCACACACATTTTATCACCTAGCATGTTTTGTCCATTATCACAGAACAGCTCAACTTCATGGGGAGTTGCAAGACTGGGGCCGGGGGTGGGGGGGGGTGGGAGGGAGTCCATAAACCCAGACACTTCATCATATACCATTTGAGTAGGTATCGCAGGGCACTTGGGCAGCTTATTCCCCCCCCCCCATCATAATTTATTATTCACATTAAGACATTAGGAAATATTTAACGTCTCCTGCTCTTCCTTCTCCCTGGCCTAGCCCAAGCAATTAGATAAATTAGATTTCAGGTTGACTTTTCAGTTTAAGGCCACATCAACAGCAGCTTTTTAGAGCTGCTTCTGACCTTAATTTCCCTGTCTCGAATGCTGAGAAAGACAAGCAGGAAGCCAGCAAGAAAATGGGCCCAACGGAGTAGCTTTGTTGTGATGGGAAGAATCAAGGGAAGACCCAGAGTACAGACGGGCAAAGAAACAAGGCTTTGCTCCAGAACTCTTCATGCATCCATGAGCCATTTTGACAGTCCCTTGGAAAAAGCCACGGCAGAGTGCCTGAGAAGGTTACGAAGAGTTGCCATGCTACCAAGTTTTTAAGTATGCCACTTAGTTCCCATTTGGATTCCAAAAATTATTTATTTATTTCAATTTTTATGCCACCCAACTCAGGTAAAAACCCGACTCGGGGCGGCGTACAACAATTAAAATGTATAAAAACAAGTTAAAAACCCATCTACCCACCCTCTTACCCCCACCCCGTTTAAACTAAAACACAGCTAAAAACCCAGGCTTGCACTGGATCTCCCTTGCTCGAAAGCCAGTCATGCCCAACTCTAGGGGCATGGTCTCCTCTCTGTTTACAGCCAAAGAACCAACACTGTCTCTGTCCATGATCATGTGGCAGACATGACTAGATGCCAAAGCACACAGAACGCTCTTCCAGCCAAAGCAGTACCTATTTATCTACTTGCGATTTCTTGCTTTCGAATGGCTAGATTGGCAGGAGCTGGGACAGATGGCAGGAGCTCACTCTGTTGTGCAGCACTCAGGTCTCAAACTGCTTCCAGTCATCAAATTTAACATCTTAACCACTAAGCCACTGCAGCTCCTCAACTTTCACGAGGGGACTCCCTCAAAGTAGGTCTCCAACTTTTAGTAAATGTAAAGGTTTCCCTTGCTCAAAAGCCAGTTGTATCCAACTCTAGGGTGCAGTGCTTATCTCTGTTTCAAAGCCGAAGAGCCAGCGTTGTCTGCTTCTGCAGATGTTTTCACGGTCATGTGGCAGGCATGACTAGACATCGGAGCGCACGGAACACTGTTACCTTCCCACCAAAGTGGTCCCTATTTATCTACTTGCAATTTCTTGCTTTCGAATTGCTAGGTTGGCAGGAGCTGGGACAAAGACGGGAGCTCAATCCGTCCAGCAGTACTCAGGAATCGATATAAAGGCAAGGGGGTGCAACCTTTCTTTACT
The DNA here is from genome assembly GCA_035047345.1 of Bradypodion ventrale. Classification (NCBI taxonomy): domain Eukaryota; kingdom Metazoa; phylum Chordata; class Lepidosauria; order Squamata; family Chamaeleonidae; genus Bradypodion; species Bradypodion ventrale. The sequence continues at coordinate 128,029,977 of JAWDJE010000003.1, forward strand.
GCCATTGTCTTGCAAGGGCCAAGGCTTTCTATATGATCAGCCACTATTTGATAGTTCACAAATAAAAAACAAAAGTCTTATTTTATGGAAAAAACTTGAAATTGAGGAAAAGTCCGGTGTCAGCTCTTTGACATCTAATACTGACTTTACTGCAAGTGTAACATTTGTTCACAAGGATGAGTCTTTAGTTTTTTCATTTGTGTATAAATGCTGGGACTGGTTTCTTTACAAAGATGCCTACAGAGAATGTATAGAAAGTAACTAAACTGGAGGTGATAGGAGGGAGCTATGGAATTGTAACACAAGCAGTAACGTTTCCAAGGTTTGATATAAGGCATCTTAATAGCCTTCCTGGAAAAAATCAATTTCTATTTATTTTTCCATACATTTTCTGGTAGTGGAGCTGTTAGTTTAGCTAGACGCTATTTGGAGGAAAGGGTGATTTGCCAAAAATATGAGGAGGAGGGAAGTAAGTATTAAATGCCTATATTAATACTGTAGTTGCTGTTGATGATGATGCTTTTTAATGGTTGTGATTTATTTTAGTTTATCATTGATATGAATCATAAATTTATGGGAGCAGCTTTCAAAGAATGATAAGAAAATTATAAAGACCTTTTTGGAGAGTAAATTCTGCATGTATATGATTTGGTGCAGTTCAAATACATCTCCTACTAAATTAAATTGCTCTCACTCTTCCTTTGTGTAGCTTCTAAAATCTTCCTCACCATCTCAAAGGCTAGAATTTCTCAAATGCTGCATGACTGGGGGTGGTCAGAGACCACGACTAGAGAAAAATGTGTATAAATTGCTGTCTGCACCTATTTGGCCAGCAGAGAGTGGCAGTGTTACTTTCTTGGACTACAACTCCCAGAATCGCCCAGCCAATATCACCAGGGGTGACTTTAGTTGGGGGATTCAGGTTGATTAGTCCAAAACGTAAGGTGTCCATGCTCATACTACCCAAAACAATATAGCCCATAGCAATGAAGCAGAATATCAGGCTAAGAAGGATTTCTATGGAGAACAAAGCAAAATATCAGAATTGACTACATATAAATCAGGAGTTCTCAACCTTTTTAAGCCAGGGGCCGGGTCACACTCCTCAGACAGCTTTGGGGGCCGGACAGCCATTTTGCCCTTCCTCCACCACATGGCACTTCCTGGAATGGTGGAGGTGGTAGTGGGGGCACATGAAATTTGTGCCATAGGCCGCATCCAGTCTACAGGCCACAGGTTGTGAATCCCTGATCTAAATGGTCTCTCTCCCCATTTTACCTGAAAACAACCCTGTGACATAGGGTTGGCTGAGAGGTACTGATGGCCCAAGGACACCAGTAAGCTATGTGAACTTGTGTCAACTTGTCTAGGTCCATTACAGCATTACTGAATACTCAGTGATCATCACCATATAATAATTGTTGACAGAAGAACAATTCAACAATTAATATACATAATTTGAACAATGTACAGATTTCAATTTTATGCCAATAAGAATTTAATTTACAAAAATGCAAATTAGACTATCTAGATTTGGAGAAGTGGGATATGGAGATCCTAAGTTTATATAAGGGAATTTTCATCATAGTATGTGTTATGTATGTTAACTATGTTTTCTGACAGGAGTGGAATGTATCTTTTCTCATGTATCTATTCTTATGCAAATAAGTGGATCGGAAATGTGCACACTCTGTTAGCCAATGGGCTTGTTGTATTATTGTTACTGTTACTGTTTATAGTGTATATAAGTCAGAGTTTTGCCCCATCCAAATTGTGTTCAAACCCCACTATTAAAGAGCTTAATTTCACTACTTCACTCGTCTGCTTCTTCATTCCCTGAACACAAAAGTATGTAACTGTACATTCTTTGTGTACCAATAGCATATTGTAGCAAGGTGTGTGTGTGTTCTCCTTTCCATGGGCGAGAATCCACAGAGAATATACCACACCATATCCTTCCTGCCATTCAGCAGTAGTTATACCTGTATGAGCAATTTGCTTCTTTTCTTACAAAATAATGCCCTTACTCAAAACATTTTACTTTAAAAATAAGAAAGGGCTGATTAGATACATTTACCAATCAAAGCCTCTATTTCCCCTGTTCAGCCAGGAGAACTCACTGCGTGGTTGGGTGTACAGGTCACCAAAAGAAGGACATGCATCACCAAAATAGAGAACAGCTAAATAACATATGACACCCTAATAAAGCTTGGAAAAATAGAAGGAGCAGAAAAAGAGGACGATCAAATATGAGATGTATTGACTCAGTAAAAGAATCCATGGTTTTGAATTTGCAAGAGCTGAACAGGACACTCTGTGGCCTTTAGAAAGCACCTCAAAGACCATCCCTCTTCTTTCAGTTACCACTCAGGAGAAATGTTCTTGATACACATGGATGAAATAGATAGCTTGTAGCATGGTCCTATATAAGTTGCTCTGAACAGCCCAATGTTTCCCACCCATGTGTTATGCTCAAACATTTCTAGTTTCCAGGGATATACATCCATGGGCCTCTGCTGGCTGGTTGCCTGCAAGCATTTTCAGAATAGAAGTAGGAATATGAAAGTAGTTCGTACATAATTTTATGTACCTCTACACATCTTAGCTTAATTCAACATCTTGTCTAAACACTAGATGCTACCAGTGAATATATCTATGCCAATATGTTATGGTATTTTGATAGCATTTTAATCACCGTGATTCCATGTTATGACAAGGACCTAAAATTACTGCACTCCACTGAATTCGGCAAAGAATCATATTACCAGACGACACTATAATTTTCAGGATTCATGAAATGGAATTGTGGCAGTTAAAGTACTGCTGAAATACTGTAACAGAATAGTGTGGATGTTGTTACTGCATCTTTAGTGCCATAGAATCATGTTTGACCTATAGTGACCCTATGAATGAGTTACCCCCAAAAAAGATGCTGTCGTCAGTAGTCCTGATCAGCTCTTGAAAATTCAAAACCACAGATTCTTTTACTGAGTCAATCCATCTCATATTTGATCTTCCTCTTTTTCTGCTCCTTCTATTTTGCCAAGCATTATTTTCTTTTCCATTGAATCTTTCCTTCTCATGATGTGTACAATAACTTCTGTTTAATTCTGTTTTTTCCTTCTAGGTCAGTGTTTCCCAAACTTTGGTTCTTGGACTCCATTTTCCATAAGCCTAAGTCAATTCCTCAAAGCACTGATCAGCCAATATACTGATTTAGGCTTCTGGGAATTGAAGTCCCCTGTGGGGCGTAGGGCCCACTTTGGGAACCACTGTTCTAGGTGAATGCCTATAGACACAGTCACTTAATGCAACATTTATGCAGAATATCCCAAGACAGAGTCAGGGCAGGCCTTGTGCCCTGATGTTAACCTCATCCAAGATGGAGATTTTCATGCATGGGAGAACCTATAGCACATACCTTAGAGAGATTGGAATGTGAAAACATGCCAGCCTCATGGGTTGGAAGAAATGGAACCTAAGGTGTGATGGACATGTTATACTGTATGAGCATTGGCTGGACTCCTTTAGGGAATGGACCATGTGCGAGGAGATAAAACCCAGAAGGTGGGGCCAAGACACTCTCTTGATCTGATGTTTCTTGCTGTGGGGTAAGCAGTGAATTTAGAAACATGTAGGGACTTAAGAGAAGGGAGAGGCCCTGGGCTTCCTCAGTTAGAGAAGCTTTCTTTGTTTTGAAATGCTTTCTGAACTTTTGATAAACTTTCTTCTGTAACTGATTCTGATTACAATATACATTTAAAATACCCAACGGTGTCTGGAGTGTTTACTTGGCTATGCACTACCTTATCTACACTGATCTAGTATCCTGGGTTGCTTAGCCAGGAAGTAAGCAGCATGGAAACAGAAACCAACCACTGGTGGACAAGAAGTCCTACTCATAAGTAAAGGCATTCCCTGACAGACAGTTTGATGGATATTTGGTATTAGCATTTGACATGGAATAATCTGAACATTAAATCCATATTTTCTAGTAAATGGTTATCTTTTGGAGTTGCAGTACTTGTTGTTAATTTCAGTTCTGGTACGCATTTATCTCATTCCTCTGCACAGCAGCTTGGTGGATAATGAGGAAAATGTCACTGAGAGATCCAGGCACTACTCAGTTGTCATCTTCCTACCTCGACAGTAATTTCAAACCTTAATTCACACCTCTTAAGCATACCTGTCCTATTTGTTAGGTCACACAGCCAGAGAATAACCCAGTTGGAGACTGAGGCCCATGACAATTTGCTTGGCATTTGTCCAGTGCCTTGGCAACAGGAAGATCCAAAGTGTTTTTGAAATCTGTTAATAATAGAGAAAAAGCCACAGTAACAGGTGCCAGCGAGAATGGAATCAAGACAATGAGCAGTTTCCCCATCAATCTGAAATAGTCATTACCGACTATACAGAAACAATGCAAGATTAAATGCTGTTGCAGAACTGGACCATTTGACTCCCTACTATACAACTAAAGTGTCACTTATTTATGTGATTTTATTATTACTAGGGGATGATGGGCAGCTAACCTCTGCTTCCCATGGAGCAAATCAGATTGAGTGGGCATTTGTGAGTTGCTCTAATTTGAACACTCTTTTGAGTAGTATTGATCAAATTTTCTCATCCAATTCTGCTGCAGCTACTCAACAGAAGTGCAAAGCAGGGTGTGTACATGTAATTTGATTCTTGTATTAAATGCCATATTTTATTTGTAATGTCTTCTTTTCACGTCTTTCCAGTTTTCTTGGCTTTGTTTTGATGATGAGTGAAAAGGACACTGCCAGCTAAGCTCAGAGGAGCAAAAAGAGGCACATCCCTTGCTTGTGGCCAATCTGGCACTGTTGCCTTTCAAAAAAGACCAAAATATCTGATTGCATTGCATACAGCATCATCTGATTTACTGATAATGCTAATAACATGTTACAAATAACATCAACTGATTTACTGATAATGCTAAAGTTAATGTAAGGGTGTCAAATGGGTGATGACGATCTCAGCTCCTTTGGCTTTGACCCTCTACCACATAACTTTGTCTGCATTCAGTGGTCTGCACCCCTTGGTGAACACCTCACCCCCTCAGTGTGGCTCAGGTAGGACATGCAGTCCAAATGACTTGTAGTAGCTTAGGGTAGTGTTACCAAGGCACCAGACCTCCTCCAACCAGCTTAGCTCTACAAGAAACAGAGACCACAATTCTGGGTTCAATCATCATTTTATTTAGTGCACAGTTATTAAGTTTCAGAAGATTAAAGCACAGGAACATAGTTGCAAATACCACTCCAACATTAACACAATAAAACCTCTTTAGTTGCTTATCTGACCTAGCCTGGCCTATTAACACAAAGACTACATTTTTCTAGCTTTACTCACAAACCTTTCCATCTGATGTGAGCACTCCAAAGCATGGCGAAATCTGTCGCCTCCTTCTCCTCCTCCCGTATCCAAATACATTTTTTGCCACTCATCCCTCCTTCTGAAGGGTTTCAACCAATTATAGGATCACATTCAATGCCATACCTGTCAACCATCCCGATTTGGCCGGGAAAACCCCGTAATTTGATGTCGATTGACGTCATAACCCACCCCGCGCTGCCAAAACCCCGTAATTTGGCAGTGGGGGGAACACTTTCTGCGCATGCACAGAAGCGCTACACCGCTTGCGCAACACTATGCAAGTGGCGTAGTGCTTCTGCGCATGCGTGGAAGGGGTAAAACCCTTCCACGCATGCGTGGAAAGCGACCTGCGCACAAGCGATGTGCGCAGGTCCCATTTTTCCGGAGCCGCAGGTTGACAGGTATGTTCAATGCCCATCAAAACTAGTTCAGCTCCCACAGTCTACAGCATGTTTTGACCACAAAAACAACAGTAATAATAGTAAATTAAATGTATATCCCACACTTTCTCAGCCAAAGCCGACTCAAGGCTGCCATTACAACATGTAGATATCATACAATACAATAATAAAGAAGCATGAAAAGTAAATTTGATACAATAATCAATAGTCAATAATAAACATAAATTAATCAATACAATATAACACAGTACAATTCAAAAAGCAGTGCAGCACAATTCGAAAGGTCACATTTGAATACAAAATATCACATCAAAAATAAACCCATCAACAACAGTAAACACAAGAAATATCCAAGACCACTCACAAAATCCCATCCCCCCCCCCCCCCCCGCCGCCTTCAGAGTCTTCTGAGTCTGAGCAGGGTGAGGGAGAGGGCAGAGCCCAAGAACGACACACAGCCCCTGATTTCAAGGTCACAATCCTTCTTTACCACTGGGAACCAGAATTCAGAAATCTATTTTACTCTTAAAATGCAGCACCCCCACTATATTCCTTTACACTGAGCTTGCATGACCTCTCTTTCCCTTTTCAAATGGCCTGCACATATAAATACGATACCACATAGCCCATGCTTACAGATATTTTGTAAAAATCATCATCTTAATAATGTGGAGCTGCTCAGCTATTGATCTGCGCTTTTGTTTTCTTTCCAATTGTGGATTAGAAGATTTTCATTTTGCTCTTTTTACTGGGGGAAAGTGGAAATCTGAGGGTAGTATGATCCTATGTATCTAAATGTCTGGGGAAGAATAGTTTGTGTTTATATTATTGTAAGGCCTTTGTGACTCAGTCCATCATGTTGTCAAACAGCCTATATTGTATGGTTCTATAGGTTTTTTTTAATACTGCTAAGATGTCAAAGCCTCGGGGAGCATTAACCATTGCATCCCATCTATAGCATGCAGTCTTGGTTATTAGTAAAGAAAACAAAAATAAAGCTCTGCAAGCCAAGTGAAGGGGAATAGCCTAGGTTTTCTTCACTAGAAGTTGTGTCAGGTGCCTTTTCTTCTTAATGCAAGGGATCTGGAGTTTTCTGTGATATTTTATGGCAGGGATAAGGAATCTTTGGCTTTGAAGATGTTTTGGACTCTAGCTCCCAGAAGACCTAGTCAACATGGCCAAAGGGGAGGAATATGAAAACTAGTCCAGAAGACCTAGAGAGGTCAAGGGAGTCAGTCAGCAGAATTCACATAGGATAAAAAGCTTGGAAACACAACTGCAGGAAATGGGCCATCAGGCTTCCTGGAGGTAGGAGATGACAGACATAACAAAGAGTAAATGGGGAAAAGAGAGCATTATTTGTCTGTCGACAGTGTTTTATAGTGTTTAGCAAAAAGAGAAACAAATTTATTTCAGTGTGAGCTTTTATCACTCTTTTTTCTTTTAATATACAAGGAGACCTGAGCTAAAATAGTCCTCCTCCTTTTCCTCCTCCCATCTGCTAGTCGAAAGAGCTCCAGAAATTAAATTTAGCAACTATGAGTCTATGTGGATTGTGTTTAATGGTCCTATCTCTGCTGCAGACTGATAAGGTTCTACCGATTCTTGTACAAATGCCTCTTGAGTGCAGGCATCTACCTATATGTATGCAGTGCTCACTCTCCTGGGCTTTCCTAACCTCCCATTAAAGGGGGATTGCCTAACATTTGCTTTACAAAAATGGCCACTTAAAGAAGTGTTTTCTCCCTCTTGCCCCTTCCTCTGGTCAGTGATAAATTTTATCTTGTTCAAGATGATTTTGCCCAGAATGAGCAATTTATCTCTTCATCCACACCTGGTGCGCACACTAATGAGAAACAAAGGGCTCTGACATGGGAAGATAGTGTGGTCCCCTTGTTTGGCTTCCTATCCATCCATCTTCCTGTATCTAATCGAGGAGCCTTTCTGATGGATGGAGCTGCACAAACTTGGGGTCATAGATGTTTTTGAACACTGCCTCTAAATTCCTCATCACCTCTTACTCACCGTGACACTGAAATGTGATGACATTTTTAAACAGTAAACATGAAGTTTTGCGCAGTACTTCTGGGAATGCAAATACTGGCTTTGTAACCAGGTTATTTTCAAGCGAGTGATACAATTTCATTGAAATCACATGGAGATTAAGTAGTGGTTCAAGACCCTAGCAAAGGCCTTTCTTTTCAGGCAGGCTTTTAAGTGATGAGTGCGCCTTTTATAAGGATGTTGCCTTTATTGAATTTAGATTTTAAAAAAAATCTTCTTAAAATGTTTCAAAATTGCTTAATAGTGGTCTTTAATATTGCTATATTTTGATTGCTTTTAGTATTGTTTCATATGATGTTTTTAATGACAACCACTGCATAGTTTTACTTGATTGTGAGGATTTCTACAAAAATCGGAAGCATCTTGAATCCTCTATTGGGGGCGGGGGGAGGCAACATATAAATAACAGAAACAAAGAAATAAACACAGCTACTGTTACAGATTTAAGTCTATACATCACAAATGTGTGTTGCATCCTTAAACAATTGCTGCTACTGAAATTGGGCCAGCTCCCCAATCAGAAATTAGAATTTTAAATCAAGGTTTCATAGATGAATTTCCCATTGTCACATTTCAATATTGTCTTTTATACCATTTATAACTTGTGCTGTCTCTAAGGAGCTCCAGGCTCTCTTTCCCATTTTTATTTTCACACCAGTCCTGTGAAGCTAGAGATAGCAAAGGGCTTCTTGGTTGAGTCAATCTTGGGTTTCAGCAGTCTTAATCCAAAATGACTACAACCACACACTTCATAACTACTAAAAAAATGTGCTTTGAAAGAACACAGCTCATGTGGCTTTTTATTAGATATATTCAGGAACCATGTTGAGAAGGATTAAGTATTTATTTCATAGAATCAGAAATGTAGAGCGGGGAAGGATCCTCTAAGTCCAAACTCTTTCTCAGAACAGTAAAAGAAGGTGATAGGAGCAATTTGTTCTGAGTGAGACGTAACTGATATCTAGAGGACTATGTGTTTTCAATTTCATTATACCAAGCCATCTTGCTGTATATGTGGTTTAGGTGAATGACATTGATGTTAATAGAGAACTTAATTTGATTTTTTTTTTAATTTTGAAGAAGATGAAAAGGTTGCCAAGAGGTGTGGAGAGGTTCTAAGCTAATATGCATGCAACAGTGTACACACATGAATGCCTATGAAGAGATTGTCAAATATATTCAACACAACAGTAAGAATGATCTATTCAGAGATAAATCCTACCGATTTCTGTGATGTTCACCAGATAGTACTAGGCTTGGGAAAAATGTGTCCCTCCAGATGCTGTTGTAAAGAAACTATCATCGGCCAATGGGGAAGAAGACTTGAAAGTACTGTCTAAAAACTAGAGACTCGAACATATTTGCTTAGAAATCAGATTGATTAAAAATGGGGTGGTTATAGTTAAATTAATATAAGAGTTCAGCAACCTAACCTACAATCCTGTGAGTAGAATATTCACGTGGGAAAGAGACCTACTTGGCACAATAAGATTTATATTTGAGTAAACATGCTCAAGATGGCACTGTAAGTCATTCATGGTGTCTGAATGTTTTGAATTTGTTCCAGCTGCAGTTCTATCTGTTTATTCTGCTTCAAGTTGGAAGCCCAATAAGGTTTGCCCTGTTCTAATTATAAGGAAATTGGTCTGTCTTCAGTGATGGAGAAGTGTCCAAAGCAACTAACCAGAAAGATAGGCGGTATTTAAAAGAAACCTACATACACACACAGAGTCTCCCAAGAGATCTAATAGGCTTAGCAGGTCTGCTTGACACATGTCAGATAAAATAAAATAAATAAATAACAATGTTTATAAGAAGATTAGCTTGAACATTGTGAAATTTCTCTGGGGAGCCTCCGTAGCATAGCTTTTTTTTAAAAAAAGGCAGCAGGGGATGGCTTATCAGAGAAATGAATTTGCACCACTTTGAACCATTCCCAATTGCCTCTTTTCAACCTGTCTGCCCATTTCTCTCTTATTCCCAAGGCTTTCCCCATCCAGCCCAGATTTGATGATTTAGAACCCAGCTGTTGGGATGATCCCAGTTCTAACCACATATATTGGTGTGACTGTCGTCCCATCCATTTTTCGGAAAGGGACAGGGTGAGGCTTTGGGTGTGTACTCAGTGGAAGTAATGTAATGTGACTGTTTAATTTGTGACTGAGACCCCTTCAGGGAAAGAACCTGTCTCTGTGAGACAGATTATCCACAGGCTTAACTACATTGTTCAGAAATAAATCATTTTAAGTTGTGAGCATCTAATCAATTTGCTCCACCAACACACAGAACCATTATATACAAACTGTGTAGGCTCCCACTTCAAGCCTGTGTGTGTGGAACTGGCGATGCATGTTTAATACTCAGAGGCACACTAAAAAACAACAACGGGTGATCAGGATGCTTTGTGTGGGGCCTCCCATTTGCTGTCCATGGAGAGCAATTCTGAAAATGTGGAGGAATAAGAAGCACAAAAGCATGTTTAAAATAGGGAACATCTCAGATGAAAGATTGCAATAAGAATGCAAAATATTTCCACAAAAGTGGGTATGTATTTAGTATGTTATATTAGAAGATGAATTTATAAGTGCAAAAAGATATAAATAATATATATAATGAGTGACATGCAGCTTTGCCTTCTGTTTCCCCTTCTTTGTATGGTTTACAATCTTCTTCTATTAAAATTGTGTGGATCCCACTTTTACTTGTATTTGATATTTAATCTTCTATAACTCATTGTCACAGTAAGGTTGACTTTAAAGAACGGCAATTGGCAAGATGGCACTTTGTAAAATCAATATAAAGGTACAAACAACTGGTTGTAAACATTGAAATGTTCCCACTTTTGGATATTTAGACCACATGCTGAAATTAGTATTGAATACATTCTTTATCTGTTTAAAATTTGCTCTGCCCCCCCCCCCAAAAAAAGGCAAGAAATAGAACAGTCTAAAAATGCTTGAGAAATATTAATGATGACAAAGGAGATAACCAGTTTTGCTCTTGGCAAGACTCCAACCTGTAAAGTGAAATACAGTAATACCTCGGATAATGTTAGCATCGGATAATGCTAAAACTGCATAACATTAAGCAATCTGGGGGGAAATTGCATTGCATAATGTTAAAATCCTATGGGATGCATCGGATAACGTTCGCTAAAGCCTGTGCCGGTTGCAATGCATCCCTTAGTATTTTAACATTATCCGATGCATCCATCGGATAACGTTAAACGTCGGATAATGCTAAGACTTGTGGAACCAAGTTTTAGCACTATCCGAGGTTTTACTATACAGCAATAGCTTGGAAAACGCTAAAACTTGGTTCCACAAGTCTTAGTGTTATCTGATTTTTAGTGTTATCCGATGCATGCATCAGATAACGCTAAAATCCTGTGGGATGCATCAGATAATGTCAAAACTCCATAGAGATGCATTGTAACCGGCACATGCTTTAATGAACGTTATCCGATGCATCCCATAGGATTCTAGCATTATGCGATGCAATTCCCCCAAAAAAATCAGGTCGTTATCCGATTTCAGTTTTATGCAATGTGGTTGTTATCCAAGGTTTTACTGTACTTTGAATCTACTAAGGGCAGATTTTTAAAAGTCAGGTTTTTAAAAGTAGGCTTTTTTAATGAGTGAAAGTTTTGATTCAATAAATAAACCAAATGTACTTAATTAAGTTTCTCAAATTTCAGATTTCTTTGTTTTTCTCTAGTGTGGTGGTTTACCCAAATTTGGGGGGCCAGATATTCTTCAACTACAGTGCCCAGAAAATTTGCCTAGCACAGCCAATGGTGAAGAATTCTGGGAATTGTAGCCCTAGAACATTCCTCTAGATTTTTCGTGGTCAGGGAATGAAGAAGCAGACGAGTGAAGTAGTGAAATTCAGCTCTTTAATAGTGGGGTTTGAACACGAAACTGATGACTAGGATGGGATACAAACCCACACGTGCATAGCACAATGGATTAGCAATCCAACACCAGAAGGGTTTCTCGTCCGGAGACCATGTACATTCCACTCCTGTCAGAAAACACAGTTAACATACATAATAAGATTCTAGTACAGGGAGTGCAAAGCTTGGCACTCCATGTGTTCTTGGACTTCAATTCCCAGCAGCCCAAGTCAGCACTCCTGCTGATCACGGCTTCTGGGAATTGAAGTTCTATAACAGCTAGAGTGCCAAGGTTAGCCACCACTGTTCTAGTACATTTGCATCTTGTACATTTCCTTCAGGCATTCCTCAGACTCAGACTTGCTTTTGATGGTGATGTTGATGGTAGTGATAAGGTTAATCAGTGTACTAGGTGCTATTTGATAGCAAAATATCACAAGAAAGGCAAGGTGGTGTTCACAGGATAACAGAAGGGTAGGATAGGATATGTCCAGTTAAACAAAAAAGTGTCTATTTGAAAAGCTGACAGGCCTCCTCTGTATGAAGGTTTCTAAAATGAGAATCTTTAATTTTACCCCTCTATTTGAAGGACTACTAGTCTGTACACTTTTAAAGATGAAGAAACACAAGTCAAAAAAACTGAGGGCTTGTGTTGAGCCCTGGGGGCACAGTGATTAGTATGGCTATACTGCAGCCAAAACTTTGCTCACATTGTGAGTTCGATCTTGACTGGAGTTAGGCTAACTTTCATCCTTCCAAGGTTGGTAAAAAGAGTAATCAACAAGGGGGGGGGGGATGCCAGTTTCCTTGTGAACTGCCCAGAGAGTGCGCTAAGTGCTAAGGCAGGGGAGCCCAAACTACAGCCCATGGGCCAGTTCTGGCCCCTGATACCAATTCATCCAGCCTGCGAAGCCCTTGTTGCTCCCAGAAGCGGAAGTATGGGTTTATTTTACTTCCACTCTCAGGAGCAACAAGGGCTTCATGAGCCGGATGAATTGGCATTGGGGGCTATATCCGGCCCATGGGCCATAGTGACCACATGAACCACATGACCGGCCCATGACCCGAAAAGTTTAGGGAACTCCTGTGCTAAAGGGTGGTATATAAATGCAATTGCTATTGTGTTGCTCATTACCCATAGCAGTCAGATATCAGTTTGGACAGGCATGCTAACCACCTGGTTGTGTTTTCTTCTTCTGCAGTAAGATAAGGTACAGAATTTCTATGCAAATTGTAGTATTTCTACATGTAATTTGCTATATGCAAATTTTATACAAATTTGTACCCATTCTGTCCTTTTCGGGTAGTGAGTGCCTTCTCCTTCTGCTCCTACATGAGAGTAGCCAAGCTGGAAAGTAAGGGAAGCATTTTGTCATTGTTATTCCCCCACCCCACCCCCGGTGCAAATATGATTTTTTTTAAATTTGCAGATCTCTTGACTTTTGGAACACAAGAAACATGTGAGAATAAAATGTGGGGGGAATAAAAAAACCATAAAACACCAAATGAGAGAGAAAACAATGCTGTCAGATTAATCTTTAAAAGTCTGAACTTGGATCCCTGTCCACTAAACTATGCAGTGAATTTGAGTTGTGACCTTTTAATCTGAGCTCTGCTCAACTGTAACAGCTATGTGGTGCATAGCATGACATTCTCAATGCCAGGAATAGCTGTACCTGTTGAGTTTAGCTAGTGCAGGTGGAGGAGAATTCTGTCATTTGAAAAAATTAACATAATTTGGAAACCTCATATTTAGGAAGGACAGTGTTTGACGTTTAAAATGTTTTAAAGGCAGAAGAAAGTGAAATTGACAGATATCTCCACCTTGTAAGACAGGGGTCCCCAACCACCAGGCCATGGACCGGTAACAGGCCACAGGCTATCCTGAACTAGACCACTGGGGTGAGTGGCACTAGGAGTCCCAATGGCAGTCTTCTGCCCTCAACATGCTCTGCCAGGTCTGCCTGGTGAACAGAGCAAGAGCACAGGCTTCAGACACAGCAGATAGGAAGGTGGCCGGGCTCCTGCTCCACATTGCTTATTATTATTATGTTTATTCTTATATACTGATTTTCTGATACAAGATAACTCAAAGCGGTTAACAACATGAAAAATACAATAACTGCCTGTGTGCAGTGTGATGCCTCACTTTCCCAAGTTGAACAGTGTTTCTGACAGTTTATCATGTTTTATTATGTGCTTGCACTGTTGAATCTCACCACCCCACTTACCGGCCCATGGAAAAAGTGTTTAACATGAAAACGGTCTGTGGTGCAAAAATGGTTGGGGACCCCTGCCCTAAGAGACATTGCCGGAGGAGATGGACTGAGCCAGCTGTGGCCACTCAGGTGCTCCTGCCTGTCTAGCTCTGGGCCCCACCCACCCGGAGAAGCAGAAAAGGCAGCTGGCTTGAGACCGAAGGATGCTCCCACCTGCTCGCCTCCACACCCTGTCATCGCCGGAGGAGGAGGACCGGGCCATCTGCGGCACTTGGGCGGTGGAGGATGCTCCCGCCCACCTAGCTCCTGGTTCCACTTGCCTGGAAAAGGACCTTGCCGCTTTGTTTATTATTATTCGGTAACTTGAATTTGTAAATTGTATTACTGTATATTTTGAATTTTGTATATTGCTTCATTGTGTATTTTGAATTTTGTATATTGCTCTATTGTGTATTTTGTATATATTGTGAGCCGCCCTGAGTCAGGTCCTCCTGAGTGGGCAGCATATAAGCATGAAAATTAAATTAAAATTAAATTTTCTATCCAGAAAAATCTCCTAATCCTAAAGGCATTAGCAGAAACTGTCTTAGCCTTTTGAACTGCATCTATTTACCATGTGTGCTAGAAATCTGTTCTGGTTAATGAAAGCTTTCTCCTGAGGAGTTTGGAGGATTCTGTGCTGAGACAATTCACAATGCCATCTCAGCTACACAGTAAATGGATGTTTCTGGGAACAATGGAGATGGAGATTTAGTAGCTGATTTCTCCCCCCAAAAAAACAACAACAAAAAAACAAAACAAAAACAAAAACCAACCATATGTCATGCTGAATAGTGCACACTCTTTGTGAGTACAGAGAACTGGAGGTGTATGTATGTATATAGTGAAGGCATGAAATAGATTGTTTGCTTCCACAGAAAATATATCAATGTAACTTTAAAAGAGATTACTGAGTTATGATGAAGCCATTCCTTTGCGGGTCTGTGGTATCATCTAAATGTTATTTATGACATCCAATGGATCTCTTTTCTGAAACCTCCAAGAAACGGTTCTAGGTACATTAAGTCAAGGAAGATAAAAAGATTTTGTGCTTACTGGTCACTCTAATGGCTAATATGGAACTAAATAGGCAATTTGATATACATCCATGACTCTATCTCCCTTCTTTGTACATTTATTGTAAAAATGAGTCAGGCACATTTATCTGCCCACAGTTTTGAGGGATGAAGTTGTTGTTGTCATTGTCATCTGCAACTTGATCTGAGCATATGTTTTTTCCTTCCTAAGGGTGCCAGGAGGTCTGGTCTTGGAAGCCAGCTGGTTCTGGGCTGCCTTCGCCCTCCAAGGCAAGCAGGAAAATGCTACTGGTGTGAATTTGTTTAAGGTGGATCCCAGCTTGTCATGCAATGACCCACACATTATGATCTTGGAGCCATCTCCTGTGGAACATATGAAATGAGACATGCAGGATTTAACACAGAGACTGCAATGGGTTGCCGCAGCCTTGGGGATATGGACAAGGTGCACCTTCACAGCCAGTCAATCTGGCATGACCTCTTCTGCCTCTATGACCAATTGGGAATCAGAGTTCCTACTCCGCTCATTTCGCCATTGGGCCCAATGTGATGGTTTCCAGTGGCATTTCCTCCATTGAGGGGGACCATCACCCCACCTAAAGAGGCTCATCCACCCGTAGCCATTGGCCCCTTTGGGTGTCAGGTTATTTACCACTGCCCAACACTCGGCATTAAGTCTCTGGCTGTATGGACTATTCCATTACCATAGCGGGATGTCTGGCCAGACAAGGAAACAAGAGCAGGGGGAAAGGTTTAGAAAACCTTTCCCAATTTCCATGGTTCCAGTATGAATTGGAGCTCCTATTTCTATTTTTATTTTAATGAAAACTTAAAGAAACAGGAAATCTGATTGCTTAGGTTTGTTTTCATTTGGCTTCCACTCACAACTCTCCCTTGTTACCTTTTATTCTTCCTCCTGTTACCACTTCCATTTTGGGCACCAACCATGGGGAAGATTTATTTATTTATTTATTTATGAATTTATATCCCTTCAATCCTTTCAATGTTACTGACCATCATGACATCCAGTCCTGACACTAGCACAAAAGTAGCATGTTAAGTTCCCTTTCCCAAAAGTTAACAGCTTCCCCAGGTTCTCAAGAGGAGGCAGGATGAAGGCAGATGACCCACCTGGGGTGGATGTAGCAACTTCCTCACAATCACTCACTAAGGCAAATTTGTGCTTCTTTTTCTTACAACGTTAACATTCTTACGAGGCACTCAAGTTTCTGATGTCCAAATGTAGAATCAGTACTTTAACAGATTAAATATCCAGTAAATTAGCCAAATCAGTCAAACAGGGAAAGCACATTCCCACGATTTCGTGTTCAGGGAATGAAGAAGCAGATGAGTGAAGTAGTGAAATTCAGCTCTTTATTGGTGGGATGGATTCGAACACAGTTTGGATGGGGCAAAACCTGGACTTATATACACTATAAACAGTAACAATAATACAACAAGCCCATTGGCTAACAGAGTGTGCACATTTTCGATCCACTTATTTGCATAAGAATAGATACATGAGAAAAGATACATTCCGCTCCTGTCAGAAAACACAGTTAACATACATAACACACGTCCATAGAAGAAAAAATACACACATACATAGTCTCCTATCCCCAAGCAAAAAACAACAAGTGAACAGAATGGGACATGGGCAGCTTATTCTAACATGGAGAGCACCTGGAGTTCACACACTTACAAAGAACTAAAAGAAAGAAAGATCGCTCCTGACTTGGTTTCAACCTATCCACATCCTTCTACCAATTCAAAATCCTCATCCCCCCCCCCTCTCCCACAGATATTCTGAGTAGCTTCCAGCAGAACCTTCACAACACTATTGGATGAAAGAATCACTTTGATGATTTAAGAGAAAGAAATGTTAAATGAAAGATGAAAACATGAAATAAAACATTTTTGTGTACCCCTGCTTCATTACTACCAATCATTTGTGTTTGAGAATCAGTGAAAGAATACAGAACTGTGGTGGCTTAGTGGTTAATTTGCTGAACTTGACAACTGGCAGGCCAGCAGCTCAGCAGTTCAAGACCAGAATACTGTATGACAGAGTGAGCTCCCATCTCTGTCCCAGGTCCTGCTAACCTAGCAGTTCAAAAGCAAGAAATTGCAAGTAGATAAATAGTTACCACTTTGGTGGGAAAGTAAACAGCATTCGGTATCTAGTCATGCCTGCCACTATCTGCAGATAGTGCTGGCTCTTTGGCTTTAAACCGACCACCAAACCCTATAGTCAGATACTACTGGCTTTTGAGCAAGGGCAACCAACAACAAAATAACAGAAAAATGGAGGGGGGAGCTGCTTTCATGTTTCCTCACTTTTGTTAAAAACTGAAAGTCCCATCCCTAAGAAATGATCAGGATGCTATTACCATTGCCCACCAACATCTGTTGCCTACGGTGATCATAATGAAAGGACTAGCCATGCAGTAAGTTAATCAACTGTCTTGAAATGCAATGAAAGATGCGTCCTGTAACCAGCGATTAAGTAAGTAACTAGTCTCGGTTTTATAGATACAGTAGCGAGAAGATCTCCTCTTGTCCTTTGCATGAGGCTGCAAACATCTTGAACCAGCCAAGAGAATCAAAGTGGCCAAGGGCAAGGTACTTACTGCCATTTTCCTGCATGCCCATAGAATGCATACACATCTGTAGCCTGAGCCAATAACTCAGCAGCCTACTCTGCCTCATCTCATTAGCCACAGGAGCAGACAGAAAACATCTGCTATTATGCAGAGCTTGGAACTGTGTGACTTTTTATATTATTATTATAATGACTAGAATCCCCCAGACTCATGGTCACTAGGAGCCACAGTGCAAACAAATTACTTAGCCCAGCTCCGGGTATGGCATTTTAACTTGCTCTCTGAAGCAGCCAAATCATCCTAATTGTCAGGAACCATCCATATAAGAGGCCCTGGGGAGTGCCAGGCCTCTTATTGACTTACCTCTCACCAAAATATTTTCATATTCTCTTGCACTAGAATCTCAGGGAGGCTCTGTTGTTCTTCCTTCTCCTGAGTTATATGCTTTTTCTCCTCTATCGCCACATGGTTCCACCAGGGCAAGTATATAATTTATCTAGAAAGGGAGACTTTGTAAAGGTAGATGGATTGTTAGTGTCTAGTTTAAATATAATGTGCATAAAACTTCTTTTCTCCCCTGTAGCTCTACCATTGTGTTCTCCCTCCCTCCTCTGCCTTTCCCCACTTTTTACATGAAATCTCTCTCTTTTTTATCCCAGTTGAATTGGTTTCTTTTATACTTTATTTTCTGGAGCAAAAAGAAAACATTAAAATTTATAGCATGGATAACCATCAGCATATCCTTGAGGACAGTGTGTGGGGGTGGGGTGGGTGGGGTGGGGTGGGGGAGTGCAAAAATATGGAAACTGAACCCAAGGAATGGTGGCAAGATGTCGTGACTTACAGGAGACTCGTTCATTCCCATTATGAAGAAATATACCACCATTAATAATCGTTTTAAAGAAAATGTTCCCATGGACTAGTACAGGGGTTCTCAACCTAGGGACTGTGGGCCAGATACGGCCCAAAACACCATTTGATCTGGCCCATGCTCTTACTCCAGTTGCTGCCTCTACTGCCTCAATTCTTGTCCCCTCCGCTTGGCTTGGCATATCTGTGCCGGTGCTCTGTAGCAGGGTGGATGTTGTAAGCCTTACAACATCTGCCCTGCTATGGAGCACCATTAGAGACACCAAGATAAGTGGAGGGGGACAAGGATTGAGGTGGTAGCAGAAGCGGTGGATGCATGTGGCTGCTCGTGTCTTTCCCGGGGCCCGTGCTGGCCCAGCGTGGGCAAGAAGTACAGCGTGGATCTGTTTTGTTTTGTTTATTCTCTGATATACCATATTTGCCAGTGTATAAGATGCATCAGAGTATAAGACGCACCCCGTTATTACCAAAATAGCCCACTATAAGCCACAATATACAATGGACACACTCCATTGTATTTCCAGTGTATTTTAAGGGAGGAAGTGGGTCTTATATGCCAGCAAATATGGTACTCTTTTTCTGTTAGCCAGATAATGAAAATCTCATAAATGAAATATATGAAGCATTAATTTATTTTTCCTGAGTCCTAGCATTATGGGACAGGGGCTACATCTCTTCATTTTAAATTTATAAATCTCCATTATGTTCCTCACTCCTTCATGTGCCTTTTCTCATCTAAACTAAAAAGCCTCAAAAGCCCTATCTTTTGACAGGTTGCCTGTGTTACTATATTATCTCTGTTGCCATGACTTTTTAAAATCCTCGTGAAATCCAATTTACCTACCGCTGATCTAAGTCCAAGTCCTTCTGCTTAACTGGTTATGAATCATATAATGGTAGATGTTCTAGTCAATGGGGATGAGTCAAGCATTTGAAACATGCTTCTTAAAGCTTAGAAATCGGTTTGGTATCTGGGCCTTTTGTTTATCAAACTACAAAGCAGAAGGTTCATCAGAAGCCATCATATGGTTAAAAAGAAAAAATGATTTCATTCATTACATTATCTATTGTAACAATCTCATCAAGCAACAAATATGGGAAAAGAAAATGGGTAATTTGTATGAAACAATGACAAAGAAATTTAAGTAATTCATTCTATCTTAACTATTTGAAAGAGAATTCTAATTGCATTTTCTACCAAAAGGGACTAAATTAACAGAATCATTTGAAGAGCTGAATTAGATGCCTAATTAAAATGGGTATGTATATGTACGTACGTGTCATATGCTGTCAAGTCGCATTTAACTTACAGTAATTCTAACAGATTTTCCAAAATATGTGAGATATTTCTCAAAAATATTCTCAGGGCTGCCATCAGGGCAGTATTACCAGTACTACCGTATAGGGCCCGGAACTGACAGGGGCCCTGCTGCAGCTGGCTGTAACTGTGACATTACTCTGTCTGTCTGTCTGTCTGTCTGTCTGTGCCCAATATGATTGCTCAGTATGGGGCCCAGACATTTCTGATGGTGACCCTGAATATTCTACCATATTTCATAGAGTTACCAAGTCTCAAGTGTCAGGGAATTGCTTTTTTTTTTTTTTTTTTGCTCTGTGGACTTTCTGGGACTTTCCCCTCTACCTCCAACCAGGAAAATCCATATCTACGATCACCACACAATGTTCTGAAATCACAGATATGTCTTCCTTGTTGTTACTTCAAGAGGTTCCTTCCTTAGTTCTTAGAAAGTAGGCAAAGAAGCAAAGCTGGCCACTTTTGAGTCACATTTCCACAAACTTTTACAGTCCAGATTGATCTGCAAGATGGGCTACTGCATTCCCATTCTACATCTTACAGTATTTTTTAAAGCAGCAATGGTTCAAGATGTTACCAGACTGCAACTCCCAGCATTCCTCACCACTGACTATGCCAGCTTGGGTTGGTGGGTATTGTAATCCAACAATAGCTAGTATATCCAAACTTTGCCCAGCCCTGTATGGAGGAACAAAATATGATTACACACAATGAAAAGGCACAGGTGCATTTCAGAAGTGTACAATGTACTCTGATGGCAAGTTGATAAAACAATGTAACTTTATTTTCCTTCCGCTCAGGAAAGGATTCCTGCAGATCCCCTAATTGCCTTACTCTACCATTGCCAATGTGAGGATAATAATACTGATATACCTTATAGGGCTGTTGTAACCCTTGTTGAAATAATGCCTTCTGACATGCTTTGAAGTGCTAGATAAATACTTTTATTACTCATAAGGATCACGGGAAGCTGGTCTTTCATTTCTCTTAATGTTTCTTCCAGGTCTATGATTCATTTGCTATGAAATGTCCATTTTGGCATACCTCTGTCTATTGCAAAAGCAACACACGCACACGCACATGCACATGCACACACACACACACACACGTGCACACGTGCACACGTGCACACGTGCACACGTGCACACATACACACATTTTTAGAACTCCTTTTCTGAGAAGTACTGAAGCTACATCTTAGGAGTCATTTATGCAAACTGTTTTCTGGCATATAATTAATTATATAAATTATTTAACTGAACTCAAACACATACACATACATCTACCTGCCAGTGTGTCTGAGAAATCCAGATACTGTGGATATATCTAAGTGTGTGTTTTTTATATTGTTACTTATTTCAGTGTGACAACTCCCTATTCTGCCTGTACCAGCACAATCTGTTACCCATTTCTTGCTAAGGTCTCTCTATTAAAAAGAAAAGCTCATAAAAATAAAAAAGTCAACCATAGGGGAAGAAAATCAAACTTCAGGGTTCCCTTATGGATATACAGAAAAATGCCTTGCCCTCTATCTTTCCATTCCAGCCTGTATCCATATCTTTGACTATAATTCCCATCTTCCTGATTTGTTGGTTGCCAAGGTTGTAATTCAAGATATCTTGGCTTACCCCTTGTGTAGGGGAAGGTCTTCTCTCTGCTCTGCCTCTGAAAATAAATAGCCTACATTTACTTTTTAGCAGCTGTTGGATATACTGTATACTGTACTGTAGTTTGCCGCCTCCCATTGTGAGGAAAAAAATGGATGCTTGTTTTTTCTCAGGATGCTTCTTCCAAGGAAGGCAAAATAAATTAAAACTGGAATAGATGTATAGAAAGGAATTTTTGTAAAATGCAAAGGCATCAAAACAGTATAATTTCACAAGACATGTCAATGATGTCTTATCTCAATGCATAGCTAACATTGTCCATGAATATTCACCAAGAACTGTCTGTTGGTTTAGCATGAACTTTATAGTCATGGAGAAAGAATAGGGCCAGAAACAGAGACTGGGGAAAAAATCAGTGAAAACTCTAGATTTGATTCTTCATATTTTCAGCAATGTTAGTGCAAAATTAGAATTTCCAATTTTGTTTCTGAGAGATTCCTCCTCTTTGACACATCTGGTTGTTTTCCCATGAATTGATATAATATATGGAAAATATCATCTTGGCTTTGAAGATTTTACTAACGTTTTCAAACTTCTGCATATTTGGGACAGAAAGATCCCAAGCTTCAAAAAAGTGTTAAAGCAAGTAAAACTGCCAAATTTTTCCAGTCCATACTTCCTTCCATCTTTGCCCCATTGTTGCAAAGAAGATATAAGCTTTATTTGTGCATTTAAAGCTAAGCTATATAAATGCACAAGAAAGAGGAGTGCAATAGCCCTGATGCCTCAATGTCTGTCTGCATCTTCTTCTACACATGGGCAGCAAACTTTTTGACCAGAGAACCTCTTTTATCTATATAGGCTTCACGATTGATATGGAACCCTGAAAACCTAGGATTCCAGATTGTGTGGACATTTCTCCACAGACAACGGAGGCTCTCCAGATGACCTTGCATGCACAGATGCTGACAAAAACAGAGACACAGGTTGTGGGGAGAGTGTTCTTATCCTCTTCATGTTTATATTCAGTGGTGGGATTCAAATTTTTTTACTACCTACTCTGTGGGAGTGGTATGGTGGGAGAATCCTGCATTTCACCAGAATTAGAACTACTTAATTTCAAAACTTGGATGGGCGGGGGCAGCTGGAATTTTTGCTACTGGTTCTGGTGAACTGGGGTGAACCTGCTGAATCCCACCACTATGTATCTTGAACTTGAACTTGGATAGCCTCTAGTGCAGTGCTTCCTAATCTTGGATTACCAGATGTGTTTGGACTACAGCTCCCACAAATCTTGGCCAGGACAGTCAGCGGTGAAGGCTTCTGAGAATTTCAGTCCAAGAACATCAGGGGACCCAAGGTTGGGAACTGCTACTCTTAAGTTATCAATTAAAGGCCAGATGGTCTGTAAAATGGGGTATGGAACACCTAACCCCTAATTTTCAGGAGGACATAATAGGTCTAAGATTGAAGGACCAACTATTCCATCTTGCCCTTCTTAATACTGTACATATCTTTCTTATTAAGAAAAAAGACAGAGGAATGACGAGGAAGCACAACAATTGCTAATTGAAGATAACTATATCTGGTCCCTTAGTAAAATTCCATTAAAAAGCCAGAATGACTGCGCAATTTAAAGCTACATCTGGAAGTACATCTATAGGTTTCTGGATTAAAATTTCTCCATTAAAGTCAGGTAGTCATCAATTAAAGCAAAATCTCTCCTAAAATGTTATTTAAATTATTTGTACTACTGTTTTAATATTAATCTGTCTAATATTGTTTTTGAACAGCTAGAAACAAGATACTCTGCAGTATAAGAGACAGAATAAAGACAGAGTTCTGGCCACAGTCTTACAATCTAAATTAAACAGACACACAAACTAAAGGACAGAGAAAGAATAAAAGAAGACAAAGGAGGAAACAGGAGACATGGCAAACAAAGATATCTCCATTAATTAAAGAGGACATGTGAAAATAAGACATATGTCTAGAGGCACTCATTAAAGGATGGAATGGATTGGACCACGGACACTGGAAGGAGAAAATTTTGAAGCTAATGTGGAGCTTCAATCACAGGCCAAACATTTGGGAGGAAGTGAGCAAAATTCCATCAATACAAACCAAACTCATTATGGGTGGTTTGTGTATCCTTATCACTAGCAGAACATTCTGTTTTGCAAAACAAAACATTAGTAAACTAGATTCCCTGCCGCCATGCTCCTCTCTTTCAAATACTCTGGTTTTCAGCATGTAATCTGGTTCCAATGACTCTGTTTCTTCCTTCTCAATAGTCTTAAAAGTAAGAAGTGACTGTTTCTTCCCTTTCAATAGCTTTATTAGAGTAAGAAGCACCCACAATGCCAAATGTTTCCCATGGACTTCCATTAGCCCAACTGCTGAACAAAGGAAATATGAAACTCTGGCCCATTTATCTAATCACTCAAGCACTTGGATGATTCTCCCATGATTGTTACTCTCCATACATGAGACAAAGCTACTTCCACCACATATTCCTTTTTGAGCAGGATGGCAGGGAGGGAAAAGTGCCTACATGAATTGTTCTGCTGCCCAGGTAAGTTTCCGTGTTCGTTATATCTGAGCAGTTCTTTAACAACTACATTTTTAAGGGCTAAATCTTTAAGACAGGGATGGGAAAACCTTTTGGATTCCAACTCTCCTGATTTTTCACTGTTGGTTAAGCTGCCTAGGGATGATGGGATGGAATACAACATCTGGAGAGTCATAGGTTCTCCACAACTGTTTGAAGACCTCAAAAAGTCATCATGTGATGATTCTTCCTGTTTGGGTATCATATATCAGTTATTAAGATAAGTGAATAGGGGCTACAATAAATATGCATCAAGAAGCCCAAACCTGGTATCTGTGCATACAGCATGAATAGCTTCTCAGAAGAGGTTTTGTGCTGCTGTAAGCTTAGTGGCCTCCCAACATCTTGGAATCAGAGGTTGTATATATGTATATGTATGCCTGCACACATGGAAGGATGCTCACTAAAGATGTATAAACAGTACATGGGTGTCAGAGAAGGAGTCACACCATATGTGACAACAGGGATGGAGCTACTTGGTGAGACCCAGGTTTTGTGTTTAGACAAATAGTAAGGAAAACATGTGAACAAGGCTCATATAATTCTCCCATGTAGGGATGCTATACCTCCCATTTTTCCATTATTTTCACTGATTCATGCTGTCCCGTCCAGTTCAAGGAAAAACATATAGAAATCCCAGTTCAAGGAAAAATACTGTATGTAAAAAGCTATGGAGGATTCCTTAAGACTGCAAAAGGTTAAATGCATAGAGTCAGCATTCCTAGAGAGGAAGGGAACACTATGGGTAGGAAGTGAGAAAGACAGCTCTTCACTTCCCTTCCTCTCTAGAAATGCTGTCTCTATGCATTTAACCCTTTGCAGTCTGAAGGAATCCTCCGTAGCTTTTTTCATATATTTCCATTCAGACTTTTTAGAACTTTCTTCCAAGGGATCATCGTGTGGGGTTTGAAGGTGAGTCCAACTCAAGGGGGAGTGAAGGGTAGGGTAGGGGTGACCTCAGAGAGAAGAAGGGTCATAGAGTTTGTGGTGTCTAGTCATGCTTTCCACATGACCACGGAAACATCTGCAGAAGCAGACAACACTGGCTCTTTGGTTTTGAAACAGAGATGAGCACTGAACCCTAGAGTTGGATATGACTGGCTTTCAAGCAAGGGAGTCCCAGTTTGGGGGATAGAATTATGGCAACCCTACTCCCATGATTGTTCCTCTCCATTATTATAGCCCCATACTGTATGTGGTTTGGTGAGGGCTTTTAAATGGCTAAGTCTCAACAGAGACTTGGTAACATTTACTTTACTTAGCCATACAGACACAGATGCATGCACAGTACTTATCTGAAAAGAACTGTATTTCCTTTAAGCAGGAGGCAGAATTAAACAGAAACATGGAAGCCACAATCAGTTACTAGGCAATATCATCCCTATTTGCATCCAGGCCTCTAGACCTGAGATGAACTCTGTTACCACAAGAGCTGATAGCTAAAAAACACTTAAGAATAAAGTAACTCTTGGATGCACCTCTTCTGACATGACCACCAGTCCCAGTGCAAACAGCTTTGCATTTTACTACATCTAAGAAATGTAAAGTATTAGAACTGGAAATATTAAGGAGAAAGGTCCATAGCTGACACTGTCCTGCTCAAAAGGATAGCCTTAACTCATCCCAAAATAGAAAGATACAGATGTATGAAGTGTGTGAAAAGAGATGGATATACAATAGAAGGATGCTGATGGAGACTAGAGGAGTACAGATTTGAGTTTTTGCACTACAGAAACACAAGTTTGTTCCTCTCTAATGGAGATAGAAACTTGGATCTCAAGTGTTCTGGAGTACAAAAAGCTTACTAACAAGTTATGGCAAAGCAAACATTCTGTTTAATATATGGATAGAATGTGAGGTTGTCCATATTTAAAACCCCTGCTTTCAGAATTTGAAGGTGTCAGAGCAGGACAGCAATATTGTTAGAGAAGAATGTCTACAGTGTGCAGATTGATTCATGTTCTATCCTCCACCTTCACCCTTTCTTTTCATTTATGAAGCTGGCTAGAGCAGGGGTTCCCAACCTTTTCAAGTCAGGTGCCGGGTCACGCTCTCTCAGTCAGTGATGGAGAGTGGCCATTTTGTCCCAACAGCTTCAAAGAGGAGGTCATTTTGTTTCTCAAATGCCCTTGGAGGGGTGGGGGGCCACATGAAATGGTGCCATGGGTCAGATATGGCCCACAGGCCTTAGGTTGGGAACCCCCTGACCTGGAGCAATACTTAATTGCTTCAATCAAAAGTGTGAGACCAGAACTTGGATAAAATATGACAAAAAGCCAGACTGCAATCTAAGTAGCAAAATGACACAGAGCCCAGAGAGTAACAGAGAATGATAACTACTTATTTTATGTATGGGTTTTTAATTGCATATAATGTGGGGCACAGGGTTCCAATCAACATACCAGAACCAGATTCAAAGAATAGTCTTCATTAAGAAACAAAAGCCCTTTTCCCCCACACTAATCCATGAGTGAACTCCAAATATCACTGACATTATTCGGATAGTTGTCTATTTTGTGCCATGGCCTTTATACGAATGTGTTATTAAAGAAATCCTAGAGCATTTTATTACTTAGAACTGCAGTTTGATAATTACATACCATGATCATCCATTTGCGACCGACCAGCCTAAAAGTAAAAATTGTGATGAGTAGGCTGCAGACCAGTGTAGTTTTATGGAAAGTGCATTGATTAATTCCACTTGAAGATTCAACCTATGACATTGCCTGATTCATCATGAAACAACAGCAAAAAAAAACAAAAACAAAAAAAAACAGACCAGATGAAAGAAAATTGAGCAGGCATTCTGATAAATTATACCCAATACTTAATTCACTTTGAGTTATGACAAAAAAATCTATAAAATACTTCTCATTCAAGTCAGATTATATTCTTTGGTATAGACTTTCAATATATTGGTCAATCTGATGTCTTTATCCATCACTTTGAACTTTGTGTTTATTCGCTAGCCAAACAGGTCTAAGATGTACGTCTTTGAGTAGCCTCTTTAATATGACTTATGAGTTGTAGTGTTACGCAACTCTCCAAGCTGGCACATTGTCTCTATCTAATCTGAATGAAACCATGGAAATTTAACTGTTGACTGGAGGTCCTTGAAATTTGCCACTACTACAACTTATATCCAAAAATTATCCTTCCAATATGATTGTTTGTCAGGAGGTACAAGAAGATAGCATTGATCCAATTCTAGTTAATGGGTCACAACCATATTCTAGGGCCATGTTATAGGAAAGAAGGCAGAAGTTCCCTCCTCCACATTTTGAGCTCCTGACTCCAGGGACTCCCATTCTGTTTGTCTCCTGCCTTGCTCTGGAATATTAGATGCACAACTTTCCCTTGTTGCCCCCTTGTTTATAGTCTCAAGTTACTTTCACGACAGGTTGTGCTAATTTTCCTGTGAACAGGCTTCTTACAGAATCTCTTTTTTAAAGCTGAATCATTGTAATACAGTGAAACTTCGTATAACGAAAAAAAATCATTCCACAAGGCTGTTCACTATGCGATTTTTGTGTTATATGAATTTTTTTTCATATAACAAAAATTCCTATGGGAAAAACACATATAATGAAAAACATTTCACTAAGAAAATTTTCCCATAGAAATTTGATGCCAATTCACATAGCGAAAGTTTTCATTATACGTGTTTTCCCCATAGGGAGTGTTATTTTTGCACAGCAAAAATTTCCATTATGCAAGGTGCCATGTTTTTTTCAACTTCTTTTCGTTATGCGTTTCTTTTCACTATAGGAGGCATTCGTTATATGAGGTTCCACTGTAACTATATTGTGTAATGGCTATGTTGTGGTAAGGGTCATCTGCCACATAATGGTCAGTACAATATACTGGAGACACATTTAGATTGATTGATTAATTCATTACCTGGGGTATATAGAAAGAGCCTCCTCGAAGATTGTGGTATTACTGAACCATAATCAGGTGTACCCTGGTAACAGTAACCTTGTGTTGCTGGCTAATCTTTCTCACACTAGGTCAGGCAAAAGGAACTACAAAATGAACTCACTAAAAGGTGCCTTCATTTTGACAGTTTCACGTCTGGCCTAGACACAAAGAGAGAGGTTCTTCACCTTGTAATTGCTATAATATTGCAGGCTAGAATCACAATTAATTAAAGCATTAAAAAAGCAAATAACATTTATCAGCCATGTCAAGTTTAAGGTGTCTAGGCTTCACAATCTTGGAACTAGAGGGGGTACAGACATGTTCACACACCTTATAATTATAGCTTTATTTAACATTGTGCGTACCAGAAGTTAATTAATATAATCTTAGAATTAGAAGAATGATTGATGCAGAACATGGAATGATCCATCTATGATTACTAGCTGTGTTCCCTTTTCAGATGAGCTACTTATTTTATATCCCGAGGATAATTGTAAATACTTAATACGATTGACATTTGTTTTAGCAAAACCGAATAAAATTTGTCTAATCTTGTCAGTTGACTTTTTCCTATGTGTAGACTAATGCTATTCATGCTTCAGTAGATGGATTTGTATGCATGCATATATGTCTGTATTTCAAACCAATTTTCTCAGCCTTTCTATTAAAATGCTGAACATGGCTAAAATTCAATTCAATTCAATTCTTCAACTAGTATGCCACCCCACTTGCAATGAGAGTCTGGGAGGCTAACAAAAAAGCAATATTACAGTTACAATAAATACAATTACAATATTACAGTTACAAAATATCACAATTACAATATCACAATTACAAATATAAAGTAATTACCAAAACATTTAAAGAGCAAAACTCAGAAATACATTACAAGCTCAGCCCAAACCACTATGTCCATTTCCCTCCAGGCCAGGTCAGCCAAGGCAAGAGTCTGGTGATTGTGGTGGGTGGGCATTGGTGTTTTTCAGCCCTGCTGGCCAAAGGGGAGTCCAGTGGTGAGGGAGGTGGTGTTGGCATTTTAAGCCCGAACCAAGCCGCACAGCTGTTCTTTCCCCTCCAGGCCAGGCCAGCCGAGGGGAGTCAGGTGGTGAGGAAGGCGATGTCGGTGTTTTAAGCAATGTTCAAAATAATAATATAATAATAATTTGGTGCCATCAAGTCAATTCTGATTCATGGTGACCTTTTCCAGGGTTTTCTAGGTAGAGAATACAAAAAAGCAGTTTACCGTTCATTTCTCCTGAGAGTGCCCTGTGTTTATGCCACTTGCCCAGAGCTACCCAAGTTGGCTGTTCTCCTGGGAGGCACAGTAAGGAATCAAACTCCCAACCTTTGGCTCTGCAACTTTCTTCCAGCAGTTATTTTAAAGCATTCATAGTATTCCTACATTTCTCTCTCTCTTTATTCCCCCACCAACTTTAGTATGTTATAATGTGATGGTTCAGTGGTTAAGAAGCTTGCCTTGTTAGCTGGAAGGCTGCAAGTCGGCGGTTCGAGACCAAGGTGCTGCATGACGGATTGAGCACCCATCTCTGTCCCAGCTCTTGGGGACATGAAAGGAGCCTCATTTGGGCATTCCCTGAGTGGAGCTTCTTCCGCAAAAATCCTTTCAACCCAGAATAATTTCTGACACAAAATTATTATTATTAACTGTATGTTTACTGATGGTTTTTCCACTTCCTCCTCACAGGTCAGAAATGAAAGAAATCTAGTCCTCCATGTTCTAATTTGCAGATTAAAAAATCAGTGACAGGACAGGCAAGGTCACCTTAAAACTAGGACCTTAATTAATGACAATCCTTAAATCATAGGTTGTTTCCACACTAGGGCTCTTTAGCACTGTGAAGATATCACTCTTCTGCAACCAGCTGGGACTGAGGTGAAAATGAACAATTCCATGCGGCATGTAAGAAAGCATTTTAAAATCCAGTAATGCCCCATCCTATGAAATAGGGACACCCATGCTGTGATGTATCCAAAGTGAATCCATGGCTAGGTTTCTGATGACAGACCACAATTCACAAAGGAAAAAATGTCTAGCTGGCAAAACTTATGAATTCTTTCCTGAAACATACACTCTACCTTTGGCATGCCCATACTCAAAATAAACGTTTGATTGGTAGATGGAGAATAAATGGAGTCCAGTGAGACCAGTCTGAGCCCTTTCCATGGCTTTTCAGGGCCCAGAGATTGGAGTTTCCAGGAAACACTTTGCTGGCCAAATTATAGAATTTTAGACTGGCCACATTATAGACTTTTCTTGCTTTTTCTTGTAGGTAGCTCTACTGAGTCCATATGATACTTATCGATAAGTGTATGTGTAACTGTGGATTAGATAACTGAATATCTTGTTTGAGCATTGAGCTAATATTTTAAAGTAATGATAGAGACCATCTCCCCCCTCTCCCTCACTACCAATTTCTACTTCCTTTGAATTTTCCCCTATGCCTGCTGCTTGCCTTTATTTGCAGAACCATGCTCTTCCTTGCTATGGGTACCTGTATACATAACAGAAGGGGTGTGGTGGCTTAGTGGTTGAAATACTGAGCTTGGCAACTGGAAGGTTGGCAGTAAAGCACATACCTGTCAACCTTCCCGATTTGGCCGGGATTACCCCATAAATTGATGTCGATTGACGTCATAACCCGGCCCCCGCTGCCAAAACCCCGTAATTTGGCAGCGGGGAAAACGCATGCGCGGAAGCACTACGTCGCTTGCGTAAGGGCTGCGCAAGCAGTGTAGTGCTTCCGCGCATGCGTGGAAGGGGTAAAACCTTTCCACGCATGCGTGGAACGTGACTTGCGCACAAGCGATGTGCGCAGGTCCTGTTTTTCCAGAGCCGCGGGTTGACAGGTATGGTAAAGCAGTATGAGATTCATCTGACTCAGCTCCTGCCAACCTAGCAGTTCAAAAGCAAGAAATTGCAAGTAGCTAAATAGGTACCACTTTGGTGGGAAATATAACAGCATTCCATGCACTCTGGTGTCTAGTCATACCTGACACATAGCAATGGAAATATCTGCAGAAGCAGACGGTGCTGCCTCTTTGGTTGTAAAAGGAGATGAGCACTGAACCCTACAATCAGACACGGCTGGCTTTCAAACAAGGGAGACCTTTACCATTACCTATATATAACAGAATGGGTGGGTACCATGTGTGCAGCACTGTGATTTGGATGAGGAAGTGAGTGGGCACATATAGGCAACTTACTGACAGGGAATACCACGGGGTCTCTGAGTACATGTTTTCTCTGGACACAGTTCCTCAAGAGGAGATGATAGAATGAGGAAACAAAGCTGATCAGAGCTTTGCCTACAAATTGAAGGTTTATCACATTTCAGAAGCTGAGGGCGCTTTGTAGCATATATTTTCAAAGTTTTCCCCTATCCGTCTGGAAATGTCCAAATATCCACACAACCCTGAGAACAAATGTTTGATTGGTAGATGGAGAATAAATGGAGTGCAGTGAGGCCAGGCTGAGAACAAATCAACTCAGGCCACCTCCAAATCAACTTGAGGTGAATTAAACCTGATTTTTACAACAAGTATTTGCATACATAGAAAACTGGAGGATATTTGAACACCCCTGTCTTGTTTTCTCTTGAATGGTTTTCCGCCACATGCATTTTACTCCCACTAGCTGCTCACTACGCTGCTGAACTCAGATTGGGGCCCTGCAGGGTGTTGTTGTTCAGTCACACAGTCAATTCCTACCCTTTGTGACCCTATGGACCATTGTCCTCCAGGCACCTCTGTCCTCCACCATCCTCCTCAGCCTGCCCAGCTCTGTCCCCATTGTGTCTACAATACCATCCAGCCATCTCATCTTTGGCCACCCCCTTCTTCTTTTGCCCTCCACCTTTCCCAGCATCAAGGCCTTCTAAATTAATCATCCCTTCTTATTTGATGTCCAAAGTACTTCATCTTCATCTTTACTATTTGACCTTCCAATGAGCAGTCAGGATTTATTTCTTCTAAGATTGACCTATTTGTTCTCCTCACTGTCCAGAGGACTCTCAAAACTCTCCTCCATGGCTTTTTTTTGTAAGAAAGTGGGGAGAGAGATAGTGTGTGTTCTATGTAGTTTTGTATGTTATAGGGGTAAGGGGTGGTTGGTGGCACGCCCGATGGAGAGTTTAGAGCTTGGAAAGGAAGTAGGTTATGGGAAGTATTAAAATAATATCATGGAATGTGAAGGGTACAGGTTCTGTTCTTAAGAGACGGAGACTGGAATTGGCGCTGAAGAAAGATAGACCAGATATTCTGTTTTTACAGGAAACCCATCAGAAGTCAAAAGACACGAATAGACTTTTTTAGGATGGATGCAACATTATGAAATGGCGTTTGGAACATCAAAAGCAAGAGGGGTGGCAATCATGATTTCTAAAAAATTAGGATTTGAGATTACAAAAAGGGTTGTTGACCAAGAGGGTAGATATTTGATAGTAAGAGGAAAATTGGAGGATGAGGAAATCATGTTGGTAAATATTTATGCTCCAAACGATCATCAAGCGGAGTTCCTTGAAAAAATTCGGAAAACAGTGGAATTAGAGAACGTTGCAAAAACTATTGTGGCTGGAGACTTTAATTTGATAAGGTCAGGGTTAGATTGTACAAATATATCAAGAAGTGGAATTGGCTTGAAAGGGAAGGTTTTGGATAAATGGATGGATGTTATGGGTCTGAAGGATTCTTGGAGAGAGTTTAAGGGCTCTGAAAGGGCATATTCTTTTTTTTCACATGTTCATGGGACCTACTCAAGAATAGACTATGTTTTTCTTACCGAAAATTTGATTAAAGACATAGAAGGAATGGAAATTGGGATTATCAAGGAATCGGATCATGCTAAAGTATATTTGGAATTGAAAGTACAAAAAGATACTCGAAGAGTTAGAAATTGGAGGTACGATCCTAATTATTTAAAGATCAGAAATGTAAAGAGCAGATTATGGGAAGATGGAAAGAAAGTTGGCAGTGGAACGATAATAATGAGGTTAATTTTAATGTGGTATGGGATACCATGAAGTCGGTTTTTAGAGGGGAAAGTATAAAATTGGCAAGTTTTAAATATAAAAAATATAAAGCAGAACAGATAGAAAAAGAAAGAGAAATAAAACAATTACAGGAGGATCATGCAAAAAGTAAAGATAAATTTTTTTTGCGAAATTACAAAGGCTTAAAGCAGAACTAATGGGTAAGGATATTGATAAAGTTAAACGAGATTTGATTTATTTAAATAGAGAATATTTTGAATTTAGTAATAGAAGTTCAAAATTATTAGCAAGAGCTGCTAAGGCTAAAAGGGAAAAAAGAGAAATAGGGGTATTGGTTGATAAGCAAGGTTCAAGGTGTAATAAGAACGGAGATAAATGTAAAATTGTCAGGGAATTTTATCAGCTATTATATGCAAAAAAGGAAGTAGACCTGGAGAAGCTTAAAAAGATATTGGAGAGACAGTTAGGGAATGGAATAAAACAAGAACATAGGGAGAAAATGGAGGAAAGGATTAATGATAAAGAGGTTAAGGAGGTGATTAGTGGGTTGAAGACGGGGAAAGCTCCGGGGGATGATGGATTATCGACAGAGTTTTACAAAGAATTTAAGGAGGTAGTGGTTCCAAAATTGGTGAAGCTATATAATTATATCTTAGATGGAGGATCAATTCCGACTTCATGGTATAACACCACAATCGTTCTACTGCCAAAGCCTGGCAAGAATCTCGAAAGAGTGGAATCGTACAGACCAATTTCACTTATAAATCAGGATGCTAAGATCTTCACAGCAATATTGGCTAATCGATTAAACAGTTTTATGGGGGAATACATAAATGTAGATCAAGTTGGGTTCCTAAAAGGTCGGCATATGGCGGATTTGACTAGAAGGGTATTAGATTTAATTGATAACGTTAACCAAACTAAGGAAAAGGTGGGCTTATTATCATTAGATATTTTTAAGGCATTCGACTCATTACAGTGGTCTTCAATTAAAGAAATAGTTAAAAAATATGGGTTTGGGGATAGATTCAATAGGGTAATAGATTTATTATATCAAAAAGGGAACACTAGGGTCAGAGTAAATGAGGAGCTTACTGATGTGGTAAATTTAGAGGCTGGTACTAGGCAGGGCTGTCCATTATCTCCTATCTTATTTATTATGGCAATGGAGATTCTAGCTAAAAATATAAGGGATGATTTAAATATAGAAGGGATTATGGGTAACAAAGTGAGCATGTATGTGGATGATACATTGCTTATGGTGAAACACCCGGAGCTGGTAATGGACAGGATTAAAGATCACTTACAGGTATTTGAAGCTATAACTGGATTAATGATAAATTGGGATAAATCAGAATTGATGTTGTGTAATTTGGGAGCAAATGAGATGGGTAGGAATGTGGAGACACTTAATATACAAATTAAAGATAAGCTGAAGTATTTGAGGATAACTATCTCAAATAAATTAGAAGAACTTAAACGATTGAACTATGACAGCTTGAGAGTGGAATTTAAGAATAAAATACAAGAGCTTCAGAAGTTGAAGCTGTCATGGTTCGGAAGGATCGCTATTTGTAAAATGATATTGTTGCCAAAGATTAATTTTTTATTTGATGCACTAGCGATCCATCTGAAGGAGAAGGAAATTAATGAGTTTAAAAAGATGTTCAATGGCTTTTGTAATGGTGGTAAAAAATCTAGACTTCCAAAGAAACTATGGTACTTGTCTCAGAAAAAAGGGGGTTTGGGTATGCCAAATTTGTTAGCATACTATCAAGCATTTCAAATTAAGAATGTTGTGAAGATCTTGGCAAGAGAAAAGACAATTTGGGAGCAACTGGAGATGAAAGAATATAGAGACATTGGTAGTATGATTTTTTTGGGAACAAAGGACAAGGTGAAAAGGTCAAATAATATTATGATGAGAGGTCTCATGGAAGTGTGGAAGAAAGTAAAGAAAGATATAGTCCCAAATCTCTCTCCAATTTTGGAATTGATGGATATGGGGTGTTTCCCAATAAAAATAGATAAGGAAAAAATGGAAATATTGGATAAAAATGGGGTGCTTTTATTGAAGGATTGGTTAAAAGTGTGTGATGATGATACTAAGAGGAAAAAAATATTTGAGAAGTTAAATTTGGACTGGTTTCAGAAATTGAAGGCGGATAACTGGAATAAAAAATATAAAAGAGAAGCAGGGTTAGATAGAAATAAGACAGAATTTGAGGATTTGGTAATAAAGATCAGAAAAGGGGAAAGAGGCATTAAGGGTCTTGTAAGCAAACTTTATATTATATTGAACAAGGGTAATGATCCACAGGAAGACTTGAAGCGGAAGTGGGAACAAAATTTGAATATAAAAATTGGGGAGGTTGAATGGAGAAACAAATGGAAAAAGAGGATCATGAGAACAATGTCTGTAAGAATTAAAGAACATAATTTTAAAATGTTGTGGCAATGGTACTTGACACCACTAAGGCTTTATCAGATGGATAATAAAAGAGATAAGTTATGTTGGAGATGTAAAGAAACAGATGGAACATATGAACACATGTGGTGGAGTTGTAAAAAATTAAGGGATTTTTGGGGAAGAATAGAAGGGGAGTTTGGTGAAATATTGGGTAAAAAGGTCAAGTTGGTGTCAGGTACCATTCTTTTAACAAATGTGGAAGGTTTGGGTTTGAATAAGGAGGAAAAAGAATTATTGGAAATTGTATTGACCACAGGTAGACAATGTATAGCTAGAAATTGGAAAAATGATGTAGATATACAGATCGGAGAATGGTACAAGGAAATGTGGAGCCTAGCATTGAATGACAAATTGACATGGGAGATTAAAGTGAAACAAGATAATTTAAAAGAGAATAGGTTTTGGAATATATGGAAACCGTTTGTGGATCATTCTCTTATGGTAAATGACAGTTCAGGACCTGCACCATCGCAAAGAGGTTTTTGGAGTTGAAATAGCAACTAAACTCTCCGAGCATTGTATATATTCACAGGGTGATTTGTAATTATTAAAAAAATTATTATAGAGGTAGCTTAGAAAACTTTTATTGTTTGATTGAGTAATATTTTACATTGTGGTATCTAATATTGTGGTTAAATGGTAAACAATCAGTATAAGTACTGTTATGTGCTAGCCTCTATGAATGTGAGTCAATATTGTATTGAGGTTATCTTTGAGGTATTACTGTATTGTAATGTTATTGTTTTCTTTTTTTTCTGTATGTCTGTTTAAAAAAAATTAATAAAAATCAATTTAAAAAACTCTCCTCCAACACCACATCTCAAAGGCATCAATTCTTCTGTGCTCAGCTTTTCTAATGGTCCAGCTCTCACACCCATACATTACCACTGGGAATACCATTGCTTTGACTATGCGAATTTTTGTTTTCAAGGTGATGTCTCTACTTTTCACTATGTTCCCCAGGTTTCTCATAGCTTGTCTCCCCAGAATCAGTCGTCTTTTTATTTCATGGCTGCAATCCTCATCTGCAGTGATCTTAGATCCTAAGAAAGTAAAATCTGTCACTGCTTCTACTTCTCCCTCATCTATTTTCCAGGGACTGATAGGGCCTGTTGCCATTATCTTGGTTTTCTTGATATTGAGTCTCAAGCCAGCTTCTGCACTCTCCTCCTTCAACCCAATCAAGAGATTCTTTAGGTCTTCCTCACTTTCTGCCATTAGGGTGGTATCGTCTGCATATCTCAAATTGTTGATGTTTCTCCCACCAATTTTGATCCCATATTGTGATTCCTCCATTCCTGCATTTCGCATTATGTGCTCTTTATATAAGTTGAATAAGCAGGGTGACAAAATGCAGCCTTGTCTTACTCCTTTTCCTATTCCAAACCATTCTGTCTGCAGGTTTACCACCAAGGTTCAGATCACGTAATTTTAAGGGAGGAAGGGGGTCAAAGCAAAAATTACGGTTGGATTACATAGGGGCAGAGGGGGCCAATTTCCCTCAGAAAAAGGATCACGTAATTGTTGAATGGTCCCAAATGTAACCCAGGGCAATCGTAACCCAAGGTTTTACTGTAATAATAACTATGTGCCAATGAGTCAATTTTGAATAATGTTTTCCAAGAATTTTTATGCTGAAAAGACACAGAGATTCCCTTCTTCTGGGGGCACCTGGGGACTGTGCACCTTGCTCAAGGCCACATAGACTGGTTCTTTTAGAGCTATCTAGTTAGCTAAGATGATAAATACCACAAATTACAGTCTCTGAAGAAATGTTCTCACAGAAATATCTAGCTAGCCAGCTAATGCAAGTAACACAGTTGTTGTGCCAAGCATGAGTAATACACACCTCAAGGGTACTGGTTTTTTTCTTCCTCCAGTTATAAGCCGGAGACATCTTAGAAGCTGACTATCAACATTTCCCTGGCTGTACAAACATGATTTTTATATTTGCATATACTTCGGTGAGTGTTTCTGTCACCAAGAATAACAGTTCAGTGCAAACAAACAACACACTCTGTTTTAAACAATGCTAGCTAACATCGTGTGTTAGATAATACCGTCCTGCTAGCATCCATATCTTAAAGAGCTTCATATTTGTTCAGATGATACAGCCAAAACACATACAGAAGTATGTGCTGTGGTTGGTTATGGGCTCTACACCTCCATAGTTGTGGACAGGAGTTCAACCCATACCTTCTCCAAAGCCAAGTAATTTATCCGGTTTTGAGTCCTGATACAAAGTGAGCAAACTATTGATGATTTATTAATCATGGTTGCATTTTTACAGCAGAAGAAGGAAACAGATTTTGGAAAGGTTTGTGTTTTTTGCTCCATGTGCCAAAGAACGCGATTCAAATTCATTATATACTTCTCTGATGAAGGTACTGTATTTGAAATATCCATCTACTGGAGGGATATCATGATGCTGTGTACTGAATATACCATTGGAATTTCTAGTTTACTCATATATTTGATATCTACTTTGAAATTGCACCTTATCACCTCTGAGAATCTTGATTATATGAACTGATACTTTGTATTCCTACTCGGACTCCTGTCCTGCATTTGAATTTTCTCCTCAAAGTTTATACCAGTGTTTTTACAAGTGGTTATTTTTAAGGATCACTTAGTTTTGCTATTGTTGATGACTCTTCAGGACACTCCGATTTTTTTGTTACTAAATAATGTTGTTCACATATGGCCAGACTTTTTTGAGATTATTTGATTATTTTGATTATTTGGGTGGTTCTCCGTCCATTCCAACAAAAATAAGTTGGCCTGGTTCTGATTGCGCTAGTAAGTTAAAAGTGATGATAGCATTATTACTTTCCTGGTGGCTAGTGTGAAATAAGTACACCCTACTGAATCTGGGAGACTTATCCCCACAAGAGCCTAAGAATCAATCCTGAGTTCAATTGTAACAACATAATTATGTTGCTATACGTGTTTGTAACTCTCTCTCTATATATATATGCTAGCCTTGTGATGCAGTTTTCCAGATGGTCATTTCTGAATGAGTGCCTTGTGCCTATTCTTGCTTTTATTAAAATCAATAAAGCTATATGGACAGCAACCAGTGGAAATAATAACAGAAGATCTCAGTATCTTTGAGTTTGTAGAATAATGTGGAATGAAACGTCTGCATGCAGAGGCAAATAGCAAGCTAGCAAGAGAAAAGTTCTGTTTTGGTTGGGTGATATTACTGAGTCTGAGGCCCAATTTTGCCCTTTGGCTTTATGGGATATTTGCAGTTTGCCATTCGATTTCAGAAGCAGAAAAAAAGGGGGGAAATGAGCTTTGAGTAACTTGTTACCTACTATATGTCAGATGTCGAGTACACTGTAGATGTAGAGCAAATGTGTGTGTGGCAGGGACAGGGGAAGGGTGGGTGGCAAAATATTTATTTTACACATGTGATGAAATAGTTTTCTCAAATCAGACACCACAGTCAGCACACCATCAAGAAGAAAAAACATGTCAGAGTTTCAGTCACAGCATACCCTCCTGAGGATAGCGTCTGAGCAATAACAATGCACGTTTAGCTGGTGCTAACTTCTGATGACCAATCACTAAGCAAAACCTGCTAATTAGCAAACTATAGGAAGCCAGGAAAATGTTCATGGAAATGTTATCAGATGGCTTTTTAACATTTAAATAGTCGCCACTTCCTACAATGAGCTTGCCTCATAGACTTTAAACAGACTTCCTTATTGAGAACCAACTTTTAAAACAGGAAGAAGAAACTTATGTCCCTCTGGATATTGCTGTCCTATAACCTTCATCACATTTGACCACAGAACATTTGCGGTGTTGGTGTTGTAAAGTGTGGTGATTTTGCATTGTATGAATATTGTGTACAAGTTTATACTGAACTATATGATAAGTGACTGGGGTTGATTACCAACTGTATGTAAGATGTACATAAGAATTAGCAGTTAAGACAGTTGAGTAATGTGAAAGAATGTTTATGAGTGAAACTCTGAGCTGTGGTCTGAATAGTTCCTGGCTCGTTCTTTATTTATATAGAAATATATGTGAGAGACACATAGAGGCTCACTAAGAGAGGTTGACCAGTTAGTGCTGTTAGAGTTCAGAGTAAGAATGAGAGTGGTTTGTTTGTGAAGAAGCAGAGCATAATAGGGGTTGGGAGTGGCTGCCATTTGGGACATAACACACACAGATAGAGAAGGTGAGTGCCCCAGGGACCAGCAACATCTGGAGAGTTACACGTTGCATCATCTCTAGTTTGAAAAGACAAGGAAAGCTACTTTAGAAGCCTCCAGAAGACAATTATAGTGGTACCTTGTATAATGAACACTTCATATCATGAAAAATCCATACAACGAAGCACTTGTGCACTATTTTTAATGTACCGTATAATGAAAAAAAAGTTTGTTATGTGGATTGCTATTGGCGATGCCCTGTACAACATCAAAAATTCGTTGTACGGGGTATAATTTTTCCGTTGTACAGGGTATCGCCAATAGCAATCCATATAACGAATATTTTTTTCATTATACGGTACATCGCCCATAGCGATCCATATAACGGAAAAAAATTTATAGTGAAGAGCTGGGTGGAACTGAGTTTTTTCATTATACGGGGTTCTACTGTAATAGCGTTCTGCATGCAGGGAGTCATATAAACCAGGCTGTGGATCTCCAGGCTGTGGATCTCCAGGCTGTGGATCTGCAAACCCTTTGCAGATTTAAAAAGATTAAAATAGCAAACAAATATCTTTTTCTGCTTAATAGAGAAAGCACCACATTTCTGGACCATATCTCTCCTAGTCACCACCCACAGGGAACGTGGGGAAACTGTAGTCAAAATGCATCTCTTTCTCAGACTAAGATTTTATATCACTTTTACTGAATACCCATTTAAATGGAGTTAACTATGACAAGATGGAAAGCCTTGGGAATTATAGTTTCCCAAACCCCAAAAGCATGGCTAGGGGATTTTGGGAATTGCAGTCCAAAACAGTAACTTCTCCAACTTCTTGTTAAGAGGACATTTCTTTACACAATAAATAACTGCTTTTGCATTCCTTCCCAGACAGAATCTGGAACTCTTTGCAAGGAGGTTTTAGCATGTGTGTTTCTGCACCAAGTAGACATTGAGAAGCAGGTTGACTAGTTTTTGCTGCATAAAAATTGCACATTTCCTGAGGAGCCATTCCCCCAGATGGAGGACTGAATTGCAAATTTTAAAAGACTTATATAATATCTGAATATGGTTCTTTTAAAGGTTAATATATTCCCATCCATAACTTTATCTTAAAATATAAATTTTAGGCTGGGAACAATCATACTGTGGCAGTGGGATGGACTTTTTAATCTCTAATTTCTATGCTCCATTGATTCTTTCCCCACCCCTAGGTCAACCATCCAAGATGGTTTTCAAATGAATTATAGGAAGAGCACTGACGTTCTGTGTAAAGGTAACACATTGCCCTTTGCTTTGGGTATGTCAAGCAGACCTACGATTCTGAACCTGAAAAAGAGCAGGAAGTTAGATGCAAAACCTGCAATAGAATGTTACAGCATTTTGCATTGTCTGCATGCACATACGTGAGTATAAAAAACCACTAATGATACATCACATTAATGATACATTTTAGGACACATAAAATGCCATTTTTAAGAGAGGGAGGGGAGTGTCAAATATTTCTGTGTTCTCTCAAATAAGAATATATAAACTGCCCTGACCCACAACAGCTCAGTTTAGAACCCCACATTTCTACAACCTCCCACAGTTTGTGGATGTCCCTTACCCAAGTACCTCAAACTCGCTTTTATAACCACTGTGACCACTGTGACTAGTGCTGTAAAGAAATAAGTTGTCATCACCAAGCATGGCAGCAAAAAAAAAGTGAAGGAGAAAGAAGATATCAGAGGTCAAAGGGGAGTGTCATGTAAAAGAAGCCAAAGGCAGAAGGTGTGAAGGAAAAGTTAGAACGAAATAGGAAATCAGAGAGGAGTGACAAGGAAGCCAGAGAGAAGACATGTGAGGGAGAAATGAAAAATCTCAAGACCTTTCACTTATAAGGCATGAAAATTCTCTAGAAACCAAATCCCTATTTTAACAGTGTTGTGTTCTAAGGGTTTTACCTTCCACATGGATTACAATGTATCTGAACCAATGTAACCTTGCCTATAGCAACAATGTAACCTTCAGCTGTATCATATGAACCCTGAATGAGGACGCGAGCTAATGTCCACCAGCTGGCAGCAGCGAGCGTCCAAGCTCTCTTGGTCCGATCTCATCAAAGGCAACAGCGCGGGAAGCCTTCCCGCCACTACCTACACCTGGACAAGAAGGGCGTGACTCGCAATGACGTCACGCAGGCAGTAGCCAATGGGCTACAATGGCACCACGTTCAAATGTATTACCACTGTATATAAAGAGCTATCGATCCG
This sequence comes from Bradypodion ventrale, assembly GCA_035047345.1. Lineage (NCBI taxonomy): Eukaryota > Metazoa > Chordata > Lepidosauria > Squamata > Chamaeleonidae > Bradypodion > Bradypodion ventrale. The sequence continues at coordinate 128,071,857 of JAWDJE010000003.1, forward strand.
CCATTACCTCATGTTCCCTCTGTCCACGATGCAATAAACCTGAGTTAACCCAGCCCGAGGCTGTGTCCTGTGTCTTGGTTTTCATACACCAAATTGGCGACGAAGGTGGGATGATGGATTCCCAAAGTGCCAGGACACAGAGCGGGTTCAATATTACCAAGCCGCAAGACTGGACCATCTTTAACATGGATTTCAAGGCGGCATTGGTGGAACTCAAAGTCAAAGACGACGAGGAAAGGAAGAGGGCCATCCTCACCCGAATGCTGGGTGTAGAGACCAAGCGGACGCTGGTGGGCATGATCGAACCGAAGACGTTGGACGACTTCAAAACCGACGACATACTGAAGTTGCTGCGTGAGCGTTTCCAACCCTCGAAGGCAATGTTTCCGGCTAGGAGTGCGTTTTGGAGGCGAGTCCAAGCGCCGGATGAGTCGGTAGAGGCGTTCGTGGAGGCCCTGAGGGTAGCCGCCGTTCCCTGCAAGTGGGACAACCTGGAGATGATCATGAGGGACGTCGTGCTGTGTGGCCTGAAGGACAAGGAAGTGCAGCGCCGCCTGATGAACAGGGAGCCGCCACCCACGTTGGCCGAGGTCGTAGAGACCGCGGAATCCGCGGAGTCCACGAATGCGGGAGTGGACGAAATACACGAGTGGCGTGAGTGGCGTCCTAGGGCCAGCAAAGCGGAAAGCTCGGTGCGTGGCAAGTCAGGACAGCCGGTGCACGCGACTCGACGAACCTCGAGGTCCTCTACAGATGGCAGCGACGGCGAAGAGGTACAGAAGGTCCGGAAAGGGGGGCGCCGCTGCGATGGTTGCGGGGCGGCCCACGAGCGTGCGAAGTGCCCTTTCAGGAAAGCCGAATGTTACAGCTGTGGCCGGCGCGGGCACATCGCCAGGGCATGCAGAAATCGGAAAGAGGACCGGAGGCAGTCGAAAGACCGTTCGGCCAGACCGGACCGTCCAGCGAGACCCCAAGATGGCGCCCGACCCACGAGGAAGCAGGACGGCGTGGGCCGCGTCTCGGACGGCAGTGAGGACGACACTGTGTTCAGCGTGTCCGCGGGACAAAACCATTACTTCATTGAGGTAATAGTACAAGGGGCCCCCGTTAGGATGGAGATTGACTCGGGGTCCTATTATTCCATAATTCCCCAGAAAGAGTTCTTGAAGATCGACCCCCAAGCGCGGCCCAAGCTTAAGACTCTGAGGTCCACGCTACGAGACGTACAAGGGAACAGCATTCCAGTGCTGGGGGTCGGGAAATTTCGGGTTCACTATAAAAGACATTCCGCAGAACTCCCGTTAGTCGTTCTCAAAGGGGGGAATTGTAGCCTCCTAGGGACGCAGTGGTTTCAGCCCTTGGGGTTGTTCATAGGGGGGGTGCATGCCGTGGGCGCGGATCCGATACAAGCGGTGTGTGACGCGCACCCCCCCGTGTTTGAAAAAGGACTTGGAAAGTTTAAGGGACCCCCTGTAGCCTTCGACCTAGACCCGGAGGTCCGCCCGATAAGACTCAAACCGCGCAGGGTGCCTTTCGCACTAAAGGACAAAATAGAGGCGGAACTGGACAAATTGGTGGGCCAGGGGATTCTTATTCCTGTTGATTCCGCGGAGTGGGAAACTCCAATCGTAACAGCACTGAAGGCTAACGGGGAGGTGCGCATTTGCGCTGATTATAAGTGTACAATTAACAAGGCGATTCGCCCTAATGCATATCCGGTGCCAGTGGTCAGCCACCTTTTGGCCAGGCTAAATGGGGGAAAGTGTTTCGCTAAGCTCGACCTGGCACAAGCCTATCAGCAACTCCCCGTAACTCCCGCCACGGCCGCGGCACAAACGATAGTCACACATAAAGGAGCGTTCCAGGTGTCGCGTTTACAGTTCGGCGTGAACTCGGCACCCGGCCTTTTTCAGTCGCTTGTGGAACGCCTCCTGAAGGGGCTGGAGGGGGTGTTGCCTTATTTTGATGATGTATTGATAACAGGGGGGAGTGAGGTCGAACTGGCAAAGAGATTGGATAAAGTGCTAACTGTGTTCGAGAAAGCGGGGCTGAGACTGAGGAAGGACAAATGTGTTTTTTTCGAAACCGAGGTCGAATTTTTAGGGTTTCGGATCACACCCGAGGGTATTAAGCCGTCCAAATCCAAGGTAGCAGCCATTAAGAAGGCCCCTCGCCCCACATCCAAAACCGAACTTCAGTCATTCCTGGGGCTCCTCAATTTCTACCATACATTCCTTCCGCGGAAAGCCTCCGTGGCTGAACCGCTTCATCGGTTACTTAAGAAGGAGGAGACATGGATGTGGGGTGACGAGCACGAGAAGGCGTTCAACGAACTTAAGCGACTTTTAACATCGGACGCAATCCTTACACACTTCGACCCCAAACGGCCGGTGGTCTTAGTCTGTGATGCATCACCGGTGGGGGTGGGGGCGGTGCTTTGCCACGTGTTGGATGACGGTCGGGAGGCCCCAGTGGCGTTTTACTCAAGGTCCCTGTCCCAAGCAGAGCGAAATTACGCACAAACCGACAGGGAGGCATTGGCAATAGCACATCCTCCACCACTACAATTAACCAACTACGGAGAGTCTTTTCAACGTTCGGCTTACCTGACACTTTAGTCAGCGATAACGCGAGTTGCTTCACCTCCTCAGAGTTCGGGGCCTTCATGGAGGCGAATGCCATTCGGCATGTCACGTCCGCGCCGTTTCACCCGGCCACGAATGGCCAAGTGGAACGGTTGGTGCGTACAACGAAGGAGGCGCTTCGGCGCATGGGCCCCGGGGACCTGAACCACCAAGTATGTCAGTTCTCACTAGCGTATAGGGTGACCCCCTTAGCGTCAGGTTACTCGCCGGCAGAGCTATTGATGCGGCGGAAACTGACTACACTCCTGTCCAGGCTGGACCCCACAAGAATTGAGGATAAGGGAAAAAACGTGGGGCTGGCAGTCTCGAAAGGGTTCGCCGCCGGCGACCCTGTCCATTGCAGGAACTATGCCAGCGCGGGGCCAGCCTGGGTGCCGGGGACGGTTGTAGAACAGACGGGGCCAGTGTCGTACCGAGTCGAAACCCACACCGGTCTCCTCTGGAGGAGACACGCAGACCAACTGAGGCACCGAGTCAGTGGGCCAGTCAGTGAGGATCCCCAACAAGATTCAGCGTTAGGGTTCTCCCCCACCCGCGTAACCCAAGGGGGAGACAGCAGCGGACAACAGTCCCAAGCAAGGGGGGAAGGAAGAAGCAGCGGCCCCGACTCATATCCTTTTGATAAACCAGTTCCGTCAGAGGCCGGGGAAGGGGGAGAGGAGTTCGTGACCGCTGCCCCCGAATGGACTTTAGATTTTGATTTAGCGAGCCGGGGGGGTTTTCAGGAGTGTTCCCCCACCCATCCAAGCGAGAAGAGGGGGTTTTCGTTAGCCCCCAGTGCCCCCGGTTCCTCCCTAAATAAGAGCACACCTCCCAACAACGCCGCAGAGCCGCGGCAAGTCACTAACGAGTCTCCCTCTCAAATTACAGGACAGGAAACCAGGGGACAAAGAGAAGGTAGCAAACCCGGGGAGAGGCAGCCCGCATCGAGACCCCAGCGTGTTCGAAACAAGCCATCTTGGCTGAGAGATTTTGTCTCCTAGGAGGGGGAGTGTCTGGAAGCATGGGCTCGAGACGTTGTCTCGTCCTAGGGGGGAGGGATGTTGTGTTCTAAGGGTTTTACCTTCCACATGGATTACAATGTATCTGAACCAATGTAACCTTGCCTATAGCAACAATGTAACCTTCAGCTGTATCATATGAACCCTGAATGAGGACGCGAGCTAATGTCCACCAGCTGGCAGCAGCGAGCGTCCAAGCTCTCTTGGTCCGATCTCATCAAAGGCAACAGCGCGGGAAGCCTTCCCGCCACTACCTACACCTGGACAAGAAGGGCGTGACTCGCAATGACGTCACGCAGGCAGTAGCCAATGGGCTACAATGGCACCACGTTCAAATGTATTACCACTGTATATAAAGAGCTATCGATCCGCCATTACCTCATGTTCCCTCTGTCCACGATGCAATAAACCTGAGTTAACCCAGCCCGAGGCTGTGTCCTGTGTCTTGGTTTTCATACACCAAAAACAGTGAGCCTAATCTTTCATTATTGATATCAGAAGCAACACACTATAATTAATATGTATTGTAAAGTTAAAGGCTGCAGTAGTGTGGCGGTTAAGACACTGAGCCTGATGACTGTAAGTTCAGCAGTTCAAGACCCAAGTGCTGTGCAAAGGAGTGAGCGCCTGTCATCTGTCCCAGCTCCTGCCAACCTAGCAGTTTGAAAGCAATAAAATTGCAAGTAGATAAAAAGGAACCGCTTTGGACAAGAAAGGTAACAATGTTCCATGTGCTTCAGCATTTAGTCATGCCTACCACATGATACAGAAGCATCTGCAGACAGCACTGGCTTTTTGGCTGTAAACTGAGATGAGCACAGTCCCCTAGAGTCAGACACGAATGGCTTTTGAGCAAGGGAGACCTTTCCCTTTATTTATTGTAAAGTTTAGATAAGTTAGATAATTTTTTCCAAATAACAGGCCACATCAAGGGCAATGGGGTAGCTAACCTCAGATCTTCTGATCATATTAAGGGGATAGGTAAAGGTAAAGGTTTCCCTTGCTCGAAAGCCAGTCGTATCCGACTCTAGGCTTCAGTGCTCATCTCTGTTTCAAAGCCGAAGAGCCAGTATTGTCTGCTTCTGCAGATGTTTCCGTGGTCATATGGCAGACATGACTAGACACCAGAGCACATAGAACGCTGTTACCGTCCCACTGAAGTGGTCCCTATTTATCTACTAGCAATTTCTTGCTTTCAAACTGCTAGGTTGGCAGGAGCTGATAGAACATGCTGATATTAATGAAGCACTGCCTGTTCTTCTCTGTGCTGTCACCATGAAAGGTCATTTTTCTTAGATTTATCTTGGTTCTGGCAACTTCCATCCACAGCCTATTAAGGGGCTTTCAAAAATCCAATTCTCTGTGTGACCAGGGGTTAGACATTCATGGGGTTCCATCCATTTTTAAGAAGTAGGGAGTTTTTTCTTTATAGTCCTGGCATATAGTCCTGGGAGACAAAGAAGGATCCTCTCTGAAAAATGTGAATACATTCAGAGATCTCCTCTGCAGTGACTCTGTCACTGATCCTTCCACCTGAGGAGTGCCATTGTAACTTGCCTCACTCTACTAAACCTAATGTGAAAATAGGGTTTGACTTGTAATAGCTCACTCTACACCCATCATCAGGGAACAAATTGGTTTGTGAGTACAAGGGTCTTCCATATGCAAACCAATATTTTATTGAAACAGGACACACTACTGTGAAAGTACTCTGAGATATTATTGGCCATAATTCCCATGACATTTAGGCACAGTGATCCTCATGAGTTGTGTGATATTGTGCATGTTTTACCTTCACCACCAGCTGTTAACTGTGTTGAATAGAGAAAGCATCATCATAGCATATAGAGAAGAAGAGGGCATCGTCATGTCAAATACAGTTTCTTGTGCAATGCAATTCCTAGAGTCTCTCAGCCAGCACAACCAATGGGATTGATAATCCAGGAAAGTAAATTTTCCAACTTGGGCACATTCCACCCTTAAATGGAAAGAGCCAAATCTGTAGAGCCATTAAATCATAATCATGTAAGTTATTCGCCCCTAACTCTAATACAGTCATTTCAATGGTTTTACTCTAAGCATCACCAAGTCTTGATCCAACCTGCAGGGTGTTTTTAGTTCTAACCTGCAACAATAGAAAAACATTAAAATTAGGATCACAAGACAATAAGGAAGAAATATTTGAAAATAGGAGAAAGTACTGTATATGGTAGCAACATGTAACTAGTTTGAGTTTTTCTTCCACCAACAATTTTTAAAAAAAGCATTAAATGGATGCAGCAGCAAATTACAAATCAAACCCACGATGTTTATCCCTTAAAGAGATATTAGTGACCTAATCAATATTAATAGTTGCCCTGATCTAATAATGACAAAGATCTGATCATGTTCATTTTATATTATCTCTCCTGTTTATTACTCACACATTAAGAATACAGCTCTGTAGACTGAATATCTTCTAATTAAACCAGGGGTATTAGATTTGGCTCCACCATATATATATATATATATATATATATATATATATATATATATATATATATATATATATATATATATATATATATATATATATATATATATATATATATATATATATATATATATATATATATATATATATATATATATATATATATATATAATTAAAGCTGGATACTGCCATTTTCTACAAAGATGCTTCAGCAATCAATGCTCCCCCCCCCCCCAAAAAAAAAAAAGACATGGACTTTCATCAAATAATTTTTGACATTGTGCCTTCAAAAGATATTTCTCAGTGTTTTCCCTTAGCAGTTAAGGAGAGGATTCAAGAAAGATTTACTTCATCCCAGTATACACTGCCCAGGAATGAATTCTCCTGAGCGAAAAGATGCACACCCTAATCAATTGACACGGCAGAAGAATATTTGTCCACTGAATTGTATTGTAGGTCTTTTCCTAACTATCATCTTTCATTCTGTAATTTCTCTCATTTCCCTTCAAAACAAATGGGTACTCCTTCTTTACTCTGTATAACAAGCTCTTAAAATCTAAACTCTGGAGGAGAATTCCTGGCATTAGGGGACTAGGGAACATACCCATCCCTGCCCTGACTGGTCACAAAATTAAACACACTCACTGCTGATCTACTATTTTTTGTGTAAACATTTCAAAAGTGCTGCAGAACAGCCTGTGTTCTTTTCTAACTACAGATATCACTGGAAGTCTGTTCTTTGTGGAATGTTACAGATATTATGTCAGGATAGGATAGGTGTTATAAGGGCAGTGAGATATATAGTAGTGTGTCTTGCCATATATGAGTCAAGAGAATGGGAAAGACTGCATTTCACCCAGTGACAAATTTGTGTCCCAGCTACATCAGAATTGTCAATTATTCACAGCCTTGGGGTTGCAGATGTGGTGCAGAGAGGTGTTGGCATTGTGAAATAAAAACTAGAATAACAAATCTAGCTCTGTGATGCAAACCTTTGATTGAGAGGCAAAAAATCTTCAGGCATATTATTGCTATTTTATGTGTTGTGTTGATGTTATATTGAACTGGAGCAAAATAAAACAACCTATGCCTGTCAGGAAAGGACAGCCATGTTGAAAGTCTTTCCTCCCAGAATAACTAACTTGTCTTATTTCTATTGTCTGTTCTTTCCCCTGCTTCTGAACTATATTTATTTAACAATATTCTTGTTTTCTCATCCTCAATGTGCATCCCAGAAGAACCAACCTGTTGGCTTTGGACAAGCTGCACTTTCCAAGGTTGCCCCCAGAAGATGAGAATGATAAACCACTTCTGAGTATCCTCTACAAAGAAAACCCTGGAAAGGGTCGCCATAAGTCATAAATGACTTGTTGACACATGATTTTTCTTTATTAACCCACCAAGGCTTTTTGCTAACAGTGTCTTTTAACGTTGCATGGTAAAACGTGAGCCACAAGAAATGAAACAAACATGTTTTTCCTGTCTTGTTTCTGTATATCAAGGACATCTTCTTTTCTTTAGCAAACTCATTGTCTGCTCCTCGGTTTCCATAAGTTCTGCTTGTTCTTTCTTCATCACTCTGCCTCCCTCAAGGTTCCAACTGTGTGGTCACGATGACATGGAGGGTTTCATAACACATGATTTCCCAGTACAGGTAATGTAGCATCACTTCGTTTCTTTAGTGTCTTGCACGGAAGACAAAAAGGAGTCGCAGGAAGGACTAACACAGGTTTATTCATTGATGCTCAGCACGAACATGAGGTAATGGGGAAGATACATCTCATTATATACCATAACACAATACATTTGAATCTTGTTGCACGGTAGCTCATTGGCTGCTACCGGCGTGGCCTCGCCCAGGTCACGCCTCTCTTCTGCAGTTGTTTTCTCTTCTGCAGTTGTTTTCTGTAGCTCCTGATCATGTGGGGAATTTCCCGCGGCTGTTCGTGATTTGGGCAATGTGGACCATGTGAGACTGAACGCTCGCAGCTGCCCTCTATGGGCGGCTTGCTCGCGTTCCTTAACAGCTGAGATACATTGTGATTGTGGACTGGTTACATTCATATATTTAAAGTAACATTGTACATGCATACATAACATCCCTCCCCCCTAGGATAGGACGAAGTCCCTCAACCATTGTGGCTTGCCGCACGTGCACCTGGGGCGTGCGGCCGCTTGACTTAACACAGGGGAGCCGGAGGCTCCTGGTTCCATGGAGTCCTGCCCTGCAATGGAAAGGGGGGACTCATTAGCGGCTCGGTGTGGCGTCTGTGGTAACCTTGCATTGGGGGATGGGAATTGAATGAATAGTTGGGAAGTTAATCCCTGCCTGCCGTTCGAGGAGTTTGGGGACCCCCCCCAGTACGAATCTCAGGACCGACGAAGAGGCCCTCGTGGCCTCGCCACCCCCCACTGCCTGTCCGGGCGTTCTAGAGACTGTGGTGGGCGGACTCGCCCCTGTTGCCTGTCTTGGGGGTGTTGGTCTCCGGGGAGCAGGAGCTATTGTATACTCCAAAACAAAAGGGCTGGGGGGACTGGAAGTACCAGGGGCTGAACTGAAACCCCTCTTCTCGCTAGGACGGGTGGGGGACCACTCCGCTACACCCCCCTGGTACTGCAACTCATAATCATCATCAAACTGATCCCTCTCTTTCAAAGTATCCTCCTCTGTGGTTGGGAACCCAGGATATGCATCCGTGTCCGCGGGTTCCGCCATGTCTCCCCCTTGGGTAATGCGGGTGGGGGAGGACCCTAACGCTGATTCCCCCTCGCCGGTGACTCGCCTTCGGAGTTGGTCGGCGTGCCTTCTCCAGAGTAGACCTGAACTAGTCTCAACCCTGTAGGATACCGGCCCCGTTTGCTCAACAATTGTCCCTGGCACCCACGCTGGCCCCGAGGCCGCGTAGTTTCTGCAGTGAACCGGGTCCCCTACCGAAAAACTTTTGGAGCTCTCTCCCCCTATGCTTATATTTCTCCCTTCATCCTCCACCCTGGACCCATCCGGTCAAAAAGTGTTACCGGACGTCTCCTCATGAGGAGTTCGGCTGGGGAAAAGCCTGACACTAAGGGGGTTGTCCTGTAGCAGATGAGGAACTGGCACAGATGCAGGTTCAACTCACCGGGACCCATGCGCCGCAGTGCGTCTTTCGTAGTGCGCACTTGGCGCTCTACCTGACCGTTTGTGGCGGGGTGAAACGGGGCAGCGGTTATGTGCCTGACGGCGTTCCTCTCCATAAATGTCTTGAACTCTGCCGACGTGAAGGTACTTGCGTTATCGCTCACAAGGACGTCTGGCAGGCCGAAGCAGGCAAACAGCTTTTGCAACTGTTTAATGGTTGCGGCAGAGGATGTGCTGTTCATGGGGATTACCTCCAACCACTTGGAGTAGGAGTCGACTACCAGGAGAAACATGGACCCGCGGAAAGGGCCGGCGAAGTCGACATGGATCCGGGACCATGGCCTGCGGGCCGTATCCCATTCCCTATGGGGTAACCGGGACTCCTCGGGCCGAGAGCTCTGGCAGCTCTCGCACGTGCCCACTAGGCGTTCTATGTCCCCGTCTACCTGGGGCCACCAAAAGAAACTCCTGGCCAGAGCCTTGGAGCGCACGATCCCGGGGTGGCTGGTGTGCAGTAGCCTCAGCACCCTGGCCCTCAGATTCTCTGGGATAACCACCCACTGGCCCCAGAGTAAGCAGCCCCTTTCCAGAGAAAGCTCTATTCTGCGCCTGAAAAACGGCTTGAAATGTTCCTCGGGGGGAGAGGTGGGCCACCCTTTTCTAACCCAGGAACTAACTTGGGCCAGGATCTTGTCGGCCGCCGTGGCCTTGGCGAGGTCGGCCGGCACAATTGGGGGTGAGTCGAGAGACTCAATCAGCAGGACTTGGTGTTCCTGCTCTACCTCACACGTGGGGTCCCCTAAACTAGGGAGAGGGGATCGGGACAGGGCGTCCGCATGGGAGATCTCCTTCCCTGGGCGATAGACCAGCTCATATTGGTAGGCGTTGAGAAAAATGGCCCAACGCAGCATCCTGGGGGATAGAATTTGTGGGGTTGGTTTGCCGGTAGTGAAGATCCCCAGCAGCGGCTTGTGATCCGTCACTACCGTAAACTCGCGGCCGTATAAAAAATCGTGGAACTTCTTGGTTCCCGCGATTATTGCTAGGGCCTCCCTATCTGTTTGCGCGTAATTGCGCTCGGCTTTCGAGAGGGACCTTGAGTAGTACGCCACCGGGGCTTCCCTCCCGCTCTCCAACACGTGGCACAGGACCGCCCCCACCCCCACTGGGGACGCGTCACAGACTAGCACCACTGGTTTTTTCGGATCAAAATGGGTCAGGACCGCATCCGAAGACAGGAGTGACTTAAGCTCTTTGAATGCCCTCTCCTGCTTGTCCCCCCACCGCCAAACCGCATCCTTCTTAAGTAGCGCGTGCAGTGGCTCCGCGACCGATGCCTTCCGAGGCAGGAAGGAGTGATAGAAATTTAGGAGCCCTAGGAATGACTGCAGCTCCGGTTTCGCGGTGGGGCAAGGGGCGTCTCTCACGGCCGCTACCTTGGACTCGGAGGGTTTGATTCCGTCCGGGGTTACCTTAAACCCTAGAAACTCTACCTCCCTCGCGAAGAATACGCACTTGTCCCTCCTCAATCGAAGTCCTGCCCTCTCGAACACTGAGAGAACCCCATCTAGCCTCTTGGCTAACTCTAATTCGCTCCCCGCTGTTATCAACACGTCGTCGAAGTATGGGAGGACGCCTGGAAGCCCCTTTAAAAGGCGTTCCACGAGGGACTGGAAAATTCCGGGGGCCGAATTCACGCCAAACTGAAGGCGCGTTACCTTAAACGCCCCCTTGTGCATTATGATCGTTTGCGCGGTGGCAGCAGCCGGGGTTACAGAGAGCTGCTGATACGCCTGGGCCAGATCTAACTTGGCGAAAAACCTCCCCCCATGTAGCGTGGCCAGCAAATGGCTGACCACGGGCACCGGGTATGCATTTGGCCGAATGGCCTTATTTATCGTACATTTATAGTCCGCACAAATTCTGACCTCCCCATTTGACTTGAGGGCTGTAACAATCGGCGTTTCCCACTCCGCCGAGTCAACTGGAACCAAAATCCCCTGCCCCACCAATTTGTCCAGTTCCGCCTCAATCTTGTCCTTGAGGGCGAAGGGCACTCTCCTTGGCTTGAGGCGGATGGGCCGGATTTCTGGGTCCAGCTCAAAGGAAACCGGGGGCCCCTTGTATTTCCCGAGCCCCTTCTTGAAAACGTCCGGGTGTGCGTCGCACACGTCCCGCATTGGGTCAGTCTCGATGGCGTTAATGCCAGACAGCTCGATCCCCAGGGGAGCAAACCACTGCGTTCCCAAAAGGCAGCACCTCCCCCCTTTTAGGACCACTAGGGGCAGTTTCTCGGAGTAGTTCTTGAACTTCACCTTGAAGTTCCCCACCCCCAACACTGGGATCCCGTTTCCCTGCACGTCCCGTAGATTGGATCTCATGGCCCGCAGTTTGGGCCGTTTCTCTGGGGGAATGCGCATAAACTCTTTTTGGGACAGGATGGAATAAGAAGACCCCGAGTCTATCTCCATCCTCACTGGGACCCCCTGCAACAGTACCTCTATGAAGAACCGCCGGTGCTCCAGGCCCACGCGGTTCACGCCTTCCTCGCTGTGGCCGGCTGAGACCTTCCTGGTGCCGGCCGCCTTTCGTTGGTGCGTCTGGGAATGGCTGGAACTGCCCTTGTCCTCGACTCGCCCGCGCCTGCATACTCGGCCGATGTGTCCCTTTTGGCCGCAGTTGTGGCACTCGGCCTTCCAGAACGGACACCTCGTGCGGTCGTGGGCCGCCCCGCAACCGTCGCAGTGGCGGTCCTGCCGTTCTCGGGTCTGCCGCTTCTCACCTCGCTTCTTGATCCTCTGGACGTCGTCGTCCTCGCTGGAGTAGGGATCCGCTGTCGTGGAGGACTCCTCGGACGACGTTGGTGCGGCGGCGGGCGGCTTGGGGGCCCGCCAGGCCGTTTTCGCTGGTGTCCGCCGGGCCGCCTGCACTGGTGACTTGGCCCTCTCGGATGTGGCCCCTCGAGACTTGAATAGCCGGACGCCGCTCCTGGCCTCCTCGGCTGCTTGCGCCTCCCGCAGTACCTCGTTGAACGTGAGGCGATGGTCGCGGGTCATGAGCCTCCTCTGAAGCTCCTCGTCCCTCAAGCCGCACAGCATGCGGTCACGGAGGGCCTGGTCCAGGTCGTCCCACTGGCAATGCACCGCTGCAAGCCTGAGGGCCACCGTGTAGGCGGACACGGATTCGCCCGGTCGCTGGTCTCGCCTGTGGAACGCGACCCGGGCTGGGAAGATAGAGACGGGCGGCTGGAAGTGCTCACGCAGCCTCTCCAGGATACGGTCGATGGGCACCTCGTCCACCTTTCGGGGGGCCACCAGGGTCATCAGGATCCTCAGCGTGGCCAGCCCCACCTGAGACAGGAAGTGGGAGCGCATCTTTGCGTCGTCGTCGACGCCTGCAGCCTCCATGGCGTGCCGAAACTGGCACTCGTAGAGCTCCCATTGTTCGTGCTCGCTGACATCGAACTGGTACGGCTTGACCTTGGGATTCGCCATCGATCCCATCCTCGTCGCCAATTTAGTGTCTTGCACGGAAGACAAAGAAGGAGTCGCAGGAAGGACTAACACAGGTTTATTCATTGATGCTCAGCACGAACATGAGGTAATGGGGAAGATACATCTCATTATATACCATAACACAATACATTTGAATCTTGTTGCACGGTAGCTCATTGGCTGCTACCGGCGTGGCCTCGCCCAGGTAACGCCTCTCTTCTGCAGTTGTTTTCTGTAGCTCCTGATCATGTGGGGAATTTCCCGCGGCTGTTCGTGATTTGGGCAATGTGGACCATGTGAGACTGAACGCTCGCAGCTGCCCTCTATGGGCGGCTTGCTCACGTTCCTTAACAGCTGAGATACATTGTGATTGTGGACTGGTTACATTCATATATTTAAAGTAACATTGTACATGCATACATAACAGTTTCTTTATTAGACTTTTTTTTCTGTACTCTTTTTAGGATGAAACACAGTATGAATTGGTCCTTTAACAAAGAAGCCTCCTAGTGACTTTAGTGATCACATGCTTCCAAAGCAATAGGAAACTCTGCCTTATACAGTAATCCTCCTTCCAGCCTTCTTGTCATCCCACTCTTTAGGAAAGAAAATGACATGGGGGTTCTCTCTCCTTAATGGGTGGCTCATACCTATCAAGTATCCCATATTGGCCAGGATTTCCCATTTTCCAGCGCTCGTTCCTCCCCTTTCCTGCCGCCGTCCCGTATTTCAATGGCAGGGAAAGGGCTTACTGTGCATGCGTAGTACGGTGCGCATGCGCAAACTGGTTACTGTGCATGCACAGCCACAGTGTGCATGCACAAACAGGTTACTGAGCATGTGCTTCCACCCATGCACAGTAATTTCCTGTATTTTGCAGAGGCGTGCTTGATGGGTATGAGTGGGCTACGTGTTGCAGAACATTCTCCATGGGACAGGAGCTTTTTCCTTTGCAGGCGCACCCCCCAAAGAAAGACTCAGACACCGGTATATGGATAAAGGCATTGGGCCACTTTTATTGAATAATGCCCTAGTCCGAATTATAACTTTCAATTGGTACTCATCCAATTATATTTCTTAAGGCAAGCAGGCCGCAGTAACACTGGTAAGGTTCCTCCCAAAATTGCCAACGGCAATTGGCTACAATGTATCCATTTGTATCAATTTGTTTGTTAACACAAACAAATTGTTGACCGTAGTCAATAAACTATCTACTGACCCCACCCTCTGACGTGTATCCGTCAAATCACGGGGTGATGCATGCTGAAAAGCTCCTGCCATCACCCCTTGCCTGGTTCGTCGTTGACCGGTCAACGTTATTACACCTGTACCTGTCTAAGTGTTGGCCAGTCAATTGCGAACCTGCCGGATACCTATGGGTCATAAATCTTTACCTTACAAGTGCTACCCGCCACACGGGGAGGCTTCAATGAAGGCTCACCGCCCCCCCCCCCCCCAGACCGTCAGCTCGGTCAACAGGCCTGCTTGCAAATCTTCCAAAAAGAGGTTCATACCTCTATCCGACAGGTAGACCCCATCCCCTGCATACAGATCATAATTTTGTAAACTAATGGTGGGGTGTCGGATGACCATCCCCAAACCCTTGTCTGCCATGAACCGGGCAACTGCCCTGTTCACCGAGCGACGAGCGCGGTCAAGGGCACGGAGGTCAATACCTCCCCTGTAAGCGTGACGTGGTATGATGTCCGACCACAGCAGCCGTGTAAATGGCCATACATAATGCAAATAAGCTAGGTCTCTGCAAATTGCGAATTTTAAAGAAAGGCCAGTGACCTGGCCGAGGTCAGTGCCCCCGAGGTGCAGTACAAGGACATCAGGCAGTTCAGCATCCCTAATGGAGAAAAGGAATGGCCACAGTTCCCGCCATCTCATTCCACGCTTACCGTACCAACGTATGCATGCGGCTGCACGCAGTCCAAGCTGGGGTCCCCACTCTGTCGCCGCAGCATACTGCGCTGCCCAGTGCACGTAACTGTGGCCCACCAGCCATACTGCCACCGGTGTGCGGGGACACACAGGGTCTGTAAGAGAAAAAGAGAACAGTGACTTAAATGGTACTCATGTCTGAAGAGGACGAACATATAATGCCAAACGCATAGATCCCCATCTTCCCATATGGCGTATATCAACCTCAGAGTACCCAAATGCAGCTGCAGTTGGAGCAGCACCTATTCTAAATGAATAGGTGCCGTAACGAGCCTCTGGGAGGCCAACACTGGAAAGTGCCATACCGGTCACCTTCCAAAATTGAAATTTAGTAAGGGGAGATCCATCCTGGTGGCAGAAAAACGGGCCAGGGTGTGTGCCACGCACTGCCAAGAACTCCTGTAGGGCACCAACCGGACAGATGTCTGAAATGGAACATTGTAGCAGTCTAACTCCACTGCCTACGCCGTGCTCATCAACTTTTGAGGACCGTATCCTCAGCTGAGCCCACTCATTAGAAACATAGACATCATCGAGTTCCAGTGCCCTACGAGTCGCATCCGCCTTAGACAGTAGTACCAACTCACTGATGCGGAGCGCTCCAAAGAAGGCCACCGTGGTAGCCGCATGAAAAAGAGCTGCCTCATACCTGTCAAAACATAGGTTAGGCCAGCCTCGTGCAAGGTGTGTGAGCACCCCTGGGGAAATTGGGTGACGAGTGTCCGGGCGGCGGCCACGTTCCCGTGTCCACCCCTCCAAAACATGCCATATGCGAAAATCGTTTATGCTATCAGCAAAACCCCTCACCTTTGCAATAAATGCCAATGCTGACAGCCTGGATGCTATAGTGCGGGGAGCGAGGCCCTGACTGTGTAAATAAACCATGAATTGTAAAACCTGTTCCACTGGAATGGGCTACACCTCGGGCAACTGAAGCTGCACACAAAAGCTTTTAAATTGAACAAAAGCATGATGATACGCCTTACGCGTGCGGGGCACCAAGGACATGCCAATCGCCCGGTTCACCTCTCCTTGCCAAATGTCCAAATCTCGGCCGGGAGTGGCGAGGGGAACTCCTCTGCGTCCGGAGCCAAGGCGCGGAACCGGGGGATCTGCAGGCAGGATAAAGCATCAGCAATATCATTATCAATGCCTGGTACATGTCTGGCCCTAAAAAGCACGTTGAGGCATAGGCTACGTAGCACGAATTGGCGAACTAAAGCCATCACCCTGGGTGATTTAGAGGTCTGAGCATTGACAATGTGCACTACTGCAGCATTGTCACACCAAAAGTGAACCACAGAGTCGGCCCACTCCTTGCCCCATAGCATCAAAGCTCCCAGGATTGGAAAAATCTCAAGGAATGTAAGATCGCGGAGGCGATCCATGCCCCGCCATGCTGGAGGCCATTGGCCATAAGCCCACCTCCCCTGAAAGTAAATCCCATATCCCAGGGAGCCGGAGGCATCCGACTGTACTTGAAACCTAGGGGAAACTAAAAGGTCAGACCTCCAAAAGGATACCCCGTTAAAGTCCCGCAGGAATGAGAGCCAAACCAAAAGGTCAGCCCGCATGCCCCTGGTTAGTCGGACCCTATAATGGCGCCTTGTCAGGCCGGACATGGCATCGCATAGGCGCCAAGCAAATGCCCTGCCAGGCGTAACCACCCTGCGGGCAAAGTTAAGATGGCCATGCAATACCTGAAGCTCACGAAGTGACACCTTACGTTTGGCCAGCAAGGCCAAAATCATCGCGGAGATCCGGGTGACCTTGTCAATGGGTAACCGGGATGCCTGTGCGACCGTGTCAATTTCAATACCGAGAAATGTGAGGGTAGTGGATGGGCCCTCGGTCTTTTTGGGTGCTAAAGGGACACCCAGTTCCTGCATTAGCATCTGAAATGTGGTGAGGAGACGCGTGCACGTGTCCAAGCCCCGTTCACCCCCGAACAAAAAGTCATCGAGGTAATGGGCTACAGACCGTGACCCGGACCTGCGAACAAAGGCCCACTGAAGGAAGGTGCTAAAACGTTCAAATGCTGAACAGGATATAGAGCAGCCAAAAGGCATGGCCTTATCTACATAGAACTTCCCTTGGAATCTAAAACCCAATAGCTCAAAGTCCTCGGGGTGCACTGGCAACAATCGGAATGCCGATTTAATGTCGCATTTCGCCAGGAGGGCACCAGGACCACAAGAGCACACCATTCGCAGGGCTTGGTCAAAGGACGTATACCTGACCGAACAAAGGTCGTCAGGGATAGCATCATTGACAGAATAACCCGACGGGTACGATAAATTGTGGATTAAACGAAATTCCCCCGGGGCCTTTTTGGGTACCAACCCCAGAGGGGAGACCTTCAGGTTGGGAAAGGGTGGTACAGAAAAGGGGCCTGCCATCCTCTTGGCCTCAACCTCCTTAGTGATACTCAGAACAGCCACCTCTTCCCTACCCCTCAGGGACAGTAAATTGGGTGCATCTTGGGGTCCCCGCACTCCTTTGAATGGGATTCGGAAGCCCCACTGGAAACCCTCAAGGAGGTACTTCGTGTCCTCTCTCCTTGGATAAGTTGAGAGCCATCGCTCCAACATATACACATTAACTGGGGAGGGGGCCTTTTGTCTGGCTAGCTCCCTCAGCAGCAGCTCTGCCCGCTCCCTGTCCACCTCTACCTCTGCCCCGTGACCCGCCGGCCCGCGGACATGCGGCGGCGGCATGGGGGCCAGCACAAGAGGGACATTCATGTTTGTATTGGCACTGCCGCTTATTACACCCACCGCTAGCCGAGAAGCTCCAACACAGCAAGCGGGCTGGAACCCCCTGCCCCGCCAGCTGGCGGGAAGCCTGCATTGGAGCAGCTCGCTGAATGGCATGGCCACAATGGTACCTCTCCCCAGTCGCCGGACGCGTGGGGGTCATGTACAATAGCCACAATTTCTGACAGGGCTCATCCCATCTCATCTCCGGGTGCAAGGGCACCCTCATTCTAAATTCCTCATCGTAAGCCAACCACGATGGGCCAGGAAAATCCACCACTGCCCTGTAAATATTGTCCAAATATTGGACCATAGGAATGGCCAGGTCAGGCCGGGCCCTGAGGTACACCACCATATAAATAAGATATGCGGGCAACCAGTTGGCCCAGGTGCGTGGTGGTTTACGACGGCGGGACAGCTCTTTGTCTTTGTCATCCTGTCCCTCTCTCTCCTCCTTAGTGGGCTCACGGTTCAATAGGGAGAATATATCCACGTACTCCCCCCGACAAATCTTTTCCCTCGTGGCCTGGGACAAATGATCACCAAGGGGCAACGAATAACCAGCCGTCGGCAAGGCCGTCACCGGCACATTAGGTACCCGGGGCATACGCAGCGGAACCTGGACAGTCCCTGCGATGCCTGGCACTGCCCCGGGGGTGGAAACCCCCACACCCAACGCTGCACCAGTATGGAACCAAGGGGCACTGGGATAGGCTGGCAACTGATGCCCACTCGCCTCGACATGATGAGGCCATGGCCACTGAACCCCCCCATTGGAAGTGGGCTGTGATGTGGGTGCATTAACTTGAACCTGATACTCACTAGGTGCACCCCCGTGAGCCGCCCCCACTGGGGGTTCCGGCCCATGGCGGGCATCGGAGCTCGCGACCGGGATCGAGCTCTGGGGCCGCACCTGACCACTCTCCTGCTGTAACTCCGGACGAACAGGGAGCTGCAAGACACCGGCCGGGGCAGGCCGGAGTGTCTCCAGCAGCTCAACCCGGCTGGCCGCTTGTTGCAATGTGGCAGCCATCGAGGTAGCCGGTGGACGCAAAGGGCCCCCCGCAGCGAGTGAAGGGCCACCTGAAATGGGGTTGCGTGTCATCCCTAAGGATGCCTCAAGCACAGCTAAACGCGTTAGCAATGCATCAACTGCCACAGATCCCCCAGTATAAAGTGGGCCGGGTGGGCCGGACGGCCCACCAGGCATTTGAGCAGGAACCCCAGCATGAGAGCCTGGGCCCGAATAGGGCCATGCCCAAAACTCCAGCTCATGAGGGGCCGGAGGTGGAACGTGCTGTGCACCAGCACCGGGCCCACCCCCGCTGATCGGGCCCATGGCCGGCAACTGCGGGCCGAGGGCCGAAGCCCCAGAAGGGCCGGTGGAAGGCTGACTAGCCAAGGGCCAAGCAGCCTGAATTGCCCCACCGGTATCGGTGGAGGTAGTGCCCTGCCGCGTGGGCGCAGCCCTGGTCCTCCGACCTGAGGGCTGCCCCTCGCGTTGCGCAGGGCCAAAAGTCCTCCCCGTCGGCCGCGGCTTCGTCGCCGAGGCCCTCCGTTTGGGAGGCATATCTGGATAAAGAGCAGGATCCCTTTCCAGGGATCAACCCAATCGCCAAAAACACAGAGCAGCCAGCAAACCAAAGGCTCTGTGGAAGATTCCTCCTTCCCAGAGCAGGGCTAAAGAGCCGAAGAAGCAGGAGAACAGCGACGGAGAAAACTTCTCCTCTCCATCGCTATTTTAAAATGGCAGCTCGGCTGCCTCGTGGCCACCCCTTTTATAGAGGGGTGGCCACACACCCTAACTAACCCGGATGTCTGAGTCCGGGTGGGGGGGCTCCGCAAAGAGCGTGGTGGCCATTTTGGCGCTGCGCTTTCATTCTCTGCAGGGAACAAGACAATCAATCTGTTCTTTTAATTTGAAAGAAAAGGATTTTGGGAGGCATGGCATACTGACTGAGCAACAGTGACCATACAGAAAGGAAAGGTCTGAAAGTAAGATCTGGAACTTCAACTGCTTGTCCTTTCCTTTTGGACAAGTTTAGTGAATGAGAACCAAGACACAGGAAACAGCCATGGGCTGGTTTAACTCAGGTTTATTGCATGGTGATCAGAGGGAACATGAGGTAATGGCGGATGCATAGCTCAATATATACTGTAGTGAAACATTCGAATGTGGCTCCACGATAGCCTATTGGCTATTGTCTGCGTGACGTCATTGTTAGTCACGCCCTTCTTGTCCAGGTGTAGGTAGTGGCGGGAAACTCCGCGCTGTAGCCTTTGATGAGTATGGACCGAGAGAGCTTGGACGCTCGCCGCTGCCCACTGGTGGTCATTAGCTCGCGTCCTCATACAGGGTTTATAGTGATACAGCTGAAGGCTATATTGTTACTGGTAGGAAATGATACATTGTTATCACATGAAGATGGTTACCCTATTAGAACACAACACTCCTCCCCCCTAGGATGAGACGAAGTCTCTCAGCCAAGATGGCTTATTTCGAACACGCTGGGGTCTCGGTGCGGGCTGCCCTGCCCCGGGTTTGCTACCTTCTCTTTGTCCCCTGGCTTCCTGTCCTGTAATTGGAGAGGGAGACTTGTTAGTGCCTTGCCGCGGTTCTGCGGCTTTGTCGGGAGGTGCGTGCTTTATTTGGGAATAACCGGGGGCACTGGGGGCTAACGAAAAACCCCTCTTCTCGCTTGGATGGGTGGGGGAACACTCCCAACCCCCCCCCCCCCGGCTCGCAAAATCAAAATCAAATTCGGGGGCAGCGGTCGCAAACTCCTCCCCCTCTCCCCCGGGCTCCGATAGGGAGTCGGGACCGCTGCTTCTCTTTGATAGGACTGGTGTATCAAAAGGATATGAGTCGGGATCGCTGCCTCCCCCCTCGTTTGGGACTGTTGCCCTTCGTTGTCTCCCCCTTGGGATAAACGGGTGGGGGAGGACCCTAACGCTGAGGCAATCTCCGTGCCGTCCGTGGCTTGCTCCCTGGGAACCCGGCTCCGGAGCTGATCCGCATGCCGCCTCCACAGTAGGCCGGTGCTCGTTTCCACCCGATATGACACTGGCCCCGTCTGTTCTACAACTCTCCCTGGTACCCAGGCTGGCCCGGTGCTGGCGTAGTTCCTGCAATGCACAGGATCGCCGGCGGCGAAACCTTTCAGCACCGCTACCCCTACGTTCTTCCCTTTGTCCTCGACCCTCGTCGGGTCTAACCTGGACAGAATCGTGGTCAGTTTTCTCCGCATCAGCAGCTCTGCCGGCGAGTATCCGGATGCTAAGGGGGTCACCCTATACGCTAATAGAAACTGACATACTTGGTGATTCAGGTCCCCCGAGCCCATGCGCCGCAGCGCATCCTTTGTTGTCCGCACCAGCCGCTCCACTTGGCCATTCGTGGCCGGGTGAAACGGCGCAGATGTTACGTGCCGAATGGCGTTTGCCTCCGTGAATGCCCTGAACTCAGCGGACGTGAAACAACTAGCGTTATCGCTGACCAGAGTGTCGGGTAAACCGAACGTGGAAAAGACTCTCCTTAGTTGGCCAATTGTGGTGGCGGAGGACGTGCTCTTTACCGGAATCACCTCCAGCCACTTAGAGTACGCATCCACTACCAGGAGAAAAACGGTTCCTCGGAACGGGCCAGCGAAATCTACGTGCACTCTGGACCACGGCCCCCTTGCTGCGTCCCATTCCCTATGCGGGAGGCGAGCCGCCTCCGGTCGGGAGCCTTGGCATGCCTCACAAGTGCCGACCATGTGCTCTATGTCTGCGTCCAGCTGGGGCCACCAGAAGTAACTCCGGGCTAGCGCCTTGGAACGGACGATCCCCGGGTGGCTGACGTGCAGCAGTTTGAGCACCCTCGGTCGTAGGGCTGTAGGGACCACCACCCGTTGGCCCCACAAAAGGCACCCCCTCTCTAGGGACAACTCTATTTTTTTCCGAAAAATGGGTCGAATTCCGTACCTGGGGAGGACGCCGGCCACCCCTTCTGAACCCATGAGCTTACTTTCTCCAGCGTTCTATCCTTGCCTGTCGCCCTGGCAATGTCGGCTGGTACTATTGGGGGTGAATCTAAGACCTCTATTAACAATACCTGGTGGTCTCTCTCTACCCCTGCCTTTTGGTCGCCCGACAGGGGCAAAGGAGACCTCGAGAGTGCGTCTGCATGGCTGATCTCCTTCCCTGGCCGGTATTCCAATTCATGTTGGTATGCGTTGAGAAAGATAGCCCACCGCAGCATCCTCGGGGACAGGATCTGTGGCGTGGGCTTATTTGCAGTGAAAATTCCTAACAGTGGCTTGTGATCGGTCACGATCTTGAACGGGCGACCATACAGAAAATCGTGAAATTTTTTGGTTCCCGCTACTATCGCTAATGCCTCCCTGTCGGTCTGTGCGTAATTCCGCTCTGCTTGGGACAGGGACCTTGAATAAAACGCTATCGGGGCCTCCCTTCCGTCGTCCAACACGTGGCACAGCACCGCCCCCACCCCCACCGGGGATGCGTCACAGACTAAGACTACTGGCCGTTTGGGATCGAAATGAGTCAGGATTGCCTCGGATGTTAGGAGTTGCTTTAACTCTTTAAACGCCCTCTCTTGCTCGTCCCCCCACAGCCAAGTTTCCTCCTTTTTAAGCAACCGATGGAGCGGTTCGGCCACCGACGCCTTCCGTGGAAGGAAGGTATGGTTAAAATTGAGGAGCCCCAGAAATGACTGTAGTTCGGTTTTGGATGTGGGGCGAGGAGCCTTCTTGATGGCGGCTACTTTGGATTTGGACGGCATAATTCCCTCGGGTGTGACCCGAAACCCTAAAAATTCAACCTCTGTTTCGAAAAAAACGCATTTGTCTTTTCTCAGCCGCAGCCCCGCTTTCTCGAACACAGTCAGTACTTTATCCAATCTCTTTGCCAGTTCGGCCTCACTCCCCCCTGTTATCAATACGTCATCAAAGTAACACAACACTCCCTCCAGCCCCTTCAGGAGGCGTTCCACAATCGACTGAAAAAGGCCGGGTGCCGAGTTCACGCCGAACTGTAAACGCGACACCTGGAACGCCCCTTTATGTGTAACTATTGTTTGTGCCGCTGCCGTGGCGGGAGTCACAGGGAGTTGCTGGTAGGCTTGTGCTAAATCAAGCTTAGCGAAACACTTTCCCCCATTCAGCCTGGCCAGAAGGTGGCTGACCACCGGCACCGGGTATGCATTAGGGCGGATCGCCTTGTTAATTGTACACTTATAATCAGCGCAAATGCGCACCTCCCCGTTAGCCTTTAGTGCTGTTACAATTGGGGTTTCCCACTCCGCGGAATCCACAGGAACAAGAATCCCCTGGTCCACCAGCTTGTCCAGTTCCGCCTCTATTTTGTCCTTTAGTGCGAACGGCACCCTGCGTGGTTTGAGTCTTATCGGGCGGACCTCCGGGTCTAGGTCGAAGGCTACAGGGGGTCCCTTGAACTTTCCCAGACCTTTTTTAAAAACGGCGGGGTGCGCGTCGCAGACCGCTTGTATTGGGTCCGCACCCACGGCATGCACCCCCCCTATGAACAAACCCAAAGGCTGAAACCACTGTGTCCCGAGGAGGCTACAACTTCCCCCTTTGAGAACAACCAGGGGAAGTTCCGCAGAATGTCTCTTAAAACGGACCCGAAATTTCCCGACCCCCAACACTGGAATGCTGTTCCCCTGTACGTCTCGTAGCGTGGACCTCAACGTTTTAAGTTTGGGCCGCACTTGGGGGTCGATTTTCAAGAACTCTCTCTGGGGAATTATAGAATAGGAGGACCCCGAGTCAATTTCCATCCTAATAGGGGCCCCTTGTACTAGTACCTCAACGAAGTAATGGGGTTGTCCCGCGGACACGCTGAACACGGGAGCGTCGTCCTCGCTGTCGTCCGAGATGCGGCCCACGCCGTCCTGCTTCCTCGTGGTCCGGGCGCCATCTTTGGACCTCGCTGGACGGTCCGGTCTGGCCGAACGGTCTTGTGAATGCCTCCGGCCCTCTTTCCGCTTCCTGCACGCCTTGGCGATGTGCCCCCGACGGCCGCAGTTGTAGCACTCGGTTTTTCTGAATGGGCACTTCGCGCGCTCATGGGCCGCTCCGCAACCATCGCAGCGGCGTCCTCCTTTTCGGACCTTCTGGACCTCCTCGCCGTCGCTGCCTTCCGTAGACGACTTCGAGGTTCGTCGGGTTGCGTGCACCGACTGTCCGGACTTTCCGTGCACCGAACTCTCCGCTTTGCCGGCCCTAGGACGCCACTCACGCCACTGGTGCATTTCGTCTACCCCAGCATTCGTGGATTCCGCGGATTCCGCGGCCTCCACAACCTCTGCCAGCGTGGGTGGTGGCTCCTTGTTCATCAGGCTGCGCTGCACTTCCTTGTCCTTCAGGCCACACAGAACTCCGTCCCTGAGGGCCATCTCTAGGTTGTCCCATTTGCAGGGGGCGGCTGCTATTCTCATGGCTGTTACGAAGGTCTCAACCGACTCGTCCGGCGCTTGGACTCGCCTCCAAAACGCGCTCCGAGCGGGAAACATTGCCCTCGAGGGTCGGAACCGCTCACGCAGCAGTTTCATGATGTCCTCGGCTTTGAAATCACTCATCTTCTTCGGTGCAATGATGCTCACCAGCGTTCGCTTGGTTTCCATCCCAAGCATTCGGGTGAGGATGGCCCTCTTCCTTTCCTCGTCGTCTTTGACTTTGAGTTCCACCAATGCCGCCTGGAAGTCCATCTCAAAAAGCTCCCAGTCTTGCGGTTTGGTAATGTTGAACCCGCTCTGTGCCCTGGCTCCTTGGGAATCCATTATCCCACCTTCGTCGCCAATTTAGTGAATGAGAACCAAGACACAGGAAACAGCCATGGGCTGGTTTAACTCAGGTTTATTGCATGGTGATCAGAGGGAACATGAGGTAATGGCGGATGCATAGCTCAATATATACTGTAGTGAAACATTCGAATGTGGCTCCACGATAGCCTATTGGCTATTGTCTGCGTGACGTCATTGTTAGTCACGCCCTTCTTGTCCAGGTGTAGGTAGTGGCGGGAAACTCCGCGCTGTAGCCTTTGATGAGTATGGACCGAGAGAGCTTGGACGCTCGCCGCTGCCCACTGGTGGTCATTAGCTCACGTCCTCATACAGGGTTTATAGTGATACAGCTGAAGGCTATATTGTTACTGGTAGGAAATGATACATTGTTATCACATGAAGATGGTTACCCTATTAGAACACAACAACAAGTACTAGTAGAAATTACCCACCCAACCACAAAAAGCTGAAACTAAGGACAAATAAATGGTTACAGAACCAGAGCCCATGCAGGGAGGGGGCAACGTCTTATAAAGGTGCCAGTGTGTACTTTCTAAAACAGCACCAGTGGTTGCATCATAAAATATAACATGTGTGACAAGAGGATGGTGTTAAACCAAAGGCAGGTTGTGATCTAAACAAGGGGGTACTTCATCCCCACCCACCAAATTATCAGGATATGGTCCTCTTCCACTTGGTCCATATGCAACTTATCTGTAAAGGGTCACTTAGGGTATTTGTACAGGGGGTGAGCTAAATGTCAATTAGCCCCTCCCTCTTCCAAAAGTATCCTGAAAATGAGTTAGACATGCTCTGACACATTTTCCTGTCTCCTAGGAATAAGTGAGAATTTCATTTATCTGAACTGACCTGAATTCACAACAATCAGATATCTGAGAAGCAAAACAGACAGACATACCCACCCCTCTATGTCACTTTGCCATTTCCCATAGAGGATACTGAAGTGAGGCTGCAGGCAGCCCCCCACCTTTTCTCCAGCACATATCTCTTTTGAAATAACTCACAAAGAGGAGTGCAATGAATAATCCAGCAGTGGAAACCACTTCAGTTTGAGAGGTCACTGAAAGATGTGGAATACCAAAAGCTAAGAGCCTGAAATTAAATAGAGAACGGTTGCTGTTAAACATCAATGAAGCAGGTCTTAGAAGTTTTTGGATTCCACAAACCAACCCCAAAAAATGGAAGACAGTTGCAATTTTTGAAAAACTGTGTTTACAGACGAAGGTATTTCATTACAAGTCCTCTCCAATAAGAGGAGAAAGCAGAGAAAGTTCACCTTACAGCACTGCAAACTCCAAGTGACCCTTGAAAAGAAAGCAGCTATATGAGCAATAGCCTGCCTTTTGAAGATTCAAAGATATTGTCACCCAAAGAAAGAAATTATTTAACTTGAGAAGTGCTGAGAGCATCTATCTTTTGACTGCACAATTATTAAAGTATTGATGTTCTTGCTTTGTTTTTCCCTGCTCCAGTTTTTGCTGTTAGTCAGTCATTCTCCCTTCTATTTTTGATGCAACAGTTTTGCAATACCCGTGAAGTTCCAAAGTAGCTACAAGAATGAAGAGTAGCTTCAACAATCTTCCAAGAGTCTTATGTATAACAATGCCTAGTGTTACATTTGTGGGCAGCACAAGTTTGGCTGCATCCCCAAAGCTTGCCGAATTTCAAAAGAAATATTTGTCAATATGTGTGGGTTAAGCTGAAAAATCCAGGGTAAGTACAGTAAAACCTTGGGTTACAACGGAGGTCTGTTCCAACAGCCTCTGTTGTAGCATGAAAAAATCATAACCCAAAGCACATTTTCCCATAGGAATGCATTGAAAATAAAAAAATAGGTCCTGACCGGACCAAAAATAATAATTAAAAAATACAAAAAACCACAAAAACTACAAAAAATGGCAGATGCGATTGTCCCTCATCCCCACAAAAGCAATGGAGCAATCTCTCTACCTTTTCCATGCTGTTTGGGGACCTTATCTGATGACGACAGCATCTCCGCAGCAGTAAGCACTGCATTGTGACATTGGGTGGAGGGAGTGACCATTTTGAATTCTGAAATAGTTGTTGTGGCCATTTTGGAATTCAAAATGAACAAAGATTCTTCTTCTTTCATATCTGGTCAGACTTTAAACTGCCTAATGAAGCCACCTTCTTGGCTTTGTCATTGACCAAAATTACGTCCTCATCAGTGTATTGTTTTCTACCAGCAGCCCCCACTTAAGCATGTTGGTCTTAAATTTAGGAATTCCACCCCAAAGCCTGTTCAGGGTCCTCCAAGTGACATAGGGGAGGTCAGGTTCCTTAGCCATATCCTCCTTTAATGTTATTCCTTGTCCAGTGAGCTCCTTCTCTCTTCTTCTGATTTGGTTTTACTCTTGCTTACCCTTTACCATTCCCTTCGTTTGTCGAGATTCGGAGACTCTCACATTTTCTCAAGGTTCCACAGGCTGGCCCTTCTCGTGCGAGGCACAGTGGTGTTCCAGTGCCCTGAATATCTCACCATCTGAAGTTCTCAAATTACTAATTCCTTAGTACTTAAGAGGTCATGTGGCACAGTGGTTAAGCTGCAGTTCTTGCAGCCAAAACTCTGTTCACTATCTGAGTGCAATCCTGTCAGACATGACAACCGCTCAGCCTTCCATCCTTTTGGGATTGGTAAAATGACTACTCAGCTTGTTGGGGGCAAAATGTTAATCACCTTGTAAACCACCCAGAGAGTGCCCTAAGCATGATAAGGTGGTATATAAGTGTAGTCGCTATTGCTATTGTTCCTTAGGGAGTGTTACTATAAACTAATTAATTACCATATTGGTATGTGAATGTCCTCTGAAGAGATATCTCGTTCCTGAATTATATTGTGTCTCTGGGTCCCAGTCTGGCCATTGCAAATGCAGTAGAAAGATCTATGTACATGAAAGTTGCAATTCTGTAACAGAATTATAAGACAAGGATCCAGAGAGAGACAGCAAATATAAAGGACATATATATGCTGGACACCCATCTGAAAGGTTTGAATATTAGTCAAGGGCTTATAGGACATTACCAAATTTGATACACCACAGCTAACAGTTTGTTATATGCTACTATATATGTTGTTATATTATACTACCTTCATAGAAACTACTCCAGTAGAATTCTCATCCACAGGATAAGCTACTTCACAGAACAAAGGATGAACTCACACGATTGTCAATAGATGCTGAAGGTTAAACTGTTTAATGCCAGATGTTTGTCTTGCACCCTCCTACTAACCATTTGCAATTCAACAGAGTGAAACTTTACAACTAATCCAAATAACAACCAGAGATCTTTTGCTATTACCAGTTGTAAAGAGCCATATTGATATGTATATTTATCTGTTACCTCTGTACATTGTTGCAATGGTTCCCAGGTGTGGGAGTAGCTGGGCGCAAGGAAGACACGCGAGACAATTGTGCGGTGAAGTCCAGCCCTGAATGGAGTTGGGTGGCACGTATTTATTACCCTGCCTTGGGGTGATACGTGTGTAAGATACGTGTGACCCCCTAATACAGAAGGCTTGCATACGTGGCATTTTCCGGTGGTCAGTACAATGCCTGTTCTTGGACATTGCCCTGTGGTTAATAGACAACCCACAACGAATTAAGGTCTGGGCTGGCGAAACCCATTGTTCCTGCCCTATCTCGGAGCCTTATGTGTATTGACTCCGGGTGCCTAGCTTGTCCTGGTGTCTGGTGTGGCTTATTTGCCCAACTTAATCTGCAGCCAAAAGCGGAGGATTGTGTATTTCCATTAGAGTCACCATCTTTGGTTTTTGCCCCATTTCTACTGTAACCTTCAGCCAAGGCTTTCTGATTCACTCCCCAAACTAACTAACTAGCCCGCACCCCAATGGCCTTTCCTGCCAAGACCGGTTGATCCCCGGATCTGTTGAAGGCCAAGCGAACCCCTGGGGAAAGGTTTAGCCAATTATTCCTGTGGGCAACCCACAGTACATAAATGATGTGTATCAATTGATGCCATGAAGTTTCACTCCTATGTCTGATGAAGTGGACTTGATCCATGAAAGATAACATTAAAATACAGCAGTTAGTCTTTAAAGTGCCACAATGTTTTTGAATTTTTGTTTCGTTTTGTTTGCTCTCTGATATGCTATGTAGATATGTGTCCCTTGATCTCATAATCTGATTTCTTAGCTGTTTGAGAAAGAGACTATAAGGTCTAGAACCAGCACCTCCTCACATACAATGAGTAGACAACATTTTGGCATATATGCTGGATTAAACATGCACACCTTGCCAAACATTATCTAGCTGACAATTTGGGCAGGGAAACCTTCTGCAGTTATGCTAATGGGGCAGGATCTAGGGGCAGATTCCACAGAAATAACTGGTTTTTATATTTCAAAATAAGTGGAATAACAAACATCATCTAATAGTACTAGACACAAACACCATAAAAATGTCTGGAGTTTAAAATTACCTTATTGCTCTATTGAATATTTGGAAGCCATGTGTGGAAGCCTGGTTACATAGAAGTAGTATACATATAGCACTATGCAAGTCTTAAACCATCACCAGCTGGTTTGGAGAAAATTCAACAAGTGGTAGGGGGCATAGCTCAGCCCTCAACCCACCCACCTAGACACACCAAAATTACAGAGAGTCTTCTGCTGACTCTCCTGTCAACCCTCTCATAGTTTGCTGGAGTTTAGAGTTAGGATGTCTGAGTTTGGGTCCTCCAAATCACTCATTGATTTTCCCCCAAACCAGCTGGTGGTGGCCCAAGATTTATGCACAGTACTGTGTCTGTTTGTGTAATTCTTTTAGAAAAATTCAGATAAACAAATAGAGATGACTAATCATCTCTAGTCAACAAGAGCAGAATTCTCACAAGGGTAGGATGTTCTAAAATGCTTCTTTCCAAAGCTCAGTCTCAGCTAACTTTCTGAAAATCAGAAGTGAAAGAGCCTGGCAGACCTGCACTGGAAGAGAATTCCAGAGCTGTGGTGCTACTACAGAGAAGGGATTATTTCAAATTAAAGCCTTCTGGGCTTCAATCAGGGTGAACAACCACAGTCCCCAATTCTGTGTTGTCTAGATGTTGTGTATGGATTGTAACTATATACTTGTTCCTTTAAAGAAGAATGTAGGGGTGTGTGGCTAAGATGGCCGGCGAGTAACATCCTGATCTGTGTGCTCGCGCTTATCAAAGTGGTAATCAATGAGAATAATGAACTAATGGAGTAAATTATTGAGCTATTTTGATGGGATAAGACTCCTCCTTGCTTGCCTGTTTGGAAAAGTTGTCGCAGGGCGGTCGAAGTTCGGGAGGTATTCTCAGTGGGAGAGGTGCGCGATGGAAGCCGCGGTTTCTCCAGCCGAGGAGCCGAGAACGGGACCAGCGAGACAGCGGTGAATCGAGAAAAGTGGAAAAATCGGCAAGAAAGTGAGTTAAGTAATTGATACAGCGATGGTAGTGTAGGAATGCATCTGGATTCTGTCAGGCTGCTTCTGACACATTTTGTAAACATAGGCCTCTTTGCCTGAGAGACAACGCTGTGCTTTAGGCATGCGTAGAAAAGTGAGAGAAATTCTTTCTCCTTATTTGGGTTATGTAGGTGAAGTTTCGTTTCTGGTATTCTCTGTCAGCCTGAGTTTCGTTTTCTGATATATACTCTGCCTGAATAAAGAAGTTAGTAGCGTTTGACCAGCCAAGGACTGCAGTGTGCTTTCTCTCTGTCTCTCTGTTTCTCCCTACGAAAAGCCTAATGAAGCAGGACTTCATGGGACTGATTGCTATCTTAAAGATCTGAGGATATAACTGCTGCTAATGAGGCTGACTGAATAAAGAAGATATCTTTACATGAAGCAGAATTCCAACAAGTGGCGCCCCGTGTGAGGCTTTGAACTACAATGAGAGAGCCTGCTTTGAACTCTGCTTCAGCAATTAACACCTCATAATCGACCGGGGAAGGTCTTCACTCATCTACGACCAGGCAAAAGGTCAGACCGGAGGAAAGGTCATAAATCGAGCTCGAAAATTCATCCAAAGTCAACTTTGGGTCTCACATTACGTGAGTGATTTTTTAAATTATGGGATGTTTGCTTTCTTCAGAAATGCAGGAACTTTGTAAAGATATCTCAGATCTTTTGCATGAGAATGGGCGAAAGGTAGATGAGAAGAAGATACAGCAGCTGGTTAAAGTTATAGCAAAATTCTGTCCTTGGTTTAAATATGAAGGTCTGGACTTAAAACAGTGGAAACAGATTGGGAGAGAAATGCAGAAGCATAATGGAATTTCTGTGTCAATATTATTTACATGGGAGGCAGTTAGGGACTGCCTTCAGAGACTTACTCCAAAAAATATTTTATTGTCTCAAAGACTTGATGGCCCCCTCCCACAGCTTTTGCCTTCAGAGAAAGGGGGGGCCATGGCAACCATGGCGGCCATGGCAACTGCCCTTCCATCATATGAGAAACAACAGCCTCCTGATGGAGGTGGAAATGGAGATGGGACATTATATCCTGCCTTGCAATTATGTCCTGAATTGCAACAATCAAGTGCTTTTAGCCCTACAAAAGACCTGTTCTCTGCTGCAATATTGCCAGCCGAGCATAAAAAACAGCTAGTGCCGGCTGATGGGGAACAAATGGCGGGGAACTCATCACAGATTGAAGTTGTTGATGCATGCAGAGTGGCAGAAAGCAAGGACTGTGTTTTAAAGAGCAGCTTAGGGGATCTCAGCCCCCCCGTGAATCAACCCTCATCACAAAAGCAGGAGAAGCTGAGTAGTAAATTTGATACCTCACGTTTGGGCAGGAAGATCCTGCAAAAATGGAAGGATGGCCCAAAGGAGGAACGCACAAAACCCAAGACAAAAAAGGGGTGCAAGTACAAACTAACAGATGCAGGTTGTCATAAGGTTGAGAATCATATGCTGGAGATGAAAGAAATACAGAGAAAGAGGGGGGTGAATATTTCCTGTATGGATAGCAGGCTGTGGCAAAAATACAAGGAGGAAGAAGACATACAGTTTTTTGCTGATTTTGAACTGCCCAACCCACAAACAAAGAGATACAGAGTGAGCTGTCCCACGTTTCAAGCATCAGGATTGCAGGGAAAGCAACTTGGACTTTCCTGTGATTTTCTTCTGTGTGAAAATTACTTGCAACTGCTGGAGAAGTCTTTGTGCCTTCACACCTCCTCGGCCTGCCTTACTGCAGATGGGTGTGGCTGGAGCATGAAGGAATGTGTGTCTGCCTGAAAAGCTGAAAAGGGGGGTTGTGTGGGATTGTCTTGTGAAGTCAGTGAGAAGTAATTTATGGCTTACTTTCAACTTGCCATTCCAAGAATTGAACTGGAGAGAAAATAGTGTTTTGTGTTTAAATTGTCTTCAATCAACGTTTGGTCTTTAATTTGGACATTTTAATTGGACCCTAAAAGTTTGTGTGGACTTTAAAGAAGAATTATAAAACCTGACAGCCTTTTTAAGAAATTGTCTACCTGCTCATGCTAATGAGATTTGTACTGTATTTGAGTTACCATGCTATGTTGATTATAAGTTATTGAATGCCTCTTTCACTTTACATCCAGTGGGAGAAGAAGAAATTTAATGCCTTACTCATGTAATTGGGTAGTAAGAATTGCTTTCTAGAATGCTATAGAGGCCTCCTTCATGTAAGGAAGAAAAAAAATGTTCATGTCTTGTTTATGCTTAAATGTTTTGCTTATTCTTTTGCAGGAGAAAGATCTGTCTTTGCTTATGTTATGTATTGTCTTATGAAACTGCATACCTTCAGAAGCACATGGCAGAGTTTCCAGTACTCTACACATGTAAATGGGTTTGTGATATTGCATTTGTGTTATATGTCACTCATGTTTCACGTTTAGTTACATGGTACTAGTAATAACAGGGCATGCTCCTGTTTCTTAGGGGAGTGTCTTCTTAAGCCATTGGTCATCTATTGGCAACAAGGGGATCCTGAGTGGAAGGATTCCTGCTGGAGCGATCCGCCCATGGAGAAAGGTTACTCAGCTCCAGGATGGTGGTTCACCAGTAAACTAACTTTGCTGACTTTTGTTTTCTTTCTTACTGTGCTTCCAGCTGTAAGAACAATGCCTCATGGGGGCAACCCCAACTTTTGGATTCGTCATGCTAACTATATGTTTGAGGTTCATGGTAAGAATGCAACGTTATACTATGAGCATCCACTGGCAGTGTCTCAAATGGCTTTTCTTCCGGCATTGTTCAACACACCTGAGCTGGTTATTGGACATTTGCAACATCTTGATAGGTCTACACTCTTCTCTAATCCTCCAGAACAATTTAACAACACCCGTTGGCGAAGCATGACATTCAAGAAATACACTAAAGGACTTTGTTTTTGCTGTCATAGTTCTGGAGTCTGGAATAGTAAATGGAAATACTGGACTCAAGCTCAAAGGGTTTTGCAGAATGTAGGCAATTATACGGGTTGTGATGATTATTTTGGTTATGGGGTAGTTATAACAGTTCTTATAAGCTTAATTATACCTTGTTTAACACTACTATTGAAGATATATATGATGTTTTTCCTATGTTTACTCTTGATTATTCTGCTATAGATAGTGGTTCAATTTGCAATGGATGGCAAATTAAGGATCCTAACATGTGGTTCTTTTTTAATGGAGTTGCCACGAATTTCCATCCAGGACAATATCAATGTGCA
The DNA here is from genome assembly GCA_035047345.1 of Bradypodion ventrale. NCBI lineage: Eukaryota > Metazoa > Chordata > Lepidosauria > Squamata > Chamaeleonidae > Bradypodion > Bradypodion ventrale. The sequence continues at coordinate 128,104,811 of JAWDJE010000003.1, forward strand.
GCATTGGGTTATTTTATCTGAATAATACTATTGAGAAAGAACTTCAGAATTTACAGGAGAGCATTACTAACAATGTACGCACTGATGTTAATCTCTTTGATTGGGTGACTTCTTGGTTGCCTGATTTATCTGTCCTTAGACAAGTTTTCTTTTATGGGTTTATTATTATTGTATGCCTTATACCTTTGTGTTTTTGCATTTATTGTATTCCTAATCTTATTTCTATGTGTAACACATGTCCACTGCGTAGAAGGGAGACATCGAGTTTTGCACGACGGCAATTGTACTCAATGAGGTATCATCCTCCGGAACAAAGTACCAGGAGTCAGGAGGGGTACGATGTCCAGGAGGACAGTGATGATGTATATGGAGGAGTAGTTATGGAGTATGATGACATGCAGGGGTATGATTAGCCGTCCCTCTCTCAAATTTAAATGAAAAAGGAGGACATGTAGGAATGCATCTGGATTCTGTCAGGCTGCTTCTGACACATTTTGTAAACATAGGCCTCTTTGCCTGAGAGACAACGCTGTGCTTTAGGCATGCGTAGAAAAGTGAGAGAAATTCTTTCTCCTTATTTGGGTTATGTAGGTGAAGTTTCGTTTCTGGTATTCTCTGTCAGCCTGAGTTTCGTTTTCTGATATATACTCTGCCTGAATAAAGAAGTTAGTAGCGTTTGACCAGCCAAGGACTGCAGTGTGCTTTCTCTCTGTCTCTCTGTTTCTCCCTACGAAAAGCCTAATGAAGCAGGACTTCATGGGACTGATTGCTATCTTAAAGATCTGAGGATATAACTGCTGCTAATGAGGCTGACTGAATAAAGAAGATATCTTTACATGAAGCAGAATTCCAACATGGTAGCTAGAGGTGATAGTGGATTGTTTGCCTGAAGAGACTGGAGGTTGTAAGAGTGAGTAAAAGAGGACAGAAGGGTGGCGAACGAGGCGATAATGGCGGCGATCTTGGAATTCGAAAATGGAGTTCGTTTCATGGATAATGGTTTTTGAGTGTTCCAGGGGAACTGTGGAGTGATTTGGTGGGTTTGAAAGTGGTATAGAAGAAAAGAGATTGGATTTAAGGCACCGGTCATCTCAGTGTTTTGTGAAGTTGAAGCAAGGAAGAGTGGTTTTTCTTTTTAAAAAGTTTGCTGGTTTGAGGAAGAAGGAGGAGGGGTTCCCCCCCGAAGCTGCCGAAGCCGCTGGGAAAAGGGAGTTACGATCACTCTAAGAGAGTGGTTTTCGCTCTTTTACTCCTTCTCTGTGTGGATTGTAGTTCTTACTTTTTCTTTTTTTATTCCTCCTTTTTCTTCCTTTATTAAAAGCTTGGAACTTGGGATTTTTTCTTATTTTTTTCCTTCCCTGTGAATCTGATACAAGTGGATATATTTGGCCATTTGTCTCGCCGGAAATACTGTTATATGCTGATGGGATTACTTTACCTTTTTTTTCTCAAGGAGGAAATTCTGTGCAAGATCGGAAGTTTTTAAAGGCAAACTTTATGAGCTTTTGTCACTTGGGGTGTATTGGCTGATTTTGGTGGTGAGCTTCCTGTGGATTACAATACTTACTGGTTGTTTTTGGTTCCCGTCTCCTCATGGATTACAACAATTAATTTTTCGTCGGCCCTCCTCTCTTATTCAAGTTATACCATGCTCAAAGGATTACTGTCAACTTTGGCTGCACTGGAATAGGTTTAAGTGGAGTGTTCAACGAGAGTATAGTACATTGCAGCGCTAAAACTTTCAGTGGATGTCATCATGGATAAGGGTACAAGAGGAAAAGCAAAGGAGGAGGAGCCGGTGGTGAAATCTAAGAGAAAGGAAAAAGCACCAATGGAAGAGGTTCCTCCATCATCATCACCACCACCTGAACCTTATGATCAAACTCAAATTATGGTGGAACTTGGCAAATTGTTTCAGAAGATTGAGAAGATGGAAAAGGCAAGAGTGAAGGATAAAAATGAAATGTTGAAAAAGCAGGATAAGGTGGTAACAACTGTTGTGGATTTCTCAAAAAAGTAGAATTAAGTTTGCAAAAAATAGAAGGAAATGTGAAATTGGTTCAAAATGAGGTGAAGGCTATGAAAGGTGAAATAAAAGGGACACAGGAAGGGGTGAGGGAGAATAAGGTGAAAATTGATGAACAGGAAAAAAGGATTGATGCTATGGAAGATATGATGAGAAAGCAGAATATTGTGATACGTCATGTGATTGAAAGGACGCCAGACCAGCTAAAAGATAGAGTTGTTCAGTGGCTAAACAAGTTGAGCATGGAAAAGGAATTTGTACAGGAAGACATTGTAAGTGCATATAGGGTGGGTCCAAGAAGAGGGAAAGTGGTTCAAAGAAATGTTTTGGTTAAATTTGCAAACTGGGGAGATAAACTTAGAGTAATGGGCGTCCCTCCCCCTCGCCAGGACTTAAGAGGCGAGGGGGCCTGCCGGGCGAACATCGCCGCCGCGCTCGGCCCCGGTGGGGGCGAAGAGGCTCGCTGGCCACACCACTGGCCGGCGTCCCGGGCCCCGCCCTCCCCCTCGCCAGGACGTAAGAGGCGAGGGGGCCTGCCGGGCGAACATCGCCACCGCGCTCAGCCCCAGTGGGGGCGAAGAGGCTCGCTGGCCACGCCACCGGCCGGCGTCCCGGGCCCCGCCCTCCCCCTCGCCAGGACTTAAGAGGCGAGGGGGCCTGCCGGGCGAACATCGCCGCCGCGCTCGGCCCCGGTGGGGCGAAGAGGCTCGCTGGCCACGCCACCGGCCGGCGTCCCGGGCCCCGCCCTCCCCCTCGTCAGGACGTAAGAGGCGAGGGGGCCTGCTGGGCGAACATCGCCGCCGCGCTCGGCCCCGGTGGGGGCGAAGAGGCTCGCTGGCCACGCCACCGGCCGGCGTCCCGGGACCCGCCCTCCCCCTCACCAGGACTTAAGAGGCGAGGGGGCCTGCCGGGCGAACATCGCCGCCGCGCTCGGCCCCGGTGGGGGCGAAGAGGCTCGCTGGCCACGCCACCGGCCGGCGTCCCGGGCCCCACCCTCCCCCTCGCCAGGACGTAAGAGGCGAGGGGGCCTGCTGGGCGAACATCGCCGCCGCGCTCGGCCCCGGTGGGGGCGAAGAGGCTCGCTGGCCACGCCACCGGCCGGCGTCCCAGGCCCCGCCCTCCCCCTCGCCAGGACTTAAGAGGCGAGGGGGCCTGCCGGGCGAACATCGCCACCGCGCTCGGCCCCGGTGGGGGCGAAGAGGCTCGCTGGCCACGCCACCGGCCAGCGTCCCGGGCCCCGCCCTCCCCCTCGCCAGGACTTAAGAGGCGAGGGGGCCTGCCGGGCAAACATCGCCGCCGCGCTCGGCCCCGGTGGGGGCGAAGAGGCTCGCTGGCCACGCCACCGGCCGGCGTCCCGGGCCCCGCCCTCCCCTTTATAAGGCCCCTTTATAAGACTCTGAAAGCAGGGGGGGGTTTGTGGGTGGGTTTGGTAGAATTGTTTTATTATGTTATTTTATTTACTTGAAACATTGTATTAATATTGTATTTTGTATCTTGTATGTAAACCCCTTGTGTTGCCCTGGGGTCATTTATATGTTGTTAGCCGCCCTGAGTCGGCCATGTGTTGAGTAGGGCGGGATATAAATTGAATAAATTGAATTGAATTTGAATTGAATGGCCTTCTTAAAACAAGCTGGTCCTGGCACCCTGAAAATTGATGGCTCTGATGTGGAAGTATACAATGATATTTCTATTAAGGAAAGAGTCTGGAGATATAAGATGAAACCGGTAACTAAATTGTTGATGAAAAAAGGTGTAAGGTACAATTGGAGATTTCCACAGCAGTTGCGATTCTTTTTTGAAGAAAAATGCAGGTTATTGATGAGAAGACCGACCCATTGGAGTATTTGAGTTTGCTTGATTTGGTTAAGGCGGGTTCGGAGGAGTGGGTAACCCTTAGAAAAGATTTGTTGGAATCGGGTGCCATAAGAAGAGATTATGAGGGGGCAGATGCCGGTGGAACCACGGGTGGAGGCCCGCAGGGAAGAAAAGAGGAGGAGTTGTCATTGATAATGGTGGAGGAGGAGGCAAGTAAGGAGCAGTGAGTAATGGATTATGAGGTAATAATTTTTTATATTATTTAAGAAGGTAGAAAGGTGAGGATGCGCGGTGCACTAACTTATACGCACATCTTGCATGCCCCCCCTCTCCCCTCTTTGGAGATCGAAGGCGGCTTTTTTTCGAAGAAAGTGGGGAGAGTTGTATTGTGTGTTTTTTGTATGTTTTTTTTTTCTTAGTGGTAAGGGGTTTGTGATATCACGCCTAATGGAGAGTTTGGAAGTTAGAGAGGGTGAAAGTGAAAGAAATTATGAGAAGTATTAAAGTTTTAACTTGGAATGTAAAAGGTACAGGTTCTGTTCTCAAGAGTAGGAGGTTAGAATTGGCGTTGAAGAAAGATAGACCCGATATAGTCTTTTTCAGGAAACACATCAAAAATCAAAGGATACAAATAAAATTTTCTTAGGGTGGATACAACATTATGAAATGGCGTTTGGTACTTCAAAAGCGAGAGGAGTTGCAATCATGATTTCTAAAAGATTAGGATTTGAGATAATAAAAAGTATTGCTGATCAGGAAGGTAGATACCTGATTGTGAAAGGGAAATTAGATGATGAGGAAATAACTTTGGTGAAAATTTATGCTCCAAATGAACATCAAGCGGAATTTTTAGAAAAAGTTCGTAAAATTGTGGTGTTAGAAAAAGTGGTAAAGATGATAGTGGCTGGAGATTTTAATTTGATAAGGTCAAATTTAGATTGTACAAACTTAGCAAGGTGTGGAGCAGGTATTAAAGGGAATATTCTGGATAATTGGATGGTTGCATTGGGGCTGAAGGATTCATGGAGACAGATTAAGGGCTCGGAAAGGGCGTATTCCTATTTTTCACACGTTCATGGGTCCTACTCTAGAATAGATTATGTTTTTTTAACTGAAAACATGGTCAAAAACATTGAGGGAGTTGAAATAGGAATTTTTAAGGAATCAGATCATGCTAAAGTGATTTTGGAATTGAGGGTACAAAAGGATAATAGAAGAGGAAGAAACTGGAGATATGATCCTAACTTATTTAAAGACCAAAAATGTAAAGAACAAATTATAGAAAGCTGGATGGAAAGCTAGCAGTGGAACGATAATGAAGAGGTAAATTTTAATGTGGTCTGGGATGCCATGAAGTCGGTTTTTAGAGGGGAAAGTATAAAGTTGGCAAGTAACAAGAACAGAAATTATAAGGCAGCACAGGATGAAAAAGAAAAAGAAATAAAGCAATTACAGGAAGAACATTCAAAAAAGAAGGACAATTTTTTTTGTCAAATTACAAAGATTGAAGGCAGAATTGATGGGTAAGGATATAGAAAAAGTAAAAAGAGATTTGATATATTTAAATAGAGAATATTTTGAATTCAGTAACAAAAATTCAAGATTACTGGCAAGAACGGCCAAAGCTAAAAGGGAAAAAAGGGAAATTGGAGTTTGGGTTAATAAACAAGGGATAAGGTGTAATAAAATTAGTGATAAATGTAAAATTGTGAAGGATTTTTATCAAGCACTATATGCAAAAAAAGAGATAGATTTGGGTAAGCTTAAAGGGATTTTGGAGAGGCAATTAGTGAGTGGACTAAAGCAGGAACACCGGGATAAAATGGAAGAACAGGTCTCCGAGAAAGAGGTAAAGGAAGTAATTAGTGGTTTGAAGTTGGGGAAAGCCCCGGGAGATGATGGACTACCGACTGAGTTTTATAAGGAATTTAAAGATGTTGTGGTACCAAAGCTGGTAAAGTTATATAACCATATTCTAGATGGTGGACAAATCCCGACTTCATGGTATAGTACTACAATTGTTCTGCTGCCAAAATTGGGAAAGAATTTGGAAAAAGTGGAATCTTACAGACCAATTTCTCTTATAAATCAAGATGCCAAGATCTTCACAGCAATACTGGCTAACCGTTTAAATAAATTCATGGGAGAATACATAAATGTCGATCAAGTAGGTTTTTTAAAAGGGAGACATATGGCTGATTTGACCAGGAGGGTGTTAGATTTAATTGATAACGTTAACCAAATGAAGGGAAAGGTGGGGTTAATATCTTTGGACATTTTTAAAGCATTTGACTCTTTACAATGGTCTTCGATCAAGGAAATAGTTAAAAGCTATGGATTTGGGGATAGATTTAGAAGGGTAATTGATCTGTTATATCAGAAAGGGATTGCTAAAATTAGAGTAAACAATGAGGTTACAGATGAGGTAAAGCTTGAGGCAGGTACTAGACAGGGCTCTCCTCTTTCCCCTATTTTGTTCATTATGGCAATGGGAATTCTGGCTAAAAATATAAGGGAAGATACAAATATAGAAGGGATAATGGGTAATAAAGTAAGTATGTATGCAGATGATACATTGCTAATGGTGAAGCATCTGGAGGGGGTCATGGATAGGATTAAAGCACAAATAGAGGACTTTGAGGATATAACGGGGTTGATGATAAATTGGGATAAATCGGAAATGATGCTGTGTAACATGGGGGAAGAGGAGAAGGAAAAGATAGTGGAACTATCTAATATACAAATCAAAGATAAGTTGAAATATTTGGGGATAATTATTTCAAATAGATTGGAAGAACTTAAAAGATTGAAGTATGATAGCTTGAAAACAGAATTTAAGACTAGAATACAAGGTTTCCAAAAGTTGAAGTTGTCATGGTTTGGGAGGATTGCAATCTGTAAAATGATGTTGTTGCCGAGAATTAATTTCCTATTTGATGCACTTGCAATTCAAATGAAGGAAAAGGAGATTAATGAGTTCTAAAAGATGTTTAATAATTTTTGCAATGGAGGTAAAAAACCTAGATTATTAAAGAAATTCTGGTACCTGCCTCAGAAAGAAGGGGGTTTGGGAATGCCAAATTTATTAGATTATTATCGTGCATTTCAAATTAAGAATGTTGTGAAGATTTTGGCAAGAGAAAAAGTAATTTGGGAGGAGATTGAGATGAAAGATTACAGGACTATTGGTAAAAAGATTTTTTTGGGAGATAAGGTTAAAATGATAGCTACCAGTAATACAATAATGAGGGGACTCGTGAATGTGTGGAAAAGATTAAAGAAGGACTTGGTCCCAGATGTGTCTCCAATTTTGGAATTGGCAGATATGGCGTGTTTTCCGATAAAAATAGATAAAAAAATAAAGGAAATGTTGGATAAAAATGAAGGTTTTTTTGGTGAAAGATTGGTTAAGGATTTGCGGAGATGAAAACAAGAAGAAAAAATTGTTTGAACAGTTAAAATTGGATTGGTTTCAGAAAATGAAGGTCAATAATTGGAATAATAAATACAGAAGAGAATTATATATAGATAGAGAAAAGACGGAATTTGAAGAATTGGTTTTAAAAATTCGAAAAGGAGAAAAAAGCATCAAGGGCTTAGTAAGTAAACTTTATGCCTTAATAAATAGGGGGGGTGATCCACAGGAAGACTTGAAATTGAAGTGGGAACAGGATTTGAATATAAAGCTAGGAAAGGATGAATGGAGAAATGTGAAAAAAGAGGATAATGAGAACTATGTCAGTAAGAATTAAGGAACATAATTATAAAATGTTGTGGCAATGGTATCTGACACCATTGAGGTTACATCAGATTGATAATAAAAAGGATAGTCTAAGTTGGAGATGTAAAGATACTGTTGGAACCTATGAGCATATGTGGTGGAGCTGTAAAATGATAAAGGATTTTTGGAGAAGAATAGAAAAAGAGGTTGGGGAAATAATGGTAAAAAAATTAAATTGGTGTCAGGTACCATTATGTTAACAAATGTGGATGGTATGCATTTAAACAAGGAGGAAAAAGAGTTATTAGAAAAAATGTTAACAACGGGCAGACAATGCATTGCTAGAAATTGGAAAAATGATGTAACTATACAGATGGGAGAATGGTATAAAGAAATGTGGAACCTAGCATTGAATGATAAATTGACATGGGAGATAAAAGTAAAAAGGGATAAATTGAAGGAAAATAGATTTTGGAGTATTTGGAAGCCTTTTGTTGATCACTCCCTTATGGGTATGGAATGCTGTAGACCTGTACCATTTCAAAGTAGTTTTTGGAGACAATATTGAGACCGAACTCTCCGGGGCAATGTAAATAAACACTGGGTGAATTGTAAGTGAATATTGGAGCTTGATAGTTGTATCTGAATAATAGTACTATTGAAATGTTTTATGAATTGGTTATAGCTATAGCGTTAATTTTCAAGTGGATGTTTAATACTGTGAGTAGTTACAATAGATAACAGTTCAATTATCATGTATGTGGTTATCTTTTATGAAACTTATGTATTTTTTACTCTTTATGATGTAGTGTTCTGTGTTTGTCTGTATAATTTTTTTTTGAAAATTAGTTAATAAAAATTATATTTTAAAAAAATAAAAAATAAAGATGAATGTAACCGGTTCCACAGGAAATGCATACTTATCATAGCTTGTATTGAGACATTGTATCCAGCTGCATAATAATGCGAACTGCTACCAGTGGTGGTAGCAGTGAGCATCCAGCTCACATGGTTCATATTTCCTAATCACCCCAGCCGCGGGAAACCTTCCCGCCACAGATACACCTGGACAAGAGGGGTGTGTCTCAGGATGACATCTCTCTGACAGTAGCCAATGGGCTACCGTGTAACCACATTCAAATGTATAGTGACCATATAAAAAGAGCTGTACTTCCGCCATTACCACATGTTCGTACTGTACTCCATGCAATAAAGATGTGTTAAACCAGACTACGGCTGATTCCATTGTCTTGGTTCCAGAACACCAAATTGGCGACGAAGGTGGGATATGGCGTCCCAGAAGTCAAAGATCTCTGAATTCGACGTGAGACATTCCGAATGATGGGATCTATACGAGCTGCATTGCTGAAATGCGATGGATGCTGCCAACGTTACTGAAGAGGGAAAGAAACGCTCCCACCTCCACATGAGCACCAATTTCCCCACTCTGCTGGTTGGCCTCCTGGCGCCAAGAAAAGTAGACACCGTACCCCTCAAGGAGATCCTAACAGACCTGTGAGGACACTTCAAACTGAAGGGGACCTTCTTTCCGTCCCGAGTAGTGTTCCTGAGGCAAGACCAACACCCGGGTGAGTCCGTGGGGGACTACGTGGTGGCCTTGTGAGTAGCGGCCGGCCCGTGCGAGTGGGAGAACTTAGACGTGATGCTCAGGGACCAGCTGCTGACAGGTCTATGGGACGAGGAGACCCAGAGGAGGTTAATGCAGCGGGGCCGCGACCTGACCCTCAAAGATGCGCTGAGCGAAGCCCTGGCTGCTGAGGCTGCGAGGAGCTGGGTAAAGACATTCAGAGTATGGCCCCCAGCTCTAGAGGGGTCGGCCGTCGTGGTGTAAGCCACATGGCATGCTCCGCGGGCACCGAGGAGCCCCCCATCATGCCCGGAGACATCTTGCTCCAGCGAAAACAACGACGTCCAAAAGGTACAAAAGAAGTGGGCAGAGGGTAGGAACCGCAGGCAAGGGGACCGCTGATGCGACGGCTGTGGAGCATCCCACGACCGAAGCAAGTGCCCATTTAGGAAAGCCGAGTGCCACAACTGCGGCCGGCGGGGCCAAATCACCAAGGTGTGCTCATGCCCGCGAGGCGAGAACACCCCACAGAGGCAGGATGGCGTAGGCAGAATCTTCAACAACGGAGACCCAGAAGCGCAACACGTATACCGAATGGCCTTCGAGGACGACGATGTGGCCGGCCACAGTGTGTCTTTAGGGCACCCCCGTTTTTTGGGTGAGGTACTGTTACAGGGGGTCCCAGTTAGAATGGAAATAGACTCTGGGTCGTCGTACTCCATTATTTCCCAGAGGGAATTCCTGCGCATTCCCCCAAATGAGCGACCCAAACTCAAGGCCCTAAAGACTCAGCTGCGGGACGTTCAAGGGGTCGGAATCCGATTGTTGGGGGTGGGGGAATTCATGGTACAATTCAAACACCACAGGGGGAAGCTGCCCCAGTAGTCCTGAAGGAGGGGGGTTGTTGTCTCCTGGGAACACAGTGGTTCAGGCCCCTGGAGATTTCAATAGAGGGGATCCATGCCAAAGTCCTTTCCAGTTGTCTGGAGGCGGTTGGGGTCTGGATGGGGGCAAATGGGTTACAGCTGAATCCTAGTAAGACTGAGTGGCTGTGGATGGGGGGGGGTCCTGTGCTATCCCGGGAGCTACCATCTTTGGTTTTGGATGGAGCTATTTTGCGCCAGACCGACCCGGTGCGCAACTTGGGGGTCCTCCTGGATTCGCGGCTGCTGCTAGAAGAACAGGTGGCGGCTGTGGCCAGGAGGGCCTTCGCCCAACTTCGGGTGATTCGCCAGTTGCGCACGCTCCTGGACTGGGACTCTTTGCTCATGGTCACTCATGCTCTGGTGACCTCCAGACTAGATTATTGTAATGTGCTCTACATGGGGCTGCCCTTGATGACCATTCGGAGGCTGCAGCTGGTCCAGAATGCGGCGGCCCGGGTGGTGATGGGGTGTGGACGTTATGCCCATGCCTCACCACTGCTGCGGGAGCTGCACTGGTTACCCGTTTGCCTCCGGGTGCAATTCAAGGTGCTGGTTTTGACCTTGAAAGCCCTATATGGTAGTGGGCCAGGTTACCTTAGAGACCGCATCGCCCTAAGGACGTCTGTCCGTCCAACCAGAGTGGACCGGAGGGGCTCTCTAATAGTGCCATCGGCCAGGGGGGCTCGCATCTCTGGCACAAGGAGGAGAGCCTTCTCTGTGTCCGCACCGGCCCTTTGGAATCTCCTGCCTGTGGAACTGCGTCTCCAGACGAAGTTGTTGCCCTTTAGAAAAGAACTAAAAACCTGGCTGGCGGGCCAAGTTTGGGGTGCAGGTGGAGGGGTGGCTTCCATTGGGTGGTTAATATAGGGGAGGATGCCTGCCCCATGGTTTCTTCAGTTCCTGCACCCCTCTCTTTTTAGGGGTGGGTTCTTATTGCTGGTTTTTATCTGTTTTATTTGTTTTTATCTGTTTTTACCCACTGTTGTGAACCGCCCGGAGTCGGCTTTGGCTGAGTGGGCGGTATAAAAATTTAACAATAAATAAATAAATAAATAAAAATTGGGTCTGACCCCATTCAGGATGTTTGCAATGAACACCCGATGGTATTTGAAAAGGGGCTCGGGAAATTCAATGGCCCCCCAGTTTCATTTGATTTGGACCCAGAAATCTAGCCCATTCGGCTCAAGCCTAGGAGGGTCCCATTCGCCCTCAAAGACAAAATAGAAGCAGAACTGGACAAATTGGTGGGCCAGGGTTTTTTGGTTCCAGTGGACTCTGCAGAGTGGGAAACTCCTATTGTGACTGCCTTAAAGCCTAATGGGGAAGTTAGGATCTGCGCAGATTATAAATGTATGATAAATAAGGCAATCCGCCCTAATGCATACCCAGTGCCGGTTGTTAGCCACCTGTTAGCCATGTTGCACAGGGGAAAGTATTTCACAAAATTGGATTTAGCGCAGGCATACCAACAGCTGGCCGTAACCTCAGCTGCCGCCGCTGCACAAACAAGAGGGCATTTAAGGTCACGCACCTACAGTTCGGCGTGAATTCGGCCCCTGGGATTTTTCAGTCCCTCATGGAACGTCTGTTTAAGGGGCTCCCCGGGGTCCTCCCATATTTTGATGATGTGTTGATAACAGGGGGGAGCATGACGGAACTGGCTAAGAGGTTGGGCAAAGTTCTATCTATTTTCGAAAAAACAGGGTTGAGGTTAAAGAAAAGCAAGTGTGTGTTCCTAGTGAGTTAAGTCGAGTTCCTTGGGTTTAAAATAACCCCTGATGGAGTAAAGCCCTCTGAATCAAAGGTTGCGGCCATCCAAAATGCCCCTCGCCCCACCATGAAACCCAAGCTGCAGTCATTCCTAGGGCTCCTGAATTTCTACCATTCCTTCCTGCCTAGGAAAGCGTTGGTTGTGGAGCCACTGCATAAGTTACTTAAGAAGGATGTGGTTTGGTGGTAGGGAGACAGTCAGGAAAATGCGTTTAAAGAATTGAAGAGGCTTCTATCCTCAGAAGCGGTCCTGACTCACTTTGACCCCAGAAAACCCGTAGTTCTAGTATGCGACGCCTCACCAGTAGGGGTGGGGGCAGTACTGTGCCACGTGTTAGACAATGGGCGGGAGGCCCCAGTAGCATTCTACTCTAGATCGCTATCACAGGCAGAGCACAATTACAGACAGGGAGGCTCTTGCCATAGTTGTGGGAACAAAGAAATTCGACGACTTCCTGTATGGTTGACCACTGCTGTGACCGACCACAAACCCCTACTAGGCATCTTCACCTCAGGCAAGCCCACGCCACAGATTCTGTCCCCCAGAATGCTCTGATGGGCTATCTTTCTCAATGCATACCAGCACACGCTGGTCCACCCACCCGGGAAAAGACATTAGCCATGCAGATGCTCTTTCCAGGTCGCCCCTGCCACAGTTAGGAGACCCTAAGTGCGAGGTGGAGGGAGACCACCAAGTGCTTCTGATTGAAGCCCTCGACTCACCCCTGATAGTCCCCGCAGACCTCGCCAAAGCCACGGCAAAGGATAAGACCCTTTCCTGAGTGAGCTCCTGGGTTCAGAAAGGGTGGCCAACGGTTTCCCCCAGGGAGGAATTCACGGCTTATGTTAGGAAAAGGGATGAGTTTTCCATAGAGAGGGGCTGCATCCTTTGGGGCCAGCGGGTGGTTATTCCCGAGTCCTTGCGCTCGAAAATCCTCAACCTATTACATGTCAGCCACCCCGGGATCGTTCGCTCTAAAGCACTGGCACGAAGCTACTTCTGGTGGCCCCAATTGGACGCTGACATAGAGCACATGGTCGGCACTTGTGAGGGTTGCCAAAGTTCTCATCCCGAGGAGTCCCGACTTCCCCACAGAGAATGGGACACTGCCCGGGGGCCATGGTCTCGAGTACACATCGATTTCGCAGGTCCTTTCAGAGGCTTCCTTTTTCTGTTAATAGTAGATGCATACTCCAAGTGGTTGGAGGTTATCCCCATGTCCAGCACCTCCTCAGACGCAACAGTAAAGCAATTGCACAAGGTATTTAGTTGTTTCGGGATACCAGACGTGCTTGTGAGTGACAACACCAGTACTTTCACGTCTGCGGAATTCCAGGCATTCATTGAGAGAAATGCCATTTGGCACATCACCTCCACCCCTTTTCACCCTGCCATGAATGGTCAGGCAGAATGCCTGGTGCGAACTACAAAGGAAGCATTGCAGCGGATGGGCCCCGGAGATCTGAACCGGCAACTGTGCCAGTTCCTGCTGTGCTACAAATTGACGCCACTTGCGTCTGGGCTCTCACCTGCAGAGCTCCTCATGCGCAGGAAACCCGCAACGCTTCTGACTAGGTTGGATCCAACCAGGGTGGAGGATAAAGTGAGGAACATAGAATTGAGAAGCACCAAAAGTTTTGGAATAGGAGAGCCTGTTTATTGTAGAAATTATGTGGGCCAGCCTGGGTCCCGGGGGTAATCATTGAGCAAATGGGGTCAATCCCTCCCATTGCAGGGCAAGAACCAGGAGAGAAGAGAAGCACGAGGGTCCCCGAACCAAGCAGAGCAGCCGCGCGTCCCAAGCACACATGCGGAAAACCACATTGGTTGAGGGACTTCGTCCCATCCTAGGGGGGAGGGATGTTGTGTATGGATTGTAACTATATACTTGTGCCTTTAAAGATGAATGTAACTGGTTCCACAGGAAATACCTCTGACATTACCACATGTTCCTACTGTACTCCATGCAATAAAGATGTGTTAAGCCAGACTACAGCTGCTTCCATTGTCTTGGTTCCAGAACACCAAACCAGACCAAATCATTCCATGGCGTTCCTTTAGATCAGGGGTTCCCAACCTAAGGCCTGCAAGCCAGATCTGTCCCATGGCACCATTTCATGTGGCCCCTACTCTTCCAAGGGCATTCAAGAAACAAAATGACCACCCCTTTAAAGCTGTTGGGACAAAAATGGCCACTCCATCATGCAGGCAGGGCAAAATGGTCATCCAGCCCCCAAAGCTGACTGAGAGAGTGTGACCCAGTCCCCAGCTTGAAAAGGTTGGGAACTCCTGCTTTAGATACTTGATATAGAACATATCAGTTATTTTCAGAATTACAGCACTCAGTCAGCACCCATTTTACTATGGCTAGCTAGGGTTTAGGAACCAGAATGCAAACAAAACTTTTCAATGCACTATGTAATGCAAAAAATAAATAAACCCAGATACAGTATAAAATGAAAAATCTCAGGGATTTTTTGTCACAATTTCCAAAATCCCTAGGCCAGCATGGCCTCTAGCATGACTGTAGGCCCAAAAAGTAATGTTTCTAAATTCTGAGAAGAAATGATGGCATTTGAAGCAATACACCAAAACTGAGTCCTAAAATCAAACACAGCAAATGGCTAGGCAGAGAGCAAGAGAGCCAGTGTAGCACCTGCAGATACTTTGACATGCAGCACAATATGCCAACGACATCTCTTTAAGCATATGCCTAACAACCTTCTTGATCTATACATGACTTCACTTTCTTTGCCACAGGTTTCCGTGTGTCTGCAGTCTCGTGGTCACTGGCACCGTATCAAGCCTAAAAATAAAAAGACAGATTGTCCACTTCAGCTGTAATTACAGAATGAAAAAGCCCTAAGGGCATGGAGGGTGGAGGAAGAGGAAGACAAAGAGAAAAGAACATAGCCAAGGACATCAATCACCAAGCCAGCCTACCATGCAAGGTTCCTGTCTGCCCAGTGAGAATAGTAGAGGGGAACTTGTCTCTGGCAATGTTATATCACAATGTATCTCCTTCCTGTTTGCCTTTTGGACTTTTTCTTTTCTTTTTTCTCCACCCCACATCCCACAACTATACAAGCAGCTTTTGATACAAGCTTATTCATAACTGCACTGTGTTTAGAGGAGCCCACCACACCACTATACTGCATATCAGACAAAAAATGTTTGTGTTTATCCCACTAATATCCTAAACCTCATCCCATCAGTATCTATTATGTGTAGAAACTTTTTAAAAATACAGATTGTGCAGAAGCATTCTATAATCGCTTGCATCTTAAACAGGTCCACAATCCAGAAGAAATTTGTAATGTTTTATTTTGGCCAGTCCATCACTAGATCAGACACTGGGCCAGCTCATCTTTCATGATGTCCCAGTGCCATGGCAAGGAGAAACCTCAGGGAATGTGGCCTAGCTTATAGTTCCCAGTGCTAACAAAACTGGGTTCCAAGATCTTTATTGTCAACATTTATTTTATTTATTTATTTTCTGATTTATATTGCTGCCCAAACTCAGAAGACTCTGGGCGGCACACAGAGAATAAAACCAATATCACAGTTTAAAAACTTTAAAACCTGTAAAAACCCATTAAAACTACTACCAAAATTTACCCCAACCCCTACAAATTAAAAGAGCCAGCAGGCAGGGGTCACCACATTGCTGGTGCCCCACAACTGCTTTGCCAGCCAGGTTTTTAGTCCTTTCCTGAAGGGCAGCAACTCCATCTGGAGACGCAGCTCAATTGGCAGGAGATTCCATAGGGCTGGAGCAAACACTAAGAAGGCCCTCCTTCTAGTGCTAGAGAGACGAGCCTCTCTAACTGATGGTATCTTAAGAGAGCTTCTCCGGTGGGACGGACAGATGTTCTTGGGGCAATGCGGTCTCTTAAGTATCCTGGCCCATTAAAATGCAAGGCTTTAAAGATAATAACCAGCACCCAGAGGCACACCAGCAACCAGTGCAGCTCCCAAAGCAGTGGCGAGGCACGGGCATATTGCCCGCACCCCATCACCACCCGAGCAGCTGCATTCTGGACTAGGTGTAGCCTCCAAATGGTCATCAAGGGCAGCCCCATGTAGAGTGAATTGCAATAGTCAAGTCTGGAGGTGACCAGAGCATGCGTGACCATGATCTTGGAGTGGGCGTAATTGGCATATAACATGAAGTTGTGCAAAAGCCCCCTTGCCACAACTGCCATCTGCTCTTTGAGCAGGAGTCATGAGTCCAGGAGGACCCCCAGATTATGCACCGGGTCAGTTTGGGGCAAGATAGCCCCATCCAGGACCAAAGATGGTAGCTCCCAAGATAATGCAGGGCCCTTGACCCATAGCCACTCAGTCTTGCCGGGATTCAGTTGTAGCCTGTTGTCTCTCTCCCCCGCCCCCATCCAGACCCCAACAGCCTCCAGACACCTGGATAGGACTCTGACTGCATCGCTGGGATCACCATGGGCCAAGATGTACAGTTGAGTATCATCCCCGTACTGATGGTACCTCACCCCATAGGAACGAATGATAATTTTATTTCCACTACTCCTTCTTATCTAAATTGGTTTGAGGTGGCAGCTCCCTGACTTTACATGATATCTCTGGAAGTTGAAGGAAAGAAGGCAGGTACTCCCAGGTCTCAGGTAAGAATATTTACTTATTTACAGTAAGCCAAAAGAAGAGCAAGATATTTCTTTTACTATTGTGACTTAAAAGAATAGCTTGCCTATTCAATGGCTGAAATCCAGCAGTCTTTCTTTATTCATACCAGAGCATTGCATAATTTAAAATTATGGGTATAAATGAAATATAAGTAAAATTCAAAACAAATTAAAATACTTAAACTAATTTTCACCAGAAGCAGGCTATTATTATTTTTTTGTATATGTGGTGGGGAATAAATTGCATTCACATAAATGTTGCATTAATTGAATTTCTTAACATTCAAAGAAAATGTGTCTTCTATCCTCTAGCCCAGTGATGGGCAGTCTTGGCCCTCCAGCTGTTCTTGAACTTCAATTCCCAGAAGCCCAAGTCAACACACCAGCTGGTCAGGGTTTCTGGGAATTGAAGTTCAAGAACAGCTGGAGGGCCAAGACTGCCCATCACTGTAAATCTACCCCCTTTTTATTTGAGTATTCTTTGATCTTCCTGCTTAGGAAGGTGCAGTTACATTGACAAATGATATGAGAAATGCCATGGGATTGGGATGGTCAGATTCACATTATTTTCTCAATAAATCATACAGGATTATCATTGGCTGCCTAAAACCTACCCCCACTGGAAAAATTTATTACAGTATTTGGGGGTCCCACAACAAAGGCTCTTGAACAAGGTCCCACACCAAAGGCTCTTGAATAAACTTACCAGTCATGGAATAAAGGGACAGGTCTTGTCCTGGATCAGCAACTGGCTAAGGGACAGGAAACAGAGGGTAGCACTAAATGGACACTTCTCCAAGTGGAGGGAAGTAAAGAGTGGGGTCCCCCAAGGTTCAGTACTGGGACCCCTGCTTTTCAACCTCTTCATAAATGATTTAGAGGTAGGAGTAAAAAGCAAGGTAGCCAAATTTGCTGATGACACTAAATTATACAGGGTAGTGAAAACTGTGAGAGATTGTGAGGAGCTCCAGAGGGATCTCTCGACACTGGGGGAGTGGGCAAAACAGTGGCAAATGAGTTTCAACATTAGTAAGTGCAGAGTGATGCATGTTGGGGCAAAGAACCCCAAATACATTTATAAACTGATGGGGTCTGAACTCTCTGCGACAAACCAGGAAAGGGACCTTGGTGTCCTGGTGGACAACTCAATGAAGGTGTCAACCCAGTGTGCCTCAGCAGTGAAAAAAGCAAACTCAATGCTAGGGATCATTAGGAAGGGTATAGAAAATAAGTCAGCAAGTGTCATTTTGCCTCTTTATAAATCTATGGTGAGGCCCCATCTGGAATACTGTGTACAATTCTGGTCGCCATACCTCCAGAAGGATATTATGGAGCTGGAAAAAGTGCAGAGGAGGGCAACCAGAATGATTAGGGGACTGGAACACCTTCCTTACCATCTGAGGCTGCAACGGTTGGGCCTCTTCACTCTTGAACGACGACGTCTAAGAGGTGACCTGATTGAAGTTTATAAAATCATGCACGGTGTGGACAAAGTAGATAAGGAAAAACTGTTTTCCCTATCGCATAACACTAGAACTAGGGGACACTCCATGAAACTTTTGGGTACTAGTTCTCAAACAAATAAGAGGAAGTACTTTTTCACCCAGAGGATTATTGGTCTATGGAACTCCCTGCCAGAAGAAGTGGTGACAGCTGTTAGTCTTGACAGCTTTAAGAAAGGATTAGACAAGTTCATGGAGGACAAGAGTATCAATGGCTATAATTATGGATACTTAAGGACAACCTCCGGGTTGGAGAGATAGGCAGGATATCTCTCAATATCATTTCCAGGGAATCCTAAGAAGGCATCTGCTTGGGAATACCCTGAAGGAAATGGTGAGCCACTGTGTGAGACAGAATGCTGGACTGGATTGGCTGTGGCCTGTTCCAGCAAGGCTGTTCTTATGTTCTTATGTTCTTATGTTCTTATTTGGCTGGCATTGCTGCTCTGGAAGTACATTGCAAGCGCGGCACCAAAATGGCCGCCGCGCTCTTTGCGGCCCCCCCCCCCACCGGACTTGGACATCCGGGTAGTTAGGGGGCGTGGCCAGCCCTCTTTAAAAGGGTTGGCCACGAGGCAGCCGAGCTGCCATTTTGCAAAGCGACGGAGAGGAGAAGTTTTTCTCCGTCGCTCTCCGTTTCCGAAGGGAAGCCTTTTTCGTGGCTGCAGCCAATTAGCGTCTTGGCTGCTTGATTTTCGGCTTCCCGGCCAGCATTGATCCCTGGATAGGGATCGCTCTTTATTTAAGCCCTCATTGACAGAAGGCTTTGGCGGGCAGCAGTCGGGTCGGAGGACCGCGACTGCAACCCCCCCTCGACAGGACCTCCGGCTGGAGGCTCCCACCGGGATCGGCTGGATCCGCGGCCCTCCAGCCTCGAACCGGCCCTGCAGGGGCTTCGGCCCACGGCCCGCAATTCTCGGCCATGGGTTATTGGGGCAGGGGAGAGGGCCTGGTGCGGTTGCACAGCAAAGTGTGCCCCGGCCCCTTCGGGGCCGGAGTTTGGGCATGCCCCCTTTTTGGGGCCTGGCTCTCAAGTTGGGGCCCCTGGACCACTGCCCGGCGGACCGTATGGCCCGTCTGGCCCCCTTTATGTAGGGGGATTGGCAATGCATTACTGGCCCGCGTGACGGTGCTGGAGGCATCCCTAGGGACCGGCCCTTTGGAGGGCCGGCCCGCGGCCCACGGCTACCGGACACGGGCCGGAACGATTGGGGGGAGGGCCTGGAGCTGGTTCACAGCACGTTTTTTTCCCTATTCTAGCCAAGGCTCTCAATTTGGGGCCTCTGGCCTAATTCCGAGCGGGCCATCCGGCCTACCTGGCCCAACTCTTAGGGCTTTTTCGTGGCAGGGGATGCCTGCTTGGTATTTTGGTGGTGCTGGGGGCCCCTTCCCTAACTACGGAGTCCCCCTTTGTGTCCGCCTGCTAATTTGACCGCCGCCGCTATGCAACAGGTGGCCTGCGGGGTCGAGCTTCTCGTGACACGCCGGCCTGTACCTGCCGCTGTCTCGCGGCTCTCCGTTTGTCTGGAACTACGGCTGGAGCGCGTGGGAGGTCGCCTCAGAGCTCGATTTCGGTCGCGAGCTCCGACGCCCGCCGTGGGCCGGAACCCCCGGTGGGGGTGGCTCACGGGGGTGCAACTTGTGAGTATTACGTTCAAATTGAATCCACACACATCACAGTCCACTTCCAGCAGTGGGGGTCAGGGCTATTCACCTTGCCATTTAGGCTGGGGGGCATCACTCGCCATCCTAGCCCAGTGCCCCTTGGTTCCATTATGGCACGACGTTGGGGGGTGGGGGTGTATGCTCCCGGGGCGGTACGTGGCATCACGGGGGCTGTCCAGGTCCCGCTGTGTATGTCCGCTGTTCATCATGTACCAGAAAGGGCATTACCGACGACTGGTTAGTCATGCCCCCCCCCCCAGTGATCGTATGCCCCAGATCATGAGGGAAAAGATTTGGTGGGGGGAAGTATGTGTATGTAGCCCCCCTATGAACTGAGACACGAGTCGGGATAGGGGGTACTGACAGGAGGACAGGGACATTGTGTGGTCCCCCGTAGTAAGTCACCACCCACGGAGGTGTCTGCCCATGGAATAGTGTTGAGCATTGCAGGGGCTGTCCGAGCCTGCTGTGTATGCCCCTTACACAGAACGTCCCGTCAAGGGCTTTTGCCGATACAGCTATTACTGGCCCCGGTTGATTACTGGCCACAGGCCACGAGGGGCAAGGGCTGGAGGGGGACGTGTGGATATTCTCCCTATCGAACTGCGAGCCCACTGGAAGGAGAGAGAGGGACAGGACGGCTGAGACAATGAGATGTCCCACCGTCGTTAGCCACCGCGCACCTTGGGGGCCAACTGGTTGCTGGCATACCTTGTATGTATTGTGGTATGCCGCGGGGCTTGACCTCTTTGGGCCATCTTGGTGTCGATCAGATGGGCCCATGGCAGTTGGCTCATGGTGAGGAACGTGGACGAGGTGAGGAACGTGGACTATATATATCCCGAGGGGAGGTGGGACGAGTACTGTCAGCACGGGTGCTCGTGTATATCAGTCCCAAGGGGCTGGTGCCTGGTGATGGGTACCGTGGTGGTCATGCTGAGCAGCGTGCTGTTCAGACACTGACTTCACGCAAACTGGTCGGGCGGGGGGTTCCAGCCCGCCTACTGTATTCGGCCTGCTCAGCTGACGATGTGTGTACTAAGCACCACGGTCATCACCGACTCAGTGCCCCCTCCCCCCTTTTTTGCGCTGGCCCTCATGCCGCCTCCGCTGGCCCGCGGTTTGGTGGGTTACTGGGCAGAGGTGGGGGTCCACAGGGGCGATCAGAGCTCCGTCCGACCCTACTGACATTGTCATAAGCCCCCCCCCCCGCCCCTATTATAGCCAGCCGGGAGGGATGGCACTCAGTTCATCCGAGACAAGATGGGGCGGGAAACCTGCTGGAGGGTTTTTCAATGTAGCTTTCGTATCCATCGAGGGTGTTGGGGGCTCCAGGATGCTACTAACCTGGTTCCCTTCCGGGGTAACGTATAGGGGGCTCCACTGTTCACAGCTAAGTAAGTCGGGGCTACGAGAGTGGCGGGGGCCCTCCTTGGGACCGCCTTTCCTTAGTCGAATGGACTCCCCAGGGAGCTCATACTGAGCTGGGAAAATGGGTGCATGTCATATAATCCTCCGTTCAGCTTACCCTGTGGGTGCTCCGTTCAGGGATGCCCTTCCTGAGGACCTTGTTCAGTCAGGTATAAGCAGTTGCCTCGGCTACTAATAGTGGCATGCTCGCGCAGTTTTGGTGCTGTTTTGGCACAGCGTGACAGGCACTCGGCTTTCAGCTTTTTGTCAGGGCACCCCATGGTTTAGACCTATCATGTTTTTTGAGTTTCGAGGGACTTTTAATTAGATAAGCCTAACCCCCTTCTGTCAGCGTTCATTTAGTTTCAGCACCCGACCGATGGGGGACTTTCATTCAGTGGGCATCCGCTCACAGGTCGGGGCCTCGGTCTCCAGCCCACCACCTCAACGACTTTGGGTCTGGGGTTAAACGGGGCTTTGACACGTGTGCGCGTCTCCTCATCACGATGCAGACACTCAGGTGGGAACTGGGTGTCCCCTTGGCGCCTGAATAGACCGAGGTCCCATCTTCTAACCACACATTTCTGCCTTGGGGCTGTCGCGCGGGCATCCCGGTTAACCGTTGTGACGGTGGCTTGGATGTCCATGGTGATTTTGGCATTGTTTGCCGAACATAGAGTATGCCCTTGGGAACTGTAGTTAATTCATTACCTCCTAATTTGTTTCCTCTGGCTTACATTACTCTTGGGTTAGGGTGGTCACTTATTGGGGAGCGGACCTGGTCTGCCATAGATATCTAGTACGGTCAGATACCGCCGGCTCTCTGACTCATGGGGTTTACTCTGGGGGTGGGTGCACGGATTGCCCCTGCGATCACTGTAATCATGTTTCCCCCCTTTCTAGATAGCACTGCGGCTATGGTGCTATGAGTGGGCCTACATAGTGGTCCGATTGCAGCGTGACAATGCGCCGGTGGCACATGGTCATCACCCAAGAATGCAAATCCCCCAGGTCCTGACATTAGTTTGTCTATTCGTTGGTGAAGCCTACGCTAAAATGTGCTGTTCCAGGCCGGACATGTTTTTAGGTATTACTAATGGCTTTGCTGCTGTTTTTCCCCACCAGCGGATCGCCCGTTTACGTGCTTTCCTCCCGCGGCGGAGGAACTCCACTTGCCACGTTTGGCCGATAGTTGGGCGTTCGGCGAGCTGAAGGGAACTGGACATGTCATTGTCACCTCGCACGCGTACGGCGTATCATTACGAGTCCTGTGTCGTGTCAGGGAAGGGTGGACACGGGAACATGCCCGCTGCCCCTACACGCGTCACTCTTTTCCCCAGGTTTTTGACGCACCTTGAACGAGGTGGCGTTACTGACACACAGATAGGTGGGAGGTGGCTCTCAGCCACGCAGCTACCACGGTAGCCTTCTGGAGCGCTCCGCATCAGTGGGAGGGTGCCAGAGTTGGTACCATCTGTGTAAGGCGGAGGTGTCTCGTAGGGCACTGGAACACGAAGATGTCTCTATCACATGAGTGGGCTCGAGTGGGGATACAGTCCTCACGGGTGTTTTAGCAAGGTAGGCAGTGGTGTATACTGCTACTAAGTTTTCGAGACATCTGTCCGGTTGGTGCCCTACATGGTTTTTCGACAGTGCCTGCTGCACGCCCCAGCCTGTTTTCTGCCACCGGGATGGGTCTACCCTTACCATAGTACAGTCCCCGAGGGTGACCGGTGCCACGTTTCGCGGTGTGGGGCCTGTTTTGGCACCAATTACTTAAGGTAGGCGTCGCTCTGATCGCGGCTGCATTTGGGGTACTCAGAGGTGGGTATGCGTCTACGCGCAATTTCAGATATTTACGTCCCCTCAGTGTATTTATTTATTTTTTTATTTTTTTATTTATTTATTCAATTTATATCCCGCCCACTCAACACAAGGCCGACTCTGGGCGGCTAACAACATAAAAAGTAACCCCAGGGCAACCCAAGGAGTTTACAGACAATATTAATAATCCTAAAAACAGTTAAAACAGTAAAAAGTTAAGACTACCCACCCCCTAAAAAGCAGGGGCTGCAGGATCGAAAAGGCACCATGGGGAAGAGTTCCTCTACACCAACCACCCCATGGTGGTTACCCTTCCACCTGCACCCCACACTTGACCTGCCAGCCAGGTTTTAAGATCCCTTCTGAAAGGCAGCAACTCCGTCCGAAGTCGTAATTCTGTTGGCAGGAGGTTCCAGAGGGCCGGTGCAGACACGGAGAAGGCTCTCCTCCTTGTGCCAGAGAGGCGAGCCCCTCTGGCTGATGGAACAATTAGAGAGCCCCTCCGGTCCGCTCTGGTTGGACGGACAGACGTCCTCAGGGCGATGCGGTCTCTTAGGTAACCTGGCCCACTACCATATAGGGCTTTAAAGGTCAAAACCAGCACCTTGAATTGCACCCGGAGACATACTGGCAACCAGTGCAGCTCCCGGAGCAGTGGCGAAGCATGAGCATAACGCCCACACCCCATCACCACCCGGGCAGCCACATTTTGGACCAGCTGTAGCCTCCGAATGGTCGTCAAGGGCAGCCCCATGTAGAGCGCATTGCAATAGTCTAGTCTGGAGGTAACCAGAGCATGGGTGACCATGAGCAAGGAGTCCCGGTCCAGGAGTGGGCGCAACTGGCGAATCACCCGAAGTTGGGCGAAAGCCCTCCTGGTCACAGCCGCCACCTGTTCTTCTAGCAGTAGCCGTGAATCCAGGAGGACCCCCAAGTTGCGCACCGGGTCTGTCTGGGGCAAAATAGCCCCATCCAGAACCAACGATGGTAACTCCCGGATTAACGCAGGACCCCCTATCCATAGCCACTCAGTCTTGCTGGGATTCAGTTGTAGCCCGTTAGCCCCCATCCAGACCCCCACAGCTTCCAGGCATCTGGAAAGGACTTTGACGGCATCACTGGGGTCCCCATGGGCCGAGATGTACAACTGAGTGTCATCCGCGTACTGATGGTACCGTACCCCATGGGAACGAATGATCTCACCCAGCGGTTTCATGTAGATGTTAAATAGGAGAGGAGAGAGCACCGAGCCCTGAGGAACCCCCCATTTGAGGGGCCTAGGACTGGACCTCTCACTCTCCAACCACACCGACTGGGACCGACCCCTCAGAAATGAGGAAAACCAGGACCACACAGTACCCTGGATTCCCAAACCTCGGAGCCGTTCCAGAAGGATACCGTGGTCAACGGTATCGAAAGCCGCTGAGAGGTCAAGAAGAGCAAGGACGGATGGATGACCACCGTCCCGCTCCCGCCAGAGATCATCCATCAGTGCGACCAATGCCGTCTCAGTACCATATCCAGGCCTGAATCCTGACTGAAAAGGGTCCAGATAATTCGCTTCATCCAGTACCCCCTGCAGCCGACACGCCACTGCCTTCTCCAACACCTTCCCTAAAAAGGGGAGGTTTGAGACAGGCCTATAGTTAGTTAGGACAGCTGGGTCGAGGGAAGATTTCTTCAGGAGGGGGCGCACCAAAGCATGTTTTAAAGGTGCAGGAAACACCCCCTCCCGCAATGATGCATTGATCACAGCCCCAACCCAGCCACCTGTCACTGCCTTGGAGGTTTTCACCAACCAGGTGGGACAGGGGTCCAAAGGGCAGGCAGTGGCGCGCACAGCTGCAAGGAGCCTGTCCACTTCATCAGGGGCAACTGGATCAAACCGGTCCCAGATGGCATGGCAAGACTGTGCTCCGGCTCCCTCCGGACTCTCCCCATCCACGCCAGGATTAAACCCAGAGCGAATCCGATCGATTTTCTCCACTAGATGGTCAGCAAAATCCTCAGCCGACCCCTGCCAACCGGGCACCGGGGTCCCCCTACCAAGGAGAGACCTGGTAACCCGGAACAGGGTGGCTGGGCGATTATCAGCGGAGGCAATAAGGGTGGTGAAGTATTGTCGCCTCACCACCTCCATCGCCACTAGATAGGCCCTAATAGCGGCCCTAGCTAGTGTCCAATCGGAGTCTCTCTGGGTCTTCACCCAGCGGCGCTCTTGGTGTCTCTTTGCCCGTTTGAGCTCCCGCAGTTCATCTGTGAACCATGGAGATGACCTAGCTCGATGAGCTCTGAGAGGCCGTAGTGGTGCGATTTCATCCAAGGCCGCTGTAGTCATCCTGTTCCACAGGTCGACCAGCGCCTCGGGCGAATCGTGTTGCCGATCCAGAGGGAAATCCCCCAGTTCCCTCTGGAATCCATCAGGATCCATCAGTTGCCTGGGGCGGGCCATTCTAATAGGCCCTGCCACCCTACGGTGCAGCGTCGCACCCAGGAAGTCTAGAGCCACCAAATAGTGATCTGACCATGGCACAGGTATGAGTACCTGTTTATGCCATTCACCTTTTTTCTCCTCTTTTACAGATCCTAGGGGTCTCGACATACCGGTGGTGGGGGGCTGGTGGGCCGCAGCTATGTACACTGGGCAGCGGTATAGGCTGCAGCGACAGTGGGTGGACCCCGGCCGGGCTGTGCATCAGCATGAAGGCTATGGTATGGTATGTGTGGCACATGGGGGCGGGAACTGAGACCATTCCTGCTGGCTGAC
Source organism: Bradypodion ventrale (assembly GCA_035047345.1). Lineage (NCBI taxonomy): Eukaryota > Metazoa > Chordata > Lepidosauria > Squamata > Chamaeleonidae > Bradypodion > Bradypodion ventrale. The sequence continues at coordinate 128,130,484 of JAWDJE010000003.1, forward strand.
AGGGATGCTGGACCGCCTTATGTTTTACAGGCGCCCCGGTGGCAGCGATATTATACGGATAGCTGCTGTTACTAAACCGTTGGGGGGCTGTGACCTGGCTTTTTACATCATGTATGGCTTACATACGGTTGCTATGGTCTAACATTGTGCCGAGACACCAATTTAAGGGAGATGCGGATCTCCCTAGTTTGACTAATTAGACAAAAATTTTGTTGGTAAGCGGGAGAAGGGGTCCACCTGTCGGCAAGAGGTATGTACCTCATTATTGGTGTGATGCAAGCAGGCCTGGCGACCGGGATGCCGGTCTTGGGGGGGGCGGTGAGTCATCATGGATGCCTCCCCGTGTGGCGGGTAGCACTGGTAAGGTAAACATTTATGACCCACAGGTATCCGGCAGGTTCGCAATTGACTGGACAACACTAGACAGGCATAAGTTGGTTAACGTTGTCCGGTCAACGACGAACCAGGCAATGGGGTGATGGCACGAGCTAGGCAGCATGCATCACCCCGTTATTTTACGGATACGCGTCAGAGGGTGGGGTCAGTAGTTAGATTATTGACTATGGTCAACAATTTGTTTGTTGTCAACAAACAAATTGATACAAATGGATACATTGTAACCAATTGCCGTGGGCAATTTTGGGAGGAACCTTACCAGTGTTACTTCGGCCTGCTTGCCTTAAGAATTATAATTGGTTGAATACCAATCGAAATTTATAATTCGGACTAGGGCATGAATCAATAAATGTGGCCCAATGCCGTTATCCACTTTTACCAGTGTCTGAGTCCTTTATTGGGGGGTGCGCCTGCAATGAGAGATGCTAGAAAATAACAAATTAAATAAGGTAATACAGTACCGAACTCAACCATTTTGTGGATCCCAAACTGCTAGACAATGGTTAAAACAGATGGAAAGTTTTCTTCCCAAACCTCAATTTCTAACTATTAAATGAAAAAAAACTAGGCTCAATGGAGAGCAAAAATAGCACACTTTGCTGAATGAGTGAATGCCAAAGAGTGTCTCCCAGCAGAACAAGATTCTGGCTGGACCATTTGAAGTCACTTTGAATTGAATAGTAAGATCAAGGAATGATAAAGTTAAATGCAACTAATTAGATACAAGTCAAAAACAATTCTAATTATTTTAATATATGTTATAACTTTAAATTGTGCAACACTCTGATATAAAGAAAGGGCCTGTTTTCTTTTCTCTGTACAACTAGGTCACACTTAACTCTAACACAAAATCGTACATGTCAAGAGTCAGCATGTGATAAATTAGCTGGCATCACAGGATAAGATTAAGGTGACATTCCTGGAGCTGCTGACATTTCTCAACAATACCATAATGTCTGGATTCTGGTAGAAGCAATTCTGGTTATTGTGACTGACACTGTATCCCCCTCTCCCCTTACGACACCCTCTCACTGCTTAAGAATCAAACTTTAGTTTGTTGTTGTTCAGTCGCGCAGTCGATTCCGACCCTTTGCAACCCTATGGACCATTGACCTACAGGCACCCCTGTCCTCCACCATTCTCCTCAGTCCGCCCAGCTCTGTGCCCACTGTGTCTACAATGCCATCCAGTCATCTCATCTTTTGCCTCCCCCTTCTTCTTTTGCCCTCCACCTTTCCCAGCATCAAGGCCTTCTCAAGTGAATCGCCTCTTCTCATTTGATGTCCAAAGTACTTTAGCTTCATCTTCACTATTTGACCATCTAAGGTGGAGTCAGGGTTGATTTCTTCTAAGATTGACCTGTTTGTTCTCCTTGCTGTCCAGGGGACTCTCAAAACTCTCCTCCAACAAAAATATCAAGACATGAAATTTAAACACAAACAACGCGTACATTATATCATCTGTACCAACACAGACATTAGGAACATTTGCATAGTGAGTCAAGAAGATAATAAATTTTTGCCACATATTAAGGGACAACTGGTCCATTATTCAGTTTGCTCATCTTTATCTACATAAATTATTTTTTGTCTTCAAGATTGGTTGCTGTATCTTCTGGGAATATATAAAGCATCCTTATGTTGAGTCAGTTTAACTTGGCACTATCTCAGGTGAAGAGCACCAAAACTCCAAAGACTTAGGCAGATGTCTTCTCTGACTCTCATTCTTGAAATTCACTCCAACTGGGTCATCTATGGACCAAGAACAAGTATTCTATCTCTATGTACCTCTCTCTGGGCCACTCTAGCAGTCTAGTCAGTTACAGACAAACATGTTCTGCCCCTGTGACACAGGGACAGTGTTAAAGGCTTCCCACATAATAACATCCATTTTTCTTCTCCTTCAGCATTCCTAACACTAAGGTGTGCCTCCACTTCCTTCCTCTTGAAAACCCAGGGAAGCTGAACAATTCCCTCAGACTTTAGCCAGTATCCCAACACTTGGCCATTCTAGTTATCTGTGGATTCTGAGGAGACTTAAAACTTTCTGTGAGGCAGGAATAACTGGTGAGGCCGTTTTGCCCCATGTTGTTACTGTGGGGTGATCAAGGGATGGTGATTGTTAATTCCCATCCTTTTCTGTAAATGCTGAGAGGTGTTAGTAGAGACTGAGATGCTTCCCCCAGTACTTGAGGAGAAACATAAACAGATTCATCAGGGCACACGCACAAAATTGGTACCATTTGATGTGACACAAATAAACAATGCCCTCAAGACCATTTCAGATAACCTGTGTTAGGGGCTTATAATTAGAGATTACATTTGCATTGTCAACAAGTAAATCTGAATCTATTTCACCAGTGTCAACTCTAAAGCAAATGCATTCCTTCTGAAGCATGTAACTGCACCTCAATCATGCATTCTGCCAGTTAGGTGACCCTACATGAGCTGAGCTTTGGTAATGCGGCCACTTTACTTTTCTCATAACGAAAGACCATTTTTTGTAAACCTTCTCTTCTTTCTCTCCTTTACTTCCTCTGCCAGGTTCCTTGAGGGATTATGGAGATGATTTAATTATTGTTTCTGAGTGACTGTGAATGTATGTGACCTTTCACAAAATAATATCAGAAGGAGCCGTAAGAGAGACCTCAAGGAAGAGGAGAGCAATTTATCTGCAGAGAAGCTGTGGGAAGAATGTGTTCCCAAAATATCGGCTGCTTTTTGGGGAGGAAGTCCCCATCTACACTGCAAAAACAGCAGCAAGAAAACCATTCAAACAGCATGGATTTCCTCAATGGACTTAAGAATTCTGAGTAAAAAGAGAATTCTGTTTTTTGTGGCTCTCCAACACAAATTAGTAGTATGTTTTCAGCTCCTAAGAATGGAGTACTCCTCTCTGGAGCTCCCACTCACTCAGAACATGACCCAGAAATTTCATTATGCATAAAATCATTTAATTTAACATTTTAAAACCTTGGTCAGTAACCTCTTCAGAATATAAGGACAATCATGTAAGCACATCCTTGCTATAGTAGGTTTCCCCATTGTACTACTGATCATGGCAACAGTTCCTCGGTCAATCTTGCGAGTGACTACATAACACAACAGGATACTGGCCCTGGTATTTTAAGGCAGTACTGTATTCTATTCCTGGCTGGATATCTCAGTGGTTTAAGCATCAGATGTTGGGAGTTGAGCCAGCCTGTGTTGTGCTGGGCAAGCTAAACAGTCCCAGGGAGCCCCCAGAAGAAGGGAAAGATAAGCCACATCTTTGTATTTCCCACCTAGTAAATCCTAGAAAGGATTAACATAAGTTAGAATTCTATTGCTAGTTGAAGTATCTTTTCTCTTCATTGACAAAAAAATTGTGAATATTCATGACCTGCTTATCCCAAAATACTCATTATTCTATATTCGTTTCCGACTGAATGTATTTTGGTATGCACTTTTCACATTCACTATGTGAGCACTGCTGTGCTCATCAAGTGTGAGGCCAGGGCAGTCCCTCACTCATTCTTGTATCCATGAGCTCGAGAAGGTTGAGATTGTCCAAAATAGATTTATTAAACTAGGAGCAGGGCATACAACTAAAACAGTGTTGGTAATATCCTTCACTCCCATAAGCACCTTTGAGGACTGAATTTGGTTCACTAATCCTCCTTGGGGATCAGCTCAGTCTGGGGCCCGAGTTTACCTCACTGGGGCCCAGGAGCCCAAAAGTCTGAGCTTGGGATGGCTTTAAAGTTTGACCTGATCTGATAGCTCTGGGCATGGAGAGTTGGTAATACCTTGCCTCCGTCACGGTCCAGAGGTTCACAGCTGTTGCTGCAGGAGTTTACTTTGACATTCTTTCTGTCTCTTCCCCTGCATTGGTGTGGGGCCAGGTTGGCACTCCAGCAGATATAGTCTCTAACAGATGCCTTGATATGGACACAGTGGGCAGGAGACCCAGCCCTGACCCTGACCCTGGAGAAGTTGAAACTGTACTAGGGGACCAACAAATTCTATGTAAACATAATCCATTACCACATCCATGCTGATGTCTCTTCAGGTTCATCTTGCCCATTCTTCCAGGCTTTCTCCTTGTCAGTTTCAGAAGTCTCTGGGTCTATAATCACATTACCGCAATAAGTGTCCTTTCTCCTCTAATGAGGGACTCCAGACTCCTCCAGAGCCCCAGCTCGTAGGTTGAGGCTGCCCTTCCCTTCTCACCCACGTGGTATCCATCAGTAATGGTAACCCAAGCCAGCTGACTCACTTTTGGACCTGCCTGACATCCAGTAGTGGCTATGGACAGGGGCAGATGGCCCTCCTGGGGGCAACTCCCCCCCCACCCCACCCCCCATAACAAACCATGTTTATAAAAAAAATATTAGTTCATTACACTTTAAGCCAGCAATGTTTTGTTTAATTTACTCACACTTTGTGCCTATTTCTGTGGGGAAAGGTGCAAGCAAACAAAAGTTTTGAGGGAGTATACAACATAGTCCAGGACATATAAAAAGAGAACTTTCTTTAAATCGTCACAACAACAAATTTCTTCCCATCCTTAAATTTGAGCAATTCCACGAAAAGGTTCAGGAATTAAGAATTTATTCTTCCTTCCTTCCTCACATTGTGCACCAAGTTCAGTTGCAAACCATTTCTTTTTAGCAAAGAGAAGAAATCAGAAGAAAATTTGAGTTGTGCATTATGGAGCTGACTGTTAGGAGATGTAAGTCTTCGCCTCACACCCTATCTGGTTGCAAGGCATATTGTGTCTGTGATGCCTTTTAGACCCTACTGCAAGGGCACATAGGGACTGGGACTTTTCCCTGGTGTGCTCCATGGGCCAGTGTGCTTAGGTCAGAGCAGGATTGCAGGCTTCCAGCTACAATGCTCAACTTGCCTCAGCTTTAATGCTCACCTTCCTCTGCTGACAGTCTGGATGAAGATTCCTGAGTCTTTCAGAACCTGCTACGAGAACTGGATCTTTGCACTGATTCTGATGATGGCTTTTGCCTGATATGCCATCTGTGCTTGCTGGAAAAAGAAGGACTACTTGGGGTAAGCCTCCACCAGGAGGACAGAAGCTATAGAACTCTTTGGCTTTGTCTGTAATTACAGCTTGCATTTACCCTGCTGGACTGGACTGCTACTGCACTGTATGGACTTGTATATAGCACAACTGAACTGTCTCAGTGAGGTCATCTGAGCAGCCCAAGAGAATATATCTGTTTTGTGTTACAGTTGTTGCACTGTATATACTTGCACCTTTTTACTTCCTGAGTTAACCTACTTTGAGTTTTCTTCTGTACCAAGATCTGTCTGCCTGTTTTTCTCACAAGCGACCACCTTGCCAGGTGTGAACCTCTTGCTGGCCACTGCATACCACTCTGCTAACCATTTCCATCAACACTGACAAGAGCTGCATAGGAGCTGAAGAAAAGCAAATTTCTCTTTCTGAATACTCTTGTGTTTTGAGATAATACGAAGGCTAGCATAACAATGTTGAACCGAGGGTTTCTGTCAGTTTGCACAATGGATCTCTTCTGCATCTCTTCTGCATGTCATACATCTTACTTTACCTCCCATGACTGTCAAAGTTGGGATTGGGTTCCCTGTTCTGCCATTTCTCATGCAGGGCTCTAAGGCTGGTTGTATTGTATTGTTTTATTTTCCCTTTACAGCCTCGTTCCATTATAATGTCACACTGAGCTGTTAAAATCCCATTGAAGACCTGAAATATGACATACTCATCTCCCTCTGTTTTACACTTGACACTTTCATGAGAACTGTGCACGCACACATGCTGGAATGCACACACACACACACACACACACACACATTTCAGAATGACAAGGGTCCCTGTACTTCTTTGTTAAATGCTTTGTTTAAACTTAAATATGGCTAAGCACATGCACACAAAGTGCAGCAGTGCTTCAATAAACTGAAGGCATAGCTTAGAAAAGTGAAGAGAACTTCAAATGCCATAACCTCCAGCTATCACAACACTGTCTCTGTTGGCTGGGGAATTCCAAAGAAGTAACTGCACGAAACTCTAGCTAAAGTTCTTAATTTATTTCCCGAGAGACTCTAGGAACATCAATAACACCACACTGTTTTGCACAGTGTTATTTGTTAATGAGCATTGCTCTGACCTAAATTGGATCCAGCCCATTGTTTATAAATAAGGACCTCTTTAATCATTTTAACTTTTTTGTTCTATGTGTGAATATTGCTATTGTGTTCACTGAAGTGTGGAGAGGCACTTACATAGCCCTTATTTATTGACAGTAGCAATTGGCAGCAGTAAAGGAACAAAAAGAACCCCAGAGGACATAGGCCTCATTATACAAAAAATGATATATTTAATAACATTTAAATGTTACCTTAACAGTTCATAGGTCCTTGGTCAAGTCGTAAACTGTTAATTTTATACAAGTCTTTGACTGTGAATCTAATGGTAGATTTTCATCATCAGGCTAATTCTGACTTTGTTGTTGTTCAGTCGCACAGTCAATTCCGACCCTTTGTGACTCTATGGACCATTGTCCTCCAGGCACCTCTGTCCTTCACCATCATCCTCAGCCCACCCAACTCTGTGCCCATTGTATCTACAATGCCATCTAGCCATCTCATCTTTGGCCACCCCCTTCTTCTTTTGCCCTCCACCTTTCCCAGCATCAAGGCCTTCTCAAGTGACTTATGCTCATCCTTTTCAGGGTTCCTTACTAGAGAGTGCACAGAGTGGTTTATCATTACCTTCTTGTGGAACTGCCCTGGGACTGTGCAGCTTGCCCAAGGCCACATAAGTAGGCTCTTCTGGGATACATAATGAGGAATCAAATTCTCAACCTCTGGCTCCACAGGTAGATATATATTAACTACTGAGCTATCCAGACCCTTATTAATATTGTTTCATGTGTGCCACCTTTGGAAGACGAAGGTCTTGGAAAGCATCTAATTTTTTTAAAAGATAAAGAAATAAAAATGTGGAAGCTTTAGGCTGCTGTGTGGGTTTACTGTACACTCACTTTTAATTTCACAAAGAGAAAACACAGATATTTTGCACCTACAATTTTTGTGAACTGTGATAATGATGACTCATTGCATCTGGGTCTCGTACTAGAGCCAAGATTTGTCAAGGGGGTCACTAGATGCTCCTTTTTTATGCTGGGACAAGCTCACTCATTTTAGGATCAGCAACATTTCTTCACGCTTCTAGTTTGATCCTCTGTGTTTATTTGCATGTTGGTCCCCAAAGGTCCCAGCAATTCATATTTACCTTATTTTAACCCTGGCATATCCTCTTTCTATTTTCGTATCATCTCTCTCGGTTTTAATTCCACTCGCTTTCATTGTTCCTCTCCTTCCATGCTGCAAATCCTGTTTAGATCCTTTTGCCAAGGCTGCCTATTAACGTTAAACAGCAGTCACACGTGGAAAAACCTCAGGGAACCATCCGATCTCTTGCAAGGCTGCCAACAAAGTCCCAACAGCTCCCTGACTAGCCACTTGTGTTCCTGATGAGAAACTTCTCAACCATCTGTGCCAATTCATTACATTCCTGACCTAGAGTAACCTCTGCCATGGCTCTCTGTGCTGTATCGTCAGAATGGAGCTGCTCAGCTACTGTACATAACGATGGATACCTCCAGAAGTACAGGAAGGGAGTCTCTCTTTGTATAAGTATTTAAAGAAAACCCATTTATATGAAAAATCATGGCAATGGCTACAACAGCAATGCTTAGTATCTGTAAACTCTTTCACAGCATCTCAGTTATTTGTACAGTCACAAGATGATAGCCATACCCATCAAGCCGTGGTTTTGGAAATCCAGGAGCCGGGCACACATGCACAGAAGGTTTCCAGGCGCCAGGCAGGAAATGGGTTACTGCGCATGCATGGCTGTCAAAGGCAGTGGCAAGCATGCACAGAAACCTCCTGCGCATGTGCTGAAACCTCTGTGTGCATGTGCAGAAACCCCTTCAGCCAGGAAATGGGTTACTGCATATGCTTGGCTGTCAGAAGCAGCAGCGTGTATGCGCAATAGCTACTTTCCCTGCCATTCAAAATATGGGATGGTGGCGGGAAAGGGGAGGAGTGGGTACAGAAAAATGGGAAATCCCGGCCAATATGGGATACTTGACAGGTATGATGATCACCAAAAGGCCATGTTGTAATGAATGTGGTAATCTTCAAGGTGTCAGTGTACTCTGTGCTATTCTGGCTGTAGTGTCCTTTTTGAAGATTTGCCACGTCACCAACCTCAGTCTCTGTATCTAAGCTCTAACATGGGAATCCTCCGCCTTTTTAAGCTGAGGGCCAGGTCACGCTCCCTCAGACAGCTTTGGGGGCCAGACGGCCATTTTGTCCTTCCTCCACCACATGGCACTTCCTGGTGTGGTAGAGGTGGTGGTGGTGGTGGGGACACATGAAATGGTCTCATTGGCAGCATCTCGCCCATGGGCCACAGGTTGAGAATCCCTGCTCTAACAGTTGAGAAAGGACAAATCTGGCTGTCATTTCTTATCCTCTTGTCAGGTTACAGGTCAGGGGGCTGCAGAGTCATCCAGACTACAGATTTTAGAAGAGAACAATGGAATTTTGTTTTATGATGGGTGAAAACTATTTGCCCATCATTCAATCACACATGAACTTAGACATAAATGATAAGCTCCATTTGATTCAATAGTGACTTTTTTCCAGATAAAAAAGTACAATCATGGTGCTCTCAACTAATACAGCCTTCAATTGAATTGTACCACAGCCAAAAATGTTGCCAAACATACACAGAAAAGAAATGGCAAGTGGTTGGAATTCTACTTTTCAAATTGAAAATTGATATTTCGGATTGCGAAATGAAAAAAGGGGATAGTTTGATCTATTTAAACTGTCAATAGTTACTCTTGGAGGTATCAAAGAGCTGCAGTTCACCTTTTTTCTCCCCCCTTCTTTTCTTAAAGAAAATAAACTTTGAGGGTTAGACAAACAACCAGGAGGCACTGTACTTTGCCCAGTGATGAGTCATATGATAATAGTAATAATTTCGTGTCAGAAATTATTCTGGGTTGAAAGGATTTTTGTGGAAGAAACTCCACTCAGGGAAAGCCCAAACTATTATTATTAGTTACTAGCATAGGTTGCCCGGCATTGCTGGGTTGTTATAAACTGTGATCAGCTTTTTTGGGGGTTTTTTTGTGGATTAAAAAAAAGAACAAAGGATGATATAATTGTTTAAAATTGTTTTATTTAACCAAATAACATTTTAGTATGTGACCTTTTTTTGTTAATAGTTGTACCGTAGGTAATATTTTTAAAAATGTGAAAGTACATGTTTTTTACATTCAAACTGTGTTTAGATGTTTTGGGTTTTTATTTGAGTTAAAACTCAAAAGAGGATGTTATAAACCTTTTTATTTTATTTATTTAACATATGTTTGTTATTTGTGTAAACTTCTGATTTATTGTTATGTTTTTGACTTGTTTTTACTCTTGTGGTCCTCTGGGTGGGGGTTTATTGTTTTTGAGTTGTTATTAATATTCTGTCCTGCAAGTAGGGCTGTTAGTGGTTTTGTTTTCATTTCACGTGTTTTTTCTCTCCTGGCCTCTAGGTGGGGCTTCTTCCAGTAAGTAGTCTTTGTTTCTTCACTTCTATTCCGATCTCGTGGAGGGAGGACATGCTGGTGAGTTCTCTGGTTTTCTTTCTTCTGGGTTTTTTCTTTGTTTTGTTTTTGTAGTGGTGGGCTGGGAGGTGCTTCTGTTTGTTCTTTTGTGGTTTGGTTGGGTTTTAGGTTTGTTTAATTGGTTTGTTTATTTCTGGTTTGTTTAATTTTTGTGATTTTGTTGTTGTTTATTTGTGTAATTTGTGGTAGTTGTCTTGTTAGAGTTAGGTATTCTCGTGTTGTAGTTAGGTGTTTTGTCTGTGTTTTTCTGGAATTGTGGATGTTTTTATTTGTGGGTTTTGTTGTTTTCTTTTTTTGTGTATTAATGGGTTTTTTAATTATTGATTTATTTGTGTTTTATTAATTTTTATTAATGTTGGTGTTTGTTGTTGGTGCTGCCTGTTGGTTCCTCTTTTCCCCATTGCTGCTTTGAATTTTGGTTTTGATGCAGCAATGCAGCAATGGGGGAAAGGCAATCAGCCCGTTCTTTGCCCAGGAAGGTTCGTTAGGTAGGTCAGGGGAAAAGGAGGCAGAGAAGAGCTATCTCTGCCTGATGATTGTTCTTTCCTCTCTGTCTCCTTTCTCTCCTGGCTTACCTAACCGGAGATCAGCAGGCAGCAATCCGTAAGGGGTGGTGCTCTTCCTTGCAGATTGCTGGCTGCTGCTTTTGTATTACCTCCATCAGAAGTACAAACGCAGCAGCCAGTCATTCGCCAGGGAGTGTGCTTCCCCTGACGAACTGCTGCCTGCTGCTGTTGTTTTTTTCCCACCCCGGCTCAACTTTCCTTGAGGCCGGCGGTGGACTCACCATGTCTTCAGCAGGGTAGTGTGGAGGAGAGGAAGTCCCTCTTCTCCCCGTTGCTCCAGGAAAGAAGGCCGGCGGGTGTCTCGCTGTGGATTTTTGTGGCTTGTTTGTTTTGCGAGGCTGTGACGTGCTGCGTCTGCCTGCTGGGGACTTGCACTCCCATTGCATTTTGTAATTTTATTTTTTGTGTCCTGGCTTTCTCAGCATTCTGCATGCTCACAGCGCGTAGGACACTGGGACTTGTAGTTTTGCATTTGTGGTTTGCGTTCGTGCAGCAGGTTTTTTTCTGTGGCTCGGTTTTAATTGGCTACGCCGCATTTCCCAATGTTCTTTTTGCTTGCGCCTCTCAGCCTGATTGGCTGTGGTGCGGCGCGGTGCAGAGAATGCTGGGAAGTGAAGTTCCTTTCCTTTTTTTTGCGTTCATGGGGCTCTTGCCCCACTGGCGCCTTTCTCAACCCTGCAGTAACCTCCAGACCAGGTCCGAGCAAGTGCAGGATGCTCAGTACGGGATAGGGTGGACGGGTGAAGAAACGTATAGCAAGTTCCAATGGTTAACCCTTGAATTTAAAGGTATAGCTATGATAATAGCAGTCTTGCATGCACTAACACTGAATATCACTGGGAGGGGGCTTTCCACATATGAATATCCTTTGCCACCAAATTAAATGATAGAGTACTTCTGCTACTTATGGCATTTGAGGCAAGCCCTTGTCCCCTTTTCCTGTTTGTGCTTCTGTCATTTTGTTAGTAGCCTCTTCTACCACTTTGACTAAGCATCAAGCATGGATGTTCTCTCCATGTGCTTGTGACTCCTTGTGACTCTAACTACAAATGATAACTGTAAGTAAAGATAACCTTTTTCAATTTTAAATGCTTCTGGAGTACCTTTATCATGCAAAGTGCTAATTTGTGTAGCAAAATGGAAGGCTCTGTGTGATGAGGCTGGGTTAATCACTTGACTTTTTGTGTGTGCTGCTTTTGTTATTTCATCTCATACTTTGCTAACTCACTGGAATAGCCAAAATCCCCTGATAAGTTAAACCTTTGTCTGTTTCAGAATGCTTTTGTTTGCTTCTTTTTATCCACAACTCCACAGGTTTCCATCTTATCCATTCTAAGTAGTTAGAAGTACCAGAGAAATACCGAGAAAATAAATAACAATTCTATATGAAGAATATTTTACAAATAATGAGTAGACTCAGTTACTTTGCCACTGTTTTTTTAATCATACATCTGCACTTGACGGTGGTTAATAAATTCTCTCCCTCTGGGAAACTGCCAGGTGCACAACTATTATGGCTAGTTTGCATGATAACCTGCATCTGCAGAAGTTCCTTCTAGTGCACAATTTTTAAAGGTGTTGTTGTTGTTCAGTTACACAGTCAATTCCGATCCTTTGCGACCCTATGGACCATTGTCCTCTAGGCACCTCTATCCTCCACCATCCTTCTCAGCCCAGAACCCATTTTGTTTCACATATTCCCTAATATGTCAAACTATCATGTGATAAGCTGTTTGCTCTCATTTACTAAACACATCCTATTGTCTTCCATAATTAAGAATGAAATTTCAACCACTTAATTCATTCCCCATTTTCCATCCCTCCATTGGCGAGTAAGTCTGCTTTGTGTACGTGAGTGTGTATAAATAGCACCCTCTTGGAAGCCTAGCCTTTGTACATTTAGAAATGCCCATGCAATTGGCTGTCCTCCTACATTGCAAAGTAAACCTGTCCTTCATGTCCCATAAATACAAGCAGGAAACTGGCTTGAAAGATTCAAATTATGCATCCTTTTGAGTTAAAAAGAAATTATTTCTTTAGAAGTCTTGACAGAGAAGCATCAACAGATGTACCATGTAATACAATGTGAAATGTGCTATAGGGCTTTTAGGGAGGGTCCAGAGAGAGGAAAATGAAAACACACACATTTATGAAGCTTATGACATTGAATACCTTATGAATGGTGTTTTCATTTCCATGCTATCTTGCCCACTAGCATGGAAGTAAGTATGACTTTTATTAATCTTCCTCTCTATAAAATCCACAATCTTTCTGTGATGGAAAATATACCCCATTTTAGCAGTTGCTCCAACTCTTTCTTAAGAGCAATTTCCACACATACTCCACCAGTGTAAAACATATCAACCTTTTAAACAGACGTAAAAAACAAAGTCAAACAAAACCTGGTTGTTTGTGTTCTTGTCCCATAAATAAGTAGTTTGTAGGGTTGCCAGTTCAACATTTCCCTTTTCCACGATATTTCAGGGCACAGGTATGAAACAAAGGGGTCCTTCTGTCATGAGTGTCTGTGCATGTCTGCATCTGTGGGTACATGAAAGAGACGGCTGATGGGGATTTCCTGCAATTTCTCCAAAATGAGTATCATAGGCATAGTAGTACTGCAAACACCTTCACATCAAGCCAGTAGAAGCTGCTGCTAGTTGGGAGATGGAAGATAATTGATACCCTGGGTAAAAGAGCCAGCACATACAATGAAATCAGATTTTCTCATCTCCAACATGTTTACCCTGAGATCTATCTCTGCCTGGAGACCTAGAGAAGGACGGCAAATTCCCTGAGACTTGGAAATCCTAGTAGCAAGAGTTGAACAAGTTGAAAAAGCTGGCATTCTTTTGAATAAATTTTCTGTACAGCTCTTGTTAGAGGGCTAATACCTTTTCTCCCAAACTGTTTGAAAAAGTCAATGATACTTTTACTTTTAATAATCATATGCATTCTGCTTGTTGGTTTTTAATGTTCAAGAGAGATCTAGCATCCTGAGATTTGGAGCTTAAGTTTGTTGTTGGACAAAGAACCTGGCCTGAGTCAGTTTTACATATATAAACAAGACCTAGTACCTGTATCAGAAATCAGCATATGAAACATTTCATGATCCGGAACATTTATGGCCTGCTAACTTGCTACTGAGTGAAAGGAGGTTCATGGCATAGCTACAGAAGCCAGTTCAAAAAATTGCTTCCTTTTTCTCTTCTGCGTGATCTATTGTAATGGCAGCTTTATCAGTACAACAGTTTACCATCATGGAGAGAAGCATTATGGTATGCTAATGCCTTCAAATTAAACTACTGAGCTAGAGAGAGGGGGGGGGACAAGGTCCAGGTTTTCTAAAAGGCTGGCAGCCCTGCTTACATTAGAACCCTGCTGCCAAATTGTTTTGGTTTGTAGCCTTTAAAGTCTCAACAAATAGCCCACACATTGATATAAGGATTATGCACTAACATCTAGCAAATTTGGAGCCTTCCTTTGGCATCAAATCCAGAGTCTGCTAGGCTGAATCTATATGCACTGCTTTGAAAAGTCATTTATTTGTGTTTCGACTCTCGGAGCAGCTATGTTGGATGGGGAATTCTGAAAGGAACTTTCCCTAAGCTTTGCATGTATGTAACTAGAGTGTTTAACACCCATGCCCAAGGACATTATTTCAGACTTCAGACTGTTAAAGGATGGTGGAACATTCTCCACAAGCCCAAGCATCCTGTGAATCCACACGAATGGATTTATTGTGATTCATCCGGCCCGCGCTGCCCTTGTCACTCCCAGAAGCAGAATAAACACACCCGTACAGGCAGTAAATCCATTTGTGTGGATTCACAGGGTGCTTAGGCTTCTGGGAATTGAAGTCCAAGAACATCTGGAGTGCCAAGGTTTGCCATCACAGTGCTAACTAAATCTTCTCTTTGCCTTATAGGAAAAACAGCAAGGAACAAAGAATTTTCTGGCACCTTAAAGACTATCAAATTTATTACAATGTCACCTTTGGTGGGCTGGCAAGCTGTGTTTGATATATTTCTTTCCTTCTCTACAACAACCTCTGCCTTCAGGTGTTTGCAGAGTCTGCCTTGCTAGTAGAGCTGTCCCTTCCTGAGAAGCAAAGGGGTGGGAGTTTTCATTCCCCACCCCACCCCAATACAAAGAAGCCTAGCAAAACTTAAAATGGCCCCATGGCACATGGTGCTTTCAAGTTCCTTGCAGCTTGTCTTGCTGGTTTGTACATTTGAGGCTTTGACGTGATCAATGAAAGCACCTGCATAGAACTAGCAGGAATTCCACTGAATATGGACACAGGGGGGGCCCTTCCTCTGTTCATTTCCTTGTACTGCTTAAACAGATTCTTGTCTTGGGAAATGTTATCCCCCACTTTGCGCTTCAAATGCTTGCGCTCACAACAGAAGTGACTCAGCAGTTGATCGATACTCTTGCCATTGTCAGTTCTGTACACTCACTGATGGGAACACAGGCAAGAATTATTCATGTGAAAGTTACAGGACGGAAATCAGTCAAAGTGGGGTGTTTGGGGAGGGGAGAGTTGAAAAAAATAATAATATTGTCTTACCTTATAAAGCATAATCCCCATCTAATCCTGAAGTAAACACTTGATTTGCTCATGGTGTGCTGCTGAGGTGCAAATTCAGCTTTCACAAAGTGGCAGGCCTTCCCCCCTGCCATAAAGCTCTTTCAGCATTTAAAAATCACTGCTGTATTTTTCTTTTTCATCATTGCTGGGGGGTGGGGGGGTGGTCCTGTTCCAGCATATATGGAGTTTTTCGTTTCAACCTATCTGGATCTACCAGAGCAAGACTGTCTTCAGGAGGATATCAAAGCCTCTGTCAATAGTACAAACTGCAGGAAGTGAGGCTTCATGTTGAAATGTCCAGGTCAATGGAGTTAGGAGTTTAATGATGCAGCAGAAGTTCTTGGACAAGAGCAAGAAGGTGTTGCTGTGTAACAGTGGTGGGAAACCTATGCCTTCTAAATCAATGGTTCTCAAGTTAGGTGCCTCCAGATGTTTTTAAACTACAGAAATATTGGCTAGCTGAACCCATGTCAAAGGCTTCTGGGAGCTTTCCTCCAAGGACCCACTTAGGAACCACTGCTCTAAATGAGCCCAACTCCAATAAGCCCCAACCAGCATTGTCAAGGATGAAGGACAGTGGCAATTTTAGTCCAAAACCTGTGGAGGACCAACGCTTTAGAACCAACTGCTTTAAAAACTTAGAGCACAGTCAGACAGTGCTTTATCTCACATTTTGGACAGCTTTGGACATTGGTTGATTCCCTCTATTGTGGGCGACAACATGACATACAGGCAATGATGAACTGGTACAACCCTTATTCATGCCCACTGGCACCTTTTTGGCCCATGGCAGGGTTTATTGTTTCTTTAGCATGTGTTTTTTGTTATTCAGTTGCACAGTCGAATCTCACCCTTTGTGACTCCATGGACCACCATACACCAATCTCCTCTGTCATCCGCCATCCTCCTTAGTCCACCCAGACCTATGCCCACTGCATCAACAATACGGTCTAACCATCTCATCCTCTGCCACCTCCTTCTCCTTTTGCCTTCGATCTCTCCTAGCATCAGGGCCTTCTCCAGTGAGCCTTCGCTCCTCATTTGGTGACCAAAGTACTTGAGCTTCAGCTTCAGTATTTGACCTTCCAAGGAACAGTCAGGTTGGTTTCTTTTAGAATTGACTGATTTGATCTCCTTGCAGTCCAGATGACTCTCAAAAGTCTTCTCCAGCACAACAGTTTGAATGCATTAGCACAGTGGTTCCCAATGCAGGGCACACATTGCTGAGATTTGGAGCCCCAACGCATGGTATTGAATGACCACTGACTTCAGTGACTTTTAATGTAGCATAAGAAAAGACTCATCTACCACCAGCTTGTAGTCATGACAACTAGTCTGAATCTCCAAGTGTAGATAGAGTCTACCTCTGAATCTCAATTGGTTGCATGGTCATCAGAGAGGGATGGCTTTTGCCTGCATCCTCTGCTTCAGGAGCTCCTGTCCAGAGCCTGGAAAATTAGTTTTCAACTGAATCTGTTTTCATTATTCACTACCGCTTTGGAAATTATGTGTTCTCTTTACTTATTCCAGTGTTTAAACAGTAATGTTGCATTGCTTCTTACATTTCCATTAATTTTAGCTGCTTTAACACACACACATCCTTGCAACTGATGTGACAATGGTATAAAAGTTCCTGCCAAAATCTCTCTGAAAATACGTAATAATGTCCTTTTAAAGTAACTAAAAAGTGTTGCCTTTTCCATCAGTGTTGTTAATCTATTTTCATTAATTCTGTTACTTCCAAAATATGACTCTATTAAGTCCTCACTACCAAAAAAAGAGTAACTTGCTCAAGATAGCTACGTTACATGTAAGTGGTTACCTCTTACCCCCTCCTTCTGTCTTGGCCTGATCTGAAACAGGATACTTCCAAAGAGTGGATGGATCCATGCAGGGGTGTGCTGACTACCTTGGGAGGGCGCTGGACAGGATATGCCACTCACCGAGCAGGGTGTCTGCTGGTTCAGCATTGATTTTTCTCCTCTGTGGCGGAGGTGGTGAGAGGCCTGCAAGGCGTGGCGCTCCTCCAGCCCCCTAGACACAGAAGCGGGGCAGACGGAGAAAAGTTTGTTCCATGCTGGGTTGTGTGTTCACTACCTTCACTGCCGTCCATGACCCCTTCACCCGCTTGTTGGCCTGGGCTGGCCTGGGCTGGCTGGCTCTCCCACACTTCCTGCTTGTGGGGCAGTTCTTTCCCCGCCTGTGGTGTGGCTCAGATCAGCCAAACCTCCTGCCCCACAGCCCCTGCCTCACGTGCCCCCCCTCACTTGGTCTGCCCAGCATATGGGTGCACATGCACTCCCGGCGGGAGCAGTTGCTATGAAAGAGGAGAGGCAACAGGCTGTCCCCCCCCAAAAAAAATAACGAAAAAAAAATCAAGGGCTGCCTTCTGGTTTGAAGAAAAATATCAGCCTAGTGCTTCTCCTCTTTCACGACAACAGCGATGGCTTCTCCTGCTGCTCCCACCGGGTGTACGCGCATGCCTGTGGTCAAGCCGAAGGGTGTGCCACTGGTACTGGGGGGGCTAGGGCACCCCGGGATGAGTCCTGGCAGCCCGGTGGGCTAGCCCACCACTGGATCCACAGCCTGCCATGTCAGGATCCTTTTTATTCCCTTAATCTGGTTTTATTGATCTCACAAATGTGATTTCTGTGATGAGGGAAAGTCAAAAGGGATCTACGAACTTGTACTAACGATGGACAGAGATGATGTGAAGGGACTTAAGGTTATTACTGCACAACTGGAAATGTGCTCCCATCTGCTTTTCCCTGCTTCTGAAGCCTGTCTGTTCATAACATAATGTTTGTTTTTCCTGCTCATTGTTTCATCTTCCTTTAATGTGGTGAATTGGATTAGAAACTGCACTTTGAGGCATGGCTTTAGAGAGCATCGACCTCCTCTTTTCCAGTGCTTGTCTGCCATTAGTGCACTGATGCTTATTAGTTCTTCTTAAGCACTCAGGATGGTGAGTCACCTTTTAGTTAGACCTTTTAATTAATGAGAGACTGCTTACCTTCCATTATCAAATGGCTTTTGTTTCAAAAACTGAGCCACCTCCTTCTCTAGGCCTTTTTGGATTAAAAGTGCATTTACTCTGGTATATGGAGAGCGTGTATGAGGGGTATGTTACCCCAGATCTGAAACTACTCTTTTTATTATTTTTTAAAATACGCGATGACACTCAGTTGTACATCTCGGCCCGTGGGGACCCCAGTTATGCTGTCAAAGGCCTTTCCGGATGCCTGGAGGTTGTTGGGGTTTGGATGGGGGCCAATGGGCTGCAAAATGAATCCCAGCAAGACTGAGTGGCTATGGATAAGGGGCCCTGCATTGTTCTGTGAACTACCAGCTTTGGTCTTGGATGGGGCAGTTCTGCCTCAGACAAACCCGGTGCGCAACTTGGGTGTCCTCCTGGACTCGTGGCTGCTGCTCGAAGAACAGGTGACAGTCGTGGCCAGGAGGGCTTTTGCACAATTTTGGGTAATCCGCCAGTTGCGCCCGTTCCTGGACAGGGACTCCTTGCTCATGGTCACTCATGCTCTGGTCACCTCCAGACTAGATTATTGTAATGCGCTCTGCAGCTGGTCCAGAATGTGGCTTCCTGGGTGATGATGGGGTGCAGATGTTGTGCCCATGCCTCACCACTGCTTCGGGAGCTGCACTTGTTACCAGTTTGCCTCTGGGTGCAATTCAAGGTGCTGTTTTTGATCTTTAAAGCCCTATATGGTAGTGTGCCAGGATATGTAAGAGACCGCATCACTCTAAGGTCATCTGTCTGTCCAACCAGAGTGGACCGGAGGGGCTCTCTAACTGTACCATCAGCTAGAGGGGCTCACCTCTCTAGCACAAGGAGGAGGACCTTTTCCATGTCCACACCGGCCCTCTGGAACCTCCTGCCAACAGAGTTACATCTCCAGACAAAATTTCTGCCCTTCAGAAAAGAACTCAAAACCTGGCTGGTGGGCCAAGTATGGGGTGCAGGTGGAAGGGTGACCCCCGTTGGGTGGTTGGTGTAGAGTATAACTTCTTCCCCTTCTGTTCCTTCGGTCCCTGCACCCCCTTTTTAAGGGGTGGGTAGTTTTAATTATGCTGTTTTATCTGTGATTGTGAACCACCCTGAGTCGGCCTAGGCAGAGTGGGCGGTGTAGAAATCAAACAAATAAAATAATAAAATAAATAAATAGGCATGGTGCACTTGATTCTTTAATCCCTGATTGATCTTTAATTAATGGTTGCAATTATATGTTCCAAAAATCATTAGAAATATTGTAAAATCATTCTATCATGTTCTATTTCGTATTTTCAAAGAAGGAAACTTCCACAATATTTTCTTTAAACTTGAGCCTGCCCTGGTAGACCCAAGAGGCTTACTGTTCCACAGGAAACATTCAATTAAACGCCTGGTGCCCAGAGGGCCACACACCCTTCTCTAAAATTTTCTGAATGTCTGCAGCAAAAACTATAATCTTGATTGCTTTAAGGATTATTCTTTTGAGTGTGTCTCTCACGTCTTTGTTTCTGGGGTCTGTAATTACCATATGTACATAATGCTGGTTAGTTTCTGCCTGGAGACAGGATGAGATTATTTGGGTGGGAAATGCCAAGAAATTCATCAAGTGAAGTTCCATCGATGCTGACTGGTCAGTCAAACCTCCCGCCTCCCGATGTGCAGCGCTTCTGAATGGTTCCTATCTTCAAGCCAAGCGTGTTCATTGGGGGCATGCTCAACAACTTCACTCTGCTATTAGTTACTGTATTGACTTGTCTCTACCTAATCCCCCAACCTCCTCCCTGTATTCTTTCCTGGAATTTGTAATATTTTACCATTAGCATATATTTGCACAAATACTTACTATTGCAACCCAAAATTGACTTATTTACCTATGAAATAGCCTGCTGCTAGGTTATTGTTTTCTTTGTAAAAACTTTATTGTAACTTTAGATAGATGATAGGATTAGTTTGTATCTGTAGAATTGTATAAAAGGACTTTGCGATGTTGGGACTTCAGCTCTCTAGCTCACTCTCAAAATGTAGTTAGGGAAGCTCACGTTTAGATTTTTGTAGCACGCAAAGGTTGCGAACTGTCTTTGACCAGCAGTAGGCCACTGTTGATTAAATACATATTCAATAAACCTTTTTATTTTTGCCTGAAATTCAAGTCTCTATGGTTCTTGGGAGGCTCTGCCAGTGGAAGAACTTTTTAATTTCAGAAACGATTCTCTGGTGCTCGCAGGTCTTCTTGTGACAGAGGAAAAGGGGATATCAATTTTCAGGTAACAGGTAGAAAGAGAGAGAGAGAGAGCACAGGAAATGATCAACTCCTGACATTTTTGTGGATTATTTCTGGTGTCTTGAAGCATAGCCCTCTCCTCCTCTCATGGACCAGATTCTAAGAATTATGAGTGTTTAAAGCTTGCCCAGTTTCTTTCCCATAAAAGTCATTGTGATGTTTTTTAAAGTTTCTTGAAAAGCAGAAATATAGCTCACACTGCTAATGTCAGCATGAAGACACGGTGATGGGACAGGCTCCCTGAAAAGGGAACTTTTAAACCTTTTTCCCCCTTGAAGGCAGAAAAACTTTGGAAAAGGGATACCTCCAATGTTTAGAAAGTGGGATGTTGGATCAAGACCCACTTACTGAAACTTACTGGTCATGAATGCTACTGGTGAATTCTGCTTGGGTAAATGAAATCACATAAAGTGTGTGGCAAATTGCTTCTAAGTGGGTATGAGTCCAGGAATTCAACCAGCACCTTTTTAATTGGCTGCAATTTGCCACTGCAGCTTACATGATCTCACTTACAAAAGTGTAAACTCTCAGTTGGATTCTAGCCACTAGTGACCTTGAAATAGTCCTTTTCTTTTTGCCTGACTTACCTCATTAGGGTTATTGTGCATTCTTCAAGTTTCATATCCGATTCTAAACACTGACTATCATCACGGCGATCAGCCACAAAGGTTGCCCTGGGAACAATACCAATGGCCATTCATCTGCCTTCCACATCACAGCCTGACACCCATACCACTGAAACCAGTCCCACAAGTCACTGTCTGGTCCTGAGCCCTTTTGGCACACAAAGTCCTCCTCAGCTCCAGGCCAGTATTGATGAAGCTGCTGCCCTCCATCAATATGGATTCAAATGGGATTTAATCCATTTGGGGGCCATCACCCTTCCCTGTGGACTTTGGAACTCAAGGCCATTAGTCCTCAGGGTGGTCAAGCTAGTTAACTGCCACCTGACGATTGACATTGAGTCTCTGGCAGTATGGTCTACTCTATTACCATAGCAGAATAACATTAATAGTGGGAATAGGAAGAAGACTAACCTGAACTTCTTGGAAGAAAGACTGGACATAAATGTAACTAAAAATTAATTTAACATGGAAAAAATAATTTAACATGGAAAAACTTAGTTTGACATGTAAAAATTCAGTTTGGAAATATAAGACTCAGTATATTTTCTGGAGGACATAACTCTTAGGCATGCTAGAATAATTGAGATCAGTGTACATTGTGTGTTCAGGTTGACAGTGATGACTATTTGGCCTTCCAAATGTTTTTAATATTCAACTCCTAATAGCCCTAGTAATCAGCATGACCAATGGCTAGGGCAGAAGTGATTTGGAGTTCTACAATACCTGGAAGGTCATAAATTGTCCACCCCAGTTAAATGTGATTAAGGTAGAATTGTTTGTGTCTGAAATCCAATTGTATGCCACAGCTAAAACAGACCCATTGAACCTATGGAGATTATATAGGCATTGACTCACCAAATCCCCACTGATTCAATGGTTCAACTTTCATGGATAAAAATTACTGCAATTACTGCATCGTGTTTTTATCATGCAGAAATTATGATTGTGAAATTTCCCCCTTTCCTTCCTCTCCATATGTATCTGAAGTTTAAAAAATCAATTTGCCAAATTTGATTCTGTACGAAGGAGAGCTGAATTGTGTAACCTTCATACTTTTCGAAGATCAACTAGTACCATATTTTTTGGACCATAAGAAGCAATTTTTCTCCCCCAAAAGTGGGGAGAAAGTGAGGGTGCGTCTTATAGTCCAAATGCTGGTCTTCGGCCAGCAGTGGCTGTTGTAAAAGGATATTTTACAAGAGCCACAGCTAGCCGAAGACTACTACTGTCGCCTTTCAGCTGTTCAGCTATTCAGGGCAGGGGGGAAACATATGAAAAACAAGCAACCACTAGAGGGTGAAAATCGCAATTTCCCATTTAAATGCATTGGAAATAAATTTATTGTATTCAAACGTTTTCTGTTTGTATGTTCCCAATGCATTTAAGTGAGAAACCAAACCTGTGCTTAAAAAGAAAGGGTTTCACGTACCTTGATGCCTTTGTCTCTACTCCACGTGCACAAAATGGAGGGGGAAAACATGCTTCCTGGTTGAAAGGAGAGCAAGAGGCTAGGCTAGAGTAGCACTTCCTTCCTCAGTGTAATTGGCCTGGTCTGCCCATTTCCCCAGCAGTGCCACCACTGGTTGCTGGTGCAAAATACAGTATTAATTTTTTTTTTGTTTTCCTGCTCTGAAAACTGGGTGCATCTTATGGTCAGGTGCGTCTTATGGTCCAAAAAATACGGTATATTCCTATGCTTATCAAATTATCAACACTCTCCTTCTCAGAAATGATGCCTCAAGTGGCAACTCAGAAGAAACAGTCAACCTTTGGTTAAATGTCACACTCATCAAGTTTAGCCAATGTCAGGGCTGATAGGAATGTACGTCCAATAGCACCTGGGGGCCACAGGGTATCTGCCCCTGCTATACATTGCAAAATCTTCAAACTCTGTCTCTAGCTATAGTTTTTTTTAAAAAACTGTGGCTTCCCTGTTTGAACTGTAGTTTCACAAACATCAGAGTTAGAAATTTCATTACAAAAACAAGGAGTGAGTTTCTTAGGAAGCAGAATTAGTAACTAACTCTGTAGGTTTTTTTCCATGCTTATACAAAATTGCAGTGTAAGACTGATCTCTGATTCTCTCCATGCCAAGTAAAAGGCCAGGCCCAAAATTGCACAACAATCTTAGCTGAGTTGTGTTATGTTGTTTGCCACTCCAAAGTATTTGTCCCCTGTGAACAAGATCAACTGACCACAACAGCCTTTTCATTTTTTTCATTTCACTTTTATTTGTATACCACTTTATTCGTTCCAAAGGCGACTCAAAGCGGTTTACAGTGATGCATGCTGTCTGCACAGCAGACAGCAGCAAAAAGTGAACATGAAGAGAACAAACAACATACAGGGAAGAATATACAAAAGAATATCATAAACATAATTTAAAAATTTACAAACAAGAGAAATGCAATAAAAGATCAATACAAAATTCAGAAAAAAGTGGCTTCAACTGGTACTTCAATATCTGCTACCAAAGATTCAAAAGTGGCTCCAATCCCCGGAGCGATGGTGAGGCTCCGGGGAGAGCGAGGGGGTCTCTGTGTGGTGGAGGTAGCTTTTTCACCCCTCTGGCCAGGCGTGGCACGGAGGCGGCGGAGGAGGCAGAGGCGGGCGCAGGTTGCTCCAATCCCCGGAGCGATGGAAAAGCTCTGGGGAGAGCGAGGATCCTCCGTGCGGCAGCGGCGACGACTTTTTCACCCTTCCTTGCTTAGGATGGTTATATGGAAACAGAACATGACATATGTACCTTATTCTGTGAGTCTTGTTTCATAGCCTTCTCCTCCTGAAATTTATTTTCCCCTTTGTAATTAACAGTACAGGACCCCCATTTCTTTTGCCCTCCCTTCTAGCCATGCTATGGGGAGGACAGATAAAACTGATATCTACAGTACCTTTTACTGTGCTGTGCTGTACTGTCGTCATTTGCTGCAGCAGCGAAAACAGCACATTGCTGCCTTGGCTGGTGAAAATGCAGCTGTCATCCTGCATCTTAAGCATAGCTGTGAAAACTTGACAGCCTAGGTGAAACTGGCCTTAAAGTGACATCCATTTCATTGGGTGACAGAAGATAAATGTCACAAAAGTTCAGGCATCATGGTTTATACACAGAATTTTCTTTACATACTATATTCTACTCCTCCCAACTTTGTTTTCTGTTTTGGTGGGAAAGGAGATCTCACCCCTTAGGTATTGTTTTTAATAGCCAAAAATTAAATACAAAACTTCTATGGTCAGATGCATTTTGCTTTAACTCTGCAGTAAGTCTAGGATGGCTACTATTAAAACAAGTTACTCTTCCTCTAGTTTAGGCAAAAGCAGGTCTCACAACTAAGTGATGAATCCAATGTTGTTCTCAGAAATGTATGATTCAAACTCTGTGGGAAGCAGTTGGAGGAAATGAATTGGGATCAGAAAAGGTTAAAATAATCCCTATTCTGGATAAGTTTCTCTAGCTGAGGTTTCTCTTTGAGGGAGAGAAGAATCTTCAAGGTTCGGCCACCTGGTTGCAGGATTGGTCTTAAATCCGCTCAGTTTCTGAGACAAATATCTGGATTATGTCTTCCTTCCATTTTATGTTTAGGATGCAAAGAGTATTTGTTAAATTGTTGTTGTTGTTCAACTTGTATGCCGCCCCACTCACAAAGCAACTCTGGGCGGCTAACAAAGAAACAAAATAGCACAATTACATGGTATCACATTACAAAAAAACATTTCAGAAACATTTCAAAAATATCATAATTACAAAATATCAAATTATCATAATACAAAACACTTCAAAAATAATACACAGAAAAACATCATAAACTCAACCCCACCAACTATATCCACTTCCCTCCAGACCAGCTAGCTGAGGGAGCATCCGATGATGGCAGTGGCAGTGGCGGAGGTTTTTTAAGCCACTCATGCTCACCAGTTTAGGTGATTTCCATTGGGATAATAACTATCTTCCATGCTCTAACACTGGAGTTTTAGTAGGAAGAGGCTTTACAGTCTAAATCCCCTTTACTGCCTCTAGAACAGTTGGGTTGAACCTATGGCACATGCACCAGAGGGGGCAATCAGACCCCTCTCTGTGGGCACATGTATCATTGCCCTGGCACAGAGTTCACCCTGCCCTTCTGCCCAGTAGCCCAATGGGAGCGCTTCCTCTCTCCCCTGTCTGGGATAAGGCAGGTAAGTCACATGCAGCATGAGGATGTCATACAGACGGCAGCCTGTTCAGTCTGTGGTGAAGGTGAGTTTGGTCACTCGCTCTCTAAAAGGTTCACCATCACTGCTCTAGAATATGAAGTGTGCCCCTACTTCTGCTTCTTCCATGTCTAGGCCAGATGTGAAACTGCCAAAATGAAGGTACCTTTTGGTGAATTCTTTCTGCAGTTCCTTTCACTTGACATAGTGTGAGAAAGATTAGCCAACAACACTACGTTAAGTGTGAGAAAGATTAGCCAACAACACAAGGTTGCCGTTACCAGGGTATGTCTTCAAGGAGGCTCTTTCTGTGTATCTGATGTCCAGGTCTCCTAAATTTGAGTCTGTCACTCTATCCATGACACACATTTAAATTATAACATTTTTGAGTCATAGTTCCCCATATTTATCACTGACTATGTTGGCTGGGGCATTCTGGGACTTGGAATAATAAAAAAAACCTCTCAATTTCTGCTGTAGAATCAGGAGTTCCTTATTTCTTATATGTTGGCCTCAGAGAACGTCCCCCTAAATGTAAGCCTTATTCTCATAGTAAATGCATCTTGTAAAAGCAATTAATTCTATCAGCTTGGATTCAATAGAGGTGGAGGGGCAACTGACAGCACTGAGCCAATTTCAGTTCCACTTCCAAGATTAGACCTAAGAAAAGGACTCAGATGTTCCTGGAAACAACTGCCTCCTCACCCTGGAAACTGTCAGTTGGTTTAACCTCAAGTCATGGAAAACAAATCGTAGTAAAACTGGTTAATTCATTTTAAACAGCAGAGGCCAAGATAATATTTACCCTTGTTTATTTCCATGCAGCTCTTAGCTCCACGAATTGCAGAGGAGTGGGGAAGAGAGACGGGGTGGCAACCCACAAAGAGAGGTGTGTTTGAATACCAGCCAAATTCTAATTGAATGGATTCCCCAGTGTGGTTTCAATTGGATATGCTTGTCTTTTCGAAAACTGTTGGGCTTTGCTGCCATGAATTGTTAAGCAATTACCCAGGTTTGGCATCAATGAAGGTGAAGTGGTTTCTTCTTGCAGTTTTCATTATATATTGCATGTGGGATCATTCCTAGCCATGCATGGGACAAGCATGTTAATTGTACAATTTGCAAGGTGCACAAAGCGAGCTCATGAGTGTTGGGGTTTTGTGTTGTTGTTGTTGTTACCTGATTGTAAAATAAGCAGGTGGTTGCAATGCATAATTCATCACAGAGTTGTTGCCGAAATTTGCAGAAAATGGAATTCATGTCAGGTACTGAGATTCTGTCACTTTTTATTCTAAACCCTAAAATTCTGTTCATCACATTTATTGGAAATTAAGGAGATGTCGTTGTTATATCACGCTTGCATAATTTAAACTATAGTCAAAACAGCCTGTATTTTACACATTTTAACTTCTTTCCACATTCCTTATAGTAATACATATACAATGTTGATACCAGTTCTTGTAGGCCAAATATTATCACTGAATCCGACAATATCATGGACAAACTAGAGCAAAAAGAAAAAGAAAAACTCCTCCAGAATGAAGAGGGATGTTTTGGCTTTGAGGCTACAAAACCTATGTTGCAATATAACCTGTAGTGAAACATGCATTCTGAGGATGTGTGGCTAAGATGGTGTTAGAGTAACATGGATCTGTTTTTGCTCACGCTAGAAATGTGGAATTAAATGTGGAAATAAAAGAGGACCAGAAAAAACTCATGAAATTGAAGGGAATGAGACTCTGGATCATGTAAACGTCAATAGGCTGCATCAAAAGGTCGGAGTCCAAGGATCGGGCAGGGAGAGAGGCACGGTACAGGCCGCACCACTCGAAATGCTCGAAGTCAGACGGGAGCTCTGGGCTGTTTTTTTTTTTTTTTTTTTTTTTGAGAAAGTGAATCCTTCCCAAAATCGGAGTTTTTAAAATAAAAGAACGTGACCGCGGAAGTGGCGGATGAGCGGTGCTGGTCGTAAGGAGGTGAATGCTGGAAGGTTAAGCAAGTTCCAAGGGTGAGTGAAAGTGGGGAAGAAGGAGGAAGAAGGGAAGAAGGAGGAGGCTGGTTTGGATTAATGGCGGCGGAGTATTGAAAAACAAAACCTAAATTGCGGAGAGCAACCCCGCCAAGAAGAAAGGGTGAATAGAAGGAGGCAGAGACGGAGAGTATGAGACGGAGATTGTGAGGTGACTGGGAAGTGCGAAGAAGAAGGTAATTGCTGGTTTGAATTTTGGGGGTTCCGTGGAGAGAGGAAAAGGGCCGTGCCGTGAACCCGTCGCCGCGGCCAGGAACTTAAAAATGGAATTTATGTTCTAATTGGAATTTTTGGAATTTTTTGAAGCGGAAGGTAAATGCTGATACAGCCTGATTTTTCCTTTTTCATCTTATGTGTTTTACATATATGGATTTGCTCCTTTGATCTTGGGCGTTTTTAAAGCTGTCCTTGGATATCTCTCCTTCATAGAGCCTTTTTTCTTTTTTTTTTCTTCTCTTCTCTCTCCTTGGAAACATTGTTACAGCATGTTTTCCTTCCTTTCTCCATTTAAGTGGAAGAGTTTTATTGTTACAATATTATTGGTGGAGGTGAAGCAGAGATACAAATTTTGCCAGCAGTACATTACTGGATTTTTTTTAGTGGAAATACAATCATGCCTTAAATGTAAAAGATATTTTAATTAATCAACGTGGTTTACCATATGTTAGAGATTTTTGGATTTGTTTTTGAACATTGAGGATTAAAACAGCTACAATCAAGATCTGGGGCTTGGAGATAAAAAAAATTTACAATTGGATTATAAAGGCTGGATTTCATTGGATATCATTGGATTACAATTTCATTGGATTATATTTTTGCAATTGGTTTCATCAGTTTTTGTGGATTATAATAAAGAAGATTTGGTTTTTTTGGTTTGGATATAAGATGCTGCAGAATCTTCAATCAAGTTTTGGATATAAATTTATTCTTTGTTATAATCATAAGTAGGGAGGTCTGATTTAATTGAATTCTGGAACACTTTCAAGGAAAGAGACTGGTGGGAGCCAATAAAGTTGCTGCATTGAAGTTGTTGTTTGACATCACGATGGATAAAATTGCAAGGGGAAAGGAGGAGATTGTGAGACCTAAGAAAAAAGATAAGCCACCAACAGAGGAAGGGTTGACACCAACATCATTGCCTGAGCCACCATTACCTGATCAAACACAAATAATGGAATAATGGGATAAGACCTGCTGCTGCCTGAGGACTGCTCCCACAGCTGTGGGGAGCCCCGCCCTTCCTTCCCAGTCCATCTGTGGGGAGGATAAAGGGCTGTGGGCTACCAGGCTGAGCCGAAGAGCTTCTGCCACCTGAGGACTGCTCCCACAGCTGTGGGGAGCCCCGCCCTTCCTTCCCAGTCCATCTGTGGGGAGGATAAAGGGCTGTGGGCTACCAGGTTGAGCCGAAGACCAGCTGCTGCCTGAGAACTGCTCCCACAGCTGCGGGGAGCCCCGCCCTTCCTTCCCAGTCCATCTGTGGGGAGGATAAAGGGCTGTGGGCTACCAGGCTGAGTCGAAGACCTGCTGCCACCTGAGGACTGCTCCCACAGCTGTGGGGAGCCCCACCCTTCCTTCCCAGTCCATCTGTGGGGAGGATAAAGGGCTGTGGGCTACCGGGCTGAGCCGAAGACCGCCGCCACTCAAGGACTGCTGCTGCTGTGGGGGGGAGGGGGAAAGCACCTTTTCTTTTCTTCGCACTCCTGGGTCCTGCCTCAGGCCAATATGAAAAGGCTGGACTTCTTCACCTCCTCCCGAAGCCACTCCTTCACCCAAGGAAGTATACCTTGTATTGTTAGGGCTGTGGTCTGTGAGGCAAGACGCTTTGTATCATACTGTATGGGCTTATGATCTGTTGTACATTGTATCTCTGGGGATCTTATTTATTGTTACTATGTCATTGATTATATGGATTTGACTGTATTATTTTGTATGTATTTATCTTTTATTTTGCTGATTATTGTACTGTTATTGCTATTTGTTCTGATATTGCAATGCTGTATTTTGTTTTAGTGTTTATTTTACTGTTGTGAACCACCTTGAGTTGCCCATTGGGGAAGAAAGGCGGTATAGAAATAAACATAAACATGAACATGAACATGAACATGAACATGATGATGATGATGATGATGATGATGATGATGATGATGATGATGATGATGATGATGATGATGATGATGATGGTTGAATTTGGTAAATTGTCCAAGAAATTTGTGAAGATGGAAGAGGCAAGAGTGAAAGATAAAAATGAAATTTTGGGAAAACAGGATAAATTGGCTACAATGTTTATTGTTTTTTCAAAAAAAAGGTGACCTTAATTTGCAAAGGTTGGATGCCAATGTTAAGTCAATGCAAAATGATATGAAATTTATGCAAGGGGATATTAAAGGGTTACATGAGGAGGAAAAGGAAGTTAAGATGAAAGTGGACGTGCAGGAGAAAAGGATAGATGCGATGGAAGAGATGATGCGAAAACAGAATATTGTGATATGTAATATGCCGGAGAAAATGCCAGACCAGCTAAAGGATAGAATAATTGATTGGTTAAATAATGTGAAAATGGGGAAGGATTTTGTTAATGAGGACATTGCAAGTGTTTATAGAGTGGGTCCGAGGAGGGGAAAAGTTGTACAAAGAAATGTGTTGGTCAAGTTTGCAAATTGGGGAGATAAGTTGAAGGTGATGGCTTTTCTAAAACAAGCTGGTTCTGGCATTTTGAAAATCAATGGGAATGATGTGGAAGTATATAATGACATCTCAATGAAGGAAAGTGGTTGGAGGAATAAGATGAAGCCAGTAACAAAATTTTTGATGGAAAAGGGGATAAAATATAACTGGCGTTTTCCACAACAGCTAAGATTTTTCCATGAAAGGAGAATGCACATCACTGATGCAGAGACTGATGCATTGGACTATTTGTGTTTGAATGATTTGGTGAAGGCATCTTCAAGAGAATGGTTGGCATTGAGGAGGGCTTTGTTGGAGTCTGGAGCAATAAGGAGGGATTATGGAGGAGCAAAGGAGGAGGGAGCTGTAGGTGGAGAAGAATCAGGAGAGACTGAAGTTGATCTACAATCACTGGTGTTAGGGGATGCAGGGGGAAGTAAAGATCAGAAAGGAGGGAAATAGGTGAGAGGATTGAAGTTAAGTGTTTTAAAGGATGGTCCTTTAAATTGATTGAATAAGTAGAATAGCACTGGAGCTTTTGCTGTCACAGACATCTTCCATGTCCCCCCCCCTCCCCTCTTCGGAAGATGAAGGTGACTTTTTTGAAGAAAGAAGTGGGGAGGTTAGAATTGAGTGTTTTTAGTGTTTTTTTGGTAAGTATTGTTTTGATTACTGTGGGATAGAAGGTAGCACGCCCAATTGAGAACTCAGAGGTGAAAGAAGAGTGTGGCCAATAAAATATGAGGAGTATTAAATTGTTAACGTGGAATGTGAAAGGTACAGGGTCTCCGGTTAAGAGAAGGAGGATTGAATCAGTTTTGAGGAAGGACAGGCCGGATATAGTCTTTCTGCAGGAAACACATCAAAAATCTCAGGATACGAACAATTTTTTTTTAGGGTGGATGCAATATTATGAGAAGGCATATGGAACATCAAAGGCAAGAGGAGTGGCAATTTTGATTTTGACTAGGTTGGGGTTTGAGTTAATAAACAGAATTTCAGATCCAGAGGGGAGGTACTTGATAGTAAAAGGGAAAACTGATGATGAGGAATTAACTCTGGTAAATATATACGCTCCAAATGAATATCAAGCTCAATTTTGAGGAAAAATTTACAAAATACTGGTAAAGGAGAGAACAACAAAGATGGTTGTGGCTGGGGATTTTAACTTAGTAAGATCAAATTTAGATTGTACAAATATATCAAGGTGTGGAAAAGGTATTAAAGGGCAGACACTGGATAATTGGATGGTATCCTTAGGCTTGAAAGATACTTGGAGAGAGCTTAAGGGGGCAGAAAGGGCATATACTTATTTTTCACAGGTTCATAATTCATACTCTAGAATAGATTATATATTTGTAATGGAGATTATGGTTAGAAATTTAGAGGAAATACAAAGTTGGAATTTTTAAAGAGTCAGACCATGCTAAAGTGGTGTTGGAACTGAGGATTGAGGGTTTGGAGACTGAGAAGGAGTTGGAGATATGATGATAAACTATTTAAGGACCACAAATGTAAGGAACAAATTACTGAGAGTTGGAATGAAAGTTGGCATTGTAATGATAATGATGAGGTAAAATTTAACACAGACTGGGATGCCATGAAGTCAGTTTTTAGAGGGGAAAGTATCAGGCTAGCTAGTAGCAGATATAAAAAATTTAAGATTTCACAGGATAAAATCGAGAGCGAGAAAAAGAGGCTACAGGAGGAACATGTAAGGACGAGGAATAGGAAGGTTTTCGATAATTTGCAAAGATTGAAGACCAAGTTGATTGGAAAGGACATAGAAAAAGTAAAAAGGGACCTTGTTTATTTAAAAAGAGAATATTTTGAATACAGCAATAAAAATTCAAAAATATTAGCAAGAGCTGATAAAGAAAAGAGAGAAAAAAGAGAAATTGGAGTATTGATAAATGATCAAGGATTGAGATGCAACAAGACTAGAGATAAATGTAAAATAGTGAGATATTTTTATCAAGCATTATAAGCAAAAAAAGAGATAGATGGAAAAAGAGGATAATGAGAACTTTGTCAGTTAGAATAAAGGAACATAATTATAAAATGTTGTGGAGGTGGTATTTGACTCCAGTGAGTTTGCATCAGATTGATAACAAAAAAAATAAAATGTGTTGGAGATGTAAAGAGGAAATTGGTACATACAAACATATGTGGTGGAGTTGTACTGCGATTAAAGACTTTTGGGGGAAAAGTCGAGAAAGAGATTGGCGAAATTATGGGTAAGAGAATTAAACTGGGGTCAAGTATCACCATGCTAACGGATGTGGAATGCCTTAGTTTAAATAAGGATGAAAAAGAATTATTAGAAATGATGCTCACAACTGGTAGACAATGTGTTGCTAGGAATTGGAAAAATGATATAAGTATAAAAATAGAAGAATGGTATGAAGAAATGTGGAATCTAGCATTGAATGATAAATTAACTTGGGAGACATAAAAAAAGAGGTAGCATCAAAGAGAATAGATTTTGGAATATTTGGCAGGCTTTTGTGGATTACTCATTTAGAGGGGATGAAATAAATAAACCTGTACCTGATCAGAGGAGTTTTTGGAAAGAAAATATTAAGACATCCTGATTTCTCCAGGGCAATGTAAATATCACAAGGTGCATTAATCTTTTCTTTTTGTTATTTTTATTTACATATTATTTACTTAGAGCTGTGTTAGTAGTATTAATGAATTTATGTATTAAATATCACACCATATTTAAAGTTATGTTACAAAGTTTTACTTGCAATTTACAAGGATAGGTTGATATTGTATAGGTGTATCAATGAATTTGCTTAATTGTATAGGGTGTTAGAATTCAAACAGATATAACTTGTATGCAATTGTATTATGTATTTCTTTTTATGTATGTTATTCTTAAGGTTTAAGGTTTAAGGTTCTTTGGTTTTATTTTTCTTATGTAATTTGTCTGAAAAATTTAATAAAAATTATTTTTAAAAAAAGAAACATGCATTCTGCAACATTTTTGGGGAAAGTTTGGATTCTGCACAGTTTCAACTGGTCCAATATCATCCATTTGGGCTTGTTTTTCCCCTAAACTAGGCATTCACAACCTACGGCCCGCAGGCCTAATTTGACCCTGTGCATATCATTAATCCAGCCTATGGTGGTCACCTGAGCACCTCTAGACCCGCCCCCGGAAGTTGCCATATATCACTTACTGCATCAGCAGTGATGGCAGCGATCATGTCAGTTTTGCGGCTTTTTGCACAGTCTCTGCCACTTCTCCCAGCAGCAGAAGGCTTTGGGGAGCATAACCGCTCCGTTTGGGGGTCTTTTCGATGCTTCTCTGTGGCACTTCAGCAGGGAAAACACGACATTCAGGGGCTTCTGGTGCCAAGCGGAGCTTATGTCAGCACCTGCATTCCCAACGTGCAACCAGGAAGTCCCAGAACGGCATGCTTTCCCTGCTGAAGTGCCACAGAGGAGTGTTGGAAAGACCCCCTAAACAGAGCAATCATGCTCCCCAAAGCCTCCCACTGCTGGGAGAATGTTGTGTCCAAGCCATAGTTAATGTATATTGCCTAAGAGCAATTACGATCAAACTATTGTTGGATTGCACCCCCTTTGCAATTCATATGTTGTTATCATTCTAGTTGGTCCCGCACAGGTTTTTCCCGCCCTTACTTGGTCCGGGCAAATGTATCCCTTTTGTCCGCCTTCCTGTAGTTATATAAGTGTTACCTCACCCCTGTTTTCCAGGGTTAAGTTGTCTGTACGTGGTCAGGAGTCCAGCCGACACACATAGCTCCTATCTGTACTCAACTATAATAAACTACCTTTACGTTAGCCCAAAGTGCTGTCGTGTGTGATTCCTTTCCAGTACATAACAGAGAAGCAGTGGAGACTGTGCAAAAAGCTACAAAACTGACACAACAGCCGCCACTGATGACGACGATGAAAACGTAAGCACTGGAAGCAACCCACCTTCAGCCCCTGCAGCTGCATGTCGGCGGGGGGGGGGGGGGGCGGGGTCTGGCCCATGGCAGGAAAATGTTGTGAACCCCTGGCCTAAACCCTAGAGCGGGGTTCTCAACCTTCAACCTGTGGGCCAGATTCAGCCTTTGAGCCAGCCACCACCATTGTCTCTGCTGCCAGCAGATTCAGCTGCGGGCTCGTTTACAACAGAAATAAACCACCAGTCTGGCTCCCTCAACTGTCTGAAGGAGCGTGACCCAGCCCCGACTTGAAAAGGTTGAGAACCCATGCCATAGAGATTCTAGATCCCAAACGTATGCATTCATTCTGGGTGTCTCTTCTTTAACTGTAGATTCATACTCTTAAGTATAAAACATTTCCAAGCCTTTCCCATCCTCATTGTCCTGGACATAACTGTAATTTATGAGAACAATTTGCCAGTGCCACTCTGCTTGGTCACTCAGAATTATGAGGCTTAAAAGGAAGGAGCAGCTCCCACTTGCCAACTTGATATGACCATTCTTCCTACTCACAGATTGGGTCACAAGAAATACTCATGTTTATAGCTCCTATTATATTCTTCCTCTTCAGCACTACCATTTCAGCACAGCAAATGAAATTTGGCAGAGGAAGGCAAATCAATAGCATAAGACACAGTGCGCCCCTCACTCTACAAGGTAGACACTTATCTGTTATTCTTCTTCTTCCGTGTCTAGGCCAGACATGAGACTGCCAAAATGAAGGGACCTTTTGGTGAGTTCAGTCTGCAGTTCCTTTTGCCTGAACTAATCTGAGAAAGATTAGCTGGCAACACAAGGTTGCCGTTACCAGGGTATGCCCGACTTTGGTCCAAAAATACTGCAATCTTCTAGGGGGATCTTTCTGTGTACCCCATACACCGAGTTGAAACATATACTTTTATATATGCACACTAGGTGTCATTGACATACTCTTAACTGATATGGCAAACCAGCAGCCCTCCAGCTATTAATGAATTGCAGCTCCCATACCACTTGCTATGCTGACTAGTTATCATAGAAACTGAAGTAAAGAAACATCTGGAAGGCTGTTGTTTCTTCATCCAGTGTTTGGAAACTGCTAAGTCCTAACCATTGATCCAGCTGCTGTTATTGTTTTCATTTTTCACACCCCTTCTACACTGAAGAACAGACCTCAAAGGTGAGTCACATACAATACATAATTAAAGACAAATAAAAACAAATTTTTTATATTAGTTTACTAATTTTAAAAAAGTTAAACAAAACAGCAACAAAGGAAATAACAACAGAATCATTGCCTGAACCTTACTATGAGTTACATAAAATTTGTGTAATGTGTAGCTAGTTGTAGCTAACTGATAAATGCCTTAGCATATCTTGGCTGTGTGCCTGGTCATATGATCAACCTCACAACTAAGATGTACCTCGGCAATTCATCAGTTAGTTGCAACAAGTTGAACAAAGTTTACAGAGACAATAACAGCCATTGAAATATAGTAATAATTTTTTAAAAAAACATTTAAATGATCACCATACTTAGTAAACATATGGCTCTATATACTCTAGAGAAACCAGCAGCTGTCAAAAATTCATAACAATCATCTTTCCCAAACCTTCAGTACACAAAATGTGTGTTCTGCCATTGACCTTCCTGGCTTTAATCATTCCAAACACTAAATATGTAGCTCAGCAGAGGTACCATCACAAATGTAATACAGTACAGTATATGAATGTTACCCCAACAGGGATGCTACTACATTTCAGAAAGGTTTGGCCTGCTCTGTTGGCAAAGACAGAAATGGGCACCAGAACCAGCTGATATTTTGGGGATTCTGAGTTTGGTCTAGAATAGAACCCATGAGGCAAGCTGTGGAACCTTGAATAATTGTCTGGATTAATGAGGCTTCACCACACATCCTGTGGGAATGCTAGTACATTGGCTTGGTGACTCTTGTATATTAAAGACTCTGACATCATAATCTGTTCCAGAGTTTTAATGAACCAGTTTTGTGTATGAGAACCAAGACAAAGGAACAGCCGAAGGGTTGGCTTTAACACATCTTTATTGCATAGTGGTCAGAGGGAACATGAGGTAATGGCGGCTGAGCAGCTCAATATATATGGTCGTTATACATTTGAATGTGGCTCCACGATAGCCCATTGGCTACCACTGGCGTGACGTCATTTCCGGTCACGCCCTTCTTGTCCAGGTGAGGTAGTGGCGGGAATCTTCCCGCGCTGTAGTTCTTTTGGGGAATTGGGACCTGTGAGCTGGGCACTCGCTATTGCCACCGGGTGGTCATTAGCTCGCGTCCTACTTGCAACGGGTTACATTGATACATGGGTTAAA
Source organism: Bradypodion ventrale (assembly GCA_035047345.1). NCBI lineage: Eukaryota > Metazoa > Chordata > Lepidosauria > Squamata > Chamaeleonidae > Bradypodion > Bradypodion ventrale. The sequence goes on from JAWDJE010000003.1 coordinate 128,166,799, forward strand.
GGCACAGTATTGAGAACACAATGCATAGTATTGCAAACACAACATCCCTCCCCCCTAGGATGAGACGAAGTCTCTCATCCAAGATGGCTTATTGCAAACGCGCCTTGGGCGTGCTGCTGGCTGGCTTGTCCCGGCTCCTTGTCCTCAACAAAATAACGTGGGTGTCCCAAGGACACGCTGTACACAGGGGTTTCATCACCGCTGTCGTCGGAGATGCGGCCCACGCCGTCCTGCTTCCTCGCGGGCCGGGCGCCCTCCTTGGTCTTCAGCGGCCGGTCCGACGGGCTCTTCTGGTCTCTGCGCCGCCGTCTGCAGACCTTGGCGATGTGACCCGGCGTCCGCAGTTGTGGCACTCGGCCTTCCGGAACGGGCACTTGATGCGGTCATGGGCTGCTCCACAGCCGTCGCAGCGCCGGCTGTCCTTCCGCACCTTCCGGACGTCCTCATCGTCGCTACTCTCCGTGGAAGATTTTGGCGTGCGCCTGGCTGCCTGCACCGAGCCCGCTGCCTTGTCGGGCTGTGGGGGCCTCTCTCTGAACCCCTTGACTCCGGCCCTCGTGGCCTCCGCAGCCTGGGCCGCCTTCACGACCTCGCGTAGCGTCGGTGGCGGCTCCTGGTTCATCAGCTTCCGCTGAACCTCTTCATCCCACAGGCCGCACAGCAAACGGTCCCTGAGGGTGATTTCCAGGTTTTCCCACTTGCATGGGCCGGCGGCCAACCGCAGGGCCGCTGCAAACGCGGCGATGGACTCACCAGGCGCTTGGACTCTCTTCCAGAACGCATCTCGAGCCGAAAACATTGAGACCGTGGGCTGGAAATGGTCGCGCATCACCTTCAGAAGTTGTTTGGCCGTCAGCTCGCTCACTTTCTTCGGTGCACCAATACTCGTTTGGCAGCATTTCCCAGCATCCGAGTGAGGATGGCCCTCTTCTTTCCCTCGTCCGTAATGTCGGACACCACCAGCATATCTTGGAAGTCCATTTCAAAGAGCTCCCAGTCTTCCGGCTTGTTGATATCGAAACCGGCATGTGTCTTGGTCTCGTGGGAAGCCATATCCCACCTTCGTCGCCAATTTCGTGTATGAGAACCAAGACAAAGGAACAGCCGAAGGGTTGGCTTTAACACATCTTTATTGCATAGTGGTCAGAGGGAACATGAGGTAATGGCGGCTGAGCAGCTCAATACATATGGTCGTTATACATTTGAATGTGGCTCCACGATAGCCCATTGGCTACCGCTGGCGTGACGTCATTTCCGGTCACGCCCTTCTTGTCCAGGTGAGGTAGTGGCGGGAATCTTCCCGCGCTGTAGTTCTTTTGGGGAATTGGGACCTGTGAGCTGGGCGCTCGCTATTGCCACCGGGTGGTCATTAGCTCGCGTCCTACTTGCAATGGGTTACATTGATACATGGGTTAAAGGCACAGTATTGAGAACACAATGCATAGTATTGCAAACACAACAACCAGATATTGTTGATCAGCCCTACAAATAGGTTCATAACAGCAGGCACTATTTCCCATCTCCAGCAGATCATCAATACTGTGTGATTTCATCTCACTTTCATATTATCTGTCAATTTTAACATTTGAGTTTGTTTGAATGTTATTTATTTTTCATATATGTCCATAATTTTAAATTGTGCAGCTCTCTGATAAAAATAAAGAAAAATTATATCCCTTAAAATTATAAATGGCAAAAGCTCCCATAAGCAGAACATCTAAATATGCTTTTAAGAAGAATGCACATGTTGGAGACATCCATAACTGAGCAATAACAGAACGAGACCTTAAGACCCAGTGTATGTCCTACCATTGCTCACCTATGGAGGGCTTTAGCATGGCATGTTATCTAGTCTTAAAACAAATATGCCTTCTAGTGGAGATTGAGACTACTCTAATGGCAGAAAGTGAAGAAGACCTAAAGAACCTTTGATGAGGGTAAAAGAGGAGAATACAAAAGCTGGCCTGAAACTCAACATAAAAAAACAAGATCATGGCATCTGGCCCCATCACTCCCTGGCAAATAGAAGGGGAAGAAATAGACCCCTTTCAGTCTGGTTTCAGGCCTGGTCATGGTACGGAGACAGCATTGGTCGCGCTTGTGGATGATCTTTTGAGGGAGTGGGATGGTGGTCATCCATCTGTCCTTGCTCTCCTTGACCTCTCAGTGGCTTTCGATACCGTTGATCATGGTATACTTCTGGGATGGCTCAAAAGGTTGAGGATCCAGGGCACTGTGTTGTCCTGGTTTTCCTCATTCCTGGAGAGCCGGACCCAGTCGGTGTGGTCGGAGAATGAGAGGTCCAGCCCTAGGCTTCTCCAATATGGGGTGTCTCAGGGCTCAGTGCTTTCTCCTCTCCTATTCAACATCTACATGAAGCTGCTGGGTGAGATCATCAGTTCCCACGGGGTGCGGTACCATCAGTACATGGATGACACTCAATTGTACATCTCGGCTTGTGGGGACCCAAGTGATGCTGTCAAAGTCCTGTCCAGGTGTCTGGAGGCTGTGGGGGTCTGGATGGGGGCTAACGGGTTACAGATGAATCCTAGCAAGACTGAGTGGCTGTGGATTCGGGGTTTTGCACTATCCCAGGAGTTGCCATCCTTGGTCTTGGGTGGGACTTCTTTGCCTCAGACAGACCCAGTGCACAACTTGAGGGTCCTCCTGGATGTGCGACAGCTGCTAGAAGAACAGGTGGCATTTGTGGCCAGGAGGGCCTTTGCACAACTTCATGTAATTTGCCAGTTGCGCCCGCTCCTGGATAGGGATTCCTTGCTTATGATCACACATGCGCTGGTTACCTCCAGACTTGATTATTGTAATGCGCTCTACATGGGGCTGCCCTTGATAACCATTCGGAGGCTGCAGCTGGTCCAGAATGCAGTGGTTCGGGTAGTGATGGGGTGAAGACACTATGCTCGTGCCTCACCTCTGCTCCAGGAGCTGCACTGGTTACCAGCTTGTCTCCGGGTGCAACTCAAGATGCTGGTAATTACCTTTAAAGCCCTTCATGGTAGTGGGCCAGGTTACCTAAGAGACCGCATCACCCTAAGGGAGTCTGCCCGTCCTACCAGGGCAGACCGGAGAGGGTCCCTATTGTTCCATCGGCTAGAGGGGCTTGCCTCTCTAGCACAAGAAGAAGGGCCTTCTCTGTGTCCACCCCAACTCTTTGGAACCTCCTGCCAGCAGACTTAAGGCTTCAGTCAGAATTGCTGCCCTTTCAGAAAGGGTTAGAAACCTGGCTGGCAGGGCAAATTTGGGGGGCCGATGGGGTATTGATTCCTGCACGTTGGCTCAGTTGATGTTACATGTCCTTTCAATGATTGTGGGAAGGGGTGGGTCTTTTTAGAATGGGGTGGTTTTTATAAAGAGTTTTTTATTGTAGTTTTTATGGGGTTTTATATTGTAATGTTTTTATATGTTGTACGCCGCCCTGAGTTGCCCTGGAGCAAGAGGGCGGGATATAAATCTAAATAAATAAATAAATAAATAAAATGGAAGCAGTGATAGACTTTACCTTCTTGGGATCTAAGATCAGTGCAGATGGTGACTGCAGCCATACAATAAAAAGATGCTTACTTATTGGGAGGCAAGCTATAACAAATCTAGGCACCATAATAAAAAGTAGAGACATCACCCTGCCAACAAAAATCCACATAGTTAAAGCAATCGTCTTCCCAGCAGTAATGTATGGCTGTGATTGCTGGGCCATAAGGAAGGCTGAGCACAGAAGAATAGACACCTTTGAACTGTGGTGATGGAGAAGACCCTTGAGGGTCCCCTGGACTGCAAAGAGATCAAATGAGTCAATCCTAAAGCAGACCAAACCTGATTGCTCCTTGAAAGGACAAATGCTGAAGCTAAAGCAAAAGTACATAGGCCACCAAAGGAGAAGAGAGGATTCACTGGAGAAGGTCCAGATGCTAGGAAAGATTGAAGGCACAAGGAGAAGGGGGCAGCAGATGATGAGATGGCTAGATGGCATTGTTGATGCAGTGGGCATAGATCTGGGTGGACTACGGAGATGGGCAGATGAGAGAGGAGCCTGGTGCAGTGGTCCATGGGTGCAGTGGTCGAACTTGACTGTGCGATTGAACAACAATCCCTCCTGTGATGTAGGGCAACCTTTTTCTTCTTCTTTCATGTCCATATCAAACTTTAAACTGCCAAAATGAAGCCAATTTCTCCACTTTGTCATTGGCCAAAATTAAATCATCATTGGTACATGCTTTGACAGGCTAGCGGGGGGGTTGGGCTCTGTCTCTCCTCATTTACACAGTGTGTTGTTGTCTGCCATCAGCCCCCACTTCAGCAGGTTGGTCTTACATTCAGGGTCCTCCAAGAGACATAGGGGAGGTCGGGTTTCTCAGCCATATCCTCCTTTAATGTTATTCCTTGCTCGGTGAGTTCCCTCCTCCATCTTCTAATTTGATTTTGATTTTGCGTACCCTCAAGAATGTTTATAGGGTGAGCTATAAAGGTTAAAATAAAATAAAACATAGTTGTTAAGCTTCAAGTGGAGGGGGAAAATGTCATCACATACATAGAGTCATGCGTCATTCTTCCTTTCTAATAATAAAATACTCTGGTGGAATCCTGCTCAGGAAGCTATGCCACAGAAGACCAATGGCATCGTCAGATGTAGCTATTTTTGAGAAATAATTTTTTAACATTCTGATTCCCTCCTGAAGATTTTGAGGATCCCTTTTGTTATGAGAAAATCATTAGGGATTGCAGGATAGGGGACGTATCTTCTAAAATTCATCACTGCCATTAAAATTGTCTCAGGAAGGGTAGTTTTCAGAAATTAAAGACTTTGCATACATCCCACAGCCCCAACATCTTCCCCATGATGAAAGGAATCCTTCAGAAGCCTTTGGTCATGTGGGTGTGTATGTGTCTCAGAAAGGTTTTATTTGTGAAAGACGACTACAACTGACAATGTCCTCCTTTTACTTTAAGTTATGGAACAGGATTGCAACCGGAGAATATGTGTTTATTCTCTCTCTTCTATTATCTGTGTCTGAAACTGTTGTGTTCTAAGGGTTTTACCTTCCACATGGATTACAATGTATCTGAACCTTGCCTATAGCAACAATGTAACCTTCAGCTGTATCATATGAACCCTGAATGAGGACGCGAGCTAATGTCCACCAGCTGGCAGCAGCGAGCGTCCAAGCTCATTGGTCCGATCTCATCAAAGGCAGCAGCGCGGGAAGCTTTCCCGCCACTACCTACACCTGGACAAGAAGGGCGTGACTCGCAATGACGTCACGCAGGCAGTAGCCAATGGGCTACGATGGCACCACGTTCAAATGTATTACCACTGTATATAAAGAGCTATCGATCCGCCATTACCTCATGTTCCCTCTGTCCACGATGCAATAAACCTGAGTTAACCCAGCCCGAGGCTGTGTCCTGTGTCTTGGTTTTCATACACCAAATTGGCGACGAAGGTGGGATGATGGATTCCCAAAGTGCCAGGACACAGAGCGGGTTCAATATTACCAAGCCGCAAGACTGGACCATCTTTAACATGGATTTCAAGGCGGCATTGGTGGAACTCAAAGTCAAAGACGACGAGGAAAGGAAGAGGGCCATCCTCACCCGAATGCTGGGTGTAGAGACCAAGCGGACGCTGGTGGGCATGATCGAACCGAAGACGTTGGACGACTTCAAAACCGACGACATACTGAAGTTGCTGCGTGAGCGTTTCCAACCCTCGAAGGCAATGTTTCCTGCTAGGAGTGCGTTTTGGAGGCGAGTCCAAGCGCCGGATGAGTCGGTAGAGGCGTTCGTGGAGGCCCTGAGGGTAGCCGCCGTTCCCTGCAAGTGGGACAACCTGGAGATGATCATGAGGGACGTCGTGCTGTGTGGCCTGAAGGACAAGGAAGTGCAGCGCCGCCTGATGAACAGGGAGCCGCCACCCACGTTGGCCGAGGTCGTAGAGACCGCGGAATCCGCGGAGTCCACGAATGCGGGAGTGGACGAAATACACGAGTGGCGTGAGTGGCGTCCTAGGGCCAGCAAAGCGGAAAGCTCGGTGCGTGGCAAGTCAGGACAGCCGGTGCACGCGACTCGACGAACCTCGAGGTCCTCTACAGATGGCAGCGACGGCGAAGAGGTACAGAAAGTCCGGAAAGGGGGGCGCCGCTGCGATGGTTGCGGGGCGGCCCACGAGCGTGCGAAGTGCCCTTTCAGGAAAGCCGAATGTTACAGCTGTGGCCGGCGCGGGCACATCGCCAGGGCATGCAGAAATCGGAAAGAGGGCCGGAGGCAGTCGAAAGACCGTTCGGCCAGACCGGACCGTCCAGCGAGACCCCAAGATGGCGCCCGACCCACGAGGAAGCAGGACGGCGTGGGCCGCGTCTCGGACGGCAGTGAGGACGACACTGTGTTCAGCGTGTCCGCGGGACAAAACCATTACTTCATTGAGGTAATAGTACAAGGGGCCCCCGTTAGGATGGAGATTGACTCGGGGTCCTATTATTCCATAATTCCCCAGAAAGAGTTCTTGAAGATCGACCCCCAAGCGCGGCCCAAGCTTAAGACTCTGAGGTCCACGCTACGAGACGTACAAGGGAACAGCATTCCAGTGCTGGGGGTCGGGAAATTTCGGGTTCACTATAAAAGACATTCCGCAGAACTCCCGTTAGTCGTTCTCAAAGGGGGGAATTGTAGCCTCCTAGGGACGCAGTGGTTTCAGCCCTTGGGTTTGTTCATAGGGGGGGTGCATGCCGTGGGCGCGGATCCGATACAAGCGGTGTGTGACGCGCACCCCACCGTGTTTGAAAAAGGACTTGGAAAGTTCAAGGGACCCCCTGTAGCCTTCGACCTAGACCCGGAGGTCCGCCCGATAAGACTCAAACCGCGCAGGGTGCCTTTCGCACTAAAGGACAAAATAGAGGCGGAACTGGACAAATTGGTGGGCCAGGGGATTCTTATTCCTGTTGATTCCGCGGAGTGGGAAACTCCAATCGTAACAGCACTGAAGGCTAACGGGGAGGTGCGCATTTGCGCTGATTATAAGTGTACAATTAACAAGGCGATTCGCCCTAATGCATATCCGGTGCCAGTGGTCAGCCACCTTTTGGCCAGGCTAAATGGGGGAAAGTGTTTCGCTAAGCTCGATCTGGCACAAGCCTATCAGCAACTCCCCGTAACTCCCGCCACGGCCGCGGCACAAACGATAGTCACACATAAAGGAGCGTTCCAGGTGTCGCGGTTACAGTTCGGCGTGAACTCGGCACCCGGCCTTTTTCAGTCGCTTGTGGAACGCCTCCTGAAGGGGCTGGAGGGGGTGTTGCCTTATTTTGATGACGTATTGATAACAGGGGGGAGTGAGGCCGAACTGGCAAAGAGATTGGATAAAGTGCTAACTGTGTTCGAGAAAGCGGGGCTGAGACTGAGGAAGGACAAATGTGTTTTTTTCGAAACCGAGGTCGAATTTTTAGGGTTTCGGATCACACCTGAGGGTATTAAGCCGTCCAAATCCAAGGTAGCAGCCATTAAGAAGGCCCCTCGCCCCACATCCAAAACCGAACTTCAGTCATTCCTGGGGCTCCTCAATTTCTACCATACATTCCTTCCGCGGAAAGCCTCCGTGGCTGAACCGCTTCATCGGTTACTTAAGAAGGAGGAGGCATGGATGTGGGGTGACGAGCACGAGAAGGCGTTCAACGAACTTAAGCAACTTTTAACATCGGACGCAATCCTTACACACTTCGACCCCAAACGGCCGGTGGTCTTAGTCTGTGATGCATCACCGGTGGGGGTGGGGGCGGTGCTTTGCCACGTGTTGGATGACGGTCGGGAGGCCCCAGTGGCGTTTTACTCAAGGTCCCTGTCCCAAGCAGAGCGAAATTACGCGCAAACCGACAGGGAGGCATTGGCAATAGTAGCGGGGACCAAAAAGTTTCACGATTTTCTGTATGGCCGCCCATTCAAAATCGTGACGGATCACAAGCCCCTGTTAGGAATTTTCACGGCAGGCAAGCCCACACCGCAGATACTGTCCCCGAGAATGTTGCGATGGGCCATTTTTCTTAACGCGTACCAACACGAGTTGGAGTACCGGCCTGGAAAGGAGATCAGCCATGCTGATGCGCTGTCGAGATCCCCTTTGCCCTTGACGGACGACCAAAAAGCCAGAATAGGAAGAGACCGCCAGGTGTTGCTAATCGAGGTTTTAGACGAACCCCCAATAGTACCAGCCGATATAGCCAGGGCGACAGGCAAGGACAGAACGCTGGCGAAAGTCAGCTCATGGGTGCAGAAAGGGTGGCCAGCATCGTCCCCAAGCAAGGAATTCGACCCATTCTTTCGGAAGAAGCTAGAGTTGTCCCTAGAAAGGGGGTGCCTGTTGTGGGGCCAACGGGTGGTGGTCCCAACACCCATGCGGCCGAGGGTTCTCAAACTGCTGCACGTCAGCCACCCGGGCATCGTTCGCTCAAAAGCGCTGGCCCGCAGTTACTTTTGGTGGCCACAGCTGGACGAGGACATTGAGCACATGGTCGGCACTTGTGAGGCGTGCCAGGGGTCCCGACCAGAGGCGGCCCGGCTTCCGCATAGGGAATGGGACACAGCAAGGGGGCCATGGTCCAGAGTGCACGTAGATTTCGCTGGCCCTTTCCGAGGAACCATGTTTCTCCTGGTGGTGGATGCATTCTCAAAGTGGCTGGAGGTCATTCCGGTAAAGAGCACATCCTCCACCACTACAATTAACCAACTACGGAGAGTCTTTTCAACGTTCGGGTTACCCGACACTTTAGTCAGCGATAACGCGAGTTGCTTCACCTCCTCAGAGTTCGGGGCATTCATGGAGGCGAATGCCATTCGGCATGTCACGTCCGCGCCGTTTCACCCGGCCACGAATGGCCAAGTGGAACGGTTGGTGCGTACAACGAAGGAGGCGCTTCGGCGCATGGGCCCCGGGGACCTGAACCACCAAGTATGTCAGTTCTTACTAGCGTATAGGGTGACCCCCTTAGCGTCAGGTTACTCGCCGGCAGAGCTATTGATGCGGCGGAAACTGACTACACTCCTGTCCAGGCTGGACCCCACAAGAATTGAGGATAAGGGAAAAAACGTGGGGCTGGCAGTCTCGAAAGGGTTCGCCGCCGGCGACCCTGTCCATTGCAGGAACTATGCCAGCGCGGGGCCAGCCTGGGTGCCGGGGACGGTTGTAGAACAGACGGGGCCAGTGTCGTACCGAGTCGAAACCCACACCGGTCTCCTCTGGAGGAGACACGCAGACCAACTGAGGCACCGAGTCAGTGGGCCAGTCAGTGAGGATCCCCAACAAGATTCAGCGTTAGGGTTCTCCCCCACCCGCGTAACCCAAGGGGGAGACAGCAGCGGACAACAGTCCCAAGCAAGGGGGGAAGGAAGAAGCAGCGGCCCCGACTCATATCCTTTTGATAAACCAGTTCCGTCAGAGGCCGGGGAAGGGGGAGAGGAGTTCGCGACCGCTGCCCCCGAATGGACTTTAGATTTTGATTTAGCGAGCCGGGGGGGTTTTCAGGAGTGTTCCCCCACCCATCCAAGCGAGAAGAGGGGGTTTTCGTTAGCCCCCAGTGCCCCCGGTTCCTCCCTAAATAAGAGCACACCTCCCAACAACGCCGCAGAGCCGCGGCAAGTCACTAACGAGTCTCCCTCTCAAATTACAGGACAGGAAACCAGGGGACAAAGAGAAGGTAGCAAACCCGGGGAGAGGCAGCCCGCATCGAGACCCCAGCGTGTTCGAAACAAGCCATCTTGGCTGAGAGATTTTGTCTCCTAGGAGGGGGAGTGTCTGGAAGCATGGGCTCGAGACGTTGTCTCGTCCTAGGGGGGAGGGATGTTGTGTTCTAAGGGTTTTACCTTCCACATGGATTACAATGTATCTGAACCTTGCCTATAGCAACAATGTAACCTTCAGCTGTATCATATGAACCCTGAATGAGGACGCGAGCTAATGTCCACCAGCTGGCAGCAGCGAGCGTCCAAGCTCTATTGGTCCGATCTCATCAAAGGCAGCAGCGCGGGAAGCTTTCCCGCCACTACCTACACCTGGACAAGAAGGGCGTGACTCGCAATGACGTCACGCAGGCAGTAGCCAATGGGCTACGATGGCACCACGTTCAAATGTATTACCACTGTATATAAAGAGCTATCGATCCGCCATTACCTCATGTTCCCTCTGTCCACGATGCAATAAACCTGAGTTAACCCAGCCCGAGGCTGTGTCCTGTGTCTTGGTTTTCATACACCAAAGAAACCAAGCTTGACAATGTGCTTTCATCATTACTAGATCTAGATTATTTCCAGCCAATGTGACAGGGACTTCCTGCAGCCAACCTTCCTGCTTTTCTTAGGCTTCTACTTCTACATTTTTGTCAATCATCGGTCCACAAAAGTACAATTTCCTCCAGGATAGTACTCGGAACCATGAATACCTTCCAGATGTGGGTGTTTTTTTTTAAACTGCAGCTCTCATAATCTCTCATTGCTGGTTATTGGGGTTAGGTCAGAAGGAAACGGCAGGCCAAAAACATCTGGAAGGCCACTGCTGCTGTCTGACACTTGTGACTAGAAACCATAGTGCTAACCATTGAGGGGTGCAGTGTGAAGTGTGCTCCTTCTCCTATATAGCAAAGCTGTTGATGCTGCAACTGAAGTGCACCGTTTGATAGTATGTATCCCCTATAATGTTAGTATAGTAGATCCTCGGATAAAGTCCAAACACCATTCCACAAGTTTGGACTTTATCCGATTTTGGACTTTATCCAAATCAAATGGGCAATGCATCGGATAACTTCCAAAATTGACTTTATCCGAGGTTCCTATGCCAAATACCTTGGGTAACGTCCATTTTTAGCGGTTTTGGACTTTATGCAATGCATCACGTGTGCATGAAAACCGCAACTTTATCTGAATCAGACTTTATCCGAATCAGACTTTATCCAAGGTATCACTGTACTGACAACAAACTCAATTCTTAGCTCTCTCTGCCACATCCCCACACAGAGAATGGTTCTCTAATTTTAAAGAACACGATCAACATCACTACAGATTCTCTCTTCCCAAGCAGCAGCATCCCATCATTTTGTTGAACATTTCTAAAAACTGTATTTCTATTTGCATCCTTTTGACTTCTAGGTATCCTTTCTCAAGCACCAAACTGCAAGGCTATCTTGGCTTCATTTTAAATTAGACAGAGTCAACATTAATATTGTGATCCCCATAGCAATGCTATTCTTCCAACTGCGCTGTGGATAGTGCACAAAGTGTTATCTTTGACCTAGGGCCTCCTATCCAGAGAATGTAATACAATTGTCCCTTGCATTTGTTGATCATGTTAATAAGCCTCAGAAAAACAAAAGTGTAGCTTTTGCAACTGACATCTGTTTGGTTACAGCCAGCTGCCTCTCATCTATCCCAATGCCCACAGGTACACTATCAACCAGACACCTTGCTTTTCTTGCAGATGCCCAAATTAGAACCTGCTTCCTTGTATGCTCCTCGAGGACCTCTTTGTCCATATTGCTGCTTCACACCATGCAGCGTCTCCTCTCTTCTCAGCAGCAACATCTCTTATCTCATTTGCACTGCTGTTCTCCAGTCAATCAAATTACCACCATTTGCTCCGCGGCTGTGTCTGATCAATTCTTAGTCTGGTGTTGAATGATGACGAACCTGGGCTGGATAGACCTCAGTGAATGGTTACGTGACTGGTCTGAGAGACTGTGGATGTTTTGGAACACCAGACAAAAGCAGATGCTCAGTTTCAGTTTGGACAAACTTCCCAGGTCACCCTTATGCTGAATTCATCATCCCTTGCTGAGACAGATCTTGTTACAGTAACATAACAATTACAGGAAGATGACAGAACACCTGAAGGGCAGATTTTATACCAGTGAATCACTCTGGATCCCGTTGGGGGCCCTCTCTGCAGAAATGTTACAAGGGCTACAAGTTTTATAAACAAGAGTTCAACTATTTCTCCTCCACTATGTGATCTATAATCCTCCTGCCCCCTGTATCCCACAAGCCTCATAATTCTCTCTCCTTCATCAGTATATTCCACACAGCCAATTATCTTTGCCCACCCATCTCCCAAGTGCTCAGTAATCCCACAATACAGACACCATTTTTTCTCCTAGATTCAGTAATGCCTCTATATTGCATGCTGTGTGGACTTCCTGCCTCATATGCTGAGCTCTTCTCCATCTGTTTTCTTCTTCTTTACACTCAACCCAACCCAGCTTTTGTACCCTTTCATTATACCTGGTCGGTTTACTATCTCTTTTCTATTGTCAGTTACGACCCTTGCTGTGAGGACTAGAATTTTCCCAACCCCATGGCATCCTCCTGATGTTCCTTTCGTAAAATAACTACCTTTTCTGACACTTTGCCACCAATCTATTTTGAGCAACCCTTTCTCAGAAGAGATGAACTGAGTCATAACCCAGCAGACTCCTTCTCTGAAGATCTGCTTTAAGTTACTTATTCAGACTTATCTGGTGCACCTTTCTTTTTCTTAAAAAAGTTTCTCTTATGTTGACACGGGGTCCATTTCAGAAGAGTCTTGAGACAACCCAAAGCTAGAACTCTCCAGAACCAAATGGTAGCAGAACCTTTACAGTTTATGAGCTGAGGTTGAGCCAACTAGAGCCTGCCCTTGGTTCTATTACAAGGGAAGTCTGAATTCAGATGTGTACACAAAACATTTCTTAATAATTTCACACTTTCGACAGTTAAACACATTAATTTCCAAAATGCTAGTCTATTGCAATAAATATAACTGGAAATCTATTGCACGTAATAGTTTGTAAACTGTGAGCTTTCATTCAGCAAGAGTCTGAGTGGTTCCTGATTCCAACTATTAGAATAAACATTCCTGCTTTGAGGGAGATTTGTAGCTCCCAGTTGTGCTAATAGTCAAAAGGCATTGTGCAGCTATTCTGCCACATCCTTCTTAATACCATATATACAGTACTTGAGTATAAGCCAAATTTTTCAGCCCCAAAAATGAACTCAAAAAAGTGGACTAGGATTATACTCGGGTCACAGAGCATGAGGGAAGAAGGCAGCAGTAGCTAATAGCCTTCGCTGACCACTTCTCCCATCCTGTCCTTGGTGCGTCTGAATTAGCACAAAAAAAATCCTTTCCTGCTGTGTCTTGGGAGATGCCGGTTTTCTCCATGCCCGATTGAGACACGACGATGACAGGATGGGAGAAGTGGGAGGCAAATGCTATTAGCTGCCGCCTTCTTCTTCCTTTGCCACTGTCTCAATCAGGCGCAGAGAACACCATCGTCTCCCAAGATGCAGCAGGAAAGGAGACTTCTCCATGTTTGATTGAGATGACGGTGAGGGAAGAAGGCGGAGGCAGCACAGTGAGACGCGCTGATGACAGGATGGCAGAAGCGGGCGGTGAAGGCTAATAGCAGCCACCACTGCCTTCTTCCCTTGCTGCCATCTCAATCAGGAGGGTTTGGGAAGTATGAGGAGGATACTCATAGGGAATGACAACATCTGGACAATATGTGCAGTTATGTGCAGTTCCACAAATGAATCAGAACAGGGGCAAAATAAAAGCCTCATCCTAACTGTAATTAAACTACTGTACATAGTTATAGGTGTTTGATAATACTTTAGCTGCCATCATTCTGGAGATTGTAATTTGATGACATTCTTGGAAATGAGATGCCTCTTTCATTGCCAAGACTCCATCCTAAGGAATGTAGGGATTTGTAATTTGATGAAGTACTTGGAACTCTTTGCTAGTGAGCTCTAGCTAATGTAGTCAGTGAAATGCACTGTGATGGAGAATTCTAAGTAGCTGACCAGATGACCAACCTCAGAGTTCCATAGGATGGAACCTTGGCAGCTAAAGTGGTATCAAACAATTTTAAAACTGCACAATGGATAAAACATACACTGGCTTAAAAACTAGGCAATTTAATACTGTACTAACTTGCTTAGGACACAATGAGCCTTGCTTCTAAGTGAAATAATTGTACTGTCAATTATTCATCTCCAAATAATAAAAAATAAGGTGTTTTTTTGAAGTAGTTTAGATTGGCCTGTAAATGTACCACGCTACTACAGATTTAAGAGTTTGTTCTCTGCCAACATGGCTACCCCTGCTTTGATCGGTAATATAATTTTCCTATAAAACTCATTAAACTTAGATGATATGTCAGAGGCTTGTAGACTTATGGAACTGTTATGAACTTAATTAATTTCCTAGCTTTTTCTCTGCTGTATCCTGGGGTCTTAATAGTGGTTTCTCAGTCTACTAATTATGGAGCAAAATATGATAAAGGAGATTCATTCAGCTGCCTGACTTCTGGGCTAGAAAAGGAATACAACTTGTAATCAAGGGTGAGATTTTGCACTTCCCAGAATTAGGCAGGAATTTTCCTCAGACAGAATCCTGGGAGCTGCTGCCCAAAAAAAGTAGCTTAATTTTTATTACCTTCAAGTGACACTCCATCATCATTATATTGGCCTATCAAGAAGAATGAAATTGATCCTGAATCTATCTGTAAGTGGCAAGGGTTTATGGGAGTTTTGAGGGATCATGGGCAGGTAAGTCTTGTTGCCTATTAGGCTCTGTAGCAGAGTCTCTCAAAAAACTATACCTCTCTTGGACGTTTGCCACTTCCAAGCACCGCTGGGAGCAGTTTCTTTTCTCTTAAGAGGCTGACCTTGACAGAGGCCCACAAAGAGGCAAAGAAACCTCATCTTTCAGCTACTGTTTTTGGGTTGCAGCTCCCAAGCAATGTCCAGGGGATCTCCTGCAAAATTCTGGGAGGTACAGTCCAGAAGAAACTGAAAATTCCTGCCTCTTGCCAGAGAGACTGGACTAACATCAGTGTCTGAGGTCAGGTGAAGAATTCCACCAAAGAATGGCTACAACATGATGTTAAATAGTAGCCAGAATTACAGCAAAAGGGAAGACTGGAGATTGCTTAGCAGCAGACCAGAAATGTAGAAGTGGAGGGGCATTTCATGATGGTCCCCATAGGTCACCTCCAGTAGAGTCCAAATTGCAGGCAGTCTGGGTTAGCCCCTATCAACAAATGGAAAACGTGTCTCCTGCAAAATGAATGTCTCTTGATAGCTCATTCAAGAATTGACCACCTTCAAATACCTGGCATTACAAGGTGAGAAGCAGTTCAAAACAGTTCAAAAGAGGGAGTTTTGAAGGGGGTGACAAATCATCATCATCATTGAAGTGCAGTGCTGGAAGGGACTTGATAGATCGTTGAGCCCAGCCCTTTTCAATGAAGCTTAGTGGGTATCCTGACCAGATACCTGAACTATCCAGCAATTTATGTTGTCATAGTCCTGGTTATGCCAAACGACAGCAAGAACACCCTCGAAATACATGGCAAATAACTTTCATGGGAGACTTGAAGACCCTTGAAATTACATGGGAGGAAGCCAAAGCACTCCCCCAAGACCAAAGCTACTGGTGATCCCTAACTGCCCAATATGCTACGTTCTTAGATGGGAGGATCTAAGTCTAAATAAGTCCTGGTTACTCAGAAGGTTACTGGCTTTGACTCTTCAAGCCCAACTTCACCACACCACTGCAAGAGATTAATTTCCAGAAGTACTAGAATTAAATGGCCAGGATGAAAAGGGAAACATAGGAACGTGGTACAGGTGCCAGGCTGAGACCATGAATGAGATCTCTTAAAAGGGCAAATTGCCTGGCTTGCACCAGTTCTGTACCCATCTCAGAAGACATTCCCAACTAACTAGGGACATTGGTTCTATTTGGGGAATCAGAACCAAAATAGATGCCCCAACACAGCCTGTCTCTTGAAGAAGGAAGACTTGCATTCTCCAGGTAGCCATATCATCATCGGCTGCAACTTGTATCCGAGAATGCATTTTTTCCTGAAGCAGGAAAAATGCCATGGGCATGAATTTGTTTAAGGTGGTTTCCCAGCTTGCCATGAAGTGACCCACACACAATGATCATGGAGCCATCTCCTGCGGCACATATGAAATGAGACATGCAGGATTTAACGCCAGAACTGCAATTGACTGCCACAGCCTTGAGGATATGAACAAGGTGCATCTTCACAGCCAGTCCACCCCAGTGATGCTGTTGAAATCCTATCCGGATACCTGGAGGCCATTGGGGTCTGGATGGGGGCCAATAGGCTTCAGCTGAATCCCAGCAAGACAGAGTGGCTGTGGATAAGGGGCCCTGTGTTATCCAGGGAGCCGTGTTATCTTTGGTACTGGATGGGGCTGTTTTGCCCCAGACAGACCCAGTGCACAACTTGGGGGTCCTTCTGGACTCGCGGCTGCTGCTAGAAGAACAGGTAGCGGCTGTGGCCAGGAGGGCTTTTGCCCAACTTCGGGTGATTTGTCAGTTGCGCACGCTTCTGGACCAGGGCTCCTTGCTTATGGTCACCAACGCTCTGGTCACTTCCCGACTAGATTATTGTAATGCGCTCTACATGGGGCTGCCCTTGACAACCATTCGGAGGCTACAGCTGGTCCAGAATGCGGCAGCCCAGGTGGTGATGGGATGTGGGCGATATGCCCATGCCTCACTTCGGGAGCTGCACTGGTTACAAGTTTGTCTCCGGGTGCAATTCAAGGTGCTGTTTTTGACCTTTAAAGCCCTATATGGCAGTGGGCCAGGATACCTTAGAGACTGCATAGTCCCAAGAGTGTCTGCCTGTCCAACCAGAGCAGACCGGAGGGGCTCTCTAATAGTGCCATCAGCTAGGGGTGCACATCTATCCAGCACCCGAAGGAGGGCCTTCTCCGTGTCCGCACCAACCCTCTGGAACCTCCTGCCAACAGATCTAAGACTTCAAAGAGAATTGCTGCCCTTCAGGAAAGGATTGAAGACCTAGCTGGCAGGGCAGGTGTGGGGCCCTAATGGGAACACGGTCCCCGCTTGCTGGCTTATGTAAACAATTAAGAACTCTCTCTTCTTCTTTTTATAGTGGGTGGGATGGCTGGGTGGGATATGGGTCTTTTAACGTGGGTGGGATATGGGTCTTTTAAAGTATTTTTATGTGTTTTTAGAACTTGTTGTAATGCCACCCTGAGTCGGGTTCTGCCTGAGTGGGCGGCATATATAAATATGACTATTAAATTAAAAATTTAAATTAAATTAAATCTGACATAGCCTCTCCTGCTTATTTTGATGTTGGACCCAATATGATGGTTTCCAGTGGCATTTCCTCCACTGAGGGGGACCATCACCCCACCTGAAGAGGCATATCCGCCCATAGCCATTGGCCCCTTTAAGGGAGTCAGGTTATTTACCACTACCTAACACTTGGCGTGGAGTTTCTCGCTGTACGGTCTACTCCATTACTGTAGCAGGATATCCAGCCAGCCAGAAAAGGTAGCCATATAATCTAGGCACATATACTGGAATTGGATTTTGCAATCTCTCATCATAAAGTTTATGACCTGATGCTGCTATGAAGATCTTGGCTATAATATTAATTATATTCATACAAGGTCTTTTCCTTCATAACTAGAAACTGCTTGGAAAAGACTGCCTAGACCTCATTCTGTTTGTGTCATTGGGCTATTGTTATGTATGTTAATTGTGCTTTCTGACAGGAGTGGAATGTATCTTTTCTCATGTATCTATTCTTATGCAAATAAGTGGATCGAAAAATGTGCACACTCTGTTAGCCAATGGGCTTGTTGTTTGTTTGTTACTGTTACTATTTATAGTGTATATAAGTCCGAGTTTTGCCCCATCCAAACTGTGTTCAAACCCCACTAATAAAGAGCTGAATTTCACTACTTCATTCGTCTGCGTCTTCATTCCTTAAACACTAAGCTGGCGACGAAGGTGGGATGGCATCCCAACACTGCAGCAACATCGGCCCATTCGACCCAGCGCATCCAGAAAAATGGGCAACTTACGAATGCCAGTTCCGCCACACAGAAGATCACTGACAGAAACCAGAAGCACTCCTGTTTCCTCGCTCAGTGCGGTTCTGAGATGCTTGAGCTGGCAACCCACCTCGTTCTTCCAAGGGACGTGGATGTGGTGCCGCTCGCAGAAATCATGTCTTCACTGAGGAGGCACCTGTAGCCAGAGGTCTCGATCTTCCTGGCCAGGGAGGACTTCCACAGAAGAGAGCAGCGACCCGGTGAATCCATTGCAGACTATGCCACCGTGCTATGCATTGCTGCCACCCCATGCAAGTGGGACAACATTAAAGAAACACTCCAGGACCGTCTGCTCGCCGGCATGAGGGACGAAGATGCTCAATGTCGCCTCATGATCAGAAAGACGCTAACCTTCATGGATGTCCTAGAAGAGGCAGTAGCGTCTGAGGCTGCAAGGTCTGGGATAAAGCTTTTCCGCCATCCCCACTCCACCATCAGTGCCACCAACTCAGCTGTGCAAGCTCAGCAAAGTTCACCTTCATCCTCCTCAGCTTCGCCTGGTCCCACCTCTTCATCGGAGTCCAGCGACACAGAGGGAAAAGTCAGAGCGGTCCAACGAAAGCACCGAGAGCACCGTGACGATCGGGAGAAGAAATTCCTTTGCAAGTGTGATGGCTGCAGAGCCCGGCATGACTGTAAGAAGTGCCCCTTCCAAACCGTAGAATGCCACAACTGCGGGCGATGAGGGCACATTGCTAAGGTATGCCAACAGCAAAAGCAAAGACCTCCAGCGCCTGTGCCCAAGAAGAGTCATCACCACAACACGTCCATCGCCAAAGTGTCACGCGAACCTGAGCTGTGCCAAGTGGGCATTGTCAGTGAGCGTTTCTTCGCAGACCTGAGCCTGCAGGATGTCCCCTTCAAGATAGAGGTGGATTCAGGTACTACCTTTTCCATAATCCCACAGCGGGAGTTTTTGAGAATTCGCCCTGCCTCTCGGCCCAAGCTTAAATCCTTTAAAACTTCCCTCTGGGATGTGCAAGGTTGCCAGATTCCGGTCCTGGGGGTGGGTAATTTCTTGGTTAATTTCCAAAACATTTGCACCTCCTTGCCATTGGTTGAAGTTAAGCAGGGCACTAACTGTCTTATTGGGACCCAATGGTTTAGGCCCCTGGGAATCCGGCTTTCTGGCATCCAATTAATAGACTCTGACCCAATCCAGGACGTTTTGTGCTGCACATCCTGATTTATTCAAAAAGGGTTTAGGTTTATACAAAGGATCCCCTGTTGACTTTGAGCTTGACCCAACCATCCGGCTCATCCGGATGAAGCCACGCCAGGTACCCTTTGCTTTAAAGGAGAAGTTAGAAGCCGAGCTGGACAAACTGGTGAGGCAGGGCATCCTAGTGCCGATGAATTCCACAGAGTGGGAGACACCAATTGCGACTGCTTTGAAAAGTAACGGGGAGGTCAGGATATGCGCTGACTACAAGTGTACCATCAATAAAGCTATTCGCCCAAACGCATATCCTGTGCCTGTGGTAAGCCACCTTCTTGCCTCCTTGCATGGAGGAAATTGCTTCGCAAAACTTGACCTTGCCCAGGCTTACTTGACCATAGCGCAGACCATAGTAACGCATAGGGAGGGATTTAAGGTAACTAGACTACAATTCAGGGTGAATGCGGCCCCCGGAATATTTCAATCTCTTGTAGAATGTATTTTGCCTGGTGTCCTGCCATATTTTGACGATGTCCTGATCACCGCTAAGGACACCATCGAACTAGCGGCCAGGCTCGATCGAGTCCTGTCACGTTTCAAGAGGGCCGGTCTACATCTCAGAAGAGACGAATGTGTGTTTTTGGCACGGGAAGTGGAGTTCCTGGGGTACTTCATTACACCCCAAGGTATCATGCCCTCTGACTCCAAGGTGATGGCCGTGCTGAATGCACCCAGGCTGAAATGTAAAGCCGAATTGCAATCATTTCTAGGATTGTTAAACTTCTATCACACTTTTGTTAAAATTCTATCACTCTAATTTGTCTCTAAGTGAACACATGTAGGATCAGGCTGTTTCCCTTTGGATTCCTAACCTTATCTCATTGCTCCACCTGCATCTCTCACCTTTCATGGTCACCTTCAGATGTGGTGAAAAGCTATATAAATAATAATCTAAAACATAAAATTCTGTTCACTCCAGAAAGATTCACAACTTAGCAAAAGCAAAATGTAAAAGAGATAGAATTACATAAAAATGTAACTTCTTTTTATCGTATGGAAAATAAGAATCCCAAGATGTAATAATGTCAGTATTTAACATCCTGGGACAAAAGTCTGCCAAAACGTTGTTTCCCACTTGACAGCAAAATGCAATATTTCAAAAATATGACTCACCATAATGAAGGGCATGTCATTCTTCAGAAATGGCTTTGACAGTTCATAGGGGGAATGGTGGTATTCAGATATTGCATTAGCAAATCCCCAAATACAACTTTTATGCTGATATTAAGCAGAACGTCTATGAAAAGCCCCCTGCCCTTTGCTATGGTACATGACTGAAGATTATTAGAGGAGATGGGGCAAACCCTAACAAAAGGTAGTATGAACTACTGTAATAGTCTCTGGAATCACATTATTTGTTCTTCAGGCTAAAACAGTATGTGCATAAAAGGAATCATGCAAGTGGGTGGTTTTCATAATTTTCCAGTCATCTGTCACACATCCAAGGATGTGAGTGGGGGTTTATAACAAGATGTGCAACCTGGACATGGCCCAAATATCCAAAAGACAATGCACACTGTTTCCGTTATGCTACACATCCCCTACATGATTCTGGCCTTAGTTTCTGCTTTTTATTTTATTTATTACATTTATACCACACCCATCTAGGAGATTTTCCCATTCTGGGTGGCTAACATTTTTACTAGTACCCACCAAAGTAATGTGTCCAGTGAAGATCTCAGTGGCAAATTAATGTAAGTTTTAACAAGTCAGTGTAGGCCAGGGGTTCCCAACCTAAGACCTGTAGGGCGAATCCAGCCTGCAGTGCCATTTCATGTGGGCCCCAGCCCTCCAAGGGCATTCAAGAAACATAATGGCCATCCATTTGAAGCTGTTGGGGCAAAATGGCCACACACACACACACACACACATCATCCAGGCAGGGCAAAAAAAAAAATTATGGTAGTCGTCGTTGGCTGCTAATATCCGAGTATACATTATACCATGGCGTGAATTTGTTTAAGGTAAACAGCAGTTTGCTATGAAGTGACCCACACATTATGATCAAGGAGCCATCTCCTGCAGGACATGTGAAACGTGACATGCAGGATTTAACAGTGAGACTGCAATGAACTGCCGCAGTCTTAAGGATATCAAAAAGGTCTTCACAGCCAGTCCATCAGGCATGGCCTCTTCTGGCTTGTGACAGTTGGGAATCAGAATCAGAATAGTAAAGTGATTTCTCCTCCACTCATTTTGCCATTGGGCCCAATCTAGCATTTCCTCCAATGAGGGGACCATCACCCCACCTAAAGGGCCTCATATGCCCATATCTGTTTGTCTTTTTAGGGAGTCAGTTTATTTACCACCCAACATGGAGTGTTGAGTCACTGGTTATACGGTCTACTCTATTACTGTAGCAGTACCTTAAAGACTAGCAGACTCATTTCAGTGTGAGCTTTTGTGGACTATAAATCACTTCCTAAAGACAAAGTGAATTGTTTAGCTACAGATTTATGTAAATCAATTAGTTGTGTGCTGCAAACTCAATTCTGATGTGTTGAAACACTTTCTAGGAATTATTAGGTACAGGTCTTTCCCTGCATTCATGGGAGATATGTTCAGAGACCTTCCATGAATACATGAAACCTCAGATAACAGCAAACCCTTTATTTAATACATATATCTGAGTTATAGAAGGGGAGCTTCAAATGCCTCGATCATTCTACATGAGAGCTACAAACATTTCTGCTTCCGTTCCTTATAAACATATTGCAGACAGGAGCCTCTAGTGGCCAGCTCTGGTAATGTTCCATAGAAATACATATACAGTAAACCCCTGACTTACAAATGCTTTGGGTTACATAAAATTTGACTTACATAATGATTTTATGCTAAAACCATGTCCCGATTTACACGATTTCCTATGGGTTTGCTTCGAGTTACATAAAGATTCTTTTTCCTATGGGTTTGCTTCAAGTTAAGTAAACATTCATTTCCTATGGGTTTGCTTCGATTTACATAAAAATTAAATTTTTCCTATGGGTTTACTCCGAGTTACGTAAAAAAAATTCCTATGGGTTTGTTTCGAGTTACAAAAAAAATCAATTTAAGCAAAAGCCTACAGAATGGACTTTTTTTGTAAGTAGGGGTTTTACTGTATATTTAAGAGATTTTTACTGAATATTTTTGAACCTTTGGAAAGCTGAAACTTCATTGCTCCTGATTTCTGCTCCAGATGATCTCCTGCCTTGTTTCTGCTCTTGAAGACTTCCTGCCCTGTTCCTGCAGACTGTTGTTTTGCCTTGCCTGGATCCTTGCTCCTGGAATTCCATCATCACCTTGCTCCAGCCTCTAGGATTTTCTGCCATGTCTGTTCTCCTGGATGCCTGACTTTGGGCTTGTTTGGACTATGATTTTGTGACTTGGACTATTTCTACATCTCTGGTTTCACTTGGACATGAACTCTGGACTGAGATTAAGTTATATTTGGATTGTTACCTGGTTGTCCTGGGTCCTGATTTTTGACATGAGCCAGAAATAGTTTGTGGGTGGTTTGTTGGCTGCTTGCTCTTGTTTTCTGAATCAACTTCAGGTTTTGAGGTTGGAGTCACTAAATCTATCCATGCAGAAGATGTGGGATGAAGACACCCCTGGTTATTTAATTTTAATTTAATTTAATTCTCCCACTTGTATGCTGCCCAACCAGGAACCTGACTCAGGGCGGCTCCCACAATAGTTATACAATATACACAATAATACAATATACAAAATAATTATGCAATATTCAGCTTACAAGAGCAAAATAATAATATATAACAATACAGTACAATCCTGCACTGCAGTGGCCTCTCCGTCCCAGCCACAGACAAATATATTAATACAGTATATATAATGAGTCAAGTATCCTTTAAAACTTTAGACATATTCTGGAATAAAGTATATGTACCTAGCCTTGGCCACCTCTCAAATCTGTAATTCTACCCCCACCCCATAATAGTCACTTTCAGATCAATAACAAAGTATCCTGGAGGATTATTATTTTTATAAAAATCCATGTAATAAAGAAAGGTTCACACTGATATGAATCTTTTTGTCTCTAAGGCATCACAATCTCTCTTTTTTTAAAGGTTTGTTTGTATTATACATACTGAAACAGACTAAACACAGCTACCTCTTTGAACACTGCTCAATTAAAGTAGCATTTCCCAGAAGGATTATGGAAAGAAGTGCACTTTGTTTTAAGAATTCACACATTTTTGAATCTTCTGGGGCATTTTAGTGAAATAAACAGAATAAAAAGTATGTGCCCAATTTAAAATGGGAATGGCTAAAATTGCATATTATTGAGAAATAAGCTCTCAAAGGAGGAAATGGGTGCAGTAGGTGAAATGCATAATAAATATGCACAGTGGGAAACCTGTGCAAAAAATGTTTATATTCATTAGCATGAGAAGAAAAACAAAGTCTCACAACCTAATGTGGAGCCAAGAAATAAATAAATAAAGAGCATCTGGAATACATAGACACCAAATCTTGGTAAGAATTGGAGAAACCACATCAAAACTGAGAATTTTACAGCCCTAGGGAAGTTCAATGTTTAGTCCTACCTAGCCTATTCAGTTACAGTCAGAGGTTATAAAGTTGAAGGTGAGGTCTCCCAGAGTCAGACTTGGACCTGACGGTGCTTCCACCTAAGGCCTTTTAACTGTGTAATTGCCCTTTCTTTTTTATTGCCTTTCATTAGTAGGAGGGAATATTCAGGTGCTTTCTATGGTCTCACTGTTTATTAAATGTGATTCACTATTACGCAGAGATAAAAACATTCCATTGAAACTACAAGGAATTTTTTTACAGGTCAGCATCAGTGGTGGGCATCAGCAGGTTTGCACCAGTTTGCCAGAATGGGTAGCAGAAATTCTGGTTGGCTGCGCCCATCCAAGTTTTGAAATAAAGTAGTCCTAATTCGGGTGCAACGCAGGGCTTTCCCCCTGGCCACGCCCACCATACCAGTGTGGTAGTAAATTTTTTTGGAGCCCACCACTGGTCAGCATTCTTTAAAAACATAACAATGCTAAACAGCAGCTTTAAAGTTTTTTTTAACACTAAAGTGGACACATACACAAACTTATATTTTTGGTTGCCTGCCGGAAGCTCATCAGGAATGGAGAGTCACTCTTTCTTCTCCTAGGAATAGGTTTTACAACTAAGGGAATGTTACAAAAACAGCCCAGATTCATATACAGTACAGTACTAACATTTTGAGATACTGGCATACACAACTTGGCCTTGACTGAAGATCTCAAATTCTATGGAAGCTCTTCCACTTGAAATAATCACACTGGGCTGGCTCTAAAGTTAGGTAGATGTCAGAGGAAAGAGTGCAGAGGCTCCCTAGTTCTTTGTTGTTTCCTGTGAGTGTCACACAAGCTCTGTTCTAGGCCACCAGATTAGCCTGTTGCATCCAGGTGTGGTGGAGGACACTGATTCACCTCAGGTAGCAAAATGTCATGGCTTCTTACCATCATTTCTTCTATCTTTTTTCTTACTCAGGGAAACCTAAGGAAATAAAAAAGAAGCAGCTGTTGGTATCTATGGAAAATATTATTGACCACCTATAAAAAGACAGGCTATTATAATGTTGCTAGTTCCAACTATGAGTAGTCCTATTGGATCAATTGCAGAATGGTAAATCTACATTTCTGCAAATTCCACTGAGTCAATATGTATACTCTAATCAGAATTAGTAACATGATACTGGCCGCTAATATTTGAGGATATAGTTTACATATGTAGACAAACAGGTAAAATTAACCCATGTAGATAATAGAAAACTATTTGGAAAATAGATACAGTATCTTTAAGAAACAAGGAGATTAATCCCTTCCAGAGCTAGCAAAAAGTACAATAATACCTCATACAAAGGCCGCTTCGTACAACATCGAATTCATACAACATCGCCTAATTCCTTGAAAAAAGTTGCCTCATACAAAGTCGATGCGACTTTATATGAGGCATTGGGGTTTTTCCCAGGTTGCATTGTGCCTGGACAGTATAAAAGGCAGGACACATGCGTGCATTACTCTTGTGGGTTTTTCACAAGGCGAAGAGTGTTTAGGAGTGGTTTTGAGCACAATTTTGGATTTTTCTATTATTTTTAGAAGCATTCCTGAGATTTTTGCAGCATTCTTCAGGTTCTTGGACAATCAGGGTTGTTTGACATGTTTTTGTAATGTTTTTAGCCTTTAGACAATGATTTCTTAAAGTTCTGTCAATTTCCTGTCTTTTTCCTTGACTTTGCCCTGAAGTCTGTGCTGTTATAGTACAATGTATCTCTATGGAAACAATGTTGTACGAGGCATCGTGGCAAAGATTTGGACGTTGTATGAGGGATTGCAGCTAGGATTTTGCATGCCTCATGCAAAGTCTAAATCCGTATAAAGTCCAAACTTGTGGAACCATGTTTGGACGTTGTATGAGGTATCACTGTACTGTACTTATTTGAACTGTAGAATCCCTTAACTAAATGGGAGATTTTTGGAAGTTATAGACCAAATAAGTGACTAGTATCTTATTTACAAACACAAAATTCTATATCTAGACTGCTCTGCATTGTTTTTGTTGTTTATATTGTGACATCAAGTCATATTCAATTTATGAAGTTTTCAAGGTAGGCAAAATATTTGAGTGATTCTACCCGTACCACACATTTCCACTGATTAACTTCCATGGTTGAATAGGGATGTGAACCCAGATATCCAGAGTCCCAGTCCATTACTCTACCCACTACACCATAATTGCTCTAGTGATCTGAATTAACTTCTGAAAATTCTTGGCTGGCAGTTACAGGCACTAGAGATTGGCCTGTTACAGATAAATGGGCTTTGCACTGAACAAAGAGTTGACAATTTCATCCATGGGGAAGCAATGTTAAAGGAGGAAGCACACACCAAATAATCGGGCCATGCATTTGCCATCAAACACTTTTTAGAGCTCTGGTTTAAACTCACCAGATCCAGAAGTATTATTGTTCAAGAAAATCCCAGTCCTAATGGGGGAAAACTTTTATAACTGTTGGTAGAGGAAATTAATTACCAATGTGAAGGGGTGGAACCAGTCCATAGCCTAAGAACACATCACTAGTCAGAAAGGCACTGTAGTTCAAACTGGACCTATAATGGCTGATCACATGGGGCAACAGCTAGAAGAGCTGAGGGCCCCACGTTCTACACCCACCAGCTCCTCACACCATGGCACAATGCTGCTATGTTCTTGGTAGATGAATAGGCTACAGCCATACCAACACAAGTTACCCAATTTTGGGTTTGCAAGCCTCAGTGGTGGTTGTGGCGATGACAGGAGGTGACATTGAATTGTATTGTGGGGCATGATTAGGTCTGAAAGAAACTATTTTGGCTCCTGCATTCTCTAACTGTTGGTGAACAAGTGGCATCTGATGTCAGCTGGAGGCCAGACATAAACACACACACACACACACACACACACACACACACACACACACACACACACACACACACACACCTATGCACACCCATACATTCTGTTGGATAATAGTAATCTTGCATGTACTGTACTAACATTAGGTATCAGTCGGAGGGGGCTGGCTTTACAGCCAAACTTGATTGGTAAAGATCTGTTCCCACCTCTGGCATTTAAGATAAGCCCAAACCCCCTCTTCTTGTTTGTTTTCCTATTTTCCTTGTTTTATTAAAAGTCTCTCTTCGCCTCTGACCTCCAGCCAAGCTACAACCATGGAGTTTGCCTCCATGTGCTAGACTGCAGTGATGGCAAACCTTAGCAATCCAGCTGTGCTTGGACTTCAATTCCCAGAAGCCCAAGTCTCTGTGAATCCACACAAATGGGTTTACTGGCACTCCAGCTGTTCTTGGACTTCAATTCCCAGAAACCCAAGTCTCTGTGAATCCACACGAATGGGTTTACTGGCACTCCAGCTGTTCTTGGACTTCAATTCCCAGAAGCCCAAGTCTCTGTGAATCCACACAAATGGGTTTACTGGCACTCCAGCTGTTCTTGGACTTCAATTCCCAGCAACCCAAGTCTCTGTGAATCCACATGAATGGGTTTACTGGCACTCCAGCTGTTCTTGGACTTCAATTCCCAGAAGCTCAAGTCCCTGTGAATCCACACAAATAGGTTTCAATTAAATTAAATTCAATTTTTAATTTGTATCCTGCCTTTCTCTGGTCGAAGCCAATTCAAGGCAGCTAACAACATATGATGTCAATACAATGTCAAAACACAATAATATAGTACTACAAAGAATAAATACAACACAATAATAACATAATATGATTGATAACCTAAAATGTCAATTATCAAAAACAGAATTAATACATATCGAATAAAGTTCCATATTAATACATATCAATCACAAGTTCCATATTAATACAGCATAAGCAAAATATTCAAGATAATATAATTGCTCACTATAAATACAAAACATCAGTCACGATGTACAAGAGGCTCAATAATCATTCGCACAATACATCAGTAAAAAAAAGCATACAAAATTCCTAAAATTAACAAAAAATGTAGCAGTACAATAAAAGCATTTCAGCAATAAAGAACAATAATTACCAGCCCTCAATAAAGTGGAGGCATAGGCTCGAGGAGGAAGTGGCAGCTCATACCCAGCTGAGATAGCTGGGACAGGAGAAGCCCTTCTGCCACCGCACAGTGCTCCCCAGCTTTTGACGCCCCACTGGCATGGGGGCAGAGGCCTGGGGGTGTAGCGGCATCTCGTCCCCAGCTGGGACAGGGAAAGTCCTTTGCTGCCACGCGGTGCTCCCCAGCTTTTGAAGCCCTGGTGGCATGAGGGCGGAGGCCCAGGGGTGTGGTGGCATCTTGTCCCCAGCTGGGACAGGGAAAGTCCTTTGCCGCCGTGCGGTGTTCCCCAGCTTTTGACACCCCGGCTGGTGTGAGGACAGAGGCCCAGGGGTGTGGTGGCATCTTGTCCCCAGCTGGGACAGGGAAAGTCCTTTGCCACCATGCAGTGCTCCTTGTCTTTTGAAACCCTGGTGGCATGGGGGCGGAGGCCTGGGGGTGTGGCGGCATCTCGTCCCCAGCTGGGACGGGGAAGTTCCTTTGCCGGCGTGCAGTGCTCCCTGGCTTTTGATGCCCTGGTGGCCTGGGGGCGGAGGCCTGTGTGGCAGCATCTTGTGTGGATTCACAGGGACTTGGGCTTCTGGGAACTGAAGTCCAAGAACAGCTAGAGTGCTAAGGTTCACCATCACTGTGCTAGAGACTCCATTTTCTTTTCTTTTCTTTCTTTTCCCTGACTGAATTACAAATAGTAACTGTAAGTATACATTTTTCCAATGTTAAATACTTCTAGAACAGTGGTTCCCAATGTGGGGCCCACGCCCCACAGAGGGACATAGGCATCTGGGAATTGAAGTCCAGAAACCAAATGTGATTTTATCATATGAAGTACTAGTTTGTGTGAGGTCAGTGATGAGACTGGGCTAATCTTTCTACATTTTCTGGTTTCACACATAAACACACACTTACTCCCACATGACTCATTTCAGCAGGTTCCCATCTTCCAGCAATCTCTGCTGAGGTTGTTGTGGCTAGGCTAGTATTAGTAGCAACTTTGGAAGCCTTGGGATAACATTTTTCACTACAACTTGAATGGGGTTGAATCCCCACACCTGTCAAGTATCCTGTATTGGCCGGAATTTCCCATATTTCAGCGCTCGTTCCTCCCCTTTCCTGCCGCTGTCCTGTATTTTGAACAGCAGGGAAAGGGGTTACTGTGCATGCACGCCCATCAGAGGCAGTTCTGCGCATGTGCAAAGGAGTTGTTGCTGCACATGTGCACCCAGGCCGGAGCAGTTCCTGTATTTTCCAGAGCCGCGCTTGACGGGTATGTGAATCCCACTGGATTGGAAGGTGGATGCACACTTCCCCAGAAAATTAGGTTGTGCAACAGTGCATCAGTGCTTTAACCCTATTTCTTCTCAAGAGGAAAAATGCTAGTGTATAATGACCCTCTCTCCATGCCTTGGGCAAGGTCTTTCTATAATTTTTCTGTGTCATCTTTTGAGGTCAATTAGGCCAGGATAGCTCTCTGCTGTCAGCTTGCCTAGCAATCCTTTAAAGTCATTTCATAACCCTGCTCAAAAATCCCCCGTGCCAGGCCAGAATTCCTGCTTCTTCCCCAGGCTGTCTTGCTTGTCGCAAAGCCTGACATTAAAGTCACACATGGAGGAACAAAAATGTTTTCAATTTTGCTTTTGAAATTTCTTCTGGGTGATAGGAGACAGAAACCTGAGTGAAGACACCAGAAAATCCATATTTTTCATAGATTTGTTATCCACAGCATGAAATATAGTGAAAATATTTCTAAAGTGCAAGCTGTTAAATGGTTGGAACTGTTCCTTTCTCCCGTTATTTAAACAATAGAGTGTGGCACCTTGTAGTTTAGCTATATATTCCTCCTGGACTTGTTAACCATAAACTGTCGCATTTCATTTGTTGCAAAATGACATGAAAATGCATTACTTTGTGGTGGTTGTTTTTCCCCCTCTTCTCTATGTTGCCAATTATTAGTTTTAAAATCCATCCTCTGTATTCCTAAACTAGATTGAGAATATGATTTATAGATACATGTATTATAACTATGAGTAACAATTAGAAAATCCCAGAGATCAACTAGAACAGGGGAAGACAGTGTGACATGTGGGGACATCATTTGGCCCCCAAGGTTGTTTTTCTGCTCCCTGCTTTTCCACGGTCCTCCCTTTTTCCTTGTGGAAGTTTCTGGTACATGTTTTAAAGTGGTACAGCTCCCCCTCACACTGAAAAATTTGGAGATGCGTTCTTGCTCTTATCAATTTTTGTTTATCCTGTTTCTTTTTTCTTTTTTGCAGTCTATGCAACAACTAGGAAGTCCTGGTTAGCAGAAAATTGCCTTCTAGAACGTTTGAAGTCAATTTTTTAAATGTACCTCAGAATGAAAGCCTAGACCAATGAACGTGTGCAAAATACGAAAGATGTTTATTATGAATACTGTACCAGGTTCTTCCACACAAAGATCAAATTCTTGTTACCTCATGGTTTCTTTATTTAAATCAGGGGTTCCTATGATACCATTTCATGTGCCCCCCCCCCTCCAAGGGCATTCGAGAAACAGCATGACCATCCCCATCATGTAGGCAGGGCAAAATGGCCATCCAGCCCTCAAAGCTGACTGAAAGAGTGTGACCCGGCCTCCGGCTTGAAAAGGTTGGGAACCCCTGATTTAAATTTATAAGGAGTCATTTTGTTGCCATTGTCATAAATTGAAAATTACATGTTTACTGCAAATCACTTAGGGAAATCTTTGCATTGTTCTGGGCCATCAAATCAACTGCAGTTTACAAACTCAAGAGCACGGGTTCCTTTATTGAGCCAGTCCATCTCATATCTGGTCTTTTACATTTGATCAGATCATCTGATATTGGGTCTTTCCCCAGCAGTATTGTGTTTTAAATAGCCTTGTCTACTTGTGACTTTCGTATTGACAATCAAGAATTTGAATGGTTAAAAATTCTCTGTATTTCGCTTTAATCATCCATCCTAATGGATACTAGAGCCAAGAAATCTGAAGAAAACTGATACTTGGTAGCTATAAAGGACATAGAAATAATCCTGAGGTGTAAAGGAGTTTACTCTAGAACAGTGTTTCCCACTGGACTGCAATTTTCAGAAGCCTAAGTCAGTACATTAGCTGATTCGTGCTTTGGGGAATTGACTTAGGCTTCTGGGAATTGAAGTCTAAAAACCAAAGGTTGGGAAACACTGCTCTGGAGTCTAGATCAAGGCCAAGATAATCCATACTTTGACTTTACTTTCAGATTTGAAAGCTGAACAGTGGAAAAACTGGCAGGAAAAAAATGTTGTTTAATTTGAAATGCCGTGTCAGAGGAGTTTTAAAAATATCATAGACCAGGAGTTCTCAACCTCAGACTGCTTAGGGTGCCAGATGGCCATTTTGCCCTTCGTTCACCACATGGTATTTCCTGGTGTGGTGGAGGCAGTGGGGAGCCACATGAAATGATGCAGCAGGCTGCATCTGGCCCACAGTACGCAGGTTGAGAATCCCTGCCATAGACTGACAGAAAGACTAATAAGGAGATCTATATCAGATCAATCATGAACAATTCCTAGAAACAAACATGGGGAAACTGAGATTAGTATCATACTTTGGGTATATTATGAGAAGCCAAGAGATGGCTTCCTGCCCACCTTGTTTGTTTGTTTACATTTACACCACACCCTTTGATGTGAGCACCACTGTAGGCCTCTACAGAGTCCAAGTATGGTTATACAGGGGTCATTTTTAGAGTGAACAATTCCAGATTTTAAAAACAAATAGTCCACAAAGTGGCTTAAAACATTAGAAAACTTACATTTGTTGTTTCTGAAAAACCACGTGAGATAGTGGAGAAGAAAAACCCTACAGTTCGTTAGAGCTTCTGTGTGTCTATTCCATACCTGTCAACCCATGGCTCCGGAAAAACGGGACCTGCGCAGGTCGCGTTCCACGCATGCGTGGAAAGGTTTTACCCCTTCCACGCATGCACGGAAGCGCTACGCCGCTTGCGCAGCCCTTAGGCAAGCGACGTAGCGCTTCCACGCATGTGTGGAAGGGGTAAAACCCTTCTGCGCATGTGCGGAAAGCATTTCCCCTGCTGTCAAATTACGGGGTTTTGGCAGCGGGGGCCGGGTTATGACGTCAATCGAAGTCAATTTACGGAGTACTCCAGGCCAAATCGGGAAGGTTGACAGGTATGCTATTCATCCATTACAGAGAAGAAAGTTAAATATGCCTAGGAGGCAGGAGAAGCAGGAAGTAACCTAAGAGAGAGAAGGAGGAAAGTGTACCAACCTACATATAGATCTAAAAGAAACAAAAGGGAAAAACACACCTGAGCTAACATCTCTACTCCCAGTTCTGATAACTGCTACCCACGCTAGTATTTCATTTCCAGTAATATGAGCCTTCATTTGAGTGGATTCCTAGCTCCTGAGAATTATCTCTACTGCCATTCTCACAACCATCCCTTTTATTGTCTACAATCGAAATGCATCTGTTCTATGTTGCTGATAAAAGCAGAAAACAAGAGGTTTACCTAAATAATATAAAGCTAAAGTTCGGCATGTGTATAAATATATATAAGTTCATCATGTGTATATATATTATGATTGGTGTCCCTATATAAGCTGCCACAAGTTATAACTGTGTCGGTGATTTAGAAACAGCACTTTATAGAGACAGATAATGGTTTATATATATACAAAATTTTCATGACCCAGAAGCTTTCACAATTCCAAAAGGTATAACCAGCAGCCTAGCATGTAAGAAACAGTCAAGGTATAATGAAAAGTGTCATCAGCAAAAGAAGAATATTCGTAATTAGAAGGATACTTTATTGTGAAATTCACAGCGCCACTCAAAATGGTTTTATGGAAGTGAACATGTGAAGATGAAGTAGTAATACTGTGGGCAGAATACGTATAATAAGAATTCACCAGCCATAACAAAGAACTGAGAAAGATTGTACCAAACAGCTGCAGTATTCAAGGTCTAGCAGCTGCCAGAAGAGTGACCCCACTTTCATCAATAAAGGTAAAAGTAAAGCTCTACCTTACTTGAAAGCCAGTGTGTCTGACTCCTGGGTGCAGTGCTTGTCTCTGTTTACAGCCAAAGAGCCAGCGCGCTCTGCTTCTGCAGATGTTTCCATGGTCATCTGGCAGGCATGACCAGATGCCAAAGTGTATAGAATGCTGTTACCTTTCCCACTGAAGCAGTATCTATTTATCTACAGGTACTTGCAATTTCTTGCTTTTGAACTGCTAGGTTGGCAGGAGGTGGGACAGATACCTGGAGCTCATTTCATCACATAGCTCTCAGGTCTTGAACTGCTGACCTGCCAACCTTTCATCAATACTGATGGCCAAACCTAGGTAAGAGTTTTGTTTTGTCCCAAAATCAAGACTTTTTGGCCATAAAGAATTTTAAGAAACTTCTTCCTTAATAGACTTGGAAGATGAAACTATATGGGGATCATCCATGCACACCAGGAATGGGTTAATGCATCTCTACAAACCCTGCTGGGCCACAGGTGTCTTCATTGCTTCCAATTGGTTACCCTAGGCAAGGTTATTGGGAGTTGCTGCCCAATAACATTTAAAGTACCATATATTCCCCATCCTTAAAATGTAAGGCTACCCTTTTTTAAAACTTCGACTCCCAGAATCCCCCAAACAGCACTGGTTGAGAGGCTCTGGGTGTTGTAGTCCAGAAAAAAATAATATCTGGAATAACATCTCAGGCCATGTCAATCTGGAGAAACCATTAAAAATCACAACTAATCCACTTTTACACGAACAGCTGCTCACTCTTTCTGTATTTTATGAACATAACTCAATTACTATCCCATATTCTTTCCCCCAGGGATAAGAAAATGGGGGACATTTTAAACAGCCACTAGCTATATCTTCTGGGGTGGTTGGAGGGCTATTGTCTATCTGTAAATTTCTCAAGCCATCAGTGTTAAGTGCCAAAAAGAAGTATTTTGAAATTGGTTGCATATTTATAGCTGGTACATCCGGGTGTTAAATCCTGCATCTCCGAGATCATAGTGTATGGCTCACTTCATGGCAAGCTAGTATTCACCTTAAACAAATTCACACCAATGGCATTTTTTCTGACACATCCAACATCTGTGAAAATGATTTTCAGGGGGAAAATGTATGCTTGGACACAAGTAACAACCCATGATGTGCCGCTGGCAGATTAGAACAAAAGGTATTTTATGTAGGATATCTCAGGTGGTTTGGTGTCTTGCACGGAAGACAAAGAAGGAGTCGCAGGAAGGACTAATACAGGTTTATTCATTGATGCTCAGCACGAACATGAGGTAATGGGGGAGATGTAGCGTTTATGTTGATCAAGGAGACGCGGAGGCTTGATTTCATCCATAGGCATAGGCCAACATTAAAAGCAGTCCGGCTGGACTTTATTAGAAGCAGGACAAAGACATTCCAGAGAGAGCATGTAAGATACTTCCATTGGTTATCTGCGATAACAGGAGACTACTTAATTGGTTAACTATCGGCATGTCTTCCTCGTGCTCACCTTGCTCTAATTGGACAGAAGCTGCGTGATAGCTATGTGCCATCCTTGAACGGGCAGGGAGGGGGAAAAGCCTTGAGTGAGAAGCCCCAAGTGGGCCTCTTTTAACTGTGCAATACAGATGAGGTAAGGGAGACAATTATACACGATTTATGACCAATGAGTCACAGCAATACTGTGAAACCCCACAGGGAGATACATCTCATTATATACCATAACACAATACATTTGAATCTTGTTGCACGGTAGCTTATTGGCTGCTACCGGCGTGGCCTCTCCCAGGTCACGCCTCTCTTCTGCAGTTGTTTTCTCTTCTGCAGTTGTTTTCTGTAGCTCCTGATCATGTGGGGAAATTCCCGCGGCTGTTCGTGATTTGGGCAATGTGGACCATGTGAGACTGAACGCTCGCAGCTGCCCTCTATGGGCGGCTTGCTCGCGTTCCTTAACAGCTGAGATACATTGTGATTGTGGACTGGTTACATTCATATATTTAAAGTAACATTGTACATGCATACATAACAGGTGGTTAATTGCTTTTTCTCTTGGCCAAAATGTATATTACAGATAATCAGTCATTACAAATGGACTCATGTGTATGTTCTAAAGATGAAATTGGGGCAGATTTTCAAGATATGTGATTGGGGTGTGGCACCAGGTTTACAAAGGAGAAATGTGCTTTGTGGCTTTAAGGCCACCCACAAAACAGAATAAACTAATCTGCAGATTATGGGAGGTGAGAAAATTTCTTTCTGTGGCAATCTCTCATAAAAGCAGCACTCAAGGAATGTCCTGATAGTGATGGGATATTTTGTAACATTTTGTTGGACCCCAGACCCGTTGACGTTAATGAGGAAGGGAAGCAACTTTGCAGTCAAATTGCTAAATTCCATATGGACAATGAGTTATTAATAGGGATTATGCTTATATACCGCCTATACCCCTAAGAGCACTCTTTGGGTATTCCACAAAGTAATTATCATTTTTATTTATTTATTTATTTATTTATTTATTTATTTATTTATTTATTTATTTGCGTGATTTCTACCCCGCCTTCCTTATCCTTGGATAACCCAAGGCGGCTTACCTAAAAGTTAAAAAACATACATAGATTAAGAACAGCTAAACTCACCAATACCTTCCCTAACCATTAAGAAAAACACACAACACAGTTTAAAAACTCATTAAAAAGATTAAAATAAGAGAATAAGAAAGAATAAGAAAGAATTAAAAAGATAACGTGCTAATCGCTTATTTTACTTAACTCAGAAGGATGAGAGGCTGAGGCAACCTTGTGCACATCAGGATCGAACTTAGATCATGAGTAGAGCTTTGGCTGAAGTAGCGTAACCAATATGCCACAGAGGCTCTTAATAGGATATAGGTCAGAATCTTATTCTGTGTTTATGTTAGCATTAACTCTATCAGCAGAAGTCCTTACAGTGTATTTCTGCAAGCTAAGACACAAATATTTGCTTTTGCATGTTAAGTTTTGTTTTTGTGGTGTCCAATAGCATATGCCAAGACTGATTTCTTAATTTGGGATACCTGTAATTTGTCATCAAGATTTACACCAACTGATTTATGGTGACATTGAAAGGTGTTAGGATTCTTGCCATAATGCACAGAAATTGGATTGGTTGACTATAAATTTCAATGTTTTACAAGAAAATTTGTGCTGTTCCATTACTCTTTTGAAGCTTTGTCAGTTAATGAAGGCCAGAAACATGCAGACTGTTCACCCCCAAAGGCAGTAGCTGTAAGTGAAGCGATATGAGTTCTTTAATAACAGGAGAAAAAGTTAGACAGCCATGTGAGAGACATACTTTAATTTGGATTCCTCCATTGAGCAGGGGCTTCGACTCAGTGGCCTTAAAGGCCCCTTCCAGTTTCATTCTATGAATCTGTGTGTCTCTGGTTTGTACTGATTGTAGCACATTTGCTAATCTTTGGATCACACTTGCATGGCTTGGGTAAATTGCCTTTTTGGACCACATCTTCCAGAATCACCCAGTTTGCCTTGCCAGATGCTATACTGGTTCCAGATTTGGCAAATTAACCATGATGCAGGTTGATATGAAAGTAGGATTCCCCACCCACCCACTTGCCACTGTTTCATTGTTAACAGCTGCCGCAGGGCCCTTGGACTGAATTTGGAGCAGATAATTAACTTTCCTCTTTGCCATTTTCCCAACTAATGTCATTTGTTGCCAGGAATGAGATATTGAAGATACCTATATGGCTCCTGAATGTTTTGCCTTGTGGGGTAAATAAATCAGGGAGGCTTAATCTGAGAAAGAGCACAGGTGGAATTTCCTCTTCGCAAGCAGCATAATCCTAATACAGTGGAACCTCACTTAACAAATTTAATGTGTTCTCCAGGAAGTTTTGTACTACGAAAAAATTGTAAAGTGAATTTCCCATTAAATGCCATTTCCCATAGAAATGCACTGAAAACCAAAATTTGTTAATTGAAATGAAAGTTTCCCATAGGAATGCATTGAAAACCAATTAATCCATTCCGGGGGGGAATTGTTAACCAAGCCACTATTTTCTATGGATTTCCTTTTGTTATGCAATTTTTGTATTAAGCGAGCCATTTGTTAAGCGAGGTTCCACTGTACTTTGTTCCAGTAAGGACCCATATGCCTCAAAATGTTGTAGTCCTCCTGTACTTTCTCCCCACCATCAAGGCTGCAAATACAGTAGTTTGAAACACACACAAGAAGTCCTACTCTCAGAGCTTTTCAATCTTAACTCCCTCATTCTTAAGCAACCCACTTTTTCTTGGCTTAGCTCCCTCCATGCAATTTTAACCTAACTGCTTAGACTAACTTTAAAAGACTGTTGTCAGGCAAAATACACTCTTCGTGAGGCAGTTTGAAAACTCTTGTGTACTTTGTAAGTGCTAACTATTGCTGTTGGTGTGCTGTTGTTACCAATACAGAAGAGTATAGAAATAACTCATTTTAAATGGCTGTAATTACTTTCTTTCCCAAATACAGTAACTAGAAGAGCTCTGGTAGCACAGTGGTTAAACTGCTGTGCTGCAGCCAAAACTGCTGATGTAGTGATTTCAATCCTAATGCAATAATTTCGTGTCAGAAATTATTCTAGGTTGAAATGACTTTTGCTGGAGGAACTCTGCTCAGGGGATGCCCCAATGAGGCTCCTTTCATGTCCCCAAGATCTTTTCCCACCAAAGTGGTTCCTAATTGTCTACTTGCAATTTCTTGCTTTCGAATTGCTAGGTTGGCAGGAGCTGGGCTAGGTTGACAGAGAAGGGTGTTCAAACCGTCATGCAGTACCCAGGTCTCAAACTGCCGACTTGCCAGCCTTCCAGCTTACAATGTGAACTTCTTTGCCACTGAGCCATGATGGGTCTGCAGTGGCACTAGAAGGAGGGCCTTTTCGGCAACTGCCTTGGCTCTATGGAACCTCCCACTGGCTGAGCTACGCCTCCAGACAGAGCTATTGACCTTCAGGAAAGGCCTAAAAACTTGGCTGGCTCATCAGGTGTGGGGTGGCTCATATGAATGGCTGTTTGTGTTTCAGCTTAGTTTTAACCTACTGTGAATGTGGGAGGGTATTTTATGGCTTAAATGTTAAATGGTTTTTATGATTTTAATTGCTGTAGGGACATTTTTTAACTTGAATGTTTTTATGGTTGTTTGTAAGCCGCCCAGAGTCGCCTTGTTTTATCTTTACCTATAAGAAGGGGCGTTAACCATTGGAATCCGGCATACATGCCCGCACCCATCCCTACTATCCCGTACCGAGCCGCCCGCAGTTACCTTCACCCCAACCAACCATCGCTGTAAGGGTCCGGCAGTCGCCAGTGGGGCAACCGCCTCATGAACGCGGCCAACAAAAAAACTACCAGGCCCAGCATCCTCCGCACTGCACCACCCCTCAGCCAATGAGGCTGAAGGGTGCAAGCACGGAGGAGGCAGGGCAGCCAGCACGGCGGTTTTAAAAAAATTGCGTTGAGAGGAAAAAACTTTCAAAGACCCAGATGACAAAGGTAAGTGCGGTCGGTGGGGGCTAGGGAGGGGGGGAGGCATGGCCCCGGTAACTATGCCGCCAACCCGCCCCATCACCTAGCCCCACCACTCCCTAACCCCCACTGCACTTACCTTTTGTCGGATGGCCCTTTCCCCCCAGCATGGCCTTCTGGGAGTTGTTGCCGAGGATTGGGAGGGGGAGGAGAGAGATCCCCTCCCCCCAACTTTGGCAAGATTGTGTGTGTGTCTGTGTGTGTGGGGGGCCACCGAGGCTTCCTGGGGGAGGAGAGGGAGCCCCTCCTCTCCCTGCGGAGCTACGGCATGTGTGTGTGCATTGTGTGTGTGTGTGTGCATGTGTGTGTGTTTGGTTGTGTTGTGTGTGTGCATGGTTGTGTGTGTGGTTGTGGTGTGTGTGTATTGAGTGTGTGTGTATTTTGTGTGTGTGTGTGCACGTGTGTGTGTGTGTACTTGTGTTGTGTGTGTGTGTAACCCTCTACCATCAAAACACACACACACACACACAAAAGCCCAGCAGTGCAGGGCAAAAATATGCTAGTACACACACACACACACACACACACACACACACACACACACACACATATATATATATATATATATATATATATATATATATATATATATATATATATATATATATATATATATATATATATATATATATATATATATATATATATATATATATTCCTCCACCTGAGTTGGTTTTCCTTCTCCCCGCCCCTCGTGTGTGTGTGTCTGCATGCATGCATGTTTGTCTTGTGTGTGTGTGTTTGTGTGTGTGTGTGCATGCATGCATGTGTGTGTGTGTGTGAGAGAGAGAGGGGTGGACTGTCCTAAAGGAAGGGAGTGGATGAAGGGTTGGAAGTTCCAACCACCACTCAGGCCCTACCCCCTTCCCTCTCGTGCCTTTTGGTGTGCAAGGCACTATGGGGGTTGTAGTGTCCATGGTTTTTGCCATTTTGTGGGGCCCCACATACCCCTCTGGACTTGATTCCCTGACGTTGACCTTCTCCAATGCGCAAGGTAAGTGTGTGCGAAGTGTGGTCATGGATAGTAAAGGGGTATAGATTCGCATTCAGCACACACAAGGGGACATCTTTCTTCTAGATAGATAGATAGATAGATAGATAGATAGATAGATAGATAGATTGTAAGCCACCCTGAGCTCGGAGCTTACGTGCATGGGTGCTTCAGGTATAACTCTTGAGGAAGAGGCGCTCCCTCAAATAGCATGGTTCCAAACCATGCAAGACTTAATGAACCATTGACTGGATTTCTCAATGTCTGCCAATCAGTGAGAGACCTGGAATCTAAGTGGAAACACATTAATTAGATGGTAATTCGCATCTGCAAGTGACACTGTTTCCCTTCTATGTAGCAGGATTTGGGCCATTAATTTTAAAAATTAATAAATAGCTGTGGTAAGTGTAATTGTTTAGTTACTTTTATAATTACATGGACAAGGCCTCATAAAATGGTGGAGGGGGATAGATGGTTCAAGCACTGTCTC
The DNA here is from genome assembly GCA_035047345.1 of Bradypodion ventrale. NCBI lineage: Eukaryota > Metazoa > Chordata > Lepidosauria > Squamata > Chamaeleonidae > Bradypodion > Bradypodion ventrale. The sequence continues at coordinate 128,206,602 of JAWDJE010000003.1, forward strand.
ATGCTGCTGCATAATGACCTGTTACATGTGTGAAGGTGAGAGCAAGATATTCAGCTCAGCTCCCACTACAGAACATGGGGGAACAGAGAAGGACAGCTCTTTAACCAAGTGAGAGTATGTTTTGCATCACAAGCCAGCAACTGGTATTCAGCCTTTAAAGTAAAACAAACATTTCATTGTTTAGTTACTTTTAAGAAATGGAAATGCGCCTGAAGTGGGCTGCAGGTTTCAGAAGCACAATATATATAAAACTGTTATAGCTATATTGTCTACTTTTTAGGGGAGCCTTGGGATTATAATTGCAGTAGTTGCTCTTAAAAAGTAATTTTCCAAACTTGTTCAGCTGGTTTTTCCATTTTTCTTTTTCGATTCTTATTGCTATTATTTCTTGTTCCTTGGCTTTTTGTGTGTTATATACAGGCATCCTATGTTTTCACCGGATAAATACAATTACCATGTTGCGTGCATTACTTCACTGCAATCTTAATGGCAAAAATGTTGTTTTCGTGTCATGGATCTGTGAGAAAAAAGCTGTGCTGGACCTGTACCAGTGTCTAATGGGAACTCAGCCACATTACAAAAGACACAAATGCCATGAGAGCTAAATACTCTCCTTGTTGGCGGCCTCAGGGGAGACACCTGACCGAATGTATATGGAAAAAAGACCACCCATGTACCTCTTAGAGGTCAGGGTCATGACCCTTCAGAGTGTCACACAGAGAAGCATATATCTTGCTGTTAACAGTGTTGATTATGTTCTTTGGCTAAAGTAGCCCACATTTTGAACGTGCTACTTAATCGCCAGAAACAATAGTCAAAAAAGTGATTGTTAACCAAGAAAGAACAGATACTAGGTGTTTATTTTTTTAAAGAGTTTAGAAAAGTAACATCAAATCTGTATGTCATTGGACAATTTAATTTAATTTAATTTAATGTAAATTTAATAGTCATATTTATATATGCCGCCCACTCAGGCAGAACCCGACTCAGGGCGGCGTTACAACAAGTTCTAAAAACACATAAAAACACTTTAAAAGACCCACATCCCACCCACTTTAAAAGAGCCATATCCCTCCCACCCATCCCACCCACTATAAAAAGAAGAAGACGAGAGAGTTTATCTTTGTATGTTTTTAACTGTTTTATATTTTTCCCAACTGTTTATATATTTGGACTGCAAGGGCTCAAGTGGTTAAGACGCTGATAGGGAGGCAGAAGGTCAGCAGTTCAAAACCTGAGTACTGCATGATGGATTGAGTGCCTGTCACTGTCCCAGCTCCTGCCAACCTAGCAGTCTGAAAGTAAGAAGGTGCAAGTAGATAAATAGGGACCACTTTGGTGGGAAGGTAACAGTGTTCCGTGCACTCTGGTGTCTAGTCATGCTTGCCACATGACCACAGAAATGTCTGCAGAAGCAGACAGCGCTGGCTCTTCAGCTATAAACAGAGATGAGCACTGAACCCTAGAGTCGGATATGACTAGCTTTCAAGCAAGAGTGACATTTACCTTTTAAAAGATATTTTTGTCTCCTCTTCATTCCAGAACAGGAGTTTTGCAGGTAGGGATCATGTGACCGTACAGACATCATTGGCTTATGCTATCTTTCAGTTGTAGCCAACATAGTCAATGGTAGAGGGAGGGAACAGAAGCTCCAGTCCAATGATACAAGGAGGGCCATGTACTCCCCATCCATCTTAAAATGCCTATTCCACTGGAATATGTAGAACGGAAGTTTCAAGATGCTAATCTGATTAGTCTCCATTTCTGCTATAATTTATTTCTTATGTGGAAAAGATGTGGCCATGCTAATTGGAAGGTTCTGGGAATTGTATCCCAAAAAAAGGATCTTTTGCAAGCTTTGATTAGCACAGGACATTGTAGAGGTCAGAAAGGATGCCTCATGAACTCTGGAAGTGACCCTTCGAAAAAGATCTGTATCCTTCTAAAGCTCTTTGTTAGTTTTGATTTATCCTTTATTTTCTGCTTGTGAATTCATGCAGATATTTTGATGTTTCATATTCCAGCACCGGTGCATTTCACCCATTTTTGTTCAGTCAGCTCAGCTGTGCTGTATGGAATTCGGTCTGATGTATGACTCCATGGTGACAGTTCTTAAAACTGTGATTTTAGGTGGACTGGCCTAGTCAGCCTCATTTTAAAATACCAACAGCCCCAGCATCAACTTTATTAAGCCTACCAAAATGCAAAGTTCAAAACTCTTAAGGTTACTTTCATTTCTGTTTTTAGCAAAGTCAAAGAAGTACATGAATCTTCTTGATCAAGATTTGTTAGAGAAAATTATGGCTGCGACGGGTTCATTTCAGCCTTGCTCCAAAGGAATTGAGAATGTTAACTACAAATTCCTGATTAATCATGTGAATATCTTCCCTATAATGAGCCATTATGAAAAAGTTCAATTTCAGCAACGGCTTCTAATAATTTGTATGCTAAAAGAAATGAACTTTTCTTGAGGAGGACCAATTCCCATAGCAAACTGGTAGAATAAATGCTTCGAGTCCCCTGCCTTTTCATAGCAAAGCTGGAAAAAGACCTCTATCTAAGGCCTGGACAAAGCCTGGGAAGTCAGGATTTAGATTATATTTCCAAGAAGTCTCAGCCAGGACACTAAGTAGGAGATTTTGAGGTCTGTTGTCCTAAAATGATACATTTCCAGCATTGGACCAAAGAGAGCTTTGTCAGGTAGAGTGGAAAATAGTGACTCAGGGCAGTGCTCTGACTCCATAAAAGGTAGTAATTTATCCACCATAGTTAAGGTCATTTTAAGTAAATGGATTCCAGAGGAGGAGCAATGGTTTCCAGACTAGCAGGGGTAGCCAACCTTGGTGCCCCGGTGTTCCTGGACTTCAATTACCAGAAGCCCAAATAAGCACACCTGCTGATCAGAGTGTCTGGGATTTTGAAGTCCAAGAATACCTGAGGAACCAAGGTTGGCCACTCCTGGACTAGGGGATTCTGGGAACTGTAATAATAATAATAAAGAAAGTAATGTTGTTTAATCTCTGAATTTGCAAGTACATCGCAAAGTAACACTCAACCAATTCCTTTGGAAAGCATTATATTTAAAGTCCTGTGAGGTGCTGGCTACTTTGGTTGGGCTTTGGTGTTAGAGATGGTCTGAAAAAGTAATTTTCAAAGTGATAACCATGTTAGTCTGTGTAGGCATATCAGACAAGAAACAAAACAAAAGTAAAAACAAGAAATAAGAATTAAAAAGTCAGAAATGTTGTGGTACCTTAAAGACTACCTGTCATATTTTAATGAGAGCATTAGTGGCAGAAAGTGTGGAAGACCTAAAGAAGCTCCTGATTAGGCTGAAAGCGGAGAGTGCAAAAGCTGGTTTGAGACTCAATATCAAGAAAACCAAAATAATGGCAACAAGTCCTATCAGTCCCTGGAAAATAGATGGGGAAGAAGTAGAAACAGTGACAGATTTTACTTTCCTAGGAGGAAAGATAACTGCAGATGGGGATTGCAGTCATGAAATAAAAAGGAGACTGATTCTTGGGAGACAAGCTATGAGAAACCTGGGGAACACAGTTAAAAGTAGAGACATCTCACTGCAAACAAAAGTCCGCATAGTCAAAGCAATGGTATTCCCAGTGGTAATGTACGGTTGTGAGAGATGGACCATGAGAAAGGCTGAGCGCAGAAGAATAGACACCTTTGAGATATAATGTTGGAGGAGAATTTTGAGAGTCCCCTGGACAGCGAGGAGAACAAATAGATCAATATTAGAAGAGATTAGCCCTGACTGCTCCTTAGAAGGACAAATAACAAAGATGAAGTACTTTGGACATCAAATGAGAAGGGAGGATTCACTTGAGAAGGCCTTAATGCTGGGAAAGGTGGAGGACAAAAGAAGAAGGGGATGGCCAAGGATGAGATGGCTAGATGGCGTCAAGGACGCAGTAGGCACAGGGCTGGTAGAGGATAGAGGTGCCTGGAGGGCAATGCTCCATGGGGTGGCAGAGTCGGAATCGACTGTGTGACTGAACAACAACAATAACAACTAGTGGATCAAACCAACTTCCTCAGACCTGAAAAACAGATTTTTATAAGCTCTGTTATAAAGTAGCATACATGGCCAACCTGTTCTCTGCCAGAGTTTTTTTCCCAATATTTCCTGATATCTTCTCATTTTACTTGCCAAGTAAAATGAGAAGTCTTGTTTTTCAGGTCTTGTGGAGATTAAATGAGAACAAAATACTACCGAAGAAATAGTAGCCGAGCTCCTTGCAGTTAAAAATTGAAATTAAAATCAAACCTAACATCGGTGTTTTTTTAGACAGTGTGAACAAGAAGCAAAGTAGGGCATAAACAAATGTCCAGGCCAGATAATCAGTTGTTGAAACATGCCTGCTGGTTTAATTATAAAGCAAATGAAATTGAGTTTAAATTTGAATTAATTGGATGCCCTTTTATCCTCTCTATCTATCTTGCTCTCCTCAGCCCTTCTGGACAAGCATGATGGAATAGAACAAAACAGAAAAGCAATCTCTTCTATTCCTGAGGCGTCTGTTCCTGTCCCAACTTCTTCCCCAGAGGCCTGTAGTCTGTAATCCTTTTAAACCATTCCAAAGGGCACAAACAATCAGGGGTTGACCAAACCACACCCTTTGCCCTCCTCTTTCTTTGGCCCTTCTCACTCTTGTTCTCTGATTCTATTCTGATTCGAGAGAAGAGGAGAATGGCTACGATGGTGTTGGATGTTGCGGAGGGTGTGAGGAATCTCTCGTGGGACATTTGGGGAAATGAATGGAGCAGAGATTGATGAAGGGAGCTCCATTGAATGTGACCAAGCTATGCAGAGGCTAAAACTGATCCAAACAAGTAGAGTCTGGTCTTCAGGACAGAAAGATGTTGTTGTTTTTTAAAGTAGCTAATTGGTTCAATGGAAAATTACCTTCCTTATTTGGTGTGCTGAGATGGAGGCATAAGCCTACTGGCTGGCCAGAAATGAATGGCTTTATAAAGAATTGAAGGTGAAACAGAGGACACATAGCAAAGCTCAAAAAAGTTAATTTTGAAGGATTATAGTTGGCTATGCTTCTCCAAAAGTAAATTTTTTTTCAAACTCTGTGCTTATAACTGTCATCATTCTCTCCTGCTACTTTTTGCATCAAACAAGATGTGGGATTTCCAAGCACCACTTTGGGAACCCAATTTATGCAGGAGTTGACTCACCAAATCCCCACTGATTCAATGGGCCTGCTTTAGATGTAACATATTACACTAAGCAACAGGATTTCAGCCACTGTCTCAAGTCCTGTTGCTTAGCATAGTAAACTGCAATTAGAATAGGTCCATTGAATCAGTGGGAAAATTGGTACATCAACTCCCCCATTCATTCCATTGATTCAAACCGGGCTGCTTTAGTTGGGACTTACTATGATAAGCAACAGAGCTTCATTCACTGAGTACCAAAAAGGCACTCATTTTTCAAACATCTTTTAAAATACACACATTGGCTAGAAAGCTGTTGTACAGGTCCATGTCTAACAGCAAATCACCACTGATTAAAGTCAAACCATCATGGATTAAAGTTGATTTTTGGGTACACATACAGGTGAAACTCGGGAAATTAGAATATCGTGCAAATGTTCAATCAGTCCAGTAATGCAACTTACTGTAAAAAGTGAAACAAATATAGGAGATAGACTCATTGCATGCAAAGCGAGATAGTTCAAGCCTTACTTTGTTGTAATATTGATGCTTATGGTTTACAGTTTATGAAAATCCCAACTCCCCAATCTCATGTACCCCATAATCATCACATAATCTCATGTACGCTGTACGCCATGATCATCACAATTATAACAAATTAAGGCATGACATATTTCACTTTGCATGTAGTGAGTCTATCTCATGTATTTGTTTCACCTTTTAAGTGAAATGAATGAACATGTGCACGATATTCTAATTTTCCGAGTTTCACCTGTAACTCCTATGCAGTGCAATATAATTGCATACAACCTGTCATCACTGTTGTACATGAGGATTTCAGAATTGTGTCATAGGATTTCAGCCAGAAAGTGTGTTTTGAAGAAATATAACTACATTTGAGAGACTATTTACAAACACATACAGTATATTTTTAAAAATTTAGAGAAATTCATTCCTTTTTTAAACATTACCCAAACCTTCTAATGCAAGCTAATCATAGAATGAATGTACATACCAGATGGTATGCTACAAACATACATTGGTTTTGTGTTTGTACAGCTATCACAGTCCCTCCAAACCTTTTTCAGAAGTCTATTTAAAGATAGCTATAGCAGTGCGATTCCACTTTTAACCGTGTGACTACATGCCACAGATTCTGGGGATCTGTTTATTCATTGAGCTGTCTTCTTTTCTGCAACTCTACATCATTATAGCAATTCCATACTGTATAACAATGTCAACTGTCATTCCTGCCTCCTGCTAAACCTGGGAGCTGTAGTTTGGTCAAATACTTAGAATTCTCTGCTGTGGTTTAGGAGATTGCATGAGAGCTTTCTAGAAGATAATTGCTTGAGCACATCACCAAACTACAAATTGACATAGGTGACACCACAGAGCTGTTAGGTCGCTGCAAGGAGAGTCAAATGGCCTTACCTGTCTGAAAGCCAAACCATAGGCCGGGGTGGCCAACCTTGGTGCCCCAGGTGTTCTCGGACTTAAATTACTAAAAGCCCAAGTAAGCACACATGCTGATCAGGGTTTCTGGGAATTGAAGTCCAAGAACGCTTTGCGCACCAAGGTTGGTCACCCCTGTCCTAGGTAGTTTGAGGTTTCTCAACTTTGGGTCCCCAGGTGTTCTTCAACTTCGATTTCTAGAAGCCCAGTTCAGTACACATGCTGATCAGGGCTTCTGGGAATTAAAGTCCAAGAACATCCAGGGACCTAAGGTTGAGAAACACTGAGTTACAACATTTTAGATTTGGGAAAGAAATACCGTTGGTTACCTTTTCAGTGACTCCACGTTCCTCACAGTTGGACTGTGCTTTACCTGTTGTACAAACTGGCTGTGTAAATACTTTCATTCCAGTAATGGTTTCTTTCATGTTTAAACTGCATTGTAAAATGCTTTCATAACAAAAAGTGTCATGTTCAAAGGGATAGTCTTGCTTTGCTTCCTTTTCCTTTTATATGGGGATTTTATGTATGCCGCCCAGAGTCACACATCAATTGGGGCGGCTATACAAATTGAATAAATAAATAAATGAATATGACTTGACTGTATTATTTGTCTGGCTGTTGCATTTAAAATTTGAATGCATCCATCCCAATAAAACATTTCTAAACCTGTGTGCAAGCAGTAATCCAACAGGACTTCCTTCTATGCAAAATAAGAAAGCAGCATTCCCACTTTACTCTCTCTCTCTCACACACACACACGCACATGCACGCACACCTCTGGCTGAATACATAGAATGCAGTGTGTCTTGCGGGTGAAAAAGGGTTGTGGGGGTAGTCTGGAAGCTCCAGGGAAATTAAGAGTTGCAGACAAAACAGCTCCCACTGCTTTTCCAGAAACACAGTCCCCAAGTGTCCGCAAGTGCGAACAAAATAGTCTCCAGCTCCCCGAGATTTAAAATGGACTAAAACTCTGGGTATAGGGTGACTATTTGGACATCACCAAAGAAATAGGAAAGAAAGAAGATACAGTACTGGTTTTGTGTAAATTATCCCGTGTAATTTGTAGGTACAGATGCAAAATTAGAAATGATTTTTTCTCATTCAAACAGAATTATAATATGTCCAGCCTGGGAGTATGCCTAGGTGACCAGCAGGCCTGCCAAACTGGGCAGCTTCAAGCTCTCTAATGTCTTTCTTTTGGATCTTCAGCTTTAAATGGGTAGAAGGGTGTTCACCTGTCACCCTACAAGTAGACAGCAGTCCTCAGTAACATAGGGCACAGGACATCTTGTCTAGGAAAGACAGGAAAGTCACAGCACAATGACTGCATTTTTTCACATGCCATTGCAATAACAAGTTCCTGGGATAAAGGAGATGAACAGACAGTAATGTCTTAACCATAGACCTCAACCCCCAATACATTTCAGGTCTGAGTCCCACAGCCTTCTAGGGCCTTTCAAAGAACCTTTTAAACTCCTGTCGTATGGAAGCTGCTCCATGCACAGCTCAGGGGAGGTCCCATCACTCAACCTTTCCTTACCTTGGTTTCTCACCCCAGAATCCCCCACCCCCTCTGTTTGCCTTACAATTCTTCTTCTTCCATATCTAGGCCAGATGTGAAACTGCCAAAATGAAAGCACCTTTGGGCATGTTCATTCTGCAGTTCCTTTCGCCTGACCTAGTGTGGAAAAAAAAATTAGCCAGCTACAAGGTTGCCATTACCAGGGTACACCCAATTGTGATTCAAAAATACCACAATCTTCCAGGAGGCTCTTTCTGTGTACCCAGTGCTACACTATGGAAATTTTTACTACCTACTCGGTGGGCGTGGCTATCTGTGGGCATGGCTATCTGTGGGCATGGCCTCAACCCCCTGCCCACACCCCCAAGAAAAGAAAGAAAGAAACCTACCTTGCTCTCTTTCTTCGCGGAGATGAGGAGGATGACGGAGGAGTCCCAGAGCAGCAGAAATGCATCCCTGCTGGCGGCACTGCTGGGAGGTGAGCTGGGTGGGTTGGTGGCCTGGTGCCGGCTAGCCTCCCCCTCCCAGCACCGCCAGAAATGCATCCCATTTGCCTCGCCCAGGGCCGAAGGCGCAAGGGAAGTGTGGATATGAAAGCACACCTTCGGCCCTGGGCAAGGCAAATGGGACACATTTCCGGTGCCACTGGGACGGGGAGGCCGAGAGGTGGGCATGGCCGACCAACTGGCGTGGCCTGGAATTTCTACTACCAGTTCGCTAGAACCGGTGAGAACCGGCCACAGTACCACACTGTATGTACCCCTACCTTACACTGAGAAAGATGGATATTTAACACACACCAATATGCTGAGTTAACATACAGTTCTACTTTCTGGCAAGAGCTTCTCAAAGAAGTCCATGTAAATCATAGTCCCACTGTCATAACCTTTCCAATGTGTCCTTAGCTTATTCTTTTCAAACGTCTTTAGAAAAGGCTGGTTTTGTCTCCGTTGGTTGGCTACTCTGTGTTTGCTTTACTGTTCTCTACCAGAATTTTCACTGTTGTTAACACCAATGCTGGTCACCTGGTCACACCCTCAGGCTGGACATAATATGAGATACCAGAAATAAGTGTTCAAGTGCCCTGGCCTAGACAACATCTTCAAGGAGCGATTTGATATATTACTGTTATCTCCCCCTCCTATGACACATCCTTTGGCAATTACACAAGAGGAGCTGTGGTAGTCTTTATTTTTAAAAGCTACTGAGAAGGTTCAGGTGCATTTTAAAAATCACCAACATTATTTCACTGAAGCAGTAAGTGTTTCATAGGCTCCTATCTACTTCTTAGTTTATAATGGAATCAAGGGCTACATTTTCACCTTTATTCCCCTTTATCTCCTTACTTAAGAATATTGCAGTCCCTGGCAATAAACAGTCCTCTGCTGTATTTGGCTAGGAAAGCAGATGGAAATTAATGATATTTGAGAAACACTATCAAGGAAGTGAGATTTAAATATTCCAGAATAAATGGCACCGACGAAATCCACATTATTCAAAGATGTGACTCAAGGATGGGCATCACCCACAGAATTATCTTTATATAAAACAAAATACTATACATATTTTCTTTAACATGACATTTTTAAACTACAACACCCATTCACTCTTTAGATACCATGATTGGAAAATGACAATATGTGCTACTTGAATTTGGGATCTGAAATTCAAAGTTTGACTAGAAATATATATCAAGTATGTTATCCAGCCAGCAAACAAAAGCTGTGTTAAGAGGCACATCGGGGGGGGGGGGCGTGGCTAAGATGGCCGACGAGTAACATCTTGATCCGGACGCTCGCGCTTATCAAAGGGGTAATCAATAGGATGGAGTGAAATGGAAAAATTTTAAAGTGGTAATTTCTGTGGCTAAGACTCTTGCTTGCCTTTTTGGAAAATTTCGGGAAGTTTTGAGGTCGGATGGTCGAGGTTCGGGAGGTTTTCCTTGGCGGTTGAGGCCTGCGATGGCAGTAGCGGCTTTTCTGCCAAGGAGCCAAGAACGGGACCAGCGAGACTTCGGAGGAGTACTGGAATTGGCAAGAAACTGTTTGGCATGAAAACAACTGCATGTAAGTGCATGAAAGGACATATGGAATATTAAAGCTTAAAGTTGGCTGGGGACTTTGTTTAGAAGAGCCTGGACTCTGAAATGGAAATGGGTGGAAGTAGATGAAACCGAGTTGCTTTTTCGTTAATGGCGGCGGTCCTGGAAAATGAAAGTGCTCGTGTTTGGGTTTTTGGTTTCTTCGCACCCCAGGAGAACCGCGGCACGTTTTGGCGATAACAAAGTGGTTCAAAAAGTTATTGTCTGGGCTATAATATTGGAAGGTAGCAGTGTGTTTCCCAGCTTGAAGCGTGTGGGAAAAGTTTGCGGTTCCACAGAAGAAGAAGGGGGGCTTCCACCCCGAAGTTAAGGCAACCGCTGGAAAATGGCATTTTGATTTGTCCGCCTCAAGAGAAGGTTTAATAGGGCTTTTTTTTGCCCCTTCACCGTGTGGATTACAAATACTTTTTTTTCTTCTGGAGTATATTGCTTCTCACGCCTTTTTCCTTTCCTGCTTGGATTTTGGGCTTCTTTTTCATTTCATCTCCCCCTCCCTTTTTTTTTGGCGGCTCGGACTTAAACGAGAAGTTTTGGGTGACTGTTTCCTTGGAGCCTTTATTTTTGTAGTTTGGAAAACAATCAGTTGGATTGCTTGCCTTGGGGAAACGGATTTGTTGTGGATTCTGCTGCCTGTTGGGAGTACATTTTGATTCCTTCTGCCTTTTTTGTGGAGTACAGTATTTAAATTGGATTTCTTCCTACATACAAGTTTTCCTTCTGCACTTGTGGAACCAGGGGTTGCAGTGTTACAGGTTTTATCTGATTGACTAATTTCCACAACGTTCTGCAACATTGGACTTTGATATACTGTATTATTATGGATAAAGGAACAAGAGGGAAAGCAAAGGAATAAGAGCCAGTTGTGAAGCCTAAGAAGAAAGAAAAAGTACCAATGGAGGAAATCTCTCAGTTTTCATCTCCCCCTACAGTGCCCTATGATCAAACCCAAATTATGGTGGAAATTGGCAAGTTGTTTCAGAAATTGGAGAAGAATGAGGATTCAAGGGTGAAAGATAGAAATGAAATGATGAAAAAGCAAGATAAGGTGGTATCATCTGTTGCAGATTTTTCAAAAAATGTGGATTTAAGTTTGAAAAAAATAGAGGGAAATGTGAAACTGGTTCAAACTGAGGTAATTGCCATAAAAAAGGAAATAAAAGGGACTCAGGAGGTGGTGCGGGAGAATAAGTTGAAATTGGATGAACAAGAGAGAAGGATTGATGCTGTGGAAGATATGATGAGAAAGCAGAACATTGTGATCCGTCAGGTCGTGGAACGGACACCAGACTTGTTAAGAGAAAGAGTGGTTCAGTGGTTAAATGGTTTGAATATGGGAAAAGAATTTGTCCAGGAAGATTTTGTAAGTGTATTTCGGGTGGGCCCAAGAAGAGGGAGGGTGGTTCAAAGAAATGTGTTGGTAAAATTTGCAAATTGGGCCGATAAGCTAAGAGTAATGGCCCATTTGAAACGAGCTGGTCCTGATGCCCTGAAATTTGATGGTTCTGATGTAGAAGTTTATAATGATATCTCATTGAAAGAAAGAACGTGGAGATATAAGATGAGGCCTGTAACTAAATTGTTGATGAGTAAAAATATAAGGTATAATTGGAGATTTCCACAGCAACTGCACTTTTTTTAATGACAAAAGAATGCAAGTAATTGATGAAGGGGCCAATCCATTGGAGTACTTGAGCTTGTTGGAACTGGTAAAAATAGATTCGGAAGAATGGATAAATCTTAAGAAGGAATTGATGGAATCGGGAGCTTTGGGGAGGGAGTATGAGAGGGAGGAAGCTGGTGGGGCAACAGGTGGAACACCGCAGCGAAGGGAAGAGGAGGAGGAGCTGTCGTTGATCATGGTGGAGGAGGAGACAAGTAAGGAGCAATGAGATTTAGATTATAACAATTTAAAGCATTTAATTGATATAGAAAGGTGAATAGCGCATAGCACCGGTAGGAAGGCACATCTTGCATGTCCCCCCTCTCCCCTCTTTGGTGGTCAAAGGCGGCTTTTTTCTGTAAGAAGGTGGGGAGAGAGATATTGTGTGTTGTATGTAGCTTTATGTGGTATAGGGGTAAGGGGATGTTGGTGGCATGCCCAATGGAGAGTTTAGAGCTTAGAAAGGAGATAGGTTATGGGTAGTATCAAAATAATATCATGGAATGTGAAGGGTACAGGTTCTGTTCTTAAGAGACGGAGACTGGAATTGGCGCTGAAGAAAGATAGACCCGATATATTGTTCTTACAGGAAACGCATCAGAAGTCAAAAGACACGAATAAACTTTTTTTGGGATGGATGCAACATTATGAGATGGCGTTTGGAACTTCAAAAGCCAGAGGGGTAGCAATCATGATTTCTAAAAAAATAGGATTTGAGATTACAAAAAGTATTGTTGATCAAGAGGGCAGATATTTGATTGTGAGAGGAAAAATAGAGGATGAGGAAATCATGTTGGTAAATATTTATGCTCCAAACGATCATCAAGCGGAATTCTTAGAAAAGGTTCGGAAAATAGTGGAATTAGAGAATGTTCCAAAAACTATTGTGGCGGGAGATTTTAATTTGATAAGGTCGGGGCTAGATTGTACAAACATAGCAAGAAGTGGAATTGGTTTGAAAGGGAAGGTTCTGGATAAATGGATGGATGCAATGGGTTTGAAGGATTCTTGGAGAGAGTTTAAGGGCTTAGAAAGGGCATATTCTTTTTTTTCACATGTTCATGGGACCTACTCAAGAATAGATTATGTTTTTCTTACGGAAAATTTGATCAAAGATATAGAAGGAATGGAAATTGGGATCATTAAGGAATCGGATCATGCCAAAGTATATTTGGAATTGAAAATACAAAAAGATATTCGAAGAGGAAGAAGTTGGAGGTACGATCCTAATTTGTTTAAAGATCAGAAGTGCAAAAAGCAGATTATGGAAAGTTGGAAAGAAAGCTGGCAGTGGAACGACAATAATGAGGTTAATTTTAATGTTGTATGGGATACCATGAAGTCGGTTTTTAGGGGGGAAAGCATAAAGTTGGCGAGTTTTAAATATAAAAGATATAAAGTAGAACAGATAGAAAAAGAAAGAGAAATAAAGCAGTTACAGGAAGATCATGTGAAAAGTAAAGATAAAAAAATCCTCATGAAATTACAAAGACTTAAAGCAGAATTAATGGGTAAGGATATTGATAAAGTTAAACAAGATTTGACTTACTTAAACAGAGAATACTTTGAATTTAGCTCAAAATTATTAGCAAGAGCAGCCAAGGCTAAAAGGGAAAAAAGAGAAATAGGGGTATTGGTTAATAAACAAGGTTTAAGGTGTAATAAGAATAGAGATAAATGTAAAATCGTTAGGGAATTTTATCAAGTATTATATGCAAAAAAGGAAGTAGATTTGGAGAGGCTCAAAAAGATATTGGAGAGACAGTTAGGGAATGGAATAAAACAAGAACATAGAGAGAAAATGGAGGAAAGGATCAGTGATAAAGAGGTTAAGGAGGTAATTAGTGGGTTGAAGATGGGGAAAGCTCCGGGGGATGATGGATTATCGACAGAGTTTTATAAAGAATTCAAAGAATTAGTGGTTCCAAAATTGGTGAAGCTATATAATTACATTTTAGATGGAGGATCAATCCCAACTTCATGGTACAACACTACAATCGTTCTATTGCCAAAGCCTGGTAAGAATCTGGAAAGAGTGGAATCGTACAGACCAATTTCTCTTATAAATCAGGATGCCAAGATATTCACAGCAATTCTGGCTAATCGTCTAAATAGTTTTATGGGGGAATATATAAATGTTGATCAAGTTGGGTTTTTAAAGGGTCGGCATATGGCGGACTTGACTAGAAGGGTATTAGATTTAATTGATAATGTTAATCAAACAAAGGAAAAGGTGGGTTTATTATCATTAGATATTTTAAGGCATTTGATTCATTACAGTGGTCTTCAATTAAGGAAATAGTTAAAAATTACGGGTTTGGGGATAGATTTAATAGGGTAATAGACTTATTATATCAAAAAGGGAATGCTAGGATTAGGGTAAATGAGGAGCTTACTGATGTGGTAAATCTAGAGGCAGGTACTAGGCAGGGCTGTCCATTATCTCCTATCCTGTTTATTATGGCAATGGAGATATTAGCTAAAAATATAAGGGATGATTTAAATATAGAAGGGATTATGGGTAATAAAGTGAGTATGTATGCGGATGGTACATTGCTTACGGTGAAACATCCGGAGTTGGTAATGGACAGGATTAAAGATCATCTACAGGTATTTAAAGCTATAACTGGATTAATGATAAACTGGAATAAATCAGAATTGATGTTGTGTAATTTGGGGGTAGGTGAGATGGACAAGATAGTGGAAGTATTTAATATACAAATTAAAGATAAGCTGAAATATTTGGGGATAACTATTTCAAATAAATTAGAAGAACTTAAACGATTGAACTATGACAGCTTGAGAGCCGAATTCAAGAATAAAATACAAGAGTTTCAGAAGTTGAAGCTGTCATGGTTCGGAAGGATTGCAATTTGTAAAATGATATTGCTACCAAAGATTAATTTTTTATTTGATGCATTAGCGATCCATTTGAAGGAGAAGGAGATTAATGAGTTTCAAAAGATGTTTAATTGTTTCTGTAATGGAGGTAAAAGATCTAGACTTTCAAAGAAGCTCTGGTATCTGTCTCAGAAAGAAGGGGGTCTGGGCATGCCAAATTTGTTAGCATATTATCGTGCATTTCAAATTAAGAATGTTGTGAAAATTTTGGCAAGAGAAAAGACAATTTGGGAGCAACTGGAGATGAAAGAATATAGAAATATTGGCAATATGTTTTTTTTTGAATAAAGGATAAGCTGAAAAGGCCAAATAATACTATGATGAGAGGTCTCATGGAAGTGTGGAAAAAGGTAAAGATAGATATGGTCCCAAATCTTTCTCCAATTTTGGAATTGACTGATATGGTGTGTTTCCCAATAAAATTAGATAAGGGAAAAAAGGAAATATTGGTTAAAATGGGATGTTTTTACTGAAGGATTGGTTGAAAGCTTGTGATGATGATACTAAGAGAGAAAAAATTTGAGAAGTTAAATTTGGACTGGTTTCAGAAATTAAGGGTGGATAATTGGAATAAAAAATATAAAAGAGAAGTAGGGATAGATAGAATTAAGACGGAATTTGAGGAATTGGTAATAAAGATTAGAAAAGGGGAAAGAGGTATTAAGGGTCTTGTAAGCAAACTTTATATTATATTGAATAAGGGTAAAGATCCACAGGAAGACCTGAAATGGAAGTGGGAACAAAATTTGAATATAAAAATTGGGGAGGTTGAATGGAGAAATAAATGGAAAAAGAGGATCATGAGAACAATGTCTGTAAGAATTAAAGAACATAATTTTAAAATGTTGTGGCAATGGTACTTGACACCACTAAGGCTTTATCAGATAGATAATAAAAGAGATAAGTTATGTTGGAGATGCAAAGAAACTGATGGAACATATGAACATATGTGGTGGAGTTGTAAAAAAATAAGGGATTTTTGGGGAAGAATACAAGGGGAGTTTGGTGAAATATTGGGTAAAAATGTTAAGTTGGAGTCAGGTACCATTCTTTTAACAAATGTGGAAGGTTTGGGTTTGAATAAGGAGGAAAAAGAATTATTGGAAATTGTATTAACTACAGGTAGACAATGCATAGCTAGAAATTGGAAAAATGATGTAGATATACAGATCGGAGAATGGTAAAAGGAAATGTGGAGTCTAGCATTGAATGACAAATTGACATGGGAGATTAAAGTGAAACGAGATAATTTAAAAGAGAATAGGTTTTGGAATATATGGAAACGGTTTGTGGAGCACTCTCTTATGGTAAATGATAGCTCAGGACCTGTACCATCTCAAAGAGGTTTTTGGAGTTGAAATAGAAACTAAACTCTCTGGGCATTGTATATATTCACAGGGTGATTTGTAATTATTAAAAAATTATAATAGAGGTAGCACAGAAAGCTCTTATTGTTTGATTGTGTAATATTCTATATTGTGGTATCTAACATTGGTGGTTATATGGTAAACAATTAGCTTAAGTACTGTTATGTGCTAGCCTCTATGAATGTGAGTTAATATTGCATTGATGTTATTTCTGAGTTATTATTGTATTGTATTGTTACTGTTTTCTTTTCTTTTTTTGTATGTCTGTCAAAAAATTTAATAAAAATCATTTTAAAAAAAAGAGGCACATCTGTCTTCAAGTATTTGTATTTTCATTTTGTTTCGATACCCGAGTGCTACATGATAGATCTTGGGGACATGAAAGGAGCCTCATTCGGGAATCCCCTGAGCGGAGTTTCTCTAGCAAAAATCCTTTCAACCCAGAGTAATTTCTGACATGAAATTTATTTATTTCATGATAACCATAATAATTTTGAGTCTGACATGCCAGACTTGGCAAAGTGATATTCCCCTTGGTAATAATCCACTATTCCACCCCACATGTTGTCCCTCCCGAGCTTCCACTTGTCATTGCTCCCTTTCCCACCAATAAGAGGGTCTTCTACATGGTATCTTTTTCCTGGCACTCTGTGTCACTCTGCCTCCTCCAGGGAAACCTTCATCCTTACCAGCTCACCAATCCATGGATCCTCCTTAAATATAAAGATCCACCCCACAGGTAGCCTCAGGTCTTCCTTTTCTGTGTGTTTCTCCTCATGCTTCCCTCCTTCCATCTGTTCAGTTTTTATCTCCTCCTTTGTTTCCCATTCTCACCCTTCCACCAACTCCAGCTGTTCTATTCCTTCTCTGATCCCCTTTAACTCTTTCCTCTCTTCCACCACAACTATTATCCTTCCTTAATGTTTGTCTTCCCATTCTTCTTCAAGGACGACAACAACCACCTCTTTTTCAAAGTTGTTCTGATTCAAATCCATCAGAGAGCTAGATACCCAGATCCTTGTCTTCAAGTGATAATTGGCCTCCTCCTCCTTGCGGGTATCCTCCACCAGGTGCTAGTTGACAATTATTTAAAAGACTTTATATATTGTCTGATTTCTTCAGGACTTCTACTTGGGTTGTTGGAAACTGGCTTAATTATGCACACATTGCAAAATCAGAAGATGAAGATAATACAGCATTAGGATTTTTGCCAGTTTCATTTGACAACACAAGGCAAGGAGTAAAATGCAAACTTTTCACTGGCTGTGAAATCCTAGGAGTTGTCATTTTTAGAAAGTATAAACATGTCACATCTTATCCACCAGAAATCTTGCTACCATCTCCCCTTTTACTAATATCCCAAGAAAATGCCCCAGTTGAATTTTCATGAAGGTAGAGGAGATTGCTTTCCTCAAACATCATGAAGAGAGGAGGACTTCCTTATCTGCATGTTGGTAATGCATGGGGGAAATTGGTCAACAAAATAAATGCAGATAGATATTGCTCTTGGGTTAGGGCAAATGTTGCTGCAAAATGTCAAAGAGCCTTCAGGACTTTTTTTACTGGCTAAGGTAAAGTTGCTACTGTCAACACATCCTTGTGATTCAAAAAGTTCAGAAGAGGAAAAGGGTGTAGTTAAAGAGCACATTTTGCTCACAGCAACCAAGATCTTCCACTACATTGTACAGAAAATAAAGTTAGAAATTTGTCCAGTTCAAATTTCATGGTACACTTAACAAATTTACACTTCCTAAACCAAAAATACCCAGCATGATGCAGTAGACTGAGTGATGTATTAGGACTCAGGAGGCCAAGATTTGGATCCACACTCAGCCATGGAAATTCACTGAGGGAGTAGAACTGGTAAAAACACTCCTTAATATCTCACCTTGACAGCCCTATTAGGGTAGCTTTAAGTTCGTTCTCACTTGGTGGCACATAATAAAACCCAGGCATTAAAAAGGTACACTGAGACCTTGAGATTCATACTATGCTGATGTTTGCAATGCTGTCCACACAAAAAATGTGTAGAAAAATGCATGTTTTTGAGACAAAAATGCACTTTAAAAAATGTGTGCAAACATTTTTATGGGGAAAATGTTTACAATCAATAGATCTGAATAAAAGTGCACATTATAAAAAAATACACACACAGTATGTTTATCTGGGGAAATCCATGTGTGCACATTTGAGAAAGTGTTCACGAAAATGCATGCATCTTAAATATTCATACTTTTTTTAAAAAGCATGTGGGCAAAATGCATAAAAATATGCAATTCATGTGAACTGGGGGAAATTTCATGATGAAATGAGGTGGAATTAATATAGCAGTGAGAAAGCAAGAACTTGACTGAAATCAAATTTGAAAGATTTGACCATCCTTAATAGCAGAACACTTAAGTCAGATGGAATTCATCTGGTCACCAATGCTATTTGCTTCCAGCTTGTTCTTCTGCTGTTCTTGTCATCTGGTAATGCCAGTCGTCCCTATACCAGGTGTTTCCATCTTTACAGCCTGCCCCGAACTGGTCTTATCTCTTCCTTCTTTGACTTGCTTAGGTGTTATGTTCCATGTGGCAGACATAAATTCCTTACCCCCACATTGGGCTGGGCTGACTGTCTGTAATTGATGTGTAAGCTTGGAATGCACTGATGTCTCTAAACTCCACAGCTATGTTTTCTAAGAGCCAGATGAAAGAGCAAGTCCTTTAAAGATGATCTTTAAACAGCTTTTATTTTAAAGGTTTATCCCTCCATACTGCTTATTGCAGTCTATAAAACATAATAGATGTCCCTTTATTTCATTATAGAGTAGCTACACAACGCTCCATAAGTAAAAGATTCACAGCTTCCTCGCCGCCCTTAAATTTTGTAATGTTGAAGCGGCAACTCTCAATAAAGCACGAGGTAATCGTTTCTCTCTTTTTTTGTCCATAGAAATGCTATTTTGGTCCATTCCAGGTGAATATAAAACCTTCACTCATTTTTTATTCCCATTGTTTGCACAAAAATTGACCAGCAAATACTTCCTGCCGACTTTCTGTCTGCCATGGACATAGGAAAATCCCGGTTTACCTGAAGGACAAGGTCAGGTACTTCAGATGGGGGCACATTAGCCACCCACCCCCTTCAGTGTTTCTGAAATAATCAGCCATTTCTTCCATAAGCTACAAAAATCCATAACATCACAGCAGTGCAGCAGCTGTTCTGGACACTTTAAACTCCCCACTGATGGAGAGGGAAGGGAGGAAATATGTAAAATGTAACTGCTATTCAGTAAGGACCTTTATTTAATGCCTTATTCAGTCTTGGTTTTGCTTTCTTGAAAAAGAACTACATAAAAGCTGAAAAACACTTCAAGCTAGTAGGTCTGATTAAATGCAGGAGCATAAACATTTTAGTAGTTCTAATGTGTCAAACATGCTTGAATTCTTCCACACCTGTGATGAGAATCAAGGGTTTCTATACGGGTGAAACTTGAAAAATTAGAATATTGTGCAAATGTTCATTCATTTCACCAATGCATCTTTAAAGGTGAAACAAATATATGAGATAGACTCATTACATGCAAAGCGAGATATGTCAAGCCTTACTTCTTTATAATCGTGATGATTATGGGGTACAGCATATGAAAACCCCAAATTCACAATCTCAGAAAATTAGAATATTACATGAAATCATTAACACAAGGATTGGAAACAGAACAATATCGGACCTCTGAAAAGTATAAGCATGCATATGTACTCAATACTTGGTTTGGGCCCTTTTTGCATCAATGGCTGCCTCAATGCGGCGTGGCATGGATGCTATCAGCCTGTGGCACTGTTGAGGTGTAATGGAAGACCAGGATGCTTTAATAGCGGCCTTCAGCTCTGCTGCATTGTTCGGTCTCATGTCTCTCATCTTCCTCTTGGGGTTCAGGTCAGGCAAGTTTGCTGGACAATCAAGCACAGTAATCCCACATGGGCAGGTGCCAAGTCCTGCTGGAAAATGAAGTCAGCATCCCCATAAAGCTCGTCTGCAGAAGGAAGCATGAAGTGCTCCAAAATCTCCTGATAGACGGCTGCATTAACCCTGGAATTAATAAAGCACAGTGGACTGACACCAGCAGATGACATGGCTCCCCAAATCAAAACAGACTGTGGAAAATTCACACTGGACTTCAAGCATCTTGCATTGTGTGCCTCTCCATTCTTCCTCCAGACTCTGGGTCCTTGGTTCCCAAATGAGATGCAAAAGTTGCTCTCATCAGAAAAGAGGACTTTGGACCACTGAGCAACAGACCAGTTCTTTTTTTCTTTAGCCCAGGTAAGACACTTCTGACGTTGTTTGTTGTTCAGGAGCAGCTTGACAAGAGGAATACAACATTTGAAGCCCATGTCCAGGATCTGTCTGTGTGTGGTGGCTCTTGATGCACTAACTCCAGCCTCAGTCCACTCCTTGTAAAAGTCCCCAACACTTTTGAATGGCCTTTTCCTGACAATGCTCTCCAGGCTGCGGTCATCCCTGCTGCTTGTGCACCTTTTTCTTCCACACTTTTCCCTTCCACATAACTTTCTATTCATGTGCTTTGGAAACATCCAGCTTCTTTTGCAATTACCTTTTTTTTGGGGGGGGGGATTTCCCTCCTTATGGAAAGTATCAATGACGGTTTTCTGCATGTTGTGTATGCAAGAACACTGTTGCTTTAAGTAAATGGATGTAACCAGCCCCATATCACAATGTATCACAGCTGCTAAAGGAACGCGAGCGAGCCGCCCATCAAGGGCGGGTGCGAGCGTTCATACTCACATGGTTCAATCCCCAAATCACGGACAGCCGCGGGAAACTTCTCCGCATGAAGAACTACAGAAGAGGGGGGCGTGCCTCAAGACGACGCCCCCAACGGTGGCAGCCAATGAGCCACCGTGCAGCCAGATTCAAATGTGTTTCATTGTTTCATTACTGTATATAATGTGATGTATCTCCGCCATTACCACATGTTCGTTCTGATCATCAACCAATAAACCTGTGTTAGTCCTTATTGCGACTCCTTCATTGTCTTCCGTGTAAGACACCAAATTGGCGACGAAGGTGGGATGATGGCGAATCCCAGAGTCAAGACGTACCATTTCGACGTCAGCGAGCCTGACCAGTGGGAGCTCTACGAGTGCCAGTTTCGGCACGCGATGGAAGCAGCCGGCGTCGACGACGACGCGTTGATACGCTCCCATTTCCTGGCCCAGGTGGGACCGGCCACGCTGCGCATTCTCATGAACTTGGTGGCGCCAAAGAAGGTTGAAGCAGTGCCTATCGACCAACTCCTGGAGCTGCTGAGGGCACACTTCCAGCCGCCCGTGTCGATTTTTCCGGCCCGGGTCGCGTTCCACCGGCGGGACCAGCGTTCAGGCGAGTCCGTGTCCGACTACGCAGCGGCCCTCCGACTGGCGGCCGTGCACTGCAAGTGGGACGACCTGAACCAGGCTCTGCGTGACCGTCTGCTGTGCGGCCTGCGGGACGAAGAGCTACAAAGGAAGCTCATGACCCGCGACGAGCACCTCTCGTTCAATGAGGTGTTGCGAGAGGCACAAGCGGCTGAGGCGGCCAGGAGCGGGGTCAAGGTGTTCAAGGCCCGCAGCACAGCGTCCGAGCGGGCCAAGTCCCCCGTTCAAGCGGCACGACGGACTCCAGCAAAGGCAGCCTGGCGGGCACCTAGGTCGCCCGCCGGCACTCCAGAGACCTCCGACGACTCGTCCGTAACGGCGGACTCCTACACCAGCGAGGACGACGGCGTCCAGAGAGTAAGGAAGCGCGGGGAGCGGCGGCAAGACCGAGAGCGGCAGGACCGCCGCTGCGACGGTTGTGGCGCGGCCCACGACCGCACGAGGTGTCCCTTCCGCAAGGCCGAGTGCCACAATTGCGGTCGAAAGGGGCACATCGCCCGAGTTTGCAGGCGCGGGCGACCCGAGAGCAAAGGCAGTTCCAGCCACCCCCAGCACCACCAGCGGAAGGCGGCCGGTTCCAGGAAGGTGTCCACCATTCGCGGCAAGGACGGCGTGCACCGCGTGGCCCTGAAGCACCGGCGATTCTACGTGGAGGTACAGTTGCAGGGGCGCCCCGTGAAAATGGAGATAGACTCAGGGTCGTCATACTCCATACTGTCCCAGAGGGAGTACTTGCGCATCCCCCCAGAGGCACGGCCCAAGTTGCGGGCCATGCGGTCCCATCTGCGGGACGTACAGGGAAACGGGATCCCAGTGTTGGGGGTGGGGAAATTCAAGGTGAAGTTCAAGAATTTCTCCGAAAGGTTGCCCCTAGTGGTCCTCAAGGGGGGGAAGTGTTGCCTCCTAGGGACGCAGTGGTTTGCTCCCCTGGGAATAGAACTGTCCGGCATCCATGCCATAGAGACTGACCCAATGCAGGACGTTTGCAATGCGCACCCGGACGTTTTTAAAAAGGGGCTCGGGACTTACAGGGGGCCCCCAGTTTCATTCGAGTTGGACCCAGAAATCCGGCCCATCCGCCTTAAGCCGAGGAGGGTGCCCTTCGCACTCAAGGACAAGATCGAGGCGGAACTGGACAAATTAGTGGGGCAGGGGATTTTGGTTCCAGTTGATTCGGCAGAGTGGGAGACGCCGATTGTTACGGCCCTTAAATCAAACGGGGAGGTCAGGATTTGTGCGGACTATAAATGTACGATCAACAAGGCCATTCGGCCAAATGCATACCCAGTGCCCGTGGTCAGCCACCTGCTGGCCACACTCCATGGGGGGAGGTGTTTCGCCAAGTTAGACCTAGCCCAGGCCTATCAGCAACTGTCAGTGACCCCAGCCGCTGCCGCTGCGCAGACCATAGTAACGCATAAGGGGGCATTTAAGGTAACGCGCCTTCAGTTCGGCGTGAACTCGGCCCCCGGGATCTTCCAATCCCTCGTGGAACGCCTGTTAAAGGGGCTTCCAGGAGTTCTACCATACTTCGACGATGTGCTGATAACAGCGGGGAGCGAGGTAGAACTAGCCAAAAGACTAGATGGGGTCCTCTCAGTTTTCGAGAAAGCGGGGCTTCGACTAAGGAAGGACAAGTGTGTATTTTTTGCGAGGGAGGTTGAGTTCCTAGGTTTCAAAGTAACCCCAGAGGGGATCAGGCCCTCAGAGTCCAAGGTTGCAGCCGTACAGAATGCCCCTCGCCCCACCGCAAAACCGGAGCTGCAGTCGTTTCTGGGGCTCCTCAACTTCTATCACTCGTTCCTGCCTAGGAAGGCATCGGTTGCGGAGCCACTGCACGCCTTGTTAAAAAAGGACGCGGTTTGGCGGTGGGGGGACAAACAAGAGAGAGCCTTCCGAGAACTAAAATCACTCCTCTCCTCAGATGCGGTCCTGACACATTTTGACCCTAGGAAGCCAGTGGTTCTGGTATGTGATGCGTCCCCGGTGGGGGTGGGGGCGGTCCTGTGCCACGTGTTAGAGAGCGGGCGGGAGGCCCCGGTGGCTTACTACTCCAGGTCCCTTTCGAAGGCTGAGCGCAATTACGCGCAGACAGACAGGGAGGCACTGGCCATAATCGCAGGGACCAAAAAGTTTCATGATTTTCTATACGGCCGCGAGTTTACGGTAGTGACTGATCGCAAACCGCTTCTGGGGATCTTCACTACCGGCAAACCTACCCCCCAAATTCTCTCCCCCAGGATGTTGCGTTGGGCCATATTCCTCAACGCCTACCAATACGAGTTAGTCTACCGCCCAGGGAAGGAGATCTCCCACGCAGACGCCCTGTCCCGATCTCCCCTCCCTACCTTGGGGGATTCCGCATGCGAGGTAGAGCAGGACCACCAGGTCATGTTAATCGAGTCCCTCGACTCACCCCCCATTGTCCCGGCCGACCTCGCCAAAGCCACGGCGGCCGACAAGATCCTAGCCCAGGTTAGCTCATGGGTGAAAAAGGGGTGGCCCACTACTCCCCCAGAGGAACCATTCAAACCGTTCTGTAGGCGCAGGGTGGAACTTTCCCTGGAAAGGGGCTGTCTACTCTGGGGCCAGCGGGTGGTTATCCCAGAGAAATTAAGGGCAAGGGTACTGAAGTTACTACACACCAGTCACCCGGGGATCGTGCGGTCCAAAGCCCTAGCCAGAAGTTTCTTTTGGTGGCCACAGATAGACGCTGACATAGAGCGTCTAGTGGGCACGTGCGAGAGCTGCCAGAGCTCCCGGCCCGAGGAGTCCCGATTACCCCATAGAGAGTGGGACACAGCCCGCGGGCCGTGGTCTCGTATCCATGTCGACTTCGCGGGGCCCTTCCGCGGGGCCACGTTCCTACTGGTTGTCGACTCCTACTCCAAGTGGTTGGAGGTAATCCCCGTGAGCAGCACCTCCTCCGCGACAACCATAAAGCAGTTGCGCAAACTCTTTGCTTGCTTCGGCCTGCCAGACGTCCTCGTGAGCGACAACGCAAGTTGCTTCACGTCGACCGAGTTCCAAACCTTCATGGAGAGGAACGCAATCAGACACATTACTGCTGCCCCATTCCACCCCGCCACAAACGGTCAGGTAGAGCGCCAAGTGCGCACTACGAAAGACGCACTGCGGCGCATGGGTCCCGGCGACCTGAACCTACACCTGTGCCAGTTCCTAATCACATACAGGACCACCCCCCTAGCTTCAGGGTTCTCCCCGGCCGAGCTGCTTATGAAGAGGCGCCCGGCAACGCTGTTTGACCGTATGGATCCGTCCAGGGTGGAGGATGAGGGGAGAAATATAAATTTAGGGGGGGGGAGCTCCAAGAACTTTTCCACAGGGGACCCGGTTCATTGCAGGAACTACGCGGCCTCGGGGCCAGCGTGGGTGCCGGGGACAATCATCGAGCAAACGGGGCCAGTCTCCTACAGGGTCGAGACGAACTCAGGGCTAACATGGAGACGGCACGCCGATCAGCTCCGAAGGCGAGTCACTAGTGAGGGGGAATCAGCGTTAGGGTCCTCCCCCACCCGCATTACCCAAGGGGGAGACACGGAGGCGCACGAGGGCGAAGTTAAAGAGAGGAATCAGTTTGCCCCCGACTATGACCAGGATCGAGAGTTTGACTATAATTTTCCGTACCAGGGGGAGTTAGCGGAGTGGTCCCCCACCCGTCCTAGCGAGAAGAGGGGTTTCAGTTCAGCCCCTGGTACCTCCAGTCCTCGCAGCACGAGCTTGCTAGAGTACACCATAGCCCCGGCCCCCAAGAGACAAGCGCCACAGAGACAGGCAGCCAGCGGAATCTCGCCAGCCGCAAATCCCCAGACCCCCAAACAGGCAGCGGGAGACAGCGGGGCCACAAGGGTCTCATCGTCAGTCCCGAGTTTCGTACTAGGGGGGTCCCCGGGTCCTACAGGCGGTAGACAAGGGTTCACTTCCCAACTGTTCATTCCGTTCCCGTCCCCACAGGCAAGGTCACCGCAGCCTCATCACAGAACCACTAACGAGTCCCCACCTTACATTGCAGGACAAGACCGCGCGGAACCAGGAGCCACGGGCTCCCCTGTGTTAGGGCAAGCTGACACGCGCCCCAGACGCACGTGCGGGAAGCCACAATGGTTAAGGGACTTCGTCCCATCCTAGGGGGGAGGGATGTTGTGTATGCAAGAACACTGTTGCTTTAAGTAAATGGATGTAACCAGCCCCATATCACAATGTATCACAGCTGCTAAAGGAACGCGAGCGAGCCGCCCATCAAGGGCGGGTGCGAGCGTTCATACTCACATGGTTCAATCCCCAAATCACGGACAGCCGCGGGAAACTTCTCCGCATGAAGAACTACAGAAGAGGGGGGCGTGCCTCAAGACGACGCCCCCAACGGTGGCAGCCAATGAGCCACCGTGCAGCCAGATTCAAATGTGTTTCATTGTTTCATTACTGTATATAATGTGATGTATCTCCGCCATTACCACATGTTCGTTCTGATCATCAACCAATAAACCTGTGTTAGTCCTTATTGCGACTCCTTCATTGTCTTCCGTGTAAGACACCAAACTGCACAACTGTCAGGTCTTTCTATTCCCATGATTGTGATTCCTACTGAACCAGCCTGAGAGACCATTTAAAGGCTCAGGAACCCTTTGCAGGTGTTATGGATTCATAAGCAGTTTAGAGTGGGACACTTTGAGCCTAGAATATTGAACCTTTTCTCACTATTCTAATTTTCTGAGTTTGTGAATGTGGGGTTTTCATAAGCTGTACCCCATAATCATCACAATTATAACGAAGTAAGGCTTGGCATATCTAGCTTTGCATGTAATGAGTTTATCTCATATATTTGTTTCACCTTTAAAGATGCATTACTGAATTGAATGAACATTTGCACGATATTCTAATTTTTCGAGTTTCACCAGTACAAAGTATGAAACATTATGCATTCCTATGTGTATAGGTGTGCAAATTCAGGTGTGCATCCTGCAATGCTAATTTGAACAGGATTAGTGACTCCTAGTGTGCTACTTAGTGGAATTGCCAGATGATATTTTAAAACAAATGCTGCTGTATAACTATAATTCTGTTTGTGTTCAATGGAAAATTCTGGTCAGGTAAGAGTTAAGTATCTGCCAGCAGAGCCAAAGGTTGGGAGAAGCTGTAAAAGCCTGCTAAAAATTAGTTTTATGCTCCACAGGCTGAATGACACAATATAGTTAAGGGATAGAGTCAGGCTGACTTCTCTTGGAAAGGAGTTCCTCAACTAAGGCCCTGCTTCAGACAAAATTTTGTCTAGGTAAAGGTAAAGGTCATCCTTGCTCAAAAGCCAGTTGTATCTGAATCTAGGGTTCAGTGATCATCTCTGTTTATAGCCAAAGAGCCAGTGCTGTCTGCATCTGCAGACGTTTCCATGGACACATGGTAGGCATGCCTCAACACAGGAGTGCACAGAATGCTGTTTACCTTCCCACCTAAGTGGTACCTATTTATCTATTTATTGTCTATGCATGTATTAACTTATTATGTGCAAGGCACAGGCCTGAGGAGGTTTTTAAAGTGGTGGCCATGTTAGTCTGTGCAAGCATATCAGAGAGTAAACAAAAAAAAAGACAAAAAAAAAAAAACACTGTGGCACCTGAAAGACTAACTCCTGCATTTTAATGTTAGCTTTTGTGGACCAAGTCCACTTCATCAGACATAAGAGTGGATTTTCATGGTATACATTTATACATTTGATATAGAGGCCCAGAGTAGCTGTGCAAATTTGGTTGGTTCAGAAGACGGACATGTAAACCAATGAGTTATTTACAACTGGTAATAAAATGCAGTCAGTTTGTCAGGTGAATCTCTGATGTAAAACAGTTTGAATGGTTAGGTTTACAAAATAAACATTCTGACATTATATATACATCTCCTACTGAGTTGACTGAGGAAGCTTTATGGGTTGAGGCACAGCTATAGGTCAACTGTCCTGAGAAACATCCCTCTCCCCCCTCCCCCCATATCTTTGTGTCTGCTATGCAAAACAATGATTCAGAGAGAGAGATAGTGGAGAAAATATATACACATGCTGGACACCCACAGAAAAGGTATGAATATTAGCCAGGGGCAGTGGTGGGATTAAAAAAAATTACTACCTACTCTGTGGGTGTGGTACGGTGCAGGGGGAAAGTCTTGCATTGCACCTGAATTTGGACTACTTTATTTCAAAACTTGAATGGGTGGGGCCAGCCGGAATTTCTTCTACTGGTTCTGATGAACTGGGGCGAACCTGCTGAATCCCACCACTGGCCAGGGGGTTCTGGGACATTATCAAATTTAAAAATGCAACAACTAAGGGGTTACATTCATCTTGCATAGTAGACCCAAAAATATGTTCTGTTTACTCTCTGATAGGGCTGAGGAGGTGTAACATCCATATCTTGGAAGGGCTCTAACATTGGCCACAATGGTTTAGTGGTTAACATGCCGAGCTTGACAACCAGAAGGTCAGCAGTTCAAGACCAAAATACTGGGCGACAGGGTGAGTTCACATCGTCTATCCCAGCTCCTGCCAACCTAGCAGTTTGAAAGCAAGAAATTGCAAGTAGATAAATAGGTACCACTTCAATGGGAAAGGTAATGATGTTCCATGCACTCCAGTGTCTAGTCTGCCAGATGACCATGGAAACATCTGCAGATAGCACTGGCTCTTTGGCTTTAAACAGAGATGAGCACTGTACCCTAGAGTTGGGCACAACTGGCTTTCAAGCAAGGGAGACCTTTATCTTTACCTAACATTCCTTGAATCGAAGCAAAGTGTAAAATGGGATACAGAACAAATTTTCTTCCAGCTTGAATTCTAGAAATTAAATTGATGTAGTATTTATGTGCACAAAAGAGAGACCTAGTAAATGGCCAAGATAATACTATTGAAATAGCCCGCTTCTAGTCAGAAAATTTTTATTTGAATGCTATCTATCTTTTACACATGTCCATAATTTTCATTGTGCAATGCTCAGATACAAAGAAAGAAAGATCTTTCAGCACCAAATAGACTGTTACTGTTATATAGTGTTTTCTTTTAGAGGGTAAGGATGGCAGAGCAGAAAATCCTGGGCCCAAGCAGTTTATGGCTTTATAGATCAAGATTAGTGGCTTGAACTGAGTTTACGGACACTAGTTGATAGTTATCTTAGGTGGTGGAAACTAACGATTGTTTCTTCAACAAAGCTCTTAAAATTGCTTCCTTCAGAGTGATTGGAAGACACCCCTCTTTCAACGGATCATTCACTGCTTCTAGCAGTCATTTGGCAGCCTTTCTCTGGCAGCCTTTCTCAGCAAGGAGAGACTAAAGTATAACACAAAAGTGGTTGACCTCACTTCTCAAAGTGCCTGTGCCAACAGGCTGAACACGCTGAAACTCATCTACTGAAAATAGGCACATGCTCCCTTCAATTACCTTCCCAGAACGAACCCTCAAAGCAGAGTCCAAGTTTGAATGGATGCCACGGTTTTCTCCACAATGTGTCGCACCAATTCAGCACAGCAGGTTTCTGAAGGTTTCCCCTCAGTCCCATGTAATGGCCCTTTAACTATCCCAAACATCCCTGCCAGATGAGGCTCTGCTAATGCAGAGGGGATCAGAGAACCTTGTTTTCACTACTTTCACTGCTACAGAATGACACCCTATGAGGAACTTTAAACCTTGTTTAATTGGACTCATGCCATGTCTTTCTCCACCTCTGTCA
The DNA here is from genome assembly GCA_035047345.1 of Bradypodion ventrale. Taxonomy (NCBI): domain Eukaryota; kingdom Metazoa; phylum Chordata; class Lepidosauria; order Squamata; family Chamaeleonidae; genus Bradypodion; species Bradypodion ventrale. The sequence continues at coordinate 128,235,945 of JAWDJE010000003.1, forward strand.
GCTCTGGCATGGAGATAATGGAACAGCAGGGTGGATGATACACAGATAAGAATCCCAATCTTCTCTTGTTGCCATGTTACTAGATATGGATACTCCATCCCTGCGGTTGTAGAAGAAGTTGCCTGTGGAGGGAGATGGACTCATAATAGATCACTGAGACCCTGTCCCTCAGCCTAGTGAATCTTGTTTGCTGCTGCACCCAGACACCTGACACCTTTTCCTTCACCTAGCTACTTTTCCATTACACATACCAGGCTAGCTTGTTCGTGCCAATGGACCTACTGTTGTGTCCAAGCATTATTTATTAAAACTGCTATTAGCGCCATAAAGTCTGTGGCGGAATAGCATGCCTTTTGCAAAGGCACCGTTTTCAAACTACTGTCAAAATAGCTGATTCGTCAGTACAAACTTCCCGCTTCTCTGGAAGCCCGCCGAAATGTATCAACCTGTGTTACTGCCATTCTCACTGTATATAAGCTGGCCACCTTATACATGTTCCCCAGTGAGCTGAATAATAAATCACTTGTGTGTGACCCAATCCTGTTGGTCAGAATACTTCTTAAGCGCCAGACTCAACACCTACATACATTTCTCCTTTCATTATAAAGAGATTTGTTTTCAAAACATTTCCCGTTTGCAGAGTTTGCCATCCCCTGTGCAAGCTGAGGAGGAGGAGGAATTACTCAAAAGCCAGTCAAATCCTTGCCCATCTCCGTTTACAGCCAAAGAACTAGCACTGTCTGTATCTGCAAATGTTTCCATGGTCACATGGCAGGCATGACTAGACACTATTACTTTCCCACCAAAGTGGTACTAATTTATCTACTTGCAATTTCTTGATTTCAAACTGCTAGGTTGGCAAGAGCTGGGACAGATGATGGGAGCTCACTCTATCATGCAGCACTCGGGTCTCAAACTGCTGATCTGGTGACCTTCCAATTGTCAAGTTCAGTGTCTTAACTACTAGGCCATCACAGTGTCTGTATAGGATCTGTACAACTCCACCCAAAAAAAGGGCAATTTCATAAGCTCTTCCAATTTGAATGTACGGGTATTTGTAGCTGCTTATGCCTGCAACGTAGTTTTGCAGAGCTCACATCTACCAGTCCTCATAGAGCTGCACTTTACAATTTCTTTTCAACAACACTCCTATAATATAAACATACACATTTTATTCAGTTTCATGCACACTGGATGAAGAATTACCTCCTTTATATTGTAGGAGTTAAAAGGACATTTCTGCCTAAGATTTCTAATTCTATATACATAGAGGAGTAGCAAGGCCCTGGTGACACCCCATTATTTCAGATTGTCAGACTGGATCTCGGCATTGCTTTAACTTAGCATCCCATCAGCTCTCCCAGGGCACAAGATTATCTAAAGCATAAGGCATGAGTTTAACCCTTCTGTCATTCACACCTTTGACTGTGGTTTCCCTCCACCCCACCCCATTGTTTTGTTGTGATGCTAGAAAGAAGATCAGAGCCATTTGCCATTTGAAAAATAGTCAGAAACCACTACAGTTAGGGTGATGAACCCTCATAAAGCAAGATCTGATAAATAAGGTGTGAGGGTTGACATCTTTACTTTTTATATGTCAGATCTTTTAATCCTACCCCGCTGTTCTTTTTATTGTCTCCTGTTTAGATGTCACACATGGTTTGGTTTCTCAGCAGCTAAAGAACTTTACGCTTTTTGTAGCTGCTGGCAATTTCAGCTGTTTGATGACTTAAAAGCAATGTAGTTGTTGAGGTTTCTTCCCCATATTTTAGAGTGCCGTGTAATGAAGATAGGAATACAAAACTTAATCTGAATTTGACTTATGGCAGCACCTGGGGTGGGGATGTGAGGAGTGAAGGGAAAGACAGTGTTACTCGGGCCCTATCCTAAAGATGCCCAGATGTCAGGAACAGAGGCTCAAAAGGAGATCAAACCAGAAAATGGCCCAGATGCTGGTCTGATTCCCATATAGGGCAGGAAATGCTTGCTTTCTGGGAAATTGGATGCTGGAAACTTCTTCATGGTTCTGACACCACAAGCTTGGAACAGTGGGCCAGTACAGAGATAGATACCGAATGCATAGACCCCTAGACATTTATTACTTGATGAGCCTGGGATATTCCTTATACAGCGATATGGTGCCTAGGGTTACAGCAACCCCTGAAAACAATTGAAGCAAAAAGGAGAAGCAATCAATGTGACTGGTGGTCTACAAATGTCTTGGGATACAGCTCCCACTCAATATGGCCATTGGACTTGCTGTCTGGAAATTGTGAGAACTGTAACCTTAAAAAGTAACTTTTCAGAAGTCCTGATCATTCTTTTTCTTCTGCTGCTGTATCTGAATCTGAATATTGGCAATCATCATGGCGATCAGTCATGAAGACTGTCCTGAGAATAAAATGCAGTGGCCTTTCACCTGTCTTTCACATTTCAGTGTGACACCCATACCACTGATCCAGTACCACGAGTCACTTTCTGGTCCTGAGCCAGTGGTGGGATTCAATTTTTTTTACTACCTACTCTGTGGACATGGTATGGTGGGCATGGCCAGGGGGAAAGCCCTGTGTTGCACCCGAATTAGGAATACTTTATTTCAAAACTTGGATGGGTGGGGCCAGCCAGAATTTCTGCTACCGGTTCTGGCGAACTGGGATGAACCTGCTGAGTCCCACCACTGTATCTGAGCCCTTTTGGCACACAAAGTCCTCATTGGCCCCAGGCCAGTATTTATGAAGCTGCTGTCCTCCATCAAGATGGATTCAAGTGGGATTTAATCCATTTAAGAACCAACACACTCCCCTGTGGACTTCATCACCCAAGGCCGTTAGTCCTCAGGGTGGTCAGGTTAGTTAACCACCGCCTGACATTTGGCATTGAGTCGCTGGCAATATGGTCTATTCTATTGCCATAGCAGGATAACCTGGCCAGACTGTAGTTCTGACCATACTGACAATAATTGATCAAGGCTTGTTGGCACTTGTTTGCTAAATGCCAGCTAGTGATTTTGTGGTCCATCTGAAGTTTGGATTTAATAATTTTGGGTTTATGGTCACTTTTCAATTCCATCAGCCCCTGCAGATGCTCTGGACCACAACCCTTTGATTCCCCAATCAATAGCCATGTTCACTGAGGTTGATGACAGTGGTGGTGTGATACAATTTACAGACCAGAAGCCACTGTGATAGCATCTCCTTCTCCTCCAAGAGGAAAGAAGGTAAGATTGGAAACAGTGAACAAATTAAGATGTGAATCTATTCCTGTTTATGTGAAGGCAGGTCCCATTGAACAAAATGGGGCGCAACTCCAAATATAAACACACATTACATAATACCAATTTGTCTGTTGGGTCTTTATTCCTTCCTGTTTTCCTTGCTGTTGTCTGGTATTCAAAGAGTTTTATTTTCTTCTCTTTTTTTGCAGTGTGTGAGAGCAGTTCATAAAATTGCATCCAAAACTCACATCCAAATTGCTTTCTTGAAAATCCAGTTAAGTATCTATTTTTGGAAAAGTGTTTTGTTTCAAACAGTCCACTTGGGCCTTCTAAGTGGTACAGGAAGCAATTTTGCCATGTTTTGTGGGACTCCAGCATCCCAGGATCTCCCCACACTCACCATTTTAAAAATAATAATAACTAGCTTGAGTGCCCGGCTCCGCCCAGGCGATGTTGGGTGTGTGTGTGCATGCCTACCTCTCGCCGCCCATGGGGGCGGTGGTTGCGGGTTTTTGTGTGGCCATGAGGCTTTTGGCATTTTGGGTGGGTGGGTGGCTGGGGCTTTGTGTGTCTCATTCCCGCCGACCCGACCACCCCCCAATGCATGTGGTGTCCAGCAGGAGGCATCCTCTGCTGCAGCAGGAACAGTGGTTCTGCGGCTGTGGGTGAGGGGGCAGTGGGTGGGCCCCATGGACTGCAATCCCCACCATGCTGTGCGTGGCGGCGATGGGATGGACAGCCCTGCAAGGAACTGTTCCCGGGGGGTTTTCCAGTACTTACCTGGGCAGGCAGAACCCGGCTGGCCTACAACTTTGCTGACCCTGCCCCCCCCCCCCCCCAATGCGTGTTGTGTCTGGCATGGGGCCTGCTCTGCTGCCGATGCAGCAGGCATGGTGGATCTGCGGGTAGGGGGACAGTGGGAGGGCCCTGAACGGTGGTGCTGCCTGTTGCCTTGCCTGTTGCCAGTCCAGTGCCGGGCCAGGGCCAGCGGTGTCATTGGGGTGTCCATAGTCAGTGGGAAGTGGAGGGCGTGGCACACCCCAAGCACCAGTTCTCACGCAGCCTCAGTCCGCCATGGCCCTGGTTGCGTACGGCGGAGGAGACAGGCAATCCTTGGCCTGTACGCAAAGTGGGTCAGGCTCCATCCCAGGCCCGGGCCTGGGTGCCGGCTCCCTCGCAGCATCATTCTGCCGCAGCCTTGGAGGTGGGTGGCAGAGGGGGCGGTAATCCTCCAGTCGGCAGGCACAGCGGACCAGGCCCGGAGCTGGCCCCAGAGGCCAGCGGGACCGGGTGGCAGAGGAGGGAGAGCCTCTCCTGGCTGGTAAGTTTATTTATTTATTTATTTATTTATGAATTTATATCCCACTCTCCTGGTGGGGAACACTACTCAGGACGGCTAACAACATGAATAAAAATAGTTAAAAACGTCAAAAGCTAAAAATAATCAAATCCCACTAAAACAGTATTTAAAAACCTAAAACATTCAAACATTAAAAACTACCCCGATCTTCCCTCCCCCCAAGATAAAACAGCAACAAAATACAGAAATACACTGGATCCCTCAGGCAGGCTATACGAGCCAGCAGGCCTGTGAGGTGGAATCGGACTCACCCCCACACCTGCTGGCACAACCATGTCTTTAACATCTTCCTAAAGGATAGGGGATCCGACTGGAGACGGAGTTCTAGTGATAAGAGGTTCCACAGGGCTGGGGCAGACACGGAGAAGGCTCTCCTCCTGGTCCCTGTAAGTTGGACTTCTTTTGCAGACAGGACCACATCTGAGCCCCTCCTGTCTGCCCTGGTGGGATGGGTTGAAAGCCTTGGGGAGATGCAGTCTCTTAGATACCCTGGACCCATGTCATGAAGGGCTTTAAAGGTCAAAACCAGCACCATGAATTGCACTCGGAGGCAACCTGGGAGCCAGTGCAGCTCCCGGAGCAGTGGCGAGGCATGGGCAAAACAACCGCACCCCATCACCACCTGAGCAGCAGTATTCTGGACCAGCTGAAGCCTCCGAATGGTCGTCAAGGGCAGCCCCATGTAGAGCGCATTGCAATAATCCAATCTGGAGGTGACCAGAGTGTGAGTGACTGTGAGCAGGGAGTTGTGCGAGGGCCATCGACTGAGGCGGGGGCAGTGTGCATGGGCGGCTCTGCAGTTCTGCTTGGGTGGATTGTGCCAGGTTATGGCTGCCCCCTCTTTCCCTGGACCTGGGGTTGTTGTTTCATGGATGGACCCTGGGCCAGCCCCTCTGCCCCAGTCCCTGTTCCTTTCCCGTCCTACCTGCCTAGGGTGGATCTCCCACTTCCACAGACTCTGCGAGCTGCTGTTGTGTCCGACAGGTCCACTAGCCTTTTTTTGTTTTGTCCGCTGACTTCTTGCGGCCCTGGGCTCTGCAGTATCCACTGGCGACATTTTGGAAGGGCGGGCAACCACACTCTTCGGCCCTGTTTTGGGGGAACCGGTTCCCCCAGGCATGGGATTGTCGCGGTCATCAGCCGGCCAGGCTGTTCCAGGCACAGGTGTCCCAGGGTGGCAGCAATGGTATACCTTTGCTGAGCGTGTGCACACGCTTCTGATGCATCACCGCTTGGAACAGGTTTTTCCCCACTTTGAACGTTGATCTCGTCTCAAGGCACTATGGGGGTTGTAGTTTTCGCATTTTGTGCCTTTTTGGGGGTGAGCACCCAGCAACGGGCATCCGGACCCCTGCTGTGACCTTCGCCAGTACGCTAGGTAAGTGTGTGCGAAGTGTAGTTGCAGATAGTGAAGGGGTGTAGATTCGTATACAGGACCCACAAGGGGACATCTCTCTTTTATAGATATAGAATAGAAATTGACCACTAGAGGGTGCAAGGGAGCTTTGTCAATTAAAACAAGTATAAGAAATTTCAAAAAAGTGGGGCTCGTCATGGAAATGGGTCAAGGGAAGAGTGTATGTAGCTTCCAGTGCTCTCAAGAGTCTCTGAAATAAGGGAAACATTTACAGAGCATTAATCAAAACTGCAATTCAATGTTATGAAAAGGGAAGAGACAAGCAGGGAAGAGACTCTTCCTTTCCCACCAGCCTGTTTAGAACATTAAGGACTTTGCAAGGAACAGAAGGTAGGCACAAATTAAGGTAAATGCCAGAGGTTTGAGTACCACATTTCAGTGTGTGACCTTTAAAGGTTATCTTTCAGGGGGCAAAAGATAGCACATGTGACTGACACAGAGGGGACAAGTTCCTCACCATTTCCTGCAGCAAAAGCCATACTCCTGTTTAATGGGATTTTGTTTTATCCCTGTCTGGATGGCACAGTCTTGATAAAACTGTTTATTTTTTATTGTTGTTATTATTATATTTGGCTCTCCTAGGTTTCTTTCGGCCCACTTTGTTTTTTGTTTCAGACAGAGGGGGAAAATAGCTCCGTTGCCATACCAACCCCACAGCTATGAGAAAGAGGAAACATACAAACCTACTAAATCAGCTTTGACTGACTTAGAAGAAAATTGTACTTCTTTTTTTGTTGTTGTCTTTTTCAGTGCCCATATAACTAGGGCAAGAGTTGACAATGTATAATAGCAAGAGTAGGTGGGTGACAGAAACATTTCTGTTGGATCTGGGTGAGGGTCTGGGCAATACCTCAGAAAAAGGTCTTTCTAGACCAGGATTTCACAACCTTTTTAAGCCAGGGGCCAAGTCACACTCCCTCAGACAACTGTGGGGGCCGGACGGGAATTTTGCCCTTCCTCCACCACACAGCACTTCCTGGTGTGGTGGAGGCGGGGGGGTACATGAAATGGTGCCGCGGGCCGCAGGTTGAGAATCCCTGTTCTAGACAAAATCCCAGTCTGCAACGGCAATGCACTCTCTTTGTGCGTCTGCAGATCTGTATAAATAGAGCAGAAATAACAGAGGCAACATCATCACCCGCGTTGCACACTGACCAGTGGATCTGTGCATTTCAAAGCTTGAAAATACCATGTCACGTGCTAACATTCAAATAGCTACTTTTGCTTTAAACAGCAGGAGAAGCAAACAAAGGCCTATTATATTCTAAAGATAGCATTTTTAAAGTAATGTGTTATGGTTTTGTTTCATTTTTTGAAACAAAGGTTCGACTGCCAGCCCAATCAACTTCTGCCAGTCAAATGGTGGAAGGGTGTAATTTAGCCCTCAAGTGGAAAATTGTCTTGAGTTTTAAGGGCCTTCTTTGTGCACTCTCAGGATTATTTCTGTATTATCATTTCCATGGGCCAAACCTCATTCCTAAAATTTCTAGGCTGCCTGGAGAGGAAGAAAAGGAATCAGGAGGGCCCAGCTCTACTGCTCATTCCATGCAGAGAGGCCCACAGAGGAGGTGAGTAAAGGATCCAGCCCCTCCCTCCCCATCCAAAGACCTGGGCCTGGAGAGGAAGAAAATGAATCAGGAGGGCCCAGCTCTACTGCTCATTCCATCCAGAGAGGCCCACAGGGGAGGTGAGTAAAGGATCCAGCCCCTCCCTCCCCATCCAAAGTCCTGGGCCTGGAGAGGAAAAAAGGAATCAGGAAGGCCCAGCTCTACTGCTCATTCCATGCAGAGAGGCCCACAGGGGAGGTGAGTAAAGGATCCAGCCCCTCCCTCCCATCCAAAGACCTGGGCCTGGAGAGGAAGAAAAGGAATCAGGAAGGCCCAGTTCTACTGCTCATTCCATGCAGAGAGGCCCACAGGGGAGGTGAGTAAAGGATCCAGCCCCTCCCTCCCCATCCAAAGACCTGGGCCTGGAGAGGAAGAAAAGGAATCAGGAAGGCCCAGCTCTACTGCTCATTCCATGCAGAGAGGCCCACAGGGGAGGTGAGTAAAGGATCCTGCCCCTCCCTCCCCACCCAAAGACCTGGGCCTGGAGAGGAAGAAAAGGCTTCAGGAAGGCCCAGCTCTACTGCCCATTTGCCATCCAGAGAGGCCCAAGGGGGAGGTGAGTAAAGGATCTTGCCCCTCCCTCCCCATCCAAAGACCTGGGGCCAGAGAGAAGGACACTTCCGGAGACCACCGACCACCCCCAGGAGATACCATCCACAACCACCATCACAGCGAGGCCCGAGCCGGCGCCTTTCACCGACTCCATGCGGCCGAAGAGAGGCAAGAGCTGCTGTGTGCATGCAAAGGATAAGTAATCGAACTGAAATAATATAGTTGACTAAACATAGATGGCTTATGGCAACTGACATAGTGACTGTACAAGAAACTGACTTACATAGAGACTTGATATAGTGGACTTTTTCTTTCTTTCTTTCTTTCTTTCTTTCTTTCTTTCCCTTTCATTAATTAGTTCAACTTTTACTTTGATACTATGTGATAAACTGTGATATTGTGCATGATAATACTTTGTTTTAAAACTGTTTAAACTGTGATAACATGTGTGATGGGAAAAGACTGGCGTAGAGACCGGCAAGGCACGCCACAAAGTTTGCCAAGAGAACCCTATGGACCAAAACAAAAGGCAAAACAAGGGGATGCTCAGCACAGCAGATCTGAAAAGGGGGAGGGATACGAAAGGGGGAGGAGAAATACAGTGTTGCAGGGAACAATACTGCATAGGGACATGGAATGTGAGGTCTATGAATCAAGGAAAACTGGAAGTGGTAAAAAATGAGATGGAAAGAATAAGCATTGACATCTTGGGCATCAGTGAGCTAAAATGGACAGGGATGGGTGAATTCAGCTCTGGAAACCATCATATCTACTACTGTGGGCAAGAAAACCTTAGAAGAAATGGAGTAGCCATAATTGTCAATAAAAGAGTGAGAAAAGCAGTAATGGGATACAATCTCAAAAATGACAGAATGATGTCAGTCAGATTTCAAGGCAAACCTTTCAATGTCACTGTGATCCAAATATACGCACCAACCACTGGTGCAGATGAAGCCACAATGGACCAGTTCTATGAGGACTTACAACACCTCATAGAACAGACACCAAGAAATGATGTCCAAATTATATTAGGAGACTGGAATGCCAAAGTAGGAAATCAAAAAGTGGAGGGAATAACAGGCAAATTTGGTCTTGGAACACAGAATGAAGCAGGGCAAAGATTGATAGAGTTCTGCCAAGAGAACGCACTGGTCATAGCAAACACTCTCTTCCAGAAACACAAGAGGCGACTTTACACATGGACATCACCAGATGGCCAACACCGAAACCAGATTGACTACATACTCTGCAGCCAAAGATGGAGAACCTCCATACAGTCAGCAAAAACAAGACCTGGAGCAGACTGTGGCTCAGATCACAACCTATTGATCGCAAAATTCAGGCTTAGACTAAAGAAAATAGGGAAAACACGGAGACCAGAGAGATATCACCTAGACAGCATCCCTAAAGAATACACGGTGGAGGTGATGAACAGATTTAATGGCTTAGACTCGGTAGACAGAGTACCAGAAGAATTATGGACGGAGATGAGGGACATCATGCAGGAAGCAGCAAAGAAAACCATACCAAAAGAAAAGAAGAGTAAGAAAGCAAAGTGGTTGTCTGATGAGGCTCTTAAAATAGCAGAGGAAAGAAGGAACGCAAAAGTAAAAGGAGAAAGGAAAAACTACAACCATTTGAACACAGAATTTCAAAGAAAAGCAAGAAGAGATAAGGAAAACTACCTAAAAGAACAGTGCAGAGAAATGGAGGAAAACAACAAAAGAGACAGAACCAGAGATCTTTTCAAAAAAATTGGGGAAATCAAGGGAACATTTAAAGCAAAAATGACCATGATAAGGGACAAAGACGGAAAGGAGCTAGCTGATGCAGAAGAAATTAAGAAAAGATGGAAAGAGTACACAGAGGAATTTTACAAAAAGGACCTCAACACTCCTGATAATCACAATGATGAAGAAATTGAACTTGAGCCAGACATCCTGGAGAGCGAAGTCATAAAGGCCCTAAAGAGCACTGCAAACAACAAAGCTAGTGGAGATGATGCTATCCCAGTTGAATTTTTCAAAGCGCTAAAAGATGACGGCGTCAAATTACTGCATTCAATATGCCAGCAGATTTGGAAAACAAAACAGTGGCCACAGGATTGGAAAAGATCAGTATACGTCCCAATCCCAAAAAAGGGCAATGCCAAAGAATGTTCAAATTATCGAACAATCGCGCTCATCCCACATGCCAGCAAGGTGATGCTCAAGATAATACAGGATAGACTTCAGCAGCATGTGGAGAGAATTACCAGAGGTGCAGGCTGGTTTCAGAAGAGGCAGGGGGACTAGAGACCACATCGCCAACATACGCTGGATCATGGAGAAAACAAAGGAATACCAGAAACAAGTTTACTTTTGTTTTATTGACTACACTAAGGCATTTGACTGTGTGGACCACAACAAGATGTGGCAAGTAATTAAAGAGATGGGAATACCAGAGCACCTCATATGCCTCCTGAGAAATCTGTACATGAACCAAGAAGCAACAGTTAGGACAGAACATGGAATAACAGAGTGGTTTGGAATAGGAAAAGGAGTAAGACAAGGCTGCATTTTGTCACCATGCTTATTCAACCTATACACAGAGCACATAATGTGCAGTGCAGGGATGGAGGAATCACAATATGGGATTAAAATCGCTGGGAGAAACATCAATAATCTGAGATATGCAGACGATACCACCCTAATGGCAGAAAGTGAGGAAGACCTAAAGAATCTCTTGATTGGGCTGAAGGAGGAGAGTGCAAAAGCTGGCTTGAGACTCAATATCAAGAAAACCAAGATAATGGCAACAGGCCCAATCAGTTCCTGGAAAATAGATGGGGAAGAAGTAGAAGCAGTGACAGATTTTACTTTCTTAGGATCAAAGATCACTGCAGATGGAGATTGTAGCCATGAAATAAAAAGGCGACTGATTCTTGGGAGACAAGCGATGAGAAACCTGGGGAACATAGTGAAAAGCAGAGACATCACATTGCAAACAAAAATTAGAATAGTCAAAGCAATGGTTTTCCCAGTAGTAATGTATGGATGTGAGAGCTGGACAATTAGGAAGGCTGAACGCAGAAGAATAGATGCCTTTGAAATGTGGTGTTGGAGGAGGGTTTTGAGAGTCCCCTGGACAGCGAGGAGAACAAATAGGTCAATCTTAGAAGAAATAAACCCTGACTGCTCATTGGAAGGTCAAATAGTAAAGATGAAGCTAAAATACTTTGGACATCAAATGAGAAGGGAGGATTCACTTGAGAAGGCATTGATGTTGGGAAAGGTGGAGGGCAAAAGAAGAAGGTGGAGGCCAAGGATGAGATGGCTAGATGGTATTGTAGACACAATGGGCACAGAGCTGGGAGGGCTGAGGGGGATGGTGGAGGACAGAGGCGACTGGAGGAAAATGGTCCATGGGGTCGCAAAGGGTCGGAGTCGACTGTGCGACTGAACAACAACAACAAAACCATTTTCCCAGGGAAAGGATTGAAGGCTTACGAATAGTCAAGACAAGCTGGACTAAAATGGCATTTAATTACAAGGTTAAAAGATGATTGAACATATAACAGGAGCTAAAACATCTAAATATTTAAAAGTTTTAACAATACAATTAAAAGGAACAAATGGACAGCAAACTAGCACTGGCTTATTAATGATACTGGATTCAAAAAATTCAGAATCCTTTTCCAGCACTTTCAGGAAGATATTAAGTAGCATGAAGAACACAACAGTGTAAAATAATGCCTTCAAGTCTCATCCCAAAGAGACAACCCAGACAAATATCAGGAACAATGATATCAATGGCTGCAGAGAAGTCCAGCTGAACCAACAGGAACATCTTCCCCTGCCCAATTCCTAGCCTAGGTCATTCACCTAGGCAACAAAAACTGTTCCATATTCAGGCCTAAAGCCAGATTGAAATGGATCTAAAAATCCACTTCATCCCAGAATCCTAAAAGGAATTGCACACTTTCCAGTGTTTTCCAAAAACATAGAATATCAGAGAGTGACTGATAATTGTCCAAAATAGATTGGACACTGAGGTCACGTGAGCACTGTAGAAACCTGTTAAATTATGTGGATGAACCAAAGAGAACCTAAAAACATATATAAATGCCACAAACTACTTCCCCTAACTCACATTTTCATTAATAATAATTTCATGTCAGAAGTTATTCTGGGTTGAAATGATTTTTGTGAAAGAAGCTCCTTTCATGTCCACAAGAGCTGGGACAGAGACTGGCGCTCAATCTGTCATGCAATACCAGGGTCTTGAACTGCCGACTTGCCAGCCTTCCAGCTAACAAGGCGAGTTTCTTAACCAATGAGCCACCACAGCCCCACATTTTCATTGATACAATAGCTTGGAAACATATCTTTTTTTTAGAATTAAAACTTCCAAAATACCTTCCCTAATAAATATAGCCAGTAGGGCAGACTACATCCTTCAACATCACAGAGGATGGAAAGCCAGGTTAGGGATTAAAAAACAAAGCTATTGGGATTTATAGTAGCCCATAAAAGTAACTTTCCAAAGCTTTGCAATGGATGCAGAGTTTGTGGCTCTATACCCACAAAAGGGTGAAAACCTACAACTTGTGTTGAATGAAATCCCTTTTTCCTTCCCAGATTTGGTTTCAGCATCTATCATATTTAAAAAGGATAACCAGTGTCGATAGCATAACAGACGAGGACTCAGAAAGCCTGAGTTTGAATCCCCACTCCACCATGGAACATACCTGTCAAGTGTCCCGGATTGGCCAGGATTTCCCGTATTTCCGCGCCGATTTTCTCCATTTCCCACCCGGAGCTGCCGCTATCCCGTAATTTGGCAGTGGGGGGAAAGGAGTTACTGTGCATCCCTTCTGCGCAGGTCCTTTCTATGCATGCGTAGAACCCTTCTACGCATGCGTAGAAGGCTTCTGTGCAGAAGGGGATGCATAAAAGCCTTCTACGCATGCGTAGAACCAACCTGCACAGAACGTTTCTGCGCAGGTCGCTTCTACGCATGTGTAGAAGGCTTTTACGCATGCATAGAATGGACCTGCGCAGAAACATTCTGTGCAGGTCCCGTAATCTCTGGAGCTCCGCTTGACAGGTATGCCATGGAAGCTCACTGGAAGTGTTGAACTGGTAAATACTGAAATATTTCACTTACCTTGAAAGCCCTGTTTGGGTTGCTGTAAGATGGTTCTGACTTGAAGGCACAGAACACTGGAATTGAGAGTTCTGAGCAACCCAAACACCTGCATGTTTATAACTGATTCTATTAAAGCCATGTTGCCCGTTCTGCATTTTGGATTTTGTTTTGTTCCTATGGATCATCACAACTGCTTGACTATTATTGTTGTAATCAAATTCCCTAACATTGCAAGATATATGGAACTGAACTTCAACAGCATTCACCCCCCATTTGTGGCTGAAGAGGTCTCAGAAATGACTAAAGATCCGGACAGAAAAGAAAGACGCAGTACAAAAAAGCCTTTCTGCTTGAGAGACCCCTCCTTCCTTCCCCACAGGTTGTGTTTGCCACCAGAGGGGACTGAATGGATTTTTTTGAGGGTGTCAGATGGCCTTTGGGGGAACAAATTAACACTTGAGCTGAGGAGGTAAATGCAATTTCATTTGCTGGCTTTCTTTTGGGGTGAACTCCAACCACAGAGGGAGCCTGGGCAATGCAGAATGGATGCTGGGGTGAGTTGAATGAGATGAGACAGGGAATCCCCTGTGTAGAACTTAATTTCTACTCTCTCAGGCAGTGTTGTTTCCTGAGTGAAGAGGGATTTCTCTTAATAGCAGGGGGAAAGAAGGAAAGAGCAGGGAGAGAAAATGTGACTCAGGACATTCATAGATTCAGTCTGCCACCTTTTGAAAAACAGGACATTGTAATCAGGAAAGTAAATTCTCTGGGGAGTCCAAGACAAAGTCAGCTTGGGAGACCTTCCCCCGCTTGCCTCCAAAGGAACCTGTTGGGTATTTTTAATTCGATACCTCTTGCAGTTCAGGCAAGTGTTGGTAGCTCAGTAATCAGTTACATACAAAAGCAATAAAGAGTAAATCTCTCAGTATCCTATTCCATGATGATGATGATGATAATGATGATAGCAACTTTATGCAGCCTTTATATAGGACAGATGGGGTTGTGGTGGCTTAGTGGTTAAGAAGTTTGCCTTGTTAGCTGGAAGGCAGCAAGTTGGCAGTTCGAGACCCGGACACTGCGTGATGGATTGAATGCCCGTCTCTGTCCCAGCTCTTGGGGACATGAAAGGAGCCTAATTCAGGTGTCCCCTGAGTGGAGTTTCTCCAGCAAAAATCCTTTCAACCCAGATTAACTTCTGACATGAAATTATTATTATTATTATTATTATTATTATTATTATTATTATTATTATTATTATTATTATTATTATTATTATTATTATTATTATTATTATTATTATTATTAAGAACTGCAGTGGCTCAAGTGGCTAAGACGCTGACTGCAAGGCGGAAGGTCAGCAGTTGGATTCCCGAGTACTGCAGGATGGAATGAGCTCCCGTCTTTGTCCCAGCTCCTGCAAACCTAGTAGTTCGAAAGCAAGAAATTGCAATTAGATAAACAGGGACCACTTTGGTGGGAAGGTAAACAGTGTTCCATGCACTCTGATGTCTAGTCATGCCTGCCACATGACCATGGAAACGTCTGCAGAAGCAGAAAACGCTGGCTCTTCGGCTTTGAAACAGATGAGCACTGAATCCTAGAGTCGGATACGACTGCTGCTGTTGTTGTTGTTGTTGTTGTTGTTGTTGTTGTTGTTATTATTATTATTATTATTATTATTATTATTATTATTATTATTATTATTATTATTATTATTATTGCCCAGATTAAATGTCCACTTATGTCACCAATAATAACAGTAACAGCAGCTAATAGTGTGTGTTGCAAAAAAATGTTCTTCTCCTTTGAAATTTGCAACCCCTGCACACTTTGCGGGGCAATTTTTCAGTGATTGTTTCAAAAGATGAAATAATTTGCCTGTTCTGCATGCAGAGTCCTCTCTCTGAATTGACTGCATTCACTTTCAGTGGCATCAGGACCTGACTAGGCTGCCTTGTGTCATGATCTGCATAATCTATGACAAGCTGGTACCTCTCCGGAAATGTGAGTAGAAGCCGTTGCCACGAATGATGGTGCTAAAGTAGAATAAAGAAAATGAATGGAGTGAAAAATATTTTTAAATTACCATTTTTTCCCCAGTAACATCAAATTATCCCTGACTCCCAGCTATAATTTAGAACTCTATTTAGTATAATTCTGTAGCTGTAATAGATTGTTGTCCATTTGAAATCTCCTGATGTACTATAAGATTGTGTTCTATGAATAATGTCTGATAATCTCTTTGGACAGAAAGACAAAACAGTGGTCCTAGAGCAAATCAAGCCTGAAATGACTTTGAGGGTAAAATGATGAAACTGAGGCCATCCTACTTTCCAGAGAGCACGACTCTCTCTCCAAAAAAGGCAGTAATGCTGGACAAGGTGGAAGGCAGCAGGAAAATAGGAAGACCAAACATGAGATGGATTGACTCCAAAAGGAAGCCCTCATGGTTGAATTTACAAGGCTGAGCAGGGTTGTTGAGGACAGTAGATGTTGGAGATCTTTCATTCATAGAGTCACTGTAGATGATCAGAGACAACAGCAATTCAGAGCTGAAAATTTTACTCTTTTTTGGACTACACATTCCAGAATTCCTCAAGTAGGGTGGCCTGACAAGTTAGCCAAGAAATTTTTAGAGTTTCCATTTTAAAAATAATAACAGCTTCTATATTCCGTGTGATGCATCTTATAAACATGCACAGTGTACCTCAAGTGGTCATTATGATGTTGTAGCGAACATCCACAATTTTAAAGTATTCTGGTGTGTTTACTACAGAGCTATTCAGATAAACCCTCAAAAGTTTTAAA
Organism: Bradypodion ventrale; assembly: GCA_035047345.1. Classification (NCBI taxonomy): domain Eukaryota; kingdom Metazoa; phylum Chordata; class Lepidosauria; order Squamata; family Chamaeleonidae; genus Bradypodion; species Bradypodion ventrale. The sequence continues at coordinate 128,252,033 of JAWDJE010000003.1, forward strand.
GGTACGATTATATGGGGGGTTGCCTCTAAATAGGTCAGTAGTGTTTAACTTTAAAAAAAAAACAATTTCAGTCTGTATTTTTGTTGATAGATGAGTATTACATCTAATAAAATAAACCCTGGCTGTTCTCCAAGGCTATATTTTGGTCTCTAGGGGATCCAGTAACTACATATTTTTTCCGACTTTGTTTGCTTTTATCTTCTTTGAAGCCCACAATGAAAATAGAGCAGGAACGGGGGAGATCATTTGTAGGGGAGCAAATATAGGTTTGAGAGAAAGAGCATAAAATTGTCGACAAAGTTAGAAAGCACGAAAGGAACATGCTAGAGTGGGAAGCCAATCCAAGTAGGCCAGGTTCCCCTCTCAGTTAATTACCCCAGTGGAGAAGAAGAATAGTGAATTCCTTTGTGTTAATGAGCAGTGTAAATGAGATTGGCTTTTAATTTAGTGAGGGGAAGGGAGAGGGAGAAAGCCGAGGGCAGTGAAAAGTAGCAAAATAAATAAAAGAGTATTAAAACTGAGAGAAAGAGGAGAAGCCGAATCCTATCAGGATCAGATCCTTGTGTGCCTTGCAGTGAAGAAGAAGTCAGTGAAGCAAAAGTACAGTAATACCTCGGATAACGTTTGCGCCAGATAATGCTAAAACTGCATAACGTTAAGCAATCTGGTGGGGAAATTGCATTGCATAACGTTAAAATCCTATGGGATGCATCGGATAATGTTTGCTAAAGCCTGTGCCGGTTACAATGTATCTCTATGGAGTTTTAACTTTATCCGATGCATCCCATAGGATTTTAACGTTATGCAATGCAATTTCCACACACACACCCAGATTGCTTAACTGTTATGTATGGAATACTATGCCTTTAAGATGGAATGTAACAATGTAACCCAATGTATTGCAACAGTTACAATGAGCTACCGCTGCCTCTAGATGGTATCGAGAGGCAGCTGATAGCGATCTACACACATGATACAAGTTAACCAATTACAGCCAGTCACGGGAAATATTCCCGCCACAGGTAAACCTGATGAAGAACGCCGTGTGTCACAATGACATCACGGAGACAGTAACCAATGAGCAACCGTGTAACCAGTTTCAAATGTACCATGCTGTATAAAAGGAGCTGCGCCTCCACCATTGCCTCATGTTCAGATTGCTTACTCTACAATAAAGATGTGTTTGGCCTTATGAATGCTGCCTACCATGTGTCAATCTGCAAACATCAAATTAACGTTATGCAGTTTTAGCATTATCTGATGCAAACGTTATCCAAGGTATTACTGTACTTTTGCTTCTCTGACTCCTTCTTCACTGCAAGGCACAAGAGGATCTGATCCTGATAGGATTCGGCTTCTCCTCTTTCTCTCAGTTTTAATACTCTTTGATTTATTTTGCTACTTTTTGGATAACATTAAAAATTGAATAACACTAAGACGTGGAACCAAGTTTTAGCGTTATCCAAGATTTTACTGTACAGGGATTAGTTTGGGTGTACCCTAAGAACAGTGGGGTGCATCAAACCAGCAGGAGTATTTCTTGCATAGGAAAGAGTTACAAATGGGCTTCTCTAGTCCCTAAATCAAGGGACATAGTACCCAAGGCCAATCATCTTCCTTGGGCACAAGCGATAAAGAATGCCATAAGCACAGTGCTTCCTCTTTCTACCAGTCAAATGATAAATGAAATACAGTAACTGGTGGCGGGGAGAGCCTTGATCTTTCATTACACCTACATTCTGCTGGCTGAGATGAAAAATCCAGTAACTCTCGTGGAAAGGTTTGCCCATGCAAAAGAGAGCAATGAGATGAAATAGTGTACAAAAGCATTTCCAGAGAGCATACATGGTTCTTTCTTGTAAATAGCTATTCAGAATTAAGGATAAAAGGAGCTATATGAGAACTAGAAACCACTCATTTTCTTCCTTGCATGCAAAATGATGCCATGTTGTCTCCCATTGTCAATAAAAGTCTTTGCTCTTTCAAGAATCATTTCTTGCATAAATTGTGCAAGTGCACAGATTGACAATAGCTGGTGGCGCACATTTTTCAAATTAGAAGCACTGGATGGGTTGCTTGCATATTTTTTCCCATCAGATAGTCCTTCTCTGCCTGATATATGTGTATACTGTACTTTGCTTTGTAATGTGAGAAAATAGTTTTGTGACAAATGATTTTTGAAACTTGGGGGAGCCTCTATGAAGATCCTGTCTCCTCCTCATGTTGGGAGCAAGAAATGTTGGGCAAGAAACAAGGTTTCCTTTAAAGGTTGTCCTGATATTCTGAGACAAGCTGTCTCATCAAGAATGAATAATTAATCTCACCCTGAGTTAGGAAAGTAGAATCAGAGTGATTCACTCTGCTGTAGTTTGATTTGCAGCCTCAGCTACAGCTGATATTGTAATAAGTGCTCACGTTGGGCTTGTGGATTGAATCAGAGGTTCAGTGCCAACTCTGGTGATGCAACCATAACCCACCCTTCTTTTCTTCCTTCCTGTGAATCTGTCTCCACCCATGTTTTCTTTATGAGATCCTGCCTGTTTTATTTTTTAATTAAATACAGAAGAATAGCACTATATCACCCTATCACCTTATCACTAGGCCTTTGTTCTTATGGTTATTTCTTGTAAAGTATTTATCACATTCCATTCCCCAGACAACATCCATGGAAGAAGCAATTGGGATGAAATGGAATGTTGTCCATTGATTTTGAAAGGGTTACAGTGTTCTGGAAAAGGTGGCAACATTCCAAATACATTGCAGCATCTAATTTCATAAGAACAAAGACCAAGCAATATGGTGATATAGTGATCACTAAATCTAAAATCACTAAATTAAAAAACGGAAGATGACCAAGACAGATGAAACTTCATGGGGGTATGTTACTGCAGTCATAAACATCATGCACAACTACATATTTCACCAAAACACCACCTATAGATGCCTACAGATGCATCCCCCATTTTACAGGCATCCGTATGGGGGGAAGCTCCTTTCAAATTGCTTTAATATAAAAAAAAGTAGAAGCCTTCCAAATGGCACAGAAAAACAACACTTTGTGAGAACATAGTGCATCATGTGGACAGCAAAAATAATTACAGTGGAACCTCAGACAACAATTGCCCCGTATAGCAACAAAATCGCATAACAATTAGGTTTTTTTTTTTTGGGGGGGGGGGAAATGGCATCTCGCATAACAATTTTCCCTATGGAAAAAAATCATACAACAATTGTTCAATAGGAAAAACCACTTAGCAAAAAAAAATTTGTTGTACGATGCATCCCATAGGGAAAATCGCTATACATCATATAGCAATTGTTTCATACAACAATGAGTCTCATGGAACAGATTAAAAATGCTGTATGAGGTACCACTGTATTCAAATTCACCTTCTTTTTGAAGTGGAGCAAATGCCATCATATTTGATGGTATAGTCAGCTGCTTACCCATAGAGCAGTGGTTCTCAACCTTTTTCTGGCCATGTCCCACCCAAGCATCTCTAAAATCCTGATGTCCCACCCCCTGTGACATATAATTCTTATTATTCAAAAAGAGAAGTCCTGTTCACATGGAGAAAGCCTAAAAGACCATTCACTATTAATAACTCTCGAATTGCCACCCTTAAAAATCTAATTGCCCCCTGTGTGGGGGTGTGCCCCACATTGAGAATCATGGCCACAGAGGAAAGTGTATAGGTTGGGACCCTGTCAGCGCAAAGTAGTTTTAATTTGCTTCTATTTGGGGAATTTCAATATTTTGGAGAGTACCAGGGGACTGCAGTGGCTCAAGTAGCTAAGACGCTGACTGGAAAGGGGAAGGTCAAGCAGTTCGATTCCCGAGTACTACAGGACGGAATGAGCTCCCATCTTTGTCCCAGCTCCTGCCAACCTAGCTCCCAGCTCCTGCCAACCTAGCAGTTCAAAAGCAAGAAATTGCAAGTAGATAAATAGGGACCACTTGGGTGGGAAGGTAACAGCATTCCGTGCACTCCGGTGTCTAGTCATGCCTGCCACATGACCATGGAAATGTCTGCAGAAGCAGACAGCGCTGGCTCTTCGGCTTGGAAACAGAGATTAGTACTGCACCCTAGAGTCAGATACGAATGGCTTTTGAACAAGGGAAACCTTTACCTTACCAGAATTTAGATTACTCTACGGCAAGGTGGCCAAATTTTTTGGGCCGTGTGCCAGTCATGTGGTCAAGCATGCCGGTCACGTGGTTCCTCCCACCTGGAAGCAGAAGTAAAACATGGATGCACAGGCACCGAAAGCATCCATCCATGCACAGAATGCTGCCATAATTGGCCTTCAGTTGCCATAAACACGCTTACGACAGCCGTAGGTCATTTATGACAGCGTTATGCACATGCACAGGCACATTCGGTGCCCACACACCTGTGTTTTACTTCTGTTTCCAAGAGTAGTGAGGGTGGCGCAGGCTGGATTAATTGGTGCTGTGGGCTGGATCCGGCCCACAGACCATAGTTTAGGCACCCCTGCTCTAGGGACTGCAAGAACCATAACATGAACAATACTCTGCTAGTGGAATTGATATGCTACACAACATCAGAAATAAGGTGGTGTAATGGGTATCATGGCATTGGCACCAGGAAGGGCAAGCAGAAAGAATGCATCTCCATTCACCACCACCAAATTGCAAACAGTTACAAAATGCATAAATGGAAAGCATAAGGCAGATGCCATGGGGCTATATTGCCCTGATTCTGTGTCATGCACACTTAATGCTCATCAGCTGGTTTTTCAAAAGGGAAACAATAGGCAAAGAATGCTTTGCACACAAAGGTAAAGATATTTTCCAGAACAATCATAGGCTGTTGTGTAGGGACCATTCAACAATTACGTGAACCTGGGGGGGAGGGGGGTCCTGCCACCTGAATTACGGGAAATTATGTGGGGGTGGGGGGGTTAGGTCAAAGATTATGTAATCCATTTGGAGCTGTTGTGGTTTTGAAACATGGAGCTTTTTTAGGTTTAAAAATGAACTCTGGGAATTTTGATGTGATTTGAGATTATTGAATCCTCACCGATATGTTCTGCATTAGGCACCAATAGTGAAAAGCTCTAAAAATTAGAGTTTTGATACAAAAGCTCTGGATTACGTAATTTTAAAGGGAGAAGGGGGGTTTGAAGCGAAAATTACGGTCAGATTACATGGGGGGTGGGGTCAATTTCCCCCCAAAAATGGATCATGTAATTGTTGAATGGCCCCGTAGTTGAACCAGGGCTCACAGGGCCAAAGCTCCAGGGAATCTCTGAGTCGGTGGGACTATGACATCATCAGCCATCCCTCCCTATTTCCCAGGCTTTCCTGTTACCTCTGAGCTCAACTGAAATTCTCACAACAACCCGGGGAGTAATGGATTTTCCCGGAAACATTAGATATTTTTGAAGCTAACATGGTTCTAATGCAGAGAATATGAAGGTGGCTTTGGTCTTCAATACACTCTCTTTGGCTGAATGCTGAAATGTTAAATGAATCAGGGCTGTTTGTGTGTTTCCAAGGCAACTGTGGACAAAGCAAAGATCCCAAGGCATTCTCAAGGTGGAACAACACCTCCCACAGATTCTTCATGGCACTTGTGAGGTTAAAATTAAAATTAAAATACAATTAAAATGCAAGATTAAAACCAGCTAAAGCAGAACCAAAGCTATTGATACCTTGCATTGTTACCTTGAGCCATGGTGGTGCAGTGGTTAAACTGCTGTACTGCAGCCAAAACTGTTGACTTTGTGAGTTCGATCCTGATGGGTATCAAAGGTTGACACAGCATTCCATCCTTCAAGGTCAATAAAACGAGTACCCAGTATGTTGGAAGCAAAATGCTAATTACCTTGTGAACTGGCCAGAGAGTGCACTAAGCGCTATGGTGTGGTATATAAGTGTAATTACAGCGGTGGCATTCAGCAGGTTTGCCCCGGTACGCCAGAACCGGTAGCGGAAATTCCGGCTGGCCCCACCCATCCGAGTTTTGAAATAAAGTACTGTAGTCCTAATTTGGGTGCAACACTTCCCTCCTGGCCATGCCCACCATACCAAGCCCACAGAGTAGGTAGTGATTTTTTTAATCATACCTGTCAAGTTTCGGGAAATTTCTGTCAACTCCCCATATTTTACACTATTTCCCACCATCATCCCATATTAGTTAGACTGCAATTAGACTGGAGTTAGACTGGAGGCGAGCACAGGATAAGCATATTTAGTGTTTAAGAACCAAGACAATAGAAACAGCCGAAGCCTGGCTTAACGCATCTTTATTGCATGATGGTCAGAGGGAACATGTGGTAATGGCGGACGAACAGCTCAATATATACAGTGGCTATACATTTGAATGTGGCTCCTCGGTAGCTCATTGGCTACTGTCTGCGTGACGTCACTCTCAGTCACGCCCTTCTTGTCCAGGTGAGGTAGTGGCGGGAATCTTCCCGCGGCTGTAGGTATTTGGGGAATTGGTACCATGTGAGCTGGGCGCTCGCTATTGTCCCCAGTGGTCACTAGCTTGCGTCCTCATACAGAAGGTTACAGTGTTACTGTTGGGGATTGTTACATCCACTCATTCGAGTGTTACATTACTTAAAGGCACATTACTACATACACAACATCCCTCCCCCCTAGGATGAGACGAAGTCTCTCATCCAATATGGTTTATTGCAAGAGTGTTTTGGGCGCAAGGCTGGCTGGCTTGTCCCGGGGGCGTTATCGCTTCTGTGTTCCCTGGGCTCTTGTCCTGCAATAGGAGAGGGAGACTCGTTAGTGACTCGCTGTGGTTCTGTGGTTTTCGGCTTAGGGGTAAACTCCATTGTGGGAAAACCGGGGGCATTGGGGGCTAACAAAAAAACCCTCTTCTCTCTTGGACGGGTGGGGGACCACTCCAACACCCCCCCCCCGGTTTTGTAACTCAAAGTCAAAATCATCAACCGGGATATCTATGGGGGCATCCTCCAGGATATCTATGGGGACAAACTTATTCCCTTCCCCCCTCGGTGGGGATGACTGGCCACCCTCTCCTCCCCCTTGGGCTGAACGGGTGGGGGAGAACCCTAACGCTGAGTCTTGTTGCACGGTTTCCACGCCTTGGTTACCGGGAACCCGACGCCGGAGTTGGTTTGCATGCCGCCTCCAGAGGAGACCTGTGCTGGTCTCCATGCAGTACGACACAGGTCCCGTTTGCCCAATGACTACTCCCGGAACACAGGCTGGTCCCGCGTTAGCGTAATTTCTGCAATGGACCGGGGCGCCTATTTCGAAACTCTTTGTGCCCGCTATCCCAATGTTCCTCCCAGTGTCTTCCACCCTCGTGGGGTCTAGCCTGGTCAGTATCGTAGTCAACTTCCTGCGCATTAGGAGCTCTGCGGGCGAATAACCTGATGCCAAGGGGGTCACCCTATACCCAAGCAAGAATTGGCATAACTGTAGGTTCAGGTCCCCGGGGCCCATGCGTCTCAGCGCGTCTTTGGTGGTGCGCATGAGGCGTTCTACCTGGCCGTTTGTTGCCGGGTGAAAAGGTGCGGAGGTGATGTGCCGGATGGCGTTTATGTCAATGAACGCCCGGAATTCGGCAGATGTGAAGCAACTTGCGTTATCACTCACAAGTACATCGGGCATACCGAACGAACTGAACACCTTACGCAACTGCTTAATGGTTGCGGCTGATGAGGTGTTTGCCACTGGGATAACTTCTAGCCACTTGGAATAAGCATCCACTATGAGGAGGAAAAGCGAACCTCTGAAAGGGCCTGCGAAGTCAATGTGCACGCGGGACCACGGCCCTTTTGCTGCATCCCATTCCCTGTGCGGAAGCCGGGCCTCCTCGGGCCGAGAGCTTTGGCAACTCTCGCAAGTGCCCACCATGTGCTCAATGTCAGCGTCTAACTGGGGCCACCAGAAATAGCTCCTGGCCAATGCCTTGGAGCGGACAATCCCTGGATGGCTGACGTGCAGCAGCTTGAGCACTCTTGCTCTCAGGGATTCAGGGACGACTACCCGCTGGCCCCACAGGAGGCAACCCCTCTCCATGGACAATTCCAACCTCTTCCTAAAAAACGGAGCAAACTCTGCTGCTGGGGAAGACGTTGGCCACCCTTTTTGCACCCATGAACTAACTAGGGCCAATGTCTTATCTCTACCCGTCGCCTTGGCGATTTCCGTGGGCACTATTGGGGGTGAATCCAGGACCTCTATCATGAGCACTTGGTGGTCTTGTTCCACCTCACACACGGGGTTGCCCATGTGGGGCAGGGGTGATCTCGATAGTGCGTCCGCATGGCTTATGTCCTTTCCGGGGCGGTAAACCAGTGCGTTCTGGTACGCGTTTAAAAAAAATGGCCCACCTCAGGATTCTAGGGGACAGGATCTGCAGTGTGGGCTTGTCTGCGGTGAAAATGCCTAGCAGGGGCTTGTGGTCAGTCACGATGGTGAAAGGGCGGCCATATAGAAAGTCGTGAAACTTCTTTGTTCCAGCGATTATTGCGTGTGCCTCCCTGTCTGTCTGTGCATAGTTACGCTCTGCCTTAGACAGGGACCTGGAGTAGAACGCCACCGGGGCTTCCCGCCCGTTTTCCAACACGTGGCACAGAACTGCCCCCACCCCCACTGGAGAAGCATCACATACCAGAACCACTGGTTTCTTGGGATCGAAATGGGTTAGTATGGCGTCTGAGGATAAGAGTTGTTTCAGCTCATTGAATGCTCTCTCCTGACTCTCGCCCCATTGCCAAGCCTCAGCTCTCTTTAATAATCTATGAAGCGGCTCCGCCACTGACGCCTTCCTAGGCAGGAAGGAATGGTAGAAGTTTAGGAGTCCCAGGAACGATTGCAATTCTGGCTTGGAGGTGGGGCGAGGAGCATTCTGAACGGTGGCCACCTTCGATTCGGAGGGTTTTATGCCAACAGGGGTTACCCGGAAACCCAGGAACTCAACCTCTTTTGCGAAGAAGACACATTTGTCTTTCCGCAGCCTCAAACCCGCTTTTTTGAATACCGTCAGTACTTTGTCTAGTCTTTCAGCCAATTCTGACTCACTTCCCCCTGTTATCAATACGTCGTCAAAATATGGCAAGACCCCCTCCAGACCCTTCAAAAGACGCTCCACTAATGATTGGAAAATGCCTGGCGCCAAGTTCACGCCAAACTGCAGGCGCGTCACCTGAAACGCCCCTTTGTGGGTGACTATCGTCTGCGCAGCTGCTGCAGCTGGGGTTATCGAGAGTTGCTGATAAGCCTGCGCCAGGTCCAGCTTCGCAAAACACTTTCCCCCATGTAACCTGGCCAACAGGTGGCTGACTACCGGCACCGGATACGCATTTGGGCGTATCGCCTTATTAATGGTACATTTGTAATCAGCGCAAATTCGAACCTCCCCGTTGGCCTTTAGCGCTGTTACAATCGGAGTTTCCCACTCCGCAGAATCAACAGGAACTAGAATCCCCTGGCCCACCAATTTGTCCAGTTCCGCCTCTATTTTGTCCTTAAGTGCAAAAGGCACCCTTCGCAGTTTGAGTCTTATCGGGCGGATCTCCGGGTCCAGGTTGAACGCAACTGGGGGCCCCTTGAATTTTCCGAGTCTCTTCTTGAACACCTCGGGATGCGCATTACACACCTCCTGTATTGGGTCAGTTCCAATAGTATGCACCCCCCCCCCCAATGAACAAACCCAGGGGCTTAAACCATTGTGTTCCGAGGAGGCAACAGTCCCCCCCTTGAGAACAACCAGAGGGAGTTCTGAGGCGTGTTGCTTGTATTGGACCTTGAATTTTCCCACCCCCAACACCGGGATGCTATTTCCCTGCACGTCCCACAAAGTAGACCTCAGTGCTTTGAGCTTGGGCCGCACGTTGGGGGAAATCCTCAAAAACTCTCTCTGGGAAATGATGGAATAGGAGGAACCCGAGTCTATCTCCATCTTAACAGGGACCCCTTGCACCAATACCTCTACAAAATAACGTGGGTGTCCCAAGGACATGCTGTGGCCAGCCGTGTCGTCGTCGCTGTCGTCGGAGATGCGGCCCATGCCATCCTTCTTCCTTGAGAGCCGGACGCCCTCCTGCTTCTTTGGTGAATGGTCTGTCGAGCCTTTCCGGTTTTGCGCTGTTGCCTGCAAACCTTGGCTATGTGGCCTCGCCGCCCGCAGTTATGGCACTCCGCCTTCCTGAATGGACACTTACTGCGGTAATGGGACGCCCCGCAGCCGTCGCAACGCCGGCCATCCTTCCTCACCTTCCAGATGTCCTCATCCTCGCTGCTCTCCATGGATGAGTGTGGTGCTCGCCTGGCCGCTTGCACCGAGCCTGCTGCCTTGTCGGGTTGTGGGGGCCTTGATCTGAACCCCTTAACCCCGGCCCTCGTGGCTTCTGCCGCCTGCGCCTCCTTTATGACCTCTTGTAATGTTGGGGGCGGCTCTTTGTTCATCAGCTTTCGCTGGACCTCCTCGTCCCACAGGCCACACAGCATGCGGTCCCTGAGGGCGATTTCCAGGTTCTCCCACTTGCATGGGCCGGCGGCCAAACGGAGGGCCGCTGCAAAGGCAGCCACGGACTCACCAGGCGACTGGACTCTCTTCCAGAATGCGTCCCGAGCCGAGAACATCGAGACCGAGGGCTGGAAATGGTCCCGCATGGCTTTCAGGAGCTGCTTGACCGGAACCTCGCCCACCTTCCTTGGAGACACCAGGTCCACCAAAACCTTCATGGCCGGGAACCCGAGCATCCTGATGAGGATGGCCCTTTTCTTCCCCTCATCCGAGATGTTGGACACCATCAGTGCGCTTTGGAAATCCATCTCGAACAGTTCCCATTCCTCCGGTTTGTTGATGTCGAAACCGGCCTGTGTTGTCTTGATTCCGTGGGGATCCATTATCCCAACTTTGTCGCCAATTTAGTGTTTAAGAACCAAGACAATAGAAACAGCCGAAGCCTGGCTTAACGCATCTTTATTGCATGATGGTCAGAGGGAACATGTGGTAATGGCTGACGAACAGCTCATTATATACAGTGGCTATACATTTGAATGTGGCTCCTTGGTAGCTCATTGGCTACTGTCTGTGTGACGTCACTCTCAGTCACGCCCGTCTTGTCCAGGTGAGGTAGTGGTGGGAATCTTCCCGCGGCTGTAGGTATTTGGGGAATTGGTACCATGTGAGCTGGGCGCTCGCTATTGCCCCCAGTGGTCACTAGCTCGTGTCCTTATACAGAAGGTTACAGTGTTACTGTTGGGGATTGTTACATCCACTCATTCGAGTGTTACATTACTTAAAGGCACATTACTCCATACACAACAGCATAGCTGTCCAGTTTCCTGTTTTGGCCTGGAAATTTCCCTTATTTGACAGGAATTTCCCAAAACTTGACAGGTATGTTTTTAATCCCACCACTGTGTAATTACTATTGCTATGGTAAGAAGGCAGCTGAGTCAGCAACAGAGAAGGGGACTTCAAATGAGCTCTGCAGTGAGGCCCCAAACATACCCGTCAAGCGTGGCTCCGCAAAATACAGGAAATTACTGCGCATGCGTGGATGTGCACTCTCAGTAACCCATTTGCACATGTGCAGTAACCCATTTGTGCATGTGCACGGTGGCCGCGCAGGCACTCTAAGCCCTTTCCCCGGCGTTCAAATATGGGACAGCGGCGGGAAAGGGGAGGAACGAGTGCAGAAAAACGTGAAATCTCGGCCAATACGGGATACTTGATAGGTATGGCCCCAAACCTTGCACATTCTACTCACTGAGGTATGGAAGGAAGAATCTCTAAACAAAGTCACCAACCTGTAGCTGCTTCTGTTATTTTACATTTAAATGCCAAGTAAGGGGACTCTCAACATACTGCTTGAGTTTTGCCTGCCTTTCATTAATGCCTACATTTTTGTGCCCAGGTCACAACTTCTGTTTAGGACATTTGGGCCTTTCTGCCTCCCATCCCCCAACAAACACACCTTTGTTTTTCCTTTGTGGTGATGTCACTGCCAAAGCTGAGAACAGCTTTCTCTTAAGAACATAAGAACATAAGAACAGCCTTGCTGGAACAGGCCACAGCCCATCCAGTCCAGCATTCTGTCTCACACAGTGGCTCACCATTTCCTTCAGGGTATTATTCCCAAGCAGATGCCTTCTTCACCTGTTTAGGATTCCCTGGAAATGGCATTGAGAGATATCCTGCCTATCTCTCCAACCCGGAGGTTGTCCTTAAGTATCCATAATTATAGCCATTGATACCCTTGTCCTCCATGAACTTGTCTAATCCTTTCTTGAAGCTGTCAAGACTGACAGCTGTCACCACTTCTTCTGGCAGGGAGTTCCATAGACCAGTAATCCTCTGGAGGAAAAAGTACTTTCTCTTATTTGTTTGAGAACTAGTACCCAAAAGTTTCATGGAGTGTCCCCTAGTTCTAGTGTTATGCAATAGGGAAAACAGTTTTTCTCTTGATTCTCTTCTCGTATTCTCTGGTCTGGAGGTAGGCAAATAATTCTGCCAGAAATAATTCCGATAGTGCTCTATATCCCTCTATCCTCAATCATTGCTATTTGCATTTGTGCTTCACTGAAATCTCCCCCCACCCCAACAGAGATCTAGAAATGCACAATATAAGCAAGCAAGAGGACAAGGAAAGCAGCCGTGGCCGAACCGTTGCACAGATTGCTTAAAAAGGACGAGGCATGGAAGTGGGGCGACGAGCAAGAGAGGGCATTTACTGAGCTAAAGCAGCTTCTGGCGTCTGATGCCATCCTCACCCATTTCAACCCCAAGCGCCCAGTGGTCCTGATATGTGACGCATCCCCGGTGGGGGTGGGGGCGGTGCTGTGCCATGTACTGGAAAACGGGAGGGAGGCCCCGATAGCGTTCTACTCCAGGTCCCTGTCCCAAGCGGAGAGAAACTACGCCCAGACTGACAGGGAAGCATTAGCGATAATTGCGGGAACAAAAAAGTTCCACGACTTCCTGTACGGCCGCCCCTTCACAATCGTAACCGATCACAAGCCCCTGCTAGGCATTTTTACCGCAGATAAGCCCACGCCACAGATCCTGTCCCCAAGGATGCTTAGGTGGGCCATTTTTCTCAACGCGTATCAGCACGCGTTAGTGTACAGGCCCGGAAGGGAGATCAGCCATGCGGACGCTCTATCGAGGTCCCCCCTTCCCCAGGGTAACAGCCACGTGGGCGGGGAGGAGCCAGACCACCAGGTGCTGATGATAGAGGTCCTCGACTCGCCCCCAATACTGCCCACCGACATCGCCAAGGCGACCGGAAAGGACAACGTTTTAGCAAAAGTTAGCTCCTGGGTGCAGAAAGGGTGGCCAGCGTCCTCCCCGGCAGCAGAGTTCGACACATTTTTCCGAAAGAAGTTAGAATTGTCCCTTGAGAGGGGGTGCCTTCTGTGGGGCCAGCGAGTAGTGATCCCGGTGTCCTTACGACCGCGGGTACTCAAACTCCTGCATGTCAGTCACCCTGGAATTGTGTGCTCCAAAGCCCTGGCACGGAGCTATTTCTGGTGGCCCCAACTAGACGCCGACATCGAGCACATGGTCGGCACTTGTGAGCCTTGCCAAAGCTCCAGACCAGAAGAAGCCCGCCTGCCTCACAGGGAGTGGGACGCGGCGAAGGGGCCGTGGTCCCGGATTCATGTAGACTTTGCTGGCCCGTTCCGTGGGACGCTGTTTCTCATTGTGGTGGATGCTTTCTCCAAGTGGTTGGAGGTCATCCCGGTTACAAGCACGTCCACAGCCACGACCATAAAGCACTTGCGGAGGGTTTTTTCCACGTTCGGTTTACCCGACATTCTCGTAAGCGACAACGCAAGTTGTTTCACATCCTCAGAGTTCAGGGCATTCACAGAAATCAACGCCATTTGGCACATCACCTCCGCTCCTTTTCACCCTGCCACAAATGGCCAAGTAGAGCGCCTTGTGCGCACCACCAAGGACGCGCTGCGGCGCATGGGGCCCGGGAACCTAAACCATCAAGTGTGCCAGTTCCTGCTAGGTTACAGAGTGACCCCACTAGCGTCAGGGTACTCCCCCGCGGAGCTGCTTATGCGCAGGAAACTGACCACCATACTAACTAGAATAGACCCCACGAGAGTAGAGGACAAGGGGAAGAACATTGGGATAGAGGACACAAAGAGTTTCGACATGGGTGCCCCCGTGTATTGCAGGAACTACGCCAGCGCGGGTCCGGCCTGGGTACCGGGCGTCATCTTAGAGCAGACCGGTCCCGTCTCGTACCGCGTCGAGACCGGCACAGGTCTACTCTGGAGGCGGCACGCAGACCAGCTCAGGTGCAGGGTCCCCGACGAGCAGGGCACGGACCGCGGGAAACAGGATTCAGCGTTAGGGTTCTCTCCCCACCCGTTCAGCCCAAGGGGGAGGAAAGGGGGGCCATGGGTCCCCACCAAGGGGGGAGGAAAGGGAATCTGTCCTCATAGACATCCTGCGGGATCGGTCAGCAGAGAGAAGGGAAGCTGATCTCATAGATATCCAGCGGGATCTCCCCACTAATACGGATACCCCAACAGAGTTAGATTTTGATTTTCAGAACCGGGGAAGTTTTGCGGAGTGGTCCCCCACCCGTCCAAGCGAGAAGAGGGGTTTTTCGTTAGCCCCGAGTGTCTCCGGTCTGCCCACAATGGAGTTTTTCCCTTCCCCCAAAACCGCCAAACCACGGCAAGCCTCTAACAAGTCTCCCTCTCCCGTTTCAGGACAAGGGACCAGGGAACGAGGAAGCAGTAGCGCCCCTGGGGCAGGCCAGTCCACATCGCGGCCCAAACGCGTTTGCAATAAGCCATCTTGGCTGAGGGACTTCGTCCCATCCTAGGGGGGAGGGATGTTGTGTTCTGGTACTGTACCTTTTACAATGTGTCCATTCACGTGTATCCAATGTAACCATGCTTGTGTAACATTTGACTCTGCATGTGCTCTTAAGCAGAGCTGCTGCTGAGGAGAGCCAAACAAAGGAAGTGAGCACTGGTAAGTTTTGCAGTTGGAGTAGAGCTGCTTTAGAGGCCTCTACTAATTTAAATTGATAATTGAAACTGCTGAGAGCCACCTCTGTTCAAACAGAGGAAGCAGTTTGAAGCTTCCAGAAGCAGGGGGGCAGGGCCACACCAGGCCCTTCCCTGAACTGTGACTCATAGGGGCGGAGCCACACTAGCCTTTAAAAGCTCTGAGCTCTTTCAGGGTCAGCCATTTGACTCTGCATGTGCTCTTAAGCAGAGCTGCTGCTGAGGAGAGCCAAACAAAGGAAGTGAGCACTGGTAAGTTTTGCAGTTGGAGTAGAGCTGCTTTAGAGGCCTCTACTAATTTAAATTGATAATTGAAACTGCTGAGAGCCACCTCTGTTCAAACAGAGGAAGCAGTTTGAAGCTTCCAGAAGCAGGGGGGCAGGGCCACACCAGGCCCTTCCCTGAACTGTGACTCATAGGGGCGGAGCCACACTAGCCTTTAAAAGCTCTGAGCTCTTTCAGGGTCAGCCATTTTGACTCTGCATGTGCTCTTAAGCAGAGCTGCTGCTGAGGAGAGCCAAACAAAGGAAGTGAGCACTGGTAAGTTTTGCAGTTGGAGTAGAGCTGCTTTAGAGGCCCACGCGCCTAACGGCGCGCGAGATTACAAACTACGAAAAAAAATAGTCTTACTAGGTAGAAAGGTAGTAAACGTGTCCATTTTTGAGGCCCAGAATACTGCACTTGTTAAAATGGATTCTGAGGGAACAGCTGTAGTTACCTGCAATTCTTGTGCCATGTTTGTGTTCTTGCCAAAGCATATGGAGAACTACACTTGCAGCAAGTGCAAGCTGGTTGCACTACTAGAAGAGAAGGTCCAGCAGCTAGAGGCCCGCATATCTAACCACCAACAAATTAAGGAGCTTGAGCTGTTCTTGGACAGAGCGGAGCAGACTATGCTGGACAAAGAAGTGACAGGGCACAGTTCTGAGGGAGAAGGCCCTTCACTAACTCAGGAGGGAGATGGTTGGAGGAATGTGACTCAAAGGAGGAGAAGAGTAGGGGATCACTCTGAGAGTCTGAAATTACAGAATAAATTTGAGGCTCTTTCCCTTATCACACCTGATGAGGAACACACAGAGGAACAACTGGTTCCACCTGATGATCTCTCCTTCATTACACTTGATGAGATCCAGGAAGATGAACAACAGGAACAAACTGAGGTTCTCTCCCTTAATATGGTTGATGAGGTGCATGTAGATGAACAGATTGCAGGAGAGAGGCTCCTTGTACTAGGCGATTCAATAATTAGAAATACAGAGAAATGGATTTGTGATGCACATGATAACCATATGGTGACTTGCCTGCCAGGTGCAAAAGTTGCAGACATCACAAGAAATCTAGATAGATTGTTAGAGAGAACTGGGAACGAGCCAGTTGTCATGGTACACGTTGGTACTAATGATGTTGGGAAGGCCAAGCGGTCTGTCCTGGAAGCCAAATTTAGGTTGTTAGGAAGAAGATTGAAGTCCCGGACTTCCAAGGTAGCATTTTCAGAAGTGCTGCCTGTCCCTCGCGCAGGACCTACCAGGCAGGCAGAGCTCAGAAGCCTCAATGCGTGGATGAGGCGGTGGTGTCGAGAGGAGGGCTTCAGATTTGTCAGGAACTGGAGAACATTTTGGGACAAGCCAAATCTGTTCAGGAGGGATGGGTTGCATTTAAACCATGATGGGACCAGATTGCTGGCACTCAACATCAAAAAGGCTGCAGAGCAGCTTTTAAACTGATAACTGGGGGAAAGCCGACAGGAGCTGGGCAGCATCCGGTTCGGGAAAGTGTGTACTTGAGTAGTGAGGAGGATGCAAAAATTACTGAGCAGAGCAAGGAGCTAGTCACCAGCACTCTAGCAGAAGGATGCAAGAGGCAGTCTAACAATGCAACTGGACTCAAAAGACTGTATCAGGAAAGCATATATAAATGCTTGTATACAAATGCCAGAAGCCTCCGTAACAAAATAGGGGAGCTGGAATACTTAGCAATAGATAAAAATATTGATATTATTGGTATCACTGAAACCTGGTGGACGGATGATAACCAATGGGATACAGTTATCCCAGGCTACAAACTGTACAGGAAGGATAGGAAGGGGCAAACAGGAGGTGGTGTAGCCTTGTATGTCAAAGAAGTGATAAAATCGTATGAATTGGAATATCTAGGTGATTTGGAGTCACCATTAGAAGCTCTGTGGGTAAGAGTACCAGGCCACAAGGATGGTCTAACAGTAGGCATATACTATCGGCCTCCGACCCAAACTCTTGAGGGAGACTGGCAGTTGGAGAATGTTGTAAAGGAGGCATCCAGGAAGGGAAGCCTGGTTATAATGGGGGACTTCAATTACCCTCACATAGACTGGGTGAACTGTTGTTCAGCACATGATAAAGAGATAAAGTTCCTAGATATGCTCAATGATTGTTCCCTGGGACAGATGGTTGAAGACCCAACTAGAGGTACAAGAATCCTTGACTTGATCCTGAGTAATACTCAGGATCTGGTGCAAGATGTTAATGTGACTGATCCAATAGGGAACAGTGACCACAACTCAATTATGTTTAACTTGATCATAGACCGCAAGTCACTGATAAAATCTAACACAGAGACCTTAAATTTTCAAAAAGGAAATTTCCCAAAGATGAGGAAACTAGTAAAAAAGAAACTGAAAGGGAAAATTGAGAGAGTCCAAACACTCCAAGAGGCATGGAGGCTGTTTACAAAAACAATAACAGAGGCTCAATTGGAATGCATACCCAAAAGGAAAAAGGGCACTGCCAGGTCCAAGAGGACTCCGATGTGGCTTACAGGAGCTGTTCGGGAAGTGATCAAGAGCAAGAAAAGCTCATTTAGAAGATGGAAGGCTTGTCCAAATGAGGACAGCAGGCAGAAACATAAATTCTGGCAGAACAAATGCAAGGCAACAATCAGGAAAGCAAAGCAAGACTTTGAGGAGCGTATAGCTAAAAATACTCAGAGAAATAACAAAGACTTCTTTAAGTACATTAGAAGTAAGAACCCAACTAGGAAGGCCATTGGACCATTAGATGACAATGGAAGGCAAGGGGTTATTAAAGAGGAAACAGAGATTGCAGAGAGACTCAATGAATTCTTTGCTTCAGTATTCACTGAAGAAGACAGAGACCACATGCCCAAAACAGAGCCTATCTTCGTAGGGAGGGAAACCGAAGAATTAAGCAAGATAGAAATAACCAGGGAGGAGGTCCTTGCATGTCTTGTTAAGCTAAACACTAACAAATCCCCAGGACCAGATGGCATCCATCCACGAGTTCTCAGGGAACTTAAAGATGAAATTGCTGATATCCTAGCCAAAATATATAATCTTTCCCTCAAATCAGGCTTTGTGCCTGATGACTGGAAGGTAGCGAATGTAACACCAATTTTCAAAAAAGGATCCAGGGGTGATCCAGGAAATTACCGGCCTGTCAGTTTGACATGTGTCCCAGGTAAAGTGATGGAAACCATCCTAAAAGATAGAATTAATAGGCACATAGAAGAGAAGGCGCTGCTAAAGGAGAGCCAACATGGCTTTTGCAAGGGCAAATCATGCCTCACTAATCTGTTGGAATTTTTTGAGAGTGTCAACAAGCATGTGGATAAGGGGGATCCAGTTGACATTGTTTATCTGGACTTTCAGAAGGCTTTTGACAAGGTCCCACACCAAAGGCTCTTGAATAAACTTACCAGTCATGGAATAAAGGGACAGGTCTTGTCCTGGATCAGCAACTGGCTAAGGGACAGGAAACAGAGGGTAGCACTAAATGGACACTTCTCCAAGTGGAGGGAAGTAAAGAGTGGGGTCCCCCAAGGTTCAGTACTGGGACCCCTGCTTTTCAACCTCTTCATAAATGATCTAGAGGTAGGAGTAAAAAGCAAGGTAGCCAAATTTGCTGATGACACTAAATTATACAGGGTAGTGAAAACTGTGAGAGATTGTGAAGAGCTCCAGAGGGATCTCTTGACACTGGGGGAGTGGGCAAAACAGTGGCAAATGAGCTTCAACATCAGTAAGTGCAGAGTGATGCATGTTGGGGCAAAAAACCCCAATTACATTTATAAACTGATGGGGTCTGAACTCTCTGCGACAAACCAGGAAAGGGACCTTGGTGTCCTGGTGGACAGCTCAATGAAGGTGTCAACCCAGTGTGCCTCAGCAGTGAAAAAAGCAAACTCAATGTTAGGGATCATTAGGAAGGGTATAGAAAATAAGTCAGCAAGTGTCATTTTGCCTCTTTATAAATCTATGGTGAGGCCCCATCTGGAATACTGTGTACAGTTCTGGTCGCCATACCTCCAGAAGGATATTATGGAGCTGGAAAAAGTGCAGAGGAGGGCAACCAGAATGATTAGGGAACTGGAACACCTTCCTTACCATCTGAGGCTGCAACGGTTGGGCCTTTTCACTCTTGAACGACGGCGTCTAAGAGGTGACCTGATTGAAGTTTATAAAATCATGCACGGTGTGGACAAAGTAGATAAGGAAAAACTGTTTTCCCTATCGCACAACACTAGAACTAGGGGACACTCCATGAAACTTTTGGGTACTAGTTCTCAAACAAATAAGAGAAAGTACTTTTTCACCCAGAGGATTACTGGTCTATGGAACTCCCTGCCAGAAGAAGTGGTGACAGCTGTCAGTCTTGACAGCTTTAAGAAAGGATTAGACAAGTTCATGGAGGACAAGGCTATCAATGGCTATAATTATGGCTACCTAAGGACAACCTCCGGGTTGGAGAGATAGGCAGGATATCTCTCAATGCCATTTCCAGGGAATCCTAAGCAGGTGAAGGCATCTCCTTGGGAATACCCTGAAGGAAATGGTGAGCCACTGTGTGAGACAGAATGCTGGACTGGATGGGCTGTGGCCTGTTCCAGCAAGGCTGTTCTTATGTTATGTTCTTATTATAACCAGCAGCTGCTTAACTGTAGCCCTCACAATAGGACGCGAGCTAATGACCACCGGGTGGCAATAGCGAGCGTTCAAGCTCTCCTGGCCCAGACTCACCAGCAAACAACAGCGCGGGAAGATTCCCGCCATCACCTACACCTGGACAAGGAGGGTGTGACCGTCCATGACGTCACGCGGACAGCAACCAATAGACTGTCGAAGAGCCACATTCAAAATGTATAGCCTCTGTATATATTGAGCTACCCATCCGCCATTACCTCATGTTCCCCCGGATCATCATGCAATAAACCTGTGTTAAGCCAACCCTTCGGCTGTTCATTGTCTTTGGTCCCATACACTAAAAACAGTCTGAGATTCAAACTTAGTTTTTAATATGTTTACATATCAACATGAATCTGGGAGCTTCTGGGAACTGTGTGGGACTGTCCATATGGATGTTGGGAAAAGTGAAAACATCTCCTTTGGATTGGGTTGTTAATCTCTATATCCTGCAGCTTCCAGTAATGTTTGCTGACTGGTGTATAAAGCCCAGTAAAATCAGTTGGCAGCACCAGGGGGGAAAGTGGTGCCCATGGCAAAGGCTGTTCTGTAATTACTAACTGTGCAGCTTGCTGAATGAATCTCATGCCACCAATACTTTCCAGAGATATCTCTGCCAACACAGCAAGATTATCATCCCCCATGCAAATATGCATACCAAAGATGACAACAAAACAGCATTGCATGAACGGTGTCATTTCCTGGTCATCTATAATCTTTCTCTTGGAGCAGATGCCAAACCACATACCAATTTAGTTCTCAATTTCTGGGAAATTTTGTTTGTTCAATGTTTAAACTGAGTCTGTTTCTAAACAATTTTGTCTTGTCAGGAACTGGTTGATCATTTGTGTATATATTATACAGTGTTAGAGACAATACAGTTCCTTGGGGCAGTCCATTCTTCTGCACCCTCCATCTGCTGTTCTTTCCTTTCATTGCCACAAAGAATCTCCGGTTCTGGAGGAAGCTGCCAATAACCCTAGTAAGCTTGTTATCTTTGGTAAGATTATTTATTTTATGGAGTAGAATCCTATAATTGACAGTAACGTATGCTGCAGTTAGATCAATGAAAGCCACTCCTGTAATTTGCTTTCTTTCAAAGCCATCCTCAATGTGTTGTGTAAGGTTAAGGATTTGACCACAACATAACCTGCCTGCCCCTGGCCTGAAGCTGGCTTGCTTCTTATTTATCTGGGTGCAAGTGGATCTTCTCCACAATTTTATGTAGATGTTCTAAAAAATTCACCCATTTAGCCTTCTTAAAGTCAAAACATCTGTGAAAAGGCACCTCCTGGGGTTTCACTTTAGCATTTACTATGCACACGATGGGCCTGTGTTGAGTGCATGAGATCAGATCGTCAAAAACATTTATTCACTGTACTACTATCTTCTTGCTGACAAAGATGTTGTCCGGATTATACTCCCTCCTCCATCTACCACTGTTAAAGGATGTGGGCTGTTTTGGATCATGGACGAATTGGTAGTCATTGGTATATGGCCAAGAAACAAGTTGTACACCATCCTAATTGGTCTGATTATATCCCCAAACCTCAATGTGACAATTGATATCTCCAATAACAAAATTTATTTAGTCATAAGTAAAATTGTCTGGTTCATTAAAACAAAAATTTCCTTCTGGAGGCTTATAGACAGATGTAACAAAGAATTGTGGGGTTTGGATTGTGACAATTTCAATGTTGTTTGTTTCTATCAGTGCAGCTGATATCTTACTGAAGTCAGGTCTAACAAAATTTGAACTCCCATACTGGTTATGCAGTCTCTCAATCACTAGTTCCATTCCAGCCACTTTGGGTTTGTACCTTGCTGTCCCACGATTTGTTTTGTGGATCAAAAGTATGTCACATTTGTATTTACTGCACATGTCCACTAATAGGATAAATAAGAAGATGTCAATTCTAGATTGTTGTGTATGCAAGAACACTGTTGCTTTAAGTAAATGAATGTAACCAGCCCCATATCACAATGTATCACAGCTGCTAAAGGAACGCGAGCGAGCCGCCCATCAAGGGCGGGTGCGAGCGTTCATACTCACATGGTTCAATCCCCAAATCACGGACAGCCGCGGGAAACTTCTCCGCATGAAGAACTACAGAAGAGGGGGGCGTGCCTCAAGACGACGCCCCCAACGGTGGCAGCCAATGAGCCACTGTGCAGCCAGATTCAAATGTGTTTCATTGTTTCATTACTGTATATAATGTGATGTATCTCCGCCATTACCACATGTTCGTTCTGATCATCAACCAATAAACCTGTGTTAGTCCTTATTGCGACTCCTTCTTTGTCTTCGGTGCAAGACACCAAATTGGCGACGAAGGTGGGATGATGGCGAATCCCAGAGTCAAGACGTACCATTTCGACGTCAGCGAGCCTGACCAGTGGGAGCTCTACGAGTGCCAGTTTCGGCACGCGATGGAAGCAGCCGGCGTCGACGACGACGCGTTGATACGCTCCCATTTCCTGGCCCAGGTGGGACCGGCCACGCTGCGCATTCTCATGAACTTGGTGGCGCCAAAGAAGGTTGAAGCAGTGCCTATCGACCAACTCCTGGAGCTGCTGAGGGCACATTTCCAGCCGCCCGTGTCGATTTTTCCGGCCCGGGTCGCGTTCCACCGGCGGGACCAGCGTTCAGGCGAGTCCGTGTCCGACTACGCAGCGGCCCTCCGACTGGCGGCCGTGCACTGCAAGTGGGACGACCTGAACCAGGCTCTGCGTGACCGTCTGCTGTGCGGCCTGCGGGACGAAGAGCTACAAAGGAAGCTCATGACCCGCGACGAGCACCTCTCGTTCAATGAGGTGTTGCGAGAGGCACAAGCGGCTGAGGCGGCCAGGAGCGGGGTCAAGGTGTTCAAGGCCCGCAGCACAGCGTCCGAGCGGGCCAAGTCCCCCGTTCAAGCGGCACGACGGACTCCAGCAAAGGCAGCCTGGCGGGCACCTAGGTCGCCCGCCGGCACTCCAGAGACCTCCGACGACTCGTCCGTAACGGCGGACTCCTACACCAGCGAGGACGACGGCGTCCAGAGAGTAAGGAAGCGCGGGGAGCGGCGGCAAGACCGAGAGCGGCAGGACCGCCGCTGCGACGGCTGTGGCGCGGCCCACGACCGCACGAGGTGTCCTTTCCGCAAGGCCGAGTGCCACAATTGCGGTCGAAAGGGGCACATCGCCCGAGTTTGCAGGCGCGGGCGACCCGAGAGCAAAGGCAGTTCCAGCCACCCCCAGCACCACCAGCGGAAGGCGGCCGGTTCCAGGAAGGTGTCCACCATTCGCGGCGAGGACGGCGTGCACCGCGTGGCCCTGGAGCACCGGCGATTCTACGTGGAGGTACAGTTGCAGGGGCGCCCCGTGAGAATGGAGATAGACTCAGGGTCGTCATACTCCATACTGTCCCAGAGGGAGTACTTGCGCATCCCCCCAGAGGCGCGGCCCAAGTTGCGGGCCATGCGGTCCCATCTGCGGGACGTACAGGGAAACGGGATCCCAGTGTTGGGGGTGGGGAAATTCAAGGTGAAGTTCAAGAATTTCTCTGAAAGGCTGCCCCTAGTGGTCCTCAAGGGGGGGAAGTGTTGCCTCCTAGGGACGCAGTGGTTTGCTCCCCTGGGGATAGAACTGTCCGGCATCCATGCCATAGAGACTGACCCAATGCAGGACGTTTGCAATGCGCACCCGGACGTTTTTAAAAAGGGGCTCGGGACTTACAGGGGGCCCCCAGTTTCATTCGAGTTGGACCCAGAAATCCGGCCCATCCGCCTTAAGCCGAGGAGGGTGCCCTTCGCACTCAAGGACAAGATCGAGGCGGAACTGGACAAATTGGTGGGGCAGGGGATTTTGGTTCCAGTTGATTCGGCAGAGTGGGAGACGCCGATTGTTACGGCCCTTAAATCAAACGGGGAGGTCAGGATATGTGCGGACTATAAATGTACGATCAACAAGGCCATTCGGCCAAATGCATACCCAGTGCCCGTGGTCAGCCACCTGCTGGCCACACTCCATGGGGGGAGGTGTTTCGCCAAGTTAGACCTAGCCCAGGCCTATCAGCAACTTTCAGTGACCCCAGCCGCTGCCGCTGCGCAGACCATAGTAACGCATAAGGGGGCATTTAAGGTAACGCGCCTTCAGTTCGGCGTAAACTCGGCCCCCGGGATCTTCCAATCCCTCGTGGAACGCCTGTTAAAGGGGCTTCCAGGAGTTCTACCATACTTCGACGATGTGCTGATAACAGCGGGGAGCGAGGTAGAACTAGCCAAAAGACTAGATGGGGTCCTCTCAGTTTTCGAGAAAGCGGGGCTTCGACTAAGGAAGGACAAGTGTGTGTTTTTTGCGAGGGAGGTTGAGTTCCTAGGGTTCAAAGTAACCCCAGAGGGGATCAGGCCCTCAGAGTCCAAGGTTGCAGCCGTACAGAATGCCCCTCGCCCCACCGCAAAACCGGAGCTGCAGTCGTTTCTGGGGCTCCTTAACTTCTATCACTCGTTCCTGCCTAGGAAGGCATCGGTTGCGGAGCCACTGCACGCCTTGTTAAAAAAGGA
Source organism: Bradypodion ventrale (assembly GCA_035047345.1). Classification (NCBI taxonomy): domain Eukaryota; kingdom Metazoa; phylum Chordata; class Lepidosauria; order Squamata; family Chamaeleonidae; genus Bradypodion; species Bradypodion ventrale. Next base: position 128,276,538 of record JAWDJE010000003.1, read on the forward strand.
CGCGGTTTGGCGGTGGGGGGACAAACAAGAGAGAGCCTTCCGAGAACTAAAATCACTCCTCTCCTCAGATGCGGTCCTGACACATTTTGACCCTAGGAAGCCAGTGGTTCTGGTATGTGATGCGTCCCCGGTGGGGGTGGGGGCGGTCCTGTGCCACGTGTTAGAGAGCGGGCGGGAGGCCCCGGTGGCTTACTACTCCAGGTCCCTTTCGAAGGCTGAGCGCAATTACGCGCAGACAGACAGGGAGGCACTGGCCATAATCGCAGGGACCAAAAAGTTTCATGATTTTCTATACGGCCGCGAGTTTACGGTAGTGACTGATCACAAGCCGCTTCTGGGGATCTTCACTACCGGCAAACCTACCCCCCAAATTCTCTCCCCCAGGATGTTGCGTTGGGCCATATTCCTCAACGCCTACCAATACGAGTTAGTCTACCGCCCAGGGAAGGAGATCTCCCACGCAGACGCCCTGTCCCGATCTCCCCTCCCTACCTTGGGGGATTCCGCATGCGAGGTAGAGCAGGACCACCAGGTCATGTTAATCGAGTCCCTCGACTCACCCCCCATTGTCCCGGCCGACCTCGCCAAAGCCACGGCGGCCGACAAGATCCTAGCCCAGGTTAGCTCATGGGTGAAAAAGGGGTGGCCCACTACTCCCCCAGAGGAACCATTCAAACCGTTCTGTAGGCGCAGGGTGGAACTTTCCCTGGAAAGGGGCTGTCTACTCTGGGGCCAGCGGGTGGTTATCCCAGAGAAATTAAGGGCAAGGGTACTGAAGTTACTACACACCAGTCACCCGGGGATCGTGCGGTCCAAAGCCCTAGCCAGAAGTTTCTTTTGGTGGCCACAGATAGACGCTGACATAGAGCGTCTAGTGGGCACGTGCGAGAGCTGCCAGAGCTCCCGGCCCGAGGAGTCCCGATTACCCCATAGAGAGTGGGACACAGCCCGCGGGCCGTGGTCTCGTATCCATGTCGACTTCGCGGGGCCCTTCCGCGGGGCCACGTTCCTACTGGTTGTCGACTCCTACTCCAAGTGGTTGGAGGTAATCCCCGTGAGCAGCACCTCCTCCGCGACAACCATAAAGCAGTTGCGCAAACTCTTTGCTTGCTTCGGCCTGCCAGACGTCCTCGTGAGCGACAACGCAAGTTGTTTCACGTCGACCGAGTTCCAAACCTTCATGGAGAGGAACGCAATCAGACACATTACTGCTGCCCCATTCCACCCCGCCACAAACGGTCAGGTAGAGCGCCAAGTGCGCACTACGAAAGACGCACTGCGGCGCATGGGTCCCGGCGACCTGAACCTACACCTGTGCCAGTTCCTAATCACATACAGGACCACCCCCCTAGCTTCAGGGTTCTCCCCGGCCGAGCTGCTTATGAAGAGGCGCCCGGCAACGCTGTTTGACCGTATGGATCCGTCCAGGGTGGAGGATGAGGGGAGAAATATAAATTTAGGGGGGGGGAGCTCCAAGAACTTTTCCACAGGGGACCCGGTTCATTGCAGGAACTACGCGGCCTCGGGGCCAGCGTGGGTGCCGGGGACAATCATCGAGCAAACGGGGCCAGTCTCCTACAGGGTCGAGACGAACTCAGGGCTAACATGGAGACGGCACGCCGATCAGCTCCGAAGGCGAGTCACTAGTGAGGGGGAATCAGCGTTAGGGTCCTCCCCCACCCGCATTACCCAAGGGGGAGACACGGAGGCGCACGAGGGCGAAGTTAAAGAGAGGAATCAGTTTGCCCCCGACTATGACCAGGATCGAGAGTTTGACTATAATTTTCCGTACCAGGGGGAGTTAGCGGAGTGGTCCCCCACCCGTCCTAGCGAGAAGAGGGGTTTCAGTTCAGCCCCTGGTACCTCCAGTCCTCGCAGCACGAGCTTGCTAGAGTACACCATAGCCCCGGCCCCCAAGAGACAAGCGCCACAGAGACAGGCAGCCAGCGGAATCTCGCCAGCCGCAAATCCCCAGACCCCCAAACAGGCAGCGGGAGACAGCGGGGCCACAAGGGTCTCATCGTCAGTCCCGAGTTTCGTACTAGGGGGGTCCCCGGGTCCTACAGGCGGTAGACAAGGGTTCACTTCCCAACTGTTCATTCCGTTCCCGTCCCCACAGGCAAGGTCACCGCAGCCTCATCACAGAACCACTAACGAGTCCCCACCTTACATTGCAGGACAAGACCGCGCGGAACCAGGAGCCACGGGCTCCCCTGTGTTAGGGCAAGCTGACACGCGCCCCAGACGCACGTGCGGGAAGCCACAATGGTTAAGGGACTTCGTCCCATCCTAGGGGGGAGGGATGTTGTGTATGCAAGAACACTGTTGCTTTAAGTAAATGAATGTAACCAGCCCCATATCACAATGTATCACAGCTGCTAAAGGAACGCGAGCGAGCCGCCCATCAAGGGCGGGTGCGAGCGTTCATACTCACATGGTTCAATCCCCAAATCACGGACAGCCGCGGGAAACTTCTCCGCATGAAGAACTACAGAAGAGGGGGGCGTGCCTCAAGACGACGCCCCCAACGGTGGCAGCCAATGAGCCACTGTGCAGCCAGATTCAAATGTGTTTCATTGTTTCATTACTGTATATAATGTGATGTATCTCCGCCATTACCACATGTTCGTTCTGATCATCAACCAATAAACCTGTGTTAGTCCTTATTGCGACTCCTTCTTTGTCTTCGGTGCAAGACACCAAAAGATACAAAACATTTGTATCTATTTGTATCTAGCAATTCTAGATACAAGACAATTGATCAGAAACCATAAATGTCTTGTCTCTATAATAAGAAGATGTCAATTCTATATACAAGACATTCATGATTTCTGGTCAATTGTTATGAAACTCAAAAATCTTTGCTCCATTTTGGATAAATCTCTGAGAAGGGAGTGGGTTTTTTAGTAGCCTCCACAGCTACTAAATATTTTCATGAAAATATATCAGTTCATTTGTCAGCTCTGTCTGTTCTTGTTCTGATTTCTGTGATGCAACTTCCTATCTCTATCTTAGGGATCCTCAACCATTTTAAGCCAGGCACCAGTTCACGTCCTCTCAGACTGTTGGCAGGCCGGACTCGTGTCCCACCACCACTGCTGCCTTTGGTGGTGGTGGCAGGGGGAGTGGTGGGGTCTCGGGGTGGTCCTGCTGCTGCCACCAACTTCACTCTAAGCCCCCACCACTGCCCCACCCACCACTGCCACTGCTAGAAGGACCACCTTGAGCCACCACCACTCTCCCATACACCACTTCCCTGCATACCATACCAGGCGAGGAGGAAGGAAACAATGTGAAGGCAGTGCCCACCTTGCCTTTCCAACCATCACACGAGACACACGAAGTGGTGAAAGGCTCCATCTCCACTCGCCCTTCAGTCCCTCCTGGCAGCCAAGGCTCTGGCGCTGGAGCGAGCCAGCGCAGCTTGGCCCAGGGCCACCTCAGGATGGATGCAGGATAGACAGGCAGGTGGCTGGCAAGCACTTCCTCCTGGTGGGGACTGGCCCACGTGGGTGCAGAAGCTGAGGAAAATCAACTCATCTGGCCTGCGTCCTTGCTCTGATCACCGATTCTACTTCCGCTGCCACCACCCCAATCCGTGTCCCCTTCACTTGGCTTGATGTGTCCCTAACGGTAGTTTTCTGATGCAGTCATTGGACATTTCCCAGGTTCCCTCGTGCATAACAGCAACCTACACATAGTTTGCCACTTTGGTAACAAACTTCATACCCTCTGCCTTTGTTCCAAAATTCAAGAATTTTAACCTTTTAAAAGTTTCACATTGTACTCATTTCCTTCTGTGTCCTCTGTAGATAGCACAAAGGGAGTTCCCCACTCTATGAAGGCTATTCTGCATGCTTCTTTCATTCCCTATCAGCCCATTGACAGTGGTCTCCCATGGAGAACACCAGATGGGGAAGTGCATTACACCTTATGATTAGTTAATTTTATATTCATTTACGTAGCCTGGCTTATATTGGTTTTGCTGATAGAGTTCCTTGTGCAGACGCAAGGTAATTGGATAATTCTCACTGAAGTATCTTCTGTTTAAACAGTCAGCACCCCTCCTGCAATTTTACATTATTTTGCATCCTAACAGGGTCGTGCTACCCATGGAGTATCTGATGAAGAGTAGAGCATTAGTCAATTGAGTTCCCTTAAACCGCCCCCCTCCCATGCTGATTAAGAAGCCCTTAGGTCCTCTGAGAAACCTACAGATTTTCAGGCATATATATGCATCCATGTGTTTTCATTTGCACCAATTAACACATGATGGGGCCTAGTTCTCCCTTGTTTCCATAAGGTTATGCCCCCAGAAGAAGGGAGTACTAGAAAACCCTGAAAAGGATTACCATAAGTGAGAAATGGTTTGATGGCACACTATTATAATTATTATTTTACATGCATGGAACACAAGGAGTTCTATCCCAAATGGCTGGGTTGCCCTCTTACCATGGATGGAAATTAATTTTGCTTTGACTTCTATAGTAGTCCTTGTTCCATTGCAGAACAATCAAAGCAAGCAGCATTTGAACACATCTGTTGCAAAAATGAAAGTCCAAACACTTTGACAGGTTGTGCCAATCACCTATAGGGGTAGGAGAGAAAGACATAGTATAGGCACAGAATGATTCTATGAGCACACTTCCCACACACTGTTAGAGAGCCACTTTTGTGAGAGGAAAAGAGAAAGGAAAGTTTAGTTCTAGCTACCCAAACTGGAAAAGTCCACAGTCATGGCTGCCCCTTTCATTTCTAGGTAACAAAGGGAAGATGTCTTCTTCCTGGAGAGACAAGAGAAAAGTGCAAAAGGGAAGAAAATAGTACGTGTTTTAGCAATCCATAAACAGCAATCTCTGGTTGAAGGAAGGTCAGCATAGGTTAGAGCAGGTAAAGAACAGTGCAGCGAAGGAGGAGGTTTCCCCCACTCCTCTTTCCTTCCACATGCAAGTGCATGAATCAATTAGAGGGTGAGTTCTGATTCTGTTGAGTCCGACTATTAAATCAGCCATGCCACAGCAGGCTGGGGATTAACCAACAAGATATTTATTATATCAGTTCGGATTGTTATCAACCATAGTCGAACTGGGGAAAAACAGGGATGAGGTAGCAACTTATATAGAGACAGTTACAGTTATACATTCGCCCAGACATTTAGTTATACATTTGCCCTCCCCTGGTTGTTTCTGGTGGCTGGTGGGGGCCTTTGCAGCCTGATTTTGGGGAGAAAAAGCTAACCAGGGGTGATTGTGATGTCATCACCAGAGCTCAACCAATCCATGGGTGAACATGTCTGGGGCTCCATTACATCATCATCATCATCATCATCATCATCATCATCATCATCATCATCATCATCATCATCATTATTATTATTATTATTATTATTATTATTATTATTATTATTATTATTATTATTATTATTATTATTATTGGACAGATTAAATGCCCACTTATGTCACCAATAATAACAGTAACAACAGCTAATAGTGTGTGTTGCAAAAATGTTCTTCTCCTTTGAAATTTGCAACCCCTGAACACTTTGAGGGGCAATTTTTCAGTGATTGTTTCAAAAGATGAAATAATTTGCCTGTTTTGCATGCAGAGTCCTCTCTCTGAATTGACTGCATTCACTTTCAGTGGCATCAGGACCTGACTAGGCTGCCTTGTGTCATGATCTGCATAATCTATGACAAGCTGGTACCTCTCCGGAAATGCAAGTAGAAGCCGTTGCCACGAATGATGGTGCCAAAGTAGAATAAAGAAAATGAATGGTGTGAAAAAAGATTTTAAAATCAACAACAACAACAATGACAATGATGGTGATGATGATGATGATGATGTTGTTGTTATCATGGATTGGCTTTTTTCCCTTGCTTTTTCTCCTGTCAGTGGTGGCATCCCCTGTGATGTCATGGAGCCCCATGTGATGTCATGGATCCATGTGATGTCATGGAGCCCCAGGCCTGGTTAGCTGGGGATTTGTTGAGCTCTGGCGATGACATCACAACCCCTGGTTGGCTTTTTTCCCATGCATTTTCTCCTGTTGGTGGGGGTGTCCCCTTTGCGGATCAATATCGGGGCATACCTCTCCCCATAGGGCTTGTGTCCCCTGCGGTGACCATCTCTCCGGCCCAAGGTATGTATGTGCCAAGTTTCAGTGCGATCGGTGCAGGGGTGTGGATTTGTATAAGCAACACGCTCCAAGACACCTTGGTTTTATATATATAGACTAGCATAGGTTGCCCGGCGTTACATACCTGTGAAGTTTCGGGAAATTTCTGACAAACCCCTGTATTTTACACTCTTTCCCGCCATCATCCCGTATTAGTTAGATTGCAATTAGACTGGATTTAGACTGGAGGCCAGCACAGGATAAGCATAGCTGTCCAGTTTTCCGTTTTGGGTGAGAGATTTCCCTTATTTGACAGAAATTTCCCAAAACTTGACAGGTATGGGCTGTTATAAACTGTGATCAGCTTTTTTTTTGGGGTTTTTTTTTGTGGATTAAAAAAGGAACAAAGGATGATATGATTGTTTAAAATTGTTTTATTTAACCAAATAATGTTTTAGTATGTGACATTTTTTTTGTTAATAGTTGTACCATAGGTAATATTTTAAAAAATGTGAAAGTACATTTTTTTACATTCAATGTTTTTTAACTGTGTTTAGATGTTTTGGGTTTTTATTTGAGTTAAAACTCAACAGATGATGCTATAAATCTTTTTATTTTATTTATTTAACATATGTTTGTTATTTGTGTAAACTTTTCATTTTGTTGTTGTTTAGTCGCACAGTCGATTCCGACCCTTTGTGACCCCATGGACCATTTTCCTCCAGGCACCTCTGTCCTCCACCATTCTCCTCAGCCCGCCAAGCTCTGTACCCATTGTGTCCACAATACCATCTATCCATCTCATCTTTGGACGCCCCCTTCTTCTCTTGCCCTCCACCTTTCCCAGCATCAAGACCTTCTCAAGTGAGTCCTCCCTTCTCATTTGATGTCCAAAGTACTTTAGCTTCATCTTCACTATTTGTCCCTCCAATGAACAGTCAGGATTGATTTCCTCCAGTATTGACCTATTTGTTCTCCTTGCTGTCCAAGGGACTCTCAGGACTCTCCTCCAACACCACATCTCAAATGCATCTATTCTTCTGCGCTCAGCCTTCCTAATGGTCCAGCTCTCACACCCATACATTACCACTGGGAATACCATTGCTTTGACTATGCGAATTTTTGTTTTCAAGGTGATGTCTCTGCTTTTCACTATATTCCCCAGGTTTCTCATAGCTTGTCTCCCCAGAATCAGTCGTCTTTTTATTTCATGGCTACAGTCTCCATCTGCAGTGATCTTAGATCCCAGGAAAGTAAAATCTGTCACTGCTTCTACTTCTTCCCCATCTATTTTCCAGGGACTGATTGGACCTGTTGCCATTATCTTTGTTTTCTTGATATTAAGTCTCAAGCCAGCTTTTGCACTCTCTTCCTTCAATCCAATCAAGAGGTTCTTTAGGTCTTCCTCACTCTGCCATTAGGGTGGTATCGTCTGCATATCTCAAATTGTTGATGTTCCTCCCAGCAATTTTGATCCCACATTGTGATTGCTCCATCCCTGCATTGCGCATTATGTGCTCTGTGTATAGGTTGAATAAGCAGGGTGATAAAATGCAGCCTTGTCTTACTCCTTTCCCTATTCCAAACCACTCTGTCATTCCGTGTTCTGTCCTAACTGTTGCTTCTTGGTTTGTGTACAGATTTCTCATGAGGCATATGAGGTGCTCTGGTATTCCCATCTCTTTAATTAATTGCCACATTTTGTTGTAGTCCACACAGTCAAAAGCCTTGGTGTAGTCAATAAAACAAAAGTAAACTTGTTTCTGGTAATCTTTTGTTTTCTCCATGATCCAACGTATGTTGGCAATATGGTCTCTAGTCCCCCTGCCTCTTCTGAAACCGGCCTGCACCTCTGGTAATTCTCTCTCCACATGATGCTGCAGCCTATCCTGTATTATCTTGAGCATCACCTTGCTGGCATGTGGGATGAGCGCAATTGTTCGGTAATTTGAGCATTCTTTGGCATTGCCTTTTTTGGGGATTGGAACGTACACTGATCTTTTCCAATCCTGTGACCACTGTTTTGTTTTCCAAATTTGCTGGCATATTGAATGCAGTAGTTTGATTCCATCATCTTTTAGGGCTTTGAAAAATTCAACTGGGATACCATCATCTCCACTAGCTTTGTTGTTTGCAGTGCTTTTTAGGGCCTTTCTGACTTCACTCTCCATAATGTCTGGTTCAAGTTCAAATTTCTCATTATTGTTATTATCAGGAGTGTTGAGGTCCTTTTTGTAGAGTTCCTTTGTGTACTCTTGCCATCTTTTTTTTTATCTCTTCTGCTTCAGCTAACTCCTTTCCATCTTTGTCCCTTATGGTCATTTTTGCTTTAAATGTTCCCTTGATTTCCCCAATTTTTTTGAAAAGATCTCTAGTCCTGCCTCTTTTGTTGTTTTTCTCCATTTCTCTGCACTCTGCCATTAGGGTGGTATCGTCTGCATATCTCAAATTGTTGATGTTCCTCCCAGCAATTTTGATCCCACATTGTGATTGCTCCATCCCTGCATTGCGCATTATGTGCTCTGTGTATAGGTTGAATAAGCAGGGTGATAAAATGCAGCCTTGTCTTACTCCTTTCCCTATTCCAAACCACTCTGTCATTCCGTGTTCTGTCCTAACTGTTGCTTCTTGGTTTGTGTACAGATTTCTCATGAGGCATATGAGGTGCTCTGGTATTCCCATCTCTTTAATTAATTGCCACATTTTGTTGTAGTCCACACAGTCAAAAGCCTTGGTGTAGTCAATAAAACAAAAGTAAACTTGTTTCTGGTAATCTTTTGTTTTCTCCATGATCCAACGTATGTTGGCAATATGGTCTCTAGTCCCCCTGCCTCTTCTGAAACCGGCCTGCACCTCTGGTAATTCTCTCTCCACATGATGCTGCAGCCTATCCTGTATTATCTTGAGCATCACCTTGCTGGCATGTGGGATGAGCGCAATTGTTCGGTAATTTGAGCATTCTTTGGCATTGCCTTTTTTGGGGATTGGAACGTACACTGATCTTTTCCAATCCTGTGACCACTGTTTTGTTTTCCAAATTTGCTGGCATATTGAATGCAGTAGTTTGATTCCATCATCTTTTAGGGCTTTGAAAAATTCAACTGGGATACCATCATCTCCACTAGCTTTGTTGTTTGCAGTGCTTTTTAGGGCCTTTCTGACTTCACTCTCCATAATGTCTGGTTCAAGTTCAAATTTCTCATTATTGTTATTATCAGGAGTGTTGAGGTCCTTTTTGTAGAGTTCCTTTGTGTACTCTTGCCATCTTTTTTTTTTTTATCTCTTCTGCTTCAGCTAACTCCTTTCCATCTTTGTCCCTTATGGTCATTTTTGCTTTAAATGTTCCCTTGATTTCCCCAATTTTTTTGAAAAGATCTCTAGTCCTGCCTCTTTTGTTGTTTTTCTCCATTTCTCTGCACTTGTTTTTACTCTTGTGGCCTCTAGGTGGGGCTTTATTGTTTTTGACTTGTTTTTAATATTCCGCCCTGCACGTGGGGCTGTTAGTGGTTTTGTTTTCGTTTCACGTGTTTTTTCTCTCCTGGCCTCTAGGTGAGGCTTCTTCCGGTAAGTAGTCTTTGTTTCTTCATTTCTGTTCCGATCTCGTGGAGGGAGGACATGCTGGTGAGTTCTCTGGTTTTATTTCTTCTGGGGTTTTTCTTTGTTTAGTTTTTTGTGATGGTGGGCTGGTAGGTGTTTCTGTTTGTTCTTTTGTGGTTTGGTTGGGTTTTATTTGTGTTTTATTAATTTTTATTAATGTTGGTGTTTGTTGTTGGTGTGTACTTTTGCGTGAAGAATGGGCTGCCTGTCGGTTCCTCTTTTCCCCATTGCTGCTTTGAATTTTGGTTTTGATGCAGCAATGGGGAAAAGGAGGAGCCGGCAGTCAGCTGGCTCTTCCCCCGGTAAGGTTCATTAGGTAGGTCGGGGGAGAAGGAGGCAGAGAAGAGCTATCTGCCTGATGATGGTTCTCTCCTCTCTGTCTCCTTTCTCTCCTGGCTTACCTAACCGGAGATCGGCAGGCAGCAATCCATAAGGGGTGGTGCTCTTCCTTGCGGATAGCTGGCTGCTGCTTTTGTACTACCTCCGTCGGAAGTACAAACGCAGCAGCCAGTCATTCGCCAGGGAGGGTGCTTCCCCTGACGAACTGCTGCCTGCTGCTGTTGTTTTTTTCCACCCCGGCTCAACTTTTCTTGAGGCCGGCGGTGGTCTCGCCGTGTCTTCAGTGGGGTAGCATGGAGTAGTGGGAGTCCCTCTCCTCCCCGTTGCTCTGGAAAAGGAGGCCGGCGGGTGTCTCGCAGTGGTTTTTTGTGGCTTTTTGTTTTGCGAGGCTGTGAGGCGCTGCGTCCGCCAGTTGTGGACTTGCGCTCCCATTGCGTTTTTTAATTTTATTTTTCACGCGCTGGCTTTCTCACCATTCTGCGCACTCATGGCATGTAGGACGCTGGGACTTTGAGTTTTGGGTTTTGGGTTTGCATTCATGCGGCGATTTTTTTCCTGCGGCTCAATTTTAATTGGCCGCACTGCGTTTCCCAATGTCCTTTTTGCTCGCGCCTCTCAGCCTGATTGGCTGAGGTGTGGCACAGCGCAGAGAACGTTGGGAAGTAAAGTTCTTTTCCTTTTTTCATGTTCGTGGGTCTCTTGCCCCACTGGCGCCTTTCTCAACCCTACAGTAACCTTCGGACCGGTTTCGGACGAGTGCAGGAGGCTCGGTATGGGATAGGTTTTCTATAGGTATAGAAATCCAAGCAAATAAATAGGATGGATGGGTGCAGAAATGTATAGTAAGTTCCAACGGTTAACCCTTGGATTTATAGGTATAGATTAACGTTTGGACACAACAGGTTCATAGGCACAGTAGTCTTTTCTGAGTACTTTAAATTTCCCAAATTTCAGACACAGGAATACAGGGAATATTCATGGAAATAGCTTCAAATTTTGATTTAAGAGAATTAACTGTTGATATTTATTTGTTTGTTTGTTTATTCACATTTATGCCCCACCCTTTTGGTGCAAACACTTCTGATATCTTCTAGCAGTGATAATAGTAGTAATAACATTAATCTTAAATATTAATTTTAGCATACCTTTAACTCTGAGCATATACACTCCTCTTTAAATATATTTTAAGTACTGTACCTTCATCCTAACTTCTATTTTTTGCTGTACTAGGATGATCTTGGGCCATAATAAAGATTTGATTTGATATCTTCTATATATTTTTACAGAATTGGAGACATTGCTCAGCATTCCACACAAAGAAAACCTGAGATATTTTTGTTAGGAAAATACAAGAAGATTGTGTAAAAGCATCTGTCTTTGCATTGTGCGGAGTTTATAGACAAGGATCCGCTTAGCTGCCAGCCCTACCTCATTTTGTAGAGCATGATATCAAATAAGTATGGAAACAAAATACATCATGGAGGTGCTTTTCCTGAGTAAAGGTAAAGATCTCCTTTGCTCAAATGCCAGTCATTTCCAACTCTAGTAGGCGGTGCTCGCCTCTGTTTGCAGCCAAAGAACCAGTGCTGTCTGTATCTGCAGATGTTCCTGTGATCATGGCAGGCATAACTAGACACTGGAGCTCACAGAATGCTGTTACCTTTCCTGCCAAAGCAGTATCTATTTATCTACTTGCAATTGGCTTATAAAATAAAGCCTCTCCATCTTTTTAATGCGGGCAGTTTTAATGTGGTTAGTTTTTAATAGGTGGGTGGGTATGTTGGGGTTTTAATTGTTTTTAATATGTATGTTTTAATCCTGTTGTGAGCCGCCCTGAGTTGGGTTCACCTGATTTATAAATAAATAACTAAATAAATTTCTTGCTTTTGAACTGCTAGGTTGGCAGGAGCTGGGACAGATGAAAGGCATTCACTCCATCGCACAGCCCTCACCCATCGAATTGCTGACCTGCCGACCTTTCAGTTGTCAAGTTCAGCGTCTTAAGCCACTGCAGCTCTGAAACAGTGTGCAAAACTGGAAAAAGACAGGTCAATATTTTTGTGTTAGGCAGATTTAGAGTTGATTTGAAGGGAGTGGACGGAACATTCATCCATTATATTCTGGGACATCAATACACAGGCATAGTTAGGATATTCCTAAGTAAATAGTTAATAAAGTTTCAAAAAGAGATGTGCTGGGAGTACAGGTATGTGCAAGAGTAACCATCAGAGTCTAAACAGCGTCAAGAGACAGTTTCATTTTTGCCTACGGTGAATCCATATCTTGTGTTTTGTGTGAGAGAGTAATTTGAATAAAGATGTTGAAACATCTCCTTTTGACCCCACTTTACACTGACATTTGAGGGAAATCTGTATGAAAATGGCATAAATTATCAACCCCATTAAAAAAAACTGCAATATTTCAGAGGGGTAAATTCAGGAGATAGCAATTAGGGAGTAAACGACAAACAAGAAACAACTTTAGGTTTTGTTTGATTTACTTTCTGTATAACTTACTGCATCATGTCACTTAAATGTTAAATGCATCATCCTACAGAGTACATGAAAAACACTTTACTGAGATAATATATAACAGTCTACCAAATGGAGTTTGTCGACACTGTGTAGTGTAATAGAAATCTTCAAATCAAACAAAGTCTGTTTGTTCTTTGTTTTGTGACTCCAATGCACAAGGAAAAAAAGATCAATCACACTCTGTGTCCGAGAAAATGGACTTGATCCATGAAAGCTCACATTAAAATATAGCACTTAGCCTTTAAGGCCCTAAATGAAACAACAAGATTGGTCACAGGATGCCTAAAACCAACCCCGTTACAAAAAGTGCCTTACTTAACTGGCATCCCTCCATCAAAGTTCCACCGAGAATGTGCTGCTCAGAAAGAGTGGGTCAAAACAAGTACCTCGGAAACACACCTGCAATTTGATCATCTGCCACCAAAGCAGAGACTGAAATCAAGGCATAGCTTCCTCACAACTTCTGCCCCTCCGAACAACCAGCCCCCACAGACCACCTTGGAACTATGGAAGGCAAGCAAGGAGCTACCAGATAAAACCACACAACTCTCTACTGCCTGGCCAAGAACAAACATGGCCTGTGTGGAAAGCTTTAAATAGAGTGCATGCAGGGGGAGGAAGATCAAGGGCTAATCTGATAAAGTGAGGTTTCCTCGCAGATGGCAGCCTGTGTGAATGTGGAGAAGTACAAACTATCTCCCATATGATACAATGCACACGATGCCCCTCAATGTGCACTGAGGAGGACCTTATGTTGGCAAGAGGAAATGCTGTTGAGGTGGCCCAATATTGGGTGGATATCAAGCCCTTTTTAATTTAATTTTGTTTTTAGATGTGTTAATTTTAACTTTGTATGTTACCGTATTATATGCTGGTAGTGCATCTGACATGAAGAAAGGAAGGAAGTCTTTAAGGTGCCACATTTTTGTCTTTTGTTTTTGTTGTTTTATTTCTTGTCTGATACATCTGCACAGAGTAACACTACTAAGAGTAGTAGTGCTTGACACCAATATAAAATCCTATTTTATTGTAAAGCTTACAGAGCACCCACATTCCCTCTCTTACTTAAGACAGAGAAGAGAATACGAAAATAATATCCACCTCATTCATTGTTTCAGAGCAAGATGCCTAGTTCCTCAGAGAGTGATGAGGCAACGGAGGAGCCATTAAGCAAAGGCAAAAGAGGCAACAGAGAGGACAAGAACCCCCTCAGGCTATACACCGTAGACTTTGGCTACCTGCCTGGAACCAATGTTGGCCAACCTCCGGGCTTTGTGAACGCCCGGAGGAGGATAGAACGACACCACGGCCATGGGTGGTTTGAGGTTGCTCCCACTCGCCAACCTCCGCGTCCTGCCATGCCCGGAGGAGGACGGAATGCTGCTGCAGTCATGGGCGGTCGAGGACGCTCCTGCTCACTGACCTTCTGCTGACTCTATAATCTGTATGCTTGTGTTTTATATTGTTTTATTTGTTGGTACTTTATTGTATATTGTGTTTGATGATTATTGTTGAGCCGCCCTGAGTCGCATTGCGAGTGGGTGGCTTTGGTGTCTTGCACGGAAGACAATGAAGGAGTCGCAATGAGGACTAACACAGGTTTATTGGTTGATGATCAGAACGAACATGTGGTAATGGCGGAGATACATCACATTATATGCAGTAATGAAACAATGAAACACATTTGAATCTGGCTGCACGGTGGCTCATTGGCTGCCACCGTTGGGGGCGTCGTCTTGAGGCACGCCCCCCTCTTCTGTAGTTCTTCATGCGGAGAAGTTTCCCGCGGCTGTCCGTGATTTGGGGATTGAACCATGTGAGAATGAACGCTCGCACCCGCCCTTGATGGGCGGCTCGCTCGCGTTCCTTTAGCAGCTGTGATACATTGTGATATGGGGCTGGTTACATTCATTTACTTAAAGCAACAGTGTTCTTGCATACACAACATCCCTCCCCCCTAGGATGGGACGAAGTCCCTTAACCATTGTGGCTTCCCGCACGTGCGTCTGGGGCGCGTGTCAGCTTGCCCTAACGCAGGGGAGCCCGTGGCTCCTGGTCCCGCGCGTTCTTGTCCTGCAATGTAAGGTGGGGACTCGTTAGTGGTTCTGTGATGAGGCTGCGGTGACCTTGCCTGTGGGGACGGGAACGGAATGAACAGTTGGGAAGTGAACCCTTGTCTACCGCCTGTAGGACCCGGGGACCCCCCTAGTACGAAACTCGGGACTGACGATGAGACCCTTGTGGCCCCGCTGTCTCCCGCTGCCTGTTTGGGGGTCTGGGGGTTTGCGGCTGGCGAGATTCCGCTGGCCGCCTGTCTCTGTGGCGCTTGCCTCTTGGGGGCCGGGGCTATGGTGTACTCTAGCAAGCTCGTGCTGCGAGGACTGGAGGTACCAGGGGCTGAACTGAAACCCCTCTTCTCGCTAGGACGGGTGGGGGACCACTCCGCTAACTCCCCCTGGTACGGAAAATTATAGTCAAACTCTCGATCCTGGTCATAGTCGGGGGCAAACTGATTCCTCTCTTTAACTTCGCCCTCGTGCGCCTCCGTGTCTCCCCCTTGGGTAATGCGGGTGGGGGAGGACCCTAACGCTGATTCCCCCTCACTAGTGACTCGCCTTCGGAGCTGATCGGCGTGCCGTCTCCATGTTAGCCCTGAGTTCGTCTCGACCCTGTAGGAGACTGGCCCCGTTTGCTCGATGATTGTCCCCGGCACCCACGCTGGCCCCGAGGCCGCGTAGTTCCTGCAATGAACCGGGTCCCCTGTGGAAAAGTTCTTGGAGCTCCCACTCCCCCCCCCTAAATTTATATTTCTCCCCTCATCCTCCACCCTGGACGGATCCATCCGGTCAAACAGCGTTGCCGGGCGCCTCTTCATAAGCAGCTCGGCCGGGGAGAACCCTGAAGCTAGGGGGGTGGTCCTGTATGTGATTAGGAACTGGCACAGGTGTAGGTTCAGGTCGCCGGGACCCATGCGCCGCAGTGCGTCTTTCGTAGTGCGCACTTGGCGCTCTACCTGACCGTTTGTGGCGGGGTGGAATGGGGCAGCAGTAATGTGTCTGATTGCGTTCCTCTCCATGAAGGTTTGGAACTCGGTCGACGTGAAGCAACTTGCGTTGTCGCTCACGAGGACGTCTGGCAGGCCGAAACAAGCAAAGAGTTTGCGCAACTGCTTTATGGTTGTCGCGGAGGAGGTGCTGCTCATGGGGATTACCTCCAACCACTTGGAGTAGGAGTCGACAACCAGTAGGAACGTGGCCCCGCGGAAGAGCCCCGCGAAGTCGACATGGATACGAGACCACGGCCCGCGGGCTGTGTCCCACTCTCTATGGGGTAATCGGGACTCCTCGGGCCGGGAGCTCTGGCAGCTCTCGCACGTGCCCACTAGACGCTCTATGTCAGCGTCTATCTGTGGCCACCAAAAGAAACTTCTGGCTAGGGCTTTGGACCGCACGATCCCCGGGTGACTGGTGTGTAGTAACTTCAGTACCCTTGCCCTTAATTTCTCTGGGATAACCACCCGCTGGCCCCAGAGTAGACAGCCCCTTTCCAGGGAAAGTTCCACCCTGCGCCTACAGAACGGTTTGAATGGTTCCTCTGGGGGAGTAGTGGGCCACCCCTTTTTCACCCATGAACTAACCTGGGCTAGGATCTTGTCGGCCGCCGTGGCTTTGGCGAGGTCGGCCGGGACAATGGGGGGTGAGTCGAGGGACTCGATTAACATGACCTGGTGGTCCTGCTCTACCTCGCATGCGGAATCCCCCAAGGTAGGGAGGGGAGATCGGGACAGGGCGTCTGCGTGGGAGATCTCCTTCCCTGGGCGGTAGACTAACTCGTATTGGTAGGCGTTGAGGAATATGGCCCAACGCAACATCCTGGGGGAGAGAATTTGGGGGGTAGGTTTGCCGGTAGTGAAGATCCCCAGAAGCGGCTTGTGATCAGTCACTACCGTAAACTCGCGGCCGTATAGAAAATCATGAAACTTTTTGGTCCCTGCGATTATGGCCAGTGCCTCCCTGTCTGTCTGCGCGTAATTGCGCTCAGCCTTCGAAAGGGACCTGGAGTAGTAAGCCACCGGGGCCTCCCGCCCGCTCTCTAACACGTGGCACAGGACCGCCCCCACCCCCACCGGGGACGCATCACATACCAGAACCACTGGCTTCCTAGGGTCAAAATGTGTCAGGACCGCATCTGAGGAGAGGAGTGATTTTAGTTCTCGGAAGGCCCTCTCCTGTTTGTCCCCCCACCGCCAAACCGCGTCCTTTTTTAACAAAGCGTGCAGTGGCTCCGCAACCGATGCCTTCCTAGGCAGGAACGAGTGATAGAAGTTAAGGAGCCCCAGGAACGACTGCAGCTCCGGTTTTGCGGTGGGGCGAGGGGCATTCTGTACGGCTGCAACCTTGGACTCTGAGGGCCTGATCCCCTCTGGGGTTACTTTGAACCCTAGGAACTCAACCTCCCTCGCAAAAAACACACACTTGTCCTTCCTTAGTCGAAGCCCCGCTCTCTCGAAAACTGAGAGGACCCCATCTAGTCTTTTAGCTAGTTCTACCTCGCTCCCCGCTGTTATCAGCACATCGTCGAAGTATGGTAGAACTCCTGGAAGCCCCTTTAAAAGGCGTTCCACGAGGGATTGGAAGATCCCGGGGGCCGAGTTCACGCCGAACTGAAGGCGCGTTACCTTAAATGCCCCCTTATGCGTTACTATGGTCTGCGCAGCGGCAGCGGCTGGGGTCACTGAAAGTTGCTGATAGGCCTGGGCTAGGTCTAACTTGGCGAAACACCTCCCCCCATGGAGTGTGGCCAGCAGGTGGCTGACCACGGGCACTGGGTATGCATTTGGCCTAATGGCCTTGTTGATCGTACATTTATAGTCTGCACAAATCCTGACCTCCCCGTTTGATTTAAGGGCCGTAACAATCGGCGTCTCCCACTCTGCCGAATCAACTGGAACCAAAATCCCCTGCCCCACCAATTTGTCCAGTTCCGCCTCGATCTTGTCCTTGAGTGCGAAAGGCACCCTCCTCGGCTTAAGGCGGATGGGCCGGATTTCTGGGTCCAACTCGAATGAAACTGGGGGCCCCCTGTAAGTCCCGAGCCCCTTTTTAAAAACGTCCGGGTGCGCATTGCAAACGTCCTGCATTGGGTCAGTCTCTATGGCATGGATGCCGGACAGTTCTATTCCCAGGGGAGCAAACCACTGCGTCCCTAGGAGGCAACACTTCCCCCCCTTGAGGACCACTAGGGGCAGCCTTTCAGAGAAATTCTTGAACTTCACCTTGAATTTCCCCACCCCCAACACTGGGATCCCGTTTCCCTGTACGTCCCGCAGATGGGACCGCATGGCCCGCAACTTGGGCCGCGCCCCTGGGGGGATGCGCAAGTACTCCCTCTGGGACAGTATGGAGTATGACGACCCTGAGTCTATCTCCATTTTCACGGGGCACCCCTGCAACTGTACCTCCACGTAGAATCGCCGGTGCTTCAGGGCCACGCGGTGCACGCCGTCCTCGCCGCGAATGGTGGACACCTTCCTGGAACCGGCCGCCTTCCGCTGGTGGTGCTGGGGGTGGCTGGAACTGCCTTTGCTCTCGGGTCGCCCGCGCCTGCAAACTCGGGCGATGTGCCCCTTTCGACCGCAATTGTGGCACTCGGCCTTGCGGAAGGGACACCTCGTGCGGTCGTGGGCCGCGCCACAGCCGTCGCAGCGGCGGTCCTGCCGCTCTCGGTCTTGCCGCCTCTCCCCGCGCTTCCTTACTCTCTGGACGCCGTCGTCCTCGCTGGTGTAGGAGTCCGCCGTTACGGACGAGTCGTCGGAGGTCTCTGGAGTGCCGGCGGGCGACCTAGGTGCCCGCCAGGCTGCCTTTGCTGGAGTCCGCCGTGCCGCTTGAACGGGGGACTTGGCCCGCTCGGACGCTGTGCTGCGGGCCTTGAACACCTTGACCCCGCTCCTGGCCGCCTCGGCCGCTTGCGCCTCTCGCAACACCTCATTGAACGAGAGGTGCTCGTCGCGGGTCATGAGCTTCCTTTGTAGCTCTTCGTCCCGCAGGCCGCACAGCAGACGGTCTCGCAGAGCCTGGTTCAGGTCGTCCCACTTGCAGTGCACGGCCGCCAGTCGGAGGGCCGCTGCGTAGTCGGACACGGACTCGCCTGAGCGCTGGTCCCGCCGGTGGAACGCGACCCGGGCCGGAAAAATCGACACGGGCGGCTGGAAATGTGCCCTCAGCAGCTCCAGGAGTTGGTCGATAGGCACTGCTTCAACCTTCTTTGGCGCCACCAAGTTCATGAGAATGCGCAGCGTGGCCGGTCCCACCTGGGCCAGGAAATGGGAGCGTATCAACGCGTCGTCGTCGACGCCGGCTGCTTCCATCGCGTGCCGAAACTGGCACTCGTAGAGCTCCCACTGGTCAGGCTCGCTGACGTCGAAATGGTACGTCTTGACTCTGGGATTCGCCATAATCCCACCCTCGTCGCCAATTTGGTGTCTTGCACGGAAGACAATGAAGGAGTCGCAAGGAGGACTAACACAGGTTTATTGGTTGATGATCAGAACGAACATGTGGTAATGGCGGAGATACATCACATTATATGCAGTAATGAAACAATGAAACACATTTGAATCTGGCTGCACGGTGGCTCATTGGCTGCCACCGTTGGGGGCGTCGTCTTGAGGCACGCCCCCCTCTTCTGTAGTTCTTCATGCGGAGAAGTTTCCCGCGGCTGTCCGTGATTTGGGGATTGAACCATGTGAGAATGAACGCTCGCACCCGCCCTTGATGGGCGGCTCGCTCGCGTTCCTTTAGCAGCTGTGATACATTGTGATATGGGGCTGGTTACATTCATTTACTTAAAGCAACAGTGTTCTTGCATACACAACAGTGGCATACATATGTAAATATTAAATTAAAATCACCCTTCCCTGTGGATTTCAGCACCCAAGGCCATTGGTCCTCAGGATTGTGAGATTAGTTAACCACCACCTAACACTTGGTATTGAGTCTCTGGCAGTATGGTTACTCTATTACCATAGCAGAATAACCTGGACAGACACGAGTGATAGATGGTACTTTTTCCTACCATGAATTTTCCTCACCTCTGTAGCTTTCAAATTAGCATGTTTTTTTTTAAATTTGTCATCAGAAAATAAACACAGGCTTAACTTACTAGTTTGTTTGATCAGATGCAAAACTTAGAGCAACTCATATCCACTAGAGGACATTTTGCTTCAAAATCTAATCTGTGCATGTTGTCTATTTTGACCCTCAGTGGAATTCCACTTAGCCATTGGGGAGCTACATTCATCAGCAAGCACCCACTGAACAGGCAGGAAAGTACAGGTACAGTGGAACCTCATACAACAATTGCCCCATATAGTAATGAAATCATATTACAATTAGGTTTTGGGGGGAAATGGCGTCCTGCATAACAATTTTCCCTTTGGAAAAACCGTGCAACAATTTTTCAATGGGAAAAACCACTTAGCGGGGAAAATGTTGTACGATACATCCCATAGGGAAAATCGCTATACAATGCATGCATCGTATAGCAATTGTTTCATACAACAACAAGCCCCGTGGAACGGATTAAAATCATTGTATGAGGTACGACTGTATATTAGACTTGGGAATCAGATCATTTTTGGAAGGTCTCAATGCTGCTGCTGCTGCCTCTGCTACTAGGGGTAAACAGTCACAAAATGTAGTGAAAACATTAAAGCATTCTCTAACAAGTTATTTCTGTGCCCATCTTGAAAGAACTTTGGTTACAATTTAAAAAGAAGAAGGATGAAGATGTTCATACCTAGTTTGAGGCAAGAGATGTCAGTCAATAAAACTCCCACAGTATGGAAACTTGGTTTTCTTGGATTACCACTGTATTCAGGCATTCTATGAAGAGGTTAAAACAACTGTCAGTAATGAGACATATTCAGGCATTCTAGGAAAGGATCGAATATATATGAATATCTCCCTGCAATAAGTAATCCTGAAAAACTGGTGTTCCAAAGTATTTTGGAATTCTTCATGGACAGAGACAATTCTTATATTTAGGTCTCCATAAGCCGAGAACTAGGAGGGGGAGGTGACAGCTAGCATTCACCTTTTATTTTAACCCCATTGTAGAATACCCATTTTTTTTTTCAGTTGTCTGTATCTCTCCTAATCTCTGAATCATTTCACTTTGACTGAATTCTGAACCTGTACAGATTAGTTTAGCTTGGGACCAGCCCAAATCTGGTGAACACCAGGGGTGACCAACTTTTTTACGCCACGGGCATGACCACACCTCCTGGACAGCTGAGGGGGCTGGACCACGCCCCCAAAAGTGGACATTGTCATAAATGACTGTCATAAATGCGCCCGAATCCATGTTTATGACAGCGCAGGCGTGTTTACGCATGCGCGGGTGCATTTTACTGCTGATGTAAATGTGTCCGCTTCCATTTCCGGGTGCAGCAGAGGAGGAGGAGGGCTGGAGGGCTGGATGGAATGGCATTGTGGGCCGGGGCCAGCCCACAGGCCATAGATTGGGAACCCATGGTGTACACCTTTAACAACAGCAATGCTGGAAGTGCAAGGACCCCTAGGAAATGTAGTTTTTCTTTTCCCCTGAATACTCTGTGTAGTGTCAAGAATCCAGGATAACCACATCTTTCTTAGGAGGGGGAGAGAGAGCAAACCACACTGTTATCTTTATGCATATACTGTATTATCATCAAGGGAGGGAGGACTGACAAAATGGATGACCTGCCATGAGAAGCAATATGAGTTCAAGCCTGAATTTGGACAAATCTGCACTCATCTTACATTGAGATGTGGCATTTTGATGTCAGAGAGTCAATGTTCAAAATAACCCCAGTCAAACTTTGCCTCCATTGCTCCTGAGAAGCTTTGCTGAGCTTCTAATTCTAACTAACTATAACTGACTGGCCAGACTACTAACCAGGTACAGATAAATTCAGCAGCAATGAAGTTACATCAAGAAGGGTTTTATTTATGAGGCACACAATGCAGGGTGACAGATTTTCCACAAAGGTGTTGGTCTTGTGAGAAGTGACTATTAAACAGGATCTTTTTGATGTTAAATGTTCCCAAACTACAGGTTTGCAATGAAGGATCTCAAGTGGCAACGTCTTGTATGCTTTCCATCCAGGTGAAACCTGTACTTAAAAGCAAGGCAATTATAGCATCTGTAGTGAGGAGCCACATAATAATGGTTTTTGTGCAAGGTGGGCCCAAGACAATTTGCTGCCTGAGACACAGATAAAATGTTACCTCTTGAACAAGAATAGCAGTCAAAACTTGCTTAAACACAGCACAATGTTTTCTACTGGACCTGGGGGTGGGGGCAGTGGTGGGCTCCAAAAAAATTTACTACCACACTCTGGGCGTGGTATGGTGGGTGTGGCCAGGGGGGAAGCCCTGTGTTGCACCCAAATTAGGACTGCTTTATTTCAAAACTTGGATGGGTGGGGCCAGCCAGAATTTATGTTACTGGTTCTGGTAAACTGGTGCGAACCTGCTGATGCCCACCACTGGGTGAGGGTTGCTGAAGTGGCACAGAACAAGCTGTGTATGCACCCTGTTCAGCTGTTCTCTGATTTCTCAGCTTCTGCTCTCTGAGGAAAAAAATCTTGCTTTGTTCTGTATCTGCCCTACCTATGTGCATAATTTGACTATGCTAAATCCTTCCTATTCTTTGTCTGTGTACTCTAAAGCCCAATGAAAGCCATACAACCTGCAAGGCCTGCGGTGGCTTAGTGATTAAGCTGCTGAACTTGACAACTGGAAGGCCAACAGGTCAGCATTTCGAGACCCGAGAGCTGCGCAATGGAGTGAGCTCCCATCTCTGCTTCAGTTCCAGCCAACCTAGCAGTTCGAAAGCAAGAAATCGCAGTTGCTCAAGTAGCTAAGATGCTTACTAGGAGACAGAAGGTCAGCAGTTCGATTCCCGAGTACTGCAGGATGGAATGAGCTCCCATCTTTGTCCCAGCTCCTGCCAATCTAGCAGTTCGAAAGCAAGAAATTGCAAGTAGATAAATAGGGACCACTTTGGTGGGAAGGTTACAGCATTCCGTGCACTCCAGTGTCTAGTCATGCCTGCCACATGACCACGGAAACATCTGCAGAAGCAGACAACGCTGGCTCTTCGGCTTTGAAACAGAGATTAGCACTAAACCCTAGAGTCGGATACGATTGGATTTCGAGCAAGGGAAACCTTTTCGTTTACTTTATAAATAGGTACCGCTTTGGCAGGAAAGGTGACAGAGTTCCATGTGCTCTAGCATCTGTCATGCCTGACACATTACCATGAAAATGCCTGCAGACACAGAGAGTGCTAGCTCTTTGGCTGTAAACTGAGATGAGCACCATCCCTAGAGTCGGACATGACTGGCTTTCAAGCATGGGAGACCTTTACCACTATATAGCCTGTGGAGGAGTGGCACATGGCACTCATAGTGTACTTTCCAGAGTCAAGCAAGGCTCATTTCCACAGCATCCCAAAGATGTGATTTAAATGTGTTTAGTGTTTGAGAACCAAGACAATAGAAACAGCCGAAAGCCTAGCTTAACGCATCTTTATTGCATGATGGTCAGAGGGAACATGTGGTAATGGCGGTCGAACAGCTCAATATATACAGTGGCTATACATTTGAATGTGGCTCCTCGGTAGCCCATTGGCTACTGTCTGCGTGACATCACTCTCCGTCACGCCCTTCTTGTCCAGGTGAGGTAGTGGCAGGAATCTTCCCGCGGCTGTAGGCATTTGGGGAATTGGAACCATGTGAGCTGGGCGCTCGCTATTGCCCCTAGTGGTCACTAGCTCGCGTCCACATGCAGAAGGTTACAGTGTTACAGTTGGTGATTGTTACATCCACTCATTCGAGTGTTACATTACTTAAAGGCACATTACTCCAAACACAACATCCCTCCCCCCTAGGATGAGACAAAGTCTCTCATCCAATATGGTTTATTGCAAAAGCGTTTTGGGCGCAAGGCTGGCTGGCTTGTCCCGGGGGCACTATCACTTCTGTGTTCTCTGGTCTCTTGTCCTGCAATGGGAGAGGGAGACTCGTTAGCGACTCGCCGTGGCTCTGCGGTTTTCGGGGTAGGGGTAAACTCCATTGTGGGAAAACCGGGGGCATTGGGGGCTAACGAAAAACCCCGCTTCTCGCTTGGACGGGTGGGGGACCACTCCGAAACACACACACACACCCCGGTTTTGTAACTCAAAATCAAAATCATCTTCTGGGATATCTGTGGGGGCATCCTCCAGGATATCTGTGGGGACAAACTTATTCCCTTCCCCCCTTGGTGGGGACCACTGCCCCCCTCTCCTCCCCTTGGGCTGAACAGGTGGGGGAGAACCCTAACGCTGAATCCTGTTTCGCGTTTTCCACGCTCCGGTTGCCGGAACTCGGCATCGGAGTTGGTCCGCGTGCCGCCTCCAGAGTAGACCTGTGCTGGTCTCTACGCAGTACGACACAGGACCCGTTTGCCCAATGACTACTCCCAGAACCCAGGCTGGCCCTGCGCTAACGTAGTTTCTGCAATGGACCGGGGCGCCTATTTCGAAACTCTTCGTGCCCGCTATCCCGATGTTCCTCCCAGTGTCTTCCACTCTCATGGGGTCTAGCCTTGTCAGTACTGTAGTCAGCTTTCTGCACATTAGGAGCTCTGCGGGCAAATAGCCTGACGCCAGGGGGTCACCCTATACCCCAGCAAAAATTGGCATAACTGTAGGTTCAAGTCCCTGGGGCCCATGCGCCTCAGCGCGTCCTTGGTGGTACGCACGAGGCGTTCTCCCTGGCCGTTCGTCGCCGGGTGAAAGGGCGCAGAGGTGATGTGCCGGATGGCATTAATGTCAATGAATGCCCTGAATTCAGCGGATGTGAAGCAACTTGTGTTATCGCTCACAAGTGTATCGGGTATGCCGAACGAACTGAACACCTTGAGCAATTGTTTAATGGTTGCGCCTGAGGAGGTGTTTGCAACTGGAATAACCTCTAACCACTTGGAATAAGCATCCACTATCAGGAGGAAAAGCGATCCTCTGAAAGGGCCCGCAAAATCAATGTGCACGCGGGACCACGGCCCCTTTGCCGCATCCCATTCCCTGTGCGGAAGTCGGGCCTCCTCAGGCCGGGAGCTTTGGCAACTCTCGCAAGTGCCCACCATGTGCTCGATATCAGCATCCAACTGGGGCCACCAGAAATAGCTCCTGGCCAGTGCCTTGGAGCGGACAATCCCTGGATGGCTGACGTGCAGCAGCTTGAGCACCCTTGCTCTCAGGGATTCAGGGACGACCACCCGCTGGCCCCACAGGAGGCAACCCCTCTCCATGGACAGTTCTAACCTCTTCCTAAAAAATGGAGCAAATTCCGCCGCTGGGGAGGACGTTGGCCACCCTTTCTGCACCCATGAACTAACCAGGGCCAACGTCTTGTCTCTGCCCGTCGCCTTGGCGATCTCCGCGGGCACTATGGGGGGTGAATCCAGGAACTCTATCATGAGCACTTGGTGGTCTTGTTCCACCTCACACACGGGGCTGCCCATGTGGGGCAGGGGTGACCTCGACAGGGCGTCCGCGTGGCTTATGTCCTTTCCAGGGCGATACACCAGCGCGTTCTGGTACGCTTTTAAAAAAATGGCCCACCTGAGCATTCTAGGGGATAGAATCTGCGGTGTGGGCTTGTCTGCGGTGAAAATGCCTAGCAGGGGCTTGTGGTCGGTCACGATGGTGAAGGGGCGGCCATAGAGGAAGTCGTGAAACTTCTTCGTCCCAGCAATTATCGCTAAGGCCTCCCTGTCTGTCTGTGCGTAGTTACGCTCTGCCTTAGACAGGGACCTGGAGTAGAACGCCACCGGGGCTTCCCGCCCGTTTTCCAACACATGGCACAGGACCGCCCCCACCACCACTGGAGACGCATCACATACCAGAAACACTGGTTTCTTGGGGTCAAAATGGGTTAATATGGCGTCTGAGGATAAGAGTTGTTTCAGCTCATTGAATGCCCTCTCCTGACTCTCGCCCCATCGCCACGCCTCGTCTTTTTTTAGCAATTTATGAAGCGGCTCCACTACCGACGCCTTCCTAGGCAGGAAGGAACGGTAGAAGTTTAAGAGCCCCAGGAATGACTGCAATTCTGGCTTGGAGGTGGGGGCGAGGAGCATTCTGAACGGCGGCCACCTTTGATTCGGAGGGTTTTATGCCAACAGGAGTTACCCGGAAACCCAGGAACTCTACCTCTTTTGCGAAGAAGACACATTTGTCTTTCCGCAGCCTCAAACCCGCCTTTTCAAATACCGTCAGTACTTTGTCTAGCCTCTCAGCCAATTCCGACTCACTCCCCCCCCGTTATCAATACGTCGTCAAAATATGGCAAGACCCCCTCCAGACCCTTCAAGAGACGTTCCACTAGTGATTGGAAGATGCCTGGCGCCGAGTTCATGCCAAACTGTAGGCGCGTCACCTGAAACGCCCCTTTGTGGGTGACTATCGTCTGCGCAGCAGCTGCGGTTACTGAGAGCTGCTGATAAGCCTGCGCCAGGTCAAGCTTCGCAAAACACTTTCCCCCATGTAACCTGGCCAACAGGTGGCTGACTACCGGCACCAGATACGCATTTGGGCGTATCACCTTATTAATGGTACATTTGTAATCAGCGCAAATTCGAACCTCCCCGTTGGCCTTAAGCGCTGTTACAATCGGAGTTTCCCACTCCGCGGAATCAACAGGAACAAGGATCCCCTGGCCCACCAATTTGTCCAGTTCCGCCTCTATTTTGTCCTTGAGTGCAAAAGGCACTCTTCGCGGTTTGAGTCTTATTGGGCGGACCTCCGGGTCCAGGTCTAACGCGACTGGGGGGCCCTTGAATTTTCCGAGTCCCTTCTTGAACACTTCGGGATGCGCGTTACACACCTCCTGTATTGGGTCAGTCCCAATGGTATGCACCCCCCCCCCAATGAACAAACCTAGGGGCTTAAACCATTGTGTCCCAAGGAGGCAACAGCCCCCCCTTGAGAACAACCAGGGGAAGTTCCGCGGCGTGTTGCTTGTCTTGGACCTTGAATTTTCCCACCCCCAACACCAGAATGCTATTTTCCTGTACGTCCCGCAGCGTAGACCTCAGTGCTTTGAGCTTGGGCCGCACGTTGGGGGAAATTCCCAAAAACTCTCTCTGGGAAATGATGGAATATGAGGAACCCGAGTCTATCTCCATCTTAACGGGGACCCCTTGCACCAGTACCTCTACAAAATAACGTGGGTGTCCTAAGGACACGCTGTGGACCGCCGTGTCATAGTCGCTGTCGTCGGAGATGCAGCCCATGCCATCCTGCTTCCTCGAGGGCCGGACGCCCTCCTGCTTCTTCGGTGAGTGGTCTGTTGAGCCTTTCCGGTCTTTGCGCCGCTGTCTTGGCTATGTGGCCTCAGCGCCCGCAGTTGTGGCACTCCGCCTTCCTGAACGAACACTTGCTGCGGTCATGGGACACCCCACAGCCGTCGCAACGCCGGCTGTCCTTCCGCACCTTCCGCACCTTCCGCACCTTCCGGATGTCCTCGTCCTCGCTGCTCTCCGTGGAGGAGTTTGGTGCCCGCCTGGCCGCTTGCACTGAGCCCTTGTCGGGTTGTGGGGGCCTTGTCCTGAACCCCTTAACCCCGGCCCTCGTGGCTTCTGCCGCCTGCGCCTCCTTCACGACCTCTTGCAACATCGGGGGCGGCTCTTTGTTCATCAGGTTTCGCTGGACCTCTTCGTCCCACAGGCCGCACAGCATGCGGTCCCTGAGGGCGATTTCCAGGTTCTCCCACTTGCATGGGCCGGCGGCCAAACGGAGGGCCGCTGCAAAGGCAGCCACAGACTCACCAGGCGCCTGGACTCTCTTCCAGAATGCGTCCCGAGCCGAAAACATTGAGACCGAGGGTTGGAAATGGTCCCGCATCGCTTTCAGGAGCTGCTTGACCGGCACTTCGCCCACCTTCCTTGGAGACACCAGGTCCACCAATACCTTCATGGCCGGGAACCCGAGCATCCGGATGAGGATGGCCATTTTCTTCCCCTCGTCCGAGATGTCGGACACCATCAGTGCGCTTTGGAAATCCATTTCGAACAGTTCCCATTCTTCCGGTTTGTTGATGTTGAAACCGGCCTGTGTTGTCTTGATTCCGTGGGGATCCATTATCCCACCTTCATCGCCAATTTAGTGTTTGAGAACCAAGACAATAGAAACAGCCGAAAGCCTGGCTTAACACATCTTTATTGCATGATGGTCAGGGGGAACATGTGGTAATGGCGGACGAACAGCTCAATATATACAGTGGCTATACATTTGAATGTGGCTCCTCAGTAGCCCATTGGCTACTGTCTGCGTGACGTCACTCTCCGTCATGCCCTTCTTGTCCAGGTGAGGTAGTGGCTAGAATCTTCCCGCGGCTGTAGGCATTTGGGGAATTGAAACCATGTGAGCTGGGCGCTCGCTATTGCCCCTAGTGGTCACTAGCTCGCGTCCTCATGCAGAAGGTTACAGTGTTACAGTTGGTGATTGTTACATCCACTCATTCGAGTGTTACATTACTTAAAGGCACATTACTCCAAACACAACAATGTGTCAAGGCCTTTTCAAATTGTAAGGGCACATGGGCAGGATTCATGGGACACTACAAAGTTACCGCGACCCTCTCTCTTTTGTCTCTCCTATGGCTCTTTGATGAGGGTGGTATTTGTTGGAAATGATCAGGCTGCTGTTCTCGTTTCTCTCCAAACCGGATATAATGAAGTACAACAATCTCCCCTTGCCAGAGTCACCTCAGTATTTCTCAGTAGTAGGGCACAAGGTTGAAGAGGGCAATAAGGATTAACAAGAAGCAAAACAGTCCAGATCAGGGATTCTCAACCTGTGGCCCACCGGACGGATGCAGCCCATGGCACCATTTCATGTGCCCCCCCCATCTTCACCACACCAGGAAGTGCCATGTGGTGGAGGAAGGGCAAAATGGCCATCCTGCCCCCAAAGAGGTCTGAGGGAACGTGACCCAGCCCCTGGCTTTAAAAGGTTGAGACCTCCTGGTCTAGATTTCATTTGACCCAGAACTTTTGAACCTGCTTTGTATACATGTGTGCATATGTTTGTATGTACACACACACATACAGTACATACACAAACAATCAAATGAAATTAGTAAAAGTTCTATCACCTTCTGCATCATTCTCTGGCCTCTCTGAAATTACAGCCTTACAAAACCAATAGATAAATTCTGTGGTATGAAATTTGAAAATAATTTGTTTAAGCTTTTGTTGCTGCTGCTGCTGCTGCTATGAATATCATTCAGTATAACATACCTTCTCCTTAGAATTTTTCACACCCTCCTTTTGGGGCACCCAACCCTAATACTTTTTAAAGAGTGTGCTTTTTCGCATGTGAAAATGCACGAGAGAACAGAGACAGCTATTGGCACGATGTCGATGAGAGCTGAGTTTCTGGGTAGGGTGAGGTGGGAGTCTGGTTTCCAGATAATTTGTTCCATAAATATTATAGCTGTGAGTCCAAAGGAAGTTAGTCACTTCTAACGCAGTAAGAAAAACATTATTATTATTTTTGCAGTGGCTTTTGCTAGTAGCAACATCATAATATGACATCACACCATGTTATCCTGACTGGTAAAAATAGAGACAAGACACGGGGAAGTTGTGGGAACCAGAAAGCCCATAGGTGAGGAGTGAGTGATTTTAACCATTGTCCCTGCTTCCCTGCCTGTAATTCCTGGGACTGACCTTCTAGGCAGATGCCACTCATCACCTCCATGTACTTTGGGCTGCTCCTGTTGGCAGGTATATGATGGCAGGAAGTGTTGTCTCACCTTGGAGTACAGTCTGTGAGAGTCAAAAGAGGATGTTTCCCTGAACTGGGCCATGACTTCCATTGTTAGCAAAATGGCTTGCATCGAGGCAAGTAGAAGGGCCTGCCCTCTTCAGTTGCCTCGCCCTGTTGCTCATAACTCTGTCAACCCTTTCAGTAGACTTGTGGAGTTATGTTTGGCCCAAAACAAGCTGCATCTGTTCCTTCTTTTCCTCCATCCCATTGCAAGATTTATCCACATGGAATGTAACTCATCACTCATTTCCTGCCTGGGTGGTTTATCTAGTAGTGGAACCTCACCTGTTACTAAAGCCCAAAAGCTACAATTACCACTGAGCCTTCAAAACAAAAATGTTATTTAACTTTTAACTCTTAATTTTCAACTGGGTCCCTAGAGGGTGGTTTTTAGCTTGTTAGGATTTTTAGTTAATGCTTTTAATCACTCAATCTATTTTAATTATTATGATATTTTTAGTGTATTAGAACCAAGACACAGGACACAGCCTCGGGCTGGGTTAACTCAGGTTTATTGCATGGTGGACAGAGGGAACATGAGGTAATGGCGGATCAATAGCTCTTTATATACAGTAGTAACACATTTGAACGTGGTTCCATGATAGCCCATTGGCTACTGTCTGCGTGACGTCATTGCTGGTCACGCCCTTCTTGTCCAGGTGTAGGTGGTGGCGGGAAAACTTCCCGCGCTGTTGCCTTTGATGAGTTTGGACCAAGAGAGCTTGGACGCTCGCTGCTGCCAGCTGGTGGTCATTAGCTCGCGTCCGATTACAGGGTTTATGTGATACAGCTGAAGGTTACATTGTTACCCGTTGGCAAGGTTACATTGGTTAAGATACATTGTTATCCATGTAGAAGATTACTCCATTAGAACACAACACTCCTCCCCCCTAGGATGAGACGAAGTCTCGAACTCAACACTCCCCCCCCCTAGGATGAGACGAAGTCTCTCAGCCAAGATGGCTTATTTCGAACACGCTGGGGTCTCGATGCGGGCTGCCTTTCCCCGGGTTTGCTACCTTCTCTTTGTCCCCTGTTTTCCTGTCCTGTAATTGGAGAGGGAGACTCGTTAGTGACTTGCCGCGGCTGCGCGGCGTTGTTGGGAGGTGTGTGCTTTATTAGGGAAGAACCGGGGGCACTGGGGGCTAACGAAAAACCCCTCTTCTCGCTTGGATGGGTGGGGGAACACTCCCGAAAACCCCCCCGGCTCGCAAAATCAAAATCAGAATTAAATTCGGGGGCAGCGGTCGCGAACTCCTCTCCCCCTTCCCCGGCCCCTGATAGAGCTGGTGTATCAAAAGGGTATGAGTCGGGGCCGCTGCTTTCCCCCCTTGTTTGGGACTGTTGTCCGTTGCTGTCTCCCCCTTGGGCTAAACGGGTGGGGGAGAACCCTAACGCTGAATCCTGTTGCTGAGCCCCACTGACCGGCCCCCCACTCACTCGGTGCCTAAGTTGGTCCGCGTGCCTCCTCCAGAGGAGACCGGTGCTAGTCTCGACCCGGTACGACACTGGCCCCGTCTGTTCCACAACCGTCCCTGGTACCCAGGCTGGACCTGCGCTGGCGTAGTTCCTGCAATGCACAGGGTCGCCGACGGCGAAACCTTTCGAGACTGCCAACCCTATGTTTTTTCCTTTGTCCTCGACTCTCGTCGGGTCTAGCCTGGACAGGATCGTGGTCAGTTTTCGCCGCATCAGCAGCTCTGCCGGCGAGTAACCTGACGCTAGGGGGGTCACCCTATACGCTAATAAAAACTGACATACTTGGTGATTTAGGTCCCCTGGGCCCATGCGCCGCAGCGCATCCTTTGTTGTACGCACCAGCCGTTCCACTTGGCCATTCGTGGCCGGGTGAAACGGCGCGGATGTGACATGCCGAATGGCGTTTGCCTCCATGAATGCCCTGAACTCAGCGGAGGTGAAACAACTAGCGTTATCGCTGACCAAAGTGTCGGGTAGACCGAACGTGGAAAAGACTCTCCTTAGCTGGCTAATTGTAGTGGCGGAGGACGTGCTCTTTACTGGGATAACCTCCAGCCACTTGGAGAACGCATCCACTACCAGGAGAAACATGGTTCCTCGGAACGGGCCAGCGAAGTCTACGTGCACCCTGGACCATGGCCCCCTTGCTGCGTCCCATTCCCTATGCGGGAGACGGGCCGCCTCCGGTCGGGAGCCCTGGCATGCCTCACAAGTGCCGACCATGTGCTCAATGTCCGCGTCCAGCTGTGGCCACCAGAAGTAACTCCGGGCCAGCGCCTTGGAACGGACGATGCCCGGGTGGCTTGCGTGCAGCAGTTCGAGTACCCTCGATCGCAGGGACGTAGGAACCACCACACGTTGACCCCACAAAAGGCACCCCCTCTCTAGGGACAACTCTATTTTTTTTCGAAAAAATGGGTCGAATTCCGTACCTGGGGATGACGCCGGCCACCCCTTCTGTAGCCATGAACTAACTTTCTCTAGCGTTCTGTCCTTGCCTGTCGCCCTAGCAATGTCGGCCGGTACTATTGGGGGTGAGTCTAAAACCTCTATTAACAAAACCTGGTGATCTCTCTCCGCCCTTTCCTTTTGGACGCCCGACAAGGGCAAAGGAGACCTCGAGAGTGCGTCTGCATGGCTGATCTCCTTCCCGGGCCGGTATTCCAACTCATGTTGGTATGCGTTGAGAAAGATAGCCCACCGCAGCATTCTTGGGGACAGGATCTGTGGCGTGGACTTATTTGCAGTGAAAATTCCTAACAGGGGCTTGTGGTCAGTCACGATTTTGAACGGCCGACCATACAGAAAATCGTGAAATTTTTTGGTTCCCGCTACTATCGCTAATGCCTCCCTGTCGGTCTGTGCGTAATTACGCTCTGCTTGGGACAGGGACCTTGAATAAAACGCTATCGGGGCCTCCCTTCCGTCGTCCAACACGTGGCAAAGCACCGCCCCCACCCCCACCGGGGATGCGTCGCAGACTAAGACCACTGGCCGTTTGGGGTCGAAATGCGTCAGGATTGCCTCAGATGTTAGGAGCTGCTTCAACTCTCTAAACGCCCTCTCTTGCTCGTCACCCCACATCCATGTTTCCTCTTTTTTTAGCACCCGATGGAGCGGCTCGGCCACGGACGCCTTCCGTGGAAGGAAGGTATGGTAAAAATTGAGGAGCCCCAGAAATGATTGTAGCTCGGTTTTGGATGTGGGGCGAGGGGCGTTCTTGATGGCGGCTACTTTGGCTTTGGACGGCTTAATACCCTCTGGCGTGACCCGAAACCCTAAAAACTCAACCTCAGTCTCGAAAAAGACGCATTTGTCTTTTCTCAGTCGCAGCCCCGCTTTCTCGAACACAGTCAGTACTTTATCCAATCTCTTTGCCAGTTCAGCCTCACTCCCCCCTGTTATCAACACGTCATCAAAATAAGGCAACACCCCCTCCAGCCCCTTCAGGAGGCGTTCCACAAGCGACTGAAAAAGGCCGGGTGCCGAGTTCACGCCGAACTGTAAACGCGACACCTGGAACGCCCCTTTGTGTGTGACTATCGTTTGTGCCGCGGCCGTGGCGGGAGTTACAGGGAGTTGCTGATAGGCTTGTGCCAAATCGAGTTTAGCGAAACACTTTCCCCCATTCAGCCTGGCCAGAAGGTGGCTGACCACCGGCACCGGGTATGCATTAGGGCGGATCGCCTTATTAATTGTACACTTATAATCAGCGCAAATGCGCACCTCCCCGTTAGCCTTCAGAGCGGTCACAATTGGAGTTTCCCACTCCGCGGAATCAACAGGAATAAGAATCCCCTGGCCCACCAGTTTGTCCAGTTCCGCCTCTATTTTGTCCTTTAATGCGAATGGCACCTTGCGCGGTTTGAGTCTTATTGGGCGGACCTCTGGGTCTAGGTCGAAGGCTACAGGGGGTCCCTTGAACTTTCCCAGTCCTTTTTCGAAAACGGCGGGATGCGCGTCGCACACCGCTTGTATTGGATCCACCCCCACTGTATGCACTCCCCCTATGAACAACCCTAGGGGCTGAAACCACTGCGTCCCTAGGAGGCTACAACTTCCCCCCTTAAGGACAACTAGGGGCAGTTCCGCAGAATGTCTCTTAAAACTGACCCGAAATTTCCCGACCCCCAACACCGGAATGCTGTTTCCCTGTATGTCTCGCAACGTGGACCTCAGCGTTTTAAGCTTGGGCCGCACGTGGGGGTCGATTTTCAAGAACTCTTTCTGGGGAATTATAGAGTAGGAGGACCCCGAGTCAATTTCCATCCTGATAGGGGCCCCTTGTACTAGTACCTCAACGAAGTAATGGGATTGTCCCGCGGACACGCTGAACACGGGGGCATCGACCTCGCTGTCGTCCGAGATGCGGCCCATGCCGTCCTGCTTCCTCGTGGTCTGGGCGCCATCTTTGGACCTCGCTGGACGGTCCGGTCTGGTCGAACGGTCTTGTGACTGCCTCCGGCCCTCCTTCCGCTTTCTGCATGCCTTGGCGATGTGCCCCCGGCGACCGCAGGTGTAACACTCAGCTTTTCTGAATGGGCACCTCGCGCGCTCATGGGCTGCTCCGCAACCATCGCAGCGGCGCCCTCCTTTTCGGACCTTCTGGACCTCCTCGCCGTCGCTGCCTTCTGTGGACGACTTCGAGGCTCGTCGGGTTGCGTGCACCGACTGCCCGGACCTTCCGTGCACCGAATTTTCCGCTTTTCCGGCTCTAGGACGCCACTCCCGCCACTGGTGCATTTCGTCCACTCCAGCATTCGTGGCTTCCGCGGCTTCCGCGGCCTCTACAACTTCAGCCAGCGTGGGTGGTGGCTCCTTGTTCATCAAGCTGCGCTGCACCTCCTTGTCCTTCAGGCCACACAGAACTCCGTCCCTGAGGGCCATCTCTAGGTTGTCCCATCTGCAGGGGACGGCGGCTATTCTCATGGCTGTTACGAATGCCTCAACCGACTCGTCCGGCGCTTGAACTCGCCTCCAAAACGCGCTCCGAGCGGGAAACATTGCCCTCGAGGGTCGGAAACGCTCACGCAGCAGCTTCATAATGTCCTCGGCTTTGAAATCGCTCACCTTCTTCGGTGCAATGATGCCCACCAGCGTTCGCTTGGTTTCTATCCCAAGCATTCTGGTGAGGATGGCCCTCTTCCTCTCCTCGTCATCTTCTTTGACTTTGAGTTCCACCAGTGCCGCCTGGAAGTCCATCTCAAAAAGCTCCCAGTCTTGCGGTTTGGTGATGTTGAACCCGCTCTGTGCCCTGGCTCCTTGGGGATCCATCATCCCACCTTCGTCGCCAATTTAGTGTATTAGAACCAAGACACAGGACACAGCCTCGGGCTGGGTTAACTCAGGTTTATTGCATGGTAGACAGAGGGAACATGAGGTAATGGCGGATCAATAGCTCTTTATATACAGTAGTAACACATTTGAACGTGGTTCCATGATAGCCCATTGGCTACTGTCTGCGTGACGTCATTGCTGGTCACGCCCTTCTTGTCCAGGTGTAGGTGGTGGCGGGAAAACTTCCCGCGCTGTTGCCTTTGATGAGTTTGGACCAAGAGAGCTTGGACGCTCGCTGCTGCCAGCTGGTGGTCATTAGCTCGCGTCCGATTACAGGGTTTATGTGATACAGCTGAAGGTTACATTGTTACCCGTTGGCAAGGTTACATTGGTTAAGATACATTGTTATCCATGTAGAAGATTACTCCATTAGAACACAACAATATTTTAATTGTTTTATGAGTTATTTATTGTGTTTTAACCCTAACCTACCAGCGTGTTTTGCGAATATTTGTTGTGGTTACATCTTTAAGCCTAAAACAATAAAGAGCACTAGCCTCAAAGACTAAGATATGTACAAGTTATTTGTAGGACATGTTCCTGACAATTCCTTGACTTCACTGTGACACACACGGACATGATATAGATGAATACATGTATTATAACTGTGCACAAAAGGCCTTTGATAGGGCTGCCATATTCCATTTCTTCTAACCCAGATACTTTGGGAAAATATGTAAATTTCAAAAAGTGTATTTGTTGGTGCAGATTGTTCATATTATGCAAATTAAGCACTTCAATTTTTGCCTTATTTTTAGGAAAATGGCCATTATCCTGTTGAGTAGCTATACTGGCATAATAAGAATGAGAGCAGTGGTAGCTTGCTACTAATAAAATAACCCCCTCCTTTGTTTTCAGGATGCATGCAACTTGCAAAGATGAGATCAGTGGAAGGACTTTTAATCAGTGGCAATCTTCTGCTGCCACTAACATTATTCCCAATGTGCAAAAGGATCCAATATATATTTTTGTCTTGAAATCATTTATTCAGTAAGCCCTGTCCTGATGGAAGTATTGTAGAATACAATGGGCTGAATGTTGAATTTGGGGACAGAGAGATGTTTATTCAAATCCCTGCTGAGTCACGAAGCATTTTCAGAATAACGTTGGGTGAGGGGCACCAAACAAAACCAACCATGTATGTTGCTGGGTCATATAAATAAATAAACAGGATTTTGACAACACACAGTTTTTTTGCCATCAGTTTTTACTAATGGATAAAAACAACCTCTTACCGATCTCTTAGAACAACACAGAAATGCTGTATACCTAATTTCCTGTGGAAATGTTGGGGGGGGGGGGACAAACTTCTATTTCTCTCACAATGGCAGTTTGATTATGTTATTGTAAATAGAAAATATCTCAGTTTAACTCTTTTTTTGTTGCTGTATTTGACTTTTTATACACACATACAAAAGCAAGTGTCTATCCGGCAATGCCACCTGTGTCTTGACCTGCATTGTGATTTTATTTCACTGTTCTGCTATATTGGGAATGAAATGCACAGCAGAGCTTGAATACATTTTCAGTAAATAAATTATGCCATGCCTCGGCCAGAAGAATCATTTACCATGCTGGCTGAGCGATTAGGGGGAGTTGCAGTCCAGGAGAGTAACTTCACCAATCTCTGCTTCATAATCAGTGCCGATATATCCATATCCTATGCACGTTTAATTTGGGATAACATAGAGTATATCTGAGTAAGCAGTTCAAGGAGCCTTACTGGGAAAAATATATCTAAAATTGGTCTCTTCTCTTTGTCTAAAAACTCCTTCCAGAAATTTAAGATTCACAGCAACTAGAAGCTCAGCAGCAACGAAAATAACGACAAGCAGGATCTTTTAATAATGTATACCCTACAATCTCACACCCAGTCACCTCCAAACCTTCTTTTCTTAGGACAGCACCTAGCTAAGCTCCTAGAAGCCTGTGGGAAATAAAGTAGGATTTCTGGTAAGCCGTAGAATCATGGTCATAGAGACCTGTGGCACTGGAAGGGACTGAAAGAGTCACTGAGGTCAGGAAAGCAGGAAATGCCAAAAGACGCATGATCTCAGAAATTGGCAAAGTTTTTTTTCCCCCTAGACGATGGTCCCCTATAATTCCCCAAACACCATTACTTGTTGTAGAATAATTGCTTTCTAATCAAACACTAGCACCTGTGCAAATAGGCTTTTGTAGAAGGATGTCAGCTGTATACAAAAAGAACAACAGTTTCCTTAACATTGTTAACATTTACCCCAGAAATGGGATGGCTTCACTCAGTGGCTCAACATAGGGGAAGCTTGTGTCTCCTAAATAGCTGGTCAAAGCATTAAGCCCAGTTCTATAAGGGCTAAATATTTTTTTTAACGAAAGTTTTGATAATGGACCAAGTGGCATCTATAGAGCTAAACAGGTGATATGGCAATTCTTTGAAACTGTTCATCCTATTTGTAGGGGTAAAAGATAGAGACCATTTCACTCAATTTCTTTGCAGGAAATATTCCAGTAATTTCTCAGAGGCAGTGTTTACCACTAGCCATGATTATAGCTTCATTCCTCCACATTGATTTCTGGTTGTTTTGAACTCCCAGTACAAGTGGCAACACCAAAAACTGCATTTGCTATCCTAGCCACCATTCTTTCTTCCACAATGACCTCTACTTAGTGCCATTCTAGGACAGCGGTGGTGAACCTCTGGCATGCATGCCAGAGGTGGCACTCGGAGCCCTCTCTGTGGGCACCCGTGCAGTCACCCCAGCACAGAGTTTGCCCCACCCCTCTGTCCAACAGCCCAATGGGAGTGCTTCTTCCCTCCCCCCAGCACAGAGTTCATCCCGCCTCTCTGCTCAGCAGCCCAATGGGAGCGTTTTCTTCCTCCCCTGTTGCTATGGTGGCACTTTGCAATAAATAAGTGAGTTTTGGGTTGCAATTTGGGCACTCAGTCTCTAAAAGGTTCTCCATCACTGTTCTAGGATACAGTGGTGGTGGCGGCGGGATGCTGGAAGTCACCAAGAAAGTGACAGAGATATTTTGGAAATAATTGTGCACAGTGGTGTTCTGTATCTTGGGGAGTAAGAAGATGTCAATATGCTTCTCATAAAAATGTCTTATGAGATATTTTGGCTTTTCCGTGTGCTGTCATTCTTCATGGTTCAGCACGTCCCCCAGGTCTTCCAAATGTTACATTTTGACATGTGTGTGGGAACTATAGATGTATTTTGATTCAGTAGTAGATATTAAAATGTAACCTCTTTCTTGTAATCCCTGTAGTAACTATAAAAGAAGGCTACTTTGCCAACATCTCTTCAAAAAAAAAAAAGATGGCACTACTTCTGGGCCATAATTTGCAAGTTTTTATTTCCTCATAGGTGGACTGCAGTAGCTTAGTGGTTAAGATGCTGAACTTGATGATTGGAAGGTCGGTGGGTCAGCAGTTCGAGACCTGAGTGCTGCATGATGGATTGAGCTCACATCTCTGCCCCACCTCTGCCAACCTAGCAGTTCAAAAGTAAGAAATTGCATGTAGATAAATAGGTACCACTTCAGTGGGAAGGTAAACAGCATTGCCTGCGCTCCAGCATCTGGTCATGCCTGCCACATGACCAAAAAAAATCTGCAGATGCAGACACTGCTGACTCTTTGGCTATAAATGGAAATGAGCACTGAACCTTAGAGTTGGGTATGACTGGCTTTCAAGCAAGGGCGACCTTTGCCTATTTCCTCATAACAAAGCTTTTCTGCCCCATTAGAATTTCTTCCACTTTTCTTTCTCAGCTTACAGGAACACTAAAACAGAGCCAAAGATGCTGCATCCTCCATCACTCTGGAGTTTAGCCGGCTGTTCAAACACCCTGATCTGAAAAAGTCTTTGTGGATGTGTTACTTTATGACATCTTCCCCGGGCTTTAACAAAACTGTGAGCAGCTGCAGGGAATACTGCTGGCTGTCCCAAAGTTGACTGTTCAATAAAAGACATCCCACACACATTCTCAGCCTGTTACTTAATGAGTTCCAAAAACAAACAAAGAGAGCCATGTGATCCTTCTTCGTCGTCTTCTGTCATATCTGAATCCGAATACCGGCGATCCTCATGGCAATCAGCCATGAAGACTGTCCTGAGAATATAATGCAGTGGCCTTTCATCTGCCTTCCACACCACAGCATGACACCCGTACCACTGATCCAGTGATGTAAGTCACTTTCTGGTCCTGAGCCCTTTTGGCACACAAAGTCTTCATCAGCCCCAGGCCAGTATTGATGAAGCTGCTACCCTCCATCAAGATGGATTCAAGTGGGATTTTATCCTCTTGGGGATCATCACCCTTCCCTGTGGACTTCACCACCCAAGGCCATTAATCCTCAGGGTGGTCAGGTTAGTTAACCACTGTCTGCCACTCGGTGTTGAGTCACTGGTAGTATGGGTAGTATGGTTTACTCTATTACCATAGTAGGATAACCTGACTTTCTAGCAGTTGGAAATGTGACAATCTGGTGATGTTCTTGCGTTTTAGTGATCCTTATACAAAACAAACATGGGAAAAGGCAATACTGTACCTTTACTAGGACTTTAAAAAACACTTCCATTACAATGAAATTGATCTTAAGGGAGGTTTGGTACTGGGAAGAATCACTGATTCTGAAAACCGCTGTGGCTGATACCATCATCCTAAGTTAAAGCAATGGAATTTCAGCTAAAAGACAATAGATTTAGACATATGCAATCATACTTACATATTGTGCATATGGCAGTTCTGAGATGAGAGAAAAATAAAATGCAGAAAGTATAGGCAAGATTAATTATGCTATTAACACTGGTCATTCACAGAATAATTGGACTAGGGATAGCTCATTATCTTATAGTGAATGGCAACTGTTAACAAACTAATTGTCACTGTCTATTCTTTCTGTATTTAATTTCCCTCTGACCTAACAACTTACTTTGCATTGGCACAAACAGAATGTTGTGTTTGTTTTTACTATTACCGTGTTTTCCCAAAAATAATACATACCCATAAAATAAGCCATAGCAGAATTTCTAAGCATTTACGCGATATAAGCCATACCCCGAAAATAAGACATAGCGATAGGCGTGGTGTGGCAAATGGGCTCTGCACATGCACAAAGGGTTCTGCGCATGCGCAGAGGGGTTCTACGTGTGCGCAAGGATGGACTTCCAGGTTTGGAAAGTTATGACGATGTTCCAGAAGAACATAATAAAAATAAGACATCCCCTGAAAATAAGCCATAGTGTGTTTTCTTGAGGAAAAATAAATATAAGACAGTGTCTTATTTTCGGGGAAACACGGTATGTGCTGCGGACATGTCCCATCCGGTTTATAGCTACTGTAAGAAGGCTTTCAAAGTATAGGAAATACTTAAAGAGTGGTGGTTTATCCTTTGTGGATAGAGGGCATCTCTGTGAGTTTCTTTGGCTGAGTGGGGACTTGAACCCAGGTCTCCTGATTTCACTCTATCTACTACACCATACACATATCAAAATAGATAAATGGATGGGAGGGAGAGAGTTCAAAATGAATCAGAATAACCCACCACATGTATAAAGAAGTACCGTATTTTTCGCCGTATAAGACGCTCCGGCATATAAGACGCACCCAATTTTAAAGGAGGAAAATCTAGAAAAAAAAGATTCTGAACCAAATACTGTACTAAAAGGGAAGAAAAAAAACACATCTTTTCAGAAACCCCACATGTCCAGGTACAATAAAGCCACCACAAAAATACTCAAAGTCAAAAACTACCTGCCCTAGTCAACCTCCAAGAGGAACAAAGGGCCGGGAGGGCACGATGCTTCGCAGCAGCGGCGTCTTCGGAGCCTCCCGGGCCACGGAAGGCTCCCTTTATCTCCCCGCCGATGGTGGGGGCGGGGAGAGCGCGGCTGCGGCAGCGTCTTCGGAGCCTCCCGGGCCACGGAAGGCTCCCTTTATCTCCCCGCCGATGGTGGGGGCGGGGAGAGCGCGGCTGCGGCAGCATCTTCGGAGCCTCCCGGGCCACGGAAGGCTCCCTTTATCTCCCCGCCGATGGTGGGGGCGGGGAGAGCGCGGCTGCGGCGGCGGCTTCGGAGCCTCCCGGGCCACGGAAGGCTCCCTTTATCTCCCCGCCGATGGTGGGGGCGGGGAGAGCGCGGCTGCGGCGGCGTCTTCGGAGCCTCCCGGGCCACTGAAGGCTCCCTTTATCTCCCCGCCGATGGTGGGGGCGGGGAGAGCGCGGCTGCGGCAGCGTCTTCGGCAGCGTCTTCGGAGCCTCCCGGGCCACGGAAGGCTCCCTTTATCTCCCCGCCGATGGTGGGGGCGGGGAGAGCGCAGCTGCGGCGGCGTCTTCGGAGCCTCCCGGGCCACGGAAGGCTCCCTTTATCTCGCCGCCGATGGTGGGGGCGGGGAGAGCGTGGCTGCGGCGGCGTCTTCGGAGCCTCCCGGGCCACGGAAGGCTCCCTTTATCTCCCCGCCGATGGTGGGGGCGGGGAGAGCGCGGCTGCGGCAGCGTCTTCGGAGCCTCCCGGGCCACGGAAGGCTCCCTTTATCTCCCCGCCGATGGTGGGGGCGGGGAGAGCGCGGCTGCGGCGGCGTCTTCGGAGCCTCCCGGGCCACGGAAGGCTCCCTTTATCTCCCCGCCGATGGTGGGGGCGGGGAGAGCGCGGCTGCGGCGGCGTCTTCGGAGCCTCCCGGGCCACGGAAGGCTCCCTTTATCTCCCCGCCGATGGTGGGGGCGGGGAGAGCGCGGCTGCGGCGGCGTCTTCGGAGCCTCCCGGGCCACGGAAGGCTCCCTTTATCTCCCCGCCGATGGTGGGGGCGGGGAGAGCGTGGCTGCAGCGGCGTCTTCGGAGCCTCCCGGGCCACAGAAGGCTCCCTTTATCTCCCCGCCGATGGTGGGGGCGGGGAGAGCGCGGCTGCGGCGGCGTCTTCGGAGCCTCCCGGGCCACGGAAGGCTCCCTTTATCTCCCCGCCGATGGTGGGGGTGGGGAGAGCGCGGCTGCGGCAGCGTCTTCGGAGCCTCCTGGGCCACGGAAGGCTCCCTTTATCTCCCCGCCGATGGTGGGGGCGGGGAGAGCGCGGCTGCCATATATTTGCCGTATAAGACGCACCAACTTTTCCCCCCCAGTTTTGGGGAAGAAAAAGTGCGTCTTATACGGCGAAAAATACGGTAGCTTCAATTTATGAAGGCTTAAGATGTTAAAAAATGTATTAGGCATTTAAAGAGTCACCTGTTAGGATTTTAATGCAATGTAACTTCTTGAGGTGAATTCCCTCAAGTTAAAAAATCACCCTAGGGATTTGTGGCAACTCAGTCACACAAACTGGCACAGAACTTGAAATTTCAATTCCTGTGTTGTTGTGGTTTTTTTTAAAAGCAACTTGTTCTGAAAGTTACACCGTTTGAGTTAATGCTTATGACCAGAGCTAATCAGGTTTTGCCCGGTTTCCTGCAACCAATAAACATGGCTACCCCCTCTGGAAACTTTTTAAACAAAAAAGAGGGTACTTCTTGTAAAACTATGGCAACAATTAAACTTCCATCCTTTCAGTGGTGAGGGTTTTCTGCGATTAAGCGGAACTCCTCTTTTAGAAAGAGATAATATACATATCTTTGCACCCTTGGGTATGAGTGAAAGTGGCCCATAAATGCTATGAACCTGCTGGTGACTTCCAGCATTTCCACTCTGGGAATAAACTCTTGGTTGCCATTGCTATATATTTGGAGAGCACAGAACCCCCACCGGCCTTTAGGTACCATCCAGTGCATTCTCTCAGCTGTGATGAGTAAGAAGGAAATCTACCCATCTTTATTAGAGCGGTAAGTGCCCTGGAGGGTTTGGGGAATATAGTTCTCTCTCCCGCTCACCCTACCAACAGATCTGAACATGCATGCGAAGCAGAGCAACCCTGACTGGTAGGGAATTCATCGCTCTACTTCAAGGACAAAAGAATGGGCCATGTGCTTGAACAAGAAAACCAATCAGAGCTGCAAATGAAAAGAAGATGAGGTGTGAAGAAAGATGGGCAGGTGTCAGGCTGTCCCTACAGACCATTATTGGTCTGCATTGTGTTCTTCTTTAATTCCTGCTATTCAATTCCTGCCCAAATCGTAAGGCCACCTTTCTTGATCACGAGGTATGATTGCTATCCATTTTTTAAAGTAACAAGTGGGCAGGGGGTCTAATGACCATGGCTGCAACATACTTTCATTTGCATATAAACTTGTTCCCACCTGTCCTGTTAAATTAAAATAGGATCTGTAATAGCAACAAGAGTGTGCTGTGGAAGTTCATGACAATGGTGTCCCATACAACAAATGAGGGAAGCTTAGACAGGATCTGCAGCTATGAAGGTTGCACAGACTTTTTGAATTGTTCCTTCTCTTTTCACCTTCCAAATGGACCTTGCCTATTCAGGCTGCCAATATTGGTGGGATTTCAAAAGTAATACCCTCAATGACCTCTTTTTCCTCTGCAAGTTCCTTTACAGAGTTGTTAGATGTTGAACATAAATACCCTTGGGTGTGGCACAACACTAACAGTGCAGGCAGTAGCAGAGAGTGGCTTGAGCATTTTATCCCCTCTCTTTTTATGAACATAAGACAGCCCACAGACAGCTAGTTTCTAGCTGTTGGCTGATCTAGCTCTTCTGGCCTTCATTTTTCCCAGGTCTATTTGGAGATGTCAGGTATTGTTGACCACGGGACATTATAAATGTTAAACATTTGCTTTGTTAACATAACTTTAAAAAGTAACTTTTCTAGATCAGTACAAGATGACTAAAAATCACTACACACTGGTTTGGATGTGACAGTCCCTGTTGCATGATGTTGGCTATTAGAAGAAGTGGAAAGAAAAAATGATGACTCAAATAAAAGCAGCCAGGAGTGTGTTTTGGTAGAAGACCTTTTCCTCAACCTTGGGTGTGGTGGATGTATTGGATTAAAACTCACATTGTTTTCAACCAGCAGGATTTATTTTCTAACCTGTGCACCGAAAGATCTACTTCTAATGATTGTGTTATATGGTAAAGCCAGCATTCGTTAGGCAAATTAAAAGAAAAACAAGAGAAAAATAATTCTTCAAGAGTTCTGGAAACAAATGCCGTACCTGAATGTATTGTAAACAAAATCAGGATGGCCCTTTGCATAGGCAGTGTTCCATTGGGGAAGGAAGGAAGGATGGCTATATGATTAGCAAGGGCTTCCGCAAGTCATTTGCATGGAGGGGGACCACATAGTAATGTGTGAGTATCGTTTCCATAAGCAGCATGTGCTGCTACAGCACACCTGTGCATTATCCTTTTGTGTGCGTCGGTGGCTGTGCATGTGCATTGAACCTTAGTATCATGTTCACTGACATTTAGAAGCCTACACGCAGTGTGAGGAAGAGCCTCAAAACATAGATTTTGAGAGCACTAAAGGTACAAGAAAAGAGGCAACATAAACTCGAACAAATATTCAGATAGAGTGAGGAAAATTAAACAAAAAACATAAGGCAGGAGTAAACAAGCCAGATGAACAAACACAATACATAAGAAAGTACAGTATTAGCTAGTTTGTGT
Organism: Bradypodion ventrale; assembly: GCA_035047345.1. NCBI lineage: Eukaryota > Metazoa > Chordata > Lepidosauria > Squamata > Chamaeleonidae > Bradypodion > Bradypodion ventrale. The sequence continues at coordinate 128,320,841 of JAWDJE010000003.1, forward strand.
GATTGATTGATTCGATTTATATGCCGCCCACTCAGCATACGCCGACTCAGGGTGGCTCACCAGAATTTCACAGAAATCAACGATATACAAAGTAAATAGACAGCAATACAATATAAATATTAGCAGCAAACACAAAAATACAGTATATGATATACACAATAAGTATACCATATCGATGGAGCCTGGGGCTCAACGTCCTCAGTGGAGCCCAGGGCACAACGTCCACGGCAGAACCCGGGGCTCAAGGTCCTCGGTGGAGCCCAGGGCTCAACGTCCTCACTGACGTCTTTGGCTGCCTTGGAGCCCCGACGGCCCTTTAACCTCCTCAGGCATTGGTGTGACCGGAGGGGAGGAGATGCGGAGCTTTGTCTTCAGCCTCCTCGGAGCCCAAACAGCCCTTTAACTTCTTCCAGCATTGGTGTGGCCGGAGGGGAGGAGACCCGGAGCTCGGTCTTTGGCCGCCTCAGAGCCCCGGCGGCCCTTTAACCTGCAATGGTGTGGCCAGAGGGGAGGAGACACGGAGCTCGGTCTTTGGACACTTTGGAGCTCCGGTGGCCCTTTAACCTCCTCCTCTTGAAGGATGGAAGGCTGAGTCAACCATGATTGATTGATTGGAATGCATATTTACTTGTGTTGTTGTTCAGTCGCACAGTCGGTTCCGACCCTTTGCGACCCTATGGACCATTGTTCTCCAGGCGCCTCTGTCCTCCACCATCCCCCTCAGCCCTCCCAGCTCTGTGCCCATTGTGTCTACAATACCATCTAGCCATCTCATCCTTGGCCTCCCCCTTCTTCTTTTGCCCTCCACCTTTCCCAACATCAATGCCTTCTCAAGTGAATCCTCCCTTCTCATTTGATGTCCAAAGTATTTTAGCTTCATCTTTACTATTTGACCTTCCAATGAGCAGTCAGGGTTAATTTCTTCTAAGATTGACCTATTTGTTCTCCTCGCTGTCCAGGGGACTCTCAAAACCCTCCTCCAACACCACATTTCAAAGGCACCTATTCTTCTGCGTTCAGCCTTAACATATTTCATTTTCTGGCATCACCATTCTTATCATGAAGTTAACAACTTCACAAGAACTGTCAGAGAAAGAATCTAGAATGATTTCCTTTATCTCAAACCAAAAGTAGATTCGGGAAGGCTCTATGTAGAACCAAAAACACATTAATATTACAATGCAGTAATTGGAATAGTCTTAGGCTGTGGTTAGATGACTTTTTAAAAAAAAAACTGATTTCAAAAGGTTTTTTTTTTTAAAAAAAATGATTTACAGTCACATGGAATATGAATTGGTATTCACATCCATGACTAAAGTCTTGTAAATCTCCCTCCTTTCCCTTTCTACTCCTCCTCCTCTCCGCCGCCACCATAATTCCAAATCCCCCAACTTTCTATGCACTATCCAAAACAGTGTGCTCCCTCTCCCCTCATTTCCCCTTGCCTCTGCCAATGGGTTTACTTCTCTTCACTTTCTCATTGGATTTGGCTAAGGGAAACAGGAGGGGTGGGATGTCCTCCCATTCTGCATCTTTTGGCAATCTGATCCTTAGAACTAGCTACAAGCTAGACCACAAAGCTCCATCCCATGCTGAAGGACAATATATTGACCTTTTCTTCCTTGGACCACAACAACCCTGTGACCACTTTGATTGCATGTGTAGTTCTCCAAACTGCTTTTCTGCTTGGGAAGGACTTCCAGGGAACAAACTCACCCCACAATAATGTCATCTCCTATGGTATGCATGCAGGTGAGTATTCTGTGTGGGCAGTTTACAGATAATTAGCATCCCCCCCATAACATGCTGGGTGCTCATTTTACTGACCTCTTGAAGGATGGAAGGCTGAGTCAACCATGAATCCATCAGGATTGAACTCAAATCATGAGCAGAGTTTTGGCTGCTGTGCTTCAGCTTAACCACTGTGCTATAGCAGCTCTTTAAATGCTATTAATGTTAATGCTTCCAAGTGATTTTGTCAACTAAGTGCTAATTTGTATGGAAATGAAAGGGGGGGGGGATAAGACTGAACAGATATCTCCACATCTCTGTGCTGCTGTTATTGATCCCACACACACACACACTTCACACTCTGCTAACCAAGAAGAATGGCCAAAATTCCCCAATAATGACTATGTTTGATCAAGCCTGGAAGTTCTAGCAGAGGCTGAACTGCTCATGTTTTACTTTTTTGCTTTGTTACCAGCCACATTTTACATTACCTAATATAAAAGAACTGCTGCATTGTTTGAAAGTTGCTCTGTAGAAATACCCTGTTGGAATTGTGCATTGATGAAATGAAGAAACGTTGAGTTATGTGTATTCCACTGAGGATGTAGCTTATATTGAAAAATAAGATATCACCTGAAGACCTAATTTTGAAAGTCTGAATTCATTATCAATCTGTAGGTCAACAGACAAAACATTTCTGCCAACCCTCTCAGTTTGGCTTTCCTTATATTAGGCATGTCACTTAAGCCACACAATGCTATTTTTCTATTGTTTATCCCCAATATTTGGTACCCGGAGGTATACTACTACTTCCATAGAGGAAATTTCTGTTTCAGTTCTGATGGCAAAAGTCTGTTGCTCACACATTTAGGTTCTTTAGGTCAGGGATTCGCAACCTGCAGCCTGCGGGCCAGATACAGCCTGCGGTACCATTTCATGTGCCCCTCACCACCACCACTGCTTCCTCCACACCAGGAAGTGTCATGTGGTGGAGGAAGGGAAAGATGGCTGTCTAGATCCCCAAAGCATTCTAAGGGAGTATGACTCGGCCCCCAGCTTTTAAAGGTTGAGAATTCCTGCTTTAGGAAATACTCCCAGCTCAGCCATCTCTGCCCTTAGAACTGAAACAAAGCGAAGCAGCCTCCTTTCTGCAGTATACACCTGTTGGTTTTGTATCTCCACTCCCACCCCGCAAGGATGGCTGTTCCCAAGAAAGGAAAACAATTTGTTTTGTACTTTATGACTGCTTATGAAGACAGAATTGCCAAGGGCTGTCATTTCTCCCAAGACAGTGTTTTAACAATGATGTAAACGGCACAGGCGTAACCATGCTGCTTTGCTTCTGCGTTCTTAAAGAAAGAGGAATCAAACTTGCAAAACTAGAAAATAAAACAGCATTAAACCCACTATCCAAATATAAGCTACATCTTGTTAAGCCAGGGGTGCCCAACCTTTTCAAGCCGGGGGCTGGGTCACGCTCTCTCAGTCAGCTTCGCGGGCCAGACAGCCATTTTACCCTGCCTGTATGAAGGGGGTAACCACTTTGTCCCAACAGCTTCAAAGGGGTGGCCATTTTGTTTCTCAAATGCCCTTGGAGAGGTGGGGCCCACATAAAATGTTGCCAGGGGCTAGATCCGGCCCACAGGCTTTAGGTTGGAAACCCCTGTGTTAAGCTAGTCTGCCTGGGTGCCAGCCAAGAGAACAGGTTTACTGTTTCATTCTAACTTCCTCATTGCAGAATTGTGCCACATAGAGAGGCAGGTCTTGTAAAAGATGTAGGGTTGATTTACATGTGGGCCAAACTGAAGAAATATTGCCGCCTGAGGCTGAGCAAGAAGTCATGTCCATTCAGCCCCCGCCCAAGCAAAGAACATAGCAGCCAACATGTAAGACAGAAAATCCCACCACCAACTCTCTCCCTCCTGGCATTACATAACTAAAATTTCCTTTCTTTTTCACAATGTCCCAAACCTGTTGGCTGAAGCAGCTGCCTCACTCTGCCTAATGTTAGGGCTGACCCTTGTAAGCTCATTTTTCAACTATATCAATAGCACTTCCATAAAGGAAAATCATGTATTTTCCATAGCTATATTTATGACGGACTTTATCCTCTATAACATGAGTTCTCAACCTTTTTAAGCCAGGGGCCAGGTCACGCTCCTTCAGACAGCTTTGAGGGCTGGACAGCCATTTTGCCCTTCTTCCACCACAAGGCACTTCCAGGTATGGTGGAGGCAGTGGGGGGCTACATGAAATGGTGCCATGGGCCGCATCCAGCGCATGGGCCACAGGTTGAGAACCCCTGCTCTGCAACAAGCCCTTTGTAAGGCAATACCAACAAAAACAAACACCTCATACAAAGCATATTCATTCCCACCTTGTGTTACCAGTGGCAAACATGGACACTTACAACGAAACATAAACAAAAGTTGGTCATTATGGAGATGAGATGTCTGAGGAAGGCTGATTGAGTGACTAGAAGGGATGAAATCAGGAATGAGACTATAAGGGAAAGAATTGGAATAGAACCACTCTTAAATTGTATAGAGACAACAAATAGTTTGCCCATTTGGCGAGAATGGCTTGGAATTCCATACCTTACACGGCATATGTGGAAAGAAGAGAAGGACAAAGACCACGAGGCAGATTCAGAGAAAGGTGGAAAGATAACATCAAAGACATATTACATTAACACCAAAAAAAACATTGGTGGGGGCTGCTAGAAGTGCCAGAGCAAGAATCTTGTATCTCCCTCAACACCAAGAAGAAGAAGAAGGCGACAACAAGCACATCCACAATCAGCCATGGCCATAGCCAGGATTCTAGATGTGGGTGGGCAAATATTTTTTCAGGATGAGCAACGAAGCTTCTTTTCAATGCATTCCTATGGGAAACCATGCTTTGCCATAGTGGGCAAAGTATTAACTCAGGGTGGTCCAAGCCCACCCTGGCTACCCTCTGGCTACGGCCCTGTTATCAGCAAGCCCTCGAACCCTGACCACTGCTCCTTTTCTTCCTCCACTAGCTTCCTTCATTTTTGACCAACTCTGCTACTTTCACCTGAATTTTTCTGGCCATCTGGTAGTGGCCTTAATCTCTCCTGGCCTTTTTTCCCCCCCTTGCCTCCATGGACCCACAGCCTGGTTTTGCTTCCCTTACCCACAACTTTCTTTCAGCTACTTTGCAAATGAGGCAAAACCACCACCACAACAACAACCCTAGTCTTTGATTTCAAGCAGTTAGGTAATTGCTTCGTACCTGCAGGCGGAAAGAGGAACCAGGGGAGTGTTTGTGTGGGGGGTGAGGGGTGGGGGGGGGGAGAGATGCTTGATGTGTGTTTCTGCACAGGGCTACCCAAGCATACCTGCCAGGCTCTGCTGATGGGAAGAACTGTTTTATTTGCCTCCAGCTGAGCCACGCTGGACGCCCCCCCCCCCCTCTGCCCACAGCATTACTCCATTACCAGCCAAACAGGCAGCAACGCCAGCTTGCTGACACCAGGGTTAATTAAATCTATCTCTCCATCAATTCTTATTCAACTATTATCGATGGCCATTAGACCAGTGACAAAGTAACAAGAAAACAGTGTGGGATTATTTTAACCCTTACCATGCCAGAGGATTTAAGCAAGCTGGCATTCCTTTCAAAGACACTGTAAAATTGCCACTACAGTATTATTTTTTATTAGTGCTATGGTTTCCAGGCTATGTGAAGCCTTGGTTGGGAGAGGAAAGAGGCATTCTTGATTAAGAACAAAGACTGTGATATAAAAATGATATGTAAGCCAGAACCTGGGAAAGGCAAGAATCTGTATTGCTGGTTGTCAAAGTGTTCTCCGTTAAAAATGAACAAAATCCCTAACCCCTATTATTATCCCTTAGAACTTTTAGAAATGTGGAACATAGAAATAGACAGAAATTTATATCAGAGTAAACAGTTCATTACGTACATTTTAGCTCTTTCTGCAACAATGCATTCTGGTTAGACCACATTTCGCTAAACAGCAGCCTATGACTGATAGTTATGGGAAGACAGAAAGGAAACTAGAAAATATGTGGTTTTGCTTTTATTTTATTATAACTGGCAACATTTTTATGGAGATTTGCTATAATAAATGGAAAGAGAGAAATGTTTGTATGCTCACACGTATGCATATCAGTCTCAGAAAACACAAACCTTTACCAACATTTGTGTTCAGTGTTTTAGTTTCCAGCAAGAAATCTTGCGCTCATAAGTGAAATTTGCCTTGTCTTCTGATGATTCAAGTTACAGAAGGGGTATAATAATTTTGTCTCAGAAATTATTCTGGGTTGAAAGGATCTTTGCTGGAGAAACTCCACTCAGGGAATGCCCAAAGGAAGCTCCTTTCATGTCTCCAAGATCTTTTCCCCCACCGAAGTGGTCGCTGTTTATCTACCTGCAATTTCTTGCTTTTGATCTGCTAGTTGGCAGGAGCTGGGACAGAAATGGGTACTCAATCCATCATGCAGTACCTGGGTCTCAAACTGTCAACTTGCCAGCCTTCCAGCTAACAAGGCGAGCTACTTAACCACTTAGCCACAGAAAGGATTGAGGATTGCTGTCATGCTTTCAGTCAGAGATGGAGGAAGTTACTTTTTGAATTAAAATTCCCAGAATATAGAACAGCTCATGGTGCCGGAGATATTCTGGAAACTGTAGTCCAAAAAAAGGACATATTCTCCTCTCTGCTTACAAGGGCAGTGCAGCAATACTTTTGGTGAATACTGAGTGAAAGGCTTGGAGTTTTTTGTACCAACATGCTTTCTTCTTCTTCTGTGTCTAGGTCAGACATGTAACTGCCAAAATGAAGCCACCTTTGGGGGATTCAATCTGTAGTTCCTTTTGCCTGACCTAGTGAGAGAAAGATTAGCTGGCACAACAAGGTTGCCGTTGCTGGGGGTACACCCTATTGCTGTTCAAAGACACCACAATCTTTGAGGAGGTTCCTTCTGTGTACCCAAACTTCCTTGTTGGTTAGCAACAGTGTACTGATGTTTCCAGAGCTATTTTCAGATGTTAGGATTTGATATGTAGTGGAGTGGATGAACAAAGGTAAGGGGCAGGTTATGGATGGAGAGGGGAGAAGCTTCACTTACAAAGCTGAGGCAGAGATACCCTTCATAAGCCACCCTTGGCTCCCCTGTCCGCCTCCTACTTTAAAGTTAGCAAAGATATGGCAGTGGAAACACTTAAAAGTGTCTCCGTGATCCATTGATAGGGTAGGGCTCCCAGGAAGAAAACTGCTGAAAGCATGTTTCACTACACATTTACAAGCATCACTGTCATACCTTGACTATGTGTAGTGATGATAATTAGTGTGTACCCAAGAACACTCAAATATTATATCATATTATTTAAAATTAAGGGTTCCAAACTGGAGCAAGCATCTGATGATACGCCCTTGGACCCACAAACGCAACAGGGATGAATCCTTAACTAATTAAGCCAGGTAAAAAGACCTGTGAACTTCAATTGGCTTTTTGACTTGGGTCATACTAACCTCTATTGTTTCAGTTGTGTAATTAATATATTATTAGTCTAGTTTCTTTGCTTTCCGGGAAACCTTGGCCAGGTAATCCCTTTGTCAACAGAAGCCAAGCTAATTTACTTCTGTTACCTATTAAACACGTCCGCAGGGTAATCTGCTGTTATTCAACAGTTAGCTATTTTTGTTAGTCTATGCTTTTTCTGCTTATAAAATTGGATGGGAAGGAAGCCGTAACTCATAACCCATGAAATCTATCTCATTCCTTCTCTCCGCTGGGTAAGGCTCATAGCAACAACTATGAATGTGCAAAAGTCTGCACAGCTTCCAGAATGAAGGGACTTGCATGTGTGTCCCTGACTCCACCTGGGTTGAAGGCCTACCTGCCTTTAGGCAGTTATGTCTGAATACTTCTTGTCTTTTGTATTATTCTTGCTGGTTGAATCAAACTCACCTTTTGCTTGACTCTGGCTTCGGAACTCCCTGCTTGGAAATAACTTTCTACTTTGCTTTTTTAAAATTTCTTGCCTTGAAAGTGTCTCTCTTTTTTGAGACTTCAATAGAGTGGTCTGTGCTACACAGCACAACAAAGAGCTTTCCCTCCCTGGAGAGAAAACCCGCTAAATCCTTAATCCAGTGGTGCAATTATCTCTACTCTTGTGACATTGCCCAGGATATATGAGTCACTCTCAGGTGGTGCTGAGTCACATCACACACTGCCGAGAGCATTTGGAGAGAGGATGCCACAGGGGTCAACTTGTGATGCGGTCATTGCCTGCACCCATGATGGTGAACCTTGGCACTCCAGATGTTCTTGGACTTCAATTCCCAGAAGCCCAACCCCCCGTGAATCCACACGAATGGGTTTGCTGAGATTCATCCAGCCCGCGCCACACCACTCTCGTTGCTCCTGGAAGCAGAAGTAAAACACGCCCGTACAGGCGCATTTTACTTCCGCTACCAGGAGTGATGAGGGTGACACAGGCCTGATGAATCGCAGCAAAACCATTTGTGTGGATTTACAGGGGCTTGGGCTTCTGGGAATTGAAGTCCAAGAACATCTGGAGTGCCAAGGTTCGCTATCACAGTCCTACGCCTCCACAATCAACTTCCAACCAATCAAAAGAGCGGATTTAGGTCCCATTTTAGAGTTCCTTGCCTCAAGAGGAAAGGGAGACCTACTCTTGAGGTGAAAGATGGAGTCTGAAAAGTGAAGGTTTCTGTGTTTTAACTCAAAGTTAGCTTCTTGGTGGCTCAGTGGATAAAAGCACTGTGCTTGGAGACCGAAAGGATGGGGTTCGTTTCCCTGAGAGCTGCACGATAGGCATACCCATCAAGCGCGGCTCCGCAAAATACGGGAAATTACTGCGCATGCATAGATGCGCACATTCAGTAACCCATTTGCACATGTGCACTCTGGCCGCATGTGTGCAGTAACCCGTTTGCATATGCATGCCATGGCCACACATGTGTACAGTAACCCGTTTGCACATACGTGCCATGGCCACGCATGCGCAGTAAGCCTTTTCCCCACTGTTCAAATATGGGACAGCGGTGGGAAAGGAGAAGAACGAGCGCAGAAAAACGGGAAATCCCGGCCAATATGGGATACTTGACAGGTATGATGATAAGGGACATGAAAGGAGCCTCATTCAGGCGTCCCCTGCAAAAATCTTTTCAACCCAGAATAAACCCTAACACGGAAAACAAACAAACTTGAAGTGATAGTAATCTTATTGAGGCCTGTGGCTGGGAAATACCGGTAAAAGGAGAAAGCAGATGGCGGTCCCACTCAGGATACTTTGCTAGCTCTCAACAACCATGTCTGTTAATGTGAAAAACATGTTAACTGATGGTTTACCATTATTTGATGGTTTAGCAGAATTAGAATTCTCTGGTGAGACCTGTGTTGATTGCTATTTGCAAGCAGACACCTTGTCAGCTAATCAAGGAAAGAAAGAAAAAATACTTGTCTCCCCTTCGGTAGACTAATAATCAGGAAAAAAAGAGAATGGAATAAATTTTAATTTCCCTGAGCAGTTTCTCAATTAGATCAATATTAGGCATTATATTCTGTTTCATTTTTCCTATGCAGAAGAACAAAGGCTATGCAGCTTTTAACCAGCCAGCTGGAGGTGAAGGCCACATTTTTACATTCCCCACACTGTGATTAACTGTTCGGGAATGGGTGGGGAGAACTGGGAAGGAGAGCCCAGGGCTACTGAAGGACAACTGTACTACATTCCTATATATTCTACCCCATCAGTGTCCCTGTTCACAACTTCGAAGATCAGTATCATTATATACTTAAAGTAAAACCCTGTTTTACGTACGCCTCATTTTATGTAAAAATCGTTTTGCGTAAGGAAATTCTGGGGCAATCACATCCATTTTATGTAAAAAAAATCATTTTATGTAACGGCTTTCCCTGGGTTTGCTTCATTTTACGTAAAAAAACATTTTACATAACAGTTTTCCCCAGAGTTCTTATGGGTTTGCTTTGTTTTACATAAAAAAACTATATTACGTAAAAAGCTACAGAACGGGATTTTTACCTAAAACAGGGTTTTACTGTACTTGGTTACTTGGTTGATCCATACTTCACATGTCTAGTTTGACGTGGCAGATCGAAGCATTGACTCCCATGAAATTTTAGTGGGCTCTCACCATCGGGAGGTCCTACTGCTATTGTAGCAGGGTTTGATGGTGCACGGGGGACTGAGGCCCATGTTTTCGATGCTCCATTAGCCATTTTAAATACGACAACACAGCTGGCTGGGCTCATGTCAAAGCTGGAAATGTTAGAAAAATGCACTGGTCAGGTGTATTGCCTGAGTACCCAACCCCACTTAACTGACCTGTGGTTTGGTGGAAAGATGAGAAGAAAAATGGTGGGGGTTTTTTGGTGGGGGTTGGTGGGGCGGGGAGCTGTCTAACACTCCCTGAGAGCTATATTCTGGCTCTGGTCCAGACTGTTTGGCTCCAATCCTGGAAATGTTATTTCTTTGCTCTCAACTTCCAGAATTTCCTACAACTCAGGCTCCACACCACCTAGGGGATTCTGAGAGCTGTTGTCAAAAAAAAGGAAGTTTTTGGTCGTGTACTGAAATGACAAACCAGACATGTTGTATGAATTGTGTGGTCATGCACAGCTTTTGATGGGGTAGCTGCAGCCTTCAGAACACCATCTTCTCCAGGCAGCGACTCTTTCGTGTCCAGATCAGACTTTGGACTGCCAAAATGAAACCACCTTCTTGGCCTTGTCATTGGCCATAATTAAATCTTCATTGGTACATGTTTCAGGTAGTAATCAACAGACCAGTGAACGAGTCAGATTCTGTACCTCTCCACGTGCACACAGCATGTTGTTATCCACCAGCAACCCCCATTTTAGCATGTTGGTCTTGCATTTAGGGACTAAGACTTTCAGGGTATTCAAGGTCTTCCAAGTGACATAGAGGTCAAGTTCCTCAGCCATATCCTCCTTTAATGTTGTTCCTTGTCCAGTGAGCTCCTTCCTCCATTTCTAAATTTGTTTTGCCCCGTGCACTCTTAAGAATGGTTGTTCTTGCCATATGGCTTGGCAATCTCCCAACTTAAGCAGGTAGCCTGTATGTGGGTTTGCCTTTATAAGCTGCACAGACACAGCTCCTGGTCAGGATATTTGCAACTTCACCTCACCCTGTATGAAACAGTCTCATCGTTCATGTGATCTACACCCTGATTCTTGTCATGACGGCTTCATGTCAGACTGGAAAGGAATCAGAGCTCAACATGAATGAAGAATAGGAATAAAATGCAGCTCTAAAGAAATGTTAAAAATTAACACAGGAGGACTCAGAAAACCTTTGCCCTGCTCTATTCCTATTCCCTTTCAGTTTATCTCTTTATTAGTACACACAGACTTTGCTGCCAGGTTGAAGGAAAATCATGTGATAACAGGAGGCTCTAATCAGCCGCCTTCCAACTAGGGAAGGTCCAAGCTAATGTGTCATTAGAAGCAGAGATCTCTTGAGAGAAAAACCAAGCTTGCTTCAGTCTGCATTTGGCAAAATTAGTCTGCTTTTGTTTTGCAATTGATCATTTGGATATACACACCCAAGAGTTAATTTTCATGTTTGATTTCTTGATCCATAGCTCTGAAAGATCATCTCTGGAGGCATTTTGTAAGACAAGAAAATCCACATTGTCTTAACCTGCCATCCACTCCTCTTTTTGATCAGCCCTGGAAAGAAGATTAGTATATATCAAGCCACAAACAGAACCAGATTTCTTTTTCTTTTACCTGGAAAAATATCTTGATTTTTGTTCCCCAGATTTTATTGGAATCCGGGAAGTAAATGACCAACAACTTGGAATGTCTTTTCTTTTATCCTACTTCCTTAACGTTCATTTTAAGCTGGGTGCAGCACTTCCTTCTCCAAAGTTTTTTTTTTAAAAAATAACAAAGTAATAGAGAGCTTAATTGCTGATGGGCTCTATTCTTTAGTAATCATTACAATAAAATAAAACAGGAATTAACCACACACAAAGACAGTAACTTCATTAGTTTGGGTATTGGCTTTCGTTTCCACAGTGAGAGCAGCTGTAATGAAGAGGCATGATGCACAGAGCTTTGCATATACAATGCTCTAGGATTTGATCAAGAATTCTAACTAAATAAGCACAGCAGGAAATGGAGTAGGAAAAGCCCTGTGACAGTGGCCTCCAGGCCTGTTTGGCTAGATTTGTTAAAATTAAGGAATTGTGATGGAGGGGAGGGTGGAGGTAAGGGCTAATTTGCTAACTTCCTCTCTCTGAAGAATGAGCTTCCAATGTTGTATGGTTAATATGAAAATGAGTTCTGTTTCTCCACCTAATTCCTAGGGGAGGCTGGTGAGTGTAAAACCACAACTAAATAAGCACTGTTAGATTGCTTTCAGCCCAGGAGATCTGCTGTGCTATAATAGCATGGATATGACATATTAGGACCAACGAGACAAGCTTCTGTGGGGGCCCCAGGCAGGGATGGTGGAGGAAAATGGAGCCAAGTGTAATTTGCATGGTTGCACTGCCAAAAGTTTTATTGGAGTAGAGAATTACTTGGGCTGTAGGCCACTTTCTCTACAGCAGCGGTCAAAGAAGTCTCTCTCACAAAAGTGGAGCAGCAAGTCAATTAATGGTAATTTTGTTTTCTTCTGCTGCTCAGGGATAGAGTCATAACTGTGCCTCAGCTTCTTAAGTCTTCTGAGGTTCTGCTCTGTACATACACACATTTTGGAGTCCAATACACTCGTGAAGCTCTTCTACACTAATAGAGTTTCTATTATTATTTCCACACAGACTGGAAAGGAGTAGAAAAGAAAGATTTCTTCTTCGAGTGCTGTATCCGATTCTAAATATTGGCTATCATTATGATCAACCATAAAGATTGTCTTGAGAAAATAATGTAATGGTCTTCCATTTGCCTTCCGCATAACAGCATGACACCCTTTCCACTGATACAGTTCTGCCAGTCACTTTCTGATCCTGAGCCCTTTTGGCACACAAAGTTCTCCTCAGCCCCAGGCCAGTATTGATGAAGTTGCTGCCCTTCATCAAGATGGATTCAAGTAGGATTTAATCCACTTGGAGACTATCATCCAAGCCTATGGCTTCATCCAAGTAGTCACACAGAATGGAACTGAAACAAAATGGGTTGATTCTACTTAGAAAGAAAGAAAGAAACCCTTGTCAGGAATCCAAAATATATGTGTAGGCATAAATCTGGGCAGGCTGGTTTGTGGTCACCAGGAAAAGGAGCAAACCAGCTTATCTCCAACCTGGATCAAACTTTGCGAAAACTGCCTGTCTTGTTGCACCTTGAGTAGTACAGCTGGTGCTCTACTCCTTGCTGCATACCTGCTCAAAATGGCATGATAGGCCAAATATTGGTCAAGAATAGAAGACTAGGGAGCGAGCCATAACACACACACGCGCACGTGCACACACACGCGCGCGCGCACACACACAGGGGATGGTTACCTTGGCCTTAAAGCCACCTTACAAACAAAAATAAAAACTCTTTCCTCCTCCAATGCTGAGAGTTGTCTCTCCACTTGGAGAAGCACATTAATTCCCTGAGACTTCACCTGTTGCTCTGAAACCTGGCAACCTTTGATGCCTTCTTATTGTGTCCCTCTCTTTACATGACTTGAGAACTGGACTAAGGTTTGTGCTGATGGATAAGGAGAAAGAGTAGAAACCTTCCAGCCCAATGAAGTCCAAAGGCACCCTTTGTCTAACTTTGGTCTCCAATATTAGCTACTGTTCACTATATATCCCATCTGAGCATGACGTACCCAGAAAAGTCTAGAGTAAAGAGCTCTGATCTACACATGGTGGTGGAATTCTGAGGTCAACAATACTACTTAAGATTGCAGGAGGGAAATCACATTTTTAATGTTCTATCATGTTAAGAAAATAAGTATTGCAGTTTTTTAAAATAATACGTCAAAAAGAATGTGATCACCTTATCAAGCTTCCTTTTTTAAAAAAATTTATTTTTATTATTTTTTCAAAAAAGAATAACAAAGCAGAAAAAATAAAGTAACAATACATTTCAAACAAATAAAATACAATTCAATACATAAAAAATAAAGCTCATCTTATTCATTATTTTAAACTGATCTAACAACTCCTTCTTCCTACCACACTATCTATCTCCCCATCATATTAGCTTTTACTTCCAAGAAGTAAAAAACATTTAAATCATAACCCTTCCATGTGCAGTGGTCCACTCCATTACCCCAGGATTCTATCGTCTCATCGACCCACCCACCCACCCCCACTTTTTAATAAATCAGGTCCATATTTGCAGATGGATACAGGTTAAAGTTACTGCATAGCAGAAGAAAATAAATGCTAGAAAAACTGAATTACGTGACTAGAATATGTTAAGTGGTTGGCCAAGGGCAAGGGGACAAATGAACTAAATTCTGCTGGTCACTCCATACAGAATGCAGAACTAGATTCCAACTAATTTTTTTTATCACCAGCATTTGCACACATCATGCCCAATTTGGCACACAGTACAGTACTTGCTTCTTCAAAATAAAATAAAATGCCAGATTTACTGATAGGAAGTCACTAATTACCTCATTTGTGACAAGAAGTCAATTTTCATTCTGAACCAGAGGTAACTCCACATTAGAAGAGGGAATTTCAGAGAGTTGGGTAACAAGATTGACATTTATTGGACTCAATTAAAAAATTTAAAAGGCACCTGTTTTACCTTTCCCTCCCTTCCTCTCTCTCTTCCTATCTATACCTATAAATCCAAGGGTTAGCCATTGGAACTTGCTATACGTTTCTGCACCCATCCATCCTATCCCATACCAAGCCTCCTGCACTTGCCTGAACCCGGTCCGGAAGCTACTGCAGGGTTGAGAAACGCGCCAGTGGGACAAGAGCCCTACGAACACAAACAAAGGGAAACAACTTCAATTCCAACGTTCTCCACGCCACGCCAAAACCAATCAGGCTGAGAGGCGTGAGCAAAAAGAACGTTGGGAAACGTGGCGCGGCCAATTAAAATCGAGCCCCAGAAAAAAACCGCCGCACGAACGCAAACCACAAATGCAAAACTACAAGTCTCAGCATCCTGCGCGCTGAGAGCACGCAGAATGCTGAGAAAGCCGGGGCGCAAAAAATAAAATTAAAAAATGCAACAGGAGCGCAAGTCCAGTGCAGACAGACGCAGTGCCTCACAGCCTCGCAAAACAAACACCCACAAAAATCCACTGTGAGACACCCGCCAATCTTCTTTCCCAGAGAAATGGGGAGAAGAGGGACTCCCTCTCCTCCATGCTACCCTGCTGAAGACACGGCGAGACCACCGCTGGCCACAAGAAAAGTTGAGCCGGGGTGGATACCCCCCCCCAAAAAAAACAGGCAGCAGTTTGTCAGGGGAAGCACCCTCTCTTGCGGATGACTGGCTGCTGCCTTTGTACTTCCAACAGAGGTAATACAAAAGCAGCAGCCAGCAATCCACAAGGAAGTGCACCACCCATTACCGATCGCTGTCTGCCGATCTCCGGTTAAGTAAGCCAGGAGGGAAAGGAGACAGAGAGGAGAGAATGATCGTCAGGCAGAGATAGCTCTTCTCTGCCTCCTTCTCCCCCAACCTACATAACAAACCTTACCAGCCAGTGGAATAACGGGCTGACTGCTGGCTCCTCCTTTCCCCCATTGCTGCATTGAAACCAAAATTCGAAGCAGCAATGGGGAAAAGAGAAACCAACAGGCAGCCCATTCTTCACGCAAACCTACACACCAACAACAAACACCAAAATTAATAAAAATTAATAAAACAAAAAATAAATAAATAATTTAAAAAACAATTAATAAATAAAAAAGTAAACCACAAAATACACAAACAAAAACATCCACAATACCACAAAAGCACAGACAAAACACCTAACTACAACATGAAAATACCTAACTCTAACAACACAACAACCACAAATAACACAAATAAACAACAACAAAATAACAAAAATAAACAACACCAGAAATAAACAAACCAATTGCACACATCAAAAGCCCAACCAAAACAAAAAAGAACAAACAGAAACACCTCCCAGCCCACCACCACAAAAACAAAACAAAGAAAAACCCCAGAAGAAAGAAAACCAGAGAACTCACCAGCACGTCCTCCCTCCACGAGATCCGAACAGAAATGAAGAAACAAAGACTACTTACCGGAAGAACCGGAAGAAGCCCCACCTAGAGGCCAGGAGAGAAAAAACATGTGAAACTAAAACAAAACCACTAACAGCCCCACCTGCAGGGCAGAATATTAAAAACAAGTGAAAAACAATAAAGCCCCAGAGGCCACAAGAGTAAAAACAAATCAAAAACATAACAATACATCAAAAGTTTACACAAATAACAAACATATGTTACATAAATAAAATAAAAAATTTATAGCATGCTCTGTTGAGTTTTAACTCAAAAACAACTCACCCCCACCCACCACCCACCCCAAAAAAAGCAAAACACAATTTAAAACAGCCCGGCATAGTAGGATATAATATCAAACCGTGTCAAATTTACAGTCTGAGAAGAACTCAAAATACCATGGTACTTTCTCTCTCAAAAGACAGGGGGGACCCCAAACCCCAATCTATATCTATAAAACAGAGGTGTAGTCTTGTATGTGCTCCAAAGGCTCCCGCACTCCTGGACCGATCCCACTGAAATTTGGCACATATGTACCTTGGGCTGGAGAGATCATCACTATGGGGGTCACAAGCCCCATGGGGGGTACACCCCCCAAATTTGGAAGCAATCCATCTATACAATGTGTGTGCTTCCCAGTGATATAATTGAGCTGATGTCATAGTCCCAGGTAGGTTGAGATTGTGACATCATCTGACTAGCTCAGCTGTAGCCCTCTGAGTTCAGCTGTAGTTTTCACAGTAGGTGGAAAGCAAATGGGGGGCCTGGTTGGGCTGGCACTGCGGTGGCGACGGAGGCCCTTGAGAGGGCTGGGAGGATGTGGGATCCATGGAGGAGGCTGCCCCCCTCCGGAAATAGCCACCCAACCTCCACGGCAGAGGCGGAGGCCATGGTGGGCGAAGCCAAGGAAGGAGGGAAGGTCCAAGGGCTCCTCAATGGCTGCATGCTGCTCTCTCAGCAGGTGGCCGGACACATGTATGGGAAGGATAAGGGTGGTAAGTGACTATTGACGGAGAAGCGGGACAGATGAGGGAAGAGAGAGACGGAGGAAGAGAGGCAGGGTTGACCCACATACACCCCCGAGGTTTCCAAGATGGAAAGGCTGGCCTATGTTAAAGAAATGAAAAACCCGAGCGAAGCCGGGCAATCAGCTAGTCAGTTATAAAACTTGCAGAAACTTTAAAAAAATACCGTATTTTCCGGCGTATAAAATGACTTTTTAACCCCGAAAAATCTGTGCCAAAGTCGGGGGTCATCTTATACACCGGGTACTTACCTGCAGCTTGCTTCATATGTCCGGCGGGGAGATAAAGAGAGCTGTCCCCGGCCCAGGAGGCCCCGAAGTCGCCGCCGCCACTGCAGCCGTGCTCTCCCCACCCCCTCCACCGGCGGGGAGATAAAGGGAGCCGTCCCCAGCCCGGGAGGCCCCAAAGCCGCCGTCGCCACCACAGCCGCGCTCTCCCCACCCCCTCCACCGGCAGGGAGATAAAGTGAGCTGTCCCCGGCCCGGGAGGCTCCGAAGACGCTGCCACTGCAGACACGCTCTCCCCGCCCCCTCCTCTGGTCGGGAGATAAAGGGAGCCATCCCCGGCCCGGGAGGCCCGGAAGACGCCGCTGTTGGAAGAAGGGTAGTCTTATACGGCGAGTATATTGGAAACTCTACAATTTAACTAGAAAAGTTGGGGGTCATCTTATACACCCAGTCGCCTTATATGCCGGAAAATACGGTACTCTGTGCTAAAGAGCTTTTCCTTTGCCTGTTGTCTTTGTAAACAGAGATGTGCCAAGAGGATATTCCAGACTTTTTTTCAGACAACAAATGAGTTATTACTTGCTGAGTATTCTATATTCCAATTTCTCACATCCAGTAAGAGTCCATTTTCTTCAATATCCTGAGTCTTAATCTTTTGACTTTTGACTTGCTCAGCTTCACGTTCTCATTCTGCCTTTGTCATTAATTCATGGTAAGAACCCATGGCAGGATACCATCAGAGTACGAATGCCAAAGGCCATTCTATTCGGACAGTATAATTGGTATTAATTATGTGGGAGGGAAAATGTTTAGAAATAGTTGAAATGGGAAAACACATCTATTTTTTATGAACCAGTTTAAAATGATTGAAATTTGTCAAGGGTGATATAGGATAGCAAACTGATAAAACATTGATGGTGCTCCATTAATATTTGAAGAGAGGCCATACATGTTTTGTGGCATCTTCGTTAAATCTCTAAGTGGAGTTGGATAACCTTGAAAGGTATATTTACACACTGCTAGTTATTTGTTTAGAACAGGAATTCTCAACCTGTGGCCCGTGAGCCAGATGCAGCCCACGGTGCTATTTCATGTAGCCCCCCACTGCCTCCGCCACACCAGGAAGTGCCATGTGGTGGAGGAAGGGCAAAATGGCCATCTGGCCCCCGAAGCTGTCTGAGGGAGCATGATCCGGCCCCCGGCTTTAAAAGGTTGAGAACTCCGGGTTTAGAAAGATAGGCAACACATTTCCCTAGCTTATATGTTGCTTCACAAAAAGTCCTGTTGGTGAAAGTGAAAATGGATTCCAACCCATAATCTGTATCTCAAAGCCTTTTTTAAAGTGTCTGCCAATAACGTTCTTTTCACAAAGGAATAAAACTTCAAACCTATAGCTGCTAAACCATACCTTTTCTCCACTGAGCCTGAAGCATATTTCTGCACAATATATTTTTGGTTTCTGAAAAGATAAAATAAACACAAGAATGTATTTTTCCATTTTTAAAAAAACCTTCATAATTATTGGTAGATGGCATTCCTGTCAAGTTTTGGATTTAGAAATAAGGGAAATTTCCTGGCAAGTAAGGGATACTTGACAGCTATGGTAGATGGTATAATGATAATGTAGATGAAACAAATGTAGTTGTGTGGGTTTAGTCCAAGCCTATTTGGATACCTAAAATGTAAAACAAATTGGTGCCACTTATTCCACATACACCAGCCAATGTATTATAGTAGAAGGAGTAAGATTAGGACTTGAGAGACCTGGGTTTGAATCTCATTTGGCAAAGCAAACTTAGTGGGAGGGGGTAACAATGTTAAACCATGACTTGAACATCTCGCATGTTTCAGAAACTCTATTGCTGTATGTGGGAAATGATGTGAGAGCTGACAACAACAACAGGAGCAGCAGCAACAGCAACAACAAAATCCCAACTCAGTTGACAGTTGGATTTTGTTCTTTTTTTGAAATATATATATATATATATATATATATATATATATATATATATATATATATATATATATAATTTTTTTCCAAACACACAACAACACCCACATTCTACCCTTGACAACAACAGACACAACAATAGACACCGAAAAATGCTGCAACAACAGAGACTCCTATTTTACTCTCATTTAACACCGAAACAAAACAAAACTAAATAAAATGAAGAGAAAATTGGAGGGGGACAGACAAAAGCGAGATAAAACAGAATAAAGTAAGATACAATAATAAAAATGGGAGGGGGGATCCAAAGAGAAAAAAGAAAAGATACCTTGAGACATAAAACATATATTAGGGGTTTCCAACTCCTCCCACAGTATCTTGTGAAACTCCCAATATACAGTACTGTATATGTTTTGTGTCTCAAGGTGTCTTTTCTTTTTTCTCTTCATTTTAATTGTCATATCTTACTTTATTCTATTTTATCTTGTTTTTGTATGCATACACACACACACACACACACACACTTACATTAACTATATTTTAGCGCTGTGCCATGAGATGGCTGTGCCAGATCAGAAGCAGGTTGGCCTGGTTCTCATGAAATCCTACTGTTGAAGTTGTGGAGCAAACCAGAGAGGTTACACAACTTTCCCCTTTAATGTGGTACTCAGCTCTCTTACTTGAATCATCTCTAGTATGCATCCTTGCCTAATTCTCGTGTTTTCTGCTTGTTGAGCTCTACGGTCTAAATCAGGAGTTCTCAACCTTTTAATGCTGGAAGCCGGGTCACACGCCCTCAGACAGCTTCAGAGACTGGATGCCCAATTTGCTCTTCCTCCACCACATGGCACTTTCTGGTGTGGTGGGGGCCACATGAAATGGTGCCATGGGCCCAGGGCTGCCATCCACTCTCGCGTCCAAAAATAGTGAAATAGTGTGTGGTTTTTGGGTTTTTTTAAAGTGAGTTTTCACCCAAAATGTGAGCAAATAGTGAGTAAATCCATAACAATTTTCACTTTTTTGGGCCGTATATCAGCTTTATCAATCAGCAGAAATGACGCAATAGTATTGTATCGCAATAGTATCCCAATAGTATTGTTATCAGTGTATGATTTTGGATTGGACACTCAGAAATAATAAACATGAAATCAATATAAGGCTTATGTCATTATGGACTTCTTGACTAGAAAAAAGAAGCCTAAAACAAATAATACTGACATACAGGCACATAAGAATTAAGAACTGGTAGATGTAATCAGTCTTACAATAAAATTGACAGGAAGTCATCAGTCTTGAAGGTAAATCTAACTGTGGGATTCTCCCCGTTTTCACCACGCCGTCGCTTCCCATGATTCTTGAAGAGTTTTTCAAGTAAGGAGGAGGTGCATTTCTTGACCTTCTTCCTCAGCGGCTCCGCCTGCTTTTTGTGAAAGTTTTCGGCCCGGGATCGCATGCTGCAAGCACCCTTGAGCATAACCTGAGCAATTTTTGCAGTTTTCAGATCGCCCATGGCCACAGCAGTTCTAAGCTTTTAGTTGGCTTCATCAATTAGGTTATCGGAAGCTTGTCTCTCCTGTTCTTTGGTTTCTTTCGTCTTCCTTAAATCTTCTTGCAATTTCCCTAGCTCCTTTCTTTCTTGAATTGGCGCTCTTCCCTCCTCTTCTTTCTTGCGCCGAATATTTTCCGCCGCCTCCTTTTTTCTTTGCTCTTCCTCTGCATCCTTGTGCTTGTCCTTTAAATAATCTACATATTTGCTGTGCATGCCAGCTGCCGCTTTAAGAAGCGTGTGTGTGATGGAGACCGCTTCAGCTTGTCCACCGAACTCCTTCATACCATCACGGATGTTCAGTCAGGCATTCAGGGTGTGCTCTTCCATTGCAGCTCGGTCTGCCGGAAGTTGGCTTCTCGATTCCGAAAATCCATGTTCCACATCCGAACTTCCATGAGCCACTGGTAGTATGGCTTTCATACTGTGCAAGCACAAACCCCAAATGTGTGGATTCACAGACATCTTGAAAAAGAAGACAAGACTATTTTGACGCAGAATGTGTCTAGTTTAGTTAAAAAAGTGAGAATAGTGAGTAATTTCATGGAATAGTGAGGATAGTGAGGGACCATTGAAAATAGTGATTAATAGTGAGAATAGTGAGTCAGTGGCAGCCCTGCATGGGCTGCATCCGGCCCATGGGCCGCAGGTTGAGAATCCCTAGTCTAAATGGTGCCAGCCTGTTTATTAGGAACAGAAGAAAAAAAAACAGTGCTAAAGCCTTGGGAGAACGGCAGAAATGGACAACTTGGTGACCTTCCAGGCATTGTTGAACTGAGTCTCCCATGATCCTTTGCCATTCCTATAGCTGACGAGGGCTGCCTGGTAGCATCTGGAAGACTAGATGTTGCCCATACCTATTTTCCTAAGTTCTCAGGCATGAGTTTTAGGGATTGGCATTCAAGATGAAGAGCATTTCCCCATCCAGTTATCAGAGCTTGGAAAACATATATATGTTTTTAAAGCTCTCAAAATCTGTCAGTCCAAATAGCCCATTTTGTAGCCAGATGGCTCCTTCTGCCTCAAAGCACTGGCTGGGCTGGCTGGACCTTTTAAGCTACTCCCCGTCAATAAGTTATTTTCATTTCAGCCCATCTCAGGAAACTGGAACTAAAATGGCACAAACACCAGGGTGATGTGTCTGTCAGTCATTAGGCCCTATGCTCTTCAGTGACATTTTAAGGACATTTAGATATAGTTCACAAAGCCCTCTGGATCATCCATTCTGTATGTTTGCTTGTTTTGTAGGTTTTTTTTTTAAAAAAATCTGCATTGCATGAACTTTGTTTTAAATGAAACTTTTAGAAATTCCTACCTCCAGAGAATTTCTTCCAGGAAATAGGGTGGTGGTAAGTCTTCTTTAATAATGTTCATAGGGTAAGGGACAGTTTTCTCTGCCTGGGGAATTACTCACAGTTCCATCAAGTGTACTGAGTGACATCTTTGCAGTAATGATTTATGGTGACATGAGGACATGATTATGGCATTATAGCCTGATAATGTAAATATTTTCTCTCTTTATCCCCCCCCCCCTCCCGAAATCTAATGAATAGGTCTGCGTCAAGAGAAAAACAGGATGAGTTTTAAAGTGACAGGAGAGAAAAGGCCAGGGGAAAAGAACATCCTACAGACGCCTAAGCGCACCAATGGGAAATCTCTCTTCAATCTGAAATTGCTGCCAATTATCATCCTGTCACTGAACCAAATCCTTATAGAGAAGGCAATGCAGGGACAGCTGCTACATATATAAACCCAACTTATCTAAATAGACTCAATGGAACAGGTGTAGATTAGATCCCACTCTGTGTCAAGAGGCCTAGCCCTCAATGTCCCAGGCACGTTCCTCCCCAAATCACTCCATCCCTTTCCATTTTCCTGTTCTTTGCTTCTGTTCTAGGGTAGCATAAGCAGCACACCTAAAAGTGTAGAAGGCCCTGATTCTCTTTGTACTTTGGCTTCCATTAGAGATGGGCCATGTGTGGTCCTCTGGAAGTGTTTGGATTTCAATTCCCAACAGACCTCACTGTTTGGTCAATGGTTACAAATGCTGGCAGCTGCCCTGCAAGAACATCCAGAAGGCTTCACTGTGCCCTAGCATGGTGAGTACTTTAAGGCAAAGCCAGTGTTCTCTCAGGTATATATATAGCAATAGCAGTTTCACTTATATACCACCCCATAGCGATTAGAGCACTCGCTGGGCAGTTCACAAGGTAATTCGCATTGTGCCCCCAACATGCTGGGTACTCATTTTACCAACCTTGGAAGGATGGGAGGCTGAGTCGACCTTGAGTCCCATCAGCAATGCTGGTTTACCTTGTAGGACTTTTCTGAGTACACAATTGCAGATGATAAATGTTCATTGTATGTGAATTTATAATGTTAAAATCTGGTATAAATCTATATATAAAAAAGAGAGATGTACGTTTGTATGTCCGGCATGCATTTCCACACATCCCGCCCAACACCCCCCACAAATCGGCACATACGTACCTTCAGTGTCAAGGTTCTGAAATTCTGAATCCCAGGGGAAATAGGGCATGGGCCCGCCAAATACGACAAAAAGAAAAAGACTACACATCCCAGAGGCCACTGCAGCCCGTCACGGCCAATCAGGGAGGCAGGGCAAAGATTAGGAGGGGTGGGGTGATGGTCACACGCCACACTGCAGGCGGCCACAGTGCACAACAACGCACCGGTGGACAAGCAGATGCCCCCGGATGGGCAGGCCACCAGTGGGTCCCCAGTGCTCCTGGCCAGAGGACACGGTCCAGGTGACCACGCAGATGTCCCAGCACCAGCGAACATGCAGGCACCCCCAAATGGGCAGACCACTGGCATAAACCCCTGGTGTACCTGGCCAGGGGTGTGGGACCGACACAGCAAGGATGCCGCACATGGCCACCATGCAAAGCTAAACGCAGGTGATGAAGCGGGTGCCCACAGAAGGACAGGCCACCGGCGGGGGCAGCACAAGCAGCATGACGCAGCCACCTAGACAGGCCGCCTGAGGCCAAAATGAATGGCCACTGCAAGTGGCCCAACCACCCTTGGAGGGACCACAACAGAGACCAGGACTGCCCCCACCACCACCACCCCAGAAGGTAGGAAAGGGTGCCCCACATGTGACCCAGCCAAAGCCGGGCACCCCTGCTAGTATCTAATAAAATAAAGGACAAATATCTTAGGTTGGTAGGGGTAGCATGTGTTCCCCAAGTGTTTCTCTGAGCCTCTGGGCTCCTGCCACTCAATTTGGTGGTGCAAAACAAAAACAAATTCATATCTGCCAAAAACAAGACACATAGTTTGGATTACACCTTTGTTTAAATTAGAACAGTGGTCCCAGAAGCATCCAGGAAATGTGATTCTGCTCTAAAACAATTAAATCAAGCAAGTGACCTCTGCCCCATTACTCCACAATTATATGCATGGAGGGATGTGTAAACTCATACAAAATGCAAAACTACTGCTGAAAAATATAATACACAGTTGTGAATAAAAAGAACTGATAGCAGCAAGTTAACAGCAGAAGGAATAGAGGAACTAACTTTAAGAGCTCATCAAAAGCAATCTAGCATTCTACAGTTCCCGAAAAGATAATAGTGGACTAGCACAAGGCAGATATCTCAAGGGACAGTCCCTAGATGGGAAACAAGAGTTTGCCCAAAGTTGTAATGTCCAGGCCATCTTTGTGGATGAATGAAGCCCATCGGTAAAAAGTGGGAACGGGCATTCCTTTTGTTTGAACTAGAAGGATTCAGCTAGAGGGGTTCTGAGAGGAATGAGAGATACCATGTGTATTGGTTACAAGAGAGAATTGTGAACGATTTTCTGCATCTCATGGTCCATAAGCCATACTGGATAGACTGCTTGACAGGGTTATTATAGGAGGCAGACTGCCTCTTGAGGTCTGTGTGCTTTTATACTTGCTGTTGTTGTTCATTCCTGTGGCTTTGTGTTAGAACAGGGGTTCCCAACCTTTTCAAGCCAGGGGGTCAGATCATGCTCTCAGTCAGCTTCGAGGGCTAGTCGGTCATTTTGCACTGCTTGCGTGATGGGGTGGTGGTGGCCATTTTGTCCCAACAGCTTTAAATGGGTAGCCATTTTATTTTTCAAATGCCCTTGGAGGGGTGGGGGCTACATGAAATGGGGCCCTGGGCCAGATCCAGCCCCCAGGCCTTAAGTTGAGAACCCCTGTGTTAGAAGAAACACCCGGTGCTAAAACAAACAGTTTGGGAAGATGCCACCTAGATGTGCTGTAATGGCATTGGGTCTATTTTTCCTAAGTGCAGCCCCCTCATATATATCTAACAACTGGCCTTCTCCCACCTGAAACATTTGTCATCTCTCCTGCACTCTTGCTAAATTTGCCATTAGGTGGGTTACCTAATATCTCATCCTGATGAAGAACACCTGCCATGCACCTATCTCAGCTGCACACAATCTGTGCTGATTTACACCCAGCTGTATGATGTATTTCTTATTTGTAGACATCCAGTGTTGATATACTAGCCATAACTGTTAGGAAACCCATGAGATCTTTTGGATGGCAGTTGGCGAGGGCACACTTGTGGGCCGGCTGGCTCTCTAGGTCTATTTTAAACATGATCAAAAGGTGCTCAGCTCTTGGGGGGGGGGGGGGAAATGCCACAAATCTGTAGTTCAGCAGTTCTTTTTCAACCTGCTCAAATGAGAGGGAAGTTTCTAAAAACAGCCAAGCAATTATAAATCTGAGTATACAGGTAAAATCCAAAACCTGAGCTGAATCATCTTGATCTGCTGAGAGTGTTGGAACAATATCCTGTGGACTACCTTGATTAATTTACAAAGAAATCCAAACAAAAGGTCCCAGGGCACTTTACAGGATAAGGAATCTACAGTGGCTGGGGTTTTCAAAGGCAGGAGATTCCTTAGTGAGAACCATTTATTGGAACAGTAAAAACTAACCTAGACTGGGGGATTTGGACCATGCTGAAAAATTCTTATCTTTTTTGCAGTCAGTGTTATATCTGGCCCTTATAAGCACCAGTCCCAGACAATGATGAACAAACAGCAACAGTCTTTATTTAACAGTCTATTAGAGATGAGCTAACAAGGTGTTCCAGATTCTGAGATGGCTATACAATCCTAGTGGAGTCAGTCCCTCCGGACTCTTACCCCTCCGGACTCTTACCTCCTTACTCTTACCTGGGCAATAACTAGCTACCATAGAAGTGTAGCATAAGGGAGGGACCCAGGCATCTTAGAGCTACCTGACTACCTATGCAAAGTAGGAAGTATAGATCCAGTCTGGCCCCACCCTTGTATACCCGTGGGGCTTATATAGTATCTCCTCAGCAGTGGCTCTTGGGTACAAAGTAGCGACCTGTTATGTATGCATATCAATGTACTGTAAAGCTATCAAGATAAAAATGTATCCATCACAATCACAATGTATCTCAGCTGAAAGGAACGCGAGCAAGCAACCCCTTGGGGCAGCTGCGAGCGTTCAGCCTCACATGGTTCACATTGCTCAATCACGGACAGCCGCGGGAAATGCCTCCGCATTCAGCAGAATGAAGATACTCGCATTCAGCAGAATGAAGATACTCGCATTCAGCAGGAAGAAGATACAACTGCGAGAGTAAGGCGTGCCTGGGCGAGGCCACGCCGACAGTAGCCAATGAGCTACCGTGCTGCAAGATTCAAATGTATAGTCCTCAGTATATAATGAGATGTACCACCACCATTACCCCCATGTTCCCCCCGGATCATCATGCAATAAACCTGTGTTAAGCCAACCACTTCGGCTGTTCATTGTCTTTGGTCCCATACACTAAACTGGCGACGAAGGTGGGATTTGGCAGCCCACGGGACCAAGACATGCGCCGGCTACGAGATCAAGAAGCCGGGAGATTTGGAGCTGTTCGAGATAGACTTCAATGGGGCGCTCGTCGAGCTCGAAGTCACGGACGAGGCCAAAAAGAGGGCCATTTTTGTCAGGCTGCTCGGGCACGAGACCAAGTGGACGTTGGTGGACCTGATCGCGCCGAGGAGGGTGAGCGACTTCAAAGCTAAGGAGCTCCTGGCAGTGCTACGCGCCCACCTCCGGCCCGCGATAGCAATATTCCCCGCTCGAAGCGCGTTTTGGAGGCGAGTCCAAGCGCCCGGGGAGTCGGTCGCCGATTTTGCAGCGGCCCTGCGACTGGCCGCCGGCCCATGTAAGTGGGAGAACCCAGAAGTCACCCTCCGGGACTGCCTGCTGTGCGGCCTGAGGGACACCGAGACTCAGCGCACGCTGATGAAACAAGAGTCGCCCCCCACACTACAAGAGGTCCTAGACGCGGCGCAGGCCGCGGAAGCCACGATGGCCGGGGTGCAGGAGCTCCAGGACTGGTGGCCGAAGACAGCCAAGGCTGAGAGCTCGGTGCGTGCAGCCCGGCGAGCCTCAAACTCGTCCGCGGAGAGCGGAGACGACGAGGACGTGCGGAAGGTCCAGAAGGAAGGCCGGCGTTGCGACGGCTGCGGCGCCACCCACGCCCGCGCCAAATGCCCCTTCAGGAAGGCCGAGTGCCATAACTGCGGCCGGCGCGGGCACATCGCCAAAGTCTGCAGAGAACGGCGCGAGACCAGGAGGAGTTCACCAGACCGCACCACGAGGCAGGACCGCACCGCGAGGCCCCCGGACGGCAACCCGACCACGAGGAAGCAGGACGGCGTGGGGCGCATCTCCGATGACAGCGAGGACGACGCCCCGGTGTCCAGCGTGTCCGTCGGACATCCCCGATACTTCGTTGAGGTAGTAATTCAAGGGGCCCCTGTTAGGATGGAGGTGGACTCGGGTTCTTCATACTCTATCATTTCTCAGGGGGAGTTCCTGAAAATCGCCCCCCACGTGCGGCCCAAGCTCAAAGCGTTGAGGGCCACACTGAAAGACGTGCAGGGGAACCGCATCCCAGTGTTGGGGGTTGGGAAATTCCAAGTCCGTTTTAAAAGACACGCCGCAACGCTCCCCCTAGTCGTCCTCAAGGGAGGTAACTGCAGCCTCCTCGGGACTCAATGGTTTCAACCCCTGGGTTTGTTCATCGGGGGGGTGCACGCCGTGGGAGTACACACCACCGGGACTGATCCAATACAGGACGTGTGCGACGCGCATCCCGAGGTCTTCAAAAAGGGACTTGGGAAATTCAAGGGCCCCCCAGTGACTTTTGACTTGGACCCTGAAATACGACCAATCAGGCTAAAACCACGCAGGGTGCCTTTTGCACTCAAGGACAAAATAGAGGCGGAACTGGACAAATTGGTGGGTCAGGGGATTCTTGTGCCCGTGGATTCTGCGGAGTGGGAAACTCCGATTGTAACAGCACTAAAGGCCAACGGGGAGGTCCGCATATGCGCTGATTACAAGTGCACCATCAATAAGGCAATTCGCCCTAATGCATATCCGGTGCCGGTAGTCAGCCACTTGCTGGCCAGGTTACACGGGGGGAGGTGTTTCGCAAAGCTTGACCTAGCCCAAGCCTACCAGCAGCTCCCGGTGGCCCCCGCCTCAGCTGCGGCACAAACCATAGTCACCCACAAAGGGGCGTTCCAGGTGACGCGCCTTCAGTTCGGCGTAAATTCGGCGCCCGGGATTTTCCAGTCACTCGTGGAACGCCTCCTAAAGGGATTAGAGGGAGTGTTACCCTACTTTGATGACGTATTGATAACGGGGGGGAGCCGGGCGGAATTGGCAAAGAGGTTGGGAAAGGTCCTAACAATATTCGAAAAGGCGGGGTTGAGGTTGCGGAAAGACAAATGCGTCTTCTTCGCGACCGAGGTAGAGTTCCTGGGTTTCCGAGTAACTCCTGAGGGTATACGGCCGTCCCAATCCAAGGTGGACGCCATCAAAAAGGCCCCTCGCCCCAAATCCAAGCCCGAGCTGCAGTCGTTCCTCGGACTGCTCAACTTCTACCACTCCTTCCTTCCGCGCAAGGCAGCCGTGGCGGAACCGCTACACAAGTTGTTGAAAAAGGACGAGGCATGGAAGTGGGGCGACGACCATGAGAGGGCATTTAACGACCTAAAACGACTCCTGGCGTCCGATGCCGTACTGACCCACTTCAACCCCAAACGCCCGGTGGTCCTGATATGCGATGCATCCCCAGTGGGAGTGGGGGCGGTGTTATGCCACGTGCTAGAAAACGGGAGGGAGGCCCCAATAGCGTTCTACTCCAGGTCCCTGTCCCAAGCAGAGAGAAACTATGCCCAGACAGACAGGGAAGCGTTAGCGATCATTGCGGGAACCAAAAAATTTCATGATTTTGTGTATGGCCGTCCCTTCACCATAGTGACCGACCATAAGCCCTTGCTAGGCATTTTCACCGCAGATAAGCCCACGCCACAAATCCTGTCCCCGAGAATGCTCAGGTGGGCCATTTTTCTCAACGCGTATCAGCACGCGTTGGTGTACCGGCCAGGGAAGGAGATCAGCCACGCGGACGCCCTGTCAAGGTCTCCCCTTCCCCAGGACTGCAACCACGTGGGCGAGGAAGAGCGAGACCACCAGGTCTTAATGATAGAGGTCCTAGACTCGCCCCCGGTAGTACCGGCCGACATCGCCAAAGCGACCGGCAAGGACAAAACGCTAGCGACAGTTAGCTCCTGGGTGCAGAAAGGGTGGCCGGTATCGTCCCCAGCAGCGGAATTCGACACATTTTTCAAGAAAAAGGTAGAATTGTCCCTAGAGAGGGGTTGCCTTTTGTGGGGACAGCGGGTAGTGATCCCCACGTCTCTCCGGCCGAGGGTGCTTAAACTGCTGCATGTCAGCCACCCGGGGATCGTCCGTTCCAAGGCACTGGCCCGTAGTTACTTTTGGTGGCCCCAGCTAGACGCCGACATCGAGCACATGGTCGGCACTTGCGAAGCGTGCCAGAGCTCAAGGCCAGAAGAGGCTCGTTTGCCACATAGAGAATGGGACGCAGCAAGGGGGCCCTGGTCCCGGGTACACGTAGATTTCGCTGGCCCGTTCAGAGGAGCGCTCTTCCTCCTTGTTGTGGATGCGTACTCCAAGTGGTTGGAGGTAATCCCAGTTTCGAGCACATCCTCGGCCACAACAATTAAGCATCTACGGAGGGTCTTTACCACGTTCGGTTTACCCGACACCCTCGTGAGTGACAACGCTAGTTGTTTCACGTCCACCGAGTTCAGGACGTTCATGGATCTCAACGCCATTCGGCACGTCACCTCCGCCCCTTTCCACCCGGCCACCAACGGCCAAGTAGAGCGCCTCGTGCGCACCACAAAAGACGCGCTGCGGCGCATGGGTCCCGGAGATCTAGAATTACAAGTGTGCCAGTTCCTGCTAAGGTACAGGGTCACCCCATTAGCGTCAGGGTACTCCCCCGCGGAGCTGTTAATGCGTAGGAAGCTGGCCACCGTAATCACCAGACTAGACCCCACCAGGGTAGAAGACAAAGGGCGGAACGTAGGGATAGAGCCCACCAAGAATTTCAGCGTAGGCACCCCCGTGCACTGCAGGAACTACGCCAGCGCAGGGCCAGCCTGGGTGCCGGGCGTTGTAATAGAACAAACCGGCCCCGTCTCGTACCGCGTGGAAACTAACACAGGCCTCCTGTGGAGGCAGCACGCGGATCAACTCAGGCGCAGGATTCACGGAGAGCAGGACGAAGACGAAAGTAGCCACGAATCAGCGTTAGGGTACTCCCCCACCCACTTAGCCCAAGGGGGAGAAAAAGGGGGCCAGGGGTCCCCACCAAGGGGGGAGGAAAGGGAATCGATCCTCAGAGATGTTTTGCGGGAATTTGCAGCAGAAAGGAAGAGCCCCGATCTCACACATATCCCTCGGAAGCTTCCCCAAAACGCAGATTCCCCAAGAAGTTTAGATTTTGATTTACAGTACCAGGGGGAGTTAGCGGAGTGGTCCCCCACCCGTCCTAGCGAGAAGAGGGGTTTCAGTTCAGCCCCTGGTACTTCCAGTCCCAGTAGCCCCTGTGAGTTAGAATGCAACATAGCGCCAATGTCCCGGAGACCGACACCCCCAAGACAGAAGGCGACGGCGAGTCCGCCCACCACAGTCGCAAGGTCACCTGAGCGGATAACAGAAGGCGGCAGAACCACGAGGGCATCCTCATCGGTTCCGCGGTTCACGATAAGAGGGTCCCCGGGGTCCGAGGGCAACAGGCAGGGGTTCACCTCCCAACTGTTCATTCCATTTCCGTCCCCCAGCGCAAAGCAGGCACAGACACCCCACAGAGCCGCTAACGAATCCCCATTCCCCGTTGCAGGACAAGCCTCCACGGAATCAGGGATCACAGGCTCCCCCGTACTAGGTCAGGCGCCCGCACGCCCCAAGCGTACGTGCAGCAAGCCACAATGGTTGCGGGACTTCGTCCCATCCTAGGGGGGAGGGGTGTTATGTATGCATATCAATGTACTGTAAAGCTATCAAGATAAAAATGTATCCATCACAATCACAATGTATCTCAGCTGAAAGGAACGCGAGCAAGCAACCCCTTGGGGCAGCTGCGAGCGTTCAGCCTCACATGGTTCACATTGCTCAATCACGGACAGCCGCGGGAAATGCCTCCGCATTCAGCAGAATGAAGATACTCGCATTCAGCAGAATGAAGATACTCGCATTCAGCAGGAAGAAGATACAACTGCGAGAGTAAGGCGTGCCTGGGCGAGGCCATGCCGACAGTAGCCAATGAGCTACCGTGCTGCAAGATTCAAATGTATAGTCCTCAGTATATAATGAGATGTACCACCACCATTACCCCCATGTTCCCCCCGGATCATCATGCAATAAACCTGTGTTAAGCCAACCACTTCGGCTGTTCATTGTCTTTGGTCCCATACACTAAACGACCCACCTGGACAAACGTAACTAACCAACCATAACAGGGAATATATGTAATTAATCAATTGAGAACAGGATCCAAAACTGTAACCAATCACAGTGGTTTAGCATAACAAGTGCACCCTTTTTGCAAGGGTTTCGCACCACTTTAGGCTTCTAATTAGAATGGCGGGAAACCACCATTTTCCTCTTGCAAGAGCACTCATTGCGCTACTTAAAATGTGCCTCAATACCCAACAGTCAGTTTTATCTCTCACCAAGGGTCACTGGAGCAATGGGATACACAGAAAGAGCCTCCTCAAAGAATGTAGTATTTTTGAACCACCATCGAGCATACCCTGGTAATGGTAATCTTCTGTTGCCAGCTAATCTCAACAGTGCAACTGAACAACAAAAATCTTTCTCACACTAGATCAGGCAAAAGGAACTGTAGAATAATCTCACCAAAAGGTCCCTTCATTTTGGCAGTTTCACGTCAGGCCTAGACACGGAAGAAGAAACTGGAGCAATCCTATCATTCCCACTGCAGGTGTTTATTTTCCCATGCCAAAGGTCCAGACATGTATTTGGATCCCTCTACCTTGCCCTCCTGTTTGCTAATTGACATGCCTGTGCTCACTCCCTTCCCCACCTTCTTTCATAGACATCATTCATGGGCCCACACCCTTTCCCTTTGTGTGTGTGTGTTAAAGTAAGTGATATAGTGAAACAGCAATGCACCCACCTAGTGTAGTGCACCTAAACCTCTGAGGTATCCTCTTTGTATCTAGAATTGTGCAGCATCAATTAGAGAAATATTTTGAAAAATAGACAAGATGTAACTAGAAGAAGAGGGTTCTCCACCATCTATTTTAATATCACAACCTACTACAGTATATACATCACAGGTTGTCAGCTCAGATCACACTGCCTACAGATCCACTTGGGTGCACACTAAAGGGATCGTAGGGAACACTCAATGAGATATGAAGCCCTAGCAGTATGCCAGAAAACGAGCACAGCAGCTTAAAAAGGGGTTGTGGTGGAGTGGCTTGTATAAAAACAAATATGGATGCCATAACTTTGATTGAAATCAAAGAACTCCAACTACCAGACTGTATACCTTGTCTGGACATGCTCTAAGCTTCTTCTTCTTCCGTGTCTTGGCCATACATGAAACTGCCAAAATGAAGGCACCTTTTGGTGAGTTCATTCAACAGTTCCTTTTGCCTGACCTAGGATGAGGAAGATTACCCAGCAACACAAGGTTACTGTTACCAGGTCCTTCAGTAGTTAGAGTGCACTGCAGAAAGCCCAATTAATCACATCCACATCTAATGTCAAAGGTGCTTATGAAGATTTCATCACATTTATTTCACTAATTATGAGCTTGAACTCTGCAGCTGTCTTGTTGTTTCATTAAAATTAAATCATATAAGGTTAAATGGGCTCTTTAAAGAGTAAAATAGAAGTGGAAAATTTCAAATACAGGGCAGAAGACTGGCATCCTTAAGCACAAGGAGGTTGAAACAGGCACTCCCTTTCAGCAGATACTGTAAGTCAGTAGCATGCCTCATATTTTTCATAAGCCACTTTGAGGAACTTTCTCTAGGAGGGAAAAAGCTAGATAAAAATTCAAGATGCATACTCATTCTTTTATATGTACTCCATAGACTTTGCTCTATTGAGGAAATTTTGATATTCCTATTAGTTGTCCAAATATGAGGTAGAAAAAAACAACAAAAGCACAGAAAACATGGAGAGATTAGCTCAGTCTCATCACTGTCTTGCTTTCCCCTACACAAACTAGTATTTATATGATAAAATAACTCAAAGCATGTAAAGTAGAAAAAGGTACAGTAAAACCCCGAGTTACAAAAAATAATAATCAGTTCCTTGGCCTTTTTTGTAACTTAATTTTTTTCGTAACTCGAGCCAGCCCCATAGGGAGGAATAGGAAAAAAACAAAAAATAATAATTTAAATGGAGCGATGTCCTTACCTTTGCCGCTGCTTCCTCCTGCTTCTCTAGAGTGGGAAACGTACTGTTGCTGCTGCTGCAGCAGCAGCAGCAGCTTCGCCACCCCTGGGAGGGTCGGGGGACCCAATCTGCACTGTTTCCGATGTCCCCCGACCTGCCCGGGCGCTGCTGCAAGGCAAAACCTGCAGCCGAGGAAGGAGTTTTCCCCAGCGTTTTGCCTTGCAACAGCGCCTGGGCAGGTTGGAGGATGCCAGAAACAGCCCGGATTGGGTCCCCCGGCCCTCACAGAGGCGGCAGGAGGGTGGAGAGCCCAAACTGGGTGGAAAAAACTCCGTCGTGATGGAATATTTTTCCTGCCCATTTTGGGCTCTCCACCCCCTGCTGCCTCTGTGAGGGTCAGTGGACTGGATCCAGACTGTTTCCGACATCCCCGACCTGCCTGGGTGCTGCTGCAAGGCAAAACCTGCAGCCGACAAAGAGGTCCCCCCCCAGCCTTTTGCCTTGCAGCACCACCCAGGAACCAGCCACCTCCACCGCTGCCATGGTAAGTCACTTCTTGAGACTTCCGGTAGTGGGGGCGGGTGGATTTTTATTGATCAAAATGGCAGCACCACCATTTTGATCCCTAAATATTTATTATTTTTATTATTTATTTATTTATTTAGATTTATATCCCGCCCTCTTGCTCCAGGGCAACTCAGGGCGGTGTACAACATATAAAAACATTACAATATAAAACCCCATTAAAAAACTACAATAAAAACTATTTATAAAACCACCCCATGTCTAAAAAGACCCACCCCTTCCCAATCATTGAAAGGACTTGTGTCAGGATTTTGTTGTATTTTGTAAACTGGGGAAATGTTGTAAATTGGGGCATGGATTTCAGCACAAAACCCTTTTGTAAGTCGAATCATTCATAACTTGAGGCATTCGTATGTCGGGGTTTTACTGTACTTTTACTTACAGTTACTATTTGTAGTTACAGTCAGGAGGATGAAAAAGAAAAGAAATTGGAATCTCCAGCACATGGAGTCTCCATGCTTGGTCAGAGGTCAGGGCGGAAGAAAGGATTATCAATGAAAACAAGAAAACAAGCAGCAGGAAGAGGTGGGACTTGTCTCAAATACCACAGGCAGGGAAAGATCTTTATCAATCAAGTTAGTGGCAAAGGACAAGCAGGTTGGGATGTAAATCTGCCTCCTACTAATAACCAGCATTAATGCATGCAAGACTTATTTTCCCAACATAGTCAGTATTTGCAAAGCTGGGAAACAGTTTATATTCCCTGCTGCTACCAGCTGCCGAGTATCAGTTCTTGCCTCTTCCTTGCAATGCTGGTTGATCCCCATGTACTGTTTTGTAGGCTTTTCCATCACCCTGTTACTCTTCAATAGAGTCATCTGTCTTGGGGGGGAAACTACCCAGGTTGTGGATTTGTGGAGTGATGCAAGGAGGAGGAGCTGCTGCTTCTTGCTGCCTGTTGAAGTTGATTTGCATCATAATCTCAACTAAAAGCCAAATAGATTTCGGAATCAGTAGAAAGTGAAGTGCTTTCTTTAATCGAATCACATGCCAGTATAGCTTGTGAAGATCTGCAAAGCAGAAAGAACTATTGAACCGCAAATCAGCCACCCATCTCTTTTCATTTGCTTTCTTTTAAAAATAAAAATAAAAACTTTTCCCATTTTGCTTCCTTCTACAAAAACACTGAAAAGGAGGAACAGCAGTGAGACACATTCATTGCTTCTCCATGCTCTGCATTTCTCAGTACTGGATCGCCATTGGTTATCTCTCCATTGTATCAAGCAAACCTCAAAGTTTTATATATATATATATATAGGGGGAAACCACTGACCAGGTGGACAACAGAACAATGTTGGAGGGGATACCTTTGAATAAATGTAGCGCCTGTTAAGTGACTGCCAGCCTGGCCCCCAATGAGGTCCAAAAATACAGGCTGTTATATGGATTCATATTATCAAATGAGGTGCAAGTCTCATTTACTGCCAGAAACATGCACCAACGAGGACTTAAATTTGGCCAACGATAAAGACCAGTTTGATTGAGACATGAAAAAAAAAGAAGAAACTGCAAGCCTTGTGCACAGCTAAAGACTCTTAACTGCCCATTCAAAACCAGTCCTTCTCCATACTCTGTATTACAACAGAGGTAGCTGGCAACAATATACTGGTCCTGGATAAATCCATTTCTCTCTCAGCTACAGTGGGGATTGCAGTTAAACTCAGAGGGAACAAGGAAGTCTCAGGGTGACTATCATTATCACTACTTCTTAGAAAATCCTGAGGCTTTGACCCTTGGTTCCACCAGTCCACTGTTATTAAATAGGGAACAGGAGTTTTCAAGTTGTCCATCAAGAAATAATGCTGAGCAGAAGACTGAGCGGGTATATAGGGGTAGAAACATATACTGCAAATGCTTCTTTGACTCTTTCATTATCCAATTCACACATTTCATAGGGTTGGTTTTTTGTTTTTTTTTTGGTGGGGTGGGGGACAGACATATAAGGGATGCAGTGATGCACTCCAATTTTTTACTACCACCTCTGTGGGCAAGGCCAAATCTGTGTGCGGGGCCAAATCTGTGGGCATGGCCAACACAATGGGATATGGAGGTGGGTGTGGCCAGCCAGGTGGGCATGGCCTGGGGGAATTTCTGCTACCGGTTCTCCCGAACAGGACAGAACCTGCTTCAGTGCATCACTTGGTGATGCAAAGAGAAACAGAGAACAAAAAGAAAGACAACAGCTTTGCCTCTTTGGACTTAATCTCTCCCCAATGTTGGTTCGGGAATTTGGCCGGCTTTTCCTGTAAGTCCATGGGCCTCTGTTAAAAAAGAAAGAAAGCCTCTGCTATGTGATCCAGGCAGAATGGGGAAACGTTACCCTGTTTTGGTCTGCTGGTCCCACCACCACCACCCAGCCAACATGAATAAAAGGGTTTCATGTAATTGTGGTCCAAAGGAAATAATAATAACATTGCTATAATCTGACTATAGGGACCTTGGTGGCTTAGTGGCAACGACACTGAACTTGACGACTGGAAGGTCAGCAGTTCGAGACCTGAGTGCTGCACAATGGAGTTGGCTCCCATCTCTGTCGCAGCTCTTGCCAACCTAGCAGTTCGAAAGCAAGAAATTGCAAGTACTGTAGATAAATAGGTAACACATGATCACAGAAATGTCTGCAGATGCAGACAGCACTGGCTCTTTGGCTATAAATGGAGATGAGCACCGAACCCTAGAGTCAGATATGACTGGCTTTTGAGCAAGGGCAACCTGTATTCTGAATATGGAAAGTCCAGTGTCCAGATAGAATCAGTCTAGACCAGTGTTGTACATGTAACTTTAATTATTGCTGTAATGTTGTGTAATTGTTATTATGGGATCGGGGTGATCCTCCATTTTGACTTCTTCTTGGTACTGAACTATCGCAGGACTTGCGTTCCCGCCCTTTATTAACAAGACACACAAAGTCTTCACTCAGGTCCAGTAACCCCACAATCACCCCAACTCCTTTCCTAACCAATCATATTGTTTCCCGCCCAAATGTATCCATTGTACAGTGTATATTAGGAGCTGTTGCACCATTACTGTTCATGTTCGGTTTGCTTACAATAAAGCTGTGTTTGGCCCTTTCATGCTGGCTGCTTCTCTTCAATTCCCGAACATCAAAACCAGTGTTTCCCAACCTTTGGTTTTTGGAGTTCAGTTCTCAGAAACCTAAGTCAATTCCCTAAAGGACTGATCAGCCAATGTATTAAGTTAAGCTTCTAAGAATTGAAGTCCACTTGTGGGGTACATGTTGGGAATCACTGGTTTAGACTCTTGATAAGCAAAGAAAAAGGCTAGAAACTCTATTAATTATCAGGTTTTATTTTTATGCTTTTTCATCTAGTCATTTAGAGTTAAATTCCTAGGGTCCTCATCCTTCAAGAAGAGAACCTTAAAATATTAATCATAAGGTGTGGATTTAATTGAAAGTGCTCAACATTTCCACAAAAAAGTCACAAGGGGAGGAGGAACGGAACCATCAGAGGAGAGAGACGAGACAAAGAGAGTGAATAAGGATGGCAGATGAGGCTTGAAAGGGAAGGATTGAACATGTAGGAGAGATAAGATTTATCTCTGAAGTATCACGTTTTCTACTAAATTAAAACTTGGATAATTGTACCAAAATCAAATTATAATGGAGAGAATGGAAAGTAATAAAGGCAAATATTGGAACTGTGCAGCTGGAGAAAAGCGTATGTTCAAAGGTGTACTAAGCATTTGTTGTATCTAGCCATAGACTTCCAGCTGTGCCAATGCTTGAGAACTCTAGATGCTCATCAAATATTACACACCAGTGTGTTGAAAAGAAAAGATGCCTTAAGGCACAAGGCATTTTAACGTTTCCATAGTATCCTGGATATTCTGCATGGTTCAACAGAGAGAGACATACTGTACTCAGAAAGTTGTCCTCTGGGTCATATGAATCCTAGAACTTATTGCTATGCCCTTTTTTTCAAGGAAAAGTGTGTGAAATGCAGCTTCTACTGGGTAAACCACTGGCTTTTATGTTATCAAATAGAAGAAGATACTCAGTGAAAATTGTTTTTTTTAATGTTATTTTTCTTTGGAGGTGGCTTGCCTGCACTAAAATATGACAGAAGGTTACAGAACTGATGAACTAGCTTGAGTTTGCTGGTAAAGGTAAAGGTTTCCCTTGCTTGAAAGCAGGTCATATCCAACTCTAGGGTTCAGTGCTTATCTCTGTTTCAAAGCTGAAGAGCCAGCGCTGTCTGCTTCTGCATATGTTTCTGTGGTCATGTGGCAGGCATGACTAGACACCGGAGCACATAGAATGCTGTTTACCTTCCCACCGAAGTCGTCCCTATTTATCTACTTGCAATTTCTTGCTTTTGAACTGCTTGGTTGGCAGGAGCTGGGACAAAGATGGGAGCTCATTCCGTCCTGCAGTACTTGGGAATCGAACTGCTGACCTCCGGCCTTCCAGTCAGTGTCTTAGCCATTTGAGCCACTGCAGTTTTCTAGCAATCATTTATGATTTTTTTTTAAAAAAAATTGTAAGATTGTAGGTGCAACAAAGCAAAATCTCTAAGTCTAGTGGTTGAACATATATGTGTAAAGTATGTTCAACTGATAATTAGTCCCTCTGTTTCACTGAAGCATTTTCCTCAGTAGCTGATAATCCTTCTGCTAATTGGGTATGTATTCACTGTCACAGAAGTTTGAAGGTCAGTTTAAAATTTGAAAATCTCACAAGGATTATATTGTTTCCCTCCAATGAACTCTAAAGAGCCTACACTACTACTTTCCATACCCTCTTTATCTGCACACTCCCTGTGAGATAACTCAGGTTAAGGGAATGTTGCTTGCTTGAGGTCAACAAGCAAGTGTTACAGCTACCTGGAGAAATGCTCTCAGGTGCCAGAGTCCTAAAGCAAAGATCTGATCATCACATCACATCACATCACACCACACTACACCACATGTACATCACACTATCCCTCTAGGAACACTTCCTACCTCCATTTGAAATTGACTGGGTGGCAGCATAGAAGAGCCATGTAAGCCTAAAACCTCTTCCCTAGTTATGCTGGCATAGCATAAACCCATGTGACCTTTAGAGGCGAACTGCCTTAAGACATCACTTATTAGCCTTAGACATTATCTCTTTTGTGACTCAGCGTATGACTGATTTATTTATTTATGAATTTATCTATTTATATTCATATTTATATAGCCACCCAATTCACAAAAACTCTGGGCAGCATACAATCTTAAAACCCTTAAAACAAGAACAACCCCATTAAAACAAATTACCCCGCTAAAACCTCCACACATTAAAAAGTGAAAGATTACTTTGATATTAAACCAACCAGCAGGTGGGGATCACGACATCTTCAGGACCCCACACCTGCCCCGCTAGCCATGTTTTCAGATCTTTCCTGAAGGGCAGGAATGGTATGGCCTTTGAGCCATGAAACAGCCTCAGGTGCCGCCTCATTGGGGAAGCAAGGCTGGGTCCAACTCCGACAGCTGTCTATGGAGATTTCTTAACTTGGGGCAACTTTCCAAAACTTATATTATTTGCCTAGCTACTCAACAGTTCAACTCAGTGGCCAAAATCCTGTTGAGTAGCTAGGCAAATAATATAAGCATTCTAGCAAAGACCCTTGAATAAACTGTGGTGCTTAGCTTTGGCACTGTGCCTGCCCCAAGGAGATACACCTGGATCTCTCCCTATTTTCTTCCTCAGGTAAGTACTTTCTGTCCCTCTCAGTTTTATTCTGCCTCTGCTATTGTGCTACTGTTGTTTTGGTTTATCACTTCTGTTGATCTTCTTTTGAACATCTTTGCAAATTTGGCATATATATATTTTAACAACAATAAAAACAAATGACCATTGCACCAGACCAAAGTTTATGAAATCTTTCTATTCTTCAACTCTTTTACCTCAACAAAGAGAAACATTGGATTGCCACATGAAGGCACCTTTGAATGATCATCTTTTTACAAGGCAATTAGATGACTGTCATGGAAATAGAAATGGGGCTTGTGGTTTTTTTAATGGCGATGTAGATTTCTGTGGGCTGTTCACTGGAGGGAGGTGGCAGTGATGCATTCTGGGTGGCTACTGGGCAAGTATTGTGTTTTAGTCAAAACAATCTAAAATCATAGTCTGGGGAAAACAAAACCTAAATTTGGATGGAGAGGGAATCCTGTGTAGTCATTGGCTGAAATCCTTCAGAGGAAGGGTCAGAAGGTGGAACTTGTTGGATGAGATAAAAAGCAAAGGAGGAGTGAGGACAATCCTT
Organism: Bradypodion ventrale; assembly: GCA_035047345.1. NCBI lineage: Eukaryota > Metazoa > Chordata > Lepidosauria > Squamata > Chamaeleonidae > Bradypodion > Bradypodion ventrale. The sequence goes on from JAWDJE010000003.1 coordinate 128,361,165, forward strand.
TTGCACTTTTCACACTTTGTAAGTGAGTCTATGGGGGTGCTTTGAACTCTGCAATCATGTAGTCTATTAAACCAGAAGGAGGAGCCCTTTAGGGCTTCCAAGCTTAGTAAGGTTTTCATTGTTTTAATGTGCTTTCTGAACAAAAGATGCTTCATTTGCTAAAAAAAAATATGTAACCTGTTTTTGCTACAAGATATTTTAAAAGACATATAGACTGGAGTTGTTTTTTTTTATCCGCTACCTTTCTAACTGCTTGACATAGGTCAGGATCTGTAAGAAGGCAAGCTAAATCCTGGATTGTTTAAATGCAGGGTGTTAATTCAGGTGCGTTCCCACTAACTTGAGGCCAAGGCTCTACTTGGGAGTAATGGGACTGTGACAATGACAAGGACAGGCAACATTTACCATAGATACTCAACTATAAGTCATCTTGATTATAAGTTGAGGTACCTAATTTGGACCTCTAAAACTAGGAAAATAGATTGACCTGAGTACAAGTCGGGGGTGGAAATGCAGCAGTTGCTAGTGAGTTTCAATAATTAAAATACATGAAAATACAGTAAAATTAATTAATTCAGACCTTTGTGTGGGTATGTTTTGGAGTGTTTACGTTGACCCGAGTATAAGTGGACCTCACTTTGGTGGCTAAAAAACCTGACTTATACTCGAGTATATATGGTATATATCATTAAGCTATTCTAATTCTGCACCAGATGTTGCTGGACCATAGCTCCCATTAGGCCTAACTAGTTGCCCACCTTTTATTTAGATAAACATTTGGAAATAACTACTGCATTTTAAGTAGAAATAGTGCTAGACTGTATAGTACTTCAAAACAGGAAACTTTAGAGTGAGAGCTGAACTGTGTAAAATAAAAATCAGGGCTAACTCTGACTCCTCACTTACCTAAGCATAAGTCCATGGTATTCAGTAAGACTTACTTTTGAATTGGTGTATATGTGAATTTGCTGTTAGCCTCTCCTCCACATGCACACATACATACAAAGATGGCACCAATTTCATTCTATATTTTAAAAAAACATGTGGGTTAGCAGTATATTTTTTTCAATAATGTACTCTAATATTTTAAGTGATGATGGACAGAATGTATGGTACATATCTTTCATCTCAACACTTTGCTGCAGTTTTCTCCAGCACCTGTCACTAGTGGCAACTGCCTCATTATACCTAATGGTTGGGATGGTCCTTCTCCTTGCTCAAGTCTCATTTGAGAATATTTTTAAAGGGTAGAGCTGTTAACATGAGTGATACCAAAACCTTCACATACAAGTTTCAGGCTTTTGGTTTGTCTTTTGGTATTCGGACTTTGTTTGATAGATATAAGAGCTGCAGTGCTGGTCTGATTGACCATGAAGTTATGAAGAGGAATATGGTTGGCCAAAGAAAGTATAGGTTTGGTATTGGTATCTCTCAAGCTCTGCCCTAACAGAAGAATAAAATTGTAAGGGTTTATTTGTCACTACTTTTCTTTTTTAACATATATTTGAGTGTCTGGCTTTTAAAGTCAACAGCTCTTCTCATATTTCAGTTCCATAATTCTGTTAGGAAAGCCAAACAAAAGAAGAGCAACGGGTTCTTTCACTTTCAATAGCTATGTAATAGATTTTAAAAAGTGTGGGTTTTGGGGGGCTGGCCAAGATGGCCGCTGAGTAACATCTAGTTTCGGACGCTCGCGCTAAACAAAGTGGTAAATAAAGTGACGGAGTGGAATGGAGAAATTTTAAAGTGGTAAATTCTAAAGATAAGATCCTTGCCTGTCTTCCTGAAAAGTTTGGTGATCTTTTGAGGCTGGATGGTCGAAGTTCGGGAGGTTTTCTGGTGGTTGAAGCTGTGACGGTAGTCGCGGCTTTTCTGCCATGGAGCCGAGGACGGGACCAGTGAAACTGCTGAGAAGGCTTTGGAATCGGCAAGGAGCTGCTGGACGTGAAAGTAATTTATATGTAAGTGCTTGACTGGAGCTATAAATCTTAAAGCCGGCTGGGATTTTTTTTTTTTTTTTTTTAAGGAGCTCGGACGCTGAAATGGAAGAGGGGAGAAGCGATTGAAAGCAAGTGCTGGCTCTGTAATGGCGGCGGTCCTGGAAAATGAAAGTGACTGTGTTTGGGTGGTGGTTCTTTTTTTCTTTTTCTACACTCCAGAAGACCGTGCCACGTTTTGACAACAAAGTGGATTAATTACTTTTGTCTGGGCTAGACTATTGGAGAAAGACTGTGAGTTTCCTGGCTTAAGCTGCTTGGAGGAAGTTTTTTTTTTCTCTCTTTGTTCGCTCCTCAGAAGGAGAAAGGGGTTTTTTCTTTTCCCCAAAAGTTCAGGCACTTGCTGGAAAATGGCGCTTTGACTGTCCACTTCAAAGGAAGGATTAGGTGATTTTGATTGTTTGCTCCCTTCACCGTGTGGATTGCAAATATTTGTTTGCTTATTGTGGAATATACTGCCCCTCACCTCGTCCCCAAGATGGTTGGATTTTGGGTTTTCCTTCCTTCTGGTCTCCCCCCCCCCTTTTTTTTCTTTTCTCTCTCAGTTGGCTTGGGTTTTTTTTAAAGAAGAAACTTGGGCTGACTGTTCCCCTGAAGCTCCTTTACTGTGATTGGAAGACGCCTGATTGGATTATTTGCTTTGGGGAAACGGACTCGCTGTGGATTAATATTTTTTATTGTTCTTCCCCCCCTTTTTTTTTCTTTTCTCTTTCTTAAACTGCCTGTTGGGAGAGTTGTTTCCTTCTGTTTTATCGCTGTGGATTGCAGTAATTTTTGGATCTTCTGCTGACATAAGAGCTTTCCTGCTGTATCTGTGGAACCAATGGCTGCAATGTTGTAAGCTCTATTGTATTGACAAACTGTTACAGCGATCTGCAGCAGTGGGTTTGAAATATATTGCATTATTATGGATAAAGGTACAAGAGGGAAAGCGAAGGAAGAAGAACAAGTTGTAAGGCCTAAGAAGAATGAAAAAGCACCAATGGATGAATCTGCTCAGTCATCATCCCCGCCCACAGTGCCATTGGATCAGACTCAAATTATGGTGGAAATTGGCAAGTTGATGCAAAAATTGGAGAAAAATGAGGCTTCAAGGGTGAAAGACAGAAATGAAATAATTAAAAGGCAAGACAAGACGATGTCATCATTGGCAGATTATACAAAAAAGGTGGACCTAAGTTTGAATAAATTTGAGGGAATGCTGAAATTGGTTCAAACCGAAGTGGATGCTGTAAAGAAGGAAGTAAAAGGGGCTCAGGAGGTGGTGCGGGAGAACAAGCTAAAATTGGAGGAACAAGAAAGGAGGATAGATGCTGTGGAAGATATGATGAGAAAGCAGAACATTCTGATCCGTCAGGTGCCGGAACGCACTCCGGATTTGTTAAGAGAGAGGGTGGTTCAGTGTTAAATGGTTTAAAAATGGGGAAGGAATTTGTTCAGGAGGATTTTGTAAGTGTATTCCGGGTGGGTCCAAGAAGAGGGAGAGTGGTTCAAAGAAATGTGTTGGTTAAATTCGCAAATTGGGCAGATAAATTAAAAGTAATGGCTCATCTGAAACGAGTTGGTCCTGATGCGTTGAAATTTGATGGTTCAGATGTTGAAGTTTACAATGATATTTCATTAAAAGAAAGAACATGGAGGTATAAGATGAGGCCTGTTACTAAATTATTGATGAGTAAAAACATAAGGTATAATTGGAGATTTCCACAACAATTGCGCTTTTTCTATGATAAAAGAATGCAAGTTATTGATGAAGGCACTAATCCATTGGAATATTTGAGTTTGTTGGGATTGGTACAAGTAGATTCGGAAGAATGGAAAAATCTTAAGAAGGAAATGACAGATTCTGGAGCTTTGGGGAGGGAATATGGGAGGGAGGAGGCCGGTGGGGCAACAGGTGGAACACCACAGCGAGGGGAGGAGGAGGAGGAGCCGTCCTTGATTATGGTGGAGGAGGAGATAGGTAAGGAATAATGAGCATTAGATAGTAGTAATCTTAAGTACCTAATAGAGGTAGAATGGGTAAATAGCGCATAGCGCCGGCAGTAGGGCGCATCTTGCAGGTCCCCCCTCTCCCCTCTTTGGTTGACAGAGGCGACTTTTCGTTGGAAGATGGGGAGAGTGAAAATGTGTGTTTTATGTAGTTGGTATGGTGAAGGGTTGTTGGTGGCACGCCCGATGGAGAGTTTAAAGTTGGGAGAAGAATTTGGTTATGGGAAGTATTAAAATAATATCATGGAATGTGAAAGGTACAGGTTCTGTTCTTAAGAGACGGAGGCTGGAATTGGCGTTGAAAAAAGATAGACCAGATATTTTGTTTTTACAGGAAACACATCAGAAATCAAAAGATACGAATAAACTTTATTTGGGTTGGATGCAACACTATGAGATGGCGTTTGGAACATCCAAAGCAAGAGGGGTGGCAACTATGATTTCTAGAAAGTTAAGATTTGAAATCACAAAAAAGATTGCTGATCAAGAGGGTAGGTATTTGTTGTTAAGAGGAAAATTGGAGGATGAGGAAATTTTGTTGGTAAATATTTATGCTCCGAATGACCACCAAGCAGTGTTTCTTGAAAAAATTCGGAAAATAGTGGAGTTGGAAAACGTTGCAAAAACTATTGTGGCTGGTGATTTTAATTTGATTAGGTCAGGAGTAGATTGCACAAACATAGCTAGAAGTGGAATTGGTGTGAAAGGGAAGGCGATGGACAAATGGATGAAAGTTATGGGTTTGAAGGATTCGTGGAGAGAGTTTAAAGGCTTGGAAAGGGCATATTCCTTTTTTTCGCATGTACATGGGACCTACTCGAGAATAGATTATGTTTTTCTGTCGGAAAACTTAATTGGGGATATAGAAGGCACGGAAATTGGGATTATTAAGGAATCGGATCATGCTAAAGTATATTTGGAATTGAAAGCACAAAAAAATATTCAAAGAGTTAGAAATTGGAGGTACGATCCTAATTTGTTCAAAGATCAGAAAAGCAAAGAGGCAATTATGGAAAGTTGGAAAGGAAGTTGGCAATGGAACGATAATAATGAGGTTAATTTTAACGTTGTATGGGATACCATGAAGTCAGTTTTTAGGGGGGAAAGCATAAAATTGGCAAGCCTCAAATATAAAAAGTATAAAGCAGAACATATAGAAAAAGAAAGGGAAATAAAACAATTACAGGAAGAACACGCAAAAAGTAAAGATAAAAAAATTTTCTTGAAATTACAAGGACTTAGGGCAGAAGTAATGGGTAAGGATATTGATAAAGTTAAACGAGATTTGATTTATTTAAACAGAGAATATTTTGAATTTAGTAATAAGAACTCAAAACTATTAGCAAGAGCAGCTAAGGTTAAAAGGGAAAAAAGAGAAATTGGGGTGTTAGTTGACAGGCAAGGTTCAAGGTGTAATAAGAATAGCGATAAATGTAAAATAGTTAGGGAATTTTACCAGGTGTTATATGCAAAAAAAGAAATAGATATGGAAAAGCTTAAAAGGATATTGGAGAGGCAGTTAGGGAATGGGATAAAACAAGAGCATAGGGAGAAAATGGAGGAAAAGATAACTGATAAAGAGGTTAAGGAGGTAATAAGCGGACTGAAGATAGGGAAAGCCCCGGGGGATGATGGATTATCGACAGAGTTTTATAAAGAATTTAAAGAGGTGGTGGTCCCGAAATTGGTGAAGTTATATAATTATATACTAGATGGAGGATCAATCCCGACTTCACGGTATAACACTACAATTGTTCTTTTGCCAAAACCTGGTAAGAATTTGGAAAGAGTGGATTCGTACAGACCAATTTTGCTTATAAATCAAGATGCGAAGATCTTCACGGCAATATTGGCTAACCGTTTAAATAGTTTTATGGGGGAATATATAAATGTTGATCAAGTTGGGTTTCTAAAAGGACGACACATGGCGGATTTGACTAGAAAGGTATTAGATTTAATAGACAATGTTAATCAAACAAAGGAAAAAGTGGGATTACTATCATTGGATATTTTTAAGGCATTTGATTCATTGCAGTGGTCTTCAATTAAGGAAATAGTTAGAAAATATGGGTTTGGGGATAAATTTAACAGGGTTATAGATTTACTATATCAAAAAGGAAATGCCAAGGTTAGAGTAAATGAGGAGCTTACGGATGTGGTAAAGCTAGAGGCTGGTACTAGGCAGGGCTGCCCATTATCTCCTATCTTGTTTATAATGGCAATGGAGATTTTAGCTAAAAGTATAAGGGAGGAGTCAAATATAGAAGGGATTATGGGTAATAAAGTGAGTATGTACGCAGACGATACATTGCTTATGGTGAAGCACCCGGAGCAGGTGATGGATAGGATTAAAGATCATCTACAAGTATTTCAAGCTATAACTGGATTAAAGATAAATTGGGACAAATCTGAATTGATGTTGTGCAATTTGAAACTGAGCGAGATGGGTAGCACGGTGTCGACACTTAATATACAAATCAAAGATAAGATGAAGTATTTGGGGATAATCATCTCAAACAAATTAGAAGAACTTAAACGATTGAATTATGACAGCTTGAGAATTGAATTTAAGAATAAAATACAAGAACTTCAGAAGTTAAAGCTGTCATGGTTCGGAAGGATTGCCATGTGTAAAATGATATTGTTACCAAAGATTAACTTTTTATTCGATACACTAGCGATCCATTTAAAAGAGAAAGAAATTAATGAGTTTCAAAAAATGTTTAATGGTTTTTGTAACGGAGGTAAAAAATCTAGGCTTCCAAAGAAATTATGGTATTGGTCTCAGAAAAAAGGGGGTTTGGGTATGCCAAACTTGTTATTATATTATCGAGCATTTCAAGTCAAGAATGTTGTGAAGATCTTGGCAAGAGAAAAGGTAATTTGGGAACAATTGGAAATGAAAGAGTATAGAAATATTGGAAACTTGATTTTTTTGGGAATGAAGGATAAGGTGAAAAGGTCAAATAATTTTATGATGAAAGGTCTCATGGAGGTGTGGAAGAAGGTAAAAAAAGATATGGTTCCGAATCTCTCTCCAATTTTGGAATTGACTGATATGATGTGTTTCCCAATAAAATTAGACAAAGAAAAAATGGAAATATTGGATAAAAATGGGACGCTGTTATTGAAGGATTGGTTAAAAGCGTGTGATGTTGATGCGGAGCGGGAAAAAAATGTTTGAGATATTAAATTTGAATTGGTTTCAGAAGTTAAAGGTGGACAATTGGAATAAAAAATATAAAAGAGAAATAGGGATAGATAGAATACATACGGAATTTGAGGAATTGGTAAGGAAGATTAGAAAAGGGGAAAGCAGTATTAAAGGTCTTGTAAGCAAGCTTTATAATATACTGAATAGAGGTGCAGATCCACAGGAGGACTTGAAACGGAAGTGGGAACAAAATTTGAATATAAAAATCGGGGAGATTGAATGGAAAAATAATTGGAAAAAGAGGATTATGAGAACAATGTCTGTAAGAATTAAAGAACATAATTTTAAAATGTTGTGGCAATGGTACCTGACACCATTAAGACTTTACCAGATGGATAATAAAAGAGATAAGTTATGTTGGAGATGTAAAGAATTTGATGGAACATACGAACATATGTGGTGGAGCTGTAAAAAAATAAGGGATTTTTGGGAAAGAATAGAAAATGAGTTTGGTGAAATATTGGGTAAAAGTGTTAAGTTGGTGTCGGGTACTATTCTTTTAACGAATGTGGAGGGCTTGGGTTTAAACAAGGAGGAAAAAGAATTATTGGAAATCGTACTGACAACGGGTAGACAATGTATAGCTAGAAATTGGAAAAACGATGTAGATATACAGATTGGAGAATGGTATAAAGAAATGTGGAGTTTAGCACTGAATGATAAATTGACATGGGAGATTAAAGTCAAAAGAGATAATTTAAAAGAGAATAGATTTTGGAATATATGGAAACCATTCGTGGATCACTCTATTATGGCAAGTGATAGTTCTATGTAATAGATTTTAAAAAGTGTGGGTTTGTATGTCAAATTCCCTATTCTAAACACCCATTAAGGATGTAACAGCCAAGTCTTCTTGATCACCAACACTGCGGGAATATGAGGGAGAGATATCCAAGCCATTTCTTTATAATCAAAATCTGTGAGATGAATTTCTTTAGAGTCCTGTTATTTTTAAACCCTCCTTTTTCTTCAAAAAGCTTACAACAACTGTGAGACCTGAGACTAGGAACAGTTTTGAAACATCTTTATTTACATTTGTGAGAATCCCAAGAAAGTGATGAGTCAGCTCCAGGTTTGCTTATAAGTAGAGTTTATCGAGTAACTTACAGATGCAGGTGCACCCAATAAGCTGGAACAGAAAACAGAGTGGCCTACATGTCACCACAAAAAAGTCTGAACGACCATTCAGCAAGATCAAGCAGTCTTTACTATCACTGCATGAGAGCGAGTAGTAATGTTATTGTGCAGCAGAGCAAAACCACATTCTAAATCTGGTTACAAAAATTGTAACTTTTAAACTAGTTTTAATCTAGTACTAGCTTCATGCTCTGAAAATAGCCAGTCTAGATTCCAAAGGAGAAGGGGAACATGACAGAGAAAAATGAGGTGTGTGAATATATGCTGGATATTGACGGGCCTAGCACAAACTAACCAAAGAAGGAAGCCAGTCTTGGTAGAGAGTTTTTGAAATCTGTTGTTAGCTGAAATCTCAAGAGGCAGTAAAAAGGAAAAGATTATATCAAAAGCATTACTGGCTTTCTCTATCCTGGTGTTCTCCACATACCTGTCAAGTTTCAGGAAATTCCTGTCAAATAAGGGAAATTTCCCGGCCAAAACAGGAAACTGGACAGCTATGCTTATCCTGTGCTAGCCTCCAGTCTAACTCCAGTCTAATTGCAGTCTAATACGGGATGACGGCAGGAAAGAGTGTAAAATACAGGGGTTTGACAGAAATTTCCCGAAATTTGACAGGTATGGTTCTCCAGCTATGTTGGAATAAATGTTATCCTTCCCACCCAGGTGAAATTAGGACATCCAGTCCAGTGATGGTGGCAGTTGAAATACAGCACATGTGTGAGGGGAACTCTGGCAGTATATGTAGTGCTAGTAAGAATCTGTAAGGAAAGGTGGAATGTGGGCGAGAGAGACACTGTTGAAACTTGCTGTCATATTTCCTCTTGGAACAAACTAACTATTTTGAAGGATGATGTGGCTTGAAGCAAGTTTTCTATCAGTAAATGTCAAGTGTAGAAGCCCATGAAAAAACAAGGGAAGTGATGGGATTGGTCATTCTGAAAGGGAAGCAAAGACGTAAGACAATATTTTAAGAAATGGAGAAAATAAGAGCACCCTAGAATTGTGGGGGTGTTTTTTGAGGAAGAGATTGGGGGTTGCCTCAATGTGCTAATTTACTGCAATTTAAAGATATTCGAAACAACAGGTACTGTGATGGATATTCTGAAGGACGTTGACGCTGGGTATTTTTTGGTACCTCAACATGCACGTATGCACACTGCTCATAATATTAGCTGTAGAAGACAATAAGACAGGTTTCCTGTTGAGGTGAATTTCTTCACAGTTGGATGGCAGTTTTTAAGCTGGATGCTACTGCCAAACAAACATTGTTGAGAGTGAAGGTCATCACAACAGGAATGTAGGCAGGAACAAAACTAGAGTATATCCAGACAAATGCACCAGCTAAAAGAGTCAGTATCAAGCTGCTCTCTGCACTCTGGTCAAACTCATAAGAGAATTACCATTGCCACTGATAGTACCAGAGAACCACTGCTAGTTTATTGCATTTAATTTACCAAGATCCATATAAATTAAGGTAACAACAGGTTCAAGTTCCCATTTATTGATAACTTGTATTATAAGCTAGGATAACAAAGATTTGGTAATGTAGGTGTTATTGTATTAGTTGCATTGCATTTTGGCTGGTGTATAATTCAGTTTCAGAGTTCATTATTGTAGCAATATCCATTTACATAGACACATACTATAGTCCCTACATATGCATATTATGTTAACAGTGCAGATCCAGAATTTTATGCAAAAAAAAACCCATAAAGCTTAGGAATGTCTGAATCAAAGCTGTATTTGAACGAGGGGTTCAATCACAAAGCAAGTTATAGAACTCTGATGAGCACCAAAAGACAAACATTTGCATGTACAGTATCTCAGATTCAGGGATGATAAAAGCAGCATCAAATAGGGCCTCACTTGTAAGAAGGCGCTTTCATAGTGATTAATAACCATGTTTTTCAGTGGATTCTACCCACATGTTGTAGAGCAAAGCCAAATTTAAGTCTTCTCCTCTACATGTATAAGTAAACTCCTGCTTAATCTGTAATTAGTTGGGATCACCCCTCATCAAAACGAGTGCAACAAATTAATGATGAGTTATAGCAACTTATTTGCTCATCAATACTATTAGCTGAATCAGAGCTGTTTGCCCATTTTGTCTTTCTTTACTTGCTGCCTGTGGCCTTCGTCTGCCCTAATAACAATAACATGCCATCAAGACAATTCTGACTTATGTTTATCCTTTCTAGGGTTTCCGAGATACAGAATACAGTGATATCTCATACAACGTCCAAACTTGGTTCCACAAGTTTGGACTTTATACGGATTTGGACTTTGTATGAGGCATGCAAAATCCTAGCCCCGATGCCTCATACAACGTCCAAATCCTTGCCGCGATGCCTTGTACAACGTCGTTTCCATAGAGACACATTGTACTGTAACAGCACAGACTTCAGGGCAAAGTCAAGGAAACAGACAGGAAACTGACAGAACTTTAAGAAATCATTGCCTAAAGGCTAAATACATTACAAAACATGTCAAACAACCCTAATTGTCCAAGAACCTGAAGAATGCTGCAAAAATCCCAGAAATGCTTCTAAAAATTCTGATGATTTTTTAAAAAAAAATCCAAAATCACGCTCAAAACCACTCCTAAGCACTCTTCGCCTCGTGCAAAACCCACAAGAGCAATGCACGCATGTGTCCTGCCTTTTATACTGCCCAGGCACAATGCAACCTGGGAAAAACCCAATGCCTCATACAAAGTCGAGCGACTTTGTATGAGGTAACTTTTTTCAAGAAATTAGGCGATGTTGTATGAATTTGATGTTGTATTAAGCGGACTTTATATGAGGTATTACTGTACTCAGAAGTAGTTTCATTCTGCACAAAAATGTTCTCAGATGTCAGGTGAATCCATTTCACATCTGTCCAGCTGTTATGTTAGCATGCTGGGGAAAAATATGTACATTTAAACATTCCTTCATTTGTTTCCTTTCTGAATCTTTCCCAGGTGGGTGACACAGATTTCATTAAGCAGATCAGTCCACAGGCATGGCAAATGTTAATGTTTTATGATCACATTGCCAAGAATCCTACATTCCTTTAATTGAGTTCTTGGACATGTAGTTCCAAAAGTAGACATTTCCCATCTCTTTATCCTTATGAGCCATCATGTTGCTTCCAATTTATGGTGTCCCCATTAATTCAAGGATCCTCTCACTAAACATCCTGCTCAGGTCTTGCAAACAAAGGGCTGTTATTTCTGTCTCTTTCAGTCCTCCAATTGAGCCACATACAAGTACAGTACTATTATTTGGTATTATTTTTTAACAAGAGAATGGATGTGCTTGTCTCTGATATGGCCTACTAAACATGATGTTTTGGGGGGGATTTTGTTAAAAAGAGGGTTTCTAGTTAACTGAATATAAGTAGAAAAAACACAGAAATTTGGAGATCAACCCAGTCTCACCAAGCATCCTCTCTGATTTGCACACAAAAAGTACTACTGTGTGTGGTAAAAATCATTCCAGAAACATTTACAGTAGAAAGAAATGTCTTTATTTATAGTAACTGTGTACAGTTGTACTGTAGTTAGAAGAAAAGTGTGTGTTGGGGAGGGGGCGGGGGGAGAGAGACTCCAGCATACAGGAACCCCTGTAAACTTGCTGCATGGAGAATGATCAGAGGAAGAAGAGAGAGCTATCAATGAGGGCAAAAATAAACTAGAGAGCTTAAGGCTTGCCTCAAATGCCAGAGGTGGGGAAAGAACCTTACCACCCAGATTAGTGCTAAACAACTATCTTATTAGGCTGTAATGCCCACTCCCACTGATACCTATTGTTACTCCATGCAAGATTGGTATTATCTGCCATGAGGCTTCGCGCTCCTCCCCTGGCCTGGCCGGTCAGTGGGAAGTCGAATCAGCTGGTCTCGCGGCTCCGGGCTTGAGGTTGGACACCCGTGGGAACATCTGCGCCTTGGAGCACCCTTGAAAAGCGCTGACGACAGCAGACCAGCCTCGCCTCATGGCTGGAGGCTGGACGCCGGCGGGAACACCTGTGCCTCGGAGCACCCTAGGAAACACCGATGCCCCCAAACTGCCTTCGCCTGCCATGGATCTGGACGTTTGCCCGCCCCTGGCTAGTTCGGCAGGAGAAAGGAGGCGAGATTAGTTGCAGCTATGATAGGCAGTGTGGCGGCTATACTAAGACCCGGCCGCCACTGCTATGGACCTGGACACTTGCCTGCCTGCCCTTGACCGGTTTGATGAGAAGGAGGAGGATTGTGTTGTATTTTTTTCTTGATTGTTTAACCGAGAGGTGTCATTGTTATTATATTATTGATATTCTGTACTTACTGCTTTTTTCTATTGTATTCTGTGTGATTATATTGTATTTTTTCATTTTGTTGTAAGCTGCCCTGAGTCGGCCCTGTGATTGAGTAGGGCAGGGTATTATTATTATTATTATTATTATTATTATTATTATTATTATTATTAATAATAATAATAATAATAATAATAATAATAATAATAATAATAATAATAATAATAATAATAATAATTAGTATTAGTATTAGTATTAGTATTAGTATTAGTATTAGTATTAGTATTAGTATTATACTTGAGCAGTGGCTCAAGTCGCTAAGACGCTGACTGAGCTCCCGTCTTCATCCCAGCTCCTGCCAACCTAGCAGTTCGAAAGCAAGAAATTGCAAGTAGATAAATAGGGACCACTTCGGTGGGAAGGTAACAGCATTCCGTGCGCTCCGGTGTCTAGTCACGCCTGCCACATGACCACGGAAACGTCTGCAGAAGCAGACAGCGCTGGCTCTTCGGCTTAGAAACAGAGATGAGCACTGCACCCTAGAGTCGGATACGACTGGCTTTCGAGCAAGGGAAACCTTTACCTTACCTATTAGTATTATTATCCCTACAGATTCTGCATACTACCAACATGTCCGCCAACATGTTAAGCAAGAAGGAAAATGTCTGCCTCTTAGCACAAGTTTTAAAACTCACTGGCCTTCATATGCGAGTGGGATTTGATTTTGATCTTAAAGACGTATTTGTGAGAATGTAATACCCATAGTTTGCTTACCTTTTAATATATTATCATTAAACAGCAATTAAAGAATTGACTCCCCCCCCCCCCCAAGTCTTCCAAAGAGCTATTAGAAAGATAGAGGACAGTAGTTCCGAGTCTCAGTTGGGAGTTTATGAAGACTAACAATTAATATTGCCAGAATAAATGGCACTGACAGCATAACTGGATTAGGAAACTGCTACCGCCGCCTTTTATATTCATCAAAAAGATGGGGAAAAATCCCCATATTTTCCCCTTCAGGATTATGATCTGAACAAATGCAGAATTCAGGTGTTTTGAGAATTGCTGCCTTAATAATGAATGATCCTGAAAGTACACAACAGATGGTGCTTATTTATCACATATGACTTCGAGAGCAATATTTATTTTCCATGTTAGTTACATTTATATCCTACTTTCCCTCCTGTGATGACAACACAGTGTACATGGCTCTCCTACACTTCACCCTCACTACAGCCCTCTGAAGTAGCCCAGACTGAAAGAAGGAGAGTGGCGGTTCCAATGTCAAGCATTAGTGAGTTTGCTGGCTCAATGTGGGGATGTTTGTTCTAGGTGGCAAGAAATATTTTCTTTAGATTGCATGCTAAAAGGAGCTAGGCAGCTTGTGAAGACTGGGACTCATTCCTCAATGTCAGAGGCTGGGGAGGGGAGTTGCAGTGATTTGGCAACCTTCCCCATGACCTGCTCTACTCAGCCTTTTTACTGTTGGCACGTTTCAGAGCATCAGCTGAAGTCTCAAAGAACTGCTATGCTTGTCTGCGTCTCCAGGCAAGGAGACAAACCTCAGTGGAAGCAGCAATGAAAGAGGAAGAATTTTTGCATGTAAAGCATCTTTAAAGCCTGGCGACCCTTTCCCACTCATTCTGTCCATCTGTGTCTGTGCTTGCTTTGCCTGCCCTGGTCCGCGGTGGCTTAGTGGTTAAGGCATTGAGCTTGACGGATGGAAGGTCATCAGGTCAGATGTTCATGACAGCAGTGCTGCACAATCCAATCCAATCCAATTTTAATTTATACCCCGCCTTTCTCGGGCCAAAGCCGACTCAAGGCGGCAACAACATATTAATCCATACAATATAACAACATAATAATACAAAAATAGATTCAGTGCAATAAACAGACAATAATACAGTATCAAATTCAAAAAAGAGAAAAGAAAAAGCATAATATCAGTACATCACACAATACATAATTACAAGGCATCAAATATATTCAATATTAACAAAATCCCCAGGAGATGGAGCACAGCTCACATCCCAGCCCAACGACTTCAGCTGCAGCAACATCAGCCTGTCTCCCTGTCCCTCTGTCTCAATCCCTGCCCCCCCCCCGCTCTCACCATGGGCGGGAAATGATGGGAAATGACAAGTCCAGTGGCTCCGGCAGCAGCATGATACTGAAGCCACGATGGTCGCCCCACAGCTAGGGGCCAGTCTTTCTCCAGTCTCTCTCCCCGCCCTTGTTCTCACCAAGGGTGGTGCTCCAAAGATCCTGGTGACGGGAGTGGCGGTGGTGGATTTTCACAGCCCCGCCGCAAATGGACCTCAGCTGGGTTTCCACCTCCCATGATGGGCAAGGCCACAGGAGGGAGCTGAAGGCCTCGCAGAGTTGGGGCCAGTCTCGCTCCTTCCCTCCCGCTGAACTGGCCAAAGGGGGGAAGGGCGGGTGTCCAGGGTCCGTTGTGGTGGCGGCCAGGTCTTCTTGTAGCTGCCCCACCAGCCTTGCACAGCTGGGGCCAGCCTCGCTCCTTCCCTCCCACCGAACTGGCCAAGGGGGGAAGGGCGGGCGTCCGGTAGTGAGCACCCAACATCTCTGTCCCAGCTCCTGCTAACCTAACAGTTCAAAAGCAAGAAATTGCAAGTAGAAAAACAGGTACCTCTTTGGTGGGAAAGTTAACCACCTTCCATGTGCATCTAGTCATGCCTGCCACATGACCATGGAAACGGCAGCAGATGCAGACAGTGCTGGCTCCTTGGCTGTAAATGTAGATGAGCACTGCCTGCAAGAGTTGGACACGACTGACTTTCAAGCAAGGGAGACAGTTACCTTTTACATTAAACTTTCCCACTCATTCTCAACTGGCACCAGGGTTCACTATTCATCTGTCAGAGCCCGGCACCAGCAGAGCTCTATAGCTGGTTAGAGCTACAATGGGGGAAGGGGAACTTCTTACTTCAGGTTTCAGAAGTAGCAGAGCAGAGTCTTTGTTGCCATTCCGGAGGTCAGGAGCCAGTGGAGTCGTACTAGAGGTGCAGGGTTCATCCGAGAGGGTGGTCAAGGTCACAGTCTGATGTTCAGAATCCAGGGAATTAAGGTCAGGCAGCCAGGAGCACAGTGTCGGCACGCTTCTCCTTTAAGGGGAGTCAAACCCCACAGCTGAGGGTCTGTTCAGGAGGCGTGCCCGGGGCTCCCTCCTTCTCAGCTGCATCTGATGCCGCAATGAAATCCTATAACGAGCAGGCGTGCTGGCCTGCTCCTGAGTAGCCTGCCTGCTGGCACCTGACCTAGCTGTCGAACTCCGATCCTCCGGCCCGGCTTTGCCCTGCTGGGCAGGCTCCGGAGTGACAGCTGGCTTTGAGGCCGGTGCCATGTCCATGTCCTCCACCTCGGCCTCCTGATCTGAGCTGGCCGTGGCCTGGGGGACAGGCAAGGGGTCCTCCTCAGGTTCAGATTCCAAGTTAGAGACAGCAGCAGGCAGCTGGGCCAGCTGAAAGTCCTCCTCCTCCTCGCACCCAGGACCCCAGGTCCATACCTGTCAAGTATCCCGGATTGGCCAGTATTTCCAGTATTTCTCCACTCGTTCCTCCCCTTTCTCGCCACCATCCCATATTTGAATGGCGGGGAAAGAGGTTACTGCGCCATGAGAGGTTCTGCAAATGCACAGAGGGGTTCTGTGCATGTGCAGATGAGTTGTTGCAGCGCATGCGCACCCAGGCCAGAGCAGTTCCCGTATTTTCAGGAGCCGCGTTTGACGGGTATGCCCAGGTCACAACATTATCATAAAAATTTTCATCTGTGTCTGTGCTTGCTTTACCTGCCTATATCTCTGTGACTTTGTTTAAGGTCCTCTTTTAAAGATCACTCTTTAGTTGCAGATTTCGGCCAATGGATCAATCGCCAACATCATCAATTATAGTTGACACACTTTTCAGATCCCACTTCATTGGACCTCACAGTGTGTATTAGAAATAATAGGATTCAAACTAAAATTTACCATAAGCCAACAGATCGCTTTGCATATTTACAATTCAACTCCTTCCACCCGCATCATCTGAAGGCTAACATCCCATATAGTTTATTATTAAGAGCGAAACGGAATTCAATGCAGGCTCAGGATTATGACACGGCGGCTAACAAAATCTCTACCACCTTAAGAAACAGGGGCTATCCCAATAACATCATCAAAACGGCTCGTGATAAAGTCAATGCACGCCCCAGGAGTACTATACTCGGGGGAAATAGGAGAACAACCCAAGACAATTCCCGATTATTCTGGTCCCTAGATTACATCCCCCTAGCAAATAAGATTAAAAATATAGTACTGAGACACTGGCACATCCTTGATTCGATACCTGGATGCCAGCAGCGGCCAACAATAGGATTTCGCAAAACAAATACCATTGCCAATTACATCTCTCGAGCCGACATCGCCCCACGTCCAACCATCTCTAGAGCTCCTATAGGACATTACGCGTGCGGGCACTGTAGGTTTTGCACCTACATGTGGCGCACCAATCATGTGCAATTACCCGGCAGTAATTTCACTCTGGATCTAACTTCCTTCTCAAATTGTAACACGAGTGATTCCATTTACATGATCATCTGTTCATGCCAATTGGCATATATTGGGCAATCCAGACGACCCATGAAGGTACGTCTAGGAGAACATATTTCCCGGATTAAAAATCAAGTTGTCACCGCACCCATGGTAAATCACTTTATTGAGAAGAAACACACATACAAAGAATTAAAGATGGTGGTGCTCGAAACTTACTTCCCAAGCAAGCACCAGGTGGTCGACATTGAACGCTTCTTGTTACAGAGAGAGGCATTTTACATTCATCATTTTAAAACGTTGACACCTCATGGCTTAAATACGGATTGGAACCTATTCGCGTTTCTCTGACTTCAGTCCTACAGAGGATTTGAGTTAGTCGTTAAGACTTTAGGATTTCTATCCTATGCCTTTAATAACAGCTAACACGGAGGTTTACAAGATTAATCACCTTGGCATATCATCTCCAGATGAGATCCATTACCTAAAGGCATTTAAACTAAAATTTCTGTAGGTTTCAGTAACGCGATAACACAATAGGAATACACCATGGAGGTCTTTACGCGCGTCTCCCAGACTTATTAGGTATGCTCTTGTCTGTTCTATTTGGTATACATGCATAGTTTGTTATACATGCGTAACATATTATTGGGCTTTAGCATTGCAATTTGCAGAATGTATTTTAGCTTTTCTGTGTTCTTATTATTATATGTCATAGACTCTTGAGAAAGTCTTCCGAAATGTCCGCTTATCGGAGGGGCATCGAAACTTTTCAAGAACATCCCATCCTTCCAAGACCTGCAATTGGGCACGTTTGATCTTTCTCTAGTGAGCACAGTGCAGAAGTCTACTCACAGCATTACATGCCTTGGAAGATCCCGTACTTGCTATACTTGAACTATTTCGGAGCCATGGACTGAAGTATACACCGCATGTTGCAAGTACTACTTGTATGAACTGAGGGCTCATTACTGTAGATATTTTGGTCCCATGCAGAGTCGACCAAGGAAGGGGGAAGCATTTTTACATGTGTATATGTGTATATATATAGCTTTTTGTAATTTGTTTGTATATGTATTAGCGATTCGTTAGGTTTATTCGTATAACAATTTAGTCAGTAGCTTGATAAGATTTATTATAAATACACACATAGTAACATTAAACACACTTCACTACTATTTTTGGTTTATCTGGGTGTGTTCTCTCACTCGCCCTATATCTCTGTGACATCGAGGTGACCTTTTTCTGGGATATCTCATGCCTTGACCTCTGTGGCATCACATCAGGGTATGGGCTATGACATTCTCAGGGAATGGGATGCTGCAACCCTGGCAAGCCAAGAACAAGTAATGGTGGCCATCCAGGATTTTTCAGCCCACAGTTTATCCAGTAGTCAGGATTCTGGATTGCCATATTTGCCCACCTCTACTACCGGGCTAGCTCTTCAGCTTTGAAACAGAGATGAGCAATGAACCCTAGAGTCGGATACAAATGGCTTTCAAGCAAGGGAAACCTTTACCTTTACTTTACTACAGGGCTTATATTACCAAAAGGCTTTGCAAGAGGACTTATGCCCAGAGCTTGGCACTAGTTAGGAAGTTCTGGGAACCGCCAAATCCAACCGTGCCAAGCTCTGCAAGATTTTAGAAGAGTTCAGGTATATATTATGTCTCTCCTGTCCGGAATGAATTCCAAATGCATATGTTGCATTTGTTATGCCCTTGCAAGGACTTTTTCCACATCCTGCATTGCAGTTGTTACCATGATCCATGTTTTAAGGCTGCAGTCCTTTTCTCTCTTCCTTGAAAGTAAGTCCCAAGTAGTATTGACTTCTGAGTAAGCAGGGATAAAATTGTACTGCATGTGTTTTAGGTAATGGGTTTTTGATATTTTAATGTAAAAAATAATATTTGGGAGCTGTTTCAATTCATCTAACACATTTTGTCCACGTGTCTGTCTACCTTTCTGTGACTCTATTCTGTAAATTTGTATTTGTATTTTTTGCTCTGTGCATGCAGTCCAATTTTCTAGTGGGCTGTGTTTCAGCTTGTCTTATTCTATTCCTCTTTTGTTCATGTTGATGCATTGCTAACATGCACAAGGCCCTTTAATTTATCTTTACAGTGAGATTTGTTACAGCACAGCATGGCATGTTATGTTGCTGGCAATTCCTTTTTTTCCCTTTAAAGTTTCTGATGTGTATGCCATGTTTTACATAATTTAATAAACTGATGTGTAGCTTCATGGTATGGTACTTTTTGCTTGCTGGTTTGAGTATCAATGTGAATCTGCTTGTACTTATCTCCTGGGACAGTCTAGGCTCATTTATAGTTGATTATATTTAGGCTAAGGAACCTGCTACCCTCTGCCCAGAAATTGTCCTTCTCCTCTTTCCACAGATGCCTTGTAAGGTAAGGAACTCCAAGACATTCGCTCCAAATGGGCAAACTACTTTATTTGTTGTCTCTGTAAATAGTTTAAGATTGGTTTTATTCTAATTCTTTCCCTTATAATCTCATTCCTGATTTTATCCTTTCTAGTCATTCCAGCAGCCTTCCTCAGACATCTAATTTTTGTGGTGACCAATTTTCATTTATGTTTTGTTTTAAGTCCCCATGTTTGCCACTGGTACCATAAGGTGGGGATGAATATGCTTTCTTTGAGGTGTTTCTTTGTGCTGGTCAGTATTTCCTCATGTTGTAAGAGAGGAGCTAACTGTCCTAATATTTGGTTTGCCTTACTGCACCGTATGTTAAATCTCTTTGTCCATTTTGCCATCTTCAGTAAATGCTGCTCCAAGGTATTTGAACTCTGCCACCTGTTTTATACCTCCTCCCTCTATTTCGATATTGAAAGTATGCTGTTTCCTTCCAATTGTTATTACATCAGTCTTCTCTTTGCTGGAAGCAAAAGACACCCAAGGTAGTGATAGTATATCATTGCCGGCTGCTACTCGTATCCGAGCACACATTTTCCCTGGAAGTCAGTTTCTCAGTTGATGGATGTGTCTCTGGTGACCCAAGAAACCGATCCTGGCATGAAACACGCGACCACATACATTACACTGAATAGATGGTGGACGGCTTAGTTGAGTTTGACAAAGCTTTCATGTTTGTCGCTTAGCCTTTTCATGTCTGCGGCATTCTCCTTCGAAGTGATCGGTCGCAGCAGAGATGGTCTGACAGCAAAATGGGCCATCTACAGCAACTGCCTCCCAAGTTTGTGGGTTTATACCTGACACCATCATGGTTTGTTTCAGCTGGTCCTTATAATGCTTCAAAGGAGCTCCTCAAGGTCTTGTACCAGAGCTTTCTCCATAAAGAATTTAATGAGGAAGCCTGGAACCATCCATATGGCGGGCATGCCCTATCCATCTAAGATGATGGCCTATGATGGAAGCTTCAATGCTATTTACATGTGCCTTCTTGAGAACTGCGATATCAGAGAGTAAACAAAACAAAAAAGACAAAAAATGTTGTGGCATCTTAAAGACTAACTCCTATATAAGGTGCAATAGCGTTTTTGCCTTTGGTTTGTTTTCTAATATACAGGTGAAACTCGGAAACTTAGAATATCGTGCAAATGTTCATTCAGTTCAGTAATGCAACTTTAAAGGTGAAACAAATATATGAGATAGACGCATTACATGCAAAGCGAGATAGTTCAAGCCTTACTTTGTTATAATATTGATGCTTATGGCTTACAGCTTATGAAAACCCCAACCCCCCAATCTTATGTACCCCATAATCATCACATAATATCATGTACGCTGTACGCCATGATCATCACAATTAAAAGGAATTAAGGCATGACATATCTCGCTTTGCATGTAGTGGGTCTATCTCAGGACCAGATGGCATCCATCCACGAGTTCTCAGGGAACTTAAAGATGAAATTGCTGATCTCCTAGCCAAAATATATAATCTTTCCCTCAAATCAGGCTTTGTGCCTGATGACTGGAAGGTAGCGAATGTAACACCAATTTTCAAAAAAGGATCCAGGGGTGATCCAGGAAATTACCGGCCTGTCAGTTTGACATGTGTCCCAGGTAAAGTGATGGAAACCATCCTAAAAGATAGAATTAATAGGCACATAGAAGAGAAGGCGCTGCTAAAGGAGAGCCAACATGGCTTTTGCAAGGGCAAATCATGCCTCACTAATCTGTTGGAATTTTTTGAGAGTGTCAACAAGCATGTGGATAAGGGGGATCCAGTTGACATTGTTTATCTGGACTTTCAGAAGGCTTTTGACAAGGTCCCACACCAAAGGCTCTTGAATAAACTTACCAGTCATGGAATAAAGGGACAGGTCTTGTCCTGGATCAGCAACTGGCTAAGGGACAGGAAACAGAGGGTAGCACTAAATGGACACTTCTCCAAGTGGAGGGAAGTAAAGAGTGGGGTCCCCCAAGGTTCAGTACTGGGACCCCTGCTTTTCAACCTCTTCATAAATGATCTAGAGGTAGGAGTAAAAAGCAAGGTAGCCAAATTTGCTGACGACACTAAATTATACAGGGTAGTGAAAACTGTGAGAGATTGTGAAGAGCTCCAGAGGGATCTCTTGACACTGGGGGAGTGGGCAAAACAGTGGCAAATGAGCTTCAACATCAGTAAGTGCAGAGTGATGCATGTTGGGGCAAAAAACCCCAATTACATTTATAAACTGATGGGGTCTGAACTCTCTGCGACAAACCAGGAAAGGGACCTTGGTGTCCTGGTGGACAGCTCAATGAAGGTGTCAACCCAGTGTGCCTCAGCAGTGAAAAAAGCAAACTCAATGTTAGGGATCATTAGGAAGGGTATAGAAAATAAGTCAGCAAGTGTCATTTTGCCTCTTTATAAATCTATGGTGAGGCCCCATCTGGAATATTGTGTACAGTTCTGGTCGCCATACCTCCAGAAGGATATTATGGAGTTGGAGAAAGTACAGAGGAGGGCAACCAGAATGATTAGGGGACTGGAACACCTTCCTTACCATCTGAGGCTGCAACGGTTGGGCCTTTTCACTCTTGAACGCCGGCGTCTAAGAGGTGACCTGATTGAAGTTTATAAAATCATGCACGGTGTGGACAAGGTAGATAAGGAAAAACTGTTTTCCCTATCGCACAACACTAGAACTAGGGGACACTCCATGAAACTTTTGGGTACTAGTTCTCAAACAAATAAGAGAAAGTACTTTTTCACCCAGAGGATTACTGGTCTATGGAACTCCCTGCCAGAAGAAGTGGTGACAGCTTTCAGTCTTCACAGCTTTAAGAAAGGATTAGACAAGTTCATGGAGGACAAGGCTATCAATGGCTATAATTATGGCTACCTAAGGACAACCTCCGGGTTGGAGAGATAGGCAGGATATCTCTCAATGCCATTTCCAGGGAATCCTAAACAGGTGAAGGCATCTCCTTGGGAATACCCTGAAGGAAATGGTGAGCCACTGTGTGAGACAGAATGCTGGACTGGATGGGCTGTGGCCTGTTCCAGCAAGGCTGTTCTTATGTTCTTATGTTCTTATTTGTTTCACCTTTTCAGTGAAATGAATGGACATTTGCATGATATTCTAATTTTCCGAGTTTCACCTGCACTTGCACAGACCAACATGACTACCACTTCAAACATTTCTACTACCTGCTTCTCTCTCTTCCCCCCCCCCCCTTCTGAAACCTTTTTTATTCAGGTATGCCCGCTTCTTTGTAAAGGGGCAAAGGGGGTGTAATTTGTCCTTGTTTTAAGTTTTTTGATCTTTGTATTATTATAAAAATATGTGATTAGAAATTGAAGGTTATACATAGTGTCAGACAGTATAAGTCAATTCAACATAAGTCAATTGAAAATAAAATGGAAAATGGAAATCTATTAATAATGTATATTAGAATGAAAAGATGTGTTTAGCAAGAACTGTTTAATATTATGTTTTGATGTTGCAACTTTAGTTGTTTTCCTTTGTTATTTTGTGTACAATTTTGTATTTTTCTTTATGTCATATTTGTGATGTCTTGTTATATATGTTTTTCTTTTTGAAAATTTAATAAAATGTATTTAAAAATTAAAATATTTCTACTATGAGGTGGTGATAGGTCAGAAGTTCTCAACCTTTTCAAACCAAGGGCCGGGTCATGCTCCCTCAGACAGCTTTGGGGGCTGGGAAGCCATTTTGCCCTTGCTCCACCACAGGGCACTTCCTAGTGTAATGGAGGTGGGGTGGGTGGGAATGAAATGGTATCTGGCCCACAGGTTGAAAATCCTTGTCTTAGGAAAAATGTTATGCGCATTTGCTGTCATGCTGTGGGGAGTACACTTTGTGTATGCTTTGAGGCTGTGCTGGAATGTAGGTACTGTACTAGAATGGTTTAGCTGGTTTAGCATGAAAGGGTGCCACAGCTTGAGAATCCCTGCGATAGGCACATGTACACACAGGCGCGCACACAAACACACAGGAACGTAACAATAAATTAATGTTGAGAACAAGGGAGGTGGACACCTCCCCAGAGGAGCCTCCGGCCAAAATGAAGCTATTAAAAGAAGAACTCTGAAGCGGGGAGGGGGCCTGTGACGAAGGGGGCGAGTGCTTTTCCATGTTTCCCGCCTCTAGGCGCGAGGACTTCGCATTCACACCTTTCCCGCGCTTTGCCTCAAAGGCGACCGTTGGCAACCAACGGGCTTCTTCTCTGAGAAAGCAACGGGGCCCTTCCTAACAATAGCTCCTAATTAGCCCAAGTCGGCTGGGTGGGGAGCGAGCGACTCTGGCTGCCTTCCCCAGCATTAAGCTTGAAGTTCCTTAGCTCCCCCTTGTGGTGACTTGCTCAACTACCGCTGGATAGTGGAGGCAACCAGGGCTCTGAATAAGCTGCATTTATTTCCCCCCCTGTATCGGATTCCCCTCCCCAGTGCTGTATTTTTTTTTTTTTTTGAAAACTGAGCAATAAATCCTGCAGCTCACACCGATTCAAACTGAAGCGGCACAGTATGGAGAACGGAGTGTGTGTGTGGGGTGGGGTGGGTGGTGGTAAAGAAATCCGGACGGATCTGCATCGCGCTACACGCTCCGTTGGCCATTCAGGTCCATCATTGTTTTCAAGATTTTCTGTGAGAAAAACTGTGTCAAGGAAAAGGATCCGCCGGAAAGCAAGAAACCGAAGCGGAGCGGGAACTGCCGTCACCGATTAGGACACAAGGGCCGGGTTAAAACAGAGGCGTCAAGACTAGTCCTCATCATTGACTGATCTATTCACTTTCATTCGGTGGGACTACAGGTGAAACTCGGAAAATTAGAATACCGTGCAAATGTCCATTCATTTCACTTAAAAGGTGAAACAAATATATGAGATAAAACTCACGTGCAAAGCGAGAAATGTCATGCCTTAGTTCATTTTAATTGTGATGATCATGGCGTACAGCATACATGAGACTGTGATGATTGTGGGG
The DNA here is from genome assembly GCA_035047345.1 of Bradypodion ventrale. NCBI lineage: Eukaryota > Metazoa > Chordata > Lepidosauria > Squamata > Chamaeleonidae > Bradypodion > Bradypodion ventrale. Next base: position 128,385,752 of record JAWDJE010000003.1, read on the forward strand.
TACATGAGATTGGGGGGTTGGGGTTTTCATTAGCTGTAAACCATAAGCATCAATATTATAACAAAGTAAGGCTTGAACTATCTCGCTTTGCATGTAATGAGTCTATCTCGTATATTTGTTTCACCTTTTAAGTTGCATTATTGAACTGAAATGAACATTTGCACGATATTCTAAGTTTCCGAGTTTCACCTGTAGTAGAGAAGGGAGGAGACAGGTAAAACGTTATGGGACTGAAATCCAGAGTATAATTTAAAGAAACTTGATGCAAAAGAAACTCTTTATTTTGATGCCTCTGAAAAGTTCATCACTCAGGGACTGCAGTGGCTCAAGTAGCTAAGATGCTGACTGGGAGGCGGAAGGTCACCAGTTCGATTCCCGAGGACTGCAGGACGGAATGAGCTCCCGTCTTTGTCCCAGCTCCTGCCAACCTAGCAGTTCGAAAGCAAGAAATTGCAAGTAGATAAATAGGGATCACTTTGGTGGGAAGGTAATAGCGTTCTGTGTACTCCGGTGTCTAGTCATGCCTACCACATGACCACGGAAAGGTCTGCAGCAGACAGCGCTGGCTCTTTGGCTTTGAAACAGAGATGAGCACTGCACCCTAGAGTCGGATACGACTGGCTTTCGAGCAAGGGAATCCTTTACCTTTACAAAGCCGGAGCCGCGTTACATTCCCTCAGATAGCTTTGGGGGCTAGACGGCCATTTTGCCCTTCCTCCACCACATGGCACTTCCAGGTGGGGCGGGTGGGAGGTCACATGAAATGGCACCATGGGCAGCAGGTTGAGATTCCCTGACTTAGAGCAGGGGTTCTCAACCTTTTTTTTTTGCCATACCCCATCTAAGCATCTCTGAAATTCTGATTCCCCCCCAGGGGGGGGGGCTTTTAATTCTTATTATTCAAAAATTGAATTATTAACATGGAGGAAGCCTAAAAGGCTATTCACTGTTAATGACTCATTCTCAAATCCCCCCCCCCAGGGGCATGTGCCCCACATTGGGAACCACAGACTTCAACCAAAGAGAAAAATGCAACAGGTTTAAAGAAAAGCTTTGGTAAAGATGTGGAAAAGAAAAGAGATTTAAAAGTAGGAAGAAGCACCCAAGGCGAAATGGCTGATCCGGTCATCCAGTCCTTTCTGCTGGATAACCCATTTGATTCTCTCTCACACATTTTAAAGACTGTTCCTCCTAAAACTATCCCCCTCCCTTATGCCATGATGGTACAAATGGTGCCTTCTCAAATATACTGTATAAGGCTCCACACTGAGAGAGAAAAGTTCACTGTTAGCACACTGTAGTCTGGGGGTTTCTCAAACAGTGCTGAGCAAGATATACAAGTAGCAACTTCAGTATCAGGGACTGGCAATGTGTGGCTCTCCAGAGGATTTTGGATTGCAACTCCTGTAATCTTTCAGCACCGGCTTTGCTGGCTATAGCTGAAGGAAGCTCCACATCTGGAGGATTGCCCTTCCCTCCTCCTGCTCTGGCTAAGGATTTCTTAACTCTTGTTTGTCCTATTTGTCCTCCCATAGCTATCATCTATGAGTTTCTGTGAAGTCTTGTTATCCTTTCCTCTGGAGCCTATATCACTCTTGGTGTGGTGGCTCCTCATCTTTGGTGTTCCCTTCTTTGTTCTGTGTGACTAATACTGGAGTTAGTCTGAAGCAACCTACTTTGATGTAGGCAGATTGATTGCACACGGAGCCAGCAGGCGGGCCAAACACTTATTTCAGCATGGTCAATCTGTACATAGCAAAATGGTGGAGACGCAGCTCCTTATATATCATACATTGCATTTGAATCTCGCCCCAAGGGCGCCCATTGGTCGACGTCATTTGGGATGTACTGCATACCTGACTAAGGTTCACCTGTGGCGGGAAGGGTTACCGCGCTTGTTATTGGTTGGGTGATTTGAGCCACGTGGGCTGAGCTCCTTCAGCTGCGCTATAGCTGGAAGCTGAGTTGCGTGCGGTGGCAGATGAGTTACATGCATACACAACACCGACTTAAAATGCCTTTCCACACAGACTTATAAAATCAGCAGAGATTGTGTGTGTGTGCGTGTGTGTGTATGAAATCTCGATTTTGTTTTGTTTCCTCACTTACTATTTTGTTTATACTGTTATTTAAAATATGCTCCTCTTCTGAAATATTATGCAACAAAGGGAAGATAATACAAAAGATAAATGCATTTTTAAAGGACAATGAACTGCTTACAGTACCAAATGAATCTAATTTGTAGAAGAGGTTTAGAGAGAATTTCCCTCTGCCTTTTCTGGCTACAGGGATCTACTTCTGCCATGAGACATGCCCTTATGCCAAGCAAATCCTTCTTTTATTGGTTGATTTCAGGATACTGCAGTGGCTCAAGTCGCTAAGACGCTGACTGGGAAGCGGAAGGTCAGCAGTTCGATTCCCGAGTACTGCAGGATGGAAATGAGCTCCCGTCTTCATCCCAGCTCCTGCCAACCTAGCAGTTCGAAAGCAAGAAATTGCAAGTAGATAAATAGGGACCACTTCGGTGGGAAGGTAACAGCATTCCATGTGCTCTGGTGTCTAGTCATGCCTGCCACATGACCATGGAAATGTCTGCAGAAGCAGACAGCGCTGGCTCTTCGGCTTAAAAACAGAGATGAGCACTGCACCCTAGAGTTGGATATGACTGGCTTTCGAGCAAGGGAAACCTTTACCTTTACCTTTTCAGGATACTTTTCCCTGGCTAAGATCTGCCAGTAGAAGAGCCAAAATTCAGGTAGAGAAGAGCCAGAGTGAAGGAACTGAATGGAGATATACCATACCCAAAACATTCCTGTCCACTCAAGTATCCTCATCCTTTTCAGCCTCAGTCTTCCCCTCTGAAATAGGATATTATAAAATCATCTTCTCCTACAGGATTGTTTTAAAGATCACGACTAGACAGTAATGTAAGCAGATCACTTGAAACATGTGAAGGCACTGCACAGAAATGAACGAGAATATAGCTGTTTCCCATTTTCCAGGTAAGATGTTGCTTCTTCCAGGAATTTAGGAAAAGCTTTCCCTGCTTTATATAGATCAAGGCTAGAGAGCCCTGTGCTCTCCTTATGTTGCCCTACAACTACCCCCATTTTTTTTAAAAAAACCCTACCCATGGTGTAGCTGATGGGCCCAGAGTTCAACCACATTTATGGTTCCCCAGCCATTTTGTTGCACAGACTGTGTGTCAGAACAGACAGTGGTGATACTCAGTCTGAACTCCCACCAGGTGAAGAGGCCTGTCAAAAATGACTGCCAAGGGATCTCTGCTTGCTTCCTATTCCTCCCTAGCCTGCCCCATTGGTGCCAGCTATCGAGTATGGGTGAGCCTGAAGGGATGGTCAGGTGCAGATAACAAGAAGTTCTGGCTGGTTCCAATCCCCTGGCCAGCTATTGTAGCCATATGTGCCTTCCCACTGCCTCCCTCCACCAGGGAAGAAGCATCTCTAATCATGGAGGTGGAGGGCTGGAGGAGATTTCAGGAAGGGCAGGTCTGATAACTCCTTTCTCTCCTGGCTTCAAACATTCCTCAGCCTCTTTAATTGCAGCAGGAACAGTCAAGATTGTAGGATTTGGAAGCCCTTCCAAGCATACCTGCGATCTGCGCAGAAGGGATGTGCAGTACCTCTTTTCCCCCACTGCCAATTCCAGGGTTTTGGCAGCTGCGGGTGGGAAATGGCGCAAATCGGCGCCGAAAATCGGGAAATCCCAGCCAATCCGGGAAGGTTGACAGGTATGCTTCCAAGATGTACCAGTGATGCACTACAGCAGGTTCTGTCAGGTTCTGCAGAACTGGTAGCGGAAATTCCCCAAGGCCATGCCCACTTGGTCAGCCACGCCCACCTCCATAGCCCAAATTGCAGGATGTTTGGCCATGCTCACAGACTTGGCCCCGCCAACAGATTTGGCCAGCCCACAGAGTAGGTAGTAAACATTTTTGCAGTGCATCTATTACTGCAAATAACCTTAAGAACTCAGAGAGGTTGGGGCCTCTCCTTTTAAGGGAGAGCAACCTGAGGCTTAAAGAGACCTTTAGCCCCCCTGTTGATGGTATTTTACACTGGTTTAGTCTGTTTTCCACTTGATCTGATATGTTTTGGTGGGGTTTGTAAGCTGCCTTAAGCACTGCCCTTTGGTGGAAAAGCAAAAGAGAATGATGATGACAAATAATTGTCAGCTAGCTAGTTTGTTGTTACATGGTGTCTAGTCACCTCTCATTGATAGTGACCCTGCAAATGAGTGAATTCTAAGTGAATGTCCTATTGTTAATAGCCCTACTCTACTCCAGATTCAAGATTCGCTTCCTTTATGGAACTGATCCATCTCAAATTTGGACTTCTTCGCCTCTTCCTGCCACCTTCAACTGCTCCTAGAATTTTTGTCTTTTCTAGCAAGTACTGTTTTCTCATGGGTTAGAAAGCTACATCATATCCCACCTTTCTTCCATTTTGCTCAAGGTGGCTTTGCTCCTCCTCAGTTTATCTTCACAACAAACCGGGGAGGTAGATCAGATTAAAGGTCTCGCTTGCTCAAAAGCCAGTCATGTCAGACCATAGGGGGTGATGCTCAGCTCCGTTTACAGCCAAAGAGCCAGTGCTATCTGAGTTTGCAGACATTTCCATGGTTACATGGCAGATGCTGTTAACTTTCTCACCAAAGAGGTACCTATTTCTCTACTTGCAATTTCTTGCTTTTGAACTGCTAGGTTGGCAGGAGCTAGGATGGATAGCAGGAGCTCACTCTCTTGCACAGCACTTGGATCTCAAACGGCTGACCTGCCAACCTTCAAGCTCATCATCTTAACCACTAAGCCACCATGGCCCTATATCAGATTAGAAGCAGGTAATTGGCCTAAGGTCTATGTGGGATCAAAATTGCTGGGAGAAACATCAACAATTTGAGATACGCAGACGATCCCACCCTAATGGCAGAAAGTGAGGAAGACCTAAAGAGCCTCTTGGTTGGGTTGAAAGAAGAGAGTGCAAAACCTGGATTGAGATTCAATATCAAGAAAACCAAGGTAATGGCAACAGGCCCAATCAGTTCCTGGAAAATAGATGGGGAAGAAGTAGAAGCAGTGACAGACTTTACTTTCCTAAGATCTAAGATCACTGTAGATGGGGATTGCAGTCATGAAATAAAAAGACAACTGATTCTGGGGAGGCAAGCTATGAGAAACCTGAGGAACATAGTTAAAAGTAGAGACATCACCTTACAAACAAAAGTCCGCATAGTCAAAGCAATAGTATTCCCGGTGGTAATGTATGGGTGTGAGAGCTGGACTATTAGGAAAGCTGAGCGCAGAAGAATAGATGCCTTTGAGATGTGGTGTTGGAGGAGAGTCCTGAGAGTCCCCTGGACAGCAAAGAGAACAAATAGGTCAATTTTTAGAAGAAATCAACCCTGATTGCTCATTAGAAGGGCAAATAGTAAAGATAAAGATGAAGCTTAAGTACTTCAGACATCAAATGAGAAGGGAGGATTCACTTGAGAAGGCTTTGATGCTGGGAAAGGTGGAGGGCAAAAGAAGAAGGGGGCGGCCAAAGATGATATGGCTAGATGGCATTGTAGACACAATGGGCACAGAGCTGGACGGGCTGAGGAGGATGGTGGAGGATAGAGGTGCCTGGAGGACCATGGTCCAAAGGGTCGGAATCGACTGTGCAACTGAACAACAACAACACCTGGTAGCAGTGTTTCCTAACCTTTGATTTTTGGGACTTCAATTCCCAGACGCCTAAGTCAATTCCCCAAAGTACTGATCAGCCAGTGTACTGACTTAGGCTTCTGGGAATTGAAGTCCCCTTGTGAGGCCTGAGCCCCACATTGGGAACCACTGCCTGGTAGAAGCCCTAGTCCTACACTCCAGCTTCCAGGTTTATTACAGACTACATGTGCATAGCTGTCAAGTATCCCGTATTGGCCGGGAAAACCCCTTATTTTACCCTCTTTCCTGCCATCATCCCTTATTAATTAGGCTGCAATGCCCTATTGCCGCCATTGGAGGGCAGCAAAGGATAAGCATAGCTGTCAAGTATCCCATATTTGCTGGGAAATTTCCCTTATTTCCAAATCCAAAACTTGACAGGTATGCATGTGTCTGGTCAGTCTGGTTTATTCCTTTGTAGGACCTGAGAACCAGAGTGGTTCAGATAGAGTTGAGAATGAAGTCACTCAGTGATTTTTTTTTATGGGCCAGCTCTGAGCCAAAAAAATCCTTGCTTCTCAACAAGGCCTGTGTCCCTGCTGTAGCTCTTCCCAGTTTGTGGCTTTCAAAATCTGTGTGCCTACACTTTTCTGCATGCTCCAGCAAACATGTTGTGCTGGCTAAGGATGCTGGCAATTGTAGTCCAACATATCTGGTGCCCCCAACTTGTGTGAGGCTGCTTTAGTGATTGGTCCATACCAGTTTTCAGCACAGGAAAGCAACTTAAGCAAATGCTACGCTTGCCCATAATTAAACGCAAGCACATTCATAATATGATGACCTAATATTTTCCAGTTTTAAAAACTGAAGTGCGGCGGCATTAAAGTGGAGGCAGGCTACAAGCTCGAATGGAGCATTGGAAGAGGAGAGCCTGGTCTTCCCTCTCCTTGCATACAATATACATTGATGGGAGGAAATTGATGAGAGAAATGTGTACAGAAAAATAGTTAAACGACCCACTTCCTTCCATCTGACAGAATATGACAGCATCCCCTCTCTTGCATAGCTGGATGCAGTGGAAAACATGAAAAATTGCAAACCCCAGCTATAGACCCCCTCCCCCACATGATGCACGGCTTGATCCTTAGTTTTTAGTAGATGGAAAAACTGATGCTACTGGAATAAACAACAGCTTTTGGTATATTTTAAAAGCCTATCATGTAATCTGAAAAATTAACCCAATCTACATCACTCTAATATTTCTGTTTAGGTATAAACATGTGTTTATGGGACTGCGGTGGCTTAGTGGTTAAAATGCTGAACTTGATGACTGGAAGGTCAGCAGGCAGCAGTTTGAGACCCGAGTAATGCACGATGGAGTGAGCTTCCGTCTCTGTCTCAGCTCCTGCCAACCTAGCAGTTCGAACGCAAGAAATTGCAAGTAGATAAATAGGGACCACTTCGGTGGGGAGATAAACAGCATTCCGTGAACTCCGGTGTCTAGTCATGCCTGCCACATGACCATGGAAACGTCTGCAGAAGCAGACAGCGCTGGCTCTTTGGCTTTGAAACAGAGATGAGCACTGAACCCTAGAGTCAGATACGACTGGCTTTCAAGCAAGGCCGACCTTCGCCTTCACCATGAACATGTGTGTGATCAATAAGTTACAACTTTTGGCACTCAGTCACATGTATCCATGTTGACTTAGAATGAGAATTTATCACATCTTGGTGACATTCATGTTTTGCACATGCATTCCTTTCCTTTCACTTGCAAAGAAGTGATGTAGAAAAGGTTTGTTCAAAGCTAACATGGTGTTGATTGAGTAACTCATTTCTGAAGAAGATTTCAGAGTGTGGGTGGGGCAGTGGTGGTGTCGTCATTGTTCCACCTAATCAACCCCAGTATCCTACTACTTCCACTTTCAGTCACTTTCCAAAATAATAATTCTTTCTCATCAGGAGGAAAGAAGCATTAACTATAATCAGTGGAGTGCAAGGTTCCTTTTTTTCAAAAATCTGTCTTAGATCATCATTGCTTTAAACAATAGCACAGAAAGGAAAATTCACTCTTTTCTCCCCTGCTGTGGACCACCTTCTCCCTGGCCTATTACTGGGTCTGTAAGGTTAAGCCCAACTGCTTTCATCTGTCATGGACAAAATAAAATCAGAATCCTTCCTGCTACTTTGGTCAAAGCAGAGCTACACAAAACCTGGCAGCCATGAATAAAGGAGGTGAGACACAAAGAGACTGACCAAAGTTTTTCATGTTCTTAAAATTTCTTCCCTGCGCTGAACATTGATAACAGAGAGAAGAAGAGAATGTTTGTTGAGCAATATTGGAAATGAACAGGCCGAGGTTTCCCCCATTTTCAACTCCTCTTCCCCGCACACTGGACAACCTACAACACTTCTACTTCTCTTCATGGATATGCAAAGGTTGCTTATGGCCAGGCCTACTTTAGGCAGGAGGAGGAAGCTGCTTCAGAGAGATGGTTTTCATTGTCGTGAAAAAACAGCAGATTTTTAGTTATTCATGTGTTGTTACAATTATTGCACTTTTACCACCATAAATGGGAAAAGATGCTTGTAGGGTATATAGAAAAGGTAAAGGTCCCCCTTGCTTGAAAGCCAGTCATGTCAGACTCTAGTAGTGGGTTGGTGTTAATCTCTGTTTACAGCCAAAGAGCCAGCACTGTTTGCATTTGCAGACGTTTCCATGGTCATGTGGCAGGCAGGCCTAGACACCAGAGTGCATGCTGTTAACTTACCTTCCCACCAAAGTGGTACGTATTTATCTACTTGCAATTTCTTGCTTTCAAACTGCTAGGTTGGCAGAAGCTAAGACAGAGATGGGAGCTCACTCCATCATGTAGCACTTGGGTCTCTAACTGCTGACCTTCCAGGCATCACATTTGGTGTCTTAACCACTACGCCACCATAGTCACATAGGGTGTGTACTTTGTGTTTATTAATTCATGTTGTGCCATGGCTTGTTGGAGGTATTCTACAGGCAGCCAAAAAAAATTTATTATTATTTTTTTTTGGGGGGGGGGGAGATATTTTTGTGTCAAAAACTAGGTCTGCTCTCTGTTGACCTTTCCTTGGAGGAAAAGCATTTACAGAGCAACTGCTGTTACTTCTTTTCCATCACCAACAATAACCAATCCTTACATGCAGGAAGAAAAGATACTGTCTCTGTTTCTCTTGCCAGTGTTGAGATGTTTTCAAGAATTTCCTTAGCAGGTGAGTCTGCCAACTTATTCATAAGAGGTAGCAGTCTCATTTTGTTGGAAAGGAAACTCAAGGCAGAGTGTAATGCATTAAAGCTTGCTTTGCAATAATCATCCAAGCCAGTTTGGTTACAAATGAGTTTCAGCACAAAAGATGGATCACATCAAGGCACACCCTCAGAAAAGGAAGCCCAACCCAGAGCAGAGCAGAGCAGACCAGTCTGCCTCTATTCCCAGGATCTAGTTGGCGTAGCAAAAGTCTCACCTTTGAGTCCAAAGCTTGTCGAAGACACTGTGCAGACTACACCTTGTAGAATCTCTTAGAGCAGGGATTCTCAACCTGCAGTCCGTGGCACCATTTCATGTGGCACCCCACTGCTTCCACCACACCAGGAAATGCCATGTGATGGAGGAAGGAAAAAATGGCCATCTGGCCCCCGAAGCTGTCTGAGGGAGCATGACCTAGCCCCCGGATTAAAAAGGTTGAGAACTTCCATCCTAGATGCTATAAACTTCTGAGATGTGTAGCCCGGGAAGTACCCATATTTATTCGTGTATAACGCGCACTCTTGTATAATGCGCACCCCTAATTTTCCATGAAACCTCGGTATAAAATTTTGTTTCACACCACACATTGTAATTGAATGCGTGGTGAAAAAGCTTGTTCATAAGAGCTACCTCCGGGCCACGCCTCGTCTCCCGCGCCACCCAATCAGATCCCGTCAATTTCTTCAAAGCCACGCCCCCGCCTCCCCTTCACCCGCCGCAGCAATAGACAGCCGACCCAATTCTAAAAAGGAAGTAAAAGAGGCTCGCGACGGGGGTGGGACTCCGGGAGTGAGGAGGCGTATGGCGGGAAATGGCTGGAGGCGGAGGCCACGCCCCGTTCTGCTGGAGAAAACCATGCCGGCGCCGTCCTTGTAGGGTGGGTGACGTCATGCGCTCACTGAGTCTCCCATGTGGGCGAGGAAATGAAGCGGCACAACCCTATTTGTGGCGCACACTGTACACGACAAGGTGACGTGAACTCGCGGGAACTCACCATTCGCGCCCTCAAGGGACCGGCCGCTACTGCCACACCAGTCCTCGTTTATAACGTGCACCCCAACTTTGATTTCTTTTTTTGGTATAAAATTTTGCGCGTTATACACGAATAAATACGGTAATTTTTTCGGAACAGTGGCCTTTAAAAAACCCCATCAAAATATATGTCAAGGGAAGGACAGTCTTCTATGCACTATCCCAAAGTCTATTGTGACTTTGTGCATCATGTGCATCTTGAAATAAGCATCCTTGAGGTAAACTGCCCTGTGTTTGGGATAGCATCATATATGATTGTAGGGGTAAAAAAGCCTTATAAGGCATTGCACTATACCTTTCATGTGCATCAAACATACGTTTTGGCACACCCAGGCTAAAAGCCCCATTCAGGCAAGAAACCTGCCCTAGTTTAAAATACTGTACTACCAAAAAGCATACCAACTTTGCAGTTACACAAACTTCTGTCTTGAGTTTCCTTTCCAGACTTCTGATTTAAAATAAATGACAACAACCAACAGAGACAGGTACCTCCCATGCAATGGAATTTTTCTAACTTTGTATATTTAGAAATTAGAACTGCTGAGTTCGGAAGGACTTTTCCCTTAGTAACAGTGCAATCCTACACATTCTGCTCCAAAAGAAAGTTCCACTGAACTTGGTGGGGTTTATTTGCAGTTAAATGACAAGACGGCAGCAAATTGCATTTATAATTGGATTAATAAAACTGAATGTTGCAACTCCTAAGTCCCTATAATTAAATTGCATCAGAAGGAGTGGCTCTTTTTCATAATGGCTATATTTCATCAAGTTGTTTTCAACTTATGACGACCTAAAGAACTGATATCTTGCAAACAAATCACTATAGCTTCAGGTATTAAACCAATTCATCTCATGTTAGATCTCCCTTTTGCCTGTTATTTTCCCCTTTTCCTACCATTAGGTCTAGACCAGTGGTTCCCAACCTTTTTTTGGCCATGGCCCACTTAAGCATCTCTAAAATCCTGATGCCCCTTCCCTGTGACATATAATTCTTATTATTCAAAAAGTGAACTCCTATTCATGTACAGGAAACTTGATCTAAACATTCTTGAATTACCACCCTTAAAAATCAAATTGCCCCCCTGTGGGGCATGTGCCCCATGTTGGGAACCACGGGTCTAGACTATTTAACTTCTATTGACCTGTCCCTGTTATCCTGTCTGATCAGATCAAAAGCTCTAAATTATAAATTTGTAACTCATTGCTTATATTTGATTCCTTTCCCAATAATAAAGCAACAACTAAGTTACATTATGATTATAATATAGGAAAGTATAACATGATTCCCTTTACAATGTAACTTTACCTTTATTTGCTTTTATAGTTGAGGAGGAAATATTTGATGTGGGAGTTAGTTCACATGCTGGCTCCTGCTGTCCTTTGTATGGAAGTTTTATTCATTTCTGTATACTACTTGATATCTAGGGGCTGTGGTAGGTCAGTGGTTAAGAAGCTCGCCTTGTTAGCTGGAAGGTCAGCAAGTCAGCAGTTCAAGACTTGGGTACTACATGACGGTTTGAGCACCCGTCTCTGTCCCAGCTCTTGGGGACATGAAAGGAGCCTCATTCAGGCATCCCTGAGTGGAGTTTCTCTAGCAAAAATCCTTTCAACCCAGAATAATTTCTGACACAAAATTATTATTACAGTATTATTAAACAAATCAACCATTTGGTTCACAGTTGAGGACTGGAATAACATTAACAGTTCAAGCCCTAACCATGGACCTACAGGTAAGAACTGTTAAGGTAACATCTGAGTATATATGCAGTCCCCAGTAGAGTTGTTTTTTGGAGAGTTAGGATGTTCAAATCAGATAAGTCCGAAATTTCCAAATATCTAGAGAGTCCTTTAGGTACTGCTCCAAGGGCTCCGATCACTATGGGAACAACAACAGATTTCTTCTGCCATAGACGCTCGACTTCAATTTGCAAATCATGATATTTTGTGATTTTCTCCAGTTGTTTGTCTTCAATTCGTGCATCTCCTGATATTGCAATGTCAATAAACCAGACTTTCTTCTTCTCCACAACAGTTATATCAGGTGTGTTGTGAGGCAGATGTCTATCTGTTTGAATTATTATTATTATTATTATTATTATTATTATTATTATTATTATTATTATTATTATTATTATTATTATTATTATTATTATTATTATTATTATTATTATTATTATTATCATCATCGTCGTCGTCGTCGTCGTCGTCATCATCATCATTATCATTATCATTATCATCAGATGTCCCAATGGCTCACATAAAAAATAAGCAGAAAACTACACTGCAAAAGCAGTATAAATTGCTTTGGAAACAATAAACGAATAATGAGAGCAAATTAAAAACATTCAGAACACAAAACCTATCTAAAGAGCACTCGTATTAAAATTCAGCTACTGTGCTTGTTCTCTGTGTCCATCTAGCAAAGCGAAGTTCACACATATGGGAATTGTGTATTTGGCCAGTGTTTTTATTATTGTCTGTAAAGCCTATTCTGCAATCACTTGCACTACTGAAATTATGAGTGCTTTTTAGTACACAGGTTTAACTGAAAGTGGATTACTTTTCTAGCATATGTCAGAACACACAAAGAAACCACCAAAATGTGGATCTTTGGCTTCCTGTTCCTCTGTTACCAGAGCTTAGTTTTCATCATGGCTACCATGATTTGGGTCGCAGCACCTCTAAGCAATGAGGTCGCTTTGTGTCCAAACTAGCCTCCAAGGTTTTTCAACCAATAAGAGCTCTTCTTTTTTCATTTATTTTACCTTGAAGGATCAGATATAGCAACCACTATTTTGTGATTCTCATTACTGATGCTAGGTGCTGTCAAGTCATCTCCAACCTAGGCCGGCCCTATTAATAAGAGATTTCCAAAAGGTCCCATCCTCAACAATCCTGCTCAGCTTTTACAAACCTATCAGAGAATAAAACAAAAATAAAACTGCTGTAGCACTTTGAAGACTAAGTGTTATAATTTAGTCTATAATTCTATCGGTATTCTATCGGTATTCTATCTATCTGGTGGTTTATTTCTTCCTATTACTTTTAACACAGCTTTCACTTCACTTTCTAGAATTGTAGGTTCTTCATCATAAGATTCTTCTTCATGAGAGTCTGTCATCCTTTTATCTCATTTGTATAGGTCAGGAGTTCTCAACCTTTTTAAGCCATACCTGTCAACCTTCCCAGATTGGCTGGGATTTCCCGATTTTCGGCGCCGATTTGTGCCATTTCCCGCCCCGCGCTGCCGAAACCCCAGAATTTGGCAGCGGGGGTGAGGAGGTATTGCGCAGCCCTTCTGCACAAGTCGCATTCTACACATGCGTAGAAGGGTTTTGCGCTTGCGTAGAACTCTTCTACACTTGCGTAGCCATTTCTACACATGCGTAGAAGGGTTTTATGCTTCGTAGAAGGGGGCTACGCAAGCATAAAATCCTTCTATGCATGCGTAGAACGCGACTTGCACAGAACCAATCTGCGCAGGTCCCGGATTCATTGGAGCCACGGTTGACAGGTATGTTTTAAGCCGGGGTCCAGGTCACACTCCCCCAGACAGCTTCGGGGGCCAGGCGGCCATTTTGCTCTTCCTCCATCACATGGCACTTCAGGGTGTGGTGGAGGCAGTGGGGGCCATATGAAATGGCGCTACAGGCAGCAGGTTGAGAATCCCTGGTATAGGTCTTCAGCATACTCTTTCCACCTTCTTTTAATTTTCTCCTGGCCAGATAGCACACTTTCTTCTTGGCCATTCAACATTCCTAGTCAAAATTTAAATTTATCTTTGATTTCTCTGATCTTCTAGTAGAAATCTGCTGTTCTGTGTGTGTGTGTGTGTGTGCGTGTGTGTGCATGCGCGCGCGCGTGCGCATGTGTGTTCTCTTTGTCTTTACATGCCAATCTCTGAAAGATTGCATTCAAAATTCTGACCCTATTTCTGTCACCTTTTGCTTCTGCTTCTCTCATTTCCTTTGCAATTTTAAGTGTTTCTTCCAATATCCATCCAGATTTTTCTTTTTTTATATAGTATAAGAATAGTCTTTTTGCATTCTTCCCTAATAATGTCTCTGGTTTCAACCCACAGTTCTTCCGGTTCCCAGTCAATTAAATTTAATACTGCAAATCTGTTCTTTACATGGACTTTAAATTCCTTAGGAATGCTGTATAAATTATATTTTGGCAATACAATTATCTTAGTGGGTTATTTCCCAGCTTTGCTTTATTGCTGGATATTAGCAGTTCATGATCCATGCCACATCTCTTTTGGTCTTGTTTTGGCAGAGATAATACATCTCCTTCATCTCCTGCTTCCAGTTACGTAATCCATTTCTTATTATATGACCAATGTATTCAGGCCTTCTGTAGCGAATATGTTCTACGATTTCACTGGCATTTCTTCATTGGTTTTATTTCTTCAAGCATCAAGAATGTCCGATAGATTCTTTGCATCATATAGTAGATCTGTATTTTAAATCTCTTTTTTGTAGCAGCCCGTGTTATAATCCACACTTCCTAGCTATACGATTTATCATAATCCTCTGCTACCTGAAAGTGCAGAGAAAGCTATGTACATATGGTTCAAGGGGTCTATGTATCACATTTTGAGAAGTCCTGGCCAGAATCATATTACAGTTGACCCTCACATAATGATGTTACTTGGTTCCCCAAGTAGTGTTGCTAAGCAATTTTTGTTGTTATGCAGGTTTCTATGGAGTTTCCCGCATAACAACGTTTTTAGTGTCGTTGTCCGGATAATGGCGGTTATTTTAGCGTTGTTGTCTGGACAACGACACTAAAAACATTGTTATGCGGGGGAACATGTGGTGCATAATGACGCATTGTTAAGCGAAAATGATGCTATCTGAATGCATTGTTATGTGAGGGTTGACTGTAGTGATTTGCGCATGTAAGTAAAATTGTGTCACAGGTTTAAACTGTTGCTACTTATTAAGCTGCCAGTCGTGTAATGAGACATATGACCACGGATGTAACCTTATTATTTAGAAGCAATGTGCAGCCACGACTTATGAGACTTCACTAGCATACTCATGAACCACCAGTAGAAATCTGGCCACCTTCTCCACTCACTCTGAGTCTGGCCTACCCCAGAGGGTTGTTGTGAGAATACATTCAGAGGCGGTAAACCATGAAGGTAAGATCTTGCTTGAAGAAAGATGGTGTAGACATGTGCGTAACATCAGGGATGTCACACTGGTGGGTGAAACCAACTTGTTTCCTTGAGACACTCAATACTTCGAGATTAGCAAGGTGAGGTAGGATGTCTTTCCTTTTTCAGGTCACACCTTAGCAGACAGATCTTATCAATTGCCTCCAGACTGAGAGGTTTTATTAAATCATGTTAGTGGCATTTACTCTATGCCAAGTGTGCAAGATTACAGCATCAATCGCTGATGCTAATTAATTATGGGATGAAATAATTAGGTAAATTAAAGGTCTCCTTTGTTTGAAAGCCAATCATTTCTGACTGTAGGGTGCGGTGCCCCTCTCCAGTTACCGCCCAAGAGCCAGCACTATCTACATCTTCAGACATTTCTGTGATCATGTGACGGGCATTGACTCAATGCCAGAGCACATGGAATACTGTTACCTTTCCCTCCGAATCCATACCTATTTATCTACTTGCAATTTCTTGCTTTTGAACTACTAGGTTGCCAGGAGTTGGGACAAATTATGGGAGCTCACTTGGGTCTCAAACTGCTTCAGGTCATCAAGCTCAACATCTTAACCACTAAACCACTGCAATCCTGATGAAATCAACACTAATGATCCTTAGTCTCTTGCTGGCATCCGAAATCCATTGCTTTTCAATGGGGCCTGCCTTTTTGACTACGGACTTTAGCCTGTCAACTCTTAGGTGTGAGTAAGCCCCATGCAGTGGTGGAATGGAGCCTTGCTCCGGGGGCCAAGTGGCACCATTCAAGCCGGTGGCTCTCTGAGCCAGGCTCTGCGGAGGGGAAGAAGAAGAAGAAAAAGAAGGACTGCTGCAGCTCCAGTTCGTGGCTCTCGCTTTTTTCAAAGAGGTGTGGAAGTGAAGACTCCCGCCCTCCCCCCTTGGTCCCAGGAAAGTGGCTTTTGGATTTGAGAGGCTATATTTGCGCTTTTGCAAGCCAGAGATCGGCTTGCAGAAATAGTAAACTCCAAAAAATAAAGAATGATGATTGCAAACGGAGCAGAGAAGGAGAATTTAAAAGAGTAATCTAGCCCCCCTTCCCTCTCTCTGGTCACCCACATTTTCCAGGATGAATAAAGCAAGGGTTATTTTTCGAGAAGGGGGCTGCGGTGGCTTAGTGGCTAACACGCTGAACCTGATGACTGGAAGGTCAGCTGGCCAGCAGTTTGAGACCTGAGCGCTGCGTGACTGAGTGAGCACTTCAAAAGCAAAAAATAAAATAAAATGCAAGTACAGGTGAAACTCGGAAAATTAGAATATCGTGCAAATGTTCATTCAGTCCAGTAATGCAACTTAATAGGTGAAACAAATATATGAGATAGACTCATTGCATGCAAAGCGAGATAGTTCAAGCCTTACTTTGTTATAATATTGATGCTTATGGCTTACAGCTTATGAAAAAAAAAAACAACCCCCCAATCTCATGTACCCCATAATCATCACAGTCTCATGTACGCTGTACGCCATGATCATCACAATTAAAATGAACTAAGGCATGACATCTCTCGCTTTGCACGTGAGTTTTATCTCATATATTTGTTTCCCCTTTTAAGTGAAATGAATGGACATTTGCATGATAGTCTAATTTTCCGAGTTTCGCCTGTAGGTACCGCTTGGGCAGAAAAAGGTAGCAGCGTTTCGTGCGCTCTCCAAGTGAACCAGAGATGAGCACCGCCCCCCTAGCATAGGTGTCAAGTATTCTGTATTGCCCAGGAAAACCCTATTAGAGCTCCCCTTCCTCCAATCCCATATGTTTACCATTTTAAAGAGTATATTTGCATACAGCATAAACAGCATACTGTTTCTCTTAAACACAGTTTTTTAAAAATGAAATTGAGGCATAAAAGGCTAAGACAATAGACATTTAACTGATTAAAATGTAAAAAACAAAAACAAAAAACAGTTCCATGAAAAATCACCATAATATGAAATGCAGTCGAATTAAGAGGGGGAAACTTGAAATAGACTTATTACAATAAGCTTGGCTTGCTGACCCTGTTGCGTTGCCAACCTGGAAACCGTAATTACCATACAGTGCTGTGCAAAAATTACTGTACATTACAGTACGGGTTTTGCGCATGCACATCCATTTCTGTGCGTGCATACTGGGCGGAGCTATGGGTGGAGCTATGGGCGGAGCCTTGCAGGCATTTTCTTTGAATATTTATGAGGGAAGAAAACGGAAATACAGTAATTTTTTTTCCATTTTTACCCAGGATGGAACTGGAAATAATATTTTTATTTTATTTTTACCCAGGACAGAACTGGAAATAATCTCTTTTTTTCTCCCATTTTTACCCAGGACGGAACCGGAAATAATCTTTTTTTATTTTATTTTTCGAAAATTACTGAAAATTACCGTACATCTCTGTACGGTAGTTGTACATCATATGGAGGGCCA
Source organism: Bradypodion ventrale (assembly GCA_035047345.1). Classification (NCBI taxonomy): domain Eukaryota; kingdom Metazoa; phylum Chordata; class Lepidosauria; order Squamata; family Chamaeleonidae; genus Bradypodion; species Bradypodion ventrale. The sequence continues at coordinate 128,403,319 of JAWDJE010000003.1, forward strand.
AATTACCGTACTGTACGGTAATTACTGTAGAGGTTGGCAACGGCCAACACTCCTTTGCAGCTCTAGACTTTTGGGTGTGCCTGGGTTTTGGAGAGGAGGGGGTGTGGCCTGGCAGAGGGGCGTGGTCTAAAATTTCCCTTATTGTAATGTGTCCAAAACTTGACAGGTATGCCCCCTAGAGTCGGATACGAAAGGGCGACCTGTTGGGGAAAATAAACAGGTGAGGCAATTCCTCCCACCACACACCCCACCCGCGCCCAGCCTCGCCTTCACGAAGAGGGCTCCAGCTCCGCCCCTGGATCCAGCCAGCCGCGTTTTCCGCCGGGCCGTGCCTTTGCCTTGCCCAAGAAGGAGTGAGCCCATCAACCGGGCAGCCGAGCCGTCCCTAGTCCCGCCCTCCCTCCTTGCCCCGCCTTCCCCTGCCTGTCTGAGCCTCTCAGGCGCCGCGCGTCGGCCACCCCCCTGACGGGGCCCCTTTCTCGCTCGCTCTCTCGCTCTCTTCGCCGCGCCTCCTCCTCGGCTTCTCGGGCGTGCGGGACGGGACCCCCCTCGGCACTGTGGACCGACGGGGAGTGGGGGCTGGCGAGGGATCGGACGCCAGTGAGGACTGAGGAGAGCCCCCGACAGCAGCTCGGCGAGGCTGGGTCGCGGGTGGGAAATGCCTCGCCGGTTTCTCCCCACAAGCTCGCCCTTGCTCGGAAGCCAGTCGTATCCGACTCTCCGCGGCGGTGCTGATCCTCTCCGTTTACAGCCGCGGCTCCTGCTTTGACGGCGGGCGGGGGCTCTCGGGGAGCAACTTGGGCGAGTCAGACGGTAGGAGCCCGGCCCGCGGGTCCTCCTGCACTGCAGACCCCCCCCCCCCTTTCTTGGCGACTCTTGGGCATCGGAGGTGGCCGAGGATCGCGTCCCGTCTCCCCCGCCCCGCAAGAGGAGGAGGAGGAGGAAGAGAAGGAGGGCAGGCTCAGGGTTGGAGAGGCTGGAGTTTTGGAAGAAGAAGCCTCGCTAGAGAGGACGCAGCAGGAGCGGCGGCGACTACGACGCGGAGCTGCAGCAGGCGCCCCCCCTCCCCCCGACGTGATGCCTCCTGCCTGGAGCCCCGGAGGTCCCGGCCACGGACTGGTGGCCCTGCTGGTGGCGGCGTCCGCCCTCCTCCTCGGACACCTGAGGCTTTGCCACGCAGGTAGGCGCCAGGAAGGAAAGGAAGCGGGGCGCGTCCCGTCTGTGGGTCCCGTCGCGGCCGGTCAAGTGTGCCCGGGGACTCCCGCCTGGTCCCCTTTCTTTCCCTCTCCCTCCGCGGTGGGGGGGGGGGGTCTCCCTTCCCTTCGGGCTTCTTCGGGCGTCTCGGAAGGAGAGCGGGACCCCCGTCGCAGGTGTCGGGGGCAAGGTGTGTGTGGGGTGGGGGGGGGAGGACAGGGCAGGGGGGCTCGGCTCCGTCTCCCCCTCGAGTGGATCTCCTCCTTCGGCGGACCCCCCCCCTTCTACCCTGGCAGCAGGGAAAAACCCCTCCAAAAAAAAAAAGCGCCGTCGGGGAAGAGCGTTTGGAGTCCCGCGGATGGGATGGGATGGGACCAGACGCTCCTACTGTGGCGGACCCTCGCCGTTTAGGGGGCGCCGTGAGGAGTTGAGCCGCTTTCCGGGACCGCTCGCCAGGCCCGCGGGGGCTTCGAAAGATGGGAGAAAAAGTGGAGTTTCCCCAAGCACCCAGAGTTGTGGTTTTTTTTTTTGGGGGGGGGGGAGAGGAGTACGTATCCAGCTGGAATAAGCACCCGTGTGTTGACTCGGGTGTAGGGGGTTTCACGTGGTCCGGTGGGACGTCGGGAAGCGTAGACACAGATCGCGTTTGCAGGCGAGAGTGGCTCAAAGGGGGCATCGAGGGTGGGGTGGGCGGGGGGGGGTTGTGGTTGTTTTTTATAGTGCGGAGTGGCCAAACTATGGCCCGTGGGCCACATCTGGCCCCCAACGCCAATCTTGCCCCCCCCCTACGGGCGCATTTTACTTCTGCTTCCAGGAGCGGCGAGGGCTTCGTGGGCAGGATGAATTGGCGTCGGGGGCCAGATCTGGCCCACGGACCATAGTAAATGCCCTCCTGAACAGCATGACTGGCCCACGACCCGAAAAGTGTGCGCACCCCTGGCTTAGTGCGTTCTCTGGGCGGTTCACAAGGTAATGAACATTTTGTCCCCCCATGCTGGGTACCCATGATGGAGATGAGTCTCTCTCTTTCCCTCTTTTCCCTACCTAGGACCAGCTGACCGGGAAGGGGGGCAGCTTTGGTCGATGGGGTGGTGGTGCCCGGGAGGAGATGGGACTTCGGCTCGGTTGGTTCAGGGCCTCTTGGCTTGGGAAGGAGAGCCAGTGCCAATTCCGCAGGAGCGGAGGCAATTTTGCCAAAGCCAAGCAGCGGTTTGAGTGAGCTGTTTAGGCTTCCAGTCCTGTGTACCTTTGCTTAGGAGTAAGTTTGGCAGGACTGGGCTGTATGCGGTGCCAACGGCATATTAAGCCGTGAACTCCTCTGGAACTCCTTCGGAGTAAATGTACACGTAACATCATTTGGACTGCTCAATAAGGCTTAGAGCAGGTGTGCCCAAACTGGCCTGTGGGCCAGATCTGGCCCCCAACAACAATTCATCTGGTCCACAAAGCCCCCATTGCTCCCAAAAGCAGAAGTAAAATGCGCCCATTTTACTTCCGCTTCCAGGAGCGATGAGGGCTTTGCGGGCCGGATGAATTGGCATCAGGGGCCATATCCAGCCCATGGGCCATTATGACCGCCCCCCCTGAACCACATGACAGGCCCACGGCCTGAAAAGTTTGGGCACCCCTGGTTTAGAGAGTAAAATAAATAGTACAGTTCTGATGCTGTACCAATGTCTCTGCTTAATCCAGCAGGGAGTGAAGAGTAGACTAGATCGCTTTTAAAAGACAGAGGGAGCACAGCAATTGGGGGGGGGGGAGTGGTGGTATTTCTTTCCACCTGTACTTTTTTTCTTTAAAGAATATATTTTCAAATCCTGAAATGTTGGACCTGCTTCTTTCAGGAGCTTAGAGAGAGCCACAAGGCAGGATTTGCCCAAAGCAAGACAATGTGGTCAGAAATAATTAGGGAAATAAATCAGTATTACTGAGTGGCATCTTGTTTGGGGTGGTGCTTGGCCTGAAACAACTATCGCAAGTAAGCAGCCCTCTTCAGACCATGCTGCTAATGGGAGGAGATTGTGGCATGGATGCCCACAGCCATCAGCATGCCAGGCTAAAGTCCTGCTGTCTTTTCCTTGGATGGAGACCTTGCTTCTAGTTCAGTCATCATGGACTGCCAAGGTGTGATCCAGGAACTGTAATCTTGTATCCACTGATCCTGCCGACCTCAGTACGGCTCACCTTTGAGTGGACGTGCATGAGATGCACAGTTGAAGTTATTGTTTGAAAGTCAATTCTGTTAATTACAATGTTAATTACAAAGTTCCTGTTATGGCAGAACAACTGGGCTGATACTGTGGCTTGTTCCAGAGGAACAAGCATGCCACCTTTTGAGCAATTTACTTTGGCATTAAGTTCTCCTGAGCTTAGTAGGAGATGCGATTGTGTAATGCATTCGAGAAGGAAAATGTGAGTGTGTAGGTTATAGAAGCAAAGAACTAAGTGTGTGTAGTAATTACTGTATTGGATTACTTTCCTTCTTTCTCCAATAGAGCTTAAAGAAGTACTGTTCTGTTTAATTGTCAGTGTCTATGAGGAAATAATATGGTACCTGTGTGTTTGTTGGGAGTGGGAGGTGGGGGAAGTACACCTTATTGTTTTGGATATCTGAGCTGTTTTTAAAAATGCATGGATGGTGGGCTTTTTCAGTGGACTGTGCAACTAAAAAATGGAAGTGTGTTTATAACAGGCAGATTTCTTGGTGGGAGGCTGGCTGACAAACTACTCTACTTTAGAGGAACCCCTTGTTCAGTTGAATTAACTCAAGTGTTTCAACCTAAATGTCTTCTGTCGGCTTGATGTATATTTTTAATTACTCCGTCTTTCTTTAACGTCCCCTTTTTCAGGGAAAATACGTAATAGCCAAAAGTAAAGTTTAAAGTTGTTGTTGGTTTTTTGGCTTCCCAGGCCTTAACAAGAACCAACCTGTGCACCTTTTGCATTTTGCTGCTGATTTCTGGCTCTCCTGACACAAATCTTTGTAATAGATTTCTCTCTTGGGTGTCCCTTCTAGAGTAAAGGCAAAACCTTCTAAACAAGGTACCTAAAGACGTTTTGGGTGAAAGCCGATGATGGATCAGAATGTTCCAAACTGTTGATCGTAACTGTGTCTCTTGTGCCACTCTAATAAATACACTGAGGACATTGTTTTTCGCTTGGGCTCTGCTCTGCTTCCAGGGAGCTCACTTGTAATTAACCAGAATGAAACTATAATTTGCCCAGCGTCTCGGCCTTTAAAGATGTATTTTAAAGTTGCAGTTAGTGATGAGAGAGGAAAGTGAAGAGAGGATATTGTTTGCATGGATCCTGGATCGTGAAATAAGAGTCACTGCCTGAAGGATTTCTCAGTGTACATTTATAGATAGGCTTTGCTGTAAAATTAAAGAGAACAGAGTTCTCCAAAGTAGAGGCTCTGGTTGTGCATTCCTTAAGCATGCTGAGCATGTGTTGAAGTAGAGGAATAGGATACAAGTATACTAAGGCCCCCAACTTACAGTGAGATTGATCATCTTAAAAATGAGTGTCACTGCAAATGTGACAATCCAGGGATAGATAGTGATAGAGAACAATGAAATGGCAAGATGTTAGGCAGCAGAGGGTCTGAACAAGTTGTTATGTTAGCTGCCCCTGCTACTACCTCCAGCTTGGAACAGCAATTTAATCTCATTGACATTATTTTTTACTGCCCAAGCTGATTGATAACCCTGTTGAGAATGCCTTTCTTTTACTTAATAATCATGCTTGCTGAAAATGCTGCTTGATGTTCAGGTTACGGGGGCTCCTTACTGTGGGAATGATGGGCTGAGTGAAGGTAATAATCAGTGCAAGTCTAAGAATGGCATTTTAATTTCAACTCTTTGATCCCCTGCTTGTGATGTCAAATGTTGACTCGAATTATATTCAGCCCATGCTGCTACTGTGTGCAGTGTTGTGAATTTGGCTAATGGAGGGGCAGGTTTTTAGATTTATTAATCTGTTTTCCTGTAGTTAACTAAGTTTCCTCTGTGCAGCAAAAAAAAAACACACACCATTGTGATGGTCACATAGCGTGGCAGCTTAAAGGGTGTGTGTGTCCTGTGGTGACTCTACCACTATCACGTTCTGCCACAGACTTCCCCAACCTGGTACTCCTCCATCGGAGCTGTATGCCAGTGTATATGGAGAGTGCCAAGCTGGGGAAGGTGACACTGTAGTGCAAATGTAAAGCTTTGCTTATTTTGTCCTTGCAGAAGGTGAAGCAGGCATGTCAGAAATTCTGTGACAAATGCAAGGATTTATTGCAAAAATATAAAGTTTTGGGACAGAAAACAAAAGGTGTGTGTATGTGTAAATGCTGTTTATTTATTTATTTATAGTCATATTTGTATATGCCGCCCACTCAGGCGGAACCCGACTCAGGGCGGCATCACAACAATTCTAAAAATACATAAAACATTATAAAAAACCCCAACCCACCCCCTTTAAAAAACCCCTATATCCCGCCCACCCATCCCACCTACTATACAAAGGAAGAAGAGAGAGTTCTTATACAAACCAGCAGGCGGGCACCATAGTCCCATTCGGGCCCCACACCTGCCCTGCCAGCCAGGTCTTCACTCCTTTCCTGAAGGGCAGCAGTTCACTTTGGAGTCTTAGGTCTATTGGCAGGAGGTTCCAGAGAGTTGGTGCGGACACGGAGAAGGCCCTCCTTTGGGTGCTAGACAGATGTGCATCCCTAGTTGGTGGCACTATTAGAGAGCCCCTCCGGTCCGCTCTGGTTGGACGGGCAGACACTCTTGGGACGATGCGGTCTCTAAGATATCCTGGCCCCCTGCCATATAGGGCTTTAAAGGTCAAAACCAGCACCTTAAATTGCACCCGGAGACAAACTGGTAACCAGTGCAGCTCCCGAAGTAGCGGTGAGGCATGGGCATATCGCCCACACCCCATCACCACCCGGGCCGCCGCATTCTGGACCAGCTGCAGCCTCCGAATGGTCGTCAAGGCTTCCCTGTTGCTGATTACATAGGCTAGTTGTAGCAAACCTATGGCATGCGTGCCAGAGGGGCCACTCAAAGCCCCTGTTGGTAGCACTGTCACTCCAGCACAGAGTTTGCCCCACCCCTCTGCCCAGCAGCCCAATGGGTGTGCTTCCTCCCTCCTCCCAGCACAGAGTTCAGCCTGCCCTCTGCCCAGCAGCCCAATGGGAAGGCTTCCTCACTCCCCCATGACAGAGTTCGCCACACCCCTCTGTTTGGGCACATGGTCTCTAAAAGGCCTGCCATCACTGACATAGGCTGTAGAGGTTGACCAAGTCTTCATTGTGTCAAAGCATCTTTTTAAATGAAGGAATTCTAGAAAGATTGTTAGTTTTTCTTACATCATTAGTACAGAATCCTTACTGAACAGCAATTAACACCCACCCACACCCTTGTCTCAACATATGCACTTCATTACCTTCCCTAGCATGAACAGCATTGGTGTTGCTACTTACTTACAATATATCTGTTCAGTATTTGAATATGGAGCCTCATGTCAATCATTATCCAGGACTGAAGCCTGTTATGGTAGCAGTACCAATGAATATACAGTACTGTATATACTTGCAGTGATGACTAAACTTGGCACTCCAGCTATTCTGGAACTTCAATTCCCAGAAGCCCTGATCAGCAAGGGTGCTGACTTGGGCTTCTAGTAATTGAAGTCCATGAATAGCTGGAGTGCCAAGGTTAGCCACCAGGGATATATAGTGATACTTCTTTTCTGCTGCTGCTGCTGCTGCTGCATAAACACGTACCACCCAAGCCTGCTTGGCGAAGATGAGTCATTCCTTGCTTCACACTGGTTCCCTTTAGAAAGTCTGCCAGCTACTCAGGATACTGTCCTGTATTACATATCCCTCGTCAGCCTCCAGCAAGGGAGACACAAAGGTGCCAATGCTATGATGCTTTCCATTTAAGCAGGGTTAAACACGCATGCACGCACGCACACACGCACACACACACACTCAGCTGTGCCTCTGAGAAGTCAGGAAACCATAAATTTTGATGACTTTATAGTTCAGAAGAGATCATTGCTCTAAATGTGAGGATTTTGGCATGCCCTTAAAAGCAAGGACCGGCTAAGCAGCTTGTAAGGTTTCCTTTGAAAAAAGTCTTTGAAGCCTCAAACTGGTCATTTTCTTTTCCCCTTGAGAAACAGGAGGGTTTCTGGGCAATGCAATAATTGTAGGGATGTGTCACCAGAGATGCCTGTGTGGCATTTGCTTGAGCGTGGCCCAGAAACAACCTCTGGCAAGCATCGCCTATGCCACAGTATAAGGAGAGCCTTCAAAGTGCAGTTAAAGATTAGAAGGAGTTTTCAGGGTGTGTCCTTCATCAACACTGTCCAAGACAAGTGATATTCCCAGCATTTAGCAACTCTGTTGCTTCTATTGGCCTACATCTCCCAGAAACACCATGACCGCAACCAGCAAAGCTACCAGGACAGCCTAAGCTTGCTTGACTAGGACGTGGGAGACCTTGGTTTAGACTCCCACTTAGCCTTGAAACTATGTAGGTTATCCTGGGCTGCTTCTAATCCCTCGGAGTGGCCTGCCTTCTAGAGTTTTTGTGGGGTTAAAACGGAGAGGAGGGGAGATATGTATGTTACTTTAAGCTCATTGGAGGAATGGGAGGGTATCAATGTAGCTAACAATAAATAACACAGTTGTGTCTTGGAATAGTTGTGTATTGGAATAATTGGAGAGTTCGGGAGGAATAGTTGAGAGGTTGCTGTTGAAACTTGCTCCTCTTCTACTACCACTCCAGTCACCTTCCTGAGGTGGTCACTTCACTCTACCTAATGGGAGGACTGTCCCCAGAAAGGATTATGGAGCCCCTCCCCTCTTTTTTCTGGGAAGGTAAAGATTGGGTGAGAAGTTATTCACCTTCTTTCTCATATCATATCTTTCATAGGTTTTAGCACCACCACCACCACCACCACCAGTCCAGGGAGCAGGGTTAACTTGTTGACAGTGGAGGGGGGTCGTCCTACAACTCCCCATGGTTGCTTTAAGTGGAAAAGAAAGCAGAGTTCTGTCTGCCTTTTCAAAGTAGCCACTGGGTGGCAGTGAAAAAATTAGCTGAATTCAGAGTCCATGTGGTCTCTGGTGGTCCGGTCCCTGATGAGCAGATTGACCAGATGAAAAAGAGAGTGAAATTCTTGTACTTTTAGTAGTTGTGTGCATCTGACATGAATAAAGAAAGAAAGAAGTTGTGTGGAGACAGAAATCTCAGCAGGTATGGCTGGCATTAAAAGCTGTACCTGCTGACATTTCCTATTGGTGATTTTTATTTATTTATTTTTAGGATTTGTATTGCCGCTCAATTCCAAAGACTCTGGGTGGCGTACAGATATTAAAACCATCACAATTTTAAAATCACAATTAAAATCCCATTAAAATAACTACCACAAAACATTCCCTGCCCTCCCACCAGTTAAAAAAGAGGGAGAGAACCCTCTCCTTCCAAACTACCACCCCTCCCCTGTCTAGTCACCCTAATAGTGAGGCCTTACATCTTCTCTGGTTTGCTTCAGGAGCTAAATGGTAAGGGGTGAAGGACTCTTCTCATTCTATCATCTTCCCTTTTCCACTCAATGTGAGAATTGATCTGCTCTTTGAGAAGCAGAGAAAAGAAGCAAAAAAGAATAAGAGTGCATGAAGATTTCAGATTTTGGTTGCTTGTTTTGTCTCTTAATATTATAAGTATACTAGCTAATTGCCCAGCCTTGCCCAGGAGGACACAACCTGTTCTGAGGAGATGCCCGGGTCCATCAGCCCTGCCTAAGTGCCGGGCCCTCATCCACCATACCTGGCCTCCTTCCTCTTCCTTGTAATTTATGGGCCAGAGAAAGTGTTATTTAAAAGCAACTGCATGTTTGTTTTTAATTAAGCCATGCGGATTGCTTTGTATGAGGCATGCAAAATCCTAGCCGCGATGCCTCATACAACGTCCAAATCCTTGCCGCGATGCCTCGTATAACGTTGTTTCCCTAGAGATACATTGTACTGTAACAGCACAGACTTTAGGGAAAGTCAAGGAAACAGACAGGAAACTGACAGAACTTTAAGAAATCATTGTCTAAAGGCTAAATACATTACAAAAACATGTCAAACAACCCTGATTGTCCAAGAACCTGAAGAATGCTGCAAAAATCCCAGGAATGCTTCTAAAAATTCTGACGGAATTTTTTTTAAAAAATCCAAAATTGCGCTCAAAACCACTCCTAAACACTCCGCCTCATGTAAAACCCACAAGAGCAATGCATGCATGTGTCCTGCCTTTTATACTGCTCAGGCACAATGCAACCTGGGAAAAACCCAGTGCCTCATACAAAGCGACTTTGTATGTGGCAACTTTTTTCAAGGAACTAGGCGGTGTTGTATGAATTCGATGTTGTACGAAGCAAACTTTGCATGAGATATTACTGTACTGTGGTAGTCTGTCTGCTGTCCTTGCTGGGTATCTTTTTGTGGTGGTCTGTGTGCCATTGGTGGCTCCGTTGTTTTTGCCTGTGTTGTTGATGTCACTGTTGTCACTGGCTGCCTTTGTGGTAGAGTGACAGTTATGACAGTTGAGAATGTTTATGCAGAGAACTGCAAGATGATTAACCTGTATGGCTCAGAACTGCAAGCTGATTGGTCCTGGCTTTTTGTCCCAATTTGGGGGCCATAAACCTCAAAATATTGTTCCGGACCCTGTAGTGCTGATCACGCCACTCCATTTTATCTTTGTGCCAAGTTTCACTGGGATTGGTTCAGGGATGTGAGAGCCTTTGTGGGCCTTACAACACCCAACTTCTGTTTTATATATATAGATGAGGTCTCTTTCCTTTTCTCAATGGAAAGAGTTCTTTATCTGTTTCTTTATCTCTCTCCCCCCCCTTGCCTGCTTGACTTTCTGTAGGTATCTCCTTCCTTGTTTGGATTAGTGAAGATGTCCAGAAAGTGAGATCTTAAAGGCATTACTTTTCGTTTCCTCCAAGATCTTTCTTTCTGGACCCCTTATCTCACCTCCTTGTAAGAATATTTTCTTGCTCTTCTGGAGAGGTTGAGTATGGCTCCCGGCCAGTTGCTGTCCAACCTCAATGTGTGTAAAGTACTTGTAACTTATTAAGTGCTCAAGGGTTCAGTGTGCTTAAGCCCTATTGATTTAATTAAGATTTAAATGCTTAATTCTATTTCTCAGGATTGCTTCCTTTATTGTGTTTTTTCTTCTTGCCAATCTTGTAGACTTGGTCATTGTTGTTTATATAGTTTGGCCAATAGGACATCCCACCTACCCCCCCAGAGCTCCAGCCTCCCAGGTTAAAGTAGACATGTCTGCCCACTATATCACGCTGACTCGTTTCTTGCTGGGAAATCCAAATTATTCCGTGAGTCTCCAAATGCAAGCATTTAATTATGGTGTTTTGGTACCACATCACAGCTGAAATTGTTTAAGAAAGTTAGGGAGAGTCAAAAGCCTTTGAAGGTTGTAAACTAAGATCAAATCTTCTTCTCTGTGTGATGTATTAAACAGAGGCCCTAACACATTTATCCTGGTATATTTATAAAAGAAAGGAACTGCAGTGGCTCAAGTGGTTAAGACGCTGAACTTGACAATTGGAAGGTCAGAGTTCAATTCCCGTGTACTGCACGATGGAGTGAGCTACCATCTCTGTCCCAGTTCCTGCCAACCTAGCAGTTCGAAAGCAAGAAATTGCAAGTACAGTAGATAAATAGGTGCCACTTTGGTGGGAAGGTAAACAGCATTCTGTGCTGAGCCATGCCTGCCACATGTCCACGGAAACATCTGCAGCTCTTTGGCTGTAAACAGAGATGAGCACTGAACCCAAGAGTCGGATACGACTGTCTTTTGAGCAAACATGACCTTTATCTTTCTATTTTTAAAAGAAAGACACTAAAGCAATGTTTCCCAACCTTTGGTTTTTGGACTTCAATTCCCAGAAGCCTAAGTCAATTCCCCAAAGCACTGATCAGCCAATGTACTGACTTAGGCTTCTGGGAATTGAAGTCTCCCTGTGGGCCATGGGCTTCACATCAGGAACCACTGTTCTAAAGGAATATCCTTTTGTTTTCTTATTCTTCATTCCTGGTTTCCTTTCTGCTTCCAAAAAGATTTTTTCTATCCTAGTTACTATTGGATGGTTTCACTTACCGGCAAGTAAGGTAAATGTCTGTTAAAGGTTACACCAACAAATCATATGTTTGTATGAGAAATATTATTAGAATTCTGCTGTTGTTCTTGGGCATGCAAGGGACTGTTGGATAATGAATTTTTTTTTATGGCTGGTTCTCTATAGGGATGTGTATTGGTTTTGGAAAGAAAGTGCCCAAACTGGGTGAAGTAGGGCTATGTGTGGTTTACCACATGAGATATAGGTGTGGTACAAGAATCCTGCCATTGCATAAACCACTGGAGTGTGCTTTAGTGTTGGTGTGTGTGTGTGTCAAAAATCCTGATATGTGAAAAGGAGTACTTAGCACAGGTTGCTGTAGCAAAATACAGAAGTGCCAAAGTGGGAGATGATGGGGAAATGAAGTTCCAATGAAAGACAAAACCTCTACCAGAAACACCAGTTACTGAGCCCTGGGGAGAGCTCAGATCAATCTCGTTAGACTATTTGTGTCCCATAATTAAAAGGGTAAAGGTAATGATTGCCCTTGCTTGGCAGCCAGTCATATCCGATTCTAGGGTTCAGTGCTGATCTCTGTTTATAGCCAAAGAGCCAGCGCTGTCTGCATCTTCAGACATTTCCGTGGGCATGTGTCAGGCATGGCTAGACACCGGAGTCCATGGAACACTGTTTACCTTCCCACCAGTGTGATACCTATTTATCTACTTGCAATTTCTTGCTTTCAAACTGCTAGGTTGGCAGTAGCTGGGGAAGAGATGGAAGCTCCTTCCTTTGTGCAGTACTCGGGTTTCAAACTACTGACCTGTCAACCTTCCAGTCATCAAGTACAGCGTCTTACCCACTAAGCCACTGCAGGCCCAATAAAAGAGGAATGGACCTTAAAGCAGGTGTTATGTGATCAAGCCTGGTGAGATGAGGATGATATGATCACTTCTTAGACAGGCATTTTCATGCCCCAACCACCCCAGCTACTCTGAGTTGTCACTACATTTAGGAACTTGTGTGTGAATTTGTGAGGGATCATTGACTCTCATGTGGGCTTGGATAGCCAAAGCAGTGATAGGGACTATTTCCCTAATCGTGTTTCCCACTTTTGTTCAATTTTTAAGTTCCTATTGCTGGTGTGTTCATGTGCAGAACTATTTTGCCCTTGCTTTACGTGCTCTGCCTTCCAAAATAGGTGTGTGCCAATCATACAGCACTCTGATCTGGGAAAGCCAACAAAAGGGCACAATTGGGCAAGCCAGAGTACAGACATTTTACAGCTTAAGACAGTGGTGGCACTTGGATCCCGCTCTGTGGGCACCCGTTTGGTTGCCCCAGCACAGAATTCGTCCCACTCCTATGCCCAGCAGCCCAATGGGAGTGCTTCCTCCCTCACCCTAGCACAAAGTTCACCCCAACCCTCTGCCCAGCAGCCCAACGGGAGTGCTTCTTCCCTCCCCTGTTGCCATGTTGGCACTTTGCGATAAATAAATGGGTTTGGGGTTGCAGTTTGGGCACTCGGTCTCTAAAAGGTTCACCATCACTGGGTTAAGAGGACTTCTTATCCTCTCCCCCCCCCCCCCAACTAAAAGTCCCCCAAACATAGTAACCTTTCAATGCAAGGAATTGCAATGAAAGGCAATTTTGTCAGACAGAAGCAGTGAAATGTATTCAGTGCAAGGGTACATAGTAGCTTAAAACATTGTAATGAGGCCTTGAGATGGAAAAAAGCAAATTGTTGATGGATATGCAATTCTGTTGCAGTTCAGTAACAAACATTGTTTGGTAAACCTGTTGTGAAGTTTCCATGCATCTGACAGGATCAGTAGCAGCAAGAAAGACCTGAGAAGTGATGAATTACAAGTAAAATATGGTAGATACATTTGGACACACCTCGAAGGTTGCTGAGATTTTGGCATGAGGCTGAAAATAGAATTAAAATTGTGCTGTCCGCAACAATAATGCTCACTTCTAGTCATCTAGCATTAGCTTACATTCCAATCACAGAGGTATAATAAATACAGGGGAACACCGTTCAGTGGTAAAATTCTGGGGGCAAAATTCTGATTTTAGTTTTTAACCACCCATAGAGTGCTCCAAGCCCTATGAGATGGTATATAAGTAAAATTGCTTGTCACTGATGTCACATATTGTTGTAATGTTATAATAAAGCCAAATGGCAGAGTCTTTTCCTGATCCTCTGTCCACGTAGGTTCATTCATCTACTTTCCTCTGAATTTTTTTGGGAGTCCTGCTTGCCATTAGGGCTGGAGCGGTGGTGGTAAAGTAATGGTAAAGGTTGCCCTTGCTCGAAAGCCAGTCGTATCCAACTCTATGGTTCAGTGCTGATCTCTGTTTAGAGCCAAAGGTGGTACTGGGTGTCAAAACACATGTTCATTGCCATTGCCTTAGAATTTTGAAAAATCATCATGAAGTCTCAACAACATTTTGACAAAAATGACCAAATTCTTGTTGTGATTTTAAGTATGCACAAGAGCAAACATATAAGCTGCCATGGCTGAAAAAGTATGTGGTGAATACCCGGCCAGCTCATATCAGGCACCTCATCAATTACTCTAGCAACATCTGTGATTTGTCTTGCATGTGTAAAATCCCAACAGGATTTTGGTCAGTGAATCACACAGTTCATGAACAAAGCAGCAGAGACCCTGTGTGGCAGGACACGCACCTTCCCACCTCTCCGGACAGGCAGACTCCAGGGAATTATGTCAAATAACCTAGACCCTTAAAGCAGGGGTGCCCAAACTTTTCAGGCTGCAGGCCGATCACGTGGTTCAGCGAGCCAGTCATGTGGTTCCTCCCACTGGAAGCTGAAGTAAAACATGCCTTGCATTCTGTTTAGCAACAGGATGAGATAGATTTTAAGTTGCCATTTTCTCCGCTTAAACCAGGGGTGCCCAAACTACAGGCTATGGGCCAGATCCAGCCCCTGATGCCAATTCATCCAGCCCTTGCTGCCCTCGTTGCTCCCAAAGGTGGAAGTAAAACGCGCCCATTTCGGCGCATTTTACTTCCACTTCTGGGAGTGATGAGGACGTTGTGGGCTGGATGAATTGGCATCAGGGCCAGATCTGGCCCACAGCCCATAGTTTGGGTACCCCTGTCTTAAAGATTTTAATCTCACTTTAATGGTTAGTTTGTATATTGCTGAGCTTGGGTTTCTAAATTTAGCAGCTCTTAGATTTTGTCTTGCCTGTGCTATGGCAGGGTGCTCTGTGGCAGCGGAGGCAGGGAACAGAGATTGAAACCACTCTTGAGGCGTAAGGCTGAATCTGTTGATGTTATTCCATGCTGCCGATTTGATTATACGTTTTGTTTTGAATTAGGAGGAACACGTGAAGCTCAGTAGAAGGATCACTGCCTCCCTTGAGTCCGTCTGTCTTCTCTCCTGTTTTCCGCTCCCTACCGTGGCAACGTCAAACAGCTTGCCAGGTTGCCTGCACGGTTGTGAAAATCCAGGGTGGAAGGCTGTGAACGTGACTCCGCTTCACGCCTTCTTGCCAGCAGGAGTGTGAACCTGTGCTGGGCCAACTGCAGCTAGTTTGTGTTTAACGAACATATGGGCTTACACAGTATGTGCTTTAAAAATACATTGAAGAGGGAAAAGGCATACCCATGCAAATCGTCCCTGAGGAAAGAGAATGGGATTGGTGTTGGTGATGAAATATTAGCAGTGATACTTTTTATGTGTGATTTCAGTGCTGTGGGAAAAATACACAGTGATCTGCAAGCCCTTCTCTTTCCCCTTTAACCTTATCTCCCCTTTGAAAGATGAGACAGTCTTCCAAAACAGGGGCAAACAGCAGACTATGGACAAGTGCCCGGGAAGCAAACTAGTCATCTTGCAGTCAAAAAAATTTTTGGGGAAATTTCTAATGGAGGGTCTACAGTACGTGAGTTGACAGTCTCTTTCAGGGGTTCCCAACCTTTTTCAAGCCTGGGGCTGGGTCACGCTCTCTCAGTCAGCTTCGAGGGCCGGACTGCCATTTTGCCCTGCCTGCGTGATGGGGGTGGCCATTTTGTTTCTCGAATGCCCTTGGAGGGCACTTGAAATAGTTGGGAACCCCTGGCCTATTTCGTGCACACACAAATATATAATTCATGTGGCACCCTGAGAAATAAAACTGTCACTATACCCCAAAATCTTACAGACTCCTAATAGATGAGAACAGATTTTAAGTGCTACAAGCTCTCTTAGTCCAAAATCAAAACAATGGAGTGAATATATATATTTAAAATATTTTATTAATAATGGTAGAAAAGACAAAGGATGCAGAAAAAAAATTTCAAAAAAATTTCAAAGAGTTGCAGAAGACAACCAAAAATATATGGGAGCAAGTAATCAAATAAAACCTTGGGGCAGGAGCAACCCAGAGCAAACATACAGTACAAGAAAACAAGAAATCCAGCTAAACCATTCGATTACCTACATTCCAGCACAGCCTCAAAGTATACACAAAGTGTATTCCCCACAGCATGACAGCAAATGCACATAACAATTCCTAAGACAGGGATTTTCAACCTGCAGCCCACAGGCCAGATATAGCCTGCAGCACCATTTCATTTGCCCCCACCACCACCACCACCACCACCACCACCACCACATCAGGAAGTGCCATGTGGTAGAAGAAGGGCAAAATGGCCATTCGGCCCCCAAAGCTGTTTGAGGGAGTGTGACCTGGCCCCCAGCTTAAAAAGGTTGAGAACTCCTGTCCTAAGAGGTACTGAAGACACAGACACACACACACACACACACACACACACACAGTAATTTCTGTCTCTTGTTTTATACCTTGAGCTTCAGCTTCTGGACACTTCCAAAGAATCTTCCAGTCAGGCTTTGAGTTCTCTCAAATCATCTTGAAGATGGGAGCAGGTTTTGCTCCTCACTCAAACAACTGAACTCATCCTTCAGTCAACAAAGTACCAGGGAAGGGACTAGTCTAGCCTAGCTGTGAAGACTGTTCTCACCCTAATAAGCTTTAGGTGTTATTCTGTTCTTCAGGTTGCAAAGATTACAAAGCCTGAATTTTCCAGAAGAGCAACAGAGTCCATGATTCCTCAATTTTCCAGTCTCTTGACATGTGTTTTTTTCTTCTTCGCATAACTTTGCATTTTATGTATGAAAGTTATATTTTGAAACATAAATCTTTTACACACAAAAAGTGTTTCACAGTTTCCCTTCCCACAGGAAGGGACTGACATGTGTAAAATACACAGAAACTATCCTAATCTTGTTCAGCTGGGAGAAAACGTCTTACCTTTCTTGTTCTCATCTGGGAGAAACAAGTAAGTGAGGATTTACATTTCCTACTACAGCGTTTCTCAACCATTGGTTTTTGGACTTCAATTCCCAGAAGCCTAAACCAATTCTCCAAAGCACTGATCAGCCAATTTACTGACTTAGGCTTCTGAGAATTGAAGTCCACCAGTGTTACATGGAACATGGCTTGGGAAACATTGCCCTACCTACAGTCCACAAAATGCTGGTGTCAAATAAAAGTTGTCAAGTCGGTAAAGGTGCCGCAAGACTTTTCGTTGTTTTTTTATCCATCAGCCCCGGGAAAGTTACTCTGGAAAAACACACTAATATAAGGACATGCTGAAGCTAGCCATAACTGAGCAGGGATAAGATGCTGCTCTGGGACTCAGAGTATTATTCTACCATGGCTCAGATATAGATAGCTTTAGCCTGTCATTATATTGATTCCTCTTAAAAGTGTCTTTGCAAGCTTGGCTCAATTCCTGACTAATTTATGAAAGGCGCAAGGTCCTTGCTGCCTTCTAGACTTGTTCATATGAATCCTGAATGAATGTTTCTCCTCATTACCTTGCCTTCCTTTTTTACTCCGCTATAAGTAAGGAGGGGGAAAACCCAGGAACAGTGTGTTTATTGGTTTGTACAGAAAACTGCGCAAGAAAGGGGTTGTCAGCGCATTTGAAAGTATTCATTCTTTTTGCCCCTGGGAATGTGGTGCTTTCATTCTTTGAATAATATTAATGAAAAAGAACAGATTCTGCTTGTCCTAATATGCCAACAGCTGTAGAGGGGTTTTTAAAGGGTGAAAATTAAATCTTTAGATGCTTTGGGATACAGAGAAACCCTGAGGGCACACCAAAATCCAACCAGTTAGCCATTGGAATGGAATAAATGGTGCATTAGGGAAGGGGAAGACAATTTGTGACCATCCATGCATCAGTTGGCTCTATTTTCCATCACTTTTACAGCAAGGGATCAAGACAGTTGCCGTCCGACAACTTTTGTAAGTTCACAAGCTGCATACTCCCCAGTGTGGAAACAATATGGGAGTAATCAGATAAAATGGGATGTAACTCATAATACTATGTATAAAGTGATCGCCCTTGCTCGTAAGCAAATCGTATCTGACTCTATGGTTCAGTGCTCATCTTCGTTAATAGCCAAAGAGCCAGTACTGTCTGCATCTTCAGATGTTTCCGTGGTCATGTGGCAGGCATAACTAGACACCGGAGTGCATGGCATGCTGTTTACCTTCAGACTGAAGTGGTACCTATTTATCTACTTGCAATTTCTTGCTTTCGAACTGTAGGTTGGCAGAAACTGGGACAGAGATGGGAGCTCACTCCATAGTGCAGTACTCGGGTCTCAAACTGCTGACCTGCTGATCTTCCAGTCATCAAGTCCAGCATCTTAACCACTAAGCTACCGCCATCCCTATGTCTGTACAAATAAAATAGTTTAGTTTTGAAATCAGTTGCTAAAAGACTTCGTGGCTCAAGTGGCTCAAGTGGCTAAGATGCTGACTGGGAGGCGCAAGGTCAGCAGTTCGATTCCCGAGTACTGCAGGACGGAATGAGCTCCCGTCTTTGTCCTAGCTCCTGACAACCTAGCAGTTCAAAAGCAAGAAATTGCAAGTAGATAAATAGGGACCACTTCGGTGGGAAGGAAACAGCGTTCAGTGCACTAGTCATGCCTGCCACATTACCATGGAAATGTCTGCAGAAGCAGACAGCACTAGCTCTTCGGCTTTGAAACAGAGATGAGCACTGAACCCTAGTGTCTGATACGACTGGCTTTTGAGCAAGGGAAACCTTTACTATAGGATTAGAAATGTGTGCCCCAATGTTTTTGTTGTTGTCAAAATGGTGTGATGGTGAGGGGGGCAAAATATTTATAGATAGCCTGATATGAGAGGTCCAATATCTGAGGTTCCAAAGATCCTTTACCAAATCAAGGGACCTTTGAGGATGCATTACATTTATTAATTTACCAGGGCTGTATTCATGGCCACTTTAGAGTTATAGTTCCTGTGAAGCTTCTTAATATGATGATGAATCATTTTACAGAGTGTGTTTTATATTTACACCTCACCACCTGGCCTTGAAGGAAGATGCTCATTCCCTTTTTTTTTTACAAGCTGGGAACCAAAAGTATGATGACTGGTGCCTTACTACAGCCTGGTAGTAAAGCTATGGCTGAAGTCCAACTTGAATGCTAGCAACTGGTAGTAAAGCTATGGCTGAAGTCCAACTTGAATGCTAGCAACTCAGATTGAACTGCTGCTTATTGGACTTTTAAAAAAAGCCTTAGTCTCTGCTAGTATGTATTAAGGAGTGGGGAAAACCCACCTTTAATTAGCTTTTTGTAAGCTTTAGGCTGGGCTGGTGGGTGTGAGTTTGTATAATGGCTCCTTCTATATATAGTTGTAGCGACATAATCATAGCTTATTTCATTCTTCCAGATGAGATTGAAATGATTAAAAATTCTTCTCTCTACTGGGCACAGTTACAAGAGTTTTGTGTATCTTTGACATTTTTGGACTCTTGTGGAAAAGGTTGTAAAGGTAGGTTTTGCACAAAATTGTTTCATTGTTCATAAAATATGAAGGTTTGGTGAAAAATACTGAGGCATTTTGTGCAAAACCTACTTTTTTGGCTAATAATGTTGCCAACTGCCTTTTCTCTTTCAACACTGACAGATTTTTTAAATGGGATTTCTGAATGTGTTGAGATGGCCTTTTCTCGCCAAGGACATGAAAACTCCACAAGTACTCATTATGTCCTTAGTCAATTAGTAAACAATCCAGTTATGCATGTATGCAAAAGTCTTAGTAGTGTTTGGGAAAGTTTGTAATTATAAAATGGTAGGTTTGGATCATTCTCTTCCTTGCTGGCACTTGAAATCCACAGCTCTGCTATCCCTGACAGATTGCTATCCTGCCACTAGTCCATCTTCTTTCTAGGACGTCTGACTGGACAAGTGGCCTTTTCCCTTCAACACTCCTGAAAGAGTAGCCAAAGGAATGATTAAATGTTAAAAGGTTAGCCTGGGATAAGTCTAGAAAGCTTTTAGATGCTGAAATCTTCAGCAAAGGTATCCCAGTGTTAGAACCACACATTAACTCAGGGGTTTGCAACCTACAGCCCATGGGCTGCATCTGGCCCACAGCACCATATAATCTGGCCCCCAACCTCGTTCCAGCTACCCCTGCAGCTGCTGCTGATGGAATCAGTCACGGACTCATTTACGGCCGCATAAATGTGTTTATGACAGCCATAAATGAGCCCGTGGCCGTTGTAAACTCATTTTCGACAGCTGTGGGCACATTTTACGGCACCAGTCTGGCCTGCTCAGTTTTCTGAGGGGGCGTGGTACAACCCGCAGCTGAAAAACTTTGAAAATCCCTGGCTTTACTCCTAAATATAGCATAGCATAACACAAGGCTTATCATGAGATTGCTGCTATTATTACTTTTAAATTGGCCACCTTTTAGGGATACAACACATGCAAAACGTGTTGTTGAATATTAATAAAGTATATTATGTTGAAAAGGTTGTCTTCACAACTTCCTGGGAGCCACTTTCTCACTAACAAAATAGCTGTGGGTGATCAGAGTTGTAGTTTGTTGATATGTCATTAGTCCCAGCTGGTGATTTACTGTACAATTATTTCTCAAATTGAAGATTTGGGTTGGATCATACTGTTGGAACTATTGTTGAGTTGTGGGACACCTAGGGGGTAGAGCAGGAAAGGAAATAAGGCTGCAGTGGAAGAATAAAGGTAAAAGTAAAGGTTTCCCTTGCTCGAAAGCCAGTTGTATCCAACTCTAGGGTGCAGTGCTCATCTCTGTTTCAAAGCCAAAGAGCCAGCACTGTCTGCTGCTGCAGACGTTTCCGTGGTCATGTGGCAGGCATGACTAGACACCGGAGTGCACGAATGCTGTTACCTTCCCACCGAAGTGGTCCCTATTTATCTACTTGCAATGTCTTGCTTTCGAACTGCTAGGTTGGCAGGAGCTGGGACAAAGACGGGAGCTCATTCCGTCCTGCAGTACTCGGGAACCAAACTGCTGACCTTCCGCCTCCCTGTCAGCGTCTTAGCCACTTGAGCCACTGCAATCCATAGTGGAACATATACCCAGCTGGGACATATACCCAGATTTTGGAAATTTTATATTCTTTGGATTACAACTCGATTGGATTCCGGAAGCTCTCTTCTCAAAATTGTGCAATATATATAGATACATCAGTTGTTTTGGGAGAGGAGGCTGATTGCCATCAGTGAGAGAGAAGCATATTTGCACAATATAGATTCTTTTCTGGTCTGAGTAAACCTGATTCATCACATTGCAGCCAGAAAAGTTAGAAATATGGCTCAAAGAGTAAAAGTAAAACTATGGCATGAGTGCTTCTGTGTCTTAAACTCTCTTTGGTTCCCTGGATGGGCTGATGTTTTAAGCAAGAAGTAAGACCTGCTCTGGTGGTACTCACGCTCCACAACAGGTTGCCTGGAAGTACACCTGGGGAGCTGATAGGAAGATACAAGTGAGTATCCATGTGCTGATGGGGAGGGTTGAGCACTACCTACAAAGAGTGCATTACAGCAGATGCTAGTGCCATAAAGCCACGGGGTTCCTGCTGCTTCATGTTCACTTATATCCTTAGGCTTTAGAGGCTAAAGAGCTGCTCTTTTCCGGTTTCCTTGGTTCGATCAGGTGTTAGATAGATTAGCTGGTAAGGTTGCTGCCCAGGGTACACCCGATTGTATTCACAATCTTCAAGGAGGTTCTTTCTGTGTACCCCAGCGGTGCTAATGTTAGTGGAAACATTTGCTGAAGTACAGGCATAAATCACAGCCCTCTCTTTCCAGCACTGGAACTCATGCCTTGTGCATCTTCTCTTGTCTCACCTGTGCTTTTGTTTTACTTCCTTCCCTCCTTTTCATTTCCTCTGTTCAACAAGAAGCCCTGTTAGGGGCTATTCAACAATTACGTGATCTATTTTGGGGGGAAATTGACCCCCTCCCTCCATGTAATCCGACCATAATTTTCTCTTCGAAACCACCACCACCCCTTAAAATTGCGCAATCCAGAGTTTTTGTATCGAAACTCTAATTTTTAGCGTGTTTCACTATTGGTGCCTAATGCAGAACGTATCGGTGAGGATTCTCAATGCATCACACCCTTTGTGAAGAGATTTTTTTTGTAGGGAGGAATGAGGATGTCAGGTAAGTTCTTCTACTATCTTCTTTATAAGGATTAAGAGTCATTGTCGTCTCCTGCCGGGGGTACATCATGATCATCTTCCCAAATCGGATCAAAATTCCCAGAGATCATTTTTAAACCTAAAAAAGCACCATGTTTCGAAACCACAACAGCTCCAAATGGATTGTGTAACCTTTGACCTAAACCCCCTCCCCACCCCCACACAATTTCCCATAATTCAGATGACAGACCCCCTCCCCCCCCTCAAATATCATGTAATTGTTGGATGGCCCCTTAGTATGTATTTAGCAATGGGTATTTAATTCAATGATGGTCAGAAAATGCAATTTGTTATGGTTGTGCTGCTTTTCTACCTTTGGACCCAGTGTCCCAAGCAGATGCACCGCCATCTTTTCTCCCCTGCTTTCTTCTCCTTTCCCCTCCCTGCCCAGTTCTTAGAGTCAGAATGTGTGTGTTTAGAAAGAAGGAGGAATGTACCACTTTTAAGACTAACAGATTTGTTTTAACTTTAGCTTTCATGGATTATTAACCACTTCCTTTGTTTTTAAATGGGCCACAAGACTCTTCCTCTGTAATGCTGAAGCACAGTACAGTACTATAATCTCTTTGAAATTTGTTAATCTGGATGCTTGTGGGCTAGATGGGGAATGTAAATGGTGCATTTTCCCTTGTGGCTTTTCCCTTACTCAGGCTGTGGCATTTTATTGGATATTGATGCAGCTTGTTTAAATTGGACTCTAACTGTAAAAGCCAGAATATAGAAAGTTATTTTTAGAAATAAAAAAAGTTGCACATATGCTTCCAATGTTTTAAGAGGTAGTTGGTAACCACCATCATTCCGCTTTTTAAAGTATATCCCATTTCTCAAAATGTGCTCCATGTGTCTATAGAGAAGAGGGTTGTTAACACTGAAAGTTTACAGTGAAATATATTTGTTGGTTTTAAAGGTACAGCAGTACTTTTATTGTGTTCTGTTTTTGTTGCTTCTCAAAAGTAATTAGTGCAGTTTATATATATAAACACACACACACACACACACACACACACACACACACACACACACACACACACACACACACACACACACACACACACACAGAGAGAGAACGCTGCTGCTGCTGCTGCTTCCATGTCTAGGCCAGACATGAAACTGCCAAAACGAAGCCACATTTTTGGTGATTTCATTCTGCACTTCCTTTCACCTGACATAGTGTGAGAAAGATTAGCTGGCACAACAAGGTTGCCATTACCCAGAGTATGCCCGATTGTGGTTCAAAAACCCACATTCTTTGAGGAGGTTCTTTTTGTGTAACCCCCCACCCACCCCAATATAGCTGAATAAATACCACAGACTGTTAGCCTATAGTACAAAGCACACTCTTCCTTCCCTGCTCACCTGTCATCCTCACTAGAGGCAGGGGAAAACTGAGAAGGCACTTTGCAGGAGGGGAACAATGTAGTTCAACACACCTGTTGCCCTGCTGACCTTCGGCAGCCACTTCACTTTGCCTAAGGATAGGACTGTTCCCGTGAATGCCCACAACAAAGTCACAGCAAGAACTGGCACTTGAACCAACTGAAGTTCTTTCTTCATCAGTCAGAGAGCCCAAAGATCTATCAATATAAAATATATATTTTGAAAGTTAATTATATATAACTGGCTAATTCCAAGCTCTTGGAAATTGCATTAGGTCCGATTAATTGGGCATGGATGGGCAGAGAACTGGTGTAGTTTATCAAGCCAGGGGAGCTGTCCAGTGGATTTTCATAACTGCTATATTCCCCAGCATAGACCAGAATCTTCATTTGGCTGGTGATATATACTTTTGATAAGACAAGAAACTCTACTTCTTTAACATTATCCATTGTGATTATGGTGGAAAAGACTGGTGCTACAGGATAATCCTTCTACATTATACAGTTCCTTAACATGAACCACCAGATGAAAAAATAAATACAAATAAATCTGGTTTGAGTAACCTTTATGTTGATTTAATATTACAATTTTATAAATCACATGAGTGTAAAACAGAAACTGCTTTATATTATGGGCATGCTCATAGATAAAAGACATGCTATTTCCTTAATTAGAGAAGACGTTCTAATTTTTATAAAGGAAAGAATGTCACAGTCTACTGGACAATGGCTACTGCTTCAGATACATAGACCTTTCTTGATAGGAAGATTGTTTTCACATTTTATCCTACAAGTAACTCTTTCCCATTTATTTTGAGGGGAAGGGAGCTGTGTGTTTTTTCCCTTTAGGCTTCTGACTCTCAACAGAAGACAGAATCCTAGATAGCTACAGTTAGTGCCCACAGATGCCAAGTACAGTGGAAACTCATACAACAATCGCCCCGTATAGCAATGAAATCGCATAACAGTTAGGTTTTGGGGGAAATGGCATCCCGCGTAACAATTTTCCCTATGGAAAAAATCGTACTGTATAACAATTTTTCAGTGGGAAAACCCACTTAGCCAAAAAAAAAAAAAAAAACTATTGTGATTCATCCCATAGGGAAAATCACTATATGATGCATGCATCATGTAGCAATTGTTTCGTACAACAACGAGCCCTGAGGAACGGATTAAAATCTTGGATGAGGTACCACTGTATTTTATTTTATTTTATTATGTATTTATTTGGTTGTTTTATTTTATTTTGTTGTTTGTTTTATTATGTAATTTTGTTACTTGCATTTGCACTGATCAGAATGGGAAATATCTCGAATGGGCAGTATAATTAATTAATCAACCAACCAACCAACCAACCAACCAACCAAATAATAAGTAGTAACTGCATGAGTTTTTTTAAAAAAGAGAAAACTCCCATAGGAGTATAGTTAGTTACAATGTTTGTCTCTTCATAACTGCAAGATCACATCCGAAGATCCAATGTTCATCATAATCCCTTCCAGAGGATGTTAGATATTATCTTTTTTTTTGTCCATAAATCCCCTTTTCAATCTCAGAACATCAGACATTATTAAAAACTCTCTGTCTGTAGGTAATCAGTTGTTCTTTTGGACTCGGGGATTGAAAGATGTTGTATTGAGTAGAGCGGATTGGATTTAGTGTTGCTTTAGGGAGATGAGGATCCAACAATATAGCGTGCTTACAAACAGGTTGTAAAATATTGGTGGGGGAAAAACTCATATAGCCACACCTTGTAGTCTACGCCTCCTTATACTATCAATGTTATACTTTGATGTGTAATTAGAAAATTGCCTTGCATTAATCTCCAGTGCCTAATCTATGGTGTAAAATACAGAAGAGATAGCTCTGAATGGTTAAATAAAATTACCCTAGTGTTCGTATAGGAAAATGCGGGCTTTTGAGCTCTACATTTGTGAATGGGAGGAATCATCAAATGCACATCCTGACACACACTAGCTGTAAACTGGTACATTTGCTGTTTACTCTGGATTTGTCATCTCAGTTTTGGGATTTAGTCTTAACTGCAGTCCTAAGCTTTACTATTTATTTATTTATTTTATTATACTTATACCCCACCCCTCTAGGAAAAATTATGCTCATGTTTATGACATGTAGTTTTGCCATTATCCAGCTCTGTTCTGTTCGCTAGTACTGTACTATTTTTCACAAAGCCGAGAATGTTTAGACAATTTGATAGTACAGATGTTATTGCCCCCCCCAAAAGCTGGTCCATTAAAAAAAAAACCACCACCACCTTAACTAATTTCTAATTTACTGGAACCCTGGTGACATGACTCAGTTATTACCTACAAATAACAGAAATACAAATTAATTATTGTCCCTGGAGTTAGTGGGTTCTTTCTTTCTTTCTTTTTTTTGGGGGTTTGGGGGTTTGGATCAACATCTGAAGCCACCAGTTTTGAGAAAATGAGATCTGGATATTGAAGAGAGATGGAGAGCAATTCTTCCCTTGGCCTCATTGTGTGACCTTAATTTCAGTTCATTTTGCAAGTTTTAGGCCAACCAATTGCTTTGTTTTGATTGTTAATGAAAACCTGTATTTTGTGGTCCCTCCCCCCCAAAAAAAGAGGTTGTTTCCCCTCCAGGCTTCTCTAGGTTCCATAGTAATTAAACTGACTCCCCTATGTTGACTGCCTAGGGAGAGAAGAGAGCTCTCTCTCTCTCTCTCAATCTCTATCTGTGTGTGCGCATGTACATGCGCACTCATACACTCATGCAATCACACATACTGTAGTTTGAGCTGAAAGAAAACTCCAACAACGGCCTCTTTTCCTTTCAAACTGCAGAACAAGAACATGGTGAAAGCAATCGTACAGAGGTGGAATGGGACCAAAGATTTCTTTCCATTATTATTTTAAAAAATTGGTAATTTAATAGCCTTATAAAGCTCTTCAGGAAGCTTATTTCTTCAATGACTCCTCTTGGCATTTCTGGATTATCTTATTTACAAGTAAACTTTGTCATCCTTTGCTTTGTGATTAAATTTAGGACTTTGCTTAAAAACGGACTTTTCAAGCAAAAAAACCCCCTTATTTTTCTAACTTACGTTGTGACCTTTGCTTCTCTTATTTTTTTAAAAAGCCTAGCGGGCCCATTGTGTTTTGTAATACCAGTTTTGAGTGACCAAAGATCAACAGGTGGTGTTTTTCCTGATGCAAAAATAGAGAGATTTGTGGAATTCTCAACCGTTTTGCTGCCAAATTGGTAGTGCTATCTTTGACGTGTATAGTTATTTACATATAATTTGCATTAACAGAATGAGTGTTAAGCTGACTTATATAGCTTGTCTCTGCTTAACCCACGCAAATGTTGGCTCAGCCTCCCCACTAACCACTTGCATGAGATTTAGACTTGTGGTAGGGATAAGGCAACATAAATAACTGAAGTGTTTACCTCCTCACTCAATTCTTTTTGGTGCCATAGGAATATAAAAGATAGTACCCTCAATTGTCACTGTTAGAAACCCGAGAGGATGGGGGAAGTGATAATGATCTCATGTGATCTTATATTAGAATTGCTAGGGATAAGACTGTGTGTGTGTGTGTGTGTGTGTGTGTGTGTGTGTGTGTGTGTGTGTGTGTGTGTGTGTGTGTGTGTGTGTGTGTGCCTCAAATGAGGCAGTCAAATGTGTTGAGTAGGGGTTGGTGTATATGTGCTTAGTGTGTATCTTTTCCGGAGGGTGGAAAGAAGCAGTTGGTTGTAATAGAAAATCTGCTGATGATGGTGCTTACTATGAATATTGTTATGGTTTAAAGTTTTTTTGACACCATCTGGTTTTGTCTCCTTGGGTTCATATTGGATGATTTTATCCTGACCTCGTGTTGTGTGTGTGTGTGTGTGTGTATCTATCTATACTGTATATCTATTTCTCTATACTGTATCTATCTAATATCTATCTATCTATCTATCTATCTATCTATCTATCTATCTATCTATCTATCTATCTATCTATGACCAATTGTGACTTCTGGTGGCGGGGGGATTGCGAACCCCGATTTTGTTGTTAAGCGAGTTTTTGGTTGGTTTTAGTTGTTAAGCAAGGCGACCATTCAGAGAAAATTCTGCTCTTTTAGCGAGTTAGTCTCTAAGCAAGGCGTTCTTTATGCGAGGTTTTACTGTAGCTATATCTGTATCAATATAGATATCGATATAGATATATCACGTCATATATCTATATCGATATCTATATTGATACAGATATAGATACAGTAAAACCTCGCATAAAGAGCGCCTTGCTTAGAGACTAACTCGCTATACACACACATACATACACACCACCCCGAGTGGTGCTTGCATCAAAAGGGCGGGTTATACGTGTAAATTAAAAAGTTAAAAAGAGATTACTGTATAGTCTTGCTCTAAGAGAGGCTTTTGTGGATGGGAAGGGGTGGGCGAATGGGTCGGAGATGTGGATTCCATTTCTTTCTCTCCATGGAAGGGCTGAGCCTCTTTGCTGCTAAGGCTATCTGTGAGTGACCGAGGGAAGCTAACAGAGGATATTTTCTTTTTATATTCCACCCCCATTTGCTCTGCTGGATTCCAAATTCCCACCCCCGTCTTGACGGGTGGCTTTTGGCTTACCCAGGACAAGGACAGAGGAAGAGCTTCTCTGACCCTGATGGCAGCCTGTGTGCATCTCACATCTCCTCTCTCCTCCTCCCAGACCATATGTCGCCACAGCCTCCTCAGTCTGAGCTACTTGGGACATGCGTGGGTGCATCCCTGTAGCTCAAGAGGTCTATACTGTGGTTTCAGAGTGCTTAATGATGTGGTGGGAAGATCCCATGTGGACCTGAAAGATTAAACCCCAGGAGGGGAGGGAGGGAGGAGGATAAAACAGGATGGAGGGAATAGATGAGGGAGGAATAAATCTAAGCCTTTAATTCTAAATTTGTGACGGGCTCGTCCCATATCACCTCCTTTTACTCAGTCACTTTAATCCTCAGTGTTTTTCCTTTCATTTCTTGATAGGTCAAGTCATTTTGGCTCTCTTTCTGGTTCTGTTCTGTCTTCATTTCTCACCTCCAGTGTTTCCACCACTTGGTGTGTCAAAAGTGGTGAGCTTCCTGTGTGACAGATTGGCTTCTTGCCCTGATAGGTGCTTCACTGTGCGAAGGCCTACCATTAGGTCACTTCAACTCCCTGTTATTAGCAACATTCATTAGAAATATCCCTTAGGCGTTTTCAGTATATTCTCTTCCCACAGCCTACCTATTTTCAGCAGCCAAGGGGCTAAAATATATATTAGAAGGGTAATACAGAGAACTGCAGTGGCTCAAGTGGCTAAGATGCTGACTGGGAGGTGCAAGGTCAGCAGTTTGATTCCCGAGTACTGCAGGACGGAATGAGCTCCTGTCTTTGTCCCAGCTCCTGCCAACCTAGCAGTTCGAAAGCAAGAAATTGCAAGTAGATAAATAGGGACCTCTTTGGTGGGAAGGAAACAGCGTTCAGTGCACTAGTCATGCCTGCCACATGACCACGGAAACATCTGCAGAAGCAGACAGCGCTGGCTCTTTGGCTTTGAAACAGAGATGAGCGCTGAACCCTAGAGTCGGATGAGACTGGCTTTCAAGCAAGGGAAACCTTTACCTTTACAGAGAAAGTAACTTATCTGGAGAAATTTGGGAAAGAGCTAACCATGTGTTATACTGTACTGTGGTGTGAAGTTTTTGATGAAAAATGATAATCTGTGGGAGTTTCAGAAAAGAAAAGCCTCTGATCAGACAAGAGAGATTATTTTTGTAGACTTCAAGGGGGAACCCAATGCCTATCTAGTCCAACCACCTGCTGAAGCAGAAAATCTGCTAAATCCACTGGTGATATCCCCAAGCGGTGGCTATCCGATGTCTGTGTAAAACTTCTAATGCAGGGATTCTCAACATGTGGCTCATGGACCGGATGTGACCCGCGGCACCATTTCATGTGGTCCCTCACCGCCTCCACAACACCAGGAAGTGCCATGTGGTGGAGGAAGGACAAAATGGCTGTCTGGCCCCGGAAGCTGTCTGAGGGAGTGTGACCTGGCCCCTGGCTTTAAAAGGTTGAGAACTTCTGTTCTAATGGGAGACAAGCCCACTTACTTTCTAAAGAAAGAGTTCATGTTTTATTTGTGATTTTTGAAAGGTGTTTTCTCAGCCTGTCTTGCATGCTGTCTGTCTTGACCTATTTAATGCTTCCTGCTCCCATTTCCCTCCTCTTGATCCTCTGAGATCCACACCCTCTCATTAAGTGTGACAAATGTCCAGAGAGTTCAATATTATAATCTGAGAACCCGCACCCTCCTATTGGGTCATCAGCATCCTTGGTGTCCTGCTTTTGGAAATATCATCTTTCTGTGTCTATGGCAGCCTTTTTAAAATAGCAGAGCTGTCTTAGACAGCCTTTTGCCAGATTACGTCATGTGAGGTTTAAAGTGACCTATACAGTCCAATGAAAATAGCCAAAAGTAAAACTAAAATTATTCCCTTTTTTGCCATGTCAATGTTACAGAAGTATGAAATTAGATTTTCAAGAATAAGAAGATGAGACAGAAGTATTAACATTTCATAGAGAACACGCAAAACTAATCCAAGAACTGTATAAGCTTGTAATAGTCCTGCTTCATAGATGAAGCTATACATACCAGAAATCTTGCATATTAATACGTACTTTACTTCTGAAATATCATCTTGGTCTGATGACCTCTCCAGAGAGGGTGTCTCAGTGAAAGCAATAGCTAGGGATGGCTCACCTAGTCAGCAAGTCAGTGGGTTATAGAAATGGCCCATATACTTACTATTGTGAAATACTGCATGCATAATGAAAACTGTGCAAACACTAGTCTGTGATTTTTATGGCTGTACCTCATCTATCCAGGGGTACTGCTAAATACATAAAGATATGTCCAAGAGTGCTACAGCCAGCCAGAATGATCTTAGTTAGTTTAGTTTAATGTAATTTTATACCATCCATCTGACTTAATTATCACTCTGAGCAGTGTACATACAAAAATATAATAGACATTAAAACAGATAAAAACACAACCTAAGCCAATAAAGATAATCCATAAAAAACTATAAAATATCATTTCTAATCTAACAGCAATAGCAGCTATAGGCAAAAGCAAGATCAGCTTGAAGGTGAGATATTAACAAATGCCTTTCTGAAATACAGCAAAGGAAGGAGCCTGGTAGACATATGGCAGAAGAGAATTTCATAACAACGGTGCCACCACTGAGAAGACCCTATTCCGAGGTTTCTGCCCCCCCCCCCTGTTTCTGCCCCCCTCAACCTTTTGCTGGCTGGCCCTTTCTCCCCAGTGTGGCCTTCTGAGTTTGGACGCGCACCAGTCTGTCCTCAGAGGCCTTGATGCCGGCAGGATCAGAGGACAGACTGGTGCGCGTCCCAGTGGAGAAGGCCATGCCGTGGGGAAAGGCCCAAACTGCAAAAGGTAAGGTGGGGGGTTATGTATTGGGGGGCAAGGTGGTGGGGTGGGTGGGCAGTGTGGTTCCTGGGCCCTGCCCCCAGTCCCTCTCCCCCTCCTCACCTTTTGTGGGTTGGGCCTTTCTCCAGCATGGTTTTTTTTTTTAAAACCGCCATGGCAGCTGCCCAGCCTCCTCCGCACTCGCGTCCTTCAGTCTCATTGGCTGAGGGGTGGTGCGGTGCAAAGGATGCTGGGCCTTGTAGGTTTTTTGTTGGCCGTGTTCGTGTGGCAGTTCCCACTGGTGATTGCCGGACCCTTGCAGCGATGGTCGGTCGGGGTGAGGGCAAGTATAGGCGGCTCGGTAAGGACAGGGGCGGGCGGGCATGCCAGACACCAATGGCCCATGTCCCTCCTTATAGGTAAAGATAGCTACAATCTGGCTGCACATGCTGAAATCACAAGAAAGAGAAGCTTCACTAAGTAACTGTAAAAACCTGTTCAGGGTTTTATAGGTTAAAACTAAAACCTTGAATTGGGCCCAGAAGCCTACAGGTAACTAGTTCAGCTGAGCCAGTGTAGGGGAGCTCCAATCAAACTGACGGATCCCTGCCATCAACCAGGTGGCCCACATTCTGAACCATCTGCAGCTTCCAGACCATCTTTAAATAAAGCTCCATGTAGAATGTATTGTAATATTGGATTCTTGTGATTACCAATGTTGTGAGGGACTTTGTGACAAGAAATGGGTGAAGCTGAGCTATCTAAGATGGAAAAAGGCAGCCCTGGCCACAGCAGATGTTTGGTTCTGGGTTTATGTTGCACAAATGCTAGAGGATTCTAGCAATTGAGCCAATGGAGACCAAATTAGTTGAGATGTGTTCTTTCTCATCAGAGTAAGCTGGCCAAATGTATAGTGAGAAACAGAGTAAGCTGAATGCTTACAGGAAACTTCACGGGTTTCACATAGGAAAGTAGATAGAAATTTACAAAAGGGATTGTCATGGTGGACCATTAACTGATATCATGGGAAGCATATGATGTTTAGTTAAATTGTGGTAATCTCAGTTGAAATAATATGCTTTGCTTGTTTTATACACTAATAGATCATAACTCTGAACCTATGTGATTCCATTTTGCAAAGATCTCAATCTGTTCTCTTTCTTCACCATTAAAATTAGAGCAGGGAAAAAAAAAACCTTCCTTGAGATGTGTACATAGAACCCCCAGATGGCTATGGGATGCATGAGTTGAAACAGATTTAAAGGTAACTATACCACTCTGGTATACTGTCTACAAAACTCTTAAGGTATCCGTGGCATGTTTGATTCAGTAAGCTGTGAAATAAATTTGACAGCGTGTCTATCTTTTTTGACAACCTCTACTATTTTGTCAGCAAATAATAAAACTAAAAATGTTGAAACAGAAGTAGCTACCGCTCTCCTTAAAGAGCCAGGTCTGAAGCAGACCAAAGAGAGAAATATTGTATAATCAGTGGCTGAAATCAGGTTGCATATTTACATAAATAACAATAAATCTTGGAAGCAAATGGCTCTACAAAGAAACTTCTGCTGAATTGATCTCAGCATGCAATAAATAGTGCTTTTACAGAGATTGCTTAACTTATGGCAAGTCTAAAGTTTTGCCATTTGTGTAACTGTGCAACAGGATTTCAGGCAATTAACCTTGACCGAGAGGAAGTATCAATTTTTCAAAATCATGCAGATTGAATTCAGGTTTGTATATTGAAGGCAGACCTGTTGGTTTACACCAGAGTTTGGCACAGTTGCTTATTTTGGTCTACAATTCCCAGAATTTCCCAATGCCTGGAAAATTGTGGACTAAGTGTGAAGAGAAACACCATTTGAGGCACAATCACAAAAGTCTATGTAATTAATAATTCAATGAAATGGACTGTAACTTGTTCAAAATATGCTTTACTTGTCTTCACTGTGAATAATAGTTCAGTTCCAAATCTTCATAGCAAAACACTTCACTTCATAGTAGAATTATCCTCTTTGAACAATTAAAATTGAATTGGTTTCAAATAATGAAAATTAACAAGTGGTATGATAGGTATATGAGGGAATACGACAGGGAAAGAGACAAGACAGAATTTGAGGACTTGGTTTTGAAAATTAGGAAGGGAGAAAGAAGTATTAAGGGTTTAGTTAGTAAATTATACTCCTTATTAAACAAAGAGGGAGATCCCCACAGGAGGATTTGATTTCAATCTGGGAGGAGGAGTTGAAAACAAAGATAGATAAGGCCACATGGAAAAATAAATGGAAGAAGCGAATAATGAGAACTATGTCAGTTAGGATAAAAGAGCATAATTATAAAATGTTATGGAGGTGGTATTTGACCCCAGTGAGGTTACACCAGATGGATAACAAAAAAGATAGGATGTGTTGGAGATGTAAAGACACAGTGGGATCTTATGAACATATGGGGTGGAGTTGTAAGGTGGTAAATGATTTTTGGAAAAGAATTGAAAAAGAAATGAGTGAAATAATGAGTAAGAGAATTAAGCTGGGGTCAGGTATCGTCATGTTAACAAATGTGGAATGTATTTGTCAAGATAAAGATGTGAGAGAATTATTAGAAATAATGCTTACAACGGGTAGACAATGCATTGCCAGAAATTGGAAAAATGATATAATTATACAGACTGAAGAGTGGTATAAAGAAATGTGGAATTTAGCATTGAATGACAAATTGACATGGGAAATAAAAGTAAAAAGAGATAATTTGAAAGAGAATAGATTTTGGAATATTTGGAGACCTTTTGTGGATTATGCAGTCAAGGGAGATAAAAGTAACAGACCTGTACCGGGTGAAAGTAACTTTTGGATGTAATACACTGTGGCACCCGAAGTCCTCCAGGGCATTGTATTATCACAGGGTGTTTTATAAATATGTTTTTCGCTTGGTCTCCTATCCTGAAAAGTAATGATATGTAATATGTTAGTTTGAAAAATGTACTAGGATAGGTGTTATTTTTACTTTTCTTCTTAATTTTACTCTTTTTGTTTGTTTGTATTTACTCTTTATTTGTATTTTAGTTATGTTAATATAGTTCCTATTTTATGTATTCTGTTTATTTTGTATGTGTGATTAAAAACAATAAAAAATATTAAAAAAACAAAAAACACCACTTCACTTCAGTATATAACAATGTCCAAACTTGAAATCAATTACTTGTCTTCAGTATAATAATAACAAACTTCAGTTCCAACAGGTGATATAGAATAGTAAAATTGTGTCAACTTCAAAACCTGTTCCAGTATACGGTTTTTCGTTATTATTTCTTCATTTTGTTGGAGCGGTGGCAGAGTGATCTGAGTTTACAGAAGCTAGACATAACACCTGTGCCATGGTCAGATCACTATCTGGTGGCTCTAGACTTTCTGGGGGTGACACTTCATCGTAGGGAGGCAGAGTCTATTAAAGTGGCCCGCCCCCGGCAACTGATGGATGCGGATGGATTCCACAGGGAACTGGGGGATTTCCCCCTGGATCGGCAACACGATTCGCCCGAGGCACTTGTTGACCTGTGGTGTGGGTCAACAACAGCTGCCTTGGATGTAATCACTCCACTACGGCCTCTCAGAGCCCGTGGAGCTAGGTCATCCCCATGGTTCACAGAAGAACTACGGGAGCTCAAACAGGCAAAGAGACGCCTTGAGCGCCGCTGGGTGAAGACCAGGAACGATTCCGATTGGACACTAGCTAGAGCCGCTATTAGGGCCTACCTAGTGGCAATGGGGGTGGTGAGGAGGCAATACTTCACCTCCCTTATTGCCTCCGCTGATAATCGCCCAGCCACCCTGTTTCGGGTGACCAGGTCCCTCCTTGGTAGGGGGGGGGGGGCTGTGCCTGGTTGGCAGGGATCGGCTGAGGACTTTGCTGACCATCTGGTGGAGAAAATCGATCGGATTCGCTCAGGGTTTAATCTTGGCATGGATGGGGAGGGTCAGGGGGGAGCCAGTGCACAGTCTTGCTGTGTTATCTGGGATCGGTTTAATCCTGTTGCCCCAGATGAAGTGGACAGGCTCCTTGCGGCGGTCCACGCCACTAATTGTCCATTGGATCCCTGTCCCGCCTGACTGGTAAAAGGCTCCAAGACGGTGACAGGTGGCTGGGTTGGGGCTATAATTAATGCGTCTTTTTGGGAGGGGATATTTCCTGCACCGTTGAAACATGCTTTGGTGCGCCCCCTCCTGAAGAAGCCATCCCTCGATCCAGCAGTCATAACCAACTACAGACCTGTCTCCAACCTTCCTTTTTTGGGGAAAGTATTGGAAAGGGCAGTGGCGCGTCAGTTGCAGGGGGTACTGGATGAAGCGGAATATCAGGACCCCTTCCAGTCAGGATTCAGACCTGGATATGATACTGAGACTGCATTGGTCGCGCTGATGGATGATCTCTGGCGAGAGCAGGATGGCGGTCATCCGTCCGTCCTTGCTCTTCTTGACCTCTCAGCGGCTTTCGATACCGTCGACCACGGTATCCTTCTGGCTCAGAGGATTGGGGATCCAGGGCACTGTGTGGTCCTGGTTTTCCTCATTTCTGAGGGGCCGGACCCAGTCGGTGTGGCTGGAGAGCGAGAAGTCCAGTCCTAGGTCCCTAAAATATGGGGTGCCTCAGAGCTTGGTACTCTCTCCTTTCCTATTTAACATCTACATGAAGCCACTGGGTGAGATCATCCGTTCCCATGGGGTGCGGTACCATCAGTACGCGGATGATACACAGTTGTACATCTCGGCCAGTGGGGACCCCAGTGATGCAGTCAAAGTCCTTTCCAGTTGTCTGGAGGCGGTTGGGGTCTGGATGGGGGCAAATGGGTTACAGCTGAATCCTAGTAACTGAGTGGCTGTGGATGGGGGGTCCTGTGTTATCCCGGGAGCTACCATCTTTGGTTTTGGATGGGGCTATTTTGCCCCAGACCGACCCGGTGCACAACTTGGGGGTCCTCCTGGATTCGTGGCTGCTGCTAGAAGAACAGGTGGCAGCTGTGGCCAGGAGGGCCTTCGCCCAACTTCGGGTGATTCGCCAGTTGCGCACACTCCTGGACCGGGACTCTTTGCTCATGGTCACTCATGCTCTGGTGACCTCCAGACTAGATTATTGTAATGCACTCTACATGGGGCTGCCCTTGATGACCATTCGGAGGCTGCAGCTGGTCCAGAATGCAGCGGCCCGGGTGGTGATGGGGTGTGGATGTTATGCCCATGCCTCACCACTGCTGCGGGAGCTGCACTGGTTACCCGTTTGCTTCTGGGTGCAATTCAAGGTGCTGGTTTTGACCTTTTAAGCCCTATATGGTAGTGGGCCACGTTACCTTAGAGACCGCATCGCCCTAAGGACGTCTGTCCGTCCAACCAGAGCGGACCGGAGGGGCTCTCTAATAGTGCCATCGACCAGGGGGGCTCGCCTCTCTGGCACAAGGAGGAGAGCCTTCTCTGTGTCCGCACCGGCCCTTTGAAACCTCCTGCCTGTGGAAATGCGTCTCCAGCCGGAGTTGTTGCCCTTTAGAAAAGAACTAAAAACCTGGCTGGCGAGCCAAGTTTGGGGTGCAGGTGGAGGGTTGGCTTCCGTTGGGTGGTTAATATAGGGGAGGATGCCTGCCCCACGGTTTCTTCAGTTCCTGCACCCCTCTCTTTTTAGGAGTGGGTTCTTATTGCTGGTTTTTATCTGTTTTATTTGTTTTTATTTGTTTTTACCCACTGTTGTGAACCGCCCGGAGTCGGCTTTGGCTGAGTGGCCGGTATAAAAATTTAACAATAAAATAAATAAATAAATAAATAAAGATTAATATATTTTTCCTCACGTCAATGGCCTCACCAGCAAACTCTTTGTGGAACCAAAAGTAACTCTTTCAATTTCTATTGTAAATGGAGGCTTGTCAGTCATGTATGAAACAAAAGGAACATGATGGGAAGAAGGAGTTCATCACCTGTGGTTATGATCCTTCCCAGGTAACTTGACAAGGTGAAATGTGACTGAGGCAATACATTTGGGCAGGGACAAGGATTGGGAAAAGGGGAGAGTTCAATCACTTCCCCTGGATACTACAGAGTCTTTCTGGCTGTTCAAACCACATGATGATGGAATAGACTTGCCGCTGTCTTGTGTGGCTTGAGGGAAAGGAATTATCCTGGCAGTGAGTGGCAAGTCCCCCCCCCCTCTAACAACCTGTCAGGGAAGCATTTGCCTGCTTGTCTTTTGCAGATGCTCTGATTTCCTCCAAAAGGCAGCACATTGTGTATGCGTGTGCGTGCACGCGTGTGTGCATGTGCGCGCACGCGTGTGTGCACGTGCGCATGCGTGCCTCACTGCCTGCTGCCATTTGTGTTACTTGTTCAATTCGTAAAAACAGAACTTTTCTGTTGCCCTCAGAAGGGATGGAGTGGCCTTAATCTTTACAAAAGTCATCATCAATCCAGAAATAAAAAAGCCCGTTGTCCAATGTACTAGAATTTCTGAGGGTGAGAGTATCCATCCAAGGCTCTGTTCTACTCCCTTTCTTTTCTCTTTGTATGCCTATGATGAAACCTAAAGCTGAGGGGATTGTTTCCTTTGGAAACAGCATGAAAAACCTCCTATGCAGAAGTGTAATGCTTATTAGACCAATCAGTGTTCTGGGTGAGTTCCTGTGCACCAAGGCCACCAAAAGAGAAGAAGCAGAAGCAGAGAATTCAGAGACCAGCACAACAAATAGACAGATGACTAGTGGGATTGAGTTGGAGGTAGAGGATGTGTTTTACTATAGTCCATTCTGCAACATACAACAACCCTGCTCAGCTCCTATAAACTGAAGCCTGTGGCTTCCTTTAGAGCAGAGTTTCCCAACCTCTGGGTTTTGGACTTCAATTCCCAGAAGCCTAAGTCAATTCCCAAAAGCACTTATCAGCCAATGTACTGACTTAGGCTTCTGGGAATTGAAATCCGAAAACCAAATGTTGGGAGACACTACTTTAGGGGGTCAGTCCATCTTGCATTTGGCCTTCCCCTTTTCCTGCTGTCTTCTACTTTTCCCAGCATTATTGTCTTTTCCAGAGAATTTTCTCTTCTCATGATGAATCTTCTCTTCTCAGCTTTGTAATTTTTGCCTCCAGTGATATAGATCAGGCTTGATTTGCTGTAGCAGTGTCAACAAAGAAAATAAATTAATTTGAACAAGAAACATTAAAATAAAATAAA
Organism: Bradypodion ventrale; assembly: GCA_035047345.1. NCBI lineage: Eukaryota > Metazoa > Chordata > Lepidosauria > Squamata > Chamaeleonidae > Bradypodion > Bradypodion ventrale. Next base: position 128,441,230 of record JAWDJE010000003.1, read on the forward strand.
TCTTTTTTGAACTTTATGCCTCAAATGATTATCGTTTCTCTTCTTCATTGATTTGCTGTAGCACCTGCTTGTTCATCATTCTGGAAGTATAGAATATTCTCCCCCAGCACCTTATTTTAAACAATTTCCCCCTGTCAGCTTTATTGTCCAGCTTTCATATCCATAGATCAGGGATTCTCAACCTGCGGCCTGTGGGCCGGATGCAGCCCATGACACCATTTCATGTGCCCCCCCCTCCGCCTCCACCAAACCAGGAAGTGTCATGTGGTGTAGGAAGGGCAGAATGACCATCCCGTCCCCAAAGCTGTCTGAGGGAGCATGACCCTGCCCCTGGCTTTAAAAGGCTGAGAACTTCTGCCATAGATAGTGATCAGGAATACAGTAGAGTCAATGACCCTGGTCTTGATCTCTGATGACCTATCCTTTCATTTGATGATCTTTTGTAATTCCTCCATTGCTGCCATTCTGAGTCTTAGTCTTCTTGTAATTTCTTGTCTGCAGTCTCCATTTGGAGTGATGATACAAAATCTTTCCCTATTTCAATTCCATTCTTTGCAAAAACAAATATTTAATGCTTCTTTAGTAGTCATTTCCGTACTGCAGGACGGAAATGAGCTCCCGTCTTCATCCCAGCTCCTGCCAACCTAGCAGTTCGAAAGCAAGAAATTGCAAGTGGATAAATAGGGACCACTTCGGTGGGAAGGTAACAGCGTTCCGTGCGCTCCGGTGTCTAGTCATGCCTGCCACATGACCACAGAAACGTCTGCAGAAGCAGACAGCGCTGGCTCTTCGGCTTAGAAACAGAGATGAGCACTGCACCCTAGAGTCAGATACGACTGGCTTTAGAGCAAGGGAAAACTTTACCTTTACTTTAGTAGTCATGAGTTTTGTCTTCTTAATTCTCAGCTGTAGTCCTTCTTTGGCACTTTCTTCTTTCATTTTCACTAAAAGTCATTTCAAGTAATTGTTGCTTTCAACTAGTAATACGGAGTCACCTTACTTACACTACTTTTACCTAGTATAGTCCATAAACCAGGAGGTGGTCTTAGAAACGAAGGCTGAAGTCTAAGATATAACTTGATTTCCTTTTTCTAATGACAATTGAAAATTTAACATTAATCTCCCCTCTTCACTGTACATATCACATAATACACATGCAAGGTAAAGGTAAAGGTTGCTCTTACTCGAAAGCTAGCCGTACCCGACTCTAGGATTCAGTGCTCATTTCTGTTTATAGGCAAGGAGCCAGTGTTGTTTGCATCTCAAGACGTTTCTGTGGCTGGCATGGCTAGATACCGGCGTGCATGGAACACCGTTTACCTTCCTACCGAAGTGGTACCTATTTATCTATTTTCAATTTCTTGCTTTTGAACTTCAAGGTTGCCAGGAGCTGGGACAGAGACGTTAGCTCACTCTGTCTTGCAGTACTCGGGTCTCGAACTGCTGACCTACTGACCTTCCAGTCATCAAGTTCAGCGTCTTAACTACTAAACCACTGTAGTCCCCCTATATATGTACTGTACATGCATGCAGCTAATCAAACAACAAATGGAAAGTAATTGTTGATGATCTTATACAGTACTTTGCAATTAATTTATGTAATGTTTCATTAACTAACCATTTAATGAATGTATATGCGTTTAAATTATTTTTTGTGCTATAATAGGTAAGTTTGGGTCTCCCTAATGAGTTTGTAAACCTGACAAAGAGAGATTTTGAATTAAGTGCTTTCTAGTGTTTAATGTTCATGTCTGTTATGGTAAGTTGGCTTTTTAATTAACTTTGTTAGTTGCTAGATGCAGTCAAGTATTTTATTGAACTATTTAAGCCCTAGTCAAGTGTTTAGGGGAAAATACTCATTTTTAAAAGTGAGAGGCTGCAGTGTTCAGGGAGTGTAACTTACTGGAGTTGGTTTAATATGGTAGGCTATTTGCTTTTTGATCAGGCCATTCTAAGTGTTAAGCATAACAATTTCTGATGATAAGCATTTTATAACATTATCAATTAATTATAGCCTTGAAATTTATTATGCATGAGAGGATGATATCTCACATGTACATAGGTCTTGGTCTTACTCAAGACAGGCATATTTTATTACGCCATTATTTAATTAGAGATATGGTGAAATGTGAGATCAAAGCACAAGCATATTCTGATCATGCTCCATTAGCATAGGCGCTGAGAAGGAACTTGCACAATTATGACAAGAGGATGTTTCTCGCTTTAGCAGATTATGCAGTGATTGTTAATCTGTAAAACCAGCAAGGTGCTTGTAGCAGGGATTTTTATTTATCTATCTATTTATTTTGTTTGATGCTTTCTAGCGGAGCCCACATTTTGGGTCTCAAGTTTAACACATAGTAGTAGTTTGTGCCTTGCTTGACCCTTAGTCCTATTAGACACCTTTTGAAACCACATACAGTTGGGAGGAATGTTTTCCTCCTGTTTTTACTGTTTCTAATCTCTAACCAGACCCTTCCCTACTGTTTTTGTAGTTATTTTTAATTAATGTTTTCAAACAAGATAAAAGGTAAAAAAAGCTAGAATGTCATGAAATAATGCCTCTGTCCTTACCTCCCGTGGATCGCTTCAATGGGGCATTGTGTTAACCTGCAGGGTGCAGGTGATGGGGGATTGGGGAATAAACACAGCTCTGCACCATGAATTTTTGCTTTGTTATCAAACCAGGAGACAGAAATCCTATGGTAGTGGTGATGAACATTGCCATTCCAGTTGTTCTTGGACTTCAATGACCAGAAGTCCAAGTCAGTACACCTGCTGATCAGGGCTTCTGGGAATTGTAGTCCAAGAACAGGTGTAGTGGCAAGGTTCGCCACTGCAGGCCTATGGCTGTGTCCTATACTTTATTTCATTGTATCTAATAGTAGCTGGAGGCATCACCCTTAGTGCATAAAGACACATGGTAACTGCTCAATTATTACTGAAAGTAGGGTTGGCACCAAGGTTTCATTTCCTTGGACACTCATTCTTGCAACATGCAAGCAATGGCAAGATTGAGGGGATTAAGAAGTATTTTATCTGTTTCTTGCCTTGCAGCTCCTCTTGGACAGTATTAGAGATTGAACTAGCAGGCAAGCAAACAGAGAGTGGGGACCAGTGGTGGGCTCCAAAAAAATTACTACCACACTGTGGGCATGGTCGGGGGAAAGCCCTGCATTGCACCTGGATCAGAACTAATTTATTTCAAAATTTGGATGGGTGGGGCCAGCCAGAATTTCTGCTACCAGTTCTGGCGAACTGGTGTGAACCTGCTAATGCCCACCACTGGTGGGGGCAGAAATAAGGAGAAGTCAGGGTCATTAGGGTAGAGAAGCAACTGGATGTTTTTTGTTCAAGGAAAATGTCTTGACCATCAAGTGGAGACAACAGCAGTGGAAGTTCTGGAACAAGAAAGGTTGCCCTTGATAGTATTCAATACTCTCTTAAGGATAAGAGAAGTATTTTATATTGACACTGGGCCAGTTTTCCTGCCTTTCCCATTAGGGAGAAATGAATCTGTACATCGTTGTCACTAACACAATATGAGTGTGGCTATGATCAGCAGTTTACCCAACTGGTAAAACAAAAGCAAGAAAGAGAAAACATGGGCATAGCCAATGGACTTTATGGAAAAGCAGCCCTGAAGATGTTTTGGGAAAGGTATACCACCAACACATAATCTGTGGTGCAAGGTGGTGTGAATAGTGACTGTGAACAGCTGATCGTTGGAATGGACTAGCTGCTTGGGAAGGCTCATTGCAAGAGTGACTGAAACAAAAAAGCAGAATGTGCATCTCAGCTCAACAATTAGTGATGGTACATGTAGCCATATTAAAAGTGGTGCTTTGCATTTCTCTTGTGAGTAATTTGAGATATGCAGTATAAGCAAGGGTTTGTGGGAACCTTCCAAGGAGAGGCAACCTGTAGGGTTAGAGGTGGACCACCCTTTGCTGAAGCTGTCAATTAGCTTACTAATTAACTCCCATTAGAATGGTGAGTTCAGTAACATGGGCATATGATCTGCTGGGAATTAGCCTGAGGGTACATGCTCATTTCACTTTGTTCACCAATCAGTTGTTCAGTTGAATCATTCTTTTAGGTTTTTGGAATAAATAATATTCTATCATTCATATCCCATTCTTTACCATATTTACATATAATGGAACCTGATGGTGTTCCAGTCTATTCTCTCCCCATATCCCTATAATTTGTTCTGCTCTTATTCTTAGTTCAAAAGATGCTTTAACCAGGTTCTAATATACAAGTACAATGCTCTGTCTGTCCAACTGTATTGACTCTGTAATCAAAACAAAATTATAATTTAATTGTTATAATTGACTATAAAATTACAATTTTTCATAGCTGACTAATTTAGTTTAAGAATATGGGGAAACATGTGGCTTTCCAGATGCTGCTCATCTGTAACATACATGATCCTTTGTTACTGGCTATGATGTGGGACATATGGGACTTGCAGTCCAACAACTTCTAGAGGAGGCATACATTTCAAATCATTAGATATGCTTTTAAATAAGAGTTCAGCTGGAAGTTTGCAGTGATTTAGAATTAGTTATTGTGATTATGCTAAGTTAATAATTCACTGTGCTTGATCCAGCTCCTTTTGACTGATGAGTCTTCCTTAAGTTGTCCTAGCATGGATTTCCATGCTTCTTAACATCAGAAGACTGAAATTGAGGAGCAGCTCCATCTAATTCCAAGTGATAAAGGGTCAAACATTTCTCATGGGACAGCAGTTTTAATGTTTAATGCTCACGCAGCAACTTCAGTATGTCGTCGGTTTTGAAGTCGTCCAACGTCTTCGGTTCGATCATGCCCACCAGCGTCCGCTTGGTCTCTACACCCAGCATTCGGGTGAGGATGGCCCTCTTCCTTTCCTCGTCGTCTTTGACTTTGAGTTCCACCAATGCCGCCTTGAAATCCATGTTAAAGATGGTCCAGTCTTGCGGCTTGGTAATATTGAACCCGCTCTGTGTCCTGGCACTTTGGGAATCCATAATCCCACCTTCGTCGCCAATTTGGTGTATGCAAACCAAGACACAGGACACAGCCTCGGGCTGGGTTAACTCAGGTTTATTGCATTGTGGACAGAGGGAACATGAGGTAATGGCGGATCGGTAGCTCTTTATATACAGTGGTAATACATTTGAACGTGGTGCCATAGTAGCCCATTGGCTACTGCCTGCGTGACGTCATTGCGAGTCACGCCCTTCTTGTCCAGGTGTAGGTAGTGGCGGGAAGGCTTCCCGCGCTGCTGCCTTTGATGAGATCGGACCAAGAGAGCTTGGACGCTCGCTGCTGCCAGCTGGTGGACATTAGCTCGCGTCCTCATGCAGGGTTCATATGATACAGCTGAAGGTTACATTGTTGCTATAGGCAAGGTTACATTGGTTCAGATACATTGTAATCCATGTGGAAGGTAAAACCCTTAGAACACAACACCGTTGTAGTAATTGTTCCCAAACACTACCTTCTTTATGATGATCTCAAACCTTTTAGAGACTGAGTGCCCAAACAGAGGTGCAGGGAAAAGCTCTGTGCTGGAGGGGGGGTGGGGGGAGGAAACACTCCCTTTGGGCTGCTAGACAGAGAGGTGGGGCAAACTCTTACGGAGGGAGGGAGGAAGTGCTCCCATTGGGTTGCTGGGCAAAGCGAACTCTGAGCTGGGGCAACAGCGCATGTACCAACAGAGATGGTTCTGAATGCCCCATCTGGCATGCCATAGGTTCACCATCACTGTTTTAGGGTGTCATGAAGAAATATCTTGTTGCTGCAAACTTGTTGCTGCCCACAGATCATGTCCACTGTAGAGTGATTAGCTTCAAGGACTGAAAATGAGCTTTAAGATCTCAAAGTCATGGTTGTTTGTTGTTGTTGTTGTTGTTGAACTTATATGCCGCCCCACTTTCCCTGTGTGCATTTTTAAATTCACTGCTTTGCAAGAATATGAGAAAACTACTGGGCTTGTGAACATTGTGGATGACTATTCAGATTCATAAGCCATGATTTCAGAAATATGTTATTGAACAACAAAAAAATCAAAGAAACTGGTACATACACTGAATGAGAAGATAGAGGGGAAATCATCACTTCAGGGTATAATTAAAGGAACACTTTTTTTTTTGTGGATTTTTTTAAAAAAAAAACCAACATGTTTCAGCCCAAGGCTTTATGGCCTTCTTCAGGGGCACAAGTTTCAGATTTTATTCTTTATTCTATTTATTTATTTATTTGTTCGTACTTGTATTGCCGCCATCCTCACCGGAGCGACTCTGGGTGTCTATCAGTCAAAACACAAACACAACACACTAAAACCATTTAAAGTCATTTTTAAAAACCATCAGTCTTTAAAAAAATCAGTTTTAAAAACTCCCATCTACCCTATTCTTAAAAAAGAGAGGGAAGATCTTAATAAAGCAATGGGTGGGGGTCACCTCCCCATCAGCGCCCCACAACTGCCCTGCCAGCCAGGTTTTAAGTTCTTTCCTAAAAGGCAGCAGTTCTGTCTGTAGCTGTAACTCTATCGGTAGGAGGTTCCATAGGGCTGGTGCAGACACAACTCCAACCAATTGTTTCATAGCTCCAACTGGTTGGAGCTCTGTGCAAACTAAGAACACAGAAAAGAATAAAGAACTGAAACTTTTGCTCCTTAGGAAAGCCAAAAAGCCTAGGGCTGAAACATGTTGGGCTTTTTAAAATAATCCATAAAAATAAAAACAGTTATAGGCAATGAAATCCATAAAACCGAAGTACAGTAAAACCCCAGGTTACAACCGCCTCGGTTTAAGTTTGCAGCAGTTTACAACAGCAAATCCTATGGAAATGCCATCCTGGTTTACAAATGTTTAGTGTATTTTTTTCCGGTTTACAATGATCAATTCAGGACTATTTTTTTATTTTTCAATGCATCTCTATGGATATTTCAGTTAACAATTTTTTTGGGTTACAATGGAAGCTATTGGAATGGACCTCCATCGTAACTCGGGGTTTTACTGTATTAGATCTTATATTCAATTCCACACCCCCAACAACCACCCAATAATGTTTCATTCTGGCGTTCAGGGAAGTTCTTTACATGTGCTATTTCTGACAACCTTCAGTTCTGAAGAGCTAAAAGCACTCCAGAAACACAGCCAGGTATTACCTATTTTGGCCTTGCCTTCAAAAGATGACATTGTGGTGTAATCCTTCTTTCTGTGTTTAGCCTTGTTCTGTCAACCTTCATCTTAAATTTCTCCTTTAGCACTCTTAATTTTTAGCCTTCTTCCTGCAACATAGAACCTCTCAACATACCGTATTTTTCGCCCTATAAGGCACTCCGGCATATAAGGCGCACCCAATTTTAAAGGAGGAAAATCTAGAAAAAAAAGATTCTGAACCAAATACTGTACTAAAAGGGAAGAAAAAAACCCCACATCTTTTCAGAAACCCCACATGTCCACGTACAATAAAGCCACCACAAAAATACTCAAAGTCAAAAATTACGTACCTGCCGTAGTCAACCTCCAAGAGGAACAAAGGTCTGGGAGGGCACGATGCTTCGCAGCAGCGGCGTCTTCGGAGCCTCCCGGGCCACGGAAGGCTCCCTTTATCTCCCCGCCTGCCCGAGGAAGGAGCCGCCGCCGCCGCCGGCGCGCCGCGCCGCGCCGCGCCACGCCGCGCAAAGCCGTCCCTCCCCGCCCCCTGCCACCGGGCGGGGAGGTTAAAAGGGCTCCCTGCCCGAGGAAGGAGCCGCCGCCGCTGCGCCGCGCCGCGCCGCGCCGCGCCGCGCCGCGCGAAGCCGTCCCTCCCCGCCCCCTGCCACCGGGCGGGGAGGTTAAAAGGGCTCCCTGCCCGAGGAAGGAGCCGCCGCCGCCGCGCCGCGCCGCGCGAAGCCGTCCCTCCCCGCCCCCTGCCACCGGGCGGGGAGGTTAAAAGGGCTCCCTGCCCGAGGAAGGAGCCGCCGCCGCCGCGCCGCGCGAAGCCGTCCCTCCCCGCCCCCTGCCACCGGGCGGGGAGGTTAAAAGGGCTCCCTGCCCGAGGAAGGAGCCGCCGCGCCGCGCCGCGCAAAGCCGTCCCTCCCCGCCCCCTGCCACTGGGCGGGGAGGTTAAAAGGCAGGGGGCGGGGAGGGACGGCTTCGCGCGGCGCGGCGCGGCGGCGGCGGCTCCTTCCTCGGGCAGGGAGCCATTTTAACCTCCCCGCCCGGTGGCAGGGGGCGGGGAGGGACGGCTTCGCGCGGCGCGGCGCGGCAGCGGCGGCTCCTTCCTCGGGCAGGGAGCCATTTTAACCTCCCCGCCCGGTGGCAGGGGGCGGGGAGGGACGGCTTCGCGAGGCGCGGCTCCCTTCATCTCCCCGCCGATGGTGGGGGCGGGGAGAGCGCGGCTGCCGTATATTTGCCGTATAAGACGCACCAACTTTTTCCCCCCAGTTTTGGGGAAGAAAAAGTGCGTCTTATACGGCGAAAAATACGGTAAATTATTGGGGAGGCAGGGAAGACTCAAAGCCCTGCTAGAGTAGTGCAAGTCAGAAAAGAGGGATGAAGTTAGGCATTTCATCCTTTCTGTTATCTTTATCTTCATATATTTTTGCTAAAATAGGAAGTTTATCCCTTCCTCACTTATGATACTTGTCAGATACTCCTAATGTCAGTATTGGCTCCTTCCCAGCCAGAAGTAGTTGTGGAAAATCTTGGTTACCAGAATATACCTTGATGGCCCAAAACTGCATTTTATGGCTGTTAGAGATCGGAAGAAGTGTCAGATAATGGGCAGGCTGTTTCAAGCTTTCCTCCATGGAATATCTGTTCTGCATGATGCAGTAGTGATGAAACTGCATAGGTTAAAGACATGCCTACTTTAATTTAGGCTGCAGAGTTCAAGCTCCACTGGCCACCATAACTCTCCACTTCATCCATTAAAAGAGATTAGATTCATGTAGTTCTTTAGAGATCTGTCAGTTTATGGATTCTTTCTTGATGCTTGTTTTAAATATTTTTAGTGGAGAGACTGTAGCTTGCAAAATACTTTAAAAGTATCTTTGAATTCAGCATGCAAAGTAACAATCATAGACTCATCTATTTCCCTCTAAGATCCAGGTGTGTCTTCAAATTCCTATTTCAGTGATGGCTAACCTTGGCACGCCAGCTGTTCTGGAACTTCAATTCCCAGAAGCCTAAGTCAGTACTCCTGATGATTGAGGCTTCTGGGAATTAAAGTTCCAGAACAGCTGGCGTGCAAAGGTTAGCCATTACTGTAAGCCTGGTTCACATCTATGTACATGTCACTCTGTATTTGATTACTATATAATCAACTGATGATAATCCTTGCACTTTAGGCTCCACTTGGCCATGGAAAGGGGGGGAGGGGGGGAGAGAGCAATGATAAAACCACTACTAAAATAATTTCAGTTACTGTGCCTTGAAAGCCTTTTTCAAATTGTTATAAGCTGGTTAATGGTTCATAACACATATTGATGGGTATCATTCTTCAGCCCAGTGTTTCCCAACCTTTGTTTTTTGGACTTCAATTCCCAGAAGCCTAAGTCAATTCCCCAAAGCACTGATCAGCCAATCTAATGACTTAGGTTTCTGGGAATTGAAGTCCAACCAGTGTTCCATGGAACATAGTTTGGGAAATGCTGCTAGCCCCTTACTTCATTGAGTAGCAGTCATCAGGACCATGATTCTTCCTACAGCTGAAGAAAACATTTCTCTGCATAGATCTTGAAAAATAGAATGTGAAGAGAACTTGAAAAGCTACTTTTAAAAAGTGATTTGTTATATTGCTTACTACAACATCATTTCATGTGGCCCCACCACCGCCACACCTGGAAGTGCCGTGTGTGTCAGGCAGGGCAAAATGGCTCTCCAGCCCCCATAGCTGAGGGAGTGTGACCCAGTCCTTGGCTTGAAAAGACTGAGAACCTCCCCCTCCCTTCAGATGGCCATTTTCTAAACAAAAACCCCATAAAATGTTCTATGAAGGCATTTGTAGCTTTAAAACAAACAAGAAAGACATTCAAGTAAATATTACCCATTTCATGGGCAAAAAAGATGAATATTACTAGTCATAATGTTATTTGTAAAAGGGGCATTATTATGCTTTTGTTATCTCAAAAGTAGCATGCATCTTACAGCAGCATTATGCTATGAATGTGATTTTAAATTAAGAGATTTATCCAGGGAATTAATCATTCAGAGCAAGTTTTGGTCCAGTAGATATTTCTACAAATATTCACTTAGTCATCATCTGTTTCAATGATATACTGGGTCAGTTTTCATTAGTGTTTATGTAGGAGCTGTAAGGGAATGCAGCACTTTTTAGCCTGACTGTTAATGACCCTTCAATGGAATAGCCAAGACCACTTAGTAGTCTCAGCTGAAGAGTTTTACTGCCAGCCTTTCCATCCAGTTATGCTTCAATCTGTCTTATGCCTTCTGAGAGAGATATAGAGAGATGAGTGTATGATTTTCACATCGAAGAAATATATTGATGTGTATGTGGAAGCTCAAATGGGGATGCAAAATGAGTTCTCAACAGTCTGTGTTTACACAGTTAAATATGCCAGGGTGCGGGGAGAGAAGGACTCTACAGTTATCTAGAATTGAATGCCTCATTTACCTTTTGCCATAGTGCCTTTGGCATTAGGTAAAGGTAAACATTGCCCTTGCTCGAAAGCCACTCGTATCCGACTTTAGAGTTTAGTGGTCATCTCCATTTACAGCCAAAGTGCCAGCACTGTCTGCATCTGAAAACCTTTCCATGATCATGTGGCAGGCATGAATAGATGCCAGAGCATACTGAAGGCGGTTACCTTTCCTGCCAAAATGGTACCTATTTATCTATAGTACTTTGGAACTGCTAGGTTGGCAGGAGCTGGGACAGAGACAGAAGTTCACTCCGTTGTGCAGTACTTGGGACTCGAACTGATGAACTGCTGACTTTCCAGTCGTCAATTTCAGCTTCTTAACCACTAAGCGGCTGCAATCCCCTGCCCTTGGTATTACATATGTTTTATATTCTAATTAGGTATTACTGGAAATACAAGAACTCTTAAAGCCACGTTGTCCTTCGAGCAAAGTAGGGCAACCAGTTTAACAGTCGGAAAGGCGCACTGGCTCCTGACTGACTGAGTCACCAGGGTAGCTGGATGGAGTACGGTGTGACAGGATGAAGGGAGGAGAACAAGCTGCTGAAGCCAACAGGCTGAAATCTCAGACTAGAACATTTTCAAAGCCAGGAGTTTTTGAGGAGTCCACTGTACAACCCCCCTTCTGTATTTAAATGCCAAATCCTCCTGTCACTCTCCATTCTGAGCAGGAGGTTATGGAGTAATGCCATTTGGCTGTTCTTTGTAGTTTGTCAGCCCTGCTTCCCTTCCTCACACATTGCTCATAGGATGGCTCTCTGTTTGCCATGCCTAGATGGATCCCACCAGAATGATAGCCAGGAGCAGTTCTTAAACGAAATACAGTATGGTAGACCTGGGCTTGGAGTCTTCTGAACCACAAGCATTTTAACAGTTTTTAATCCCTCACCCCACTCCATCCTCAGTTTCTTTCTAAATCTTGCCTTCTCCCTGCCAGGGAATAGGAAAATAGAAATCTTTTCTAATTCAAGGGGAACTAATCTCACTCTTTTGAATGCATATTCTCTCTCCTACTTAATGTCTGCAGCCACAGCCTGTATAGCCCTGTGATCGGTTGCAAAGTTCCCAAAACTTCCATTTGAGGAGTGTACCAAGAAACATGCTGTTCCCTTAAAGAAAGCTCCCCACATTAAATGGGCCATTGGAACACAACAGGGGACTGTGATCTAGAAAGGATGAATAGGTCATGCTTGAACAGTCTTGCTTGCATTCTCATGAGTAGCTCTCTCTCTATCCCCAAGTGTTCTTTCTTATTATCCTATTTATTAATTAGATTTGCTCAAGGCAGTATTTTGGTGCTTCTCCTCCATCCCATTTTATCCTTAGCAGCAATCCTGTGTGTTAGGTTAGGTAGAGGAAGAATGACTGCCTTGCGTCTAAAAGTGAATTTTCCCACTAAATATGAACTTCTTGGGTTTCCAAGTCCCAGAATAATACCCTAAGACAGGAGTGAGCCCCATGTGGCCCTCTGTGTATTACTGAACTAGATGTCTCAGCATTCTTCATTCTTACATAGAGAGCTGGAGAGTCATGGATGCTCACCCATACAATGACAACATTGGTACAAGAGAGCTTTGGAAATTATTATACATGAAACCAAATCAGTCTTGTTTTCAGCAACTCTTTCCCTTTCACCTACACATTGCTCTTAAAACTTATGAATTAAAAGAATCCAGAAGTTCAGGATGAAGAATTATTCCACAGGGATGCTTGAAAAAGAAGAAAAAAACCATTTTGTGCTTCATCTTGCATCTGAAGGTGAACAAGATAAGAAATACTGTAGTTACAGAATTGTATCAATACAATACAATACAATTGTACCAATACAATTTTCTAGGTATACAATACTCAAAAATGGTCTACCATTCCCTTCTTCTGGGGATGCTCTGGGATAATGAAGCTTGCCGAAGGATACACAGGCTGCCTGTTCTCCCAGGAGGCACAGTTTAGAATCAAACCCCCAATTTCTAGCTCTGCAGCTAACTCACTGAACATTAACCATAATTCTGCACTTGTGAATAACAAATCTATCTCTTCTTAGTTTAATTTACCTGGTTGTGTGAAGAAAGGAGCAAAGCAAAAGTGAATGGACTGTACTTGTCCTGTCTGGGACTGCAACTCCCAGAATCCAGCTCACTGAAGGAGCCTGGATGTTGTTGTTGTTGTAGGGTATTTTACCTTTATGGCAGAGAGGTATTCAGCAAATTATCTTCCACAGTTGGAAACATTGCAACATGTGCTTCTTTAAACTCACTTATAGGTAAAAGATCAATGGTACGTTATTGCTTTATGTTGTATTATTGTAAAAGCAAGCATAAATATTGATTTGCTGCAGTCCCTGTCATTTCTGAAGAAATGTGCAGTCAAAATATTGCCAATACAAAGTACAAAAAAAAGCAACCTAATGTCAATATTAAGTGAAAGAAAACTGAAAAAAATACACTGAGGAAGCTGTTACATTGTGGGTTTCTTTTTTCAACAGTACAAATAAAGGATAACTTCTTAGTTCAGGTCTTTAATGTGAATTAAGACTGAAAACTGTGCACGATGCATTGGAAAACACAACAAAACTCTGCTCAAGTTATGCCTTCATAAATGTGTTGTGACTAGGGTTCAAAGTTCTAAATCTTAATGCTTGGGCCAGCACAGGTCCGAGTTTTGGGAGAGCTTACAAGAAAACCAGGAGGCCAAAGTGGTTTGGGGAACATCTGAAGCACAGAGCTTGGGAAATTTACTTTTTCACTACCTCCCATCCCAATCTCCCAGGTAGCATAGATAATGACAGTGTTGGCTGAGGATTTGCAGACGTTGTGGGCCCACAAATTAAAATTTCCAAGCTCTGTAGAGAAAACCAATGCCAAAGAGAAAAAGTTAGCTGGGACTTCCATCTGCAGCCTGGTCCCGTATCTCCTTCATCACAGTGGAAACACAATCATCAAAACTGCGGCTGCTGGGTCTTCAGTAAGTTTTGGCAAGCAATTGGGTTCAACTGGTTTGAAAAATATCCAGCCTGATTGTTGTTGACATTCCCTTTCTGTCTTTTGTTAGCCCAGGAATCGTTTAAGGAATCTGCAATCTGGCTTTGTACAGGCATATCATAGCACCCGGATATGTTGGTGGCAAGGTGCAGAAAGCCCCTGACCCCATCTGGCCAGATTTCTACAACATTATTGATGCGTCTTTAATGAAAACTTTGCAGACCGTCCAAGGATTTAGAATGATTGTTCCTTTCTGTGGATTTACTCAAGCAGAATTATTTATGTTCCCTTTGTCTACAGAGGAAAGTTAAGAGAAAAATATTTTTATGCATATCAAATCAGTATTTTAAATATGAAAGAAAGTCAATGCCTGAACGCCTGTTACTTGAGCAGTATGTTGCTATGAGAGTAAGCCTACTGAACCAGTGGGGATTTGGTGAGTCAAACCCTCTTTATGTTCCATTGATTCAGTGGGCCTATTCCAGTTGCAAATTTTTACATTAAGCAACATAATTTCAGCTTATCTGAGCTAGGATGTAATTTGAAACAAACCAGATTGTATTTTTCAAGTGGAAGAAAACTGCACTAAGACAAATACCATTAGAGAAGCATAGTAATATATACTTCTGGTGCTTCTGGGTTGAAAGGATTAACCAGTGAAAAATCTCCGTTGGCCAGCGGACACCTGATTGCTGAAGTAGCAATTTTTGGGAGGTTCCTTTCATATCTTCCAAGGACAACAACACAACTGATGGAGAATTCAAAGAAATGGCCTCCCGCAGGGCAGTATGCTAGCCCCCACACTGTTTAACATATATACTAATGATCAACCACTGCCAGAAGCCACTAAGAGCTTTCTTTACAGCAATTGCCACACAGTGCGCAACCTTCGAGGCTGTTGGAAAAAATACTGACTGAGACTTTGAATTTAATGGCTATATATTATAGGGATAACCAACTGAAACCAAACTGCCTGAAAATTCAACTCTGTGCTTTTCATTTGAAAAAACATGAGGCATCAAGAAGCCAGTAGATGACTTGAAATGGCACCAGGCTCGAACATTGTGTCACCCCCAAATACCTGGGAGTTACCCTGGACCGAGCTTTCACTTTCAAGACCCAGTTCCTGAATACCAAACAGAAGGTTTTTTGCCGGGAACAATATTCTGAGGAAAATAACAGGCACAAGTTGGGGTGTACAACCACACACATTAAGAACTTCTGTGCTAGCTTTATGTTACTCTGCAGGAGAGTATGCTAGTCTAGTGTGGTGCAGATCAAAGCATGCAGGGCAGGTGGATGTGGCCCTAAATGAAACAGCAAAATTGCCTAAAACCAACCCCGATACAAAAAGTGCATTACTTCGCTGGCATCCCTCCATCAAAATTCCGTTGAGAAAGTGCTGCTCAGAAAGAGTTGGTCAAAGCAAGTTCCTTGGGAACATACCTACTATTTGATCACCAATCACCAGAGCAGAGACTGAAATCAAGGCATAGCTTTCTCACAACTAATGCCCCACCAAACAACCAGCCCCCACAGACTGCCTTACAACTATGGAAGGCGAACAAGGAGCTACCAGATAACTGGGCAGAACCACATGACTCTCTACCGCCTGGCCAAGAACAACCATGGCCTGTGTGGAAAGCTTTAAATAGACTGCGTGCAGGGGTAGGAAGATCAAGGGCTAATCTGAGACAGTGGAGTTTCCCTGTAATTCTTCTGTTATATGTAACTATAAACAAAATTACTTGAGGGTATTAATATCCACATTATAGTTTGATCTGAAATGTTTCCTTTTCTGTAGCCTGTAGATCGGAGAAGGATGCAGCCCATATTTCATTATATTAGCAGGTCCCATTCTATCAACCTGGTACTTTGTCACAAACAAAGTTAAAATATTATCTCCTAGATCAGTGTTTCTCAACCTTTGGTTTTTGGACTTCAATTCCCAGAAGCCTAAGTCAATTTCCCAAAGCACTGATCAGCCGATAGATTGACTTAGGCTTCTGGGAATTGAAGTCCAAAAGCCAAAGGTTGAGAAACACTGCCCTAGATTCATTGTTTAATTTTTGTTTGGCTAAAATAAGCATCAGCAAATTAATCAGTTTTTCAACGCCATTGCTGAATTTATGTTTATAAAACAAATCTCTTTGTTTTAATAAAAATTGTAATGCTTGATCTATAGAAAATCTTATTTGTTTTCAACTACAGTGGAACCTCGGTTTACAAATGCCTCACTTAACGTAATTTTCAGTTTACGAATGAAAATCCATTGGAAATAATGCCTCGTTTTACGGATTTTTTTCAGAACGGATTAATTGGTTTTCATGCATTCCTATGGTAAACTGCATTTTGGTTAACATATTTTGGGTTTTATTGCATTCCTATGGGAAAATGCATTCAATGCATTCCTATGGGAAATTCGGTTTATTAATTTTTTGTAATACGAAAAGTTCCAGAAAATGCATTAATTTCTTAAGCCGAGGTTCCACTGTACTACCATCTTGACCTCCCCGTGCCTACATGTCACCCTTTTTAATCAGAGGGATGGTTCCTATTTTTTTTTTAGTTCCATACACACATTTTTTTCTAATTAGACCAAAGAGATTGGAGGCTCTGTAGCTTGTTGGTAAGATGCTCCCTCCCCTTTCACATTGAGAGTATGAGGTCTATTCCAGGAATCGGTTGTTTAAAAGTATCTCCAGCAGCTGTTCATTACTGATGACTAGAATATTGGACTGTTGGTCTGCATATGTCAACTTTGTATTTTTAACTACTCACTTCAATGGGTATTTTGGAGTATATTCCCCCTGTTTATCTAATCTGGTTAAGAGGAAGCAAATGGCATTTTAGATTTGTTGTTTTTCTGCCTTTATACACAAAGTAATAGTTGACATCAGCTTTGGTTTTGTCATATCATATCAATTTATTCATTTATTTATTTTTAGATTTGTATGGCCGCCTTTCTCGTCTTGGCGACCAAAGGCGACTCACAGCATAGGTTAAAAAAGAAACCCATGTTGTTGATTCTGATTTGATAACGTATTGAAATATGTGTTTTTGGACTAGAAATCTCCCAGAATCCTCCAGCCAGCATTGATTTGGTTTAAAAAAGAGGAGGAGATGGATAGTTTTCAGACTGTGGTTGGATGCCACCAGTTTTGGTAATCGGACTCCAGTCCCTTGGGGAAGATTATGAAAATGAACCTTTTCTAAACATACTGCTTTCAAAAATTAATCACTCTTTGTATAGTTTAGCATGTTGATGATTTATATATGCTAAGATACGAAATCATTCTTCATACCTGTACTTCTTGCCATAGTATAAAACTTAATATATCAGTTTATTTTAAATTGCAATCTTATCATCTGATTCAGCATGATATGTTAATAGCTTAATGGTGCAACTCCAGAAAAACTTTAAAGAATTTATTTTAAAAGGATGTCAAGATATTAGCTCAAGAGGAAAGAGTCCTTAAACACTGTTGATTTACTGCATGGCATATAATCAGTAAATCATCAAAGTATATTTGCATTTCAACATGTTTTAAAGCTGATGTGTTTTTATATATAGTGGGAGAAGGAAAGAAAATGATGCAAAGTAATTCTGAGCTTTGTCAAAGTGAACAGTTGTATATTCATTCTCTGTGATGTATTTACAATAAAACAGTTTTATAGGGATCCCTTCTTTAGACTTCCATTACTTCACTTTATTCTGTGTGTAGGGCAATTCTGTTTCATTTGGAAACTGTCCTGTTCATTTTGTCAAGTATCATCCTGGATCTCTGCCCTAAAGTCCTGTTTCTGATGAAACCAATGTTCACTTTTATCAGTAAATGACTCTGGTGTAGTTTCCCAGATATGCAAGACAGATATGCAAGAACCAAAAACTCACAAGTTGAACAACATTGGATCATCAACTTGGGGGAAAACTATACCTTTTTTACAAGAAGCAGTTACTGTATCACAGTTTTATGGGGTGAACAGAGTTAAATCTTATGGGTACTTATTTGAAAATCAACAGGTCGTCTACCAGCCATAATGTACTGGATGAGAAAACAAATTCAATGTCTTCTTTTTGCTTTTCATAGCAGTATATTTTCTTTACATATTATGTTCTGATAGATTGGTTCTTGTATGAACTGTGTCTTCAGGATGGAGCAAGCTAAAAATCTTAAGTACAGTAAAACCTACTTACGAAAAAAAATTACGTTCCATAGGCTTTTGCTTAAATTGATTTTTTTTGTAACTCGAAACAAACCCATAGGAAAAATTATTTTTATATAACTCAAAGCAAACCCATAGGAAAAATGAAATTTTTACATAAGTCGAAGCAAACCCATAGGAAAAAGAATATTTATGTAACTCGAAGCAAACCCATAGGAAATCGTGTAAATTGGGACATGGTTTTATGTAAGTCAAATTTTAAGTAACTCAAGGCATTTGTAAGTCGGGGTTTTACTGTATTTAAGAAGCATTGGCATGCTTTGTCACTAAAATCAGCAACATTAAGGGAAGCAGAACCTTGCTGCACATGACTTGCTTAGGGGATCTTCCTATTGTTGTTGTCAAGCAGGGATTCTTAACCTACGGCCCGTGGGCTGGATGTGGCCTGTGGCACCATTTCATGTGGCCCTCCCACCGCCTCCACCACACCAGGAAGTACCATGCGGTGGAGGAAGGGCAAAATGGCCATCCGGCCCCCAAAGGTGTCTGAGTGAGCGTGACCTGGCCTCCAGCTTAAAAAGGTTGAGAACTCCTGTTGTAAAGTAAACAGTGATTCTTAAGTTAGAATCTGATTCTGTTAATCATGTGCTGTTGGATGCTGTGTGGAACATAAGCTTTGGACCACCCATGGTTTAGATTAATGAATTTTGTTTTCCTCGATGGCTTGTGATTAACTTGCACACACCTCTCAACATCTTTGTGCAACGAGGCAAACAGAGAATATAACTTCAACCATATACAGATTTCATTAAGAGAAAGAAAATGAAATTAGTATTGTAAGAACACTTTATTTCTCATTTGGGTGTCCCATAGTGTTAAGTTCCTGCAGTTGAACAGCTGCAACTGCCCAGGTGGCATTAGCTGAGCAACCCAGGTATCCTTATCATTTTGAGACAGAAGTCAGCCCATCTGGAATGTGTTTAAGAGAGCAACCCAGAAGAGTAATCTGGAGCCACTTCAGGACCAAAATTTCTAAGCTTTTTCTCTTTAGGCTTATCAGGATCACTGAAAGTTTTATCCACTTTCAACTGCTGGCTTAGTTTCTGCTCCATTTCTACACAAAGGGTATGTTACAGTAGTTATAAAGATGTAATTTAGGCCTTTGAGGATATCTTGTGGACCAATGTCTTGTGCTGATATGGTAAATAGAGAAATAATAAAAGAAATCCAGTTTTTAGTCCTAATGAGTGTAGAGCCACTGAAATAAAATGATGAATTGAATCAACATTTAACAGAGATACTGTGAATCCACTCTAGGGTTTAGTCTGTAGAGTAATCTATTTTTGAGTAACTTTGAGCACCTCACATAATCACCTGTAAAGTGTGGACAAAAGCCAGAGTAGATGAATACCACCCATGAAACTCAAATTATCAGCCAGCATGGTTTATGTAAATACCATTAATTCAAGAGTCAGAATGCTGTTATTTATACCTGCCACCATAACTTCACCAGTGTAAATCTCAGCTGAAATTTATGTTGGTGGTTAGAAAGCTGGCCTAGGCTTTTGCACACCAATTGGGTGACTTGGTATCCGGTAGTAAATACTTCTACTGTCTTCTTAATTTGCAGTAATTCTCACCCAAAATATATGCCAGTTGAATTGCTATTAATAAAATAATCATAAAGAAAATGAAGAATAGATACCTTTGAAATGTGGTGTTGGAGGAGAGTTTTGAGAGTCCCTTGGACAGCAAAGAGAACAAATAGGTCAATCTTAGAAGAAATCAACCCTGACTGCTCATTAGAAGGTCAAATAGTAAAGATGAAGATGAAGTACTTTGGACATCAAATGAGAAGGGAAGATTCACTTGAGAAGGCCTTGATGCTGGGAAAGGTGGAGGGCAAAAGAAGTAGGGGGAGGCCAAAGACGAGATGGCTAGATGGTATTGGGCACAGAACTGGGAGGGCTGAGGAGTATGGTGGAGGACAGAGGTGCCTGGAGGACAATGGTCCATAGGGTCGCAAAGGGTCAGAATCGACTGTGCAACTGAACAACAAGAACAAAAAGAAATTTTCGATTTACAGCAAACTTTTCCACAATTTTCTAAGTAGAGAGTATTTAGAAGTGGTTTACTATTCCCTTTTTATGGGAGTTCTCTGGGACTCTGTGGCTTGCCCAATACTACACTGGATGGTTCTTCTCCTGGGAAGCACAGCTGAGAATTCAACTCCCAGTCGCTCCACAACCCAATACCTAATTCACTGAGCTGTTCTGCCAGCTGCCAAATGAGTTACACGAGCAAAACCTTTCAATTGGAATCTGGCCAATGAGGTTTTTTTATCATTTCAGATGTACCACCAGCATATAATAGCATACAAAGCTAAAACTAACACATCTAAAAACAAAATAGAATTAAAAAGGGCTATACGACATCCGCCCAGTATCGGACCACATCAACACCATTTCCTCTTGTCAATACAAGGTCCTCCTCAGTGAACATTGAGGGGCATCATGTGCATTGTATGGTATGAGTTCACTATACAGATTTTAGTTACTCATTAGACATTGATTTTATTAATCAACTAACAGTTGGGTTAAATACTAAGAAATTGGGGGGAAGGGCTAGAAATGGTTGTTCATGGCAAAATTACCGAGGAAATTTTTTCACTGTTTTCAGTGACCAATGAAGTGCTGTCACACGCACACAGTTTGAGCTAAAATAAAATTGCAGAGTTCCCCAAATTATAATTTAATAGTTTGGGATCCCATGGCCAACATAGTTCAGCATAATGTACTGCTTTTCATTCTTTTAATACAGAGGTTCCCAAACTATGGCCCATATGCCAGATCTGCCCTGCGGTGCCAAATAATCTAACCCACCCCTGCACCGCTCCTGGAAGTATAAGTTAAACGTGCCCGCACATGCACAAAACACATTTACGACAGCTGCGGGTGCATTTACGGCAATGTTTGTGCATGCTTGGTTGCATTTTTCTTCCACTTTCGGTGAGTGCAACCACGTGACCAGCCCACTCAACCACATGGCCGTCCCACAGAGTGAAAAGTTTGGGAACCCATGCTTTAATACTTTTAACTGACAAATGTTATGACACGAACCCAGATATCCCACTGGGTTTAGCAGTAAGCACTTCCTTGCAAAAAAGGTTTTTCCAGTCCTGTCAACTACCTCTAACTTTCCAAATGCAGAAGCATTTCTTCTGTGATTCTGCTGCAATGGGGGAAATTAGCTGAGAGGGTGACAATCTGAATGAAGACAGATATCTGATAGGACTATATTTTTTCTCAAAGCGATGAAAGCTATTAAGATACATTCTTCAAGTTGATGGGTGTCTGGAGAATCCATTCTGCTGTAATGTATATTACATACCATGTTTGCCATCTTATAAGGTGCATCGGAGTATAAGACTCACTCTGTTTTCCCAGTGTATTTGGGGTGTGTGTGTGCGTATTATATGCTGGCAAATACAGCACACACTTTTACATACTTTTTAGTGACATTGGGATTGTCCAGTCAGATTTTTACTGTGCTAAGAAAGGTTACTAAGAGACAACAACAGAAAGATTGCAGAAACTTACTCTAAATTAATATAAAATGAACTAAAAACACATGAGATCAAAAAAGAAGCATATTGTTAAGTTGTGATTCAAGTGGGCAAGACATAAAAATTAAGGGTGTTTGACCTGAGAAAGTCAAAGACAGAATTCCTGTTGGGGACCATTTTTTTTTGTTGTTGTTGTTCAGTCGCACAGCCGATTCCGACCCTTTGCGACCCCATGGACCATTTTCCTCCAGGCACCTCTGTCCTCCACCATTCTCCTCAGCCCGCCAAGCTCTGTGCCCATTGTGTCCACAATACCATCTATCCATCTCATCTATATCTGAAAACTGAAACAGTGGCCCAAATCCTCTTATCTAGTTACATTGGGGTAACATAAGCAGTGTAATTTTTGGAGGCAAATTATCATGATTTAAGAAGTCACTATTGACATAACCTGTTGGCTACTGAAATTTGTGAAATAGCCTTCAAGTGATTATGACTATGGTGACTTCTTAACCTGGGGCAAACGTTACCTCATCGGCACAATACAATTTTGGCCGCTGTGTCACAGAGATGGGGGTGCATGTGCATCCACAAGTGTATGTACACACACACACACACACACACACACACACACACACACACACACACACACACACACACACACACACACACACACACACACACATCTGTGAACTTGTTCTGGAGCACCTTCATTGGCTGGAGGAATAACTCTTGTGATTCTGTGAGGCACCGGTTTAATGTGATATTTCTACAGAAATGAAGCAGACTTGGATTTCATTAATTGAAGTGCTTCCTGTGCCAGTTTTCAAAGCTGGTGGAATGATAATAGATGCCAAGAAAGAAAGTTGTAAGTAGCATTTCAGTAAATATGTCAGAGATACAATCACTGCAGGGCCCCCATGTCTGGTGCTGGTTTCTTTCCTGTCTGCTTTCTCAGTTCTCATCTCCCCCTCCCCACACTTCAGTTTCCATTTTGGAGTAAAGATTTGAGGCAAATGGCAGTGATCATAGACCACAGTGTTGGATGATCCAACAGACAGCTGAAAGCTACAGGGCTGTCTGGCGCGAAGCTATAGCTGTTTCCCAAACACAAGCTACTATCTGTGAGCAAACTAATTTATTTTCATTTTCCCCAGATTAGGGCCAGAAGCATATTTCATTCTTGCATTCAGAAAGATGCATTTATTATATTCTTGATATTCTCCAATAACAAAAGGTGGGCAGTGCCACGGCGCAAACATAGGGTTGCCTAGCTGATGTTACCTCCTAGCATTCTGCTCTCTCTTTTTACATGTTGGGGCTAAAAAATGAGGTGATGTGTCTTGTGCAGCTGGGATTCCTCCCCTCATGTCTTCAGTATGCCGAGTTTGTGAATTTCAGACATGATGCCATGACAATATATGTGAGATGGAACTGGTCCTGCATGATGGTCCCCTAACCCAGTGGATGTAGATGGCAACTTGGGTGGCATGTCTTAAGCTGCAAATTGGCACCTCTCATGAGGATGTCCTACTATGATTCCAATGGGGAGCCTGTGAGATAATAATAATGATGATGATGATGATGATGATGTTTTATTTATATCCCGCTTCCCTCAATCCAATGGACGACTCAAAGTGGCTTACAAAAAATTCAAAAACCCAATATCAAAGACACAAAATTCTGAAAATACAGCATAACAACAATATAATCAAAAAATTACAATATTAAAGATACAATAAATAACAAGAAATATCCAAGACCACCCACGAAATTCCCCACCTTTAGAGTCCTCCAAATCTGAGTGCAAGGGGGAAGGCGGGGCCCAAGAACGCCAGCTGGTAGAGTGGCCTCTTCGGCCCCACCGGGGCAGGATGTGTGGTGGTGGCGGCAGCTCACCCAGGTGCCCCCTCACCTTTTAAGTCCGAGGGCGAGGGGGAGGGCGGGGCCCAAAGAACACCGGCCAGTAGAGTGGCCTCTTCGCACCGGGGTAGGATGTGCGGCGGCAGCAGCAGCTCACCCAGGTGCCCCCTCACCTTTTAAGTCCGAGGGGGAGGGCGGGGCCCAAAGAACGCCATCCGGTGGAGTGGCCTTAAGAGATTGGCCTGCTAAAACTTGTAGGATCAGCACTGGTCTGGCCTAGAATAAGAACCAGCCTCTACTTAACATATACAGTAGTTGGATGTGTGACACAATGTCATAGGATATTAGTTTCCATTTCCAAAGCTTGATTTAAAAGGAATGTACCTAGATAAGAAGCGCTTGATTAGGAGAGCATGGTGAGAACAAACCTGTGGGTGGAGAACCAGTTGGGCTGGCACTTGTCGAGAGAGAGAGTTTCTCTTTTCTGCTGAGCTATTAAAGCACAGTAGGTGAAGCTGAGCCAGGCTCAGTCTCTCTTCTCACCAACACTAGCTTGAATTCCTTAGAGCAGGGGTTGGCAACCTACATCCTGTGGGCCAAATCCAGCCCATGGGCCCAAATCATCCGGGGAGGCCCCATGGCCTCACTCCCACTGCTGCTGCCAGAAGCTGCGTAAACAAACATAAAACACGTCCACTGCTGTCATAAATGCATTTACAACAGCCACGGACACATTTACAGCTGTCGTTAACGTGTTTTTATGCATTTACAGTTGTTGTAAACACATTTATGACAGCCACGAATGCGTTTTACGGCAGCGTTTATGGCAAGGGGACCACCAGTCCAACCCCCTCAACTGTCTGAGGTAGCGTGACTCAGCCGCTGACTTAAAAAGATTGGCCATCGCTGCCCTAGAGGCAACGCAAAATATAAATGTAGCTAGTAAATATATAAGTTAATAACTAAACGAAAGCAAATGGGGTGGAGTTGGAAAAAGGATTTGGAGTTGTCTGTGCATGCTGGTTGCTATCTGATCTTAGTACTATCAAACAAGAATCAAGAAGTAGACTGACATGAAGAGATTTTTTAAAAAATCTCTCACACAGTCTATTACTCCAGGCTCTACTATTCCTGGAAGAGTTTGAGGAGGCAATAATAATTTCAGTAATTAAGGTGTTTAAGCCAAAGTTCTGCCTTGTTGGAAAGCATTCAAGAGTTTTAATGTCACCAGCAGTAAAACCTTGTAAAATCCAGTTTGGTGTATTGGATAGAGCATTGGACTCAGATGAGGATGACCTGTTTTCAAATCCCTGCTTGGCTAGGGAAACTTAATGGGTGATTAACCACTCCTTGAACATCTCACACACTCAAAAACTCCACTAGAGTCACCATAAATTGAAAGTAACTTGTTGGCACAGAACAGCAGCAGTTAACCTTTTTTCTAATCTACAGAAAGGAAGATGATAAACAGGGTTTTGGTAGTGCTACTATATAAAAAAGTAACGCCACTTGATAAGTAAATGAACAGGAAGGAACCAACAAAACACAGGATCCACATTTACTGAGTATCGATCAGCAAAAGGGTTCCTGCTCCAAGGAGCTTCCAATCAGAATTTACATCTTTGAGTCAGTGTTTCTGAGAAAAGTACATTGTAATCCACAAATGTTCTCACTGAAATAAACTTATTATTAGTCTTAAAGATGCCACATTTGGGTTTTTTGCTTTGTTCTCGTTTTAGGTGCTGAAGCAGATTAACACCGCTAAAACTCTGAAAATTTAACTTTAAAAAGTGGGGTTACAAAGGGGGAGAGAGGGAAGCCTCAATTGCAGTTGAGGTCAAAGATGTGAAGCCCAAGGCTTAGCAGAAAAGATGGGCTTGGAGCTCCAGAAGCAGGGACAAACGAGGAGCATGGAGAGCGAGACCACCAGTGGATATTTGCTCATGATAGCTACATATATTATTTCCTGCATTAGAGATGCTATCCATCAGAATACCAGTTGCTACCTTACAGTTGCATGAGAGAGTTGGTCCACTGCTTTCCTGCTTGTAGGCTTCTCAGAAGCAGATAATAGACCACAGAATGCTGGACTAGAGGAGCCTTTGGTCTGATCCAGCTCAAGGCCACTGCTTAGGCAGCATCACATAGGTGTTTTGGGATGGGCCGTAAGGCAGAATGGATGTCACCAGTGAAGGAGCCTTGTGGGCAGAGCTGGAGGTTCAAAAGTCCATGAGAAGATAAGTAATATTGCAAGCTTTCATGTTTAAAAGGGTGGAGGAGGAGCCTGTGCTGAGAGTGGAGAAGAAAGCCAGGGAAAGGTTTAATAAGTTGTATCCGTCATGGTTTCAGAAACAAGAGGGATGAATTAATTTTGTACGCTGTAAATAACTGGCAGCTTCAATATCTGATGCGCCCCCTTGAGCCAGAGGTTGTTGTGCAACACTGTCAACAAGAGAGCTGTTTTATAGAGCAACAGAAGTGCAATAGTTTATGCAAAAAATGTATGTCTATAGTATATAAAGGCTCTAAATAAAGATTTCACTGAACAGAACTATGTTCAAGGAGAGAGAGGGGGGAAACATGAAAAAGCTCAAGGCATTATTATTTTATCAAGGTTTTTTTTAAAAAAAATTCACAATAAAGAACTCTATAAGAATCAAAACTAGCAAACATTAAAAAGAAATGCACAGCTTTTCTTTACATTGCAATATGTTTCCAGTGCAAATTGTTAAAATGCGACTGGCTTCTAAAGGAAGTAAATGTAACTGTTAGAAAAGCAGTGGGTGATTGTGGAATGCCCCCATAGCCAAGGGTGAGAAGGGAAAACAGATGGTTTGCAAATACCCACTTCCCAGAAGATGTGCCTGGAGTGAGTTTCCATTGCTCTTTTTAACTGCACACATTCACACAGATTGGGAAATGTGATCTGGATTTTGTCCATCTGCCACATCAGGAATGGAAAGGTCTGGAAAACAGCCCATTTTCTCCTGATTTTTGTCTTCCCTCCTCTTAGAGGGGAAAAGTTTCAGAAAGTCTAGCATGCAGCTTTTTATCCAATGACAGAGATGTGTGTGTGGTACAGCAAACGTCTCCAAGTGTGTGACTGCACCTCCTATCATCATAATTGAGGCATTATTATGTTGATGACAAAGCTGTGCATGAAACTTGACAGCAAGAATGGAAGGTAGCAGGCCATGTTTTCATAATCTGTAAATTTGTCTGATTTTTGAAAACTATATTTTTAGCTTCAGCAATGTAGAATTTCAGTAAGCAGTACAATAAACTTTCAATGCATTATTCAATGTCGAGTAAGCAACAAACATGCTTTGAATTAGACCGTTTAGAATTAGATCAAGGAGTTGTCATTTTGAGAGTGATTTAACAACAAATAATTCAGTACAAACACATACACCCTGAAATGCCAAGTTTAACAATCAGGAGAGACACTTAGGTTCTAGCCCTGCAGGTTGTGTGTGGCTTCGCTCACCGTTTGTTGCCAAACAAAGGATAGGCAACGTGAGCCGCCCGGAGTCGCGTTGTCAAATGGGCAGCATACAAATCCAAACAACAACAACAACAACGGCACACAGTGTAGGAAACATGGCAATTGTGATGATCCTTAAAGTTCCAGTAGCTGAAGTCCTGTTGAGCGGATTCTGCCTGCATAGTGAGACTGATATCATTGCGCGCAGATAGCCACTGATTAAATATTTTCTTTTTCTGTTTTGAGCTAAATGTGACATTGACCCATTACATGGAAGCTGTGTGCATCCCAAAATTGAGAGAAAAGTTACAAAATCAGTTACAAAAATATTCTTGTTATTAACACATGGATGGGGTGGGGCAGAAGGCAGCTCTCTTTGCTGCAGGAACAGAATCACATGAGTTTTAAATTGAAGAACACAGGAGGGCTTTTGAGTGCAGCTAGGGTAAGCTGGCAAAGGGAATATCCAGACGAGCCTAGGCTTGCAGCACTCTCTACCTTACTTTTATTTAACCAACACAAAGATGGTAATTTTATTTTACAACTGCTGGAAGCAAAATCACAACATACAGTACTAAACTTGACTCCACTGTTGCTTTGATCATCGTTGAACATCCCCAATCCCGACACAGCCTTGCTATCAGACTGAAAGGAGGAGGAATAAACTGCATGGACCAATTTGAGCTCCTTGAAAGAAAATTCCATAAAGGATATACATTTGTTACTAGTACTCTCCCATGTTGGGAATACCTGTACAGTAGTGGCTCAAGTGGCTAAGACGTCGACTGGAAGGTGGAAGGACAGCAGTTTGATTCCCGAGTACTGCAGGACGGAAGGAGCTCCCATCTTTGTAACAGCTCCTGCCAACCTAGCAGTTCGAAAGCAAGAAATTGCAAGTAGATAAATAGGGGACCACTTTGGTGGGAAGGTAACAGCGTTCTGTGTGCTCTGGTGTCTAGTCATGCCTGCCACTTGACCACGAAAATATCTGCAGAAGCAGGCAGCGCTGGCTCTTCGGCTTTGAAACAGAGATGAGCACTGAACCCTAGAGTTGGATATGACTGGCATTAGAGCAAGGGAAACCTTTACCTTACTTGTGTATTTGCTCAGTACAGATGTGTGAAAATTTAATTTCTAGTAATATCTGAAGAATGTGCTGACCAGCCAAAATTTGCTATTTATGTATTCAAGACAGAGAAGAGTCTGAAGTTTAACAATTTGAAGGCAGGAGAAAGTAAAACCTTACAGAGTTTCTCCAGACCTAACCCAAAAGTAAGTAGGCCTATTCAGACATCCCAAGATTGTGCCAGCTTAATCAGACACTCTGGGTCTGTGAGGAATGGAGCAAACTGAAGCCCATTGATTTTTTAATGGGGTCCATAGCAGTATTGTGCCGGGCACCTTGGCAGGGCGATGGACAGGAAGTGATGGGGGCGCCTATTGGGGGTTGGGGGGGGGGGTTGGGGAGAAATCCCATACATTTCCATTACCTCTGCCCACCTCTGTTGGGTGACAGTCACTGGGGCGAACCAGGATGAGTCCCTGTATCCCTGTGGGCCAGCGCACCACTGGTCCATAGAAGTTCCCACAGGCCTTCATTCCTTCTGGCCGGTACAGAAATAATGAGAGGCCTTTTGTTATAAAATAGTTCATGGGATGTAAGGAGCTTAGTTCCTTGTGAATGCTGTACCCCCATCAACCCACCCATCCTAAAATGAACTGGAATTCTGAATATCAACAGAAAATTAGTTTGCATTTCGAGACATGGTGCAACCTGTGCTAAGTCCAACTGGTTAAAGCTCATGGGACCTGTAATCCAACAATATCTGGAGGGATGGGCCTTCCCTGTCAGCAGACTAGACAGATGAATGACCTCCCTTGACACAAGTTAGCTTCCTGCCCTTGCACTCATCAGTGACAGAAAGAAAAAGCTCAAAAATTCTCAGAACATTGTGGGTTGACTTCAAAGGCAGAACAATGAAACCCACAGACTGCCAACTAGCTGAGTTGCTTCGACCACAAGCCTCATATTCAGCCGTTCACAAACCATGTTTTAAGGAGTGAGCCAGGATGACGGCCTCAGAACCTTTCTCAGCACTTCAAAGTGACTTGCCAGCTTTTCCTTTCTGAGCGCTGTGTGGGTCAGGGCGGTATGTACCCAGAATGCCTACCACTAATGGCATGGCATCGGTCAACTGTCTCTCATTAGCGCCTCAAATTCCTTGGCCACGAAATGAAAGAAACTATATGGGGTTGGGAGGAGGTTGGACAGTGTATTACATGTGTACATCCTTCCTTCCATCTCTTTCTTTGACTCAGTGGAGTAAACTTCTAGGCTCTGTGCACCACCACAACATGCATTTACTCCACCTTCATTTGCTGCCCTTTCCTACTGGTTGCCACTCTGTCCCCTTTCTCTTGCTGCTTATTACTCCAAGGCAGGAATGGCTACTTTTGGATGGACTACGACTCTGAGACTCAAAGTTTGGCTCGGCCAAGAGAAATTCTGGAAGGTGCAGTTAAAAGCAACTGCTGTTTCCATATGTGATACTAGCTTTGAACGTTCGTCACCACTCAGTTCCTGTCAACCATGATGAAAGCAGACAGCAATATTCTTCTCAACTGCAGTTAACTCCCTGCCCGTCAGCACGGTGGAGGCAATGATCATATATGGCCGTAGGGTTTTCTCTTGCCCTGGTGAGCGGGAGCAGACAGGCCATGAGCAGAAAGAGACTGGCTGTGGGCTGGGGAAGAAGAATGCCTCCTTCTCTTTATCTGTGGCCTCAGGCTCTCCTGCCAGGGCGCCTGCAGATAATCAAGGCACACATTTGAAACCCAGGCGCCAGACAGGATCTTTATCTCCTTTTGAAAGAGGAATGTGGATCAAGGCCACAAGTACAACCTTTTCAGGGAGAGGGAGAAATGTCCCACTCATACCAGACAAACAAACCAACCAAAAAAAAGAGAGAGAAGAGGCAGGGAAGGAAGCTGGCTTTTTAGCAGGAGAGAACAGGCCAACAGTTTGTTCTGTGAAAAGAGACCACCCCCACCCCCAAGAGAACCAGAGGTTGGAAAAGTTACCTGTATAGAAGGTCATAGCCACCAAAATGGCTAATGGATGAGGGATTCCGAAAGCAGTCCCATAAAAAAGGTGGTGTTTCCAATCTTTGAGGGGAACAAGGCAAACAAAGATGCCTTCTGCTGATCAGCAGAGCGGTTATGGCAAACGAGTCTCTTCCTTTTTGGATAGCAAGAAATAGCATCTAGCAAAACAGAGAATTGTGGTATTTGTCATGTCTATACCCTGATTTTTCCCCATTAGTGGTTTTTAAGGTGGCAAATGTGGGAATTCAAGCAGTCTCTTGTCTAGGTGTTAACCAGATTCTGGGTACAGTGGGAAACAGGATGCAGTATTAAATAGGATCAAGAGGTTAAGATGCTGAACTCACTGACTGGAAGGTTGGAGTGAGCATGATTGATCTCTGTCCCAGTTCCTGCCAACCTAGCAGTTTGAAAGCAAGAAATTGCAAGTAGATAAATAGGGACCACTTCAGTGGAAAGGTGGTAAACAGTGTTCCATGCACTCTGTTGTCTAGTCATGTCTGCCACATGACCATGGAAACATCTGCAGACACAAACAGTGCTGGGTCTTTGGCTGTAAACGGAGATGAGCACTGAACCCCAGAATCGGATACAACTGGCTTTCGAGCAAGAGCAACCTTTACCTAGATATAATCAAGCAGAATTCTTATGCCTGCTTAACTTCAGTAAAGTGGCTACCCAATACATCCTGGACTATAAGAATGGTGCATGCTTATATGCTAGCTAATAAGGTAAAGGTTTCCCTTGCTCGAAAGTCAGTCATATCTGACTCTATGGTTCAGTGCTCATCTCTGTTTCAAAGCCGAAGAGACAGCACTGTCTTCTTCTGCAGATGTTTCCGTGGTCATGTGGCAGGCATGACTAGACACTGGAGTGCACGGAACACTGTTTACCTTCCCACCGAAGTCCCTATTTATCTACTTGCAATTTCTTGCTTTCGAACTGCTAGGTTGGCAGGAGCTGGGACAAAGATGGGAGCTCATTCTGTCCTGCAGTTCAGTACTCGGGAATTGAACTGCTGACCTTCCGCCTCCCAGTCAGCATCCTAGCCACTTGATAAAACTGGCACTATTGCTTGTATGTTTTCTTAGATTTTAAATTTAAGTGTTTTATCCAAGGCAAATTGATCAGGTTTTTCTTACAGCAAAGCATAGGCTGCCCATAATTGCAGGCACTTCTGTGAACGAGGCAGAGGAAAGAGTTTTGCTCTTGCCATTCTGAAGAAGAGAGTATTTCAGCAGCATGTATGGGCAGAATAAATTATTATTTTTAATTATATCACACAAACACCACCTGTGGGAGCAAAAGGTGTGGCAGCTTGGATCACTTTTAGTGGTACATGCAAAATTCACTGATAAATCTGTCTTACAGCCCAAATCTGTGCAAATTTACATGGGTAAATTCTAAACGGAACATTGAATACAATGATTTTTTTCTGAATAAAAACATGTAAAGGTAAAGATTGCTCTTGCTTGGAAGCCAGTAGTATCCAACTATAGGGTTCAGTGCTCATCTCTGTTTATAGCCAAAGAGCCAGCACTGTCTATGTCTGCAGATATTTCCGTGGTCATATGGCAGGCATGACTAGACACTGGAGTGCACGGAACACTGTTTACAAGGTTGGCAGGAGCTCACTCCATCATGCTGCACTCGGGGCTCAAACTGCTGACCTGCCAAACTTTTTGTTGTTGTTCAGTCACACAGTCGACTCCGACTCTTTGCAACCCCATGGACCATTGCTCTCCAGGCACCCCTGTCCTCCAGCATCCTCCTCAGCCCACCCAGCTTTGTACCCATTGTGTCTACAATACCATCTTGCCATCTCATCTTTGGCCGTCCCCTTCTTCTTTTGCCTTCCACCTTCCCCAGCATCAAGGCCTTCTCAAGTGAATCCTCTCTTCTCATTTGATGTCTAAAATACTTCATCTTTGTTATTCGTCCTTCTAAGGAGCAGTCAGGGCTAATCTCTTCTAAGATTGACCTATTTGTTCTCCTCGCTGTCCAGAGGACTCTCAAAACTCTCCTCCAGCACCACATCTCAAAGGCATCTATTTTTCTTCACTCAGCCTTTCTAATGGTCCAGCTCTCACAGCCATACGTTACCACCGGAAATACCATTGCTTTGACTATGCGGACCTTTGTTTGCAGTGAGATGTCTCTACTTTTCACTATGTTCCCCAGGTTTTTCATAGCTTGTCTCCCAAGAATCCGTCGCCTTTTTATTTATTGGCTGCAATCTCCATCTGCAGTGATCTTTGATCCTAAAAAAGTAAATTCTGCCAAACTTACAGTCATCAAATTCAACATCTTAACCACTTGAGTCACTGCAGACCCTTGAAAAAATGTATAGGAAAATGTATTTATACTATTTATACTATTAAGTATAAAACAGCAGGGCAAAACAATCTGGAAAAGCATGGGAAAGATCTTAACTCAGAGGTATTGCACACCAACCAGAGTTTAGAAAAGTTAACTGTCTGGATTACAGTTTCCAGAAGGGGAGTGAGCATACATGTTCCCCCACCAAAAAAAAGCCCTACATTTTCTAAGCTGTGTGGGAAAGATCCCACATCCAACTCCTAGCATCTCCAGGTAAGGCTGTGAAAGACTCCTGACAGATTCTGGGGAGAGTCTTGTAGGAATCGGGGCCACT
The DNA here is from genome assembly GCA_035047345.1 of Bradypodion ventrale. Taxonomy (NCBI): domain Eukaryota; kingdom Metazoa; phylum Chordata; class Lepidosauria; order Squamata; family Chamaeleonidae; genus Bradypodion; species Bradypodion ventrale. The sequence goes on from JAWDJE010000003.1 coordinate 128,473,687, forward strand.
GGGGGCCGGAAGGTCCCGGAGGAGGACTGATCAAGTAACGACACGAGACAAGCTGCTGGATCGATCAGACCCTTTATTGGTCAAAGGCAGAATCATTTATAGGGAAAAAGTGCAACGGTGGCAAACTGTCCTCTGGCAAGGCATTACCTCATGCGTTGACACATGTTAATGGGAAAAACCTTCAAAGGGGAAGTTAATTAACTCGGGTAAACAGGGAACAAGATTGACCATTGTCTTGGGGCTTAGGCAGGGGTAAACATGGCTTGTTTGCACCAGGGATTTCCCCAAACCGGGAGATGAGTCATTATGGTTCATGAATCAGCTATCTGCTTACTCGGTAGAGTCGCGGGTCAGGTCACCTTAATTGGGTGAATCAAACCCTATACTTTATTCACCCCCCTTAATTTGGCGACCGGTGAGCCCACTGGTCGGGAGCCTGTCTCACCGCAGTGGTCTCTGGTCTATTCCGTGTCCTGTGGGGCACGGGGAATCCATATCTCCCCTTTATTTTCTATTTAAGAACCTGACCGGCGACCTTACGCAAGATAGGCATCAGCTGTTGAGCTGGGATGACGTCACGGGATTTCCCTCTGGGGCGGCACTTGGAGATCAGCGAGGGAATACACTGAGCAAAGCAACAGAGCGTAATGCCTAGTATGGCTATTCCCACCACTATCTGAAGCACCGTCTGTAGCCACCCCCAGGGGATCCATGACCACATCCAATTCCATAGGGAATCCCACCAGGCTCCCCACGCGGAGCCTTCCGTAATGCCTGCAACAAGGGAATGCAGGTCCTTGATCTGGTTTTGTATTTTCCGGGAGTTGTCAGTAAGGTTAAAACAGCACATCCCATGGACAGATTCGCACCCCAGGTGGTGCAATAAGAGGAGGTAGTCGATAGCCGCTCGATTATCAAGAACAGCTTGGCGGAGTTCCACCTGCTCTTGATTAAGGAGCGCTATCGCTGAGGAGGTATGATTGATGGTTTTTGCTAAACCGCAGGCCAAATGACCAATTCTCCGTGCGTTGCCGGTGGCCAACCCCGGCACGCCGATCAAACTGACGGATAGGGAAACATACTCAGCGGGACTCATTACTCTGATGCTGCTGTCACAAGAGCTGTCTAACTGGGTTGTGCGTGTGTGCCGAATGAGCGGGGAAACATTCACATGGGATACATTTGTGTCACTAGAACGTGGGGCAATCATGTCCCTGGTAGGGAGTACAAGTGTCAAGCGACTAATGCAACACATTGAGTCCGACAGATTGGCAGGGATGTAGTTCCAGGTGTGCTGGTTGCAGGTAAAGAACCACCCTGAGGGCAGGGTGACATGAGCGTACAATGAGATGAGGGTCTCCGGTTTACTGCAAGTCCAGTTGCCAACGCCAGGGTCAATACAGCGGCGCCGTGCCTGACCGTCTGCGGTGCAACCGGTCATGCGGGTACAGGCGGCGCTCGGGCTGACCGCCACCCGAGGGGTATGGAGGGTGGCTGCATCAGCCGGCAAGGTTGGGGTAAGTTGCTGTCCCCCCCAGCGTGCATATGCCGAGAAGGCGGTAGGAGAGTGAGGGGCAAAGGATGCTTTTCGCAACCAGGCACTGTCCTCGGTGTGCTCGTCCGGAGTATGGCACACCGGGATGAGACAGGTGCTGAGCATGGATGCAGAACCAACGTCCTGTTGTAAGCAAAAATCGGACTGGTTGACGAGACCCGCCAACCTTTCCCACAAGTTGTACTGCATTCGTGTAGACAGGTCTTCACCAGGCGACAAACCGTCGGCCTGGATTGAGGCTGCCTGGGCGCCTCCCCCCAAAAGCAGGGAGAGGGCCAGGACTATGGAGATCGCCACGGTGTTGGCGTGAATCTGGGCCAAGACTGCTGCTGTGAGGTTCTCCGGCGTCGGTTCCTTCCCCTCGCGCTGGACGGCGTCCTGAGCGTCATGGCAAAGAACCTTGACCATCCCCCAGGTGACTTTAGGGATCGGCTGTCGCCTCCTCCGACGGATCCTCTCGTGCAGGGTGAGGTCCTTCATCTCCGGTATCGGACTCGGGTCGGTCTGGTTCCACGCCATGCGGTTCCGTGTGGGGTTTGACACACCGAGCTGGGATCCAGATGACACCTGTAGGAGACATAACTGCAGCATACCCTCTCCCCCAGGTGACGAGCGGCACCGGCCCCCTCCAAGTGGGGTCCGGTGGCACTCGGTACCGGACCATTGGTCGCGGGAGAGCTTCCGAACGGCGGAAATGCCTCTCCTGCGGCGTGCAATCCGAAAAAACATTAAGGTGATTATATGTGAACAAAACCTTGTTTAAGCAAAACTGTGCTGCTCCTTGTGACTTGGGGAGGGCAGGAGGTTCCCCCCTTTCTATTTGTTTGTCAAGATAGGACTTTAGCGTCCGATTGACACGCTCTACAATCGCCTGCCCTTGCGGATTGTAGGGGATTCCAAAAGTGTGCTTGATGTCCCAAGTCGCCATGAAGGCGGCCAACTGCCTAGAGCAGTAGGACGGTGCGTTATCCATTTTCACGTGCCGTGGCTTGCCCATCGCCGCGATGCAGGAAAGGAGGTGCTGCTCCACGTGGGTAGCCGTCTCCCCTTTCTGCGCCGTGGCCCAAACGAACTGGGAAAAGGTATCAATGCAGACGTGCATGTATTGCCACCTGCCAAACTGCGGCACATGCGTGACATCCATCTGCCATACCTGGTTGGCCTCCGTCCCCCGTGGGTTGACCCCCCACGAGGGCCCCCCCGGCGCCCCTGCGCAATGCTGGCAGGAGCGGACTATACCCTGGGCTTGAGAAAGCGGCAGATTGAACTGTCTGGCGAGTGCCTTGGCATTTTGGTGAAAAAAAGCATGACTTTGGATTGGAGTAGTGAAAACTCCCAAAACTGAACGTTGCTGAATTTCCTTTGCGGCCGCGTCCGCTCTGCTATTGCCCGCGGAAATTGGACCCGGTAGGTCTTGGTGACTTCGGATGTGGGCAATATAAAGCGGCTCCGTGCGGTTACGCAAATGAAATTGAGCGGTGAGAAACAGACTTAGTAAATTCTTGTCTATCGCGGGAGTGATGTAAGCTCCCGGTAGACTGTGCAACAAATTCCTTACGTACAGGCTGTCAGTAATAATATTCAAACGCTCCTGGGCGAAGGTGCGCAAGGCAAGGTTCACGGCTGCCAACTCTGCCCGCTGAGCGGACTTCTGTGGAAGAGTCAGCAGCGTGTGCCAAGCTTCGCCCTCCTGCCAGGTCAAAACACCATAGGTGCGACCTCCGTCTGTGAAAACTGTCCTGGCCCCCTGAAGCGGGACCAGCGAGAGCAATTCGAACAAGCTGACTGTTCCTGTCTGTAGGGAAACGAGTCTAGGGTCCTTGGGCAAGTGGTACGCTAAACTCCCAGTGAAACCTTCCAAGGCTATCGGAAGCGAGTCACCTAGCTGCATTAACTGGTGAATTTGTTCCTTGGTGAAAGGAACCACAATTTTGGCCAAATCATTTCCTGAAATGTCCCTAGCTCTCAGCCTGCCGCGGTAAATCACCGCGGAAACCAGCTCTTGGGGCGGAACGATGTTCCGTGGTGATGTGTTAGGCAAATAAACCCACTCCACAATTTTCGCTCCCTTCTCTGAGTCTACGCCTAACGCCCCAGTGAACATGGACCCTGACCGTACGATGTACAAATTCAGGATCGGGGCGTAAGGCCCCTGGGCGATCCTATCCACCCACCTCTGGCTGAGAACTTGGTTCACTTTCTCGAGCGCCAAGCGCGCGTCTCGAGAGATTTTTATCCGGTCTGCCGGCTGCTTACCTAAAGTTAGCAGCGAGAAGAGCGGCTTCAAGAGATCCGTATCCAATCGGAAATACGGTCTGGCCCAATTAATATTCCCTAAAATCTGCTGTAACTCTACCAGGGTGACTGAGTCCTGTAAAGCTATCTGGGGTAAAACCGGTGCGGCAAAAGAACGGAGAAGCCGATGACCCAAGTATGAAAAGGGCTCGGTTTTCTGCACCTTCTCTGGGGCTATGAGTAGACCCTTGTCCCCCAGGCTGGCCTGGAGGTCAGAAAACACTGCGCTGCCGAGTTGCGGCAACGCCACTAAGATATCATCCATGAAATGACACACAATAGCTTTAGGGTAAAGGCTTCGAAACTTTGCCAGCGCGTTGTGAACATAAATTTGGCACAGGGTGGGCGAATTGAGCATGCCCTGTGGCAAAAATTTCCACGCGTAACGCTGCGTGGGCTCTCCGTGGTTCACAACCGGCACTGTAAAGGCGAACCTTTCCCGGTCCCGGGGGTCTAAGGGGATTGTATAGAAGCAATCCTTGAGATCTACAACTAGAATCTCCCACCCCTCGGGAATCATATTTGGATTCGGGATGCCGCATTGAAGCGGACCCATGGGCTGAATACATTTATTGATCTCTCTGAGATCGTGGAGGAGTCGCCACTTCCCCGACTTCTTCTTAATTACAAAAACTGGCGAATTCCAGGGACTGGTGGACTGCTCTATATGCCCTGCGTCTAGCTGTTCCTTCACTAGCTGCTTTAAGGCAACCAGTTTCTCTCCCACAACCGGCCATTGTTCTACCCAGACCGGAGTGTCGGTGAGCCATTTAAGTGGCAACGCCATTACCCGAAGGTAAGGGTGGCACCGTACTGCTGGAGAATGTCTCGCCCCCAAAGGTTGACGTGCACGTCAAGAATGTGCGGCCGAACTACCGCCGTGCCGTCAGCCCCTGGGATGGTGACTTCTACCCACTCTCTGCTCCTAAACGCTTCCTGAACGCCACCTACCCCCCACACATCGGAGACCGGCTCAATGGCCCACTCCCTCGGCCACTGGCTCCTGCTTATCACGGATACGTCAGCTCCGGTATCGAGGAGGCCTGAGAACACCCTTTTGTTCAAAAATACCTCGATAACGGGGCGCTGCTTCCACTCAATGTTGGTCTCCACTGTCGCTAAGACCTGGTATCCTTGCACTGCCTCAACCGCGCTCAAGCGGCCTGCTGAGCCGGGCTCTGAGCTGTCACTGAGCCTCCCCTGGCTGCCTGCTGGCGAGTGACAAGGAACCATGATCAGTTGCGCTAAGGAATCTCCCTTGTGAATGGTCTGGGGCAGGTGTGTCCAGAGTTGGACCTGGAGAACGCCTGAAAAATTCGAGTCAACGACTCCTGGAATTATGAAAATTCCGCGTGCTCCAGCTACACTACGGGGCAAAACTAAACCTAAAAAGCCTCTGGGCAGGGGACCCATGTACTGGGAATCGACCAGATAGACCGTGCCTGGCAGGTCGCATGTAACGTCTACCTGACAAGTCAATTCTAGCCCTGTGCTACCCTTGGGGCTGGCCTGTGCCCTCGTAGTGCCTGGAATGTGCCTGGAACCTAGTCCAGCTCTGGGAAGTCCGGATTCTGGGGAATGAGAGAAGTCTCTGTTTGGACTGGGGCCAGAGACATGCCCGCGTTCCGGTTTCCCGAACTCGGACAAAACTTGGCCCAATGGTAGCCTTTCCTGCACTTTGGACATGGGGTTTTCGGGGCTGTGGACTGGCTGGACCTTTGTCCGCCTCCCTTTGATCGGCATTCTTTAGCGAAGTGCCCGACCTTGCCACAAGTGTAACAAGTTCCCCTGGTCTTTCCCTTGGGGGTGAGATCTCTTTCCCCCCTGTACTGCTGCCGCTAGCAGACCCATCTTGTAGGAGTCCGTGCCGACGTCAGAACAGGCTCTAATCATGTCCGACAGTGTCAGGTCAGGACGATTGCCTAGGGACTGCAAAATCCTACGGCAGTCCAAGTTGGCATTGTCCTTGGCTAGCTTGATCATGAGCTCTTGCTGGGCTTGCTCATTGTCAATCTGCCTGGTGATGGCTTCTTCCAGGCGATTGATGAAGTCCATGTAGGGTTCCTGGGCTCCCTGCTTGATAGCGGTATAATTCTTAGCCGCTTTGCCAGATGCTGGGATCTTGAAGTACGCCCTATAGGCGGCTTCAGCGGACATTTCGAGAGTGGCGAGAGGCAAGTTGATTTGGGCGTTAATGGCCTCAAAGGCACCTGAGCCATATAGCTGCTCAGCGATTACCGCGCCTCCCATTCTCGCGGCTCTGGCCTGTGCCTCGAGCCGGTACTCGCTGTCCCAGATCATGTACTGGCTAGGGGTTAGCATCATCCTCATGACGGCTTTCCAGTCGTGAGGAATCCACATGGTGGTCTCGCACGCTTGCTGAAGCGTGCCCCTAGTAAAACGACTTTGGAGCCCTGTCTCTGAGATTGCTTTCCGTAAAGCCATGAGAAGCTTGTACGGGACTGGGGAATGAACTATCTGTTGCGCGCCTGTGAGCGCGTCCATCTCTAAGCGGATGGGACAAATCTGTCTAAGCTCAGCTAGTTGTTCTGCTGACAATTCCCCCTTCTTGAGCTCTATCTCTGCTGTGCGCTGAAGGGCACTCTTTACAACTAGGGAAGCCGGTGCTGTCAGAGAAGCGCCTGCGCTCCTCATTCCTTGCGTTCCTTCGGTGACGTCTGCAGCTGTCACCGGGGGAAGGCTTCCCTCGCTGCTATGCTGATAGCTGAATGACGGACAGAGCGCCGTGGGCGCAGCCGGGTGGACTGGCTGGCCTGAGGGCTCTTCTAACGGGGGTTCTAGGGCCTCTGTCCGGGCTGGCTCGATCTGCTCTAAGAGCCTTCTACACTTTTTCCATGTGCTGACTACCCTGCCGGGCGCTTTGGGGGGCTGCTGGATGCAGTCTCCTATCTGATCCCAGAGCTTCAAGGTTAACGTACCTACTTCTGGGTAAAGTAGGCAGTGTCCCCTGAGGTACGCCAAAAGTCTCGCTAGCTCTCCGCTGTGAAATCGCAACTTAAAAACCCTGGCCAGGATTCTGAACTCTCCCTCACGAGTTCTTTGGCTAGCGGACGGACTTGGTCTATGAGAGCAAGTCCCCATATTACCTGTGATGGGTCCCTCGAAGTTTCCTTCTCGGGCCGAGAGTCGACGCGTCCTTTTACAGGTAACAGTTCTGGCGACGAGTGTCTGGGGTAGCTGTCGGAGCGTGGATCTTCCTGTCCCGGGCCCTCGGCGGCCACTGCAATGTCAGGGGCTCACAGCCTGCCCTGACCGGAACGCGTTTTTCCCTTCGCGAACCTCCCCAAAGCCGGGAAAAAGGTAGGTAGGAAAGTCTCTTGGGAATGCCTCGCCGCGGCCACTCCTCTGTCCGGCTGGCTGCCGACCAGAGTGCCGCGCAGTCCTCCGGGACAACGGGTCGCGGTTCAGGCGTTGAATCGGACCGCGTGGATCGTTACTCACGAGTAGACCTCTCCGGGGTCCTCTTACTCACGAGTAGCATCACGTCGGGGTCACCAGATGTAGGAATCGGGGCCACTGGGGGCCGGAAGGTCCCGGAGGAGGACTGATCAAGTAACGACACGAGACAAGCTGCTGGATCGATCAGACCCTTTATTGGTCAAAGGCAGAATCATTTATAGGGAAAAAGTGCAACGGTGGCAAACTGTCCTCTGGCAAGGCATTACCTCATGCGTTGACACATGTTAATGGGAAAAACCTTCAAAGGGGAAGTTAATTAACTCGGGTAAACAGGGAACAAGATTGACCATTGTCTTGGGGCTTAGGCAGGGGTAAACATGGCTTGTTTGCACCAGGGATTTCCCCAAACCGGGAGATGAGTCATTATGGTTCATGAATCAGCTATCTGCTTACTCGGTAGAGTCGCGGGTCAGGTCACCTTAATTGGGTGAATCAAACCCTATACTTTATTCACCCCCCTTAATTTGGCGACCGGTGAGCCCACTGGTCGGGAGCCTGTCTCACCGCAGTGGTCTCTGGTCTATTCCGTGTCCTGTGGGGCACGGGGAATCCATAGAGTCTCTTACTAAGTGTAGACGATGCAAACAAATAAACTAGACATAAGAAACTAACTAGACAATAGGAACAATTAGGCTGTACTTAAGGGATGTATGCTTAGTTTATTTTTCTTATCAGAATGACTAGTGGAGGTTGGGGGGGGAGGAGGGGAGAGATCAATTAGGGCTGGAGGAGGGCAGTTTTAATCCTTTGTTCCTGCATCACCCCAGTCAGAATTGTTGGCTGTTGGCTACTGAAACTCACAAGCATATGAATATCATTGATCAAGAAAGGTTGGACTTTAATGGGAGAGGTGGTTTATCGCTTTGCATAAACAGAGCCATCCTTCCTGCTCCCGGTCCTCCACATTTCTCTAAACTTTTGTTTCTATATCTGTAAAATGGAATACTTACTAACTTTGCAAGATTGTCAGGAAATTGGCCACAAAAAGTCTTACACCTGAATGTTACTTAGTAAACAACAACAAGCAAACAAATACCATAGATCAGGAAAGGTTAGAGATTTCCATGGTGGAACCACTCCTGAATTTTAAATATCATCTTTAAATGTATTTTTCTGGCCATCTTGTAACTTCCAGTGACTAGCATTTTCTTTGTTCCTTTCCTGTGTTGCATGTCTCTTTTTTTCTGCAACCATTCAATTATTTAAAAGCTGTTTATAACCAATCATGTGTCATTCTATATTGTGATTATACATTCTTTTAGCTGTAATTACTTAGAAGCTTTTAAAAATAATAATAATAATAATAATTCAGGTTGATTTCAGCCCAACAATGTGCTCTCAGGGTATTCTAAATAGAAATTTATCATAAGTGTTTTCTGGCGGTGCACTTGGGGTATGCAGCTTGCCAAAGGCTAACCAGGTGTCAATGCACATAACCTCATTGTCACCTACACATGTTCCAGGTGAACTCAAATGGGCCCTCTCTCAGGAGGCACAGTGGGTTTTGTCTAACCCCTGATGCTGTAGCCAGGTCTCCAATCCACTGTGGCATATAAACAGAGTGAATAATAAATCAGCAACAGCAATAAGAATAATCATAGGGCCAATAATTAAGGCCAGAAATTGAAAGAAATAAAATAAAACAATTGCCAATTGCTACTAACTGGCTTCTTAAAATCCAGAAATCAAGGTTTTTGCAAATATGTCATCTCACCTACATATTTTTAGGGTAATTCCTAATTTTTTGCCTTGACCCTTTGGTCCTTCCCAAAATACTAGGAATGCTGGGGAAGAAGGAGAAGAAGAGATTCTGTCTTTTGATGAAACAGTTCCACGTGTGTAAGAAACACGATCCCTGGATGTTGCATTCATGACCCATGTTATGTCTAATGTGTAATGCTCAATGTCCTGCAGGTTTCCTACAGGTGCCCTAAAGCATGGGTCACTGCAGCTGTCCAGAACTGGACCACGGGGGTGATTGGCGCTGAGAGCCCCGATGGCAGCCTTCTGTCCTCAACAGTGCTTTGCTGGTTCTGCCTGACGAATGGGGCACAGAGCGAGAGCATGGGCTTCAGACACAGCAGATAGGCAGGTGGCCGGGTCCCTCCTCCATGTTGCTTAACTACGGCGGGGCTCCGCCCCCACCTGTGTGCAGTGTCATACCTCAGTGCCAGAGTTGAACAGTGTGGCTGGAAGGTGGCTGGGTCCCTCCCACCAAGCCATGGTGCAAAAAAGGTTGAGGACCCCTGACCTAAAACATGTTCTTGATTACAAGATGATTTAAAAAAAATTAGGCAGAATCAAAAACTGAAAATAATTCCCCCCCCCCTATCAGACTAAGCTTTTATACATCACATGTTAGTGGCATGAGTAAAATTCTCATATTCGGGTGCCAAAGTTTTATAATAGTAGCTGAGATCAAAGTGTTTGTCTCCATAGAAGATTATTTAGCAGTACAAAGAAAGGAACAGAACAAAAAACAACAACACAGTGGTATAGTTCTCACTGCATATTGGGTTCAATTGGAGTAGAGACCAAATGATGCTTAAAATCTATTGCTGTTCCCTCCCTTCGCTACACTGTTGTTGCTTGGTACTGTTTTCTGTTTCACCATCAAAGGAAACAAGCCATCAAGTTGGTTATTTGTTTCAAGCACATGGCCCTAGCCCATCTCATGTCATGTCCCCTTTCAAAGGCCTTCCCCTGTATCGATCTTACAAATACAGTACTGTACCTTTTTATTCTCAAACAGAACAATGGCCAACTTTGGGGTGGAAGTGGGGGCAGATTATCAGCCTTGTCTCAAACAGGCTGTCAACAGGCCTGGCCTCTGGTTTCCCATGTGTCTTCTGTGATGCTTCCTGACATTAATATTTGATTCTGTTCCTTGAGGTGAGTCTCAAAGATATACTGCCCCTCTGTTCTCCCCATCTCCCTAAAAAGTTTAGAGAGGGTAGAAAAAAACATTAGAAATGAAATCGTTTTTTATGGCTTCCTGGAGCTGATGTTGTCTGCCATTTGTACAGCAGTTGGGTCAAGAGCAGAAGTGCTGATGAGGGCCCTTGGATCGTCTGCCTCCACTGATCTTTTCCTCTTTCAGATCGTAAATATAAAACCGCTGCTTGAAAAAGAGAAGAGTCGTTAAGCTGTCAGTGGACTCCCTTAGAAGATTGTAAACGTTTCTCCGCAGCAGCACCTCTTCGGCCCTGTGTTCTGGTAGCTCAGGGATTCTGAAGGGAGAAATGTAGACCATTTTACCCAGTGGTGGGCATCAGCAGGTTCGTGCCAGTTCGCCAGAACTGGTAGCGAAATTCCGGCTGGCCCCACTCATCCCAAGTTTTGAAATAAAGTAGTCCTAATTCAGGTGCAACGCAGGGCTTTCCCCCTGGCCACGCCCACCATACCACACCCACAGTGTGGTAGTAATTTTTTTGGGAGCCCACCACTGATTTTACCCATCTTTGGAAATGGAGGTGGATCCTGTGGAAGAAGATCTTTGGTTAAATCCTATTGAATGGGTCTCGTAGTCAATCCCAAATGGATTCCACCCATTCTGTGAAAGGAACTTAAGTCAACAGTTACATAAATTACTGTTGGTTCCAATATTCTCTTGGGATTAACAGTTGGCTGTATTGCCTTGAGCTTAATATTGCCATCTGTGTACTGAAATGCACAAAAGATTGTACAATGGTCACTTTAGAACACAGAGAATTGTGGGAACCCTGATAATATAAAAAATGAGCAGTGGAACCAATGCATTCTGCTCGGACCTTATGCACCATAACTTCAGTGGCTCCCTGGTTTATCACTTTGTATAACTGTCACCCTGGACAGCGAGGAGAACAAATAGGTCAATCTTAGAAGAAATCAACCCTGACTGCTCATTGGAAGGTCTAATAGTAAAGACGAAGCTGAAGTACTTTGGACATCAAATGAGAAGGGAGGATTCGCTTGAGAAGGCCTTGATGTTGGGAAAGGTGGAGGGCAAAAGAAGAAGGGGGAGGCCAAAGATGAGATGGCTAGATGGGATTGTAGACACAATGGGTACAGAACTGGGAGTGCTGAGGGGGATGGTGGAGGACAGAGGCGCCTGGAGAAAAATGGTCTATAGGGTCGCAAAGGGTCGGAATCGACTGTGCGACTGAACAACAACAACAATAACTAGAGCCATCCTTCCTGCTCCCCACACCCACATTTCTCTCAACTTTTGTTTCTACATGTGTAAAATGGGGAATATTTACCAACTTTGCAAGATTGTCAGGAGGATGGTCAGGACATTGGTCACAAAAAGTCTTACACCTGAATGTTGCTCAGTAAACAAAAAATAGGCCAGTAGGGCACTGAGAACCTCAGGTGTTTTCAAACAATGAAGGGAAATTGGGATATTGCCAACTGTCTTTACCCATGAATCAATTCTGAAGAGGCTCCCTCTTCTGCTTCTGACTCATGCTACGTCTTTATGAATGCTTACTATTGCTTTGAATGCATCTGGAGACTCTATGATGGTGCTTCTGACCCTGACATATCATTAGTTGTTCAGAGTTCCTGAACAACTGAAATCCAAATGGACTTCATTGTTAGGGGGAAAGTGCTTATGCATCACTGGATCTGGTTTGACTCTTCTGAGAGCAGAAGTTCCACTTGTCTGAGGGAAGCTCTGCAGCTGAATGGCACTTGGTTTTGTACTAAATTAGAAGGTGCAGGGTCCAGAAGAGGCAGCCACCTGAGTGATCTAGACCAGGAACAAATGTCTGAGTGTTTGATAGGCAAGACGGGCATGAAAAAGCAGAGAAGAGTACTGTACTTAGGGAAAGGAAATAGAGATAGCCTAAAAACAAATGTGATTTGAGAATGCAAGGCTGACAAATTTTCACTGTTTTTTTGCTATTGGTAAACTACCTAGCACTCAGTAATTACCCATGCAATTAGCCACTGAGGCCAAATTGCAGATGATGGGAACTAAAATTTCTTGTAAAGGTTTCTGGCTTTTACATGCTTGGTAGTGTTCAGTCTTTTTAGTCTGGATACCATCTTTAACACTAATCTTCAATAGAGGTCTCACATTCAAGTTCTTGAAAACAGTCTTTGAGGGGTGGGTGGGGTGGAAGTCACACTCCAGGAATATCCCCATGTTGGGAGCCACTGGTTTAAAAGATATTCTTGCAGTGTGACTTTGGAAAGCGCACATTCACCCTGTCTGTTTACTTCCCTTTCTTATATCTATAGAGGAGGATCCTGATTTTTATGCAGATCATGAAATTCTCCCTCTAAATAGGAAAGTCTTGCCATTCAGAGATGGTAAAGGTTGTGTTGATTTTTTTTTTGGGGTGGGGGGGATAGTACGATAATAGGTGAAACATCCACTTTTCTTTCTTTTTGCCAGACAAAGAAAATGAGTGTGATATCACTGCTGCCATCCTTATTGTGGGTTTGGATGCATCAGCTGTATGGACTGGGTTATGCCTAATTCCTCAGACATAAATCCCACTGAGTTCTGTATGGATTTACTCTGAGAAGTGCTGAACTATACATTGGACTGCATCCATAATGAATTATCTGCTTGTGTGATATACTGTAAATGGAAAGAGGATTTATCTTAAAGCACAAGTACTTTGTTTGGGGGAATGGCTGAGAAATATCTGTGGGTGCCGCCACCTCTCTACATGGTGTAATGATGACTTTCTTAATAAAGTTTCTACTGCCTGCATTAGAGTGATAAGAGATACTAAAATCTGAAATTAGATTAGTTCTTCCTAATTATAGTGAGTTCAGAAATCTGGGTTATATGTATGCAAGCAGTGGGAAGGAGAGGCTGAGAAGATGGAATGTTTAATGGGAACCCATTTACAAATCAGCTTGGGGTTTTTACAATCTTGTAGGTAATTACAACAGGTAGTCTTCATTTACTTCTTCTGTGAGTGGAGAAGAGAGAACCAAAGGCAAGGATACAGAATCCTGGCATTATGTCACTTCATTAAGTTTATTATTAATAACTTGACTCTGATGCTCATAACTACCTGACATGTTGAAATTAGGGTGCCATGTAGGTAAACAGGGAATGGAAATTAAAGGGTTTGTCCTGACAGGGAGATTTCCATGGAAGGTCTAGCTGAAGATTGGGCCAAGTGGGTTTGTCTGTTTATATTATTAGTATATAATGTGCAGTGGCCCATGATGATTGAGGATCATGAAACTTGCAGTGAACGTGTTCACAAGGGGGAAGGTAAATTGGGTACCCCACATGGAAGCTTATTTGTATTATCCTGAGATGGATTTAAAAATATATTCCTGCTATTTGGTTGGGAAGGGCTTGCTGCAACTCAAAAACTTCCATTATCAAAATGTAACTCGTTATTGCTGGAGTAGCAAAAAGGGGGACCATGTGATGATGTGGGCGTGACACTGGTATGGGCAAGTCTGAGTGTTCAAGAAACATTGAACACTCATAGAAGCAATCTGAAGAATCCACTGAATCTAAGAATTCACCACAAATGAATATGCCTGGATAGAAGTTTCTGCTCTGGGTATAAACATACAGTACTACATAATTAATCCTATGACAAGCTGGTCTTCTCTATTCGCTGTCAAGTGGTAAGGAGGAGTCTTGACTCACCAGTATGATCTTGATGATGCATTTGATAAAATAGCAACTGGAAGGATCATTTTTAACTCAAATGCGCACAAAGTTTAAAAAAATTGTCCTGGGAAATATAGCTGTAGTCCAAAATAGGGCCTGAGTGGGAACAGAGACCAAGAAAAGATCAGCTTTTTCAGCTACCATTCCCCCGCCCCTGCAGTTTTCAACTTTGGGACTGTATTGGATCTTCTTCTTTTTTCTTCTTTGTTCAGTCCGTTTACAACTCTTTTGTAGTTATCCATTGCCAGTTTGCTGGGCCTGTCACAACTTCACCAGAGCCCCTTTGCTCAGGTATTTTTGGGGTAATTCAGGATGGCCTTCATGGCTACCATAGTGGTCCTGTGGTGCAAGGCTATGCCATTCTTTGCCCAGTCCTAGCAATCCCTTAATTGGACCTGTTACCACTTCTCATGACGTGGATGTGGGGTTGGGCTTTGAAAGGCTTCTTCTTCGCTTTCTCTTTTATCCCTTTGGATAATGTTTCTTTGATGTTATCTTTCCATCTTCCTCTGGGCCTGTTCCTCACGGTCTTTGTTCTTTTCCTCTTTCCACATATCCCTTGTAAAGTATGGAATTCCAGGACACTCTCTCCAAATGGCCAACCACTGAAGTTCTGAATTCATCATCTCAGTTCAAGTGAGCAATATAGTGACGAATGGGTCTGCCCATTGCCTAGGATGAACTAAGCTGCTTCTTGGAACATTTGTAGTATGGCTGGGATTCCACAGCAGGTGCTTAAGCTGTGGCATTGTGGAACAGGGTGGTATAATGACAATGCTTTGCCAGAGGATCTGGGGGCAGAAAATGTTCCTTTGGCTTTGTGGATGTTGGGTGCTCCTTGTTGGAAAGCCTCAGCCAAGTCACTATGGAATAATAATAATTTTGTGTCAGAAATTACTCTGGGTTGAAAGGATTTTTGCTGGAGAAACTCCGCTTAGGGGATGCCCAAATGAGGCTCCTTTCATGTCCCCAAGTGCAGCCCTCAGGTATCGAAACCTGACTTTTCAGTCTCTAGCTCAGCGTCTTAACCACTAAGCCACCAGGGGACTGTGGAATGAGATGTCCAGTAGGAGACAACTGTTTGGCACCCCCAAACTGTGAGTTTGATTTTCAAGCAATGAAGGCACACTGTGAAAGATCAGCCCTCAAAGGCCATGAATAGCCAGATTGTTGGATAATTTCAGTTCACCAAAAATGTTGAAATAGTGTTTTTGGAGGAAGCCGAGGCGACTCTTTGAAGGTAATGGGATTCCTGAGGTGACAGACAGAAGTGCAGCAGCGGGAAGCTTGGGTACCCCACAATTAACTCCTCAGTAGCACTTAAAATATATAATGGCCATCATGTGCATCACATTAAAATAGCTGGCTAAAGAAATTGGAGCTTCTTCCTGTTTTATGAAGGAGAGGAGGCCAGGTTTTTATGCACAGCGATGAAAAGGCAAAAGGACTTAATTAAGGAAGATGTGACTGGAGTCTTGGCTTGGTTTTCTCCCTCACCCACCCCTCATGTACACACATACACACATCAGGAAGGTCAGCAGTTATTGCCTTGCGCAGCTGCTCTGTAGCTTTTCTTCTCGGCTGTTACCTGCAGAAAAAGGGAACAGCTATAGCAGTAGGTTTTGAGTGACCCATGGGAGGGACAGTGAAGTAGGAACAGAAGGCAGTCTGTGGAGTTAGGATGCTATTATTGGGAGATAGTTGTAAAGAGTGGAGAAAAGGAGGGGGTTCTTCCAATGATCCATCTGGGCAGAGGGGTTACGATCCTACCTCAGGATGCTCACCCCCCCCCCCCAACTAACTCACTCCTGCCTGTTTCCTTTGCAGAGGGCCAGGGCCCCACTGAACTACCAGCTTTCACTCTTTGTGTGTTTGTTAGTAGGGTGGAGGGGGAGAGAAAGAGAATGAAGAGAACAAATATGAACTAGTAAACCAGGGACTGCAGGGGCTCAAGTGACTAAGACGCTGACTGGAAGGTGGGAGGTCAGCTGTTCGATTCCCAAATACTGCAGGATTGGAGTTGCCATATGTCCCGGTTTTCCAGGATTTTCCTGGATTCAAGCTGTCCTGGCCAGTTCAAGAAAAAACATATAAAAGCCCCGGATTTTTAAATTTGAACAAAGAAAGCAAAATCACCCCTCACCAAGGGAGTTTTGTAAAGCGTTATTTCACTGCCTCCCTGCCTTTGTTTCAATTATCCTGCTTGAAAGCAGAGAAGGCAAAACAGCACCCTGAGAAGCCTGCCGGAGAGGGGAGACACTTGCAAGCGAGATAATTGAAAGAAAGGCACGGAGGCAGTGAAATAAATCTTTGCAAAAATCCCTTGGCTCACCTTGAAGTTTGGGAGACAAGGAGTCGTCCTCAGCCCTTTTCCTCGAAAGCCGGGAGGGAGCAAGAAATATCCATATCTAAGAAGCCAAACCTCCACCATACACTGGGATGGAGGATTCCTTCTTCACGTGACCGCAAAGGGTTGCATAGGGTCGGTATTCCTAGAGAGGAAGGGAACAGGGTGGACAAAAAGTGAAGAGTCCTCCATCGCAAAGGTCCTCCTCCAAAATAAGTCCCTTCCTGCCTCCTGCTTTTCTCTTTCCGGAGAGAAATGGAGGCGCCATGGACTGCATTGCTGTTCTGGGCCCCTCTTTAGAACTTTCTTCCAAGGGATCCTCATGTGGGGTTTGAGGGTCAGTCTACTTCAGTGGGGTGTGTGTGTGAAGGGTGGGGTGACCTCAGGGGCAGGAAGGGTGGTTTCAGGAGTGGCCCAAGAAATTTTATTCAAAAAAATAAAAATAGAACCATCAAGAAAAGAATCACATGGGGGAAAACCTCTTGTCTACAGTTTATTTTAAACTGACGAAGGCTGTCTGCCCTGGATGGGGATTCCACGAGATCTTAGAGCCGCGGTCTCCCTGACAGCCCCATCCGACACATGCACAGTTTGAAGAATGCAATGATGTCATGTGGCTGTCATGTGGTGGGAGAGAATTATGGCAACCCTATGCAAGATGGAATGAGCTCCCATCTTTGTCCCAGCTCCTGCCAAATGAACAGTTCGAAAGGAAGAAATTGCAAGTAGATAAATAGGGACCACTTCGGTGGGAAGGTAAACAGCATTCCGTGCACTCCAGTGTCTAGTAATGCCTGCCACATGACCACGGAAATGTCTGCAGAAGCAGACAGCGCTGGCTCTTCGACTTTGAAACAGATATGAGCACTGAACCCTAGAGTTGGATATGACTGGCCTTCGAGCAAGGGAAACCTTTACCTTTACTTTACTTAAGCCAGTTGCCCAGTCTTGATACCATGCATAGAGGGAAGCAGCTGCAAATGGGAACATGTCTAATGCATACCCGTCAAGCGCGGCTCCAAAAAATATGGGACCTGCGCAGAACCCTTCTGCGCATATGTAAAAGGGTTCTGTGAATGTGCAGAAGGGTTCTGCGCATATGCACATGCGCAGTAACTAATTTCCCCACCAGTCAAATTATGGGATGGCAGTGAGAAAGTGGAGGAAGCGGCGCAGAAATACGGGAGATCCTGGCCAATCCGGGATACTTGACAACTATGGTCTAATGGTCGGAAGGGGTTGGCTAAACAGCTGGGTTCTGGAGTTAATGAATAGGAAAGGGATTAGGCAGCATTCACCAGTGAATGCCTGCAGTTCGTGTATAGATGTCTTGCTTGTTTGTATGCATCAAATTACATTCCACAGCTGTCGCCTCTGGTTCTATCTAAAATACATGGTTGTGCTTTCCACCCCACTAACCACAGTGGCCACCAGCCACTGCATGTTAGTCCATCAGAAATTTCTGGGCCCCATACTGTGCAATCCTATTTGCCGCCCCCCCCCCCACACACACACAGAGAGTAATGTCTCACAGTAATGCCAATAAGAATATTCTATTTTCCCATCTCTAGCTCACCTGACATGATGTTAAGATGCTTGTTATTCGGGTCTCTTATTCTCGTTAGCTACTCAGTTCTGGTCTCTCTCACTTCTCTCATTATTGCTATTTGCCTTACAAGGAAATCACATATGTTTAAGACAACTGTTGGTTTACCTCATGGAAACATATTGTATCAAAATGTTCACAAAGAAAAGCATCTGTTTATATTTTTCAAATAAGTGTAAGTAAAAAAACAATTTTGTTATATTTTGTGTGGAGAATTTAATTGCTGGAGTAAAACAGGGAGTATAAGGCTTGGAGAAGTTGCAAACTCAAGCTAAATCTATTTGTAAAACTGCCCCACTTTACTGCTGCATATAAGATACTTAACATATCGCACCTCTCTCCAATCATTAAATTTACAGTATATCCTACTTTTCCCCCAGTGGGTTCAAGGCCATGTACATGGTTCTCTTTCACTCCTTGAAATGCTTACAACAACCTTAGAGAGTTTGGCTATCTCTTGTTCTCCCAGTGGGCTTTCTTGTACAGTAGGTATTTGAACCCAGGACTCCTGAATCTTAGCCTAGCACTTTAGCTGTTCTGTCACACTGGGTTATCTGTACGTGTAGTTAGCACTGGATTAAAACTAGTGAGATACGTAGGTTTTTAGGACAAATTTATCCCCCCCCTCTCTAAAATATGAATTTTCAGTTGTGACACGATTTCTCTCACCGTCATTTTACAGCAGGTATCCCAGAAGCATCAAGTGATTGTGTTGTCAAAATTGTCTCAGACTAAGGACATTGATCAATCTAATAAAACTTTGGCTTTTGTGATTTTGTAAGGGTCTCTGGCTATTAATCGTGTGCTTTCCAAAGAAGGGAAATGGGTCAAAAAAGGCTTGTTTGAATCTCCCTTGCTTCTGGTGGGATTATTGCCTTTGCGCTAATGCTTTGTCCCATCTAGCTTTACATGTCCCAGGAGCTTGTGCCACTTCCTGTGGAGACAGTTTCATTGTGTATTGACTGACATGTGTGACCTAATAAATTGAAAGGTTCCCTACAATGGAGCTAAAAAGAAACAGCCTTCGGCCTCCTGCCTTGCATTGTTCTTGATAATCAGCTTGGCATTTCAATTTTTCTTTATGCATATATTTTGTCAGGGATTTTGCAAAGTGCCTGCAGACTTTAGACACTAAATCCTGTTCAAAGAATGTCCCACTCCTGTTGTTTTTTCCCAGGAAAAAAATTGCTGATCTTTAAATCTTTAAAAGCAACATCAGTAATCCAGCTGTTCTTTGGGTAATGTCTTAGTGATAACTGTTTCAATTGGTTTTGCTTCACCAGACCTCCTTTGCCTGCGGTCTATAGCTTGTGTTTCTTTTCTCTTCTTTGTTTTTAAAAATTATTTTCTCTTTCTTGTGCTTTAATCTGTTCTTCAACTATTTCTTTGCCTTTTATGTTGTGCTCAGCGTGACAGCTATTGGGACAATTACATTTGTGGGCACATGTTGAAACAGTGGTGTTTCCCACATCAAGCACACAAATTATTGTAACAAACACACTTCCATTGTGAAACAGAAAGGGTTGTAGTGCAGGGGAGGAGCATGCAGTGTGCACAGAGAAAATCTTGGGTTCAATTTCTGACATCTACATGTAGGGATTAGGAAGGCTTCTCTCTAATGTACTAAACTGAGTGATCCAATGCTTGATTTGGTACAAGACAACTTCCTATTTCCTACCCATGAAAGCTTGACTGGGATCACCTAATTGTTCTGTAGCTAAAGATGGAAAAGAATTTAATTGGATGTGATAAACCCATCAAAAGCAACATTTTCCCAACTCTTGAGGAATAGAGCAAGAACAAATGCAACTTGTCCTAAGAATCTGCTCATTTGTGGGCTTTAAATAGTATGTTGTTGAAATAAAGTGTTTACAAAATTGTGCACATATCTTTGAATGTGCAGTTGGGGGTGGGGGACCCATTTAGCTAAAGGGAAGATGGAATCTGTGCTGCACTTGTAAGATGGCAATGGTGGCAATAGCTCCTTCAGAGAGGTAGAAAATAGTTGAACTAAGTATGGCTGCTACCAAAGTACACTTTTCCACTTCTCTTTCAACTCTGGTAAACTACCAGTCATTGTTCAACTTCAGATGCTCACTGTCTGCCTAACCAAAGACATCAGTGGGTCAAAAGAACTTCTCTGCCCCACGGGGAACGAAGCTCCCATGAGTTCTACCCAGCATAGTCTGTGTCCACAGTGAATGGGAGTTGCAGTCCATCAGCATCTCAAGGGCCATAGCTTGCCGATTGCTCATGTACAGTTGGTCTCAGACATACTGTCAAGTTGATTTCAGTTACTCCCAAGGGCTGATGTGCTTTCTTCATAGCAGCTGCATTTGCTGAGTGTGTGCCATATTACAGAATAGGAGGAGTGCAGAGGAGAGATGCATATTCTCCTGTATGTGGACCTTATTCAGCTTTGGACATAAACAAGTCCGCTACATAAGGTGTCCTTAATTCAAGCGATTCACCATCCAACATCTGTGCAGTGACTCCTGCAAACGCTCCCAAGAAAAATAACATGGGGAGTGCCATATGAGATTACACCCAGCCAGAGGTTTGGAAAGCTTCTTTCTGGACTACAGCTCTAAAATTCCGTAGCCAGCATTGCCCATGTTTGTAAGGGGTGCCTTTTCCTAGCTCTATTTCCAGGTTCTTGGCTGGCAGATTTCTTTCAGAGGGAAACTGTGTTCCACAGCTGACCCAATATATTTTTCCGCTTGAGACAAATGATAGGACAGTACCTTCTCCCACTGCTCATACCTGTAAGTGTGATAGCTGAATCATGTGTCAGCACTGCCAAGAGGACAGCATAGGTGAGGTGACACAGAGCCACAGCTTTGCTCTGAAACACCATGTTTTTGCCCACTGCAGCTGTCCAAGATCAGGCACCTGAAGAAGCAAATTCATTCTGTGCAGTGTTCGTACATGTCTGTGCACAGTGTGAATTTATAGATTTCCAAGCTACTATGACTTGGAGAACTTCTGTATTAGGGCTTATAAAATGTCTCTCGCTGTAGAGCTTGCAAGCTTTCCCAAGGTACTAATACTGTGCTACCACACGTGTGCAAGTCATTAATGAAGGAACAGCAGGACCCCAGATGTTCCACTATCCCAGAGAACTGCTCTCTTTTTGACACCTGCTTGGTCCAGCACAGCTGCACATCTTTATTTATTAATTTTTAAAATCCTCAGTGTTAGAGAAAGCAGTGCCTGGTTCTAAGTTTTAAGAATGGGTGGAAACCTCCTTTCCCTACTGAACAGTGGAAGCAGAAGTGAAAAATGGGGCTGGGTGGGAAGGAATCATTTTTTAAAATGCCTCCAAGGACTTAGTGTCCAACAAGAGTGGTTGGAAATCAACTCGTCCTCATTCAATTTGCTGAGTTGTTTTGTAATTTAATCTCCAATCTAAATGAAACAGAGTTAATTAAAACTCTCCTTTCTCTTCTGCCACAGATTATATCATTGGAATGTATTTGTGCAGTGTAGATGTTAGGAAGCCACATGATTGGCTGTAACTATTAAAGCTGAGTGACAACTTGTTTCCTTGTTCCAAACTCATTATCCTGAGTGTTAAATGGCTACCTCCCCTTCTCAATGCCCTTTATGTAAATTTACATGTGATGTACCAGCACGGTTCTTTTTTATGCCAATATCTTTCATCTATCTTGTCTACAGTACTGCTTATTTTACTTAGGAAATTGCCTCAAACCAGGCCAGATTGTCCATCTAGTGCTGTGATGGTGAACCTTGGCACTCCAGCTGTTCCTGGACTTCAATTGCCAGAAGCCCCAGTCTCTGTGAATCTACACGTACATGCAGTAAACCCATTTGTGTGGATTCACAGAGACTTGGGCTTCTGGCAATTGAAGTCCAGGAACAGCAAGACTTGCCATTGTGGATCTAGTGTGTCTCTTTAATGGAGATGATATGGATTGAGCCTAAGGGTTTCTAACTGGCACATTTCTGAAATCATGTTTGCATGATTTTGTGCCTAGGAAATGTAGTGTAGGTCTTCCAGTGATGCCTATTTTTGAGACAACTGTGTTTGTCTTGCATCAAGCCTCAGGAAATCAAAGTGGTTAATGTTGGTGAAACCCTAAAAGCCACCACTCTTTTCTATACCGCCCCCCCCCTTAATATGGTAAGGAGTAGGTTTTCCCCCTCCTGACAATCAACAGCAAATCTTTGGCTGCATGATTAGATGAACTCTGCATTTCCATAGCAAATGAAGTGTACATTTAAGTCATTGTGTGAGACAAGCCAGGATTTATACGTTTACTGTGCATTTTAAGACAGCCAGTTACATTTTGCCTCAGGAGCTGCAGCTTGAGGGGGAGTAAAAAGATTGACCCAGTTGTGAGGGCAACTTGTCCATCTCTCCCTGCCACCGACCCCCACTGAAAAGCAGTTCATGTTGTCTAATCTGTGTGTAGGTGGGCTGGGCTGGCAGTCGGCCATCTGGGAATTCCCCCTGCTGAAAAGGGAACCCTTTACAAGCCGGATAAACCAGCTTTCTGGATGTTCTGCTTCCTGGGAACAGCCCCAAGAATCATGCCCCCATAATCTCCAAAGCAGACAGAGATTTCTGATTGTGTTTCAAAAAGTTAAGAGCTAATGGGGATTAAACAAAACAAAATGAACAAAACCACTCAATATCTGCCCCCAGACCTTATGGCCAAGGTGTTTCCTGTGAATCTTTTGGAGAAGGAAGTCAGAGGGGGTGACCAAAGTAGGGTAAACGTCAGGTCACCACCTGCTCCTACCTCCACAATTGAGCTCCCCAATCTAAGAAAGAGCTTTTCAAATGTTTCTATCCTGCCTTTACTAGGGGAAGAGCTCTCTGTACAACTTTAGACTGCCCTTGTGCCTTCATTTATGGATGACAGTCTTTGGGTTAAAAGAGTCGAGTGGCTGAAATCCAGCAGTGAGATGTACACAATGTAAGGCTCATGATGACCTCAGCTGCAATGTTTGGGTGTCATCGTTGCTGTTGTTGGAAATTAATACTTCCCCCTGAGGTTTGTGAAGCTTCCTTGGGATCCCTTTCATTAAGGGGAAGATGTTTGGGGCTGTAGAGCATGGAGGGGTAAGTCTTTGATTTCTGAAAATCACCACCACCATGATGACTTTGCCACTGGTGGTGATTTCCAGAAATTAACAATCCCTTACTCTGGTCCTCCTGCCTCCAGTAGCTTCCCACACAATGAAAAGAATCCCAAAGGTGCCTCGAGTCTTTCAGAGGGAGAATTGGACATTTTTAATTTACAAAAAGCCACCAAGGCTGATACATATCATCAGCTTACACAACATGTTAGACTGCTGGATTCCAGTCACAGTCAGCTTTAAATATTAAAGCAGCATAAGAGAAAGGAGGGATCTACTTTTGGCCTATCAAGCTGAACAGCTGACTAAATAAGCACACAGGTCACCATATTCCTCTACTGTGATTATATATTCCCCTCATACTATCACTGCTCAGTTATGAATAGCTTCACAATGTCATCATATTTATTCCTCTTCAATATAATGTTCCAATCTCTGCAGTGAAGTGTAATAGTTAGTTGCTCCATGTGGACCCAGCAATTAGTAATAGTCCTGCGTCCTTCTGTATTAGGGTGCTGCAGATGCCCGTTTCTGTACTTGTCTTTTGCCTTCTTCCTATTGCTCCCCTGCTTGAACTCAGCAGAGATAACAGCTGGCTGGAGACCAGTTAGCTCCCCAGTTTGGCCGCCCACATAATAATCTCAATTAGCCATTAGTCACAGCTGCAAGCCAACCAGAAGCTTAGGGAGGAGAATATAGGATTTTACAAGGTTAGTAGAGAGGAGGTGGCTTTAAAAGTTAAATGTCTGACCAAAGGCATTTGTAAAAGAGAAATGCCAGAGAAGTTGTTGTGTTATTATATCTAAAGAGAGAAAAGTGGGGGATTTCGGAGGCAATTTAAGCAAATTCATGCATTTATCATCATCAACGTCATCATCATCATCATTAACAACAACAACAACAACAACAACAACAACAACAACAACAACAACAACAACAACAACAACAACACTTTAAATACTGCAGTGCCCAGTCTGGTGGGGGATGCCGGACATTGTGCTTCTGAAAAACCCCTACTTTTTAGATACTAAATCCTATTCAGGTATTGCTTTAATGCAGGAAAATCTTACTGTGGTAAGAGTGTTGGACATGTGACATCTACTCCTTACCATTATTATTATTATTATTATTATTATTATTATTATTATTATTATTATTATTAATAATAATAATAATAATAATAATAATAATAATAATAATAATAATAATAATGTTTTTATTTATATCCTGCTTCCCTCAATCCAATGGACGACTCGAAGCGGCTTACAAAAATATATATATATATATAAGGATACAATTAGAAGTACAAAATACAGAAAATACAGAATAGCAACAATAGCAACAATATAATCAAAAAATACAATATTAAAGATACAAAATTACAAAGTCTAATACAAATCCTAACACAATACAAATTAGCATTTAAATACCAAATAGTACCCTCGGCTGCTACAAGTCCAAGACAGAGCCCAAGTGGCTCAAAACATCTCAGCTAAAGAGAGAGGATGTCCCGCCACAGGGCAGCTGTGCTCCAGCAACAGCTGTGCTCCCACCCACCCCCAGATGGGCGAGTCAGGGGAGGGAGCCGACGGTGTCGTGGTGGCTCAGCGGTGGCAGTTCTTTCATAACCCCGCGGCGGGAACCGCCCTACTCGGCACCAGCTGGCTCGGGGCGGCTCACAACATGTCAGTAAAAATACAATATAACAAAAACAAAGTTACAATATAACAAAAGCAGAATACAAATACAATGTGAGAGTAACAGAATACAATACACTAAATACAATACAGCATCTCACTGAAAAGTGGCAGCGGCACTATGACCGGATATACTACTTGGAATAATACTTTTTCTGCTGCCTGAGACAGAAGATAAGATCCCCATGTACCACCCCTTTCCCCGTGCAGGCTATAGGCTGAATTTTACTTCAATTGTGGCAATAGGAAAATGCCCACAGTTTCAGCCAGAGGCAGTAGGTTAGCTCCAAAGGTCCAGGACAGGCTGTGTGCCAGTCAAAGCCCCATTCCCAACAGCTGAGAATTCATGAGGAAATGTGGGAGGCTGGTATTGCTATATCCCACCTCAGGCAGTTTCTTCACTCTGTCTAATGATAGGGCCAGCCCTACAGATCATTGGTTTTACACACCATTGCCCCTTTTGTAACCCAAGAACAAACTCTTTTCTCCCTTCCTTACTTTCTCTCTTCAGTATCTTGTGTGTTTCACCTCAGGGATATAGGAAGGGAGAAGAATATCTGTGGGTTTTTCCTCAGGCTATAAGTGTTCAAATGTCCACAATAGTAGTGCTAATACAAAGCTAAAGGTACATCCCCAAAAGCTGCAGCAGATCAAGCTGGGTTTATCACAGAGTCCACATGGTTTTTTTTTTTGCTTTCCACACTAAACGATGGCAAGGATTTTAAAGGCTGCTTTTGAGGGCAATCTGTGCCCATTTGCCTCTCTCACTGGGCAGGACTGGAACAATTGCCTGATATGTCCTGTGGGGCCCCTCTGGTTGTCACAGATATACCCTCAGCCTTTTATGTTTGTCTTCTGTGAGCTGTAGCCAGTATGAGTTATTTTAGATTTTTTTTTTCTGATCCTTTGTCATTGGATCCCTCAGCAACACTGATGCTACCAAGAAAAAAAATAAGGAAAAAATAGGGATTATATTATATTATATTATATTATATTATATTATATTATATTATATTATATTATATTATATTATATTATATTATTTATTTACTTATTTGAATTTGTAACGCCTCCTCCTTGCCGGAGCAACTCTGGGCGGCTCACAACAGTATAAAAACATTAAAAAATCTATTAATAACATTTTAAAAAACCATTAAAAACCCACCCACCCCATCTGAAAAGAGGGACAAATTATTTAATGTTGCCATTCACTTCTGCTGTTTTGTGCTTGTAAACATTTCAGCAGGTATGGGCTACTGCCCTGTTTATAACAATTTAGTACAGCAAACAGAAGGTTTTAAAAGGAGGGTAGATAGGAGGGTAGAGGAGTGATATTGAATCCCAGCGCTCTCTAGGAAATTGCTGAGCTTGTGAGGCTGATAATATGCATGGCTTGCACAGGACAAGGGAAAGAAAAATTAGCAGAGGGTCCGATGTAAACAATTTTTTTCAGAGGCTATAAAGTGGGGGTGGGGGCTGCAGTAGCTTAGTGGTTAAGATGCTGAACTTGACGACTAGAATGCCGGCAGGTCAGCAGTTCAAGACCTGAGTGTGGCATGACGGAGTGAGCTCCCATCTCTGTTCCAGCTCCTGTCAATCTAGCAGTTCGAAAGCAAGAAATTGCAAGTAGATCAATAGGTACCACTTTGGTGGGAAGGTAAACAGTGTCCCGTGCACTCCGGTGTCTAGTCGTGCCTGCCACATATCCATGGAAACCTCTGCAAACTCAGACGTTTGGTGGCGCCTCTCTTTGGCTAACTGAACCCTAGAGTTGGTTACGACTGGCTTTTGAGTAACGGCAACCTTTTCCTATAAAATGGGCCTGGGGGAGGGAAGAGGTGAACAAGAAGGGGAAAGGAGGAAAAGGAGAACCACTGCAATGTTAGACTGTGCTGCTTTTTCTACTAATTTGTAGAGACAGCAGCAGGTACCTTGAAAACTTCTATTCTTTTATAGCTTGGAGCCAGATGTTTCCCAGATGGTTTTTGCTTCCTGTCTGGCTCCTCCATATTTAGCCTTTCAAAAATTATTTCTCCCCCCGCCCCATAAAGGAGCATGTTTGTTTTGGACTGCAAACAAATTTAAAACAAAACAACAACAAAAGGAGAGTATCTTTGTAACTGCTTTCCCCATGAGGAGGTAGTCCAGGATGTAATCTGAACTCTATTCATTATTGTACACTATTGAAAAACTATTGTTTTGACTCTTCCCTCCACCCGTTTTGCTTAATGTTTTATGTTCTCTTCCGCACATGTAACACACACACATACACACACTGTGGATGTGTTTTTTAATTGTATGCTATGACCAGAAAAAATGCTGGGAACCACTTAGAGCAGTGTTTCCCAATCTTTGGTTTTTTACATCAATTCCCAGAAGCCTAAGTCAACTTCTCAAAGCACTGATCAACCAATGTACTGACTTAGGCTTCTGGGAATTGTAGTCCCTCAAGTGGGATGTGGCCCCACGTTTCTCAAGTGTAGCCCATAATGGGGTTACAGAAGGTTTAGTAACCAAGTTCTGCTTCAGAATACCAAGCTAGGAACATCTATAGCTTAGCTATAAATACAGTAATTTCAGCCATTGGTTAAAAAGTAAGTGATACAACAAACCTACCGTATTTTCCGGCGTAGAATACGACTGGGCGTATAAGACGACCCCCAACTTTTCCAGTTAAAATATAGAGTTTGGAATATACTTGTCAGCTGCAGTTAAGTACCTGTCCTATAAGACGACCCCCGACTTTGGCACAGATTTTTCAGGGTTAAAAAGTAGTCTTATACGCCAGAAAATACATTAAATGTTGTGTTTGGTTCCTAGACTCATGGCTCCATAACTTCTTCTCATTTCAAGACGCCAAAGTGATGGCAATGATAGATGGTTGTAAAGTAACTACAATACTGCACTTTTATTTTTGCTAAATAGTGGGGTTAATATCAGCATAGGATGTTACTAAATTTGCAACAAAAAAATTAAAAATTCTAAGAATTTGCTTTCGAACAAGTAATGTCTGGGGAAGCCTTTTCTAATCTGAATTCCTACAAATGTGGAGATGGTTGTTGTGGCTGGAGTTGATAAGAATAATTTCCTGTCAGTAGCTGAAACATTAACTGATTTTAATGCTGTCATGATATTCTCAGGACATTCTTCATGGCTGATCACCATGATGATCGCCTATATTCAGATTCAGATACAGCAGCAGAAGAAGATGAGTTACAGAGGCAGGTTTCTGCTATTTTATTCTGAAGCTGGTATTATTGGATTTAGATTTACTTTGCTTTACTTTGCCTTTATTCTGGGACTATTTTAATATAATACATTTATTTTTGTTTTTACTATTAACATCTCTTGGCTCAAATCCTGTTACTTAGCCTATTAAATTGCACTAGAGTTGATCCATTGAATCAGTGGCGATTTGGTGAGTCACCACTTCCATCTGTTCCATCTATTCAAATGGACCTACTCTAACTGTGACTCACTCTGGTGTAGTAAGTCATAGTTGCAGTAGGTCCATTTGAATCAATGGAACTTTTGGGGGAGTTCACTCTCTAAATTCCCAATGATTCAGTGGGCCAACTTTAGTGCAATTTACTAGGCTAAGCAACAGGATTTGGTTCACTGTGGTTCTAGTGTAATCTGTTTTAAAGAAAACATTTTGTGAGTCATCTTAGATCCTTGAATCGGGAGAAAATTGGGATGTAAATAAAATACAGGTAAATACAACAGAGATAAAATGCCTCTTTTTTAAAGGCAAGGTGCATATTTGTACCAAGTGTACATATGCACACGTACACACAGAGAACATTTTTCTCAAAGCACTTTGAGGTCTATCGATGGAAAACATTGTAAGAGAACCATGTATTAGCTGTGATTTATGACTATGTGCCTATGCAATTATGAGCGTATACAATATTTAGCACAGCCCTATGTATCCCAAAATGTTCCCAGGACATCAGAACGTTCTGATAAATGGTTTGGCTAATGGTGCACAAAAGAGGCCCCAGTATTGCCATCTGTATGGCGGTTGAAAATACGTATCGTGCCTAGAGGTGGAAGGAATAAGACAGAAAGTGAATGGTGAGTCATGCTCACACTTTGGATATGATCTATCATCTATTTATTTTGATTTAGGTGTAGGTACAGGAAGGAGGGGGAAACATGATGTAATAAAAAAGGTGCAAATAACATGATAAATGTATTCTATAGGAAAGAGCTACATCCTCTGTTTTATTATATATATTGCTAGGTTAGTTATAATAAGACTTCCCACTTCCATCCTGGGAATGTTCCCATTTCCTCATAGTTCTAACATTGCAGGGAAAGTGTGTGTGTGTGTGTGTGTGTGTGTGTGTGTGTGTGTGTGTGTGTGTGTGTGTGTGTGTGTGTGTGTGTGTGTGTGTGTGTGTGATCACTACCTTCCTACAGCAAATAACTCTTTGTCATGAGAAAAGGCTTTCTGTACCAATGCCTCCCCCCTCCTCTATTGCTACCCAGAAGTTCTAGAAGCCGCTTTACTTGGACTTTGGCTTTTAAAAAAAGTCATTTTATTCTTTAATTGACTACTGTACTTCTAAGTCCTTGCTTTCAGTGTTGAATCTCTAACAGTAAAAGAGAGGAGGGCAAAACCAGGCAGTGAGGTAAAAAAAATGGACTATTCAAATGATTGCAATTGGTTAGCAGATGATATAGTACAGTGATGGCAAAACCATTTAGAGACCGAGTGCCCAAACTGCAACCCAAAAAACACTTATTTATTGTAAAGTGCCAACATAGCAACAGGGGAGTAAGTAAACACTCCCATTGAGCTGCTTGGCAGAGTGGTGGAGCAAACCACTAGGGGGAGGGAGGAAGCACTCCCATTGGGCTGCTGGGTAGAGGGGCAGGGTGAACTCTATGCTGGGGGAGGGAGGAAGCAGTCCCATTGGGCTGCTGGGCAGAGGAGGTGGAGGTGAACTCTGTGCTGGGGGAGGGAGGAAGTGCTCCCATTGGGCTGTTGGGCAGAGGGGCGGGGCAAACTCTGTGCTTGGGTGACTACACGGGTGCCCACAGAGAGGTCTCCGAGTGCCACCTCTGGCATGTGTGCTATAGGTTTGCCATCACTGATATAGTATGTATATATGGGAGTTCTTTTTTTTTTTTTTTTTTTTTATAAATTTTATTGAGTTTTTAATAGACATACAGAAAACGAAAAAAAAAAAAGCATTAACAATACATTAACGATACAATACACTAACAAATCCTTAATATCATACTAACAGACATTACTATATGCTAGCACATAACAATATCTATACTCGTTAACTGCTATTTAACCACCAAATATTAAAAACCATTATTTCAATATCCAAAATGATAGAAAAAACTTTCTGTACTAGCACTAATCTTTTTTTTTTTTTTTTAACCAATAATAATCACCCTGTGTATATATACAATGCCCGGAGAGTTTATTTTCTACTCAATTCCAGAAGCTTCTTTGTGATGGTACTGGTCCTGAACTATCGCTTGCCATAATAGAGTGATCCACAAACGGTTTCCATATATTCCAGAATCTATTCTCTTTTAAATTATCTCTTTTGACTTTAATCTCCCATGTCAATTTATCATTCAGTGCTAAACTCCACATTTCTTTATACCATTCTCCAATCTGTATATCTATATCGTTTTTCCAATTTCTAGCTATACATTGTCTACCTGTTGTCAATATGATTTCCAATAGTTCTTTTTCCTCCTTATTTAAACCCAAACCTTCCACATTCGTTAAAAGAATGGTACCGGACACCAACTTAACACTTTTACCCAATATTTCATCACACTCATTTTCTATTCTTGCCCAGAAATCCCTTATTTTTTTACAGCTCCACCACATATGTTCATATGTTCCGTCATATTCTTTACATCTCCAACATAACTTATCTCTTTTATTATCCATCTGGTAAAGTCTTAATGGTGTCAGGTACCATTGCCACAACATTTTGAAATTATGTTCTTTAATTCTTACAGACATTGTTCTCATAATTCTCTTTTTCCATTTGTTTTTCCATTCAATCTCCCCAATTTTTATATTCAAGTTTTGTTCCCACTTCCGTTTCAAGTCCTCCTGTGGATCTGCACCTCTATTCAATATATTATAAAGCTTGCTTACAAGACCTTTAGTACTGCTTTCCCCTTTTCTAATCTTCCTTACCAATTCCTCAAATTCTGTATATACTCTATCTATCCCTATTTCTTTTTTATATTTTTTATTCCAATTATCCACCTTTAACTTCTGAAACCAGTTCAGATTTAAAATCTCAAACATTTTTTTCCGCTCGTCATCAACTTCACATGCTTTTAACCAATCCTTCAATAACAACCTCCCATTTTTATCCAATATTTCCATTTTTTCTTTATCTAATTTTATTGGGAAACACATCATATCAGTCAATTCCAAAATTGGAGAGAGATTCGGAACCATATCTTTTTTTACCTTCTTCCATACCTCCATGAGACCTTTCATCATAGTATTGTTTGACCTTTTCACCTTATCCTTCATTCCCAAGAAAATCAAGTTTCCAATATTTCTGTACTCTTTCATTTCCAATTGTTCCCAAATCACCTTTTCTCTTGCCAAGATCTTCACAACATTCCTGACTTGAAATGCTCGATAATATACTAGCAAATTAGGCATACCCAAACCCCCTTTTTTCTGAGACATATACCATAGTTTCTTTGGAAGCCTAGATTTTTTTCCTCCATTACAGAACCCATTAAACATTTTTTGAAACTCATTAATTTCTTTCTCTTTTAAATGGATCGCTAGTGTATCAAATAAAAAATTAATCTTTGGTAGCAGTATCATTTTACACATAGCAATCCTTCCGAACCATGACAGCTTTAACTTCTGGAGTTCTTGTATTTTATTCTTAAATTCGATTCTCAAGCTGTCGTAGTTCAATCGTTTAAGATCTTCTAATTTATTTGAAATGATTATCCCTAAATACTTCAGCTTCTCTTTAACTTGTATGTTAAGTGTCGACACCGTCCTACCCATCTCGCTCACTTTCAAATTACACAACATCAATTCAGACTTATCCCAGTTTATCTTTAATCCAGTTATAGCTTGAAATATTTGTAAATGATCTTTAATCCTATCCATTACCTGTTCCGGGTGCTTCACCATAAGCAATGTATCGTCTGCATACATACTCACTTTATTACCCATAATCCCTTCTATATTTGAATCTTCCCTTATACTTTTAGCTAAAATCTCCATTGCCATTATGAACAAGATAGGAGATAAAGGACAACCCTGCCTAGTACCCGCCTCTAGCTTTACCAAGTCCGTTAGCTCCTCATTCACTCTAACCTTAGCATTTCCTTTTTGATATAGTAAATCTATAACCCTATTAAATTTATCCCCAAACCCATATTTTCTAACTATTTCCTTAATTGAAGACCACTGCAGTGAATCGAATGCCTTAAAAATATCCAATGATAGTAGTCCCACTTTTTCCTTTGTTTGATTGACATTGTCTATTAAATCTAATACCCTTCTAGTCAAATCCGCCATGTGTCGTCCTTTTAAAAACCCAACTTGATCAACCTCTATATATTCCCCCATAAAACTATTTAAACGATTAGCCAATATTGCTGTGAAGATCTTCGCATCTTGGTTTATAAGCGAAATTGGTCTGTACGAATCCACTCTTTCCAAATTCTTTCCAGGTTTTGGCAAAAGAACAATTGTGGTGTTATACCATGAGGTCGGAATTGATCCTCCATCCAATATATAATTGTATAATTTCACCAATTTCGGAACCACTACCTCTTTGAATTCTTTATAGAACTCTGTTGATAATCCATCATCCCCCGGGGCTTTCCCTATCTTCAATCCACTTATTACCCCCCTAACCTCTTTATCAGTTATTTTTTCCTCCATTTTCTCCCTGTGCTCTTGTTTTATCCCATTTCCTAACTGCCTCTCCAATATCTTCTTAAGCTTTTCTTTATCTATTTCTTTTTTTGCATATAGCTCCTGGTAAAATTCTCTAACTATTTTACATTTATCGCTATTCTTATTGCACCTTGAACCTTGCCTATCCACTAACACCCCAATTTCTCTCTTTTCCCTTTTAACCTTAGCTGCCCTTGCTAATAATTTTGAGTTCTTATTACTAAATTCAAAATATTCCCTATTTAGATAAATCAAATCTCGTTTAACTTTGTCTATATCTTTACCCATTACTTCTGCCTTAAGTCCTTGTAGTTTCAAAAAAATTTTTTTATCCTTACTGTTTGCGTGTTCTACCTGTAATTGTTTTATTTCCCTTTCTTTTTCTATGTACTCTGCTTTATTCTTTTTATATTTAAAGCTTGCCAATTTTATGCTTTCACCCCTAAATACCGACTTCATGGTATCCCACACAACGTTAAAATTAACCTCATTATTATCGTTCCATTGCCAACTTTCTTTCCAGCTTTCCATAATTAGCTCTTTACTCTTCTGATCTTTGAACAAATTAGGATCGTACCTCCAATTTCTGACTCTTTGAGTATTTTTTTGTACTTTCAGTTCCAAATATACTTTAGCATGATCCGATTCCTTAATAATCCCGATTTCCGTGCCTTCTATATCCCCAATTAAATTTTCCGAAAGAAAAACATAATCTATTCTCGAATAAGTCCCATGCACGTGAGAAAAAAAAGAATATGCTCTTTCTAAACCTTTAAACTCTCTCCACGAGTCCTTCAAACCCGTAGCTTTCATCCAATTATCCATCACCTTCCCTTTCACACCAGTTCCACTTCTAGCTATATTTGTGCAATCTAATCCTGACCTAATCAAATTAAAATCACCAGCCACAATAGTTTTAGCAACATTTTCCAACTCCACTATTTTCCGAATTTTTTCGAGAAACACTGTTTGGTGGTCATTCGGAGCATAAATATTTACCAACAAGATTTCCTCATCCTCCAATTTTCCTCTTAACAACAAGTACCTACCCTCCTGATCAACAATCTTTTTTGTGATTTCAAATCCTAACTTTCTAGAAATCATAGTTGCCACCCCTCTTGCTTTAGATGTTCCAAACGCCATCTCATAATGTTGCATCCAACCTAAAAAAAGTTTATTCGTATCTTTTGACTTCTGATGTGTCTCCTGTAAAAACAAAATATCTGGTCTATCTTTTTTCAACGCCAATTCCAACCTCCGTCTCTTGAGAACAGAACCTGTACCTTTCACATTCCATGATATTATTTTAATACTTCCCATATCCAATTTCTTCTTCCAACTTTAAACTCTCCATCGGGCGTGCCACCAACAACCCTACCACCATACCACTACATATAACACACATTTTCACTCTCCCCACCTTCCAACGAAAAGTCGCCTCTGTCAACCAAAGAGGGGAGAGGGGGGACCTGCAAGACGTGCCCTACTGCCGGCGCTATGCGCTATTTGCCCATTCTACCTCTATTAAGTACTTAAGCTTGCTACTATCCAGATCTCATTGTTCCTTGCCTATCTCCTCTTCCACCATAATCAAAGACAGCTCCTCCTCCTCCTCCCCTCGCTGAGGTGTTCCACCTGTTGCCCCGCCAGCTTCCTCCCTCCCTTGTTCCCTTCCCAAAGCTCCAGAATCCATCATTTCCTTCTTAAGATTTTTCCATTCTTCTGAATCTGCTTGTACCAATCCCAACATACTCAAATATTCCAATGGGTTAGTGCCTTCATCAATAACTTGCATTCTTTTTTCATAGAAAAAGCGCAATTGTTGTGGAAATCTCCAATTATACCTTATGTTTTTACTCCTCAACAATTTAGTAACAGGCCTCATCTTGTACCTCCATGTTCTTTCTTTTAATGAAATATCATTATAGACTTCAACCTCTGAACCATCAAGTTTCAACGCATCAGAACCTGCTCTTTTCAGATGAGCCATTACTTTTAGTTTATCTGCCCAATTTGCAAATTTAACCAGCACATTTCTTTGTGCCATTCTCCCTCTTCTTGGACCCACCCGGAACACACTTCCTAAATCCTCCTGAACAAATTCCTTCCCCATTTTTAGACCATTTAACCACTGAACCACCCTCTCTCTTAACAAATCCGGGGTCCGTTCCGGTACCTGACGGATCAGAATATTCTGCTTTCTCATCAAATCTTCCACAACATCAATCCTCATTTCTTGTTCCAGCATTTTTAGCTTACTGTCCCGCACCACCTCCTGGGTCCCTTTTACTTCCCTCTTTACAGTATCCACCTCAATTTGAACCACTTTCAGCATTCCCGCAAATTTATTCAAATTTAAATCCATTTTTTTTGTATAATCATTCAATGTTGACATCATCTTTTCTTGCCCTTTAATTATTTCATTTCTATCTTTCACCCTTGAAGCCTCACTTTTCTCGAATTTTTGCATCAATTTACCCATTTCCACCATAATTTGCGTCTGGTCCATTGGCACTGTAGACATAGATGATGGTTGAGCAGATTCACCCACTGTTGTTTTTCCAGTCGTCTTAGACTTTACAACTTGTTCTTCCTCCTTCGCTTTTCCTCTTGTAACTTTTTCCATAATAATCCACTGTATTTCAAACCCAATGTTGCAGATCGCTGTAACAGTTTGTCAATATAGTAAGGCTTACAACACTGCAGTCATTGGTTCCACAGTTACAGCAGGAAAGTTCTTATGTCAGCAGAAGGTACCAAAATACTGTAATCCACAACGATGAAACTAAAGGAAACAACTCTCCAAGCAGGCAGATTAAAAATTAAAAAAAAAAAAATTATTGACCACAACAGATCGTTTCCCCCAAAGCCAGCGGTCCAAACAAACGTCTTCCAGCCACAGAAAAAAAACAGGCTTCAGAGAAACAGTTAGCCCAGTTGTTGAGGGGGGGGGGGCTCAGGAGGAAAAGAAAAATCCAGCTTCTGAGGGGTTGGGGTGATGAGCAAGATATTCCTCAATCCACACAGTAAAGAAACCAGCAATCAAAGCCACACATTCCTTCCTTTGAGATGGGTATTTAAAGCATCATTCTCCAGCGAGTGCCTTAACTTTTAAGTGAGAAAAGGCCCCCCCTCTTCCCCCTCTTCCTGCAAGGAGCAGACAGCTTAAGCAAAAGAAAAAAAGAAACTCCCACAGTTTCTCCAATATTCCAGCCCAGAGATGAGAGAGAGAGAGAAAAAACAAAAATTAATCCACCTTTGTTGATATCAAAACGTGGCGCGGTCCTCTGGAGTATAGAAAAAAATCACAACCCTCGCACAGTCACTTTCGTTTTCCCTGACCGTCGCCATTTCAAGCCTCCACCTTTTCCATTTCAAAGACTCAGCTCTCTTTTTTTTTTTCTTTTAAAAAAAAAAAAAAAAAGATCCCAACTGGTTTTATAGCTTGCACTGAGAATGTAGCTCCCCACAGGCACTTACATGCAAATTACTTCACACTCAGGCTCCTCTTGCCCCTTTCAAAGCCGATTCCAAACGCCTTCTCCACAGTCTTGCTGATCCCGTTCTTTAGCTCCAGCAGAAAAGCCGCGACTGCCGCCGTAGCTTCCACCGCCAGAGAATCTCTCGAACTTCGATCAGCCAGCCCCAAAAGCTCACCAAACTTTCCACGGAGACAGGCAAGGATCTTATCTTTAGGCTTTGCCACTTTAAATTTTTTCTGTTCTGCTCCTTCCCATTGTTTACCACTTTGTTGAGCGCGAGCGTCCAAAACTAGATGTTACACAGCGGCCATCTTAGCCAGCTCTATATGGGAGTTCTTGTGTGATTTTTTTAAAATCAAGAATTACTATCTTATATGTTAGGAATACAGTAAAACCCTTACTTACGGGGGGAAAGTCCATTCCGTAGTCTTTTGCTTAAATCGGTTTTTTATGTAACTCGAAGCAAACCCATAGGAAAAATTATTTTTTATGTAACTTAAAGCAAACCCATAGGAAAAATGAAATTTTTATGTAAATCGAAGCAAACCCATAGAGAAATGAATTTTTACGTAACTTGAAGCAAACCCATAGGGAAAAGAATTTTTATGTAACTGGAAGCAAACCCATAGGAAATAGTATAAATCGGGGCATGGTTTTAGAACAAAATCATTATGTACGTTGAATTTTATGTAACTCGAGGCATATGTAAGTCGAGGTTTTACTGTATGATACTAAGACAGCAATTTCTGAATTTTAAAAATGTTCCCCCCCCCCCCCCCCAAATACTTTTCTCCTATTGGTGTTTGGGAATTCTTCATGCCTCCTCACCATTCTTTTATCATCACCCAAATCCTCTTTTAATAAAATAAAACAAAACCCAGTTTGGCATTTAAAAATAAACGTAAAAACCTCACAAAAGTATTTAATTTTTTCTTGTCACAAAAAAGTTGATTGAAACTTATTTCACCTTAAGAAATAACAGAAGCAAAAAAAAAATGTAAAGTATTTTTTAAAAGTCTACCAGTCTTGTTGTGTCTCCTTCCTCCTATAGACTTTCTTTATGCTACTGCCAGCAGTTGAGAGGGAAAAGTTACTTTGCAGTTTGGGAACCAATGGTTTAAAGTATGTACAGTAGTTTATTAAAAAATAACCCAAGTGCCTGTTTGTGCTGATGCCTGAAACTAGTCTGGCCATGCTTATTTTATGTTTCAGAATTGGGATGGCTGATATTGAAAATATCTGAAATTGGAAATACACTTACATGCCAACTTGATGCTATCAATGTAAGAAATATGTGTGTTGTCCGCCCGTCCGCCCCCCCCCCCCATAGCCCATCCTGATTTCAGAATGAAAGATTCTCTTTCTCCCTTGTTTTTGCCATTCTCTGTTAATTGCCCATTAAATTATTTAAATATTTGAGACTGAAGAGCTTCAATTATCCATTAATTTACATTAGTAATTTATATATCAGACTGAATGGACATGCTGTTAGCATAATGGGCCCCACTGGGCTGACAGAATCCATGCTGCAGTGCGTTTTTTTGGAATATGATCCATTTTTTTACACCTACGTAAGTCGTCCCCCCCCCCCCCCCGCCCTCTTCAAACCTCCATCTTGCTTAAACACAAATAGGCATTGCACAAAAATCATTTCAACATACGCATACAATACTGAATAGGCTGTGTGTGAGCTGTGTTACATATATGCACATTTGTCTGTTGTATCAGCCTTTAGAGCGCATGGAGAATAGCTTGCAAATCCCTGTAAAAAAATTCACGCCAGAAATTACTCTAGGTTGAAAGAATTTTTGCTGGAGAAACTCCGCCCAGGGGATGCCCGAATGAGGCTTCTTTCATGTCCCCAAGATCCGTTGTGTGAACAGCACAAGGAATGAACCTAGTCATATAGGTGTACCTAGAATCTAGAAACATATATGTTCTGTTAGGGCAGTGATGGCGAACCTGTGGCACGTGTGTCAGAGATGGCACTCGGAGCCATCTCTGTGGACACCCATGCAGTCACCCCAGCACAGAGTTTGCCCAGGCCCTCTGCCTAGCAGCTCAATGGGAGTGCTTCCTCCCTCCTCCAGCACAGAGTTCATCCCGCCCCTCTGCCCAGCAGCCCAATGGAAGCACTTCCTCCCTCCCCCAGCAGAGAGTTTGCCCCGCCCCTCTGCCTAGCAGCCCAATGGAAGTGTTTTCTTTCTCCCCTGTTGCTATGTTGGCACTTTGTGATATATAAGTGGGTTTTGGGTTGCAGTTTGGGCACTCAGTCTCTAAAAGGTCCGCCATCAGTGTGTTAGGGTCTTGTTGGATGTGTGTTCTTTTAACTATATGGCACAGTTGTGGCACTTTTGTAATATATCTTGTGGGCTATTTCAGCCACCTTTCCCCACCTCCTTGGCTGGTTCTCCCTTCATCTGCATATTACTTTGTGAAAATGTTGTCTGTCTTGTTAATCAGTACACTGCAGACCCTGAGATCATATTCTTGGCAGTAGGGGCAGCAAAGAGGAGAATATTTATTGCCTCTTCCATATTAAAAAGGGGAATCTAAATCACAGCAAGGGTGGAGGCATCAAGAGATGATGTTCATTACCTATTCAAATATATTGCCAAGACTTTACAATCTAGTTCTGTACAACATGCAGCCAGAAGTGAGAAAACTTACTCTTATGGACTCTAGTTCTCAACATTACCTGGTTATCATAGCCCATGCTGGCAAGCACATCTGTATATCCCCCCCCCCCCCCTAAGCTCTAGCTACAAACTGTTCTCCTTTGTGAAATGACTCTGTGGGAGAAAAATCTCCCTTTCTCCCTTCTCACAGGACAGGCTGGTTGTGGACGTTCTCTTTAGATTTAGAAGGCAGTTCCAAGTGGGCTCAGTGTTGTATGGTCCTGTTTGCAGGCAGAAGCTTGTAGAGACAGTTGCATATTCCCTCCACACAGAGGCCAGGGCAATCTTGAGCCTATTCTCATTAAAGAGTTATGTTTCAGCGGCTGAGATCATGTCCCTTAGCATAGTAAGCCATAACCAAAGTAGAGCCATTGAATCAGTGGAACCTGTGGAGGAGCTGACTTGGCAAATCTCAAGTGACACAGTAGGCCTGTTCAGGTTGTGACTTACTAGGGTAAGTAACAGGACTTAAACTTTTGTGGGGAAAGGCTCACTTTCGGAGGTTTTCCCTCTAAGATTTTTTTTAAAAATGCTTTCTGGTGCTACAGCTTTCTAAGAGCCTCAAGTAATTTCCGCTGAGATCCAGTTGTGGCCACAGTCTACATTTTAGCCACCTGTGATTTAAGGTCAGATGTTACTCTGTATTCCAGAAGGCTTTAGTAAACAACTACATTGATAACATCTTTGTATAGTCCTGTTTCCTGTCCTCAGAGAAGCCAAGGAGTAGCTGGAATTTCATCATACAGTACACTTTAGATTCTATAGTGATTTTTTTTAAAAAAAGAAGGATGCTGGAAGTGGGTATAGTTTTCAGACCTAAAAACTTTGTTTAAAGTAGTATAGGATACGTTAGTCTTAATACTTGTGTAGTGGGGAAGTGAATCTTTTCAGAGAACTAAATGAGCTCCCGTCTTTGTCCCAGCTCCTGCCAATAGCAGTTCGAAAGCAAGAAATTGCAAGTAGCTAAATAGGGACCACTTTGGTGGGAAGGTAACAGCGTTCTGTGCGCTCTGGTGTCTAGTCATGCCTGCCACATGACCACAGAAACGTCTGCAGAAGCAGACAACGCTGGCTCTTTGGCTTAGAAACAGAGATGAGCACTGCACCCTAGAGTCGGATATGACTGGCTTTCGAGCAAGGGAAACCTTTACCTTTACTTTACTGTTACAGTGGTGAAAGGAGGTATACTTACAGAAAGTCTTGTGCCGATCTTGTGTTCGGTCTTCAAGGCTCAGGTCTACGCGGGTTGTTGCATCAGACGCCATAAAGTAATGGGGGGGAGGCAAGAGTGGAGAAGGGTCATGACAGATTTTGGGCATGTATCTCAAGATCAATGAGGGAAGAAGCTTTAAGCATATTGTGCAGCTGGCAGAGTTTAAATGCCCTTTCAAGCCAGCAATTCTGGCTGATGTACAAAGTCAGTTTGTGTAAGCAGTTGAACAAACCAGGAGGCAATATGTTTAAATTCTGCAAGCAAGCTACATTTTATAAACCAACAACACACCTGAGTTTAAAGCTGGCTTATATTTCTGCCTTGTTTGGGAGAAATTGGCCACAGTGCTGGGTTAAGACAGTCAGATCTTTGTTCTCTCTAGCTCAGTATTGCTAACTCCGACAAACAGACGATTCGCACGGTTTCAGGCAGAGGTTTTCTCCAACTCAGAATGAAACCAGAAACTTCCAAA
Source organism: Bradypodion ventrale (assembly GCA_035047345.1). Taxonomy (NCBI): domain Eukaryota; kingdom Metazoa; phylum Chordata; class Lepidosauria; order Squamata; family Chamaeleonidae; genus Bradypodion; species Bradypodion ventrale. The sequence continues at coordinate 128,514,188 of JAWDJE010000003.1, forward strand.
TGAAAACCATACACACTACCATTTTGTTGCTCAAAGCATAATGAAAAACCTCTTCTTTCTGGTTGCAAAACCAGGTGAGCGTGTTGCAATGCTCTTGTATAAAGCACAGGAAAACACTTTACAATTTAGGAAATAATTTGTTGCTTCTTTCCCTCTACACGTGCAAGCTATCAAGCGTTGAGGCAGATAGCTGTTTTTGAAAGGGCCTGAATAGTGGTAAAAAGAATCCATGCCTTGTCCAGCAACTGAAGATCTTTTCAAGCTTACAGGATTTTATTTTTATTTAAATCAGATGGATTTAATTAAATCACAATTTTGATCGCTACCCCGACTCAGTCTAGTAGTGTGATTGTTGCCTTCCTCAAGTGCATTCTTGCTTGCTATAATTTTAATACATGTTTTCAACAATACATATTTTCTACAGTCTATTTACCAATGTCAACTTCACCTCCAGTAATCCTCTATTCACTGACACTCCTAGTGTCTGAACGTACAAGGAAGTGTGTGTGGCAGGGGGTAAGGGGAGCAAATCACAGAATTGAACCCGACTCCACTGTGTTCCCTACCTAGTGGACATTTTTAGAAAGGGAAAGACTTTGTTTACACATAACTGTAGAGAGGCAATAGCTATTCCCACTGCATACCTGTACTTGTCAACATGTGTTTATTACTGGAAATACAAACACAGTTTGGAAACAGTTAATTTGTCTGGTAGACGGAGTGCTAGGAGTTAGAAAGATTAACTTAAACAGTCTGTATAGAAACGTGAACCATGGAGGCCACAGTCTAAGAATTGTTTGTTTTGCTCTGTTCACAAAACTTTAAAAATGCTATGAATCTGTTGCTTCACAATATAGAATTAATTTTTATAATTCCTACTTCTTATTCGGATATTTGAGCGTCAAGGTATTTTAAATTAAAGTTGTCACCACACTGGCTGTTTTCTCTTTTAAAATGCATTGTAACAATAAAGATCAAATAAAATAAAATAAATCTGATATAAATTTTAAAATCTACATTTTGTTTCATCTTGCTTTGTTTATTTTTTTTTTAATCACTGATTTTTACGCCTCCAAGCTGTGCATCCTGGGATGCTTTTGTCCTCAAATGTGTTTGAGGAGTCCTTTTAAAAGACAGACACACTCTAGATCAGTGGTGGCGAACCTGTGGCACATATGCCAGAGGTGGACACTCAGAATCCTCTCTGGGCATGCACACCACCGCCCCAGCAGAGTTCACCCTCTGCCCTGCAGCCCAGTGGGAACGCTTCCTCCCTCCCCACAACACAGAGTTCGCTCCACCCTTCTGCGACGGCCTGTTGAACTTGAGCACTCTAAAAGGTTCACCATCACTGCTCTAGATATTCTAGCTAATGTTTTCCAGGGGCATCTGTTCTGCTGATGAATTATCAGGGGTTAGATTGGTCCTGGTCAGCATCCTTGTTTGCTGCCCTGTTTGTTAGGTTGATATCTGCTGTCCCTGCCACTGACTTATGCAGACTGCCGGCTTATGACACTACCTATCTTACAATCCTTCTAATTGCCTGGTGCAGAGAAAACTGCTCTGGCCCTGACAATCCAGGTCTTTCTAGTGGGATGGGATGGCAGAAAGTAGCTGTGTGATGGGAGAGATAATTGGACACGACAGGGTAATTTATTAAGAGATGAAAAGGTATTAAGATATGCCCCTTACAAGCTGTCAGCTTGGTTAAAAAGATAACCAGATTCTCAGTTGACCAAGTAATAATAATAATAATAATAATAATAATAATAATAATAATAATAATAATAATAATAATAATAATAATAATAATAATGATGATGATGATGATGATGATGATGATGATGATGATGATGATGAACTATCAAGTCACTTCTGACTTAGGGTGATCCCTTCCAGGTAGAGAGTACACAGAAGTGGTTTACCAATCCCTACATTTTGGCCTCAATTGAACTGTGTTCAGCTTGGACACACAGGCTGGCTTTTCTCCTTGGAGGCACAGTGGGGAATTGAACTCCCAACACTCTGGCTCTGCAGCCAGATATATAAACCACTGAGAGGAGATTTTAGATCAAGGATTCTAAGCCTGTAGTCCGCGGGCTGGATGTAGTCTGCAGCACCATTTCATGTGCCCCGTCTCTACCACATCAGGAAGTGCCGTGTGGTGGAGGAAGGGCAGAATGGCCGTCTGGCCCCCAAAACTGTCTGAGGCTTTGAAAGGTTGAGAACTCCTGTTTTAGGTGCAAACATTTGTAGAAGAGGCAAAACAACCCTCGCTTAATCTTGTTCCTAAGGTGATGAAAATTAAATTCAGTAATGTTCACTGGTGCCATATAGCATCTACAGCTGTATTTTGGTCCAGGAAGCTAAGAGGGATAATTATATAAAAACAGTTTTGTTTAAGGGGAAAACAGCAGAGGGGAAACCATGGAATGTCAACTACAGTGATCAGTGGATGTATTGCATTAGGACAAGGAGGTTGTAGGATTTTCAGGACAGGAGTTTTTACAATTATGAAAGAGAATGCCCCCTTATCTTCAGAAGAGAAGTTGACCTCTGGTGGAATACAGTTTGAATAATGACTTTGAACATCTAGCACAGGGGGCAGCAACCTTTCTAGGTTGGGGGCCAGGTCACGTTCCCTTGGACAGTTGAGGGGGCTGGGCTGGGCTGGTGTCCCCCCCCCCCGCCATAAACACTGTGGTAAATGTGTCCGTGGCTGCCGTAAATGCGTCCACGGCTGTCGTAAACACATTTACGGCAGATGTAAATACATCCGTTTCCAGCGGTGGCTGGAGCAAGGGCATGGGCCAGATGATTTGGCACCACAAGCCAGATCCGGCCCACAGGCCTTAGGTTGCCAACCCCTGATCTAGCAGAAACTGTAGAAGTAATATTGTCAATGTGGAGCCAGCTCCACAAACAAAGCCTCACAATTTGAGAGTTTCGGTAAACATGTTTTTCCAATTTTTTCCAATGATTTTCCTGGAGGAAGGGCTTGTTTAGGGCAGCTTACATTAAAGTGCAGCCTTTTAGATGGTGCTGAACTTTAACTCCCATCAACCATAGCTAGCATAGCCAATGATAGATCATGGGTCTCCAGTACTTTCAAAGAGCTCAGTTCAGCATGTCTTTGATCTTTTAATTGACCAGGCATCCCTTCTCCAAATGATGAAGGAGATTGCAGTAAATTCATATTAGTGTGAGATAGTTTATGCATTTTGTACAGTTTTCCTAAGTCAACTCAAGAACATGCTTAAGAGAAAAATAAATAGCAAATGTACCGAACAGAAGTAAGTGGTCACCTTCTGAAGTGATATTCTATCTGAACCTCTCTTTCTCACTTCTTACCTGTATATGAGGACAGTCATTCTGATTTCTTTTTTCACTGGGTATTATGTATCAGGAACACTGCAGCCATGATACAAAAGGGGCAAGAAATTCTGTTTAGCTCTGTGCCTCTTCCTCCCTCCCTCCTTCTCTCTTTCTTTTCCTCTCTATGCTTGTGTATGTTGTGAATGCATTTCCCCCCTACCACACACCATTTCAGAGGATAGGACAAAACTGGCACTGTGTTACCTTTGCTAGAAGCTTTGTGTGCCTGTAATAGATACATGAAACCTACCGCCTGGACCATTCTGTCATAATGTTGGTCTTCTATTCAGCTTCAAGGGTAATAGCTTCTCCTCCTGTAAACCTCAGCTCTAAGCAATTGGCATTTATGCTTCCAATAAAAAAACCAGCATTGTGGATCAGGAGCTATCAATAGGATGTCATGTGGCCCACAGCCAGATGACAACATTAGGAGAGGAAATAAAACCTTGGGTACTCCTCAAGAGGCTGCTAAAACTGGGATGAGGTTTCTGTGATGTGAGTTGTATTCAGTCTCAAAAGGCATCAGTAGAGGTCCAGTTTTTTAAAGATGCAGCGAGAAGTGAGGCAAAAGCCAGCCATTGTGAACTGGCACAGGAGGAAACGAGAAACATTAGACAGCTACTCAATGGAAAGAGTATCCAACCTTAAGGCAAGAGAAGCTAGTTCAGAGGCTTCAAAATACTCCATCCAGAGAGCCCCAGAGGCCTGTCAGTGTCGCCATTCTGGCTTGGAAATTCTTGTTTATTTCCCCTGTGAAAACATGTGCTCTGGTATTGTCGTGTCTGGCCCTTGTAAAGAATGAACAATGAACAGAACAATCAACAAAGGTTTATTGCAAAGTCTTTCTGGTTATTCTTCAGATAGCTACACAAGTCCCATGTAATCGGTCTCTCTGAACCATGCCATCCTCGGCTACTAAGCTACACTTGCGTGCGAGCGTATAGAGAAGACCCGAGGTTAGCCCGTCGTAGTCTAACCTGCCTTGATAATGAGAAGCATAGATCCGGCCCCGGCCCCAACCTTGTTTACCCGTGGGGCTTATATAGTGACTCCCCAGCGGTGACTCTTTGATACAATATAGTAACCTACCGGTGAACCTTAACAAACCAGTTGTAACATGGTATACCAGTTTTAACCAATCACGAACAGGATCCAAAGTTGTACCCAATCATTGAACTCTAATTAACATAAGGAGTGTGCCCAGAAGGGAAATGTTCATGCCAAATCTAGTGGCAAATGTTAATGGTGGGAAATCACCATTTTGTCTTTGCAGAGCGCAACTTGCATTTAACTTGAATACACAACAGATATGCTGAGCATGGAGAACTTAGCAGCATTTGTGCAGGGCCACAAGTCTCCGTTACAAGGACTAAAATCTTATGCTCAATGCTATGACTTGAAGGTCTGCATGGAGCCAGAGAACAAGTAAAGAGAGCCTCCGTGAGTGAGGGTATAGCATTTTCGTAGTTTGCATATCTTACCTTTTGTGCACAAGTCTCAACTTTCCTTGGTTCACACATGTCTCAACCTTCCTTCTTATTTTTCAAATGCTCGATTATGTTTTCTAAAAAGTGGCTTGGGCTAGAGTTTGGCTTGGAACAAGAGGAAGAAAAGGGAAGATGTGTCATGTTGCCTTGTGGGAAATGTCAGCTTGTGGGTGATGGTAGCTATAGTGAATATATCAGTTCTTATGGTTTTTTTCCCAGAGGAACAGAGTTCCAGGCTCCCCTTATTAACAAGGACAGTGTATCTAATCCCCAGGAAATGCAAGAGCCTTAGAACATTTTTATACAAATTCATTTGAGTTCTTTCTTGCCCCCCACTCCACTCCCCAACTTGCAATGTATGAATGATGGTGAGATGAAGCACTTGACAAGCGCCTCACTGTAATAGACTAACGCCCGATTTCATGACCTGCCTGTCACCCATTATATCACTTCTACAGAGACTTCTGTCTCTATGGAGGCAAATTTAGCTTGGCAAATCACCTTTTATTTGATCTTAATGGCTAATATCGACTCGAAAATGACAACCATTGCTAGCTTTTCATTATTGCTCTGTTTACAGGTACAGGCTGTAATCTGAGTAGGCAGGCTGGTTCAAATTAGGTTAGAGAAAGGGACACACAGAGAGACTTTGCAATTCATGTGGGAGCCGAAACTGAATCCATGGGTAGAAAGCTTAGGAGAAGAATCTGGAAATGTTGCTTTTCTGTTTGATGTTTATACTATATTTATACATTGGAAGGAAAAAACCCAGGAATGGTAGAGTACAAAATGGAAACAGAAACTGAATCCATGCAGTTTCCCAGAATCCTCCAGCCCACATGATTACTTCCCAGAATCCATAAGCCAGCATGACTCTAGACATGATGTCTAGGCTCTTCTGGGAAGGTTTGTGCAAATTAGGAGACATTTGCAGACTGCGACTGAATTGGCTAAAATATTGCTTCACATATGATGTTATTCAGGAATCCATACATACAGTATTTAGATGGGGTGTTTTTAATGCCATTTTAAAAAGATAGATATAGTAAGGATTCGGTTAACCCAAAATTTGCAGATGTGTTTCCATCTCATGTGTGAAATTGCTCTTCATTCCATCAAAATATATTGGCCTTAACATTACTGCAGCAGTTGGTTTCAATGGTACTTTGGAACATTTAACTTATTTTTGAATTTTTCCCTAAGTATTCCAGCTTTTATTTTGCTCTCAGAAAAACAACCAAACGGTATAACTGGGTACAGACACAAAAGACAGTTGGTACTGGCATAATAAAAATAATAATGTACTTGACTTCAGTAAAATAAAAAGCTTCTTGTAATCTTTTCAGCAGTTTTACAATATGAGTCCGATGTCAACCAAAAACAGATAAATTCTCTTCAACTTAATTATCTTCTTGTGTATTTTAAATGAGATGAAACTTCTTCAACTAGTAATCCTTTCTTGTATGTCTTTAAATTATTGAACACTCCCAATGTCTAGCCGGTTAATTTTAGACATTTCAACTTTTCATCAGGGGAGTATTAATCACATCTGAAAAATTGCAAAATTGCAAAGATTAACATGTTTCATAAATTAATTCCTAAAACAAACATGTAACTCGGTATGCACTATCAACCTAATGCAGCTTACCAGTTTTTTCTATCGCGTCCTTCTAATTTCAACAGTTTCTTTGTGGGACACCTTCCCTCTGTTTGCTAACCTTAAATAGATCAGCACGTTACTGCACCTGTGCTTGCTTTAGGGCCCCGCAACTCCCTGCACCTGTGTAATGATGGATTTTTTATAGAAAACACGAAAGATCAGAGTCCTGATTTAGTCCCTTGGGGTGAATGGTATTTAGTCTGTGAATGTAGTATGCCTCTTTTTGTATAATAGTTGTTCTATATCGATCCCACTCCCACTCACAACAGTCAGCTTCTCCAAAAACAACAAAGGTAAAATCTGTATCCTGGTGATTTTTTTCAAGATAATGACTTACTAATGGTGCCTGCTCCACCTGCCCCCTAATCCTGGAGCAGTGTTCCGTCAATCGAATTTTCAGTTTGCGAGAGCATTTACCCAAATATTTAAGTCCGCACGGGCATAACCATAGATATACGCAGTATTGGCTGCTGCAGTTACTGAAAAAATTGAGAGTTTTATAAAAGTTGGATTCAGGAAAACTGATTTGCTTTGTCTCCCATGCGAACCTGCATACTACGTACTGACCACATTTGTAGTGTCCTTTAACTAGGCTGGTTCTTAACGAACGCTGTGGAGCGACATCTGCCCTAGTTACCATATTTCCCACTGTTTTGGTTCTGCGCATCCCAATCATGGGTTTGTTCTGACACCCAGGAATATCTGACAGCAAATACCAATATTTATGTACTATGTTTCTGATCTCTCTAGCCCTAGGAGAGTACTCTATTGACCAATAAATTTTGGACTCATTGGATCTATCCTGCCTAGTTAGTAATGTTTGTCTGGAAGTTTGTTTGACCCTCGTCAATGAGTTCGTGTATGAACTTAATACAATTTTTATTTTACTGAAGTCAAGTACATCATTATTTTTATTGCGCCAGTACCAACGGTCTTTTGTGTCTGTACCCAGCTTTTATTTTGCAGCACCCAAAGCTATTACAGGCTAGCAGAAGATGTTTTTAATACAGTAATACCTCATACAAGGTCCGCTTCATACAACATCGGATTCATACAACATCGCCTAATTCCTTGAAAAAAGTTGCCTCATACAAAGTCGCTGCGACTTTGTATGAGGCATTGTTTTTTTTCCCAAGGTTGTATTGTGCCTGGGCAGTATAAAAGGCAGGACACATGCGTGCATTGCTCTTGTGGGTTATGCACAATGCGAAGAGTGGTTAGGAGTGGTTTTGAGCGTGATTTTGGATTTTTTATCAGAATTTTTAGAAGCATTCCTGGAATTTTTGCAGTATTCTTCAGGTTCTTGGACAATCAGGGTTGTTGGACGTGTTTTTGTACTGTGTTTAGCTTTTAGACAATGATTTCTTAAAGTTCTGTCAGTTTCCTGTCTGTTTCCTTGACTTTGCCCTGAAGTCTGTACTGTTACAGTAAAACATATCTCTATGGAAACGACGTTGTACGAGGCATCGCGACAAGGATTTGGACGTTGTATGAGGCATCGCGGCTAGGATTTTGCATGCCTCATACAAAGTCCAAATCCATATAAAGTCCAAACTTGTGGAATCAAGTTTGGACGTTGTATGAGGTATATAAAATCTTATCAGTACAGATATCAAATTCTTCTTCTTTCATGTCCTTATCAGGCCCTGGACTGCTAAAATGAAGCCACTTTATTCGATTTGTCATTGCCCAAATGCAAATCCTCATTGGTGCATGTCTCTGGTAGTAATCAGCAGTCCAGCAAATGGGCCGGACTCTGTGTCTCTCCACATTCACACCGTGTGCTGATATTAAATCTTTGCTGGTTTTGTTTATCTTTCTGGATTTGGCCAGACATCAACAGAGTGCTCTGTAATCTGACTAAAAATCACTTGGATCTGAGGTGTGGGGGGAGTAATTCTGTAGTTTGGTCATACAGGTATTTGTTATCAGAGCTCTTGCATGAAAAAATGGTTTCATGGCTGCAAAATTCCTTCCAAACCCATGCTGCAGTTATGAAATAGAGATGTAGCACTGAAGGATAATTGGATTTTGGACTCTACTATTGATGTGTTGATTTGTTTATAAATATATCAATAAAACTAACCCTTGCCTATGAAGAAGTATAGTATGTCAGGAAGAAAAATATACCAGAATCATTCTTTCTGACATGTAGTTTTCTGTGTGAAACCTCTTGTGCATGGAGAAATACACAACTACAGGTGAAACTCAGAAAATTAGAATATCGTGGAAACGTTCATTCAGTTTAGTAATGCAACTTAAAAGGTGAAACAAATATATGAGATAAACTCATTACATGCAAAGCGAGATGGTTCAAGCCTTACTTTGTTATAATATTGATGCTTATGGTTTACAGCTTATGAAAACCCCAACCCCCCAATCTCATGTACCCCATAATAATCACATAATCTTATGTACGCTGTACCCCATGATCATCACAATTATAATGAATTAAGGCATGACATCTCTCGCTTTGCATATAGTGAGTCTATCTCATATATTTGTTTCACCTTTTAAGTGAAATGAATGAACATTTGTATGATATTCTAATTTTCCAAGTTTCATCTGTATATGAGCACACATTTAGAAGCCTAAAATGGTTCAGGTTTACCTCTTGGTCTGCTTATCTTCAAGCAGGGGTGATATAACCTGGGCTTTTCATTTCAAAGTTGTTCACAAAATCTCCACTCATGGAACATGATGATGATGATGATGATGATGAATTCTGACATGTATAGGGTGCTAAAATAATAAAGGTAGGTGAAGCAACCCTGAACATGTATTTTACAATAGGGACTTATTACAACAAAACAATCAAGGTAACTGTATCATAACATGTCTGATGGTTGAATGTGTTTTGCAAATAATAGCATGGAAGTAAACTAAAGAGAAAATTGATTATATTGTAAATGTCATCTACAGGTTTGTTAACTTGTACTTTCTGTAGCTACAGCACTCTGATTATACAATACTTTGATGTACTAAGTCCTTTGTTTTGCACCCCTATACTCCTTCCTTCAGGCTTTAGTTAGTCAAAATAAACACATTTATTGTCACAGTGGCAACCTCCCAGATTCTGAGATAAAAGTTTTTGTATTTACATGAGATGCAAGAGCAATAGAAATTCCTATTAAATAATTGTTGTTTGTCTCCTAGATCCTTGTACCTCCAAGCCTAGCAGAAAGGATTATTGATAGGTAATGAAAGAGAGATGAGGAGATAAACCTTCCTCCCCTAGATCTTTTCTCTTTCACAGCCACTCTATCTATGATAACACTATTTGAAATAAGAAACAGTATGTTTTAGAAAAACTGGTTAAACCAGGCTTGTATGGTTTTGGTAATAAAGAACCGTTCCTTCAGGGAGATGAATCTACTGATGCAATGGAGAGTAACTCTGGGCAAAAGCATCCTGGAACTCTTAGCAGTTGCTTTTAATATAGGGCAGGAGTTCTCAACATTTTCCTGCCGTGGGCCAGACCACACACCCCTCAGACAGCTGAGTGGGCCGGACACAGGGTTCCCCCACTGTAAACGCTGCAGTCAACCGTGTCCACAACTGTCTTAAACGCATTTACAACAGTCACGGGTGCATTTACAGTGTGGTTTTGGCTGTTTTTGCCACTTCTGCCGCTTTCGGCTATGGCGGTGGTGGGAGCGAGAGTGGTGAGCCACATGAAATGGTGTCGTGGGCTGGGTCTGACCCATGGGCTATAGATTGCAAACCCCTGGTTTAGGGGATTTCTCTGAGAGCCATGTAAATGTTCCAAACACAGGTGCCATCCAAAGGGTTGGGCTGCAACAGGCAATTTTAGTTTAGCATGGATTTGCTTTCATATTAGTGTGATTATGGTCTCTGCTGGAAATACAGATCCCATCAAGCGCTTGAACTGCTATTACACCCTGGCTCTCATCCCTTCCCAGTGCTCCAGGATTCTTCTATCTGTTCCTCACCACGTCCCCATGTTCCTAGTTATCCAGTGGAATATGAAAAATCCCATTTTTTCTACTTAGTTGGGTCTGCAAAGATATGGTTAGTTTTGTGCTACTTCTGATCTTCCTGAGAGCCTTCTGCAACAAGAAATGGGTGACAGGGCCTTCTTATTGGGTTCTTCTCAGTTCCAAACAATGGTCATTGCTGCCTTAATCTTGGGACACAGAAGATAGGCCTGCTTTACTTTGGGTTTTATACCCATCAGGGAATGCAGAAACATTGTTAGTGGAGGGGGCTGGCATGTGTGCAATGAATTCTTAAGCATTAATGCCAGATAGTCATAGCATCATATTTACTCCATGCAGTGGTATGGGTAAAAGCCAAAAGCCTACATTTCCTGTCCTCAATCATCCTCTGGAGTGTCATTCTGCATAGCTGGCATAGCCTGCAAAGTGGTTTGAGCCCAGCAGGCATGGCGTTCCAAAAGCTTCATTACGTACATTGTCCTTCTAGGAAGTGAAAATGGTTCCTGCTATTTTATGTACAGAAGGGCTCCATAAAAGAGCATCATTGCAGCCTCTGACTGAGGGGTGGCTCATTCTCCATGGCTGGTGACAATTGAGTGTACACTGGTGTGTACGATACAGGGACACTGATGCTGATACTCAAAAAGAAGATGTGTGAAATAATTCCATCAGTGTTGGTGCCAATGCATCACAAGAGTGCCATATAGTTGGTATGAATTCTAAGACACTTGGACAGTCTTACAGTTTTGTTTTCTTTCATTTTGCTTTTTAGGACAAAACACTATTGAGTTCCTTGTACCATGAGCCAAACACTGTATAAAACACACATTCTTCTGGAGCAGTCAATTTTTGCTTCTTGCGAGAACCAAAACAGTGAACAAAATTCAAGTGTTTATATTCTTGGTAGTTAGAGAACTGAACTAGATATATAAGAGTTCTATAATTAGGTTTCCCACTTTAATGCAGCTAAAAAAGAGAGCTAATAAGAGATTAATAACTGATTAGGATAGTTTAGCCGTGAGAAGTGATGCTATATTTCTCAGTGCCATTTTCTGGATCATGCCCCCAGCCAATCTGTGTTCTACCCAGAAGCAGCATTGAAATGCAGGTACAGTACTTGTATTTTCTGTTTCAGGTCATACAGGTCATGTGTATAAAAGGTATTGGTCTTCAGTGTTCTGTGAAAGTGCATCAGCCTTGGCTGAGAAAGGCGGGGTATAAATTAAAATTGTATTGTATTGTATCACAGTCTTGGTTCCCTATGCACATTCTCTTCATGTAAGTTGCTTTGTGCCGTCAGGTAGTTTCTGACTTATGGTGATCCTTTTCAGGGTTCTCGGAGAGTACCCATTCCCTTCTTCCGTGGGAAACCTTGAATGGTGAAGCTTGCTCAAGGCTATACTGGCTGGATGTTCTGGGATGCACATTGGGAAACCTCCTAACCTCTGGCTTCTACCTAGCTCACTGAGCTATCCAACCAGCTTAAGTTGTTTTAAATGTTGTTATTTTGGAACACTGAAAATCCATCTACATAGGAAACATCATGTAGTTGTCACATACTGTACATTAACAGACATTGGCCTGTGTTTTTTAAGCCAGGTTGTGACCATCCAGAGGTTCCTAGGCTGCAACTGTCATGTGTGATTGCTCACAAACAGCTACATGGAGTAGCACTAATGGAATTGTACCCTGACTTCCCCATGCTTGTATGTGTGTCATGCACAAAGGTAGAAAAGTTACAGTACTTTTTTAAACTATAGCTTCAGAATCTCACAACCTTCATGACTATTGCGTTGTTGGTATTGTCTTTCTGTGAGCTGTGGTTCAGAAAAATAAATGTCCCCACCTGTGAGTTTCACATAAATAAGCATACATTCAAGAGGAAGCTGAACCATAGAACCAAATTTTGTGTGATTATCTACATAGCTAAATGTACAAGTGCAGTTTCACAATATAATTGCTTATGAGCAGGGTATCAACAGCTTTAATTATACCAAGCACACACCACAGAAACACACAAAGCAGTGATACTTACTGGGTTGGCTAATGCTCAAAGTCAGCTCTTCAAGCTCTCTCATCTTTCTCTCTCTCTCTCTCTCATTTGAAAGCTTTGCTAAACCTTACACTGTAATGTCCCTGCAGGACAGTTCTTCCCTTAAGATTCCCTGCAGTTCACCTGTTACAGGGGTTGCTTTCTTATCTTAAATTGGGGAAACAGACCATATTCCCAAGTGGAAAAAACAAGGGAAATATGGATAGTCAGCATAAGAGATAGGGCATAGACTGTGTGGCAGAAAAGATAAGAGACAGAACAGGATTGAAAATGGATCAGGATATGAGTGTGTCTATATATGTACATTTCTGCCGTCCCATGTAAAAGATGACAAATAGGTCAGATGTGAGTGCTGCCTGACTATAATTCAACTGAAAAGCCCTGGTGTTTTAATCCTGCTCTGCTCTGTTCTCAATATTGTGGCACACGTTTAATCTTTTCTGCCCATTTTCTTTTAAGGATTTTGATTCATCGTAGAGAATGGGATGGGCTGTTAGCTCCTCTTAGAGAAGAGAGCTGCTGGTTAAGCATTTAACCCTCGGCTTGATTCCAAATACCACTTTCCTGCCTGGTAAAACACACCCTGACGCACATTAAAAACACAATTTATACCCATTGATTTGAATGGGAGAGTCAAGCATATCTTTTTAACCCAATCGTTGAACTCTGAAGTGCAAATCTGCATTTTAACTGCCTTTGGCCTTATATTGCTATTGCATGGGCACTCAGAGCTGGATCACGTATGTTCATCTCTCACAGTGGTGGCAGACCTATGGCACACATTCAGAGTTGCCATAATTCTCTCCCACAAAACCGGGACAGAAGTATACTTGATAAAAATGGGCAGGCGTGTTTCCCCAGGTGGGTCTCCTTATGAGTAAAGGCAGGCAAAACTTTATGAGTAAAGGCAGGCAAAGCAGGTAAAGGCAGTAAGTTTTAAAAATCTGGGACTTTAACATGAATTTTATTGAACTGGCCAGGATAATTTTTGGGACTTTTAATCAGGGACAATCCCAGTTTTCTGGGACGTATGGCAACCCTACACACATTCCAGAGGGGGCACTCAGAGGCCCCTCTGTGGGTACACACACTGTCACCCCATCATAAAGTTCACGCCACCCCTCTGTCCAGCAACCCAATGGGAGCGCTTCCTCCCTCCCCCAGCACAGACTGGGTTTTGGGTTGCAGTTTGGGCACTCGATCTCTAAAAGATCCACCATCACTGATCTATCACATCAACGCCACATAATATTCAAGAAGTATTGGTTCCTGTCAACCTATAAGTTCAAAAGCAAGAAATTATAAATGGATAAATAGGTACCATTTTGACAGGAAAGGTAACAGCATCCAGTGTGCATTGGCAAGGAGTCTTGCCTACTACATGACCGTGGAAACGTCTGCAAATGTAGACAGTGCTCATTCTTTGGCTGTAAATGGAGATGGGCACTGAACCCTAGCGTTGGACACGACTGGATTTCGAGCAAGGTAGACCTTTATCTATAACAACAGCAGCATGTAGCAGCAGTGGCAGAAACAACTCATGTTATACTGCAGCAATATCTGGTGCTGGACTTTGAAAACTGCTTCGGGAGGACGAATAGTGTGCAGTTAATTTTTCTTTTCAGTGACAAAGCTATAATTGTATTATATTACCACTGTAACATAATAAGGAACAGCTTCACTTTTTAAATGGCTCACTTCTACTTATTTATTTATTTATCATGGTAGGTGTGTGATTTCAATGTTTGCTGGAAGTGGAATAGCACACGGCTTGAGCACTCCCCTTTTTATTCAGGCGTGGGTATTAAGGCAACAGTGAAGTGGGTAAGAAGAAAGTGTTTTGCACATGTTATGTATGTTAACTGTGTTTTCTGACAGGAGCGGAATGTATCTTTTCTCACATATCTATTCTTATGCAAATAAGTGGATCGAAAAGTGTGCACACTCTGTTAGTCAATGGGTTTGTTGTATTATTGTTACTGTTACTGTTTATAGTGTATATAAGTCCGAGTTTTGCCCCATCCAAACTGTGTTCAAAGCTCACTAATAAAGAGCTGAATTTCACTACTTCACTCATCTGCTTCTTCAATCCTTGAACACTAAAGCACCACAGACCAGTGACTTGAACATTTAATTTTGTTTGTAAAATCATTATAATTAAATAATTATTTCTAGGATGCAGGAAAGTAAGGCATTACTGTATTTCTAAAAAAATGTAACGGTGGTAGTAACAGGATTTTTGGTGAACATGCGAACTACTTTTAAAAAGTAACTTCTGAGTAATTTGTACAGTAGGAAAGACAGCTCAGGAAAAGCTTTGGGAGGGAAGGGGCAGAATCCCATATAAGTTTGCCTCTCTTCCTTCAAACATTTTTGGAAAGAAGTGTTCCATAGGAAACACTGGAAAGAGTGAGTGAGGTATTCTAGGTTAGCTGCTATACCTTTTAAAATATTTGGTAATGAGTCATTTCTTTTGCAGGCTGGGAACAGAGGCAATCATTTGGAAAATCACCAATTAAAACACACAGCCTTTTTCTGTCCAGAATAATGAATGAATGGGCCAAACAGGCAGGGGTATCTCTTTATAGCTGGGATTAGGAAGTAATCCAATAGCAGAAGCACTGCCTGGAGTCAGCTCCTGTTTGTAAGTGTTAATAATACATCATAAGGCATAGACACCATGTCTCGCTCAGCTGAGAATGAGAAGAAGGGGAGGGAACAGCTACTAGCTGTGAGCGCAGCCCAAACAATTTAAGGAAACCCCCAGAGGAAACATGGCAGGATCCAAGCCATGGAGCATGAAATGTACTGGGGTGGTGGGAAGGGGGGTGGGTCTGCAAGAAGGGAAGATTTCCCACCATACGGAGAATCGGAGGATATGACTGGCTCCTGATGAATGAGCGTGGAAATGCAGGCAAAGCCATTTGGTTTTCAATGTGGGTTTCCTTTCTTTTGAAACTTCTGGGTTTTTCTCATCCGCTTCCTCCTTCTTTCCACAGAATGGCAAACAAACAAAACATCAGTAAGACCAAAAAGCAGGAGGCCTTCAGCTGCAGGTGCAATCGAAGGGCCGGCTGTGGTGGTGTAATGGAGTTCTCTCTGGAGAATCACGACACAGCTAGCCCAGGAGTAGGGAAATTACTGTGTGAGCCTTAGCTGGAGCATATGGGTGTGCATGTGCGCACACAGGTCTTCATTCTGATTGGCTTCGGCTGTCTCTGCAGGATGAGAAACTTTGAAGAGAAATTATAAGGCTCCTTGCAATTCTTTGGCTCCAACCAGAGGCGAACGTAGAACTTTCTTCCACCCCGTTACAGTCTCTGCAGTTCACCTCCAGTGTCCTTACTGACAAGCAAAACACATATGTGCAAGCACGCATGAACACATGCACACATACACGCAGCAACTGGCCAATTGTTAAGAAAGACACAAACAACCCATCTTGTCTTCTGATTCTATCCAAAGATGGTGTGAGTGTCTGTCTGTTTCTTTCTATCTGTTTCTCAGATTTTTAGTTTCTCAAATTCTTAAAGGATCAAGTGGTACAAAGTATGTTATTTGTCACATAGTGGGCAAATTTGCCATAAAGTTTAATAATTTGCCAAAATGGCATTTCTGGCACCATATGTCACTCTCCATGTGAGAGCTGTACCAAGAACTTCAGAAAATTCTTCACCATCCTTATGGACAAGTAGAATGTTTTAATTCCATGCCTATAAGGGGGAGAGAAGTTAGGCTTTACATTGCCAGTGGTGGGGGTGGGGGTGGGGGGTTTGGAGAGAGAAAAGTGCTGTAAATATCCTGCTCTTTATTGAATGCAGAAGTTCACATAATGTGATGTATAATGTGCCAATATGGAATTAGACTTTGGAGAAGTAGCTCTTTTTGACTTACAGCCCCCAGAATCCCGTTCCAGCATGCTAAATCAGGGATTTGGGGATTTATACTCTGAAAAATTGACATTTCCAAATCTCTGTATAGAATTTACCAAAAAGACTGGTAGTTCTTCTTGTAATCTCATGAAACGTGACATATATATTCTGCTCTGCAGTATAACTTAGCCATTACCTGAAGCACATTCAACTGCATACCATGATTATAAAATCAGAATTAAGCCTCATGATCAAGCATTCCCTCTTTCCCTGCCAGTTAATCCCTCCTTGAGCTTCATAGCAGATTTGGGGAACAAGTCATCTCCCGGATGTTCTTGAATTAGGACTCTGTTTTGTCCAACGTTGCCTGGGATGATGGATCATTACCATCTGGCAATATCTGAAGGGCGACCTGCTTTACAACTTAAGGCATAGTTAAAGAACAAGTTTGCACCATTGTAAATCACAGTTTAGGCTGGGACGACTTTGTTTTCCAGTTGGTATTAGATACAACTTGCATTACCTCTGGCCAGCATGGGCATTGGCAAGGGATTATGAGAGTTGTAGTCCAACATGTGGAGGGCCACAAGGTAAATGTAAAGGTCACCCTTGCTCAAAAGCCAGTCGCATCTGACTCTAGGGTTCAGTGCTCATCTCTGTTTATAACCAAAGAGCCAGCGCTGTCTGCATTTGCAGACGTTTCCATGGACATGTGGCAGGCATGACAAGACACTGGAGTGCACGGAATGCTGTTTGCCTTCCCACCAAAGTGGTACCTATTTATCTACTTGCAAATTCTTGCTTTCGAACTGCTAAATTGGCAGGAGCTGGGACAGACGGGAGCTCACTCCAACATGCAGCACTCAGGTCTCGAACTGCTGACCTTCTGACCTTCCAATCATCGATTTCCGTGTCTTAATCACTAAGACACTACAGTCCCTTTTTGGAGGGCCATAGCTGCCCACTTATAGTTAACACATTCTCCCTCTTCCTTATTGCCACAGGCTGATTTCCTAGCTGTGGAAATCCCCACATCTTTCTCCTGATGGAAACCTCTACAACAAGGGTAGGAAGCTTCCAGAGGTCCAGGAACTACACATGTCCACCCTTGGAGTTTAGAGGGCTCCGCCTTTTGCAGTACCTTCTGCCCTAATTATTTTGGGTTGTGTGTGTGTTGTTGTTGTTGTTGTTGTTTTTAACACAACTTAGATACTTGCTGGAAAAGCCTTCTGGCTTCTAGAAGCCAAATTGAAGAAAAACAATGAGGTGATTGGTCCAGACTTGCTAGACACATCCTTCTAAACATGGCAGAACTTCCATGGTATGAAGGAAAATGTCCTTGGGCTATCAGAAGAAAGACTCAGAAACACAATCTTAGGGGTAAAGTAAAGGTAGTTTCCCTTACTCGAAAGCCAGTCATATCCGACTCTAGGGTGCAGTGCTCATTTCTGTTTCAAAGCCGAAGAGCCAGCACTGTCTGCTTCTGCAGACATTTCCATGATCATGTGGCAGGCATGACTCCTTGTGGAGTGCATGGAACGCTGTTACCTTCCCACCAAAGTGGTCCCTATTTATTTACTTGCAATTTCTTGCTTTCAAACTGCTAGGTTGGCAGGAGCTGGGACAAAGATGGGAGCTCATTCCGTCTTGCAGTTCTTGGGAATCGAAGTGCTGACCTTCCACCTCCCAGTCAGCGTCTTAGCCACTTGAGCCACTGCAGTCTTAGGGGTACATGTTAAAAATCAGTAGTGCTGATGGACTACTACGAAGTGCCTTAACACCTATTCTGTTATATTGGGCCAGTGCGGAAAGCCAAGCTGCAGAAGAGCACCTGTCGGAGCAACAGCTTGTGTTATCTATAGTGTGGGTGTTTATGGACAGGTAGAATTGCTGTGATGAATTAATGTCTTCTATTCCTCGCTGGTGGCATCCAGACATGTTTGTGTTGTAAGAGGCAAAGTGTACTGTACTGAACCACAAGGAGATAATTCCCATCAAGATGTGTTGAATGACTGTTGAAAATGTGAGAAATCAAAGTGGGTGAGGAAATGATCAGAGGGGGAGGATGTTGAAGTAAAGAAAGTGCAGAGGACAGGAAGGGAGTGGGTCTTCAGGAATGTACCTCCTGTGCTCCTGAAACAAGGTTTCTGGGGAGAGAAACCTCCCCTTTAATTGATGCTCTCCCATTACAAACTGGTTTTGGCCGTTATAGTATTGTATTGTGTTGTATATTATTATATGCTGTTTTTGTAGATTGATTTTGTATCTTGTATTACTGTGTATTTACTGTTTATATTGTTTAATTATCCTGTGAGCCGCCCTGAGTCGGGTTCCCTGATTGGGCAGCATACAAGTGCGAAAATTAAATTAATCAAGAACTTGGCCTTCAAAAGATAACATTTCTTGTTCTTTCTGAAATTGAACTCAAGTGCAAGTTTTCCAGAAGATGAAAACATGGATTAGAAATCGGAAACTATCCCTTGTAGTGTGTAATTTTTAACATGTAAATAAGATACTGTAGTCTGATGAGTAAACAAGACACAATAATGTGGGATCTGCTACTTATTTATAGCAGATCCCAGTATGCTGGCTTAGGCTGCTATACATATTTACTATCCCTCCAGATGTTTTTGGACTGCAATCCCCATCAAATATTGTCAGTATAACCAGCAACTAAGGATAATGGAGGCCTCAGTTTAGCAAGATCTAGAAAGCAATGTGTTTCCACCCCTGATACAGGGTGCAATCAGATGGCAATAAAGGATCACACCTGAGCCATTTGGAGTTGGAGGGGAGTTTTGAGAGTCCCCTGGACAGCAAGGAGAACAAATAGGTCAATCGTAGAAGAAATCAACCCTGACTGCTCATTGGAAGACCAAATAGTAAAAATGAAGCTGAAGTACTTTGGACATCAAATGAGAAGAGAGGATTCACTTGAGAAAGCCTTGATGCTGGGAAAGGTGGAGGGCAAAAGAAGAAGGGGGCAGCCAAAGATGAGATGGCTAGATGGTATTGTAGACACAGTGTGCACAGAGCTGGGCGGGCCAAGGAGGATGGTGGAGGACAGGTGACTGGAGGGCAATGGTCCATGGGGTCGCAAAGGGTCGGAATCGACTGTGCGACTGAACAATGCCAATCAGTTTACTAATCTGGATCTTAAGCCACAGCTTCATCCTGGTTAATAAACCAACATTCTGCCACATTTCAGAATCAGGTGTGACTGAATCAGCCTGTCACTTGCAGTAAGTAGTTTCACTTGCCCTTGTGCCCCTCTTTGGGATTTTGTGGGCAAGTGGTGGTTTAAATGGCCAGGACTGCAGCCATGAATAAACCAAGATTATTAGAGCCAGGTGAGGAATGCACTGATCCCTTGCTCATTCCTAGCTTTAAAAGTCACAGCTTATTGAAAAGCTATAGTTTAGGCTGTCAATGGTCCATAATACTTACATGAAATGATTTCCTTGGTAACGTGTCAATTGCAAGCTGTGAAATGAGGGAAAGCTCTGATAATTTGCAACAGAGGCAGCATCGTAGGGTGAAGTCACACAGAGAAACAGCTCATCTTTTGTGGCACAGTCCGGTGCAAGCTAATTTATGGCAATTCCGACAATGTACAGGAAATTATGAACCGGCCTGATCTTGCTCTGTGCTCAAGCTGGACCTTTTTTTGCCAAGCAGCAGGCTAATATTTTTGGGGAAGGGGGGGCATGCTGGAGTGATTCCTCCATGGACAAAAAGGTCATTTCAAAAGAGATTGCTCCTGGCAAAGCAACCCTTTCCAAATGACTCAGGTGTGATCCTTTATTGCCATCTGGTTGCACCCTGTATCAGGGATGGAAACACGTGGCTTTCTAGATCTTGCTAAACCGAGGCCTCCATTATCCTTAGTTACTGGTTATGCTGACAATATTTGATGGGGATTGCAGTCCAAAAACATCTGGAGGGATAGTAAATATGTATAGCAGCCTAAGCCAGCGCACTGGGATCTGCTATAAATAAGTAGATGTAAAGCACATTATTGTGTCTTGTTTACTCATCAGACTACAGTATCTTATTTACATGTTAAAAATTACACACTATAAGGGATAGTTTCTGATTTCTAATCCATGTTTTCATCTTCTGGAAAACTTGCACTTGAGTTCAATGGTGTATTAGATTAGCATTGTCTTTCAGTGTAATTTGGAAACTTGGGACAGAAGGAAGGTCAGAGCTGCAAAAAGGTGCCTGGGATAGCATGCTTTTCATCTGTTGGGCAATAATTTGACTTTGCATCTAAAGGCTTAGAAGGATAAAGTGGCAAGGAGAGGTCAGTACAAGTCTAAGGAAGGGCTATTTTTTTAAAAGGCAGCACAAGGACCATTGTGTAGTCTCTGAGCTGTGCGGTCATCGTCAGGTTCCTGCCAAGTTTCCTCTCGAGGGTCTTGCTAAGGACGGCGCCTGCCAAGTCTCATGCCTCTTAGAACCAAGTGTGTCACTTTTGGAGGTTAAATGTTAGGCACTGGGGACTTATTTGGAGGCTCTTCAGTACCAATGGCTAGAAGGAGGGCAAGGGAGTTTCTAGGACAAGCTCATTAGCAGGTCCCACAGCTGTGATAATATATGGTAGCTATATGTGTGCCCACTGGCTGCAAAGATTCTTGCAACAGCTGCATGCATCATCAGGTAAGCGCTGCATTGGGCAGCATCCCAAGAGAGAACCAGAGATCAGAAATAGTACCAGGAAACTTCAGTGGAGATGCTTAGAAGATTTTGGGATTTAGTGCAGGTTTTGCTTTCATCTCCCAGCAGTCTGTCCTTGAAAAACAAAAATCACCGCAGCTCCGTCTTGGAGTATTTTAAGAATGATAGTGGCAAATTATAAAAAAATGGCTGGAGAGTAGCCATGCTTCTGTAGGAACAATATAAATCCAGAGCTTAGCAAAGGTGGGTTTTCCCACTGATAGGGGTGAACTATATTCTCCAGAATCCTCTAGTGAATGTTGCCAATGACTAGGGAATGTGGCGAGTTTTAGAGCTGTGGTGGCTTAGAGGAAGGTCCAATCTAGCAGTTCAAAAGCAAGAAATTATAAGTAGATTTTATTTATTTTATTTTTTATTTAGTGTGCTTATATACCGCTTTTCTTATTTACTGACAACTTAAAGCAGTTTACAACACAATTAAATAAATACAAAGCAAATCATAAGTGGGGGGGGGGGAATAGAAAAACATACAAAAATACAATTCAAAATACAGTATCACCAAATAGAATACACATATCAATACAGTTGCAAAATACAAGTTACAATTCAAATCAGAAACTACAAAGTTAAATACAAAGTGCAAAATACAGGCCCTAGGCAGCGGCCCCTTCCAGCAGTGCTCCAACTTCCCCACGGCCAATGCCAGACTGGGGAAGGAACTCAGGAGACAACTGCTTCCGTCCCCGCGCCGGTGTTGGGGACAGCGGTGAAAGGCGGCAAAGGTCCAGTTTGTGGCGGGCGTCCTCCAGCGCTGTGGGCATCCCTCTTTATCCAAGGTACTGCCTTGGTAGGAAAGGTAACAGCATTCTGTGTACTCTGGTGTCTAGTCGTGCCTACCATACGACCATGGAAACATATGCAAACACAAACAGTTCTGGTTCTTTGGCTGCAAACAGAGATGAGCACTGCCCCATAGAGTCGGATATGACTGGCTTTCAAGCAAAGGAGACCTTTACCTTTTATCGTTACCAGTCCCAAAAAAATAGTTAATCACTGACTCAGTCACATGCATAGTGCAATCACCAACATTTGTCTTTTGAAAAAGGAAGCCTGAACGAGTGGGAGGCAGAAGGCAATCTATTTTGACAAGAACAAAATGCGGCGAGGAAATTGAACCTCAGAATTTAGGGTTGTATTACGTTGCATGGGGCAGACACCATGAAAGCGCCAGATGTGTTTCACAATTCTGCAAGACCTCACAGGAGGTGTGGAATGTGGCATGTGGCAGAGATACCTGAGCATCTCAGCTTTCACTTTTTTAAACAGGGAACAAAGCAAGTCTTTTCATTCTTGATGACTGCTTGATATAGGCTTGAAAGAGCAAGACCAGTCCCTGCTGAGCATATATAGCTGACAAAGATTTCCAGCCCTTAACAGGCAGGCTTTGTTGCTGTCTCCTGGCGGTGACTAATCTGATCAGAACAAATTGCCCCAAAAAGAGCAGGTTGCAGAAGAAAGTGGGTAAAATATGACCAAGTTTTCTCAAACGGTGGAGCTCGCTAAGATTCAACTTTCTTAACTGTGGAATTGGAGTTGCCCGAGAGCAGAATTTTAGGAGTGTGTACTTGTGTGTGTTACCTGGAGTTTCCCTCAGGCTTGTTCCAGAACCTGTTGATGACAACTGGTTGATTGCATCAATATTCCCAGTAGTCTGTGGTTCTGCTTTGGTGACCCACAGAATTTCACCCTATGGACACACCAGTGGATCAGACTTTCCTGTTTTGAGCCAGTGGTGTAGAACAGTGCAGCAAAGATTTGTTTGGAAATGAAACATAGGATCAAAGGAACCTGCATGGTATTGGCTGTAAGTCAGTATCTTTTAATCTCTCTTAATGCTTGCCTTGGTTTTTTGATGAAAGGGAATAAAAATACATACTCAAAGACTGTTATTTATTTAAAGGGGGGAAAACCTTTCATGTGAATATGTCTTCTGTCTACTGTGCTCAGTGTATGGACAGGAAACAAACAGTTGAGGCATGTTTAGAGGCAAAAACCATACAGGTACAGCTTAATGGCATCTGTAATGCTCACAGCATCTATAATGCTCACAGCATCTATAAGGCCATCTCCGACATCATATCTTAGAATGGCTGTGCAGGATGAAGGATTTTAGGAGTTGCAATTATCCTGTCTGCACAAGCATCCTGGTAAAGTTGGCTGTAACTACCACAGCTATAGGAGTATGTTGAGATTTCCCCTGTGCCAAGGAAAAGAGCTGAATTTCTTTGCCTTAGGAAGTTAATAGCTAATAGCTTGGTGGAGGGAGAAGTTGAGTTTAAAAGGGCACAGTAAATGATACATATTCAATATACCTCATTCATTAACGCTGTAGCTCTCAAGATAGCTAGTGCATACTTTTTCTGCCTAGGAGGAAACGAGAACAAGGTTAGTTTTATTGCGAGAGTCTAGGTTTAGATTTCCCACACATAACAGAGATCATTTCTAGCATTTATGTTGAACATTGTAGTACTGTTTGCATTCTGACTCAGCCATTTTTACATCTTCCATTTTCACTGGCCTTTCTTGTTCTAAAAAACGAACTACTGCTAATTTTCCTATTTGACTTTTTGGCTCTGAGTAGTATGAAAATACTGTACCTTAAACCCTGCATGTTGAGTAATTTGGGGAACAGAAAAGTGTGTGTGTGAGAACCAAGGCAAGAAAGGCCATAAAAAGTAAGTGTGTTTCAACCTATTGCAACACAATCTAAGCAAGAAAAACCAGCTTGAAGTGCACAAGGCAAAATACTTTAAAAGTCCAGACAAGCCTAAAATTGAATTCCTTGAATACAGTGTTTGAATCCAGAAAAATTCCAGATTTCTGAAGGCTGAGAAACAATAGGTAGTTAATATTGAACAAGCTTGTCCCCAATCTCGTTGTTCTGTGCAGGACACTGACAATAAAGATTTATCTATTTATCTATCTTGTTTATAGTCTTGCAGTGTTCCAGGTCTAGGCTGGCACAAAGGACAAAATTCATTTAGCTCCTTTTCCTTGTTCAGCAGCACATGGATAGAGAATTACCAGAAGTGCAAGCTGGGTCCTGAAGAGGTAGGGGAACTAGAGACCAAATTGCCAACATACGTTGGATCATGGAGGAAAGAATGGAATACCAGAAACAAGTTTACTTCTGTTTCGTTGACTATACCAAGGCCTTTGTGTGAACCACAATAAAGTGTGGCAAGTAGTTAAAGAGATGGGAATACCAGAACACCTTATATGTCTTGTGAGAAATCTGTACAGTGGAACCTCAAATAACGATGTTACTTGGTTCCCCAAGTAGCGTTGCTATTCAAATAACGTTATTTGAATAACGACAAAAATGTTGTTATTTGAATACCGACGGTATTTTACCATCATTATTCGAATAACGACGTCATTATTTGAATAACGACATTATTCGAATAACGATGGTAAGAATACAGTCGTTATTCGAATAACGACACTTTTTGTCATTATTCGAATAATTATATTGGGAACGTCGTAACATCGTTAATTGAAAATGACGCTATTCGAACGCGTTGTTAATCGAGGGTCTACTGTACATGAGTCAAGAAGCAACAGTTAGGACAGGATATGGAATGATGGAGTGGTTTGGAATAGGAATAGGAGTAAGACAAGGCTGCATTTTGTCACCCTGCTTATTTAACTTATATGCAGAGCATGTAATGTGCAATGCAGGGTTGGATGAATCAAAAATTGGAATTATAATTGTTGGGAGAAATGTCAACAGTTTGAGATATACAGACTGCATACCCTAATGGCAGAAAGCAAAGACCTAAAGAAGCTCCTGCTTAGGCCCTATCAGTACATGGAAAATAGATGGGGAAGAGGTAGAAGCAGTGACGGACTTTACATTCTTAGGATCCAAGATCACCACAGATGGTGATTGCAGCCATGAAATAAAAAGGCGACTGATTCTTGGGAGACAAGCTATGAGAAGCCTGGGGAACATAGTGAAAGGTAGAGACATCACCTTGCAAAAAAAAAAAAAAAAGTCCACATAGTAAAAGCAATGGTATTCCCAGTAGTAATGTATGGTTGTGAGAGCTGGACCATAAAGAAAGCTGAGCACAGAAGAATAGACACCTTTGAAATGTGGTGTTGGAAGAGAATTTTGAGAGTACCCTGGACAGCAAGGAGAACAAATGGGTTGATCTTAAAAGAAATCAACCCCGACTGCTCCTTGGAAGGTCAGATATTGAAGATGAAGCTAAAATACTTTGGACATCAAATGAGGAGAGGATTCACTTGAGAAAGCCTTGATGCTGGGAAAGGTAGAGGACAAAAGAAGAAGTGGGTGGCAGAGAATGAGATGGATCGATGGTATTGTTGATGCAATGAGCAGAAACCTGGGAGGATTGAGGAGGATGGTGGAGGATAGGAATGGCCGGAGTGCAATAGTCCATGGGGTCGCAAAGGGTCAGACTTGACTATGCGACTGAACAACAACAACAACAAGCCTGGAAGTGGATTTTAATGCTGGGAATGAGGCCATACCCTCTATTACACAGAGGGCAGATTAGGAGGTCTGACAGAGGAATGGCTGGGGAGGGGGGGGGGTGCCTTAACCACAAATGCCCCAGTATCTGCTTGCTTGAAGATGACTTCTCACTTGGCCTAATGATGGGTCTGGCCCTGGGCCCTGAATTTCCAAATAAACATTTAAAAGAGGTGGTGATATGAGGGAGCTCTAAGTATTCCTTTGTAATAAGTGACTATCCACATGACGTGGGTAAAGGGAGAAAAACTGCAAACTCCATTGCTACTAGTCGCTTAGAAAGTCTTTGGGTATGTTGTGTATGTGTTAAATAGGAACGCAGTCTCTTTTTTGTAGGCCTGTTTCCAGCTTCCTGTCAGTTGCTTGCAATGACTGTTGCCCCTTGCTTCGGGACAAGTGGTTTCATAGGAAGAGGCTCAATGGAAAGCAGAATCCTGAAGAGGAAGGGAAGAAATTCAGAAAGCAGGACCGAGTCTGTCCCCAAGAGGCCAACGGGAGGCAATGGGTGGGACGGAGGACCATAGGGTGTGTGGCAAGAGCAGAGGTGATGATGATGGAGGAGCAATGCTTGTCAGACTTAGCCCGGCGTTGTCACCTTTCCTTCACAGAACGGTGATGCTCCAGTTGTGAAGGAGAAAAATGACTGTGAACAAGGAATGTATTTCAGAACTGTAGCTGAAGTAGAACTGGATTCCTGTTGGCTATGAGTTGTTTGAACTGTTAGAGGAGCTGTTCTTACCAAAGCACAGTACTAATTCACAAAGAGACATACAGCTATTCACCATCGTGAGGTGGCAGTGAGGAGGATAGCAAAGTCACCTTTCCTTTTGCTCATGAGCCAAGCAGGGTTAAGTATCCTTGCAATATAATTGAAAGCAAAGCTGGCTCAGTGACCTCCTTCCAAAGGCTTCCTCCTCCTCTTTTCCGGGGGATCTTTCCCCCCATACTCCTTTAGGAGGCTCCATGTGGTTAAGCACTGCTGTGGCAGGCACAAAAGCCTATAGCAGGAGGCTAAAGTATAAAGTGAGCCCCTCTCAAGGTCTGTTGTGAGTTTTATTATCCAGCTAGCCTTTGCTGAGTTCAGCATTAAACCCCTAAAGTAAGAGAAATCTGGGTAGCCAGGGATGTGGGCGGTGAGCTCAAAAACCAATAAAAATAACAGAGGCAGCCACGCCAGCCACGCAAGCTGGCATTGTTGAACTTCTCATCCAACTCTGGTTGGCTGGATAAATAAATTTCTTCCCCCTAACAACCCCCGCTTTGTGTAGATTTCTCTCCCCCCCCTTTCTCTTTGCATCATGGTCCCTGTTTAATAAAGGTGCACAGCAAGGGAGTCTGTCTGCAGACTTTTAATTTTGCTTGGAGAAGAATCTGCTTATTTTAAAACTGCATAATTACTGCTGGCTCAAAGCACCCCCTCATTACGGGAGCCTGGAAGGAATGCTGTGTAATTACAGCATTTGTCTGCTGCAGGGAGGGAGGGGGGAGAAGGATCTGTGCTACGACTCCAAAAACAGACAAAAGTGTGAGAAAAGTTGTACACACACACACTTTTTTTTTTTTTAGCCTGTTGTACCTGTAACACAGCAAGTTTGGGATGGTGCACTGATGAAGATAGATTCTTTACAGGAGAGCTGGGCAAAGATGTTATTGGACTGCATGTACTGGCATTCCTCATTTTTGGGTGTGCGGCCAGAGTTGACAGCAACATCTGGAGTCTATCAACCTCTGAAGGCTAGCACTTTGCCTGTCCCTAGTTTACAGTGTGTTATCTCAGATCAAAGTGTTCTTAAAGTCTCCCAAATTCCCAGTGATGTGGGATGTTAAGTAGGATGTTTAACAGAAAGTGATGGTGACTGAAGAGGGTCATCAAAGCATGCACTAAAGCAGGGGTTGGGGAGCTTGTGAGCTTCCAGATGCCATTGGGCTCCAACTCACAGTAGACCCTGCTAAGTTTAGCCAGTGGCGAGGGATCTTGGGAGATGCAGTTCACAACATCTGGACAAGGAATGTGCTATGCTGCTTTTCAGATAGGAGCGGGAACAAAGCGCCTTCCAACATGGCATTGGCTGTTCGGATTGGAGAAAGTGATGTGTGTTGTGATTTTTGGACAGTGGGAATGCTTGAAATAGCAGTCAGGACTTAGAAGTGTGCACATTTGGGGAGGGGAAGCATTAGCACGACAGCTTCTAGAATTCCAAAGGCAGCTATGAATTATTTCATTGTTATTGATATATTATTCTGTGGTGGTGACCTCAGCATAGAGGAGAACGATTAGGTCATTTTAAAAACAAAGTTTAGGAAATGTCATATGGAGGAGAATGAGGTGGGGAAGCAAGATCCACTAGGGCCCAGCACAGCACAGAGGGCAGGAGCAGAGGGAGATGCCATTCAAAGTGATGGACCATACAAGCTTGAATTGAATCTTCCCTTCTCCAGTGGGCCTAATCCACTCTGAGATCACAGCAGTGGGGGAATTTAAAGCCTTTCCTCCCTATACCCATCCTCTACATGAGGCTCATGGTCCCAACGCTTCCTCTACTCATATGCGTGAAGGCCCTCCTGAGCAAACTGAAGCTGGCCCCTCTGTGGTGTCCTTCTTCTGATAGGCAACTCCCATTTCATTGTGGTAGGTTTTGAATTACTGACTGACTGCTGAGGGTGGACCCTTGGGCAAGGGTGCTGTACTTTTCTTTCTGATATTTTTTAATTGCTTGCATGTAATAACTTCACTTGTGTTTTAATATTGTGGCTTAATGCATTACAGTTGGGGTTTTTAAAAATTGTGTTTTGAGCCACTTGGAATTCCAGTCCTGGGTAAATACATTAAATATAAAACTCAGGAGTAAACCAGGGGAAAAGCCATTGTTTCTAGCTATGTCATTAAGATAAGCTTTGTCTAGAGGCTCAGTATTCTTTTCACAGAGCTGTTATAGCACAGTGGACAGACTGAAAAGGTGACCTCAAAACCAGGGGTCAAGAGTTTGAATCCATACTGCTCCTTCCAAGAGATTACCCTTAGCATGTGTAGTAATAATAATTTGTGTCAGAAATTACTCTGGGTTGAAAGGATTTTTGCTGGAGAAACTCCACTCAGGGGATGCACAAATGAGGCTCCTTTCATGTCCCCAAGTGCAGCTCTCAGATATCAAAACCGGACCTTCCAGTATCCAGCTCAGCATCTTAACCACTAAGCCACCAGGAGTGCTACAGCATGTGTAGTAAATGGGTTATATGCCCTGTTAACTTGTAAAGCCTTGAGCAACATGCATGTTTGTAGAGTTCATTTAGAATAATGAGAGTCCACTACAAGGTTCATGAATGAATGGTCATCAACACTCCAACAGCATCTCTGGTCTGTATGATGTATCTGATGATGTCTGTTGTGATTGTCTCTGACAGCTCTTTTTATTAGTCTTAGTTAACATTATACACCTGAATCTTAATTAACATCAATCACCTGGGAGGTTACACGTTATACTTAAAGTAAGGTAAAGGTTTCACTTGCTCGAAAGCCAGTCGTATCTGACTCTAGGGTTCAGTGCTCATCTCTGTTTCAAAGCTGAAGAGCCAGCACTGTCTGCTTCTGCAGACGTTTCCGTGGTCATGTGGCAGGTATGACTAGACACCAGAGCGCACAGAACACTGTTACCTTCCAACCAAAGTGGTACCTATTTATCTTCTTGCAATTTCTTGCTTTTGAACTGCTAGGTTGGCAACAGGAGCTCAACAAAATGTGCTATAGCTGACATAGCTAAAACAGAGAGAGAAAGAGGAAGGGAGGGAACATGAGGGTCTAGTCATGCCCTGCCAATCCAGAAGGATTTGTCCTCACTGGGGCAAAGGGCTATGCACTAGATTCTTACACATGTTTCCAGAGTGCTACTAGAAGGAGTAACTAGTAATCTTATACTGTAATAATAATATAGCAGATCTACACTGACTTGTAGAGATTCTTTTGAGTTTCAACAAATCTTTTCAACCCTCACTTAGAAATTCTAGTTATCAAAGTTTGAGACCTTCTGCATCCAAAGTGGGAGTGGTGGACCTGTGACTTCCCAGTCGCCATTGGACATCATGTCCCACCAACCCTATCCAGTGTGGCCACTGGGCAAGAATTATGATAATTTAATCCTAGCCACATTTTGAGGGCCACAAGTCACATATCCCAATATAAAGCACATGCTGTACCATCAATCATCAGGTCATTTGGTAAAACAACACTTCTGATCATCTATCAGTGGCTAATAGATTGGGAGAAGAATAAATGTACTGTATATTCATTTCTACTCCCCACTATCTTTTTTTCTGGCACAGCTCTAAAAGATTTAGTATGGATGCCACCCTAATGCTAAATTGTGGGCAAAACTGCCAAGAGAAAGGTGATGGAAGAAGCAGCAGACAGAAGCAGAAAGAAGGAGTTTTCAGACTCAGAGCCCTCCTTAGCAGCTGGGCTGAGGACTCCTTTAAGTGGTTTGGATATGAATATAACTCTCATGTCCCTCCTTAAAGAAAATGGAGGGGTGAAACTCGAAATATCTCCTGATCTTTTAAAAGAGCAGGATAAATAGCTACTCTTTCTTTGACCAGAAAGGAAAACTATCACCTCAAAGCTTAAGAAAGGGAACAATTGATTGTTTCTGGTCTCATCTTTAAGGTGGTGATCTCTTTGTTCCATCTTTACATTAAATATCCATATTCTCTCTCTCTCTCTCTCTCTCTCTCTCTCTCTCACTCACACACGCACACACACGCACACGCACACACACACACACAGCATGTTATTTAGTGCATTGAATAGAGTACCTTGAAGATAAATAAATGTGATTCTATAAAGAGCACATACTCATATCTGAACCTTGTAATATCACATATATATTTTTGGGATCTACATTTATGAACAAAGCCGCCTCCTTGTTGCTCTCTGTTTTTCTTTTAACTAAATTAAAATGCATGTACATGAAGACAGTGAAATTTCAGAATATTTCAATATACTGAATCTGAAACATCTTACTGAAGTGTCTATATTTGTGCACTGCTGCATTATCATTCCCCAGCAAGGGTGGAGGAATAAGTAACCCTACACAGTAAATAGTTGACTTTTAACAAGTCAACATAAACAGGGGTGAGGGATAATAGGACTTGGAATCCAATAACTTCTGGGGAAGCCTGATGTAATACCCCCTTACTTGGTAGTTTAAAATCCTTACTGACTCAGTGTGCCATACAGAATCTTTAATTCCAACTGTTTATCATACTCTGAAAACTCTAATTTCCTGTGTCAGAAATGTACTGTGTTGACCAGGCCTATAACTGGTAGCTTCGAAACTTCTTCCAAGCTTGTCTTCGTTGCTTACAGTTCAAATCTTAGGATTCAGTAGCTGTCAGATGTTCTTGAACAGCAGCAGTTCTTGACAGCCCTAGCCCGCACAGCCAATTTAGGTACAACACGTCTGGGTCCCCAGGTTTGGGACTGAATGTCTATAGGTCCATTATTTGGCCTATATCTCTGACAAAACACTTTAAAAAACATATGTGGTTCAGCCGGATAGGCCCCTATGTAACTGAGTGTGCTTATGCTATAGAAAATGTCTTTTAAACCAACTGCAGTATATTTCATGGAACCATCCAGTGATGAAATTATGCCTATCTTCTTTATGTGGAGTGTGGGAGAGATGAGTTGGAACACCAATGACTGTAGTCAGTATGGCTTCTAGCTTAGTTTGTAGCCTATTATCCATAGAGAGTAAGTAAGGACTGGGAATTGGCACTTTGTCTGTGTGTTTATACATTAAGCTATTCCAGGTGCTGTGGCTATGTTGGTGGACAGATGTAAGCATTATTCCATCTCTTTCCTCTCATGCCCAGTTAGCCAGGCCCTGAGAACATTATTGTCCTGTCAGCAACTGTGACTTTATCCATTGCTCCCTCAGGTTAATGTTTATCTATTGGTGATTGACCAGTTGACATACGCATGGAATTCTCTCCATCTGACCAAATATCTAACCCTGGTTCTCTTTCTCTGTTGTGTAGACCCTGGTCTGTTTACCCTGATCTGTTCCCTGGCCCCTTTACTTCTGTCACCCTGGCCTATCCAAAGCCTCTCACTTCTCTCTTTAGAAAAAGAGGTTAATGTACTTCCACACTGAGTTAATGAGGACTAGGGATTACATCAGAAAACTGCACACAGCAGCTAGAAAGTAACAGCGGCCATCCCAGGAGGTTGTGGACAGGGCCCCATTATCTCCTCTGTGTCTCTGTTTCACCGACTGTTTCCAACTTGCATCAGCCCTTTTGCAGCTCCTTGTTATCAATGAACGGGGTCAAGCGACTGCTGCGCCTCACAGCCGCTCTTTGTGCCCAATCAGATGCATCACCCATCTCAGGCTGTGTACATACTAGAGGTTTGTTGTGAGCAAGAGGCAAAAGTTGTGGCATACCGACACAATGTTTTGTAGTTGGAAAGAGTAACTTATCAGAGTTCTAGTTATGGCTGTTCTTTTCTTAACTGTTCTGTCCTCTCCTCCTTTACAAATGCAAGTCTGATATTGCTCTGTCCAAAAAGTTATTCACTATTTACCTCCAGCGCACCCCATAGTCCTGGGGCCAGGAGACAGAGAAAGGGATTGCTGTAATTTTGAAGCCTGCTCTTCCAAGGTGGTCTTGTTTGAGGAACATTTAAGCCACCCTTAGGAAAGGCACTGGGGACACACACACATTTTCTCATTTTAGAGACAATAGTCGAACCCCAGTGGTTCTTGACCTTGAACAGAATGCAAGCGCGGCGCCAAAATGGCCGCCGCGCCCTTTGCGGGCCCCCCCCACAGGACAGAGAATCCGGGTAGTTAGGGGCGTGGCCAGCTCCCTTATAAAAAGGCTGGCCACGAGGCAGCCGAGCTGCCATTTTACCTCAGCGACGGAGCGGAGAAGTTTTTTCCCCTGTGTCTCCGTCGCTCGTTAGCTTACCGGGAAGCCTTTTGGTAGCGATTCTGCCTTGCCGGCTTCCCTTTTTTGCTTCGGTGGAGATGCCTTCGAAGAAGAAGGCAGCTTCGAGTTCAGCTCGCGCTGTTAGGAGGCGCAACCCAGGTCGGAGGACCGTGGTGCCGCCTCCTCAGCAGCCACCTTTGCCAGCCCCGACCGGGGCCGGCGGAATGGGGTCTATTGCCCCTTGGCCCGCTGCGGGCGAGCAGAGTGTGAGCGCGGATGGCGCTCCGGCCCGCGGCCCACGAGCGGTGGACACCGCTCCTCCTCCTGCTCACTCCGTTGGGCCTGTTCCTTTTGGGCCGCAGCCTCTCCCCGGGCCCTCTAGCCTTGGGGGGTGGGGCGGCCCCCTGCCTTGGCAGGTTTCTCCACCAGCTCTGCCGGGCTTTGGTGCTGGCCAATGGCCATATGCTGGCCCCGGGGTGCAGGGACCTGTACCCGTGCCTGGCTCAGGCGGGCCGGCCGGCCCTTTGCCCATGGTCAACGTGGACACCTTATTGGCCCGCATTGCGGCCCTGGAGGCGTCTTTGGCCCGGGCCAGTCAGGCGGGAGCCCCCTTTGGGGTTCCTTTTGAGGTGCTGTCGGCAGCAGGACAACAGCCGGCGGGGAGGGTCGAGCTGCTGCAGGCGGGTGGCGCGGCTTCGGCCACTGCCTCGCAGCTCCCCAGCCAGCAACCTGGTGCGGGTCAAGCCCCGGTGATGAGCTCTAGGTCGGTCGTGAGCTCCGACGCCCCCAGTGGGCCGGAACCCCCGGTGGGGGCGGCCCGCGGGGGTGCGGCATGTGAGTATACGGTGCAAGCAAGTACATCCACACACATTCCCAATATAGGGGGGGCCTTTCAATGGCCTTGGCCTCGCGCGGGTGGTGCGGGGGCCACGCTGTCTACGGCCCACCCGGCGACAACAACTGCCACCTTGGGCAATGGGGTGGGCATTGGTCCTTACACTGCGGGGAATGTCCTGGGGGTGGCTGGGTTAGCTCAGGCCCCTTTTACTAGGCTGGCTGTCCCCTTTTCGGCTTTGCCGACGGCAGGGTATTCCTTGCCATTGGGTGATCACTTGGCACAGGCTACTAGGGAAAAGATATGGCGTGGGGAGTACGTAGATATCTTCTCACTCCTGAACAGAGAGCCCACCAAGGAGGAAAGGGAGGGTCAGGATGAGAAGGATAAGGAGCAGGCACGCCGCCGTAAGCCGCCGCGTACCTGGGCTAACTGGCTTCCCGCCTATTTAATATACATGGCGGTATATTTGAGGGCGCGGCCGGATTTAGCTATCCCCATTGTCCAATATTTGGACAACATATATAGGGCAATGGTTGATTTCCCGGGCCCCTCATGGCTAGCATATGATGAGGAATTCCGTATGAGGATTCCTCTCCACCCCGAGATGAGATGGGATGAGCCGTGCCAGAGACTGTGGCTCTTGTACATGACACCCACACGCCCTGCCCCGGGGGATAGATACCATTGTGGACACGCGGTCCAGCGAGCGGCTCCAGCGCAGGTTACCCGCCAACCGGCGGGGCAGGGGGTTCCAGCCCGCCTGCTGTGCTGGACTTTCTCGTCAAATGGTTCCTGCAATCGAAAGAATTGCAGGTATAAGCATGAGTGTCCCACATGTTCTGGCCCCCACGCAGCCTCTGCTTGTCCCAGGCCTGGGGGGGGGGCACGAGGCAGAGGGAGGGGTGGACAGTGGGCTGGCAAAGCTGCCGCGGATGGAGCTAGTCCTCCAAAAGGCCCCCTCCCCAATTAACGTGGACATGCTGGAGCGCTGGCTCGCATCGTACCCGAAGGGGGAGGACGGGGAGTATCTACTTCAAGGTTTTAAGCAGGGATTTCGTATCCCTTTTATGGGTGATAGGTCCCCTCAGGATGCTCCCAACCTTTTATCCCTCAGAAGAAGGGAGGAGGTGGCTGCGGCCAGCATTAAAAAGGAGTTAGACGCGGGCAGGGTCGCTGGACCCTTCCCCGCACCCCCGTTTCCCAATTTTAAGGTTTCACCACTGGGTTTGGTGCCCAAAAAGTCCCCAGGTGAGTTTCGTCTTATTCATCATTTGTCCTACCCAGCCGGCCGATCGGTCAACGATGCTATCCCTGATGACCTTTGTTCAGTCAGGTATACATCGTTTGACCAGGCGCTGCGCATGGTGCGCGTGTGTGGCCCGGGTGCCCTGCTGGCCAAGTGTGACATTAAGTCGGCTTTTCGCCTTTTGCCGGTGCACCCGGGCGACTTTGAATTGCTGGGTTTTAAATTTAAGGGGGAATATTATTTCGATAAGGCCATGCCTTTTGGCTGCTCCATATCATGCTCGGCTTTCGAGCGTTTTAGTACCTTCCTAGAATGGGCCTTCGCCCGTAGGTCAGGGTCCCGGTCTGTAGCCCATTACCTGGATGATTTTTTATTCGGGGGTGAACGGGGCTGGGACACGTGTGCACGTCTCCTTAACACATTTCAGACGCTAATGCAGGAACTTGGTGTCCCTTTAGCGCCCGAAAAGACCGAGGGCCCATCGACCAAGCTAGTATTCCTGGGGGTTGAGATTGACACAGTAGTCCAGGCTTCTAGGTTGCCGGGTGATAAGGTGTCCAGGATAGTGGCCCTTATCTCGGAATTGCTGGCCAAGCGTAAGGCATCCCTGAGGGAACTGCAGGTGCTCCATGGGCACCTTAATTTTGCCTGCAGGGTGGTCGCTCCGGGCAGGGCTTTTGCCCGGCGCTTATGTGACGCCATGGCAGGGTTATCCAGGCCCCACCACAGAGTCAGGCTTACCCGGGGTATCAGGGCAGACATGTTCGTCTGGTTGCAATTCCTGAGGGAGTTTAATGGGGTCTCATTTTGGAGGTCTGACCTCCTGGCATCCCCCAATTTCCAGATCCAGTCTGATGCCTCAGGATCCCTGGGTTATGGGATGTACTTCGATGGGAAGTGGGCCTATGGTGGGTGGCCACCGGCATGGGCAGGCACAGGTCGCCTGCGGGATCTCACATAC
Source organism: Bradypodion ventrale (assembly GCA_035047345.1). Lineage (NCBI taxonomy): Eukaryota > Metazoa > Chordata > Lepidosauria > Squamata > Chamaeleonidae > Bradypodion > Bradypodion ventrale. The sequence goes on from JAWDJE010000003.1 coordinate 128,549,807, forward strand.
CTGGAATTTTTTCCCATCCTGGGGGCTTTGATGCTATGGGGCGAACAGTGGGCAAATTCGGTGGTGCATTTCTGGTGTGACAATGCTGCCGTTGTACACATTGTCAATGCACAGACTTCCAAATCGCCCAGGGTTATGGATCTAGTGCGCCATTTTGTGCTGCGCTGCCTGCGCCTCAACGTCTTGTTCAGGGCCAGGCATGTCCCAGGGGTTAATAATGATATTGCTGACGCTTTGTCCCGCCTGCAGATCTCCCGGTTCCGCGCCTTGGCCCCGGATGCGGAGGAATTTCCCTCGCCACTCCCGGACGAGATGTGGACTATTGGCAAGGAGAGGTGAACCGGGCGATTGGCCTGTCACTAGCGCCACGCACGCGTAAGGCGTATCAACAAGCATTCTATTCATATAGGGCATTTGCTGCTCAATTTCACTTGCCAGAGACCTGGCCGATTCCGGTGGACCATGTTCTGCGGTTCATGGTTCACCTGCATGCACAGGGCCTCGCACCTCGCACCATAGCATCCAAGCTTTCGGCGTTGGCTTTTATGGCCAAAGTAGGGGGTCATGTGGATACCACCTCTGACTTCCGTGTGAGACATGTTTTGGAGGGGTGGGTGCGTGAGCGCGGGCGTTGCCCGGACGACCGGCACCCTATTTCCCCAAGGGTTCTTACCCAGTTGGCCCGGGGCTGGCCAGGCCTCTGTTTTGATCATTATGAGGCAGCCCTTTTTCATGCAGCCACAACGGTGGCATTTTTTGGAGCGCTCCGCGTCAGCGAACTCGTGATGCTGTCTAAGGCGGATGCAAGTGGTAGGGCACTGGAACTCGAAGATGTCTATGTTGCCAAAGACTGGGCCCTGTTGAGGATACGCTCCTCTAAAACAGATCAGCATGGCGTAGGCAGTGGTGTAAGACTGCTACGGTGTTCTTTGGCAGACATCTGTCCGGTTGGTGCCCTACAGGAATACCTGGCACTGCGTGGCATGCACCACGGCCCGTTTTTCTGTCACCAAGATGGGTCTCCCCTTACTAAATTTCAGTTTTGGAAGGTGACAGCCAGAGCCCTCACCAGGGTGGGCCTACCAGGTGCCCGTTATGGCACACATTCGTTCCGTATTGGTGCAGCCTCTACAGCAGCTGCTTTTGGGTACTCTGGGGCTGACATACGCAGCATGGGGAGGTGGGGCTCGCAATGTTTTCAGTTTTATGTGCGCCCACTCCCGCCATGAGTACCAATCCAGTCACCTTACCGCCTTTTTTCTCAATTTTTCTTACAGACCCTGGGTGTCGTATTACACCGGTGACAGTATGGCTGGTGGGCCACAGCTATGTGCACAGGGCAGCGCGTTACGCTGCGGCGACAGAGTGGGGACCCCGACTGGGACTGGGTGACCACGCCAGTCTCGCATGGCATGGTAAGCCTGGGATGTTATGGCGGGAGCTGCGGCCTTTCCTTTTTTCTGGCCTGGGTGCTGACCCGCCTGACATTCTAATCATCCACCTGGGGGGCAATGATTTGGGCCAGGTCACCGGCTTATCGCTCAAACATGCGATTTGCGAGGAACTCGCCTACTTGCATTATGTCTGGCCTGCCACAACCCTGGTTTGGTCGGACATTGTTCCGCGCCATTCTTACAGAGGGGGCGTTAACCTCCTGGCTCTTGACCGCGCTAGGCGCGCGGTCAATAAGGCAGTGGCGCGGTTTCTTGCCACCAGGGCTTGGGGACGGGTTAGTCATCACCCCGATATTAGCCTACAAAATTATGACCTGTATGCAGGGGATGGGGTCCACCTGTCGCGAGGAGGTATGGACCTCCTGTTGGGTGACTGGCGAGCAGGCCTGTTGACCGAGCTGACGGTCTGGGGGGGGGGGCGTCAGGTCTTCTTTGAAGCCCCTCCGTGTGGCGGGTAGCACTGGTAAGGTAAACAGTATGACCCACAAGTATCCGGCAGGTTCGCAATTGACTGGACAACACTAGACAGGAATAAATTAGTTAAACGTTGTCCGGTCAACGACGAACCAGGCGATGGGGTGATGACGATTGCTAACCAGCATGCATCACCCCTGTGATTTCACGGATACGCGTCAGAGGGTGGGGTCATGAGTTAGTTATTGACTACGGTCAACAATTTGTTTGTTGTCAACAAACAAATTGATACAAATTGATACATTGTAACCAATTGCCGTTGGCAATTTTGGGGTGGTACCTTACCAGTGTTACTTCGGCCTGCTTGCCTTAGGAATTATGATTGGTCGTTTTACCAATACAAATTTATAATTCGGACTAGGGCATTGAATCAATAAATGTGGCCCTATGCTGTTATCCACTTTCAATGTTGTCTGTGTCCGTTATTGGGGGGGTGCGCCTGCAATGCAAGCGCGGCGCCAAAATGGCCGCCGCGCCCTTTGCGGGCCCCCCCCACAGGACAGAGAATCCGGGTAGTTAGGGGCGTGGCCAGCTCCCTTATAAAAAGGCTGGCCACGAGGCAGCCGAGCTGCCATTTTACCTCAGCGACGGAGCGGAGAAGTTTTTTCCCCTCCACCCCCTCCCTAGTTAACAGTGTGATATTTTGGTCGCTTCCGGGCCGGGTGGGAATTTTTGGTTGGGACCCATATTGGCTCCGGGTCCTGGCTTTTTTGCCCAACCCACACTGTTGCTATGGTTTGATACAGGGGTCTTTCTGTGTTCCTACTGCTGACTTTGGTCACATTGGCGGGTAGCACTGGTAAGGTAAACAGTATGACCCACAAGTATCCAGCAGGTTCGCAATTGACTGGACAACACTAGACAGGAATAAATTAGTTAAACGTTGTCCGGTCAACGACGAACCAGGCGATGGGGTGATGACGATTGCTAACCAGCATGCATCACCCCTGTGATTTCACGGATACGCGTCAGAGGGTGGGGTCATGAGTTAGTTATTGACTACGGTCAACAATTTGTTTGTTGTCAACAAACAAATTGATACAAATTGATACATTGTAACCAATTGCCGTTGGCAATTTTGGGGTGGTACCTTACCAGTGTTACTTCGGCCTGCTTGCCTTAGGAATTATGATTGGTCGTTTTACCAATACAAATTTATAATTCGGACTAGGGCATTGAATCAATAAATGTGGCCCTATGCTGTTATCCACTTTCAATGTTGTCTGTGTCCGTTATTGGGGGGGTGCGCCTGCAACACATATTGCCGGTCATGTATACAAACATACTGTTGGAAACACATATATACAAACATACTGTGGGAAACACTTCTTCCGTGACTAAGCCAGATGTGAAACTGCCAAAATGAAGGCACCTTTTGGTGAGTTCATTCTGCAGTTCCTTTCGCCTTAGTGTGAGAAAGATTAGCCGGTCACACAAGGTTGCAGTTACCAGCGTACACCCAATTGTGGTTCAGAAATACCACAATCTTCGAGGAGGCTTTTTCTGTGTATCCCATTGAAAACACTTAAGACAATATTAGATTCTACCAGCAAAATAGCAGGATCTATTTTGGGATTGTAAAATAATTCTGACTGCTGTTATGAACTAACTTATTAGCAAGTAAGCCAGTGGAATTTGCATTCTGAAGTAAAGAAAGTAAACATGATCCAGGATCCCACCACTTGCTTTGAAACTAGGTATGTCAGTTACACTAGTTCTAGCATACTGCACAATGGAGTGAGCTTCTGTGTCTTCGGTAGTTCGAAAGCAAGAAATTGCAAGTAGATAAATAGGGTCCACTTCAGTGGGAAGGTAAACTGTGGTCCATGCACTCTGCTGTTGAGGCATGCCTACCACATGTCCATGGAAACATCTGCAGATGCAGACAGCACTAGCTCTTTGGCTATACTGTAAACAGAAATGAGCACTGAACCCTAGATGAGCACTGAACCTTAGCATGCAATTTTTTTGCTTTCCAAATGTTGCAAAATTCTGTGAAAAGAGACAGGAACAAATTTTTGCTTGTGCCAGAAGAAGCTGCAGCATGGGGAACATTCCAGTGATGCACTGCAAAAAAAATTGCTCCCTACTCTGTGGGTGGGGCCAAATCTGTGGGCGGGCCAAACATCCTGCATTGTGCGCTATGAAGGTGGGTGTGGCCAACCAAGTGGGCATGGCTTTGGGGAATTTCTGCTACCGGTTCTTCTCTGCAGAACCTGACAGAACCTGCTGCAGTGCATCACCGGGAGCATAATATTGTACCTAACAGGCAAATAAATACCTGATAAAGGTGAGGAGAAAAGTAAGCTGCAGCCTTAAATCAGAAGTGATATGGAGAAATGAGCCATATTTCAACCCCAGCTTTTAAAATAACAGTTTTCAGCACTCAAAGCCAAGGTGGGATAAATCTTTCTCCTTAAGTTCCTTCCATATTGAAATATTTTACTCTCAAGTTCTTTACATGCTCACTGTGACAAATGGGTAAACTGCACAAAATTCTTATCAACAATGAGCTGAAGCTGAAGCCTCACCACTCGGATTTTGAAAATACTGTGCATTTTCTCTGTTAAGGTTGTCTAAATCTCTTTGAGGTTTAAGGAGATTTAAGGAGCCTTTTTGGTTGAAAGGGTGCAGTAAAAATGAACTTTAAAAGGTAAAGTTGCCTCAGCCTGACCCTCTGCTTTTTTGTCTACATTGAAGATAAGCATGAACAATTGTACGCTTTCAATTTGTGGGGGAATTCAGGTACTGTATGTGTATTTTAGTCAGAGGGACTGCTTTCTTTTTCTCTTAAAAAAGTGTTTGCCACTATAAAAGAAAGGCAAATGATGGATGCCCTGTTTTCTTCCTGATACAAGTACTGTATAGTACTAGGCAGGGCTGCCATCAGGACTCCCGTCCCGGGCCCGGAAATGATGGGGGCCTGGCGGCGCCGGGAAACCACTGATCTGTGCATGCGCAAATGAACGACACATGCGCAGGAAACCATGGGGTTGTGGTGGCGCTGGGAAACCACTGATCTGCACATGCACAAACAAATGATGCATGCACAGGAAACCCCAGAGGCATGGCCAAAATGTGTGTGTGTGTGTGGGGAGGGCATACCACGCCCGGAAATTTCTGATGCCGGCCCTGGTACTAGGTGAAAGGAATGAGCTCTCTTGACTGTCTCCTTGCCTGCTGAATTACATCTTTAAGGTGTCGTAAATTAAAGCACTTTTATTTATTTACTGTTTATTTAAAGCCCCTCAAAATAATCTGCCTTGGACACATCTTGAGAGTACTTAGGTGTCTGATTATTTTTTACTTCAAGAGACACCCCTAGGCGTGCTTTTGAAAATGAAAACTGCTAGTACTAAAGTATGCTGCATATCCCTCTTACATTTTAAGTCTTTCTGAAACTTGATTTTTATGTAAACATCAATTTCTTCAGTTTGCAAATGCAAACATCCAAGGGGAAAAGACTATAGAAAAATCAGTGAAATAGGTGACAGCAAAGGTAATTAACCTGTGAAAAACATGGTTTTTGCATTGTTTAAATTACAAAACAAAAAAATCAGAAGTATATGATTCTTTGGCTTGTGAACATTTCTGTTTGTGTTTTCGCAAGCAACTCTCACAATCTCACAAGCCATAATAAGTCATTTCCACTCTCCACTGCCATTAAAATAACTATTCTTTTACTACTCCGTTGTCAAAGTTAAATCAGTTAAAACTGGCGACTACATATGTTGTCACACCGTTTTTTTGCATGCTATTTCAAGAAATGCTTTAACATTAGCCACTTTTGTAGATTAGAAGCTTCTTCATATGTTTCGAGCACTCCATGTATTTTGTTGTTCAGTCGCACAGTCGATTTGGACCCGAATGGACCCTATGGACCATTGTCCTCCAGGCACCTCTGTCCTCCACCATCCTCCTCAACCTGCCCAGCTCTGTGCCCATTGCGTCAACAATACTATCTAGCCATCTCATCTTTGGCCGCCCCCTTCTTCTTTTGCCCTCCACCTTTCCCAGCATCAAGGCCTTCTCAAGTGAGTCCTCCCTTCTCATTTGATGTCCAAAATACTTCATCTTCATCTTTACTATTTGACCTTCTAAGGAGCAGTCAGGGTTGATTTCTTCTAAGACCGACCTATTTGTTCTCCTCGCTGTCCAGGGGACTCTCAAAACTCTCCTCCAACACCACATTTCAAAGGCATCTATTCTTCTGCGCTCAGCTTTCCTAATGGTCCAGCTCTCACACCCATACATTAACACCGGGAATACCATTGCTTTGACTATACGAATTTTTTGTTTGCAATGTGATGTCTCTACTTTTCACTATGTTCCCCAGGTTTCTCATAGCCTACCTCCCAAGCATCAGTCGCTTTTTTATTTCATGGCTGCAATCACTATCTGCAGTGATCTTAGATCCCAAGAAAGTAAAATCTATCACTGCTTCTACCTCTTCTCCATCAATTTTCCAGGGACTGATCCGGGCCTGTTGCCATTATCTTGGTTTTCATGATGTTGAGTCTCAAGCCAGCTTTTGCACTCTCTTCTTTCAACCTAAGCAGGAGCTTCTTTAGGTCTTCCTCACTTTCTGCCATTAGGGTGGCTTCTATTATTATCTCCCATATTGAAGATGAAAGGCTGTTAAGCTAAAACAGACAGGCTTTGCGAGTCAGTTTATGACTGAGGTTAAAACTGAACGAGGAACTTCCCACTTCACCCTCAGAAGGCAGTATATTCTGCCTATCCTTTCAATAATAACATATCATACTTTGCAAATTTGATGGAAACTGATATGAAAATTCCCCAACATTAAATGCAGAATATTAACTATTCAGTGTCAAATTTCTGATTTCTAAGTGAGGAGGCAGAGCTAGGAAGGAATTCTGCCTGGGATTGAATAGAACCCCTGCCAGTCAAAGTTTACTCTACTGGGCTACATTTCTGACTCGGTGTCCAAAATCCAGTAGTAAGCCATATCTACGAAAGGCCCATTAGGGATCTGCTGGAGCAAGATGTAGGTAAGTTCCAGTGATTGAACTGGCCTACTCTAGTTGGTAACTTATTGAATTTCAACCAGTAAGGCTGTCTCTTATGTTTCCCATGTCTCATTTGGGAATGAGTCTAAAGACACTCAGGTCTCAAGCAAGGCATGGATAATTTGTGTGAAAGACACAGCAGTGGAACATAGCGATGCTGCTGAGCCTTTTTTTTTTTTTTTGCAAGCAGCATGAAACCTGCATCTGCTACACCGGTCTGTGATCACAATGCTTGTTGCTTGCTACCGCAGCCTCTTCTTGGCTTACCCTCTTCCCAGACAGAGGCTGAAAATCTTGGTTACACTTCAAGTTCCTCTTGACACTCAAAGCTCCTCGGAAGATCAATAAAACTTCCCCTTATTATTTATACTCCCTGGCTGTGAGAACTAAGAATAGCTTCCTGAGTTTGGCTGCTAGCAACACACCAGCAGTGTCAGGCCATGTAGCATGAGGATTCTTTGCGTTCCCACACCCTAAAACTGATAATGACATATATATAAAAATTGGGTACTTACACTACCAATAAGTAGAAATGCTTTCTTCCTTACAAGTTTTCTTGCAAGTACTATACTTACAATAGTAGCACAAAATAACAGAACTGAAACACTGGATCATTTGTCTTTTTTTAGATACTAAAGTGACTGACTGGAAAATTCAATGTCCATTATTGTCTATATCAGAATAGTATAGTTCACTCTTTTTCTTAAAACAACATGGAAAAATACACCAGAATGTGGAAATGGAATAGGATAAACCCAGAGAACTAAGCAGAAAAATAATATTCTTGTGTCCCATTTTAGTTTACAATGCAGTACTTCTGGTCCAAACAAAAGAACACTATGTAAAGGTAACCCCAAACCAAATAGCACACCAGTTGCTCCTGACAAAAAAGACCAACCAATGCATAATACAATATCAAAAGGATATTCAGAGCAAACCTGTCTGCTGCCTTCATATTGGCAGATTGAGAGGCAGCCATAAGAAGATGTAGTGGCCAAGTTACAGGACTCGATAATATCCAGCTGGAGCAAATTGAACATTTTAGGCAAAACACAAAGGAACGGCTCTTTCAACTCTTTAATAACTGCTGGGCAAGCAAATAAATTCCAAAAATATTTAGGAAGACAAATATAACCACTGTTCTAAAACCTGACAAAGAACCATCGGATCTCAACAGCTACAGACCAATCTTCTAAAATGCCACTTGTACAAAATGTTTGAATGAGTGATATTAAATGATCTAGCCCCTAAAATGGAACCTAATTCCAGAACAGGCAGGCTAAGTCCTGGCAAGAGCTAAACAGCTCAAATCTTAAATGTAACCCAGCATAAGTAGAACTAGAGGGCACTCTATGAAACCTTTGGGTACTAGTTCTCAAACAAATAAGAGAAAGTACTTTTTCACCCAGAGGATCACTGGTCTATGAAACTCCCTGCCAGAAGAAGTGGTGACAGCTGTCAGTCTTGACAGCTTTAAGAAAGGATTAGACAAGTTCATGGAAGACAAGGGTATCAATGGCTATAACTACTGTCCCCTATCAATTGCTGCTCAAAAAACTACCTAAAGATCATGAACTAACACAAATGTTTGTCATCTACTTCAAAACTAAAGATTCTTTGTTGAAGTTCAAGGGAGGCACAGTCGTTGGAGAAGCCAAAGGAACAGTCTTCCGCAGAATAGCATTCTGGCACCGTTACTTTTTATCATTTACACACAACTGACATTCCCATACTCCAGGAGTTTCTTCTGTGCTGATGATCTTCCCTTGACAGTCCAGGAGGAAACCTTTGAGCCTATCAAGCACCAGATAAACTTTGCATTAGAAGATTACTTAGATTATAAAAAAGCAACCAGCTGAAACCAAACCCTTCGCTTTCTACTTAAAGAGCAGAGAAACAGAGAAGAAACTCTAAGTTAGCTTTTGAAATATAGCTCTACCACTGAGTATCTGGACACCACTCTGAATTGTACCCTGACCTACAAAGAACATTTCCAAAAGGCCAAACAGAGAGTTGTCACCAGAAATAAATGTCCTTTGGAAACTGGCTGGATTAAACTCTGGTGTGCATCCACAAACGATAAGAACAGCAACTTTGTTCCTGAATATGATAATGCCTTATGGTAAAAATTGGCACATACCAAACAAATAGATGTACAGTAGCTATTAATGAATGATGCAGGATTATTACAGGCTGTCTGAAATCTACCCCCACACACCCCCTCAAAAGAAAATCTATTATTTTGTTGCCATTGCATCTCCAGAACTATGTTAAGAAGTGCTAGCAAGTAATGAATCAAATAAGGTACAGTAATACAAATTGTACACATCCAACATCTGTAATTTCATCATTGCAGTTTCAGTTAAATCTGTATGTCTAAAAACATTCAATACAAATCCCTGAGATACATTTTATATATGCATGGTTCCCCACGTTGGGAACCACAGCTGTGAACAGAGATGAGCATTATACCCTAGAGTCGGATACAACTGTATTTTGAGCAAGGAGGACTATTACCTTTATTATGTATACAAAAGAAGACCTAATAAATTAATCTTCCAGATAATACGACAGAAATAGCCAACCTCTGATCAAAATTAGTTATTTTTATTTTTATTTGTTTTTAATTTTACCTTTATTTCATCTATAATTTTAAATTGTGTGGCATTCTGATATTAATAAAGAAAGTCCCATTTGGGCTTCCAGATTTTTAGCTTAGGTAAGCCAGGTTGTTCAGAGGTTTAAAGTAAGTTCAGGAAGTTATTTGAAATTAGTCTGCTGCTCCAGCACAAAGAGATGCTAAGCTGGAAACAAGCAAGGAAAGAAAGAGGCACTCTTCAAATAAATAAAGAATAGCAATAACAATTACACTTATATTCTCACCCCTTAGCACAGGGATTCTCAACCTGCAGCCCGCGGCACCATTTCATACGGCCACCACCACCTCCACCACACACCAGGAAGTGTAATGTGGTGGAGGAAAGGCAAAATGGCTGTCCAGCCCCCGAAGCTGTTTGAAGGAGTGTGACCTGACCCCTGGCTTAAAAAGGTTGAGAACTCCCGCCTTAGCACTTAGTCCACTCTCTGGGTAGTTCACAAGATAATTAGCATTTTGCCTCATACATGTTGGACATTCATTTTACTGACCTCGAAAGGATGGAAGGTTGAGTCAACCTTCAGCCTGGTCAGAATCGAACATCTCCATCTTTACCTCTACAGTACTTTTAAATGGCTACAATGTACCAAAGTTATACTGATAGACACTGCTTCTGAGTCTATATTTATTATTTATGGAGTCTTTTATTCCAAGAAGTGCAAGAAAGTACATGTAAAATTGTCCTGTTTTATCTTCCTAATAAGCCTGTGATGGAGTTTTGGGTGAGCAATAGAGACACTTCCATACAAGTGCTATGAACAAGGCAGTGTTGTGAATGCAGAGTAAACACACACAAGGGTGTGAAGTCAAATGAGGAAATATTCCCAACCAGTACACAGAGAGTCACAATTAGTGCAAATGGATGTTATGTAAGAACTGCATTAAATTTAATGAAGGTCCCGACTGAGTTAAGAACAGGTACATAGCAAGAATATATTCAGCATATACAGAATATAAACAATATACAGAATATAAACAAATGCAATTGTTTACATCATGGAATAGTTGACCACAACATATCAGAACAAAAATGTGCATTTTACATTTACACAGGTGTGTTGTTTCGTGTTTCTGAACTACAAGTCCCAGAACTCTCCATGAAGTGTGGCTGTCTATACACTTTTAATATATTCCTACATGATGACATGCAAAGATAATACTGTAATTATTTTGTGTGTCATTGAGTCAATTCCATTTTAGACCATCTGTTTCTGTGGTTTCCCAGGAATAGAGTAGGGTGATTTTCCAGTCTCTTCTTTGGATGGTACTCTGAGACTGTATAGCTTGTCCAGGGCAACTCAGCCTGGCTCTTCCATGGGGAGGTAATGTGGGAACTCCATGTCTCAATCTCTGGCCTTGCAGTCTGGTACCCAAATCACTGAGCTATACAGCCAGCTTCTGATAGACATTGTGTGCAGGAAAGGATATACTAAAACATTTGATTACATTGAGTCTCGATAAAATACACAGCCTGGTTACACCAAGTTGGATGAACAGGTGTTTGGTAGAGTCCAATTTTATCAATAGACTTCTTCAGTTGTACATTTTCTTAAAGCATCTGCTTATCAGTCAGGTAAATATTGCCAATATATTACCAAAATACCTTACGTTGGCAACTGAGCTTCTTTGCATAGGGGCAAACAAAGCAATAGCAACAGATGGCTTTAAGTCACCTAATGAGCATCAGTTTAAACCCAGGTCTTCCTGACTCGAATCCTGCTCTGTATCATTGTACTGGCTAATATCAATAACAGCAATTACACTTATATACCACCCCATAGTGCTTAGTGTACTCTCTAGGCTAGGGGTTCCCCAACCTACAGCCCGTGGGCCTAATTTGGCCAATGGAGCTCATTAACATGGCCTGCTGTGGCTACTCGGGCACCTCCAGAAGCTCTCCCCACCACCAGAAGTCACAATATGTCACTTACTGCGGTGGTGGTGATCACACTTTTTTTGCAGCTTCTTGCACAGCCTCCACCACTTCCTAGGGTGTCATGAGGTTTTTTTTAGAGCATTTTCGCTCTAGTTTGGGATTTTTTTTGCCACGTCTCTGCTGTGTTTTGGCACCTAAAATGTGGTGATTGGGGACTTCTGGTGCTGAGTGGAGCTTACGTCAGCTCCTGGGTTCCCAGCGTGGAGCCAGGAAGTTCCCAAACGCCATGGTTTGGCTGCTGAAACGCAGCGAAATAGCGAAAAATCCAAAAATGGAGTGAAAATGCTCCAAAAAGCCTCCCGCAGCCCTAGGAAGCAGCGGAAGCTGTGCAAGAAGTCACAAAATCGGTGCGATTGGTGGCGGCAGTGACAGTGAAGAAAACATAAGTAGTGGGCCAGCCACACCTCCGGCCTGCACAGCTGAGTGTCAGTGGTGGGAACTGGCCCCTGATGAGAAAATGTTGGGAACCCCTCTGGGCAGTTCACAAGTAATTAGCATCCCACACACACATGCTGGGTACTCATTTTATGGACCTTGGAAGGCTGAGTCAATTTTGATCCCCATCAGGATCAAACTCACAACGTCAGCAGTTGTGGCTACAATACTGCAGTTTAACCACTGCACCACCAGTGCTCTTCTAATATTCTATCATGATACGATATTCCGTCTTCCTAATATTCTTAATGTATCCAATTAAGCGTTCCAAGAAGTTACTTTTGGAGGGTTGGAGAATGCCAGTAAGAATGCCAACCTGTGGAATGTAGAACACACATTGGGGTGTGGAATTGAGCCAGGCAATCAGCCTAAATAGGTGAGATACATATTTCTTCCCATATATTTTTAAAATCACACCCATAGCTTGATCTTATATGCTTTCTCTCTCTCTCATACACACACAGAGAGATTTCAGTTGTATTATATGCTGGCAGTTTCACATTTCTCATTGTAGCATCCAGAACTAGATGTAATTTAAGAAGGAAAAACACCTGGTAAGCAAAGAAAGGAAAGGAAACATTTAATAAATGCTCCTTATCTGTAAATATGGGCAATGCTCTGTTTGAAAAATAAGATCTCCCAGCTGCTCTGGGCTCAGCTTCAGAAAATTTCCCAGGACCCTCTTCATGTTGCCAAATCTCAGCAGGATGGCATCACAATAGGTGTCGCCTACGGGGGCAGGGAACATTTTGGGTTAGCATAGTCTTAACTACGCCACTTTGCAATTCTATAAGGCCTTTCATCTGAGGATTTCAAAGCCCAGAACAAACATTAATTAAGCCACTAAACACCCCTGTGAGGAAGGCGAGGGCTGAATGAGAATGCCTGCATTAATTAGGTAGTGTTTCTAACAAAATCTGAAGAGGAGAAGAGGCAGGAATGCTTCAACAGAGATAGGCCTGAATTAAGAGAGGGTCCTAATATCTAGATAAACAACAGGATGAGAATCCTGCAGGGAAGCTGGCAACTTGAGGTCTAGACCACAGGTTCTCCAAGGGAATGGCCTACACCAAGAGTTCTCAACCTTTTAAAGCCGGGGGCCAGGTCACGCTCCTTCAGACAGCTTTGGGGGCTGGAAAACCATTTTGCCCTTCCCTCCACCACATGGCACTTCTGGGCGGTGGAGGTGGTGGGGGGGCACATGAAATGGTGCCACGGGCTGCAGGTTGAGAATCCCTGGCCTACACCAAGAGAAAGCATGTTGTAACTTTGTCAGACAACTTTTTAAGCTTTGTTACAGCCTATTACAGGGGTTCCCAACCTTTTCAAGCTGGGGGCTGGGTCAGGCTCTCTGTCAGCTTCGAGGGCCGGATGGCCATTTTGCCCTGCCTTCATGATGGAGGTGGCCATTTTGTCCCAACAGCTTCAAAGGGGTGGCGATTTTGTTTCTTGAATGCCCTTAGAAGGGGTGGGCGCCCATATGAAATTGTGCCGCAGGCCTGATCCGGCCCATGGGCCTTAAATTGGGAACCCCTGGCCTAGAAGAAGCAGCACCAATGAACAGGTGATAACATTTACTCCCATGGTTGGAAATGGGTATTAATCTCCACATTTCAGACCACAGGGCAGTGGCTTAGACCAGGAGTTGGGAACCTGTAGCCTTAAGGAGAGCCTGGGCTTCTGGGAATTGAAGTCCAAGAACATCTGGAGGACTAGCCTGTTTCCTCTAGGTAAGTGTTCCTTACCCTTGGCCCTCCAGTTGTACTCTTCAATTCCCAAAAACCCAGTCTCCCCTCAAGGCCACAAGTTGGTTCCCAACCCTTGGTCTAAGGCAGTGTTTCCCAAACTTTGGTTCTTGGACTCCATTTCCCAGAAGCCTAAGTCAGTTCCTCAAAGCACTGATCAGCCAATATAGTGACTTAGGCTTCTGGGAATTGAAGTCCCCTGTGCGGCGTAGGGCCCACTTTGGGAACCACTGGTCTAAGGTATACCAGCAAATAATTCAAGGTCCTCACAAATTTTGCCACAAGTTGGACTTTGGCTATTTCTCTAGAACTAGAACACAAGAGCAACAATTTCATTTTGTTTTTCTTTTCCCTGCCCACCCATATTTTGCAGTGCCCGAACTGTTTCTGAATGGAGCATACAGATTAATATGCATAATTGTCCCCCGTAAAATTGCATATGCAAACAGAGTAGGAGACTGGTGTGCTTCAGGGCAAATAGGAGATCTTTAAGCAACACTACTGTTGTATCCAAAGCCTAATTCTAGTTTTAAAGACAAACTGCGCCAAAGCAGAAGAGCAGACGCACACCATTTTCTAAAGGCGCGAAATTCAAAGAACTGTCAGAGTGGGAAATGTTGAACTTTGCTTGTCCTCCGGAAGCCCGCCTAAATGTATCTTGTTTTGTAACAGTCAAATCACTGTATATATAGAGGCCACCCCTGTACATATTCCCCAGTCCAAAGTATGAGCTGAATAAAGAATCACTGAGTTTAACCCGATCCTGCTGGTTAGAGTACTTCTTGCACCGGACTCAACAACTACCTTACAAAGAGCATAGAGCTACTACTTACCTTCATTTCACTATATGTTGTCCTCTTCGTCTAGTCATGCTTGCCACATGACCACGGAAATGTCTGCAGAAGCAGACAGCGCTGGCTCTTCGGCTTAGAAACAGAGATGAGCACTGCACCCTAGAGTTGGATACCTTTACTTTACTCACATCACTAACTGGCACTAATGGGAAATGCATCCTGTAATACGATTTGTGCCTGGCGTAAGTTGAGATAGATGCCGAGTGTAGAGCGATGGTAGAAGAAAATGGCTGCCTTGTGGTTTTTGTTAATGTGCAATTCTATTTTGGCTTCAGCCACTCATTGCATGTGTTCTCGCTATAAGCAAATGTGTATTTGTTCTCTAGCCCACCTCTTGCCCCTTTGTGTAACATTATATGTAAGCTGAACATTATATGTAAGCTGAAAATTGGTAGCAAAGGAAAACCAAATGCTGTGAAGGGTGCTGACATATCCTTTGGTCACTTGTGGCGACATAAACCCTCCCAGCATTTCAATGGATAACAATTTGTGGGATTTTAATGCTTCCTTGCAGATGTTTGGCCTGAGGCGAGGTGACACTGGGTGTAAAATGTAGGACCACAGGCAGGTGGAGGATTTGAGTGAGCAGAATGTAATAGCTTTTTGCAGAGGATTACGATGGCATATTTATTTTTAAACTGCATCTTTGGGGAATTGTGTCTGTTTCTCTCGATGTGTGCTTACATGGTATGTTTCTAAAACCCACTCTGTCCTATTGTTGCCATTTGTTGATGTCTTCAGTCTTTTCACAAGTTTAAAGCGCTAGCTGCAGATATCTGCAAATAAGGCACTGGGAAACAGATGTTGGGCATAATCCGGATCAAGAACAGGAGATTAAAATGTGTAGAAAGCATACCAGCAAATATGCTGTGTACTAACCATTTTCCTACTCCCAAATCTAACAGGGGGGAAAAGATTCTCTGGAATAGGAGTTGGGGAGAGAATTGACTTTGTATTTCCTCCTTTTAATTCCCTTTCAATTCTACTAAGTGATGATTTTCCAAACTTGTAAAGTGACATACTGTAGCTGTTCTTTGTTATCAAGACATTATTATAAAAGCTAGGCAAAAGAGAAATTAAAATAAATGCCTTTTACAAATGTTTGTTTGCATTTGACCAGTCCAAGATATTACTGAAGATTTGTTGAAGAACTCTTGGAAGTATTTTTGAGAAACCATGCCGAGAGTGAGGGCAAATGAATGGCTACTCCTATCGTATGCCAGTTAGGTGTCGAGTGTGACGGAATGGAGTATACCCTGGAATGAATTGACCAAAAGGTGGCTTCGTTTTGACAGTTTCACATCTGGCCTACACCAAGAAAAAGAAGATCCATTCAGACAGGGATAAAAGAGCAGACAGAGGTAGGCAGTAAGGTGGATGGAGGGTTATCATGACTAGTTGATAAAGGACTAGAGATGTTGGTAGATGCTTACAATGGCTTCTTCTTTTTCCATGTCTAGGTCATACTTGTCAAGTGCTGCCAGTGAAAATACGGGAACTGTTCTGGCCCCGGCGCGCCAGTGCAGCCACAACTCCTTTGCACATGCGCAGAACCCCTTTTCACATACGCAGAACTGTCTTAGCACAAATGAGTCTAGTATATACTTCAGTATCAAACTGAAGCCAAACCTCAGATGTTGACTGCTTTGGCTGAATTTTCTCTTCAAGAGACCATATAGTTTCCTTTAATTTCCTTTGAAGGTTGTTTATCATATGAGAGGAGACTAGAGCTAGCTAGTGCATAGGAACAGGTTTCAAGGAATCTATCTATGTATATATTGAACAATAAATAAGTAAAAAAGTACAATCTCTAAGGATTCCTTCTTGTCAGAAATCTGTTTTTACTGCTCTAAGAAGCTAAACTGAAGGGAAGTAACAATAGGATCATGTGAGCTTCTTAACTGCAAAGAATATATTAAGGATTTCTCTATGAATAAAAAATGCAGATTATAAAGGATACTACAGCTAAAAGCAAGAGAACAGAATGTTTAACTCAGACATTTTACAGCATATGATTGGCTTCAATAATTTGAACATGCAGTACTTATTTCCTTCAAAGTTAAATAAATTGAAGCAATCATATATACATTTTAATGTAACTGCATGTCACATTCAATGTAACTACATGTAGCAGGGGTTCCCAACCTAAGGCCCGTGGGCCGGGTATGGCCCACAGCGCCATTTCATGTGTTCCCCCACCCCTCCAAGGGCATTCGAGAAACAAATGAAGCTGTTGGGACAAAATGGCAACCGCATTGTGCAGGCAGGGCAAAATGGCAGTCTGGCTCTTGAAGCTGACTGAGAGAGCATGACCTGGCCCCCAGCTTGAAAAGGTTGGGAACCCCTGACATATAACTACACATTTAATTAGATGCTTTTAAAAAAAACACACAATGCCCTCTTTCTTTGTATCACAGTAGTATTAAAATAGGAATGAAAAATTCCAGATGTGTTAGGGTTAACTTTCCTTTCATACAGAAACTGAAAACCTTTTTTCCTCCATGTTCAGAGTCCTAGTGGTAGACCATTACGTCAATCGGATTTCATTCAACAGCTGATTCAATGTGTCTTCTCCAGTTGGGACTATTTAGGCCAAATGCCTATCCACAATCTCTTACTGCTAGCCATGCTAGGAGTTGAAGAACAAAATGTTCCTCATTCCTGCCTTATACCATTCAGTATGTTTCTGTGTTTTTTTAATTGCTCAAATGTACCAGCTGTCCCAAAAATCGCCATACACAGGCAAAATTGCATAACAACAGATATCTGAATGTGTTTGCCATGAGTATGTGTGTAGAAAGAGGTGGTCAACACATAGAAAATATTTTGTAAATATTTTAGATATATATATAAGTCGATTCCAACCCTTCATGAGCCCATGTATGACCGCGCGCCAGGCACCCCTATCCCCTTCCATCCTTCTCAATCCACCCAGCTTTGTGCCCATTGCATCAACAGTGCCACCTGGCTATCTCATTCTCTGCCGCTACTTCTTCAATTTCCCATTTCCCCTATATATGATGACTTTTGGGACACCTTGTAATTTGTTGTATTGATTTTGCATTCCTGGCTGGTGGCTGAGATTAGTAGGTCACTTGTGGCTACATTGTGAATCCTTAGTGGATGTGAAAATTCAGCCTGTCCACACTTCATTGGATAGGCAGAACTCATAAAAAGTAACACCACTGAAGTGAATGGGATCTCCTTTCATGCATACATGGATCAGCAGGCTAAATCCCGTTACCATGCTCTAAGAGGACTTTTCATTTTCTCCCAAGCAAGCCTCAGCTCCAGAATTTAAGGGAGGTTCCGTCTTTTAGTAGCTAAGTACTGATTCTAAGTTTGAAATGGAAGGTGTGCATGAATTCTGGGGACATTTGTAACAATATAGATGCAAAGCCATAGGCTATTGGAGCAACAAAAAAAACAACAACCTCAGAGACAACCTTTGGCCTGGGAGGCAGCTTTTGCTGTTCATTGTAAGCCTTACTGTAAACTCAGATGAAGGAATGAGCAAATCCTGGAATGAGGTGAAAAAATTATTGCCTCTGATCTTTCCTTGGTTCCGTTACAGTTGCTACAGGTGCCAGACTCAAAAGCAACCAGTAGACAGTTCATTGAGTGTGTCCGATTCACATAGGATGCAAATTATTTCCCCCCAATTTTGCAAAGTAGACTGTGTTAGCCCTATGTGTGTCAAGCTAACAATGTTAGCATTAAGAAACTAATTACAGTACTTGTTTCTCTCTTTATGGAAAAAAAAAACCTAACTTAAGACGCGGGTCTCCATTGTGGTGTAGTGGATGGGGTAGCACTCAGGAGATGTGCCATAGAAACTTGTATGCGTGAGAGAGAGTGAGAGAAAAACAGGAAAAACACGGAAAACCACTCCAATAAATATCTCACCTAACCATGAAAACTCTGTAGGGTCACTTGATGGCACATAACAACAATAATTTAGGATACTGACTCCCTGGGAAGACAAGAGTGGAGTGAAGAGGTGATTGCTTAATCCCATATCTTGCTCTGTCTGGGTCTAGTATTGGTTTTGCTACGCACACCATGACAGGCTTATCTGTCCTGGAGGGGCGGTGGCACCATGATGACACAGAGTTATGCACATATGCACACACACACACACACACAGAGAGGAGCAGGTCTCCTATAAAGAGAAAACTTTTTGTTGTGTGTAAACAGCTGGGGAGAAGAGAGAAGAAAAGGTGTTTGCACTTTCACACTTTCTCAGACCATCCTGTAAACCAGCTGCTCACTGAATATGTTGGTGAGGCAAGAACAGACTTGCTTGTCACCGCAGAGAAAGCTCTGAAATTGCCAAACGTGGCAGAAAGCTCCAAGCACCATTGGTGACAATGTCTCAGGTGGTGAGCTGTTGATTCCTTGCTGTTCTTGGCTTCTCATCTGCCCCTCTTTACTTTTACCTTCCACCGCCCCTCTGCTCAATATGATCCTGGGAAAGAACTCCTTTTCTTCTTCCCCGCCACTTCTTTCCCGTTGTACCATGGACAGGATGAGGAAATTGTTCTTTGTATTGGCAGGCAAAAGGGGTGGGGGTGGGGGGGCAGAGGCCTTCACCTAATGGTACAAGCAAAGCAAAAAACACAGTGTAGGGCAAACCAATCAAAGTTTCACAACTACAGAGAACCTTTTGTAGTCTTTTAAGTCTCCACTGAATAGCTGCTGCATGGGTGTGTGAGAGAGAAATGTGTGAGAGTGCATGCACGTGTGTCTGCCCAAAGCCCTGGTAAGTGGGTCAGAATGCCTTTTGGGGGGTGGGGTGGGGTGGGTGGGAGGGTTTATATTGTAATTTTTATCAACTCTTCCCTCCAGCCCTTGCAAAGAAACGATGCTAAAACTAAACAGTGGTTAAATTATCTTGGTGCTTTTCAGTGTTGGGCATAATAAGCCACATGGATTCCAGTTCTTGGTGACGCCTCTCAATGAACTCAATAGCACAAACGCAGGGTGTCCTCCGAGCCGTGCATTATTAAGTCCCATGCATTATTAAGCCCTAGTCATGTTAGACAGTCATTGTTCTAGGTCTGAAGGAAGACAAGAAAAGGGAACAATTTCTTTTGACTTGGCGGAACGGTTTATTATCTTGGATCTCGAGCTATTAACCCTAGCACATGGTGTTGCCTTATTTCGGCACAATGACGAGAAGAGGCCTTTCTTCAGTGTTGAAGAGGCCTCCCCCCTCCCCTTGTTTCAGACAGTTGCTGAGAAATAGATCTGCTCTATTGTACACGCAGGATTTAGTAGGAAATCACAGTTCAAATAAGGAAGGAATCTGAGGCCACTTGCTTCTCTGTCTAAACTTTGCATTCACTTCAAGTCAAAGGTTGTTCAAAGTTTGAGCTTCAGTTTCTGGTTAGAACATTCTTGGCATGTCACCCATATCAGCTAAGATAAACTTTTTTTAAATCTTGCAAAGGAAGTCCATTTATCTTAGCAGTCTATGCTGCCAGGAGACATGGGGTCTGGATCAAAAACTTTACCTCTCAGAGAAGATAAGAGAAAGCGATAGAATTTCTCTTCCCCCCCCCCTTCTCTCAGAACTAATCCTAAATCACTGGTGGTCATAATATGCAGGCAAGCCTGTAATGAAACAATATGCAGTACTAGTAATGGCAAACCTTATAGAGATTGAGTGTCCAAACTGCAACCCAAAGCTCACTTATTTATTGCTAAGTGCCAACATAGCTACAGGGAGGAAGGAAATGCTCCCATTGGGCTGCTGGGCATAGGGGCGGGGTGAACTCTGTGCTGGGGTGACTGCACAGGTGCCCACAGAGTTGGCTCCGAGTGTCACCTCTGGTACGCGTAACATAGGTTCACCATCACAGCAATATACCATCGAAGTAGCAGGCAAATTTTGGGAATGTCTGTAAATCAGATTAGTATTTTGGCATTCCAGCACACCACATGCAGGGGAGAGGCTTAGATGCCTTTGGGGAAGGGGGTTCAGATAACCCAGATTGTCCTAATAACCCAGTGCCCTCTGTGTTTCAGACCATAGCTCTCATCATCCCCGACCATTGACTCTGCTGTCTGAGGTTTATGGGAATGTAGGCTAATAATAATTTGGTGTCAGGGATTACTCTGTGTTGAAAGGATTTTTGCTGGAGAAACTCCGCTCAGGGGATGCCCGAATTAGGATCCTTTCACATCCCCAAGTGCAGCCCTCAGGTATCAAAACCTGACCTTCCAGTCTCCAAGCTCAACATCTTAATCACTGAGCCATTGGGGGAGCTGCGGAATGTAGGCTACAACATATGATGGAACTATATTACCCATCGCTGCACCGTGTTATGCAGTCCAGAGATATATGCAAAAAAAGGCCTTAGATTTCTGGCCGCATAGAAGGGGAAGCTGAGGTAGCATCTATGCATTTGCCTTGCATTGACTCCCAAACTTTAAAAATAAAACCCCCTTACCTAAAGTGATTCAGCTTAATACATGGATAATGGTTATACATTAATTGCTCACATTGATGCGATAGCACCCTTTTATTTCCTCTCCCACCAGACACCTCAGAATGCTTTTACAGTCTTGGATATTGTTTCATCAGCAGCCAAAATGCAACCTCTGTCTCAAGTAGAATATAAAAGCCAATTAATACTGCAGGATGACAGGACATCACAAGCTGCAGCTAGGAGCTGTTTTAAAATAACCAGCCCATGGCGTAATGTTGAGAAATGTCAAGGCAAGCTGAAAAGCTTGAGCTGACGGGGACTGTGTGCAAACTAGGCTTCTCAAACCTGGCACAATACTGATTTATTAGCCTGCTACTGGTCAGGATTGCTGCCTGGAATGATGGTTGTTGCATGGCACAGCTATATCACGAAAGATTCAGAAGTTTGCTCCAGTCTTTTGTGGTTTCTTTGCTAATTCAAGTGAGAGGTAGTTCCAGCCATTTTCATTCTTTATCATAAAAAGTTCTGATTAGGTGGAGAGCGGTGCTGAAAATTTCTCAATACTCAAACCAGTTCACCTGTGACTGTTGGATTATCCTTGGCCCTTGACTGAATAATAGATATGGTGTCCCACCAGGAGAAGATTCTGGCTGGACCATCTGGAAGACACTAGACTTTGAAGTGAATTTGGAAAAAATCAAAAGATTAACCAAGTAAAATGGGGCTACTTATACAGGACAAATTTCCTGTGAACATGGAGGAATTCAATCAATGCCACATTTATGTGCATGCAATTTATGCCCTACCACAAGTACAAAAGAAGATCTAATAAAAGGCTGAGATAATGCCATTGAAGTAGCCCACTCCTGGTCAAAAATAGAGTAATCATTTTAACATCTCAGTTTGTTTGAATGTTACCTACATTTCCTATCTTCCATCATTTCAAGTTGTGCAACACTCTGATACAATTAAAGAAGAAAGAGAAGAACCATTTGAAGTAAACTTGCAGAATGAGTGGCCTTCAATCAATCAATCAATCAATCAGTTTAATTTATATCCCGCCTTCCTCAGCCGCGGCCAACTCAAGGAGGCCTGCCTCTGAGCCAAATGTTGCCTTCCATCCATGAGAAAAGATATCTTTCTAGCAAGTGGCAAGTGGAAAGCAACTTGTACTTTTCCAGATGCTCATTGGCAACCATAGATGAGAATGCACGGTAAGGTTGCCCTTCTGACTCTAGGGTTCAGTGCTCTTCTCTGTTTATATCCAAAGAGCCAGCTCTGTGTGCGTCTGCAGACATTTCTGTGGACATGTGGCAGGCATGACTAGACACTGGAGTGCATGGAATACTGTTTACCTTTCCACCGAAGTGGTACCTATTTATCTACTTGTAATTTCTTGCTTTCAAACTGCTAGGTTGGCAGGAGCTGGGACAGAGGTGGAAGCCCACTCCATCACATAGCACTCAGGTCTCGAACTGCCGACCTGCCAACCTTCCAGTCATCAAGTTCAGCATCTTAACCACTAAGCTCAAGTAATCTTGTAAGACTTTGCCTCTTCCTATGAAAAAGTTGGTATCTCCCATCCCACCCTCATTTTATTCTGCTTACCTTTCAGCTGTTTCTGGCAAGGGAATCTTTGTTCAGCACTGGTGCCAGGACAGCTTTCTCCAGTATACAACCTGAGGTCCACAGGCTAATTTAAGGCATGCAGGGAGACAGCTTGGCATACGTTGTTAAAGTTTCACTGCTGATCTCTGCTTCTCTCCTCCCCTTCCCTGCCATTGTCTGTCTGAAGTGGTCACCCCATTCTGCCTAATGATTGAACCAGCCTGATCTGGAAGACTGAGTACAGCTTGATGGGTCACCATGTGTGTTGGCCTGCTGTAACATGAGTCAGTATTTTGCTCTCCTAAAAGCATATCTTAATGAAATAACTCACTGGAGGACTAAAACCTAGAACAGAAAATTAGCTTTCCTGATTACTGCAGGTTTGAACAGGGCTTCATATTCTTTTTAGTAGGGCACTAAATGAGAACATATTGCAGGGTAAGGTGAAGAAGATTGTCAATTCCAAGAACTCAGAATGATTGAAAAGATGAGGCATACATTATTATCTCCATTATTTGACTGAAATTGCAAAAAGTACTGGTCATGTCTTTTGATGAGAACAAGTAGTGCTGCAAATGAGCATAGCCCTTGTCCTGCGGACTAAAATATGTAACAAATTGTCACCTCACAGTGTTTTCTAGTGTCAGGAAAAGACAGGGAGTGCTTGTCTTGTGTTGTACATCTTCAGATTTTGTTTCTTCGAAGCCTTGCAAACTACAATGGAAGAAATGGGGGAAGGTACAATTAACAAACAAGAGGCCATGGGGGCTTAGTAGTTAAGACGTGAGCTTGACGATAAGCAGGTAAGCAGTTGAAGACCTGAGTGCTATGCAATGGGGTGAGCTCCCATCATATGTCCTGGTTCCTGCCAACCTAGCATGGCCTGAAAAGTTGGGCACCCCAGCCTTAAATGATTTGTATTGTGGCGGAGAGGTCCATCTGTAGATAAGGAAAGTTCTTACTGATAGCTGCTTTTCCTCCAAACCCATCAGCTTTTATTTGACATGAGATCCCCCCTTTTTTTTAAAATGCAAGGGTTTGTACCAATTTTGCCTCTTTTAGTTTTGTTATTTAATGAGCAGAAAGCCAAATGATCAATCCACTTGCCTACAATACAACTTGTGTGAAAGGGAAAGAGCGTGTTTTTATGTGCATTTGCCCCCCACCCTGTCCAAACTAATAAATGGATTTCCCCCCCACTGAGAACATCAGCTGAGCAACGAGAATGCAAGGGTTTTCCCATGCAGTGGGTGGCCAGGCTGGCTGGAATGAGCTGGGGTTGGTAACAAAGGGTCTGAAAGACTGTTTTGATTACTTATGATAAATGTGCGCTGCGTGTGTCTTTTCCATCTTGACTGCCCCAGCATCCTCCCTCCCTCCATTCCAACATGTTTTTCTCAACCCCTTCTGTAAACTCAATGGAACACTGACTTTGTTTAACTTGAATCTATGTTATCACTATACAACACGGCACCGATTTCCCTTTCCCATCCCCACTTACACACCTTCAAAATGTTTTGAAGCACTCTGTGTATCTCAAAAGTTTACTTTAGGAATTTCAGAACTAAAAACATATCCTTGGTCTGGAGCTTGATCGCACAGCACAGATGGAGCTGTGGCTAAAGAAGTAGACACACAACTCTTTTCTTCAACCTTTTATTGTATTTGGAGACATGACAGTCCCCTGTGCTTGCAGATATTTTCTAAGCAGCTACTTTCCTTTTCTGACTGACAGAGGCTTGGAGAAGTCTACAGGATAAAGATGCTACAATGTGGATTGAGTTGCCTGTACAGTATCTTAAAATGGGATTGAGAGAGACAGTGGAAAAGAGGGCTGCCATTTTTGACAGCAAATCTTGCAACCAGAGCTTTACGTGACGTTACTCTATTCTTTTTTTTAATGACATGACAAACGTTCAGGGTTTTAAGAATAAACCAAAAAGGGCCACTTGGCTAATCTCATAGAGTTTTGAAATTCAAAGTTCTGTGCGACTGTTGTTCACTGAGTTTGATACCTCCTGAGATTTAGAGGCAGCAAATTCTGTCACGTGAAATTCTGTGGGTGGAGAAGGCTCCTTTGAAATGCAGGGCATCCATTATGTTCTATGGAGATGTCATGTTCAGGCATAAGGGACATCGCTTTAGTTGAGAGATATTGTTCAGTGCTGGTTCAGGTGCCTGTGTTAGAGGCTCCCCCTGAAAGTATTTTATGAGCCAGAAGATAAATGGCTGCTCTCCTTCCAGAAAGCCCTACATGGCCATGGTAAAGGTATATCTAGTTTATGAGGTGTGGTGCATTTAGACCTGGCTTGCTGGGTGGTTACCTTGCATGCTTTGTACGTACGTACATATGTGTGTGTACACACGCATGTGTGCATGTGTGCAAGTACAACACACACCTGCACCAGCAAGAGAAATGCAAAGAGTAAAATAACACATAGCAGCACATAGCAAACAGTACTGGGGAGTTTAATTGGTAGCTTCAGGCCTGTATTACAGCCCTGGCCAAGGATAATATATCTTTAAGCACTTGTAATCTTTTGAAATTCCCTTCAGCCAAGCCTGGGAAGAGGACGTGAAGATTACCAAAGCAGCAGGGAGGGGAAACGACTTGGGGGGAGGACTTTGTTGGACGGCACTTTCGGAGACTAATGGATTTCTAATGTTTACATTCTTTATATACAAACTCAGCTTTATAAATGATCCTGGCATTATAGCTGTAAAGCAAAGTCATAAAAACAGCCTGCAGCTCCAGCAAAGAGCATAAATGCCTTTTTCTTCAGACCGGCGAAGGAGAGAGGCAGAGCAGGGAGTGATCAATATTTATGTGCCTTTATCTGAGTTTTCTATGGTGCAGTTCTGGAGATGGTACATTGACTTAGGCATGTTCCTTGTCTCTGGTGGGGTCAAGGCTCTTCCTTCTCTTCCTCCTCCTGTGCTCCAGATAGATTCCTGTTGCTCATCAGGAGCACAAGAATGATCCTGTCATTGTCGTTGTTGTTGTTCAGTCGCACAGTCAAGTCCGACCCCATAGACCACAGCACGCCAGGCTCTTCTATTATCTGCCACACTCCAGAGTCTGCCCAGAGCTACACCCCCTTCTCCTTTTGCCTTTGATCTTTCCCAGCAGCAGGGCCTTCTCCAGTGAGTCTTCTCTTCTCATTTTGGTGGCCAAAGTACTTGAGCTTCAGCTTTGGTATGTGTCCTTCCAAGGAGGAGTCAGGGTTGCTTTCCTTTAGGATTGACTCATTTGATCTCCTTGCAGTCCAGCCCTTCAAGATCATTGAAGGGCAACTCCCTTCATCCCTTGTCACTGGTTTTTTTCTGGCTAGGGCTGATGGAGCTGGAGTGCTGGAGGAAAGAGAGCTTGTTGGCGTTAGAGCAAATTCTAAAACCAATCCTGAGGTAATACTTTGGTCAGGCCAAGGAAAACGGTACTAAGTGTTACAAAAGTGAATGCAGGCTGCAGGTGGGGTGGGGTGGTTGAGAAGGAGATTCCCCACCCTAGAGTCTGGAAGGAAAATGCTGTCGCCTTTGAAATTTGGTTGTTCTGCTGCTATCCTGCTTGCCAAAATTTGGGGCGTAGGACTATACAGGACCTCTAGACAAACATGCCATAAAGGCCCATAGAGGACGAAAGCAATGATAGGGTCTCAGTTAATTTCAGGCCAGGTATAGGTGATGATTTTGTTTGGGCTGTTTGTTTTTAAATGGGAATTTTCTGAAGTGTCTAAAATGCAGCAAAGCTGAGCATTTTGAAGTATGATTCTGACACCTGCCAAGAGTTTGAGAAGAAGACATATTTCGGGACAGTCATTTTGGGTCCTTCTTCAAGTTTTTTTTTACAATAGTCTGTGGAAGTCTTTGAGAGAGTAATCTTCTAAGCACAATGACAGGCGTAAGAGATGACATATCTCAGAGATTCCAGCAAGCTTTTCTAATATGCTGGCCACGTATTTTTTAATATACAGTGGTACCTTGCATAACGAATGCATCGTATAGCAAAAAATTCACACACCGAAGCATTTCTTATGCAATGGTGATACCCCGCATAACAAAAAAAATTTGGGTAACTGGGGTATACCCGCTTAATCGGAACCCCGGTTAATGAACTCCCCCCCCATTATGCAGGGGATCTCCCATAGGGAACCACATCTCCCATAGGGAACCACATAACAAAATCGCGCATAGCGAAGAGCTCCGTGGTCATTATGTGGGGTTCTACTGTATTTCAAAAACAAAAGGAGTCTAGATTTGCAGAACATTGAGGCATTTTCTTGCTTTATTGTGAATTGTCAGGAGATGCTATTCACTTTTGTTCACTTCCATTAGCATAACACAACAACAAAAACACAGCAATTTCTTAGGTCTTTCTCTTGCAGATTGGACCAGGAAATTCTGATGATTCCAACTTCTTGTCTAATTTTTGTTCTTGTTTAAAAGGGTGGCTTTCATTCAAAGCCCAAAGGAAAGATTAACAAAGAAAGTAATAATAATCACCACATGGCTGTCTTTAGCTAGGGGACTGCACTGTAGGCCATTTTATTCTTAATAGTAATTCTTAACTTGAATGTTTCCAATTTTAGCTCCCCCCACTTTTAAATTGGTCCATCATCAAATTCATCCATCTTGTTTTCACCCTAAGGACCCTGAGGGGCGGGGAGCATTGTGAGTCCAAATTATTCTGCATCTTTGTGCAATTACAGACCTGCAAATGAAATTAGAAAGAGCAAGTTTGGCAGCAAGGAAGAGGAGGAAATTCGCCACAAGTTTAAATTCAGTGTTTCCAAAAGAGGAGTTAATAACAAATGTCCTACTGTTTTTCCTGGTGCTGTATTGAAATGGAAATGGGAAGTCAATTTTCCTAAATGCATTTTAAAAGTGTGTGCGTGCGTGCGTACGTACGTACGTACGTGCGTGCATTCATGTGTGTGTGTGTGTGTGTGTGTGTGTGTGTGTGTGTGTGTGTGTGTGAGAGAGAGAGAGAGAGAGAGATATTTTGGGGCATCTAGTCCCACCTGTTCACTTTTCAAGAGTG
Organism: Bradypodion ventrale; assembly: GCA_035047345.1. Lineage (NCBI taxonomy): Eukaryota > Metazoa > Chordata > Lepidosauria > Squamata > Chamaeleonidae > Bradypodion > Bradypodion ventrale. The sequence goes on from JAWDJE010000003.1 coordinate 128,577,474, forward strand.
TCTCTCCCCCGCTCCCTGAAGACCTTAAAAAACCAGGGCTAGGATTATGTGGTTTGTGTCTGATCCTGGTAGATTAAGCTTTTGTTGTTGTTTACTTTGAATATGTGTTTTGACCTGGAGTGTTGAAGATACTAAAAGGGACCAGAAGGTTTTCTTTCAGCAGATAAACAGACACTGAATGGTGCATTGCATCAGCAATTCTGACTTGGGGGTTTTGGGTGTTGTGATACAAAAACGGAATGCTTCCTAAGTCTGTGGAGGATATTCCTTTCACTTTTGCACATCAGAAGATATGTTCTGTATCTTTCCCCACCCATGCCTTGCTGGGTCACTTCCAGAATATGAGTTTGCTCCCATCCCACAAACTCTTCAGAGCTCAAAGCCAAGCCTAAGAAACCCAGCCTTGAATCTCTTTGGTCTGCCAGTCTGGAAGATTTTATCAGGCATCTATTCCTCTCAACTCTGCCAAGAAGTTTTCAACTGATATGGAGTCAAAATTCATAGGAATAAAGTAGCTACTTGTCTTACACCCATTTGTTTTAAAGCCAAGAACTGGTCTCGTGTGGTCTACTTTCCATACCTGTCAAATTTTGGATTTGGAAATAAGGGAAATTTCCTGGCAAATACGGGATACTTGACAGCTATGCTTATGCTGTGCTGCCCTCCAATGGTGGCAATAGGGCATTGCAGTCTAATTAATAAGGGATAACAGCGGGAAAGAGGGTAAAATAAGGGGTTTTCTTGGCCAATAAGGGATGCTTGACAACTATGCTACTTTCCTGAATCATGTAGCATTATTTTTTTCTCTCTTCTTTCTATCACAGGGATTGAATATGGAGAGGTGCTTCCAGAATCCTTCCCATCAGCCCCTGCGGAGAGCCTTCCCCATTTCCTCTTGGAGCCACAAGATGCTTACATTGTGAAGAACAAGCCCGTGGAGCTGATCTGCAGGGCTAACCCAGCTACCCAGATCTATTTCAAGTGCAATGGCGAGTGGGTGAATCAGAACGATCACATCACCACTGAGAGCTTAGATGAAGTCACTGGTGAGAAGCCTTTGAGTATTTTCTATTTTTCCCATTTCTAAATCAGTTGCAGTATCATAATGTAAGACTTGCAGTGGCTCAAGTGGCTAAGACGCTGACTGGGAGGCGGAAAGTCAGCAGTTCGATTCCCAAGTACTGTGGGACGAAATGAGCTCCTGATTTTGTCCCAGCTCCTGCCAACCTAGCAATTCGAAAGCAAGAAATTGCAAGTAGATAAATAGGGACCACTTCGGTGGGAAGATAACAGCGTTCTGTGTGCTCTGGTGTCTAGTCATGCCTGCCACATGACCACGGAAATGTCTGCAGAAGCAAACAGCGCTGGTTCTTCGGCTTTGAAACAGAGATGAGCACTGAACCCTAGAGTCGGATACGACTGGCTTTCGAGCAAGGGAAACCTTTACTTTTACCTTTATCATAATGTAAGGTTTCCCTTGCCCAGTAGATTGGCCTCTAGATTTCAGCAACTTCTAAATATTGACACTGTCGGACATAGCCAGCCCCCACCCCCATTGCCCTGTCTTATTTATAGCCCCGGTCATAGGCTTCCTTAGCACTACAGTACTTAATATCCCAAGACTGTATATCCTTTCTTCTAAAACAGAAGTTAACTTCTAACTACCTTATTTCAATTTGTTGTGGATTTTCGAAAATCTTTTGTGGTTTTGAGGAGCACGTTTTTGATACATCATGAGCCCCCCTGGAGAATCCCAGCGGCAAAACTGTTCAGCCAGACCCACTGAAATTGTTTACTTTGGACTTGGAGAGCATAGATCGGGCCACTCTCTTCAGTCTTTGCAAAAGATAGATTCTACCAGCTTTTGTAGACAGTACGTAACTGTCTGGACAAGTCTTTGATAACACTGATCACTGTGTAATTAACATAGCTGTTGTATCCACAAATCAGTTGTCTCAACTGTAACCTGCAGGATATGTTGAAATACAATAGAACAGATTGCTTGTATGCTTGTATTTTAGTTTGCAATTAAAACATGCCAGTGAAATACTTCAAAAGAAGTTCTTAAGAAAAGTAGATAAATTTAAGAGTAAGGATGGTAATGTTCTGTCAGGTATCAGAAACTTGCTATGAACAAGAAAACAAACAGAAGGCTTGCATAGTCAATCTTTTTCATGGCAAGAAGTTAACAGTAGGGAGTCCCCAAGAATCTGGCCTGGAAGTCAAGTTTTCTGTTTAAAGTGCCATTGGTAATTTCAAGGATTTAGAAGCTATCCACAAACAGCCTGCAATTGCACACATGAATGGGGTGGATCTTTTTAAGTAAATAATTTATAGGTTGCAGGCTCAAAAAGTTGTAAGTCTTGTTGACATTGAACTTCATAGAGCCACCTCTCCTTGACTTTACAACACTCAACTCCTGAAATTTCTCATGGTAGTTCAAATTCAGTTCAAGTGTAGTGTCTGCAGTTGATCATTTTTGGCTTGAGAAATGGTACCTTAGTGCTGTTTAAAAACACACATTAAGTCAAAAATTGGATTAATCTACCAACAGGGTTGGCCCTCTGCTGTGTGACTCTTAGATAAAACAGTATAAAAGAGGCTGTTTATAAATGGCAGTGAAAGTTCTTCCCGTAAAAATAACTCCTGTCAGTTTCACTCTTAAGAACTTAAAAAGTAAAGGTAAAGGCTTCCCTCGCTCAAAAGCCAGTCGTATCCGACTCTAGGGTGCAGTGCTCATCTCTGTTTCTAAGCTGAAGAGCGCTGTCTGCTTCTGCACAACTTATAACCTTGTGATAAGAACTTAACACAAGGTTATTGTCCAATTTCCACCAGAGGTCATTTGCTTCTTTTTTTAAATGTAAGACAGCCTCCTTACTTATGCTAATTGATTTAGCAGTATAGCAACACATGGAGAGTTTTTCAAAGTGTGTAACATGGCTGCTAATGACAGATTGATAGCCCTGGTCTGATCAGTTCATTATAGACAATCAATAAATTGATGTGAGTTGAAAACAGAAAAAGTTAACACTTGACAATCTTTTTTTAAAAAGATACTTCCCATCATCACGTGACAAGTCAAGTGTCAACGTTATATTTGATTTCATACATCATGTTTCCAAGCCATAAGATTGCTATTTAAACTGATAACTGGGGGAAAGCCGACAGGAGCTGGGCAGCATCCGGTTCGGGAAAGTGTGTACTTGAGTAGTGAGGAGGATGCAAAAATTACTGAGCAGAGCAAGGAGCTAGTCACCAGCACTCTAGCAGAAGGATGCAAGAGGCAGTCTAACAATGCAACTGGATTCAAAAGACTGTATCAGGAAAGCATATATAAATGCTTGTATACAAATGCCAGAAGCCTCCGGAACAAAATAGGGGAGCTGGAATACTTAGCAATAGATAAGAATATTGATATTATTGGTATCACTGAAACCTGGTGGACGGATGATAACCAATGGGATACAGTTATCCCAGGCTACAAACGGTACAGGAAGGATAGGAAGGGGCAAACAGGAGGTGGTGTAGCCTTGTATGTCAAAGAAGTGATAAAATCGTATGAATTGGAATATCTAGGTGATTTGGAGTCACCATTAGAAGCTCTGTGGGTAAGAGTACCAGGCCACAAGGATGGTCTAACAGTAGGCATATACTATCGGCCTCCGACCCAAACTCTTGAGGGAGACTGGCAGTTGGAGAATGTTGTAAAGGAGGCATCCAGGAAGGGAAGTCTGGTTATAATGGGGGACTTCAATTACCCTCACATAGACTGGGTAAACTGTTGTTCAGCACATGATAAAGAGATAAAGTTCCTAGATATGCTAAATGATTGTTCCCTGGGACAGATGGTTGAAGACCCAACTAGAGGTACAAGAATCCTTGACTTGATCCTGAGTAATACTCAGGATCTGGTGCAAGATGTTAATGTGACTGATCCAATAGGGAACAGTGACCACAACTCAATTATGTTTAACTTGATCATAGACTGCAAGTCACTGATAAAATCTAAAACAGAGACCTTAAATTTTCAAAAAGGAAATTTCCCAAAGATGAGGAAACTAGTAAAAAAGAAACTGAAAGGGAAAATTGAGAGAGTCCAAACACTCCAAGAGGCATGGAAGTTGTTTACAAAAACAATAACAAAGGCCCAATTGGAATGCATACCCAAAAGGAAAAAGGGCACTGCCAGTTCCAAGAGGACTCCAATGTGGCTTACAGGAGCTGTTCGGGAAGTGATCAAGAGCAAGAAAAGCTCATTTAGAAGATGGAAGGCTTGTCCAAATGAGGACAGCAGGCAGAAACATAAATTCTGGCAGAACAAATGCAAGGCAACAATCAGGAAAGCAAAGCAAGACTTTGAGGAGCGTATAGCTAAAAATACTCAGAGAAATAACAAAGACTTCTTTAAGTACATTTGAAGTAAGAATCCAACTAGGAAGGCCATTGGACCATTAGATGACAATGGAAGGCAAGGGGTTATTAAAGAGGAAACAGAGATTGCAGAGAGACTCAATGAATTCTTTGCTTCAGTATTCACTGAAGAAGACAGAGACCACATGCCCAAAACAGAGCCTATCTTCGGAGGGAGGGAAACTGAAGAATTAAGCAAGATAGAAATAACCAGGGAGGAGGTCCTTGCATGTCTTGTTAAGCTAAACACTAACAAATCACCAGGACCAGATGGCATCCATCCACGAGTTCTCAGGGAACTTAAAGACGAAATTGCTGATCTCCAAGCCAAAATATATAATATTTCCCTCAAATCAGGCTTTGTGCCTGATGACTGGAAGGTAGCGAATGTAACACCAATTTTCAAAAAAGGATCCAGGGGTGATCCAGGAAATTACCGACCTGTCAGTTTGACATGAGTCCCAGGTAAAGTGATGGAAACCATCCTAAAAGATAGAATTAATAGGTTCATAGAAGAGAAGGCGCTGCTAAAGGAGAGCCAACATGGCTTTTACAAGGGCAAATCATGCCTCACTAATCTGTTGGAATTTTTTGAGAGTGTCAACAAGCATGTGGATAAGGGGGATCCAGTTGACATTGTTTATCTGGACTTTCAGAAGGCTTTTGACAAGGTCCCACACCAAAGGCTCTTGAATAAACTTACCAGTCATGGAATAAAGGGACAGATCTTGTCCTGGGTCAGCAACTGGCTAAGGGACAGGAAACAGAGGGTAGCACTAAATGGACACTTCTCCAAGTGGATGGAAGTAAAGAGTGGGGTCCCCCAAGGTTCAGTACTGGGACCCCTGCTTTTCAACCTCTTCATAAATGATCTAGAGGTAGGAGTAAAAAGCAAGGTAGCCAAATTTGCTGATGACACTAAATTATACAGGGTAGTGAAAACTGTGAGAGATTGTGAAGCGCTCCAGAGGGATCTCTTGACACTGGGGGAGTGGGCAAAATAGTGGCAAATGAGCTTCAACATCAGTAAGTGCAGAGTGATGCATGTTGGGGCAAAAAAAACCAATTACATTTATAAACTGATGGGGTCTGAACTCTCTGCGACAAACCAGGAAAGGGACCTTGGTGTCCTGGTGGACAGCTCAATGAAGATGTCAACCCAGTGTGCCTCAGCAGTGAAAAAAGCAAACTCAATGTTAGGGATCATTAGGAAGGGTATAGAAAATAAGTCAGCAAGTGTCATTTTGCCTCTTTATAAATCTATAGTGAGGCCCCATCTGGAATATTGTGTACAGTTCTGGTCGCCAAACCTCCAGAAGGATATTATGGAGTTGGAGAAAGTACAGCGGAGGGCAACCAGAATGATTAGGGGACTGGAACACCTTCCTTACCATCTGAGGCTGCAACGGTTGGGCCTTTTCACTCTTGAACGACGGCGTCTAAGAGGTGACCTGATTGAAGTTTATAAAATCATGCACGGTGTGGACAAAGTAGATAAGGAAAAACTGTTTTCCCTATCGCACAACACTAGAACTAGGGGACACTCCATGAAACTTTTGGGTACTAGTTCTCAAACAAATAAGAGAAAGTACTTTTTCACCCAGAGGATTACTGGTCTATGGAACTCCCTGCCAGAAGAAGTGGTGACAGCTGTCAGACTTGACAGCTTTAAGAAAGGATTAGACAAGTTCATGGAGGACAAGTGTATCAATGGCTATAATTATGGCTACCTAAGAACAACCTCCGGGTTGGAGAGATAGGCAGGATATCTCTCAATGCCATTTCCAGGGAATCCTAAGCAGGTGAAGGCATCTCCTTGGGAATAATACCCTGAAGGAAATGGTGAGCCACTGTGTGAGACAGAATGCTGGACTGGATGGGCTGTGGCCTGTTCCAGCAAGGCTGTTCTTATGTTCTTATGTTCTATTGTAATTCCTGCAGTCTTGCGGAAATTGCACAATGAACTCCACAAGCAGTTTATGTTTGAACATAGAAGAGTGGAAGTTACTTTTTATATTATAACTTCCAATAGCAAGCACTACCAAATCACTATAGGATGCTGGCTGTGGTATTTAGGGAATTATAGTCCAGAAAGTAACTTTCCTCATTCCATTCTCCTGAGATACATAGTAGAAAACCACAACTGTAGTCTCCCAATTTTCCTCAGATGAGATCCCTCCAAGAAGTTGACTTGTGGAAGGGGATGAAGGAGTAACCTCTCGTATGTTATTTGTATGATACACAGATTGTTATATGCTGCTAATATATTTTGTATTTTGTTCTATTATACCACCTTCATAACTTTCCTGTAATATTACCTTTCACAGCATGTCTCACAGAACTGGGGATGTGCTCACACAGCAACACAGATGTTAAATTCATTAGCATAAGTTCAATGACAGGTATTTGCTTTGTGTTTCCCCACATTTAAAACTGAATAGGGGACATTTAGAGCTGATCCAAATCACTCTATGACTCTGTATCTGGTGTATATAAGCTCATACCTTGCTATTTCACTCCTTTGTCTGATGAAGTGAACTTGATCCACAAAAGCTCACATTTAAAATATAGCAGTTAGTCTTTAAAGTGCTGCAGTGTTTTTGTTTTCTTTTGTTTTTGCTTTCTGATATCATGTATGTGCTAATTGCAAGGGAACTGGATTTCATTTGATACGTGTGGCAATGATTGATTGGTGAGTGATAATTCCAGTGGGGTCTTACTGATTTTGTGGTTTGCTTTCTTCATTCTTTTTTTTTTTTTTTGGGGGGGGGGGGGAGGCATATGGCTGCTTGCTTTCTCCCTTGCCACCTGTTTGAGAAGAGCTATGGGTCTGTGGTAGAGTGTATGTTTTGTGTGCAGAAGATCAAGCTGTGGCAACAACAATGGGTAACTTCAAGGAAAGGAAGAACCAGAATACTAATGAGTCACAGCATTAGTTGATGGCTCTAAAGCCACTTTGTGAATAGATTCAGCAGATCTGTTTCTGAAATTGGAAGCAGTGTGTGTAAAATATTCCATATTTTATGGGAGTAGATTCTAAAGAGGGCCTCCCTGACCTAAATATGTAGGATATGCCTTGGCCTTTAGATAGTCCCTGGACTGGAGTGGAGGTATATGTACCTAGTATTTTATAAGTCCCCTCCAAATTACATTTTAATAGTCAATTTGAAACGAGGCCGTGTTCAGTAAACTTCATGAAAAATCTGTACAGAACTTTATAACTGCACTTTGAAAGAATCACCAGGAAACCTGATCCAGTTTAGGGAGCAAAACTGATCAACAAGCAGATGGGTTGCAAATTAAGACTCTTATTTATTTATTTATTTATTTATTTATTTATTTTTTATACCGCCCATCTGGGTGTTATCCCACTCTGGGCAGTGAGCAAACAGAAAACTAATAACAACAATACCCACAACAAATCAAAACCCACCACCGACAAATACATCACACACTAAAATAAAATAATTGGTGTTTGAGGGCATCGGGACTGAACCTAACTGGCTAATTTATTGGTAAGGGAACAATGCCCTGAAAAGACTCCTTGAAGAAGAGTGTTTTAATTGTTTTTTAAAGGTTGCCAGTGATGGGGTCTGGCGCAGCTCCACTGGTAGTGTATTCCCCAGTGTTGGTGCCACCATCAAGAAGGCTCTATTTCTAGTTAAAGACTTTCGAGCCATCCTCAGAATCGACACCTGGAGCTGCGCTGAATGCGATGCAGTGATGCGGGGAGTTGCTCTGAGGGAGAGACGCTCTGACAGATAGCAAGGTTCCAAACCATATAGGACCTTGTGTGATAACATTAACACCTTGTATCTGACACGGTAGGCAACAGGTAAGCAGTGTAGGCCTGCTAAGGCTGGGGAAATATGATTAAATTTCTTTAAGCCTGTCACCAGCCTGGCTGCTGCATTCTGGACCTGTTGTAATCTCAGTATCAGACACAAGGGTAGCCCCACGTCTTATCCAAGGCCCACTATGTTAGTCATGCTTTTAAAACAGCAGAGGGGAATCTGTGGCACTCCCAGTCTTCTTGGATTTCAGTTCTCATAATAAACCCTAGCTAATATACTGCCAATAACAAAGCTATTGGAGATGATGGTATTCAAGTAGAATTATTCAGAGCCCTGAAAGATGATGGAATTAAAGTATTGTATTCTATATGCCAGCAGATTTGGAAAACACAGCAGTGGCCACAGGAGTGGAAAAGGTCGGTATACGTTCCAATCCCAAAAAAGGGCAACACCAAAGAATCCTCAAATTATCAAGAAATCATGCTCATCCCACACATTAGCAAGGTAATGCTCAAGATAATACAGGATAGGCTTCAGCAGGACGTGGAGAGAGAATTGCCAGAAGTGCAGGCTGGGTTCAGAAGAGGCAGGGGAACTAGAGACCAAATTGCCAACGTACATTGGACCATGGAGAAAATAAAGGAATACCAGAAACAAGTCATTGATTACACCAAGGCCTTTGACTGTGTGGACCACAATAAAATGTGGCAAGTAATTAAAGAGATGCAAATACTAGAACACCTTACATGTCTCATGAAAAATCTGTACATGAATCAAGAAGCAATAGTTACGACGGGATACGGAATGATGGAGTGGTTTGGAATAGGAAAAGGATCAAGACAAGGCTGCATTTTGTCACCCTGCTTATTTAACTTATGTACAGAGCACATAATGCAAAATGCAGGGGTGGATGAATCACATTTGAATTAAAATTGCTGGGAGAAACTCCAACAATTTGAGATACGCAGATGATACCACCCTAATGGCAGAAAGTGAGGAAGACCTAAAGAAGCTCCTGATTAGGTTGAAAGAAGAGAGTGCAAAAGCTGGCTTGAGGCTCAATATCAAGAAAACCAAGATAATGGCAACAGGCCCTATCAGTCCCTGGAAAATATCATAGATGGGGAAGAAATAGAAGCAGTGACAGACTTTACTTTCTTAAGATCCAAGATCACTGCAGATGAAGATTGCAGCCATGAAATAAAAAGCCGACTAATTCTTGGGAGGCAAGCTATGAGAAATTTGGGGAACATAGTTAAAAGTAGAGACATCACCTTGCAAACAAAAGTCTGCATAGTCAAAGCAATGGTATTCCCGGTGGTAATGTACAGTTGTGAGAGCTGGACCATAAGGAAAGCTGAGCGCAGAAGAATAGATGCATTTGAAATGTGGTGTTGGAGGAGAATTTTGAGAGTACCCTGGACAGCAAAGAGAATGAATAGGTCAAATCAATCCCGGCTGCTCCTTGGAAGGTCAAATATTGAACATGAAGTTAAAGTACTTTGGACATCAAATAAGAAGAGAGGATTCACTTGAGAAGGCCTTGATGCTGGAAAAGGTGGAGGGCAAAAGAAGAAGGGGTGGCGGAGAATGAGATGGTTGGATGGCATTGTTGACGCAATGGGCACAAAGCTGGGCGGGTGGAGGATAGGGAGCCTGGCGTGCGGTGGTCCATGGGGTCACAAAGTGTTGGAATTGACTGTGGGACTGAACAACAACAACATATATATTCAGTGGTCATGGAAGCTGGAATGTAGAGTCCAGCAATGATAGGAAGGCTGCAGGTGTGTTAGATAACTTTTCAGGAAAGATGTCTATCTTACATGGTGATTTTTGAAAAATGATCCATGGTATGAATTAATCCCTGCCCCACCTTTTGGTCTTTCATTAGTGAGAAGCAGCTGTAGGCTATATAACCATTACCAACAGGCAACTGAGATTCTTTTTCTTTCTCCTTCATTTGCTAGGTTCAGTTATCTCTCTTAAAAATATTAAACACAGTCTGAATATATAGCTACAATTAAACCTTCCATCAAATAAGTCTCTGCTGTACTGTTGAACTCCTGCAAAAGTCCATATTAAACACCTTCAGTGACTTAATTATTTAATCAGGATGGAAATTGCCAGCATGGAATAGCAAATAGTTTTGCAACAGGCAGGAGGCTTTAATGTCCCAGGAGGCCACTTGCCATACATTCTTGCCTTCCCAACTGTGTTACTGTCACACCAGCTAATGAGCCGGACATGTTAGGAAGTGGTTGAGAGAAGCAGTACAGCAAAGGAGGAAGGTGCGGGGGTTTACTTTCTGCACCTATAGGTAGTGGTACTATTTTAGGAGCCAAACCATACTATGATGTAGCATCACTGTAGCTAATCTTCCAGGAGTTAGCTACCTAAGAGGAGGAGGAGGAGACTGGCATTGCATTCACATCAGATAAAGAACATATTACAGTGACATAAAAACCATTTCTAATTTATATTCAGAATTCAAAAAGTGGTTTGTTATCCCCCAAGAAGCAAGCATTGACTTTACTTTGCTGGACTGGCACTGGGCGCCTTAATAAAATTGTGTGTCCACGTCTCCCACACTGCCTCCATACTCAGTAAGCCAAAACATTATTCTTTGCCTTCAAGTCTCTACTTTATGCAGTTTACTTGCCTCATTAAAAGGGGCTGTGGTGGCGCAGTGGTTAAGAAGCTCGCCTTGTTAGCTGGAAGGCTTCCAAGTCAGCAGTTCGAGATCTGGGTACTGCATGACGGATTGAGTGGCCGTCTCTGTTCCAGCTCCTGCCAACCTAGCAGTTTGAAAGCAAGAAATTGCAAGTACAGTACTGTAGATAAATAGGGACCACTTTGGTGGGGAAAGATCTTGGGGACATGAAAGGAGCCTCATTTGGGCATCCCCTGAGCGGAGTTCCTTCAGCAAGAATCCTTTCCACCCAGATTAATTTCTGACACGAAATTAATAATAGTTGCCTGCCTGGTTGCTCTTTCTCTCTTTGTCCCTGCAATCTCTCCCCTTCCCTGTTTATTCATTTCATTTGATCCATTGTCTTTTCTGTAAATAGTTCATGATTACTTCCTTTCCTGCCTCTCTGTCTTACATTCAGGTCCTTGTCAGAGAGTGACTGACCCAAACCAAACATTATAGCTGAGTTGTTCAGAATTTAAGCAGGTAGACTAAAGTATGAGGAAAGAGATGCCGGAGGCTCATTCTTATTAATAAGATGGCAGCTTCCTGGGCTTATGACTGAAATAGGACATGGCAGCCAATTACTAGAGTCAAATCCCTTCCCAATCCCTTACCTACTTTATTCATTAAAGCAGCAGCCATCTTTACTGAGGGCATAAGTGTCTTCAGTCCCATTGTCTTTCTGTAGTAACATCAGTTATTGGATTTTTTTAGCAATGGGGAGGGGATATTTTGAGTTTTTGGATCCCATTAACATAATGAGAAAGGCAAGAGGCACACTTTGTAACAGTGGCTGAATCAATGCTGCTGTTCGTTTGTAGACAATTGGCAATGAGGTTTTACTATATTAAGGCAATAAGATTAAAGCACGTGCTTATGTGCCTTGCTGAGGCTGTGATTTTAATGTGACGGTGAAGCAATTAAAGTTACACTGAAACAGAAGGAATAATGGAGTAAAGCTTCGCCTGTAGTAATAGGAGCTCCTTGGGAAAACAGTTGAACAGCGATAATGGCCCTATCAGAGTTATCACCCTTGGGTGGCTCTTTGAGTTCTACTTCTAGGAGGAAAAGATCATTTAACTGAGCACAGCCTTTCTCTCAACACTTGATGCCTTTCCTCTTTAATGTGCTTTTATTTATTACTTACTTACTTACTTACTTTACTTACTTACTTACTTACTTACTTACTTACTTACTTACTTATTTCCTAGGACTCTTTTCAGTTCTTGATGGTCACCAATTCTCACCTCCTTCTGTTTGCCATTTTCTTCCTTTCTTTCCAATCTAATTTTAATTATTTTTTCTGCCTACGTTTATTTGTACCTTTTATACCATACAGCAAAAGTGCTTTCAAGCTGGGCTTTGTTTCTGAAGAAACAAATGGAGGGCAGGTAGGCTTTTAAGAAGTAGAACTTGTCCAGAAGAAAAATGGAGAGTTTAAAGGAGGAATAGCCTTCATGGCCTTTGGCTTCCCCTTGGACTGCACAGGCTTTCTGCATACCTGTCAACCTTCCCGGATTGGCCGGGATTTCACGGTTTTCGGCGCCGATTTACGCCATTTCCTGCCCCATGCTGCCGAAACCCCGGAATTTGGCAGCAGGGGAAAGGTGGTACTGCACAGCCCTTCTGCGCAGGTCGCCTTCTACATCTTCTACGCATGCGTAGAAGGGTTTTACGCTTGCGTAGCCCCGTTCTACGCATGCATAGAAGGCAACCTGCGCAGAACCGTTTGCGCAGGTCCCGTATTTTTCGGAGCCGCGGTTGACAGGTATGGCCTTCTGGCCAGCTCAAGAAATACAAGACGTATAAGGTAGTGATCCCCAGCCTTTGGGGTTTGGACTCCAATTCCCAGAAGCCTAAGTCAATTCCCCAAAGCTCTGATCAGCCAATGTACTGACTTAGGCTTCTGGGAATTGAAGTCCAAACCTGAAATGTTGGGGACTACTGTTTTAAGGAACATCTTGGTAAAATATTTTAGAGGGAAAGGGCAGAAAGGAAGGGAGAAAATCTAATGCAGCCTTTCTTGGCTATTGGCCTTGTTGGCTGTTGGAGATGAAAGTTGATATCCAACACTTTTAGAGGGCACCGAGATTGAAAAGCTGGGTTAATGCTTGAAAGGAAGGGAATTCTGCCCAGGCTACTGGCAAACTGCGCCCAATGCCTCCTGAAAACAACATTGTGGGAAGAGGGAGATTAGCCACACAGCCCACGAAGGAACTACTCTGATCTTTGCTTTTCTCTCCTATCCTCATTCCATTTCCCTTTTCTGTCACATTTACTGGATTGCAAGCCTGTGGGTGGTGATTGCCTCTTGTTGGGTTTTTTTAAAAAAATATTTGTGTAGTGCTTAGAACATTTTAGGATAATTACAATGACAGTGATGATGATGTTGTTATTCTTACTGTTGTTGCGAATAGCGCTGATGCTTGTGGCAGATTCATTGCTTGACGCAGGCTGGTATTTCAGAATACTGTATGTTAGATTAATCACAAAATACTCCAAGATTTAACCCTAGTCTGGAAGGATAAGGGGAATTCTGAAAGGGAGAATTTCTGAATGTAATAAGGAAATTGAAATGTGAAAGTCCTTATCTGCTAAGTATAGCCTTTACCTAACCTCTTATGGTCCTAGGGCCATGGCTAACCTTGGCACGCCATGCGTTCTTTAACTTCAATTCCCAGAAGCCTTGATCAGCAGGAGTGCTGACTTGGGCTTGTGGTAATTGAAGTCCAAGAACATCTGGAGTGCCAAGGTTCGCCATCACTGGTTTAGGCCCTCTGAACTCCCCAGTGGGCTCTTGTTGTACGCAATGTGAAATTTCCTGCTGGAGTGGAAGCATCTTTTCCTTCCATCCAAGTACTGTATCTGAAATGAGGGTAGCACCATTAGCCTAACATATAATGATGGTGACTCATTGGTTGCAATCCACTGGTTAGCTGCAAACATGGTACTCCCACTGAATCTGTGGGGATGTGGTGAATCATCTCCATAAATCCCATTGATTCAATGGAACTATTTTAGTTGTGGTTCATTACTGGATTTCAGCCACTGCCTTTTGTCTGCCAGAATTCCTGTGTGTTGATCCACTGTAAAATAAACAGAAATTCAAGAACAGCTCTCCCAATCTGAGGCCATCCGTCCTACTTAATCCAGCATGTCTGCAGGACACCAGATTAGGGAAATGTTAAAAACAACTCTACAAAACCTACTACAAAAGAGAGGCTGAGACTGTGTTGTACTGCGGTGAGACAAAAGCACATTATGGGAAGGGTATACTGCTTCTGAGAGATGTTAAGTTGTGTGCTGTGTTTTGGCAAGGCAGGCACATTCCTTATCTTACACTCCCTTGTTTGTATTTAGGGGAAATGTCTTCTTTAGAGCAACTGTGGGATTCATGGGAATTGTTTTGCTAGCAAACCACAGAATGATTTTTACTCAGAAAAATAGTTTATCTCCTCTTGTGGCCCCATTACGATACCAGAGAAATTCAGCCTTGCATTGCACAAGAACTGGGGGGGGGGGCTATTGTGTTGCATTTGACCTTGGTTTCAAGGACTTTCTGTAATAGAAATGAACTAAAGTTTTTTCTACACAGAGATAAGAGTACCTACATAAGAAAAACTATCAGTACAGTACTCTGTTTTTCCTTCATTCCTGCCATGCACACACATTTCTCGCTTTCCAAACAGTTTTTATTTCCTATATTCTGCAGCTAGAACATGAACACCCAACTGGCTGGACAGTTTTGGAAGCTATAGTCCAAAAAAGCAACTTTCCTAACTCTTTGTGTAACTTTTGTAGGTTCTCATTCTGTTGGTTTCTGGAGTTAATCATCTCTTTTGTTTTCTCTGGTTACAGGTCTCCTTGTAAGAGAAGTCCAGATAGAAGTGTCTCGGCAGCAGGTGGAAGAGCTCTTTGGCTTAGAAGACTACTGGTGTCAGTGTGTGGCATGGAGTTCTGCTGGAACCACCAAAAGTCGCCGGGCTTATGTCCGGATAGCATGTAGGTCTTGAATGCTCTCATGTTCTTTATTCAGCTGGGGGACAGTGGAGAGGCAGCATGTCTGAAATAGCTGCCTTGGGACCAATCCATGTTGAATCAAACTCCAAGGCCAGCTCTCCTGATAGGCCAAGGGTGAGCAAAGGGGAGTCCTGGGCCCTCAGGACTCTTTTTGTGACCCAGCCCCATTCCTTATCCATCTCCCACTTCTGGCGAAAAAAGATATATCCTGGAATCCTCCCAGATTGCCAGTCCACCCTTTAAATAGGTCAGAGAAACCGTCGCCCACAAGCAACACTTAACATCCCTCAAATACCTGTTTTTCAAAACTGGAAATTGACTTCTTAAGACTTCTGCTTTCATTTGGTGGTGATGGTGGTGGGTGTGGGTGTGGGTGGCATTTCCCCCTGTGTGGCTCCAGGCAGGTCTGTGGGACAGGAAAATGCCCCTGGGTATACCAGTTTGCCCACCCCTGAATGAGACAAAGCAAGGTACTCACGTGAAGCAGCAGAACATCAGGGGTAGCAGAACAGAGACAACCTTATTAAGTAAATGCTACTCTGGACAACCTTATTAGCGAATACAGTACATGGCTATCTGTATCTGGCCCAGCCTACAATGTCTTGCTCTGAGGAGAAAACCCCAGAGCCAAGCATTTAGGCCTTGCTAACTCTTTGGGGAAGCCCTGCTTAAGGGTGACTAGGAAATAAAGGGACAGAAACTGACAGCCTGCAGCTTGCAGTCAAGCATGGATGCCACTATTTAAACCAGGGGTGCCAAAACTTTTGGGGTCGCGGGCCGGTCATGTGGTCCAGTCACTATGGCCCAATAGCTGGATCCGGCCCATGACTCCAATTCATTCAGCCCTCACTGCTCCTGGAAGTGGAAGTCAAATGTGCCTGTATGGGCATGTTTTGCTTCCACTTCTAGGAGCGATGAGGGCTTCGTGGGCCAGATGAATTGCCGTGACCCATGGGCCATAGTTTGAGCATCCCTGATTTAAACTGTTAGTTTTTTGGGGAGGAGAGAGGGAGTGGTTGAGTGGGAGAACAGCTTTTGCAGGATGTAGGAATCCAATGTTAATTATCCCTTGGTGAGTTTGTTGAAAATGAGCCTGCAAGATAAATGGGGATTTTAACCTAATCCTTGTTTTATTGAAGCTAGTTTACTGTATTAAAGACTTCTGTGGGATTTTCTCTCCAACACATCCATCTATTAATGCCCTATTATTTTCATGATTAAAAAAAGAGAGATTTCCTAACTCTAGGGACAAGAGCCCTGCAAATATTTGGCCTTATTGGTATAGTTACAGAAGTTGGAGTTGAGAAAACACAGATACATTTCATTTCAGTCATACGTTCGATCTTGATGGACGGTGTTGTAGGAAAAAATAAAGCTTGGATATGTTAGACTACAAATCCCAGAACCACCAGCTAGCACTGGTGCTGCTGACTGGAAGGTGTTCTGGGATTTGTGGTTCCAAACAGTAACTGTTCCAACCTCTGCCTGAGGCAAAAAACATACACATGCAGTTTGCAATCCAAAGGAGCTCTGCACCTCTGGGGACGTCTCACACTTCAAGTTTGCATTTAAAGCTTGACTGGTCAACTGATTCTCTGTTCATCAGCTGAGTTGTTGTCACACTTGTCTAAAAGGAAATTCCCCAAGTCAGGCAATGGGTGGTCCACTCGGACTGTTGAAATCACTAGAAGGAACATTAGTACAATCCAACAATGGTGTGGTTGTGCTGATCTACCTTCGTCTATTTCAGAAAGCGTTTGCGTGAAAACAACGGCATATGTATTGATTGCATTTATATCCCATAGCCTAATTAACTGAAGATTTTCCTCCTGCTCACTTTGTTGTCACGCCAACCATGTAAAGCTGGTCGGGTTGAAAACATACGACTGGTGTAAGGCCATATTCACGGACCAAGATAAAGTTAATGGGCCAAAGGGGACTTGATCCTGGATCTCCCAGGCTCTAGCCCTATTCTTTAAACAGTGCCCCACACTGACTCACAATGTCCTCCTTCCTCATAACCCTCTCTATTCAAAATATATTTCCAAGGAACAGAAATACAACTATGTATGTTTAACATGCACTATAAACAGTGGTGGGATTCAGCAGGTTCGCAACAGTTCGCCAGAACCAGTAGCAGAAATTCTGGTTGGCCCTGCCCATCCAATACTTTATTTTTTGAAATAAAGTAGCCCTAATTCGTTTGGGGCTGAAAGGACAGTCTATAGAAGCCCGCTCACGGAAAGGGGTGCCCTTGGAATGAAACATTTGATTGTTCCCATTTGTTTATCACCTATTCCATTTTTGTGATCATTATTAGAACAATTGTGATTAAATAACATGATTAGCTCCTGGCCACACCTACCATACCACACCCACAGAGTAGGTAGTAAAAAAAATTGAATCCCACCACAGACTATAAACTTGTGATGTGAGAAGCAGTGCTTGTATGGAGATATTTGTGAATACTCAGAAGGCTGCACTGAGGTAGACTTGATCACTGAACATCTCATAAAGCAAGATAGCAAATTATCACTGTCATGATCATAATCGTTCTCAAAAATGATTGCTTCGGACAACATGTATTTTCATTGGAACCGTTTGCCAGTGTTTGAAAGTAGTTCAGTGGGTAATATTGCCACCTACTGGTTAATTGGTAATTCAGGAGGCTGCTTTAGAAGGCCTTCATTATGTTGGTGTCACATCCAAGTCTTTTTAATAGACCCCTTATCATGCCAAAATTTCCCTCTCTTTTCTAAAAATGTTGAAAGTGTTCTAATGTTGATGTACAGAATGCAGAGTAGTTTGGCAATAATTCTGATTAGAAAATGAAAAAGTAATAGGCAATAGAAATATTTTGCTGGGGAATAGTATTTGTAGTGAGAACCAGTATAGTGGAGTGGATACGTTGTCAGACTAAGATTCAGGATTCAGAGTTCGAATCCCCGCTCAGCCATAGAAGTTCATTGGGAAGTGACAACAGTAAGCCATTCCTTGAAAATCTTGTATACCTCAAATTCTCTATTAGGTTCATCGTGAACTAGAAGCAACCTGACAGGCACATAACAACAGAATTAATAAAGTCAAGACAGTTAGGTCCTTCACACCACAGAGCCAAACTTTTCAGGCCTCTAAGCCTTTCTCTCTACTCAGAAGTCATACTCCTGATATGTGAGGATTCAGCAAATACACGTGGATTAAGCTAGAGATCTAAACACCCTTGGAAATAAGTACCCTGAGAGTAAAAGAAGCTTACTACCACCCCACCCTCAAAAAGTTTTGAGTGGGATGCAGGTACGCTGATCAGGGCGCCTGGGAATTGAAATCCAAGAATAGCAGGAGCAGCAAGGTTGGCCACCCCTGTTTTATACTTTACCACGGTCAATGATTGGTGCAATAAACTATTCTATTTATTGATGTGGATTGTAGTTTAGCACATCTAGAAGTATCCAAGCAAGGGAAGTCCATTATGTGGGTTATGAGTTACATTGAATTCTTGATGTCTCAGATTCCCTTGGCTTCACAATTAATATTTTTGGGGGGATGGGGTGGGGGAATTTCTTTTCCTTTTCTCAGATCTGAGGAAGAACTTTGACCAGGAGCCTCTTGGGAAAGAGGTGCCGCTTGATCATGAGGTGCTTCTACAATGCCGACCCCCTGAGGGAGTCCCAACGGCTGAGGTGAGCAAGACAGGCTGAAAGGACAGTCTATAGAAGCCTGCTCAGGGAAGGGGTTGCCCTTGGAATGAAACATTTGATTGTTCCCATTTGTTTATCATCTATTCCATTTTTGTGATCATTATTAGAACAATTGTGATTAAATAACATGATTAGCCCTTTTCATGGTTACCAAGCAATATACACTGGGCTTATAACACTGTGTGAGAGAACTGTGGTACCTTGATCCCTTCCCGTGCCCATACATTTGAATGGTTTCCCTTCAGTCTATCGTATTGCCTACACACATGATGGTGAACCTTGGCACTCCAGATGTTCTTGGACTTCAATTGCCAGAAGCCCAAGCCCCCTGTGAATCCACATGAATGGGTTTACTGTGATTCATCCAGCCCGTGCTGCCCTCGTCACCCCCGGAAGCGGAAGTAAAATGTGCCCGTACGGTTAAGGCTCTTCTGGGTTAACCCTTCCTCCATACAGGCATGTTTTACTTCCGCTTCCGGGAACAACGAGGGCAGCGTGGGCCGGATGAATCACAGTACACCAATTCGTGTGGATTCACAGGGGACCTGGGCTTTTGGGAATTGAAGTCCAAGAACATCTGGTGTGCCAAGGTTCGCCATCACGGGCCTACACCTTCTTAGTAGAAGATTGACTAACAATGCCATCTTAGGCATGTTTACTCAGAAGCAAGTCCCAGTCAGCCTTATGGTGGAGGAAAGAAACTCCACTTAAGATGTTCCACTTTATAACAGTAGATATAGCAGCAGAAAACTCGGCGCTCCAGCAACGTAGTTAGCTGGATCTTGTCTTTGGAGAAAGTCCTTCCATCTGGCACTGTATCTCCTCACAGCTGTTATTCCTGATTGTGGACCAGGGCAGATCGGTTGGACTGGCAGAAAGTGGGTATCTGCAAATACAAAGTTGCTCGTACCAATTATGAGAAGACATGTTGTTGTTGTTCAGTCGCACAGTCGACTCCGACCCTTTGCGACCCCATGGACCATTTTCCTCCAGGTGCCTCTGTCCTCTACCATCCCCCTCAGCCCTCCCAGCTCTGTGCCCATTGTGTCTATAATACCATCTAGCCATCTCATCCTTGGCCTCCCCCTTCTTCTTTTGCCCTCCACCTTTCCCAACATCAATGCCTTCTCAAGTGAATCCTCCCTTCTCATTTGATGTCCAAAGTATTTTAGCTTCATCTTTACTATTTGACCTTCCAATGAGCAGTCAGGGTTAATTTCTTCTAAGATTGACCTATTTGTTCTCCTCGCTGTCCAGGGCACTCTCAAAACCCTCCTCCAACACCACATTTCAAAGGCATACCATACCAAAAAAGGGTGGGGGACATATGGTGTTCTTTAAGTTTTTCAGTTATTCATATTCAGGTGAAGGGCCCATCCAAACAAGTTGTGTAACTTGGACTGATGTGGGTTGGAAATATTGTCCCTTTCCCCATTGAACCGGATTTACTCTTTCCAGGCTTCCATATTTGTGGACAGTTTTCCTTCAACATAATCCAAATGGAGCTTCCGCACCATAAAACATCCTTTCTGTTTCTCCTCTCACTTCTTCCTTCTCATGTTTTCCTAATTCACAGCCTTGTCTTCACCAGGGCTTTCCTCCCAGATGTTTTCTGGTTTGGTAATGGAAGTTTCCATTTTGTGAAGGAGGGGATGTTTTTTTTCCCCCTTAACATGGAGAAAAGTCTTCAGAGTTTGAAGAAGAAAAGAGCTTAATGCCACTTCTTCTTCTTTGGTTAAACAGCATGATGTTTTGACCCTTCTAAGCATGAAGCAGAGAGCGGGAGGCAGCTTTGCTGGGGAAAATCTCACCTCACCTCATTTAAATAGGCAGAAGAGAACATTCTGGAACTGACATCACAGCTGATGTTGAGGGAAAGTTTTTACACACACCCATATGACCCATGCTGATTCAAGACAAAGAAACAGATGGAAGGAAATGAGGGTAAATAACCTTAAACTGCAAGAGAAGTAAGGGGGGGATTGATTTAAGACTCCAGTAATATCATATGGATCTGTTAAACTAATCTGAATCAATGGACACCTGATCCTTGTCTTAAATAAGAGCAAATAGGATGTGTGGATAGGTGTTGGGTGCTGAGGCAGAGAAAAAGGATAGGAAACAATTCAGAGAACGTAATCATGTTCCCCATCTCTTCCTGCAAGGGTTCAACCACCACATTCACCTTGATTTTGAAACCCTACTCAGCCTGGATTTCACTGTGTGATCCTGGACCCTTTCTCTCATTCTCATTCTTCCTCCGGCAGTCGCCAATGACAGAATGACCATGACTGCGATTCCAAATATTCCCCACACTTACAGTTTTCACGCAGTGCAGGATGGCTTACAACTAGTTAATTCTGTCAAATAACTACTAGTGAGAAAGCAGTAAGGAAGCGAGGAAGCAGGGGAGGATGTTCAAGGGCAAAGCTGACAACAACCACTAACAAACATGTATGAGCAGCAGCAGGAAGAGATTCTTGGGCCTGGAAGATAACATGAGCTGATTTGAGATTGCCTGCATCGGGACAGCCCTAAGCCTTCAAATGTCCCTCCCTGCCACTTTTATTGCTGGCAGAATACTTTGAAATGTGTGGGCTAGACTGTTGCTGTTCTTCCAAAAGTGATGGCTACCCTTACATTAAAAATATTACTTCCACCTCCCCTAAAACAGGTGATGGAATGAGTGCTCAAAGCTGTACAGAAATATACTTGTCTCCTATCTTTTTTCTATCTTTCAGCTTTTTAAATCAGCCATGCAGATTTGTTTTATGGGCATCAGTTGCTGTCACCCACCCACCCCCTCCTTCCAGTTTCTTGTAACTAGAACTTCTTGCCTTCTCCCCCCACAGTTGGATACATCTGTGCCTTCCCTGATGGCACCTCATGAAGATGAATAATTGCAGGCAAGGATGCAATTTTCTCATTGTAGTCCATGAATAAATCACAGGCAACTACTTCTTCTTCTTTGTGTTCTCTGTGATTTGTACCAGTGGGTTCCTTCTGTGCCTGGACTGACATGTTCAGAACATTCTACAGCTCATTCAACCCATGCCCTCTCCCTGCCATGGATGCTGTGCCTCTGTTTCTCAGTTTCGTTTCAGCTCCACGAAGGTCAGGCTTTGAATGTCTAGATCCATTTCATTTTGTCGGCACTTCAACTTATTTTTCTCTCTCCCTCCAGGTTCTTACTTGGTCTTACCTTTTTCATTGTTCCTTGTAAATCCTCCTGTTTTTTTCCTCCTTACCTTAAGAAATGTTATGTCATTATTCTTCAACAGGCCCCAGGCCTCTTGTCAATTCATACACGCTCTTCAAATGCTGGAACTAGTGTATCTTACAGCCTAATTTGGGGTGGTGTCTATGCCCAGTTCTACACAGGGCTTGAGTGGCACCGTATCTCCCGACACCCTACTTCATTTACTATATGGTTCAAAGAGAGAACTGTTCAAACTCTCTCGGTGAACCATCAGTTTGCTCCCTAGTGGTAGCTTGCTATACTCATTGGCATTGACAACACACTCAATTTGGCATCAAACTCCCCAGACCTGAAGAGATTTCACTCTATAAGACAAAGCTTCAATTGTAGTAAGTCTAGATCAGTTTCACAGTTCCCAGTTCTGCCCAACAAAGATCAGCCAAAACAGAAGCCCTGCTTCTGGGTCCTGTCCATCTAGGTTCTCAAAGAGGAGCAAATTGACATCAAAGTCTTTGATTCAAACACCAGTTTCCTAGGAGTCATGAAACCTTATGAGTGTTGAAGGGCAATAGACCAAGCCAAGCCTTGATGTCCTGTTCTCCAACACCCAACCCTTCTCAGTGTTGAGGGGCAGTAAACCAATCCTCAGTGTCCCTCTTTCTGACACCCAAGCCTTTCAGCATGGAAAGCTTAGAAACTAACTGTTGGACTCCTCTCTCCAACTTTGGAACCATCTCAGTGCCAAAAGGCAATTATTCTTTCCTTATCTTAAACTGGGCAGCCAATAAACCATGGGACAAGCACCACAGCTATGCTTTTGATTCCGAAGCAGCTCCTTCTAAACCTCAGAAGAACTTTTTAAAAATGTTTTTAAAACTTAAAAGGTTTCTGAAACGACTAAGAAATGCCTGCCCTGACATAAGACCACATCTCTCACTGTGGTACTCAAACTACTAATGAAATACCCATTTGAGCCAATGGCAACCGCAGACTTGAGATTTCTAAATTGTAAAACAGTCTTCTTGCTGGCCATACCTTCAGCAGTCAGTGACCTATGGGCATGACCCTCCTTCCCTACAATGCCATAAGGACAAGGTTGGACTCTTCTCAGACATCTCATTCCTCCTGAAAGTTGTTTCTGATTTCAATCTTAATCAACCCTTTTACCTACCTTTTCCCTCCTTCACCAATGTCTTATCTTGAGAATTTTCTCCATATGCCCAACATTCACAAATCTTTGGCTTTCCATATTTCATTGACAGAGCAATTCCATTAACCATCCAGGCTATTTGTCAGCTATCAGGGATCCAAGAAGGGCAGACCTATTACATCTCAATGCCTATCTAAATACTGTAGGTAGTAAATACCCTTACGCTATCTTACCAATTGATGAGAAAGCTGCTTTCCACATCTTTGAAGGTCCACTCCACAAGGGCAGCTGCTGCATCTGTTGCCTTTGTAGGCATTTGTAAAGCAGCAACATGGTCCCAGTTAATGACATTCACTGAAACACAATAAACTGGATGTCAGGGCAACGTTGGATGCATTATTTGGCAGAACAGTGTTGGCATAATATCCCACCAGCTAGTAAGAGAGCTTGTCAGTCACCCCATGGTGTGAATCATAAAGAAGGATAGGTTGCTTACCTAGGAACTAGGTCTTCGTGTGGTCATCTGTAAATTCATACAACCCACCCAACCCTACCTCAGACTGCCCACTACTGCTCTGTTTTTCTCAGTTGCAGACTGTGGAAATGAGGATAGAAGGTGGAAGTAGAGCATGTGCAGTAGAGAGGGGGCATGAATTAACAGATCTGTTTTAAACTCTAGAATGTTCTGAAGGTGCAGAAGAAACCCACCCTGAGTCGGGTTCGGCCTGAGTGGGCGGCATATATAAATATGACTAATAAATAAATAAACCCATTGGTGTGAATTCACAAATGACCACTAAAGGTTGGGTGGGGGACCTATAGTTACTGGTATACAACCTGTTCTTCTCTCCAAATAGCTGTCCCTCCCCCCACCCCCACCCTACCCATACACATAATTCTTCAACATGAACAAATGTTTGTGTGCTTCATTGTTCTACACCCAACTGCTATAAAACTTCCAACTGGGAGTGTTAGCACCTTAGAAGACTGCCAGTTTATAGCCAGAAAAGAAGCATGTGAGGTAAATGAGTTGTCTTAATGATGGATTGGGGCCATGATAGATAGCTTTATGCAGAGGCTGTCTGCTTTCATTAGTCAGCAGAAGTGTTTATTTTAGGCAGTGGATCTGTTATTCTGACATCTAATAATGCACTTAACCTCCACACCTGTTCAGGCCAGCCTTTTCTCTCTCCCACTTGGTCCAAGCAGCCATTAACCTCAGCCGGAATTCAGCAAAGAAAACACAAAATGAATGGTTTTTCTAGTGAGCGAAGAAAAAGAGCAATTAGAGAGTGAAAATGTCACCAGCCATAGACTTTTTCTAACATGTCAGGGTATGGTGAAAGGTCTAGAGCCCCATTTTATGACAGACTATATCTCAGGAATCTCTGTGTAAACAGACAGTGTAACATAATGGCTCTACGCGGCTCAGGTGTCTTTTTATCAAGATTATTGGGTGTGAAGAACAACCTTAGGAGCACAGCTTGGAAACGTTAGTTGTTTGGTGTTATATACCCCAGAATTAACCAGAGAGCCTGGCTACAGGGGGATCCTGAAGAGTAACGTGCCCTCCCATGCGTAGAATTCCTTGCCTCTCCCCAGTCTAGAAGAGTCCCTGATGTCCATCCTAAGAGTATTACTGTCTGTTCTCCAGAAAGGTACCATGCCACTGGACATCTGTCCGGGGGCATGGCTTTGCCTCTCCCCACCCCACCCCCTTGAGAGGCAGACTGTATGGGCACACCCAGGGGTGTGCCTGGCGGCGGGAGAGGAGGAGCTAGGCCTTGATATAAGGCTCTTCCTCCCCTACCCCGGCCTCCGGCTGAATATCAGTAAACGAGTGAAAGCCCGCTTGCCCACCCTCAAAGTAGCAGTGTGGGATTAGCTGGTTGCTTTGGGGCTGCATGGGAATTTTTGCACATATCCCTGATTGGCCGTGGTGTGGTGGTGTTTTTGCCCACTCCACACTGTTACGGACTGGGGTAATTGGCTTGGCAGTCTAATTGGTCACTTGGTGGGTAGCGCGTAGTTAAATGGTAGGTGAAGGCCTAGGATTATTCAGGGACGGCACTGGGCATGTCAACTGACCGGACGTTGGAAGACCTGTACGTCCGCTTCTGGGTTGGGGAGGGGGAGGGCATGCTCAGTGATCGGTGACCGTGCTGTTGGCCTACAGTCTTCTAGCTTGAGAACAGCACTGGCCATTATACCTGAATGGTGAGCTGGGATGGGGACTGTTGAGGAACAGGATGATCTCGGTAAACTGGTATTCACCTAGAGGTGAGTGGAGAAGGTAAAGTTGATCACCTTGGCTCCATCACTTAGATCCGCGCTACTCAGCCCCTGATGCAGGCAAAATAGTTCAGTTATGAATTTGCTGTTAATAAAGTGGCCCTTAGTTTAATTCCAATACTGTATCTCTCTCGTTATTCCAGGGGTTGCGGGGCAAGGCTGCAGCTCAGAAACAGCCAGCTTTGCTCCTCAAAAAGATTCGTAATAGGCTTTATAGTGCTTACACCAGCCAGAAGTTTGACCACTACCACTTCAAACTACAGAAGAGAAATACTAATTTTGTTTGTCATCTTATTTTAAAAAATGAAACAAAATAATGTTTTGATTGGTGATATTTGCTTTTGTATTTTAAAAACTAAGTAAAACTGTAGCAAGAGGAAAGGTTCTAGCACAGCCTATTGCCCAGTGAGCTCATTTTCTTCCTGCTCAGTTTTGCTTTTTTGGCCAGAGGAACAGTCAGACATTAAGCCTAAATGTAGTAGGCTTCTACTGCCACAGGATTATAGCACTCTCTTCTGCTACATATGCATAGGAACTTAAAGCTGGTCTTCTTAAATATCTCGGCGCATCAAATACTTTTCTCTTATTTATTTATTTATTTCTCACTTTTCTACTGCCGCCCCCTCGCCAAGGTGACTCCGGCCGGCTTACACATAAAACAAACAAAAACTTTACAAAAACATTTAAAAAGCATTAAAAATTAGATTTGTAAAAAAAAAAATTAAATTAAATTTTTAAAATGCCCTCCAATGCCACATCACAAGGTTTACTAAAACTGACAGCCCGTGCAATAGTTAAACAAGCCAGCCCAGGGTGGCTCTCTCCCCAGCTGCCCCCACACCTGCTGTGCAAGCCAGGTCTTAAGGGTCTTGTGAAAGGATAAAAGCTCATGGAAGACAAGGCTATCAATGGCTATAATTATGGATACCTAAGGACAACCTCTGGGTTGGAGAGATAGACAGGATATCTCTCAATGCCATTTCCAGGGAATCCTAAACAGGTGAAGGCATCTGAAGCAAATGGTGAGCCTCTGTGTGAGACAGAATGCTGGACTGGATGGGCTGTGGCCTGTTCCAGCAAGGCTGTACTTATGTTCGTATGTTCTTATGTAGGTTCAAGCTGTTGCTCTCGGCGCCTTCACAGAATTCAATGGAGGAGATAAAGTTTGACAAATTAATTAATTAAAAAGCCTCCCTTTTTTTCAGGAATAGTAGAGAGGTATATTTTTACCCATGCCTGAATCAGCTGGTATATCAGTCAAAAACAGAAGAGTTCTGTGTAAGGAAGTCAGATATTTCTAGAACGATGAGCAAAGCCTAGGTGCACAGTGGTACTAGAGCTTCCTAACCCTAGATGATATTTAGACAAGCATTGCTGTTTAATTTTAAGAACATATTGGATTTTAGGATTCTTCATCAATGTTCTATAAAATGAATGAAAACCTACTCTGGACCCTTCCAAGACACTTTCCATCTGAAGTAGAAAAACCCAGCCATTCACTCCAAGTCAAGGTGTGCAGTACCCATGGAGCCACTTAAGTTTGATACATGAGACAGAAAATCTCATAAGCACCTCTCTCTGGCACTGCCAATAAAAATATATATATATTGACAATGCAATGATAACAAAGTACTGTACAGTAAATTGCTAGTGGTTTGCAGTCCCTTTGTGATACCCTAAATCTGCCTCTGGCAGCCACATCCTGACTGCCCAGTGGTAGGGAAAGCCCTCTACATGCCTGTTGTATCAAACCGACAGGTCACTGAAAAGAACTAGAATTTTCCACTGTGAGTATTCATATGGCAAAGATAAAATAAAAGTAAATGAATCATCAGGCTGAGTAAATGAATCATCAGTTCCAAGAAGCCGAGAATCCTACAATGTTTCTTGAAATATTAGTTGAAGGTGGTTACAGTAGGTCTGTCTTTGGACTGGAGGTTGTTTATGGTATGCATTGTGGAAGTGGGCAAAATGTAGCTTTCCAGATGTTGTTGGCTTCCCAGCATAGCCAATGGTAGGGGGTGCTGAGAGTTGCAGTCTAACCATATTTTGACATCCACAAATTGCCCACCTTTAGTCTGTTTGATGTGATCATACAAAGAAATTCTAGTCTTTCAATTTTCAAAAAGAATTTCTGGTATCATTTGTTAAAGTTGTGTGTTCCGGGGACCCAGGTGTTGCAGTCAAAGTCCTAACCAGGTGCCAGAGGCTGTGTGGGTCTGGATGGGGGACAGTGGGCTTCAGCTGAATCCCGGCAAGACTGAGTGGCTGTGGGTTCGTGGCCCCGTGCTGTCCCGGGAGCTACCAGCTTTGGTTCTGGATGGGGTTTCTTTACCCCAGACAGATCCGGCGCGTAATTTGGGGGTCCTCCTGGACACGCGACTACTGCTTGAAGAGTAGGTTGCAGTCGTGACCAGGAGGGCCTTTGCACAACTTCGTGTCATCTACCAGTTACGCCCGCTCCTGGACCGGGACGCCTTGCTTATGGTCACTCACGTTCTAGTCACCTCCAGATTGGATTATTGTAATGCACTCTACATGGGGCTGCCCTTGTCGACCATTCAGTAGCTACAGCTGGTCCAGAACACGGCTGACCGGGTGGTGATGGGGCAGGGGTGTTATGCTCATGCGTCACCGCTGCTCCAGGAGCTGCACTGGTTGCCAGTGTGCCTCCGGGTGCAATTCAAGGTGCTGGTTTTGACCTTTAAAGCCCTTCATGGCAGTGGACCAGATTACTTACGGGACCACATCTCCACAAGGCATTCTACCCGTCCTATGAGGGCATACCGAAGAGGCTCTGTGGAAGTGTGTCTCCAGATGGAGCTGCTCCTCTTTCGGAAGGCCCGTAAGACCTGGCTGTGCCAGCGGGTCTCGGGCCCATCCTGTGGTACGGCCCAGATCCGCTGGCTAGTCTAGCTGCCCAAGATTACAGATCATTGCTGGAGCTGTCAGATGTTTTTATGTAGCTGTTTTTATGCATTTTTTTGGTATGGTCTTAGCTGTTAGCGTTTTTATACTGGTTTTATACTGTTTTTTTATTTTGTCTTAATGGGTTGGGGAGGGTCTGGACTGGGTTTTTAGATGTTTTTATGATTGTGTGTATTTTCTTATGTATATGTTGTTAGCCGCTCTGGGTGGCACATGCACTAGAAGAGCGGGATACAAATATGAATAAATAAATAAATAAATCCTTCCTCTTTGTTTCTTCCCTACCTACCCTGACAATTCTACACTCTCCCTTCCTTCTTTTCTTTCACAATTTCTTTCTCTCCATCTCCTGCTATAGGTGGAGTGGCTAAAGAATGAAGATGTGATTGATTCTTCCCAGGACACCAACTTCCTGATCACCATTGACCATAACCTCATTATCAAGCAGGCTCGACTTTCGGATACGGCCAACTACACCTGCGTGGCCAAGAACATAGTTGCTAAACGGCGGAGCACCACGGCCACAGTCATTGTCTATGGTACAGCTTTTCTTATGTTGGGCTTGTTTGGTTGAGGCAGTTTTCACTGTGACGAGATGGCTGCTTTATATCAAGTGGCAGTCTGATACTAAGCATAGCTATTCAGAAATCAGTCCCAGTTGCTTTAATGTGGGACTTACTATGAAGTAACTGTGTGTGGTACATCATCTTAAGAATTTGCACTGGTGTTCTTTCTTTTATTAATCCAGTTCATACATATTATTCCTTTGGGCTACATACATAATTACTAAAAAAATAGTAACCAATCACAATTGAGAAAAACATTAAATGTAACTCACAAATAAATGGTTCGGCATTTAATCATTGCAATAATAAAGTAAAGCATATTGCTGCTTCTTCCATGTCTAGGCAAGATGTGAAACTGCCAAAATGAAGGCACCTTTTGGTGAGTTCATTCTGCAGTTACTTTCACCTGACCTAGTGTGAGAAAGATTAGCCGGCAACACAATGTTGCTATTACCAGGGTACAAAAAACCCACAATTTTCTAGGAGGCTTTTTCTGTATAATGTTAACACATTGGGAGTAATAAATTAGCTTCTGATGAATTATTTCCAAGTTTGGGTCAAACCCAAGCTAGACCAGAGGTTATTTTAGCAGTCCGGCAACAGAGATGTTTACACCGGATGTTCCTGATTTTCCACTGACTTGCTTTAATTGTCTCACACTCTCACATTTTCCCTTGCCTTAGGGATGTAGAACATTGCAGGTTTCCTTATGTCATCAGAACATGGAGCTGCTTAACACTAGGCAGGGTTTTAAGGCAGGCCTGCCTGGAGATGCCAGGGGCTGCACCTGGGAGGTTCTGCATAAATAGCATGAGATGAAGCCCTCGTCGCCTTAAGCCCTGGACTGACCGATAGGCCCACTTCAGCTTTTCTTTACAAAGCACCACATCACATCTAGCTTCCCTTGCTTATGTATTTTGTGACCTATGAAACAAGATTATCTTTTAGTTGCTGCATTATCAGATTCAGGGACAGTTCTCAAGTCTCAGCTAGCTGTGGCTGGGAAGCTGAAAAATTTCCATGAGGATTCAACTTCATTCAGCAATGTAGCAGCTCAGCCTGAGGATTGCCTCAGACATGAAACGCTGGTGTGCTTGGGGCAACCATTTTGTGTGCAGTCCTTGTCAGCATCAACAGCTGCAGCAAGCCAAAGGGGTGAAGATCTTGGGCTGCGTATTCTGTGTGGAAGGGCTGTCATATAAGAACTGGCCATGGGAGACGGTGATCCTCATGGTTAGATCGATTTTCACTTGTTAGCATCACTCACAGTCTTGCTCACCTGCCCTTCCTTTAAACTCCAGTTAAATTAAAGTGTCACCTTCCCTGATTTATAGTAAACGGTGGCTGGTCTACCTGGTCTGACTGGTCCCCCTGCAGCAACCGTTGTGGCCGTGGATGGCAGAAGCGCACCCGGACGTGTACCAACCCAGTTCCTCTGAATGGTGGCTCTGTTTGCGAAGGGCAGTCCTTGCAGAAGCTTGCCTGTACCACGATGTGCCCAGGTAAGTCCACTTCAAGGAACTGATCCTTTTCGAACCCGTGGGATGGATGGTGTGCTTGCTCTTCCCAGATAAGACAGCTTTCAGAGGAGTGATTGCATTAGCCATCTCAAGTTGACCTGTTGCCAAAGTCCTTAATTGGACAATTATGGGTAGGATCATGAGGGATATAGGTTTTGCAAATGTAATATGAAGGGATCCAGTTAGCAAGCCATGCCTTATGTCAGGATACCCTATTCATTCCCTCAAACTTCTCTGTCTTTGCCTCCTCTTTTACACTGGGTACATTCAGTGGTGGGCATCAGCAGGTTCGCACCAGTTCGCTAGAACTGGTTGCAAAAATTGTGGCTGGCCATGCCCATCCAAGTTTTGAAATAAAGTAGTCCTAATTCGGGTGCAATGCAGGGCTTTCCCCCTGGCCACGCCCACCATACCATGCCCACAGTGTGGGAGTAAATTTTTTTGGCGTCAACCACTGCCAAAGTGCCAGTGTTGTCTGTGTCTGCCAACATTTCTGTGGACATGTGGCGGGCATGACTAGACACTAGAGTACATGGAGCGATGTTTATCTTCCCACTGAAGGGTACCTATTTATCTACTTGCAAAGTCTTGCTTTTGAACTGCTAGGTTGGCAGGAACTGGGACAGAGACAGGAGCTCACTCTGTCATGCAGCACTCGGGTCTCGAACTGCTCACCTGCTGACCTTCCAGTCATCAAGTTCAGTGTCTTAACCACTAAGCCACCACAGACCCCACATTCATATAGGAGCATCTAAAATAGCAAGTACTCCTTTGTGGAAAAACTTTCATCTTACTTGAAGGAAGTTCTCCTTATTTGAAGCAAATTCTGAGCATGAATATAGAAAAGCATTCTATTCTCTTGCCTTGAGCTTTGATTTGTCCTTTCTGCAGAACAGGAAATGGACTTTTCTAAAGAAGAGTCATTTTCTAAATGATGACGATGATCAATTTTGAGTTTAGATCATATCCTGCATTTCTATGCATGAGTATCCTCAAAGAAGCTAACAACAAAAGCCAGACACTATTGAACAGTACATGTACAATGACTCATTAAAACAATCCCAAACATCAAAATGCATACTATCAGTCCTTGATATACATTTGTGAAATAACAACCTTGGAAAAGAAGCTCAGAAGAGCTGAACATCACATTTTAAAGAACTGTTTGAAGAGATGTGCTTTCAACATGTTCCAAAACACACTAATAGGAGTTCACGCGGGTGGGAAATTCCAAATGTGGCCCCAGTCTTACTTGTGTTTATGTAAGGTTTATGTAAGTTAGCACAGTTAATTGCAGCTAATTGGCAGCATGCTGGGGCACCTCTCAGTTGTGTGCCTAGTCACATACCAGGTTGTGGAAATGGGATACAGCACCTCCTCAATTATCCCAGTTAGCCACAGCACATTACACATACCTTAAGTGATTACGAACAAGTCTCCCACCTCTTCTCTCCTAGCTGTTTATTCAAATCTCTGGCAGTGGTTAGACAAGGAGCAGAAACTTTAAGGTATACCTGAGGCTAAGCCAGGTCCATAGAGGGGGAGGTGATACACTTTCCCTTTGCTTTGCTTTCTGGTCAATTTAGATCTGGAGAAAAATCCATCTCCCCCTTTTTCCCCTCATAACAAATTGGCTGAGTTAATGTCCCCTCCCAAGTTGCTGCCCAGGCATTAGGGTCACCACCTGCTTTTGTGAACAATTTACTTCTCTTGGCACATTCACAGGAGACCTT
The DNA here is from genome assembly GCA_035047345.1 of Bradypodion ventrale. Lineage (NCBI taxonomy): Eukaryota > Metazoa > Chordata > Lepidosauria > Squamata > Chamaeleonidae > Bradypodion > Bradypodion ventrale. The sequence continues at coordinate 128,609,476 of JAWDJE010000003.1, forward strand.
GAAGGATAATGAAAGGTCATGTAACTTGGCCTCTCCTCCTCTCCTCTCATCCCACCTCTTGCAAACCTCACATGAAAGTGAGCACTGCCAGATGAGCCATCTGTTATGCTGAAGCTGGATGGGAAATGAAGGGTTGGTTGCTCTTATTTATTTCCCTTACAAGGCAGAGTTAGTTTCAAGATCATTACAATGGATTAGCTGATACTACAGGCTGCTCTGGGTATCTTTCACATCTCAGGTATGTTCCGTTCCCCAAGTGGTTCTCTGAAGTAAGCTGACAAAGCATTAGCCAATGGCTGGGCTAACAAAAATGTAGCATAGACTCTAGGCCAGTGGTTGCGAACCTGTAGCACACATGCCAGAGGTGTCACTCAGAGCTTTCTCTGTGGGCATGCCCAGCAGCCCAATGGGAGCGCTTCTTCCCTCCACCCAGCACAGAGTTTGCCCTACCCCTCTGCCCAGCAGCCCAATGGGAGCACTTCCTCCCTCCCCCAACCATAGCTGTCAAGTACCGCATATTGCCCGCCATCACGGATTTTTAAAATAATCTCCCGTATTTTTTTAAAAATCCAGGGGGCGTGTAAATCTCTCGTATATTATTGTATTATTATTATATCTTTATTCATGAGGCATGTGCCTCATAACAGAGCCAGAGAGGACGAGTGTTGGGCTCCCTCAGATGGATGAAGAACCGCTCCCTAGGCACTCCTCTTAGCATGACTGCTTCTCCTCACAGGGAACAAGGCAGCAGGCCAGCATTACTGTAATAATTCTATTTTAAATCTCTTTCCTCATTCTCTGCTGCAACAGCATTTCATTATGGTGATTTTTCATGGAACTGTTTTTTACACTTTAATCACTTAATTGTCTACTGTCTTAGCCTTATGTACCTCAATTTCATTTTTTAAAACTCTGTGTTTAAGGCAGGACCATGGAAATATCCTCTTTATGTTGTATGCAAATATTTTGTTGTTCAGTCGCACAGTCGATTCCGACCCTTTGCGACCCCATGGACCATTTTCCTCCAGGCACCTCTGTCCTCCACCATTCTCCTCAGCCCGCCAAGCTATGTGCCCATTGTGTCCACAATACCATCTATCCATCTCATCTTTGGACGCCCCCTTCTTCTCTTGCCCTCCACCTTTCCCAGCATCAAGGCCTTCTCAAGTGAGTCCTCCCTTCTCATTTGATGCCCAAAGTACTTTAGCTTCATCTTCACTATTTGTCCCTCCAATGAACAGTCAGGATTGATTTCCTCCAGTATTGGCTCATTGTCTCTTCTCTCTCCTGTCAAAGGGAAGAGACAGTGAGCTAATCGTCTTCAGACCAGGGGTGGAGAACCTGCGGCCTTAAGGCCATGTGCAGCCTTCTAGGTTCTTAAGTGCGTCCGTTAGCCTGAATCCACATTTTACAGAGCAAATCCTTTTATTTTTATTAATACATTTTGGTTAGTCTTTTATGTGTATATTTTATTTTAGTAACTGTTGGAACTGTGGTAGCTCAGTGGTTAAGAAGCTCCCTTTGTTAGCTGGAAGGTTGGCAGTTCAACAACCAAGTACTGCGTGACGGAATGAGTCCCCGTCTCTGTCCCAGCTCCTGCCAACCCAGAAGTTTGAGAGCAAGAAATTGGAAGTAGATAAATGGGGACCATTTCGGTGGGGAAAAGATCTTGGGGAAATGAACGGAGCCTTGTTTGGGCATCCCCTGAGCGGAGTTTCTCCAGCAAAAATCCTTTCAACCCAGAAAGCACCTTTGTGTGCTTCTGACACAATTAAAAAACATTTTTTTTGTAACTTTAAAATTAAGGTGTTTTTTTTAAAAAATACAACAGGAAAAGGTTCCCCAACCCATGGGTTAGACTCTATGCCTTGTTACAAAACATTCAGATTATAGTCCCAGTCTTGGAATTGCAGGGCTAAATGAGATCCTATGGATTATTGAGTCCAGCTCTTGTCAAAGATGCACATTGAGGAGTCAAACCCCCAGTCTCTGGCTTCATAGCCAAATACCAAACCACTGAACTATTTAGCAGTTCAAAAAATTACCCAAAGCACCAAATAAAAAGCAATAAGAAGTGATCATTCCTGCTTCCAAAAACAAGTCTCCTGTTTCCAAATGTCATTTATTTAAAAAATAGGTTATCCGATAATTAGAGGTGCCTTAAGACATGTGGAGAAGTGAACTCTCCCACATGCTAGTTCATATAAAATGCGGTATGCCTAGCCGCACAAAAAGATTTCCGTTGTCTCAGAATCCAAGAAAGACTTGCAATTTTTAGACAGAAACTGCTAACATCACATCTGCTCACAGAGCAATGTGTTGTTGTGAAGTGTCAGAGGAAGAACAGTCATGTAATAATTGTAGCTTAGAGGGACAAGAATAGGATACGCTATCCAGTGAAGAATTACAGATAGCAAAACTTTAAAGTAAAGACAAAGGAGTCTTTTGTGAGATTTTTACTGCAATTTGTGTTAACTCATTTTAAAAATAAAGCACATGCCCTTCATTAGGGGGAGGTGGCATCTCCAGTAAACTGAGATCAGACTAGCATTACTATTCATGCACATATTTAGTTAAATGCCATTGTTCTTGAATATGCGTTTCATTAATAACTTGGAAAAGAATTTTAAGTGTTGCAACAAAAAAAACACAGTGTTTTCACACTCAGCTAGTATAGTAGATAAAATTAAGTCCTATTCTGTACAAACCCTTGGGCAAGCTATGATCTATCATTTCACTTATTCATCAACGGCAGGGTGATGGTTGTCAGAAGAATGATTGGAAGAAAATATGTAAAGGGCTTTGAATGCTCAAATGCAGCATATAAATGCTAAATATTGCACTGTATTAACTTTGTCCTCTGATGCCTGACTCTTTTATGGACAGCTACTAGAGGATTCTAGGAATCGTCACTTTTCCAAGTTCTCCTTTAATATATATCTGTGACACTATAGCTGGTATAATATGTATTTATGGAGGTTTAATTGGCTGTGTCCTGATTACAATCATTTGCACAATACACTTCTGAGTTGGAAAGAACATGCAGCCTGCGTGTAGATTCTCACAGAGGGCTATTACATATATATGTACGTGGTAAGAGGTTATAGTTGTGACATCCATCATTTTGTAATCTGTGAAAAAGGTATCTTCAGGACAGATACTTATGAGATTGTATTAGAATTTTACAATCTTTATTTTCATCTTCACTTGCCATGCAGTGCCATCCCCCCTTCTTTCAGGTTCAGAAGTATCGATGGGATTTGTAGTAGAGGTGACCCAAAACTCTGCAGCTTGCAACAGATGGTTTGGCAACAATAGTATGTTCACTCAAGTTACTTCCAACATAATGGCAATTCCAATAAGGTTACAAAGTATGGGAGATGTTAAAGGGTGGTTTCCCATTGTCACCCGCAGTGAAATTCCATGGCTTGAGCAGTGATTTGAACCCAGGTCTCTTGAGTCTTAGCCCAGGACTCTACAAACTAAGGCTGCACTGACTCAGCAAATTATTATCCCATGTCTCTTCCCCTCTTCTCTCATAGTCATGGCTTCTGACTATTTCCCCTTATTTCCCCTCTTTTTGCTGGAATGCAGTAGATGGAGCCTGGACGGAGTGGAGCAAATGGTCTGCCTGCAGCACGGAGTGCACACATTGGAGGAGTCGAGAGTGCATGGCCCCGTCTCCCAAAAATGGAGGCAAAGACTGTAGCGGAGTACTGCTTGATTCAAAAAACTGCACTGATGGGCTCTGTATGCAAAGTGAGTCAAAGTTAATGGGGCAAACACTGTTGAGAGGGATGGGGAATACATATCTGAAGCCAAAGTTAGAAATGTTACTTCTTGGAACTGCAACTCCCAGCAGCTGTGCAGACTGGGGATTCTGGGGATCATACCTGTCAAGTACCCCGTATTGGCCAGGATTACCCTGTAATTCCGTGCTGATTTTCTCCATTTCCCACCCGGAGCTGCCGCTACCCCGTAATTTGGCAGTGGGGGAAAAGTAGTTACTGTGCATCCCTTCTGTGCTGGTCCTTTCTATGCATGTGTAGAACCCTTCTACGCATGCGTAGAAGGGTTATGTGCAGAAGGGGATACGTAGAAGGCTTCTACGCATGCGTAAAAGCCTTCTACGCATGCATAGAAGCAACCTACACAGCACGTTTCTGCAAAGGTCACTTCTACACATGCATAGGCTTTTACGCATGCATAGAATGGACCTGTGCATAAACATTCTGCGCAGGTCCCGTAATCTCCGGAGCCGCGCTTGACAGGTATGCTGGGGATTCTAGTCAAAAGTAAAAGTATGGATAGCCACATTGTCACAAAACAAATTCCAGACCCTACACTTTATTAAACCAAACTTTATTAGGACAACAAAATGCTGTGTGAATGTGGAGAGATACAGAATCCAGCTCATTTACTGGTCTATTGATTACTGCCAGAAACATGCACCGATGGGGACTTAAGTTTGGCCAATGACAAAGCCAAGAAAGTGGCTTCATTTTGGCAGTCCAGGGTTTGCTCGGAACACGAAAAGATGAATTAGGCCAACAATAACTGTAATCTTGTCAGTTCTAACTTTCCAGAGTTTTCTGGGTAACGAGTACTCCCTGTTTCTGAGAGTATTTCAGATAACAGGTTGGCTGTTCTTCTCAGGAGGCATATTGTAGAATCAAATTCACAACACCACTGCTAGGCACCTAACTTATTGAACTATCCAGGATATTTTTTTTAATAAAAGCAGAACAATTGTGCAAAATGTAAAAGTCAGCATGGCACAGGGATAATAATAAGAAATCTAGCTCTTAAGTCCTGCTTGTCAGCATGTTGTTGTAACAAGTACAGTAGTATCCCCCATTTCTGCAGGTTTGATGCCCATGACTTTAGTTATCTGTGGCCCAAAAATATTCAATGAAAAAACCCAAGAGATATATAGCAGAGTTCACACTACATATCCATGGGGGATACATTCCAAGATCTTTCTCAGATAACTGAAACCATGGAAAACAGCAAACCCCATATTTAAGCACACATACCTGAATCATACCTGCCGTATGATGGTCCATGGGGTTGCAAAGGGTCGGACTCGACTGTTCGAGTGAACAACAACAACAACCTGAATCATAGAAGCAAGGTGGTGCAAATGCCTCCATTGCCCTACATGTGTCCTGACAAATGGCTGCTGTAAAAGACAATCAGTTCCTTCTTATCATTGCATAATAAAATAGACCATCATCTCTAGTGGTCAGCTCTGGTATTACACCATAGAAATACAAAAATACTGTACTGTACTATGTATTTCAGAGGTTTTTTTATTGAAAATGTTTGGACCCGTGGAAAACTGAAACTGTGGAAACACAACCCACAGATATTAGGGTGGGGTGGACGGTCTGTATATGCGCATTTCCAATGCATTACCATAACTGGTGACTAGAAGCCACTATATACACCAAAATCTAGAGATAGCTGTTTTCTGCAATTTCAGGCAATTGCAATAAATCTTGGAACCTATCCCCTGCAAGTAAGGGAGGTGGGTACTGTAAAGAGGGATGCAGCCAGCAAAGAAATAAGCCTCATCAAGTGATGCAGTGGTCATAGATTTCACCATGATTATCCCACAGACTTCCTCAGAGTCATAAAGTTAAAAAAAGTTTGGCCCTTCACCTTAAATAGTATAAATCGCTGCAATGAGGGAATCCCAAACAGTAATCTTTCTCAGTTGTTTGTTAAGGCAGCACATAATTAGGCAGAGCTGTACTACCTAGTTATCCAGTTTCTCTCTGCAAGAAAGTTAATACCCCAAGGCTTCTTTTTCAGGTGTCTGTAGAAACACCATGGAGTTTAACTATGCTGGTCTAATATCAGACTGGTTAAATTCTTAAACTACCTTGGTGCATTTTTAAATTTGTGTACTATATAATACAGCTTTCTCCACCTTGTGGCCCTTTAGCTGCATTCCGTTGCAGCTTCCATCATCCCCAGCAAGCACAAATAGTTGGTGTGCTGGATAAGGCTGATGGGAGTTATAATCCAGCATATCAGAATGGCCTTAGGTTGGAGAAGTAATGTGCAAAACAACCTGTTGCCTCTATTGCATCAGCCTTCTGAGTGAATGATTTCAAGTCTGGCGACTGCATGGAATCTCTCCCTAACTGGACCTTTTCTTCATATGTAAAGGTTTCTTTGCTTCACTCCATAGATGGAAAGACTAGGAGCAAAACCACTGGACACCTGCAGACCAGTATTTGCTGTACCCAAACTCCCAAAGGCTGAAAAAGGGCCTTTTCTGACTTCTTTTGCCAAGAGCATACACCTTCTCTTTTTAAACCCTTTTGGGACTTTTCATAAAGAAACACAGTAGTGCCTTATTGCTGACATCTTTGATTTCTTTGCGTACCTGTAAATATCACCTGATAGACATCATGGCAAATCAGCCAGTGGGTGAGCTGATCATGAGACTGGTTCAGGGACCAAGCAAGTGAGTTTGGTCTTAATCCTTTTGCTTTACTATCTGGATATGTTTGAGGAGGCAAGAGAATCAGTATTATTCACTGCTCCCTTTGGGGGATGTAAATAAATTGTTTGAATATGTGAAAGAGCCAACTTGGTCAACATAACATCCCTGTTGTCAATTAGGCATTCAAGCCTCTTGTCCTATTTTTTTTTAGATCAGGGGTGCCCAAACCTTTTGGTCTGTGGGCCAGTCATGTGGATCAGTCATGTGGTTTAGCGGGCTGGTCACACGATTCCTCCTACCAGAAGCAGAAGTAAAACGTGTCTTGCAATCTGTTTTGCAACAGATATGTCTTGCAACAGGATTTGCTAGATTTATTTATTTATTTATTTTGATTTATATACCGCTCTGTTTCAGCCCAACTGGCGACTCAGAGCCGTTCCCAACATATAATAATACAAAAGCACAATACAAAAATATAAACAATTCAATCAATATACATCATCAAAATACAAGCTAGATATACAATAATACAAAAATATGCATAAACAATTCAACAAGCATAAAAATAAAATACAATACAGTAGGGTCACAGCTGCCATTTTCTCTGCTTATACCGGGGGTGCCCAAACTACAGACAGGCCTTGGGCCGGGTCCAGCCCACAACACCAATTCATCCACATCGCCCTCATCACTCCCAGAAGTGGAAGTATTTTACATACTTGTCAAGTATCCCGGATTGGCCAGGATTTCCCATATTTCTCCGCCCGTTCCTCCCCTTTCTCGCCGCTGTCCCGTATTTGAACGGTGGGGAAAGGGGTTACTGCACATGCATGCCCATCGCAAATGGGCTCTGCGTGTGCACAGAGGGATTCTGCACATGCGCAGATGAGTTGTTGCGGCGCATGCGCACCCGGGCCAGAGCAGTATTTCCAGGAGCCGCACTTGACGTCTATGACATTTTACTTCTACTTCCGGGAGTGATGAGGGCGGTGTGGGCCAGATGAATTGGTGTTGGAGGCTGGATCTGGCCTATGGGCTGTAGTTTGGGCACCCCTGGTTTAGATTCTGTCTGTCCTGTCGCCTTCCTGTATCAGAAATTATTTTTATTCTGATTCTTTAATCTACATTAGTCTCTTTTTCCTGAAGTAATTTTTCTGCTTGAATCTTGTCCTCACAGTACACACACACACACCTTCACAAAGTGCTCATGTCCTGCTGCATGAATCCCTCTCTGTCATCCTTAATGAAATCACAAGATTTGACCCATGTTGGCAAACAGCAGGGTGGGGGAGGAGGAAAAGGGAGCCCAGCGCAGAGACATGATTTCAAAACAACCCAAAAAGGCATCTCACCCTTCAACAGATGCTGGCTCTGGAGAAGCTCATTGCTGGAGAAAATTAAGGCATTGTGACAGCTGAGGTTGGGTGCAGTTTGCAGGCAGAATCAAGCTGTGCCATGCCATGCCAGGCTGTTGCTGGCAGTAAATATTCAGCTGGAAAAAAGTGCTGAGGAGAAGAAGAAGAAATGCAATACAATACACTGAGGTGCAAGCATATTCAGGCTTGACCTGTCTCCCTATAGACCAGGGGTTCCCAACCTACGGCCTGTGGGCTGGATCTGGCCTATGGCCCCAATCATCTGGGCCCTAACCTCACCCCATCCACTGCCACCGGAATCAGCCACGTACTCATTTACAGCCATTGTAAAAGCGTTTATGACAGCTGTAAAAGAGTGTGGCTGTCGTAAACATTGTAAATGCGTTTTACAGCAGTGTTTATGGCAGGGGGAACCACCAATCTGGCTTGCTCAGCTGTCTGAGGGGCATGGTCCGGCCCATGGCTGAAAAAGGTTGGGAACCCCTGCCACAAACCCTCAACCTAGTCCACCCATCTGCTTCAACAATGTATTGTGTGCATTTGATTATTAATTAGGGTGTGAATTAGATTCACACTCATTTCATAGGATACGAGTTGCAGCCAACATTGACGAATTAGATGTTAGGGTGTCTTCCTCAGGGAACTCTGTTTTAATCTTTTAGTTTGTTTTTCTTGGGAAGGGGTTTTATTTTATTTTCTCTATCCATCCATCCATTTAATCAATGCATTTATATACAGTATCACTCATCTAGTGAGAAAAAATTGCCACTCTGGGTGGTATACGTAAATGGGCTAAATAGAAAAAAAATCAAGCACAAACAGACACAAAAATTCTCATGCTGGTACCAACATAATATCAATTTAAAAAAATCAAATTTGGAGTCTAGAGACAAACAAAGGTATGGGAAGAGAAAATTTTGTTTGTTCCTACATAACTCTGTTTTGGGACCTTTTAAAAACCTGTCCAGGGAGGGAACTTGACACAATTCTACAGGTAAAGGTTTCCCTTGCTCGAAAGCCAGTCGTATCCGACTCTAGGGTTCAGTGCTCATCTCTGGTTCAAAGCCAAAGAGCCAGCGTGTGCAGACTTTTCCGTGGTCATGTGGCAGGCAAGACTAGACACTGGAGCACATGGAACGCTGTTACCTTTCCCTCCAAAGTGATTCCTATTTATCTACTTGCGATTTCTTGCTTTCGAAATGCTAGGTTGGCAGGAGCTGGGACAAAGACGGGAGCTCATTCTGTCCTGCACTACTCGGGAATCAAACTGCTGACCTTCCGCCTCCCAGTCAGCGTCTTAGCCACTTGAGCCACTGCAGTCTAGGTAGACCATTCCAAAGGGTGGAGGCTGCCCTATGAAATTACACATTATCCAATCACATGTAAGGTTGGCTAAACGCTTGCCCTTTTCTCCTAAAATTATTTTGGGGGAACCAAGCTGGCTCACTGGGGAATCTGGGAGTTGTACTGCAAACAAATGTAATTTTTCCAAGCTCTGACATGAGATGTCCAAGATGGCCTTTGAAAAGTATGGTGAATCAGGAGGATCCCTTTCCATGTTGTATGTCATTAAAGAGCCTTAGTCATTGGAGAATGAGATCAAGGTTGCCTGTGACTAAGCTTAATATATGAATTATTAATTCTTTCTATGACTGCCAGATCAATCCGTGCTTATCGGAACAGGAATAAGACTTGCTAAAGTTCATAGGATTTACTTCTGAATAAATATGCAAAGATTGGTCTGTAAGTCCGCTAACTCATAATTCCAAGAAAAACCAGAAAAGTTACTTTGTGGCCTTTAATTCTCAATGGCTGTGCTGACTGGGGTACAGTCAAACTTCTACATATGAATTTAATTTGCCCCTTGAGGTTGGTCGTATCTCAAAAATTTCTTATCTTGAATTACCCATAGGAATGCATAGAATGCATTTTCCCATAGGAATGCATTGAATTTTGTATCTTGAAAAATCCTATTAAAAATTCGTATCTTGAACCTGATTTTTTTCTGAGATTTTCAGATGTATCTTGATTTTTTTCCTTAAGTTGAGTCGTTCTTATCTCGAGGTTTGACTGTATTGGGAGTTATGGGTGTGAGAGTTATCAGCCAAAAAAGTAACATTTCCCATTTGTGAGAAGGATAGACCAAATTTAAAAAGTAGGAAAATGAAGCAAACAGGTGGAATATAGGTTCAGGTAATCATTTGATGGAACTGCAGTGGCTCAAGTGGCTAAGACGCTGACTGGGAGGTGGAAGGTCAGCAGTTCGATTCCTGAGTACTGCAGGACGGAATGAGCTCCCGTCTTTGTCTCAGCTCCTGCCAACCTAGCAGTTCGAAAGCAAGAACTTGCAAGTAGATAAATAGGGACCACTTCGTTGGGAAGGTAACAGCGTTTCATGCGCTCCGGTGTCTAGCCATGCCTGCCACATGACCACGGAAACATCTGCAGAAGCAGACAGCGCTGGCTTTTCAGCTTTGAAACAGAGATGAGCACTGAACCCTAGAGTCAGATATGACTGGCTTTCGAGCAAGGGAAACCTTTACCTTTACCTAATCATTTGATCTGTCTGCAGCCTTGAAAATGTATAATGCAGTTATGTGTAAAAAAAAATTTTTCCCAGCATTTTGTTGAGAACAGAGAGTACCTCCAAGTATCTGAGATCCCTGTTTCAAAAATTGTGATAATTTAAAAAGAAGTTAATATGCAACGTGCAAAAAAGGACAAGAATACAGTGGGAACGTTCTGTTGCTCACAGGTAGGCACAATCCACAGAATGCCCCAGGCTGCACAACACACAACCACACTGTCTTGAGAATTTAGTAAGTAGTGGTTTGAAAAATGACTTTCCCAAACTCTGGCAAAAGAGGCAGCAGAGGGTTGGGGAGAGAAGGAGGCTAGTGAAGACTGTTTTTCTTTTATTCACTCAAAGAAAGTGATAGTTCATTATTTCTGTCCAGAATGGGACTCCTGAACCATTTTACTTCAAACATGATGTCGCTTGCTCTGTTGGTATTAATGTTCTTCCCATGTGTCTCTGTTGGCACAGTTTCCATCTCCTAGAATTTCAGATTTGAATTCTGGATTTATTTTCCTTAAAATAATACTGAATTCTCATGACTCCACCTGACAGTGCTGTACAGTTTTTTAAAAAATCAAAATCAACCACACAAAGGAAAACAAATCACTCTTGAGACAGAACCATGGAAACAACAGCTAAGCATAACTTCTGTGGAACAAACAACTTGATGGCTCTGAGGAATGAATGGGTAAAGAAGTCCTTTGCCCAAATCAAATAAAGCTTGGAGGATCAGGACGGAGGAACAGTCTGTTTCTGCTCTCCTGTCCAGATGAGCTTCAGGAAGAAGTGTTAATGAGAAACATTCCAGCCTTTGAGGCTTGGAGAATGGGTAGGCATAGCCCTGAAATGCGTCAACAAACAAAGGACTATGACCATGATGGTGAACCTTGGCACTCCAGATGTTCTTGGACTTCAATTCCCAGAAGCCCAAGCCCCTGTGAATCCACACGAATGGGTTTGCTGCGATTCATCCGCCCTGCGCCGCTCCGCTCCTGGAAGCAGAAGTAAAACTCGCAGTGAGGGCCAGATGAATCACAGCAAACCCATTCGTGTGGATTCACGGGGCTTGGGCTTCTGGGAATTGAAGACCAAGAACATCTGGAGTGCCAAGGTTTACCATCATGGGACTTTGAAATACCGCAGGTTGTAGTAAAAATGGCATCTCTACTGTTGTCAGTAGCAAATGAAGGAGAGAGGAAAAACCACTAGCTGGAATCCTGTTTCAAGGCTTTGTGTAACTTGCTGCGAGTAATTGCAGCAAATCAATGAGGTACTGGAGTGTATCTTAATTATGTTCATGGTCAGATGCCCAGTGGTATCCCAGCACTTCATCAATTAACTTCATGTAAAAACACCTATAGGATTTGAGCCATTGGTCTATGTCTGCCCTTAGTTCTGTTGTGCTACACCATGAAAGTCATGCCTGATACTTTCCAAGGTGATTTGTATCCCAGAGTCGCTATATTATGGTCTGCCAGGTGCTTGAAATGTCCCTATCTGTCTTTGCAGTTTTAGCTAGGCAGGAACCCCCCCCCCCCGCCCCCCAGTAGGCTACTTTATGTGGCGGTTTGCCGATTGTGCTGTCTTAACAGGATGCAATATTTGGTCTGGGCAGCTCTTCACATAGAAAATGCCCTTGTGTGACTGTCTTTCAAAGACAGGGCTGTAAAGCAGTCAGTCTAATCCTGTGCACTGTGCTCATTTGTACACAAGCACCATGTCCCAAAGGGACTGCAGTGGCTTAGTGGTTAAGAAGCTGAATGTGACAACCGGAAGGTCAAGCAGGTCAGCAGTTTGAGACCCGAGTGCTGCATGATGGAGTGAGCTCCTCTCTCTGTCCCAGCTCCTGCCAACCTAGCAGTTGAAAAGCAAAAAATAAAATAAAAATGCAAGTAGATAAATAGGTATGGCTTTGGTGGGAAAGATAACAGCCTTCCATGCACTCCAGACACAGACAGCTCTTTGGCTGTAAACAGATGAGCACCACACCCTAGAATCAGATAACAGCAAGGGAGACCTTTACTTTTACCTTGGTTTTGAGCAAAGGAGACCTTTACCTTTACCTTTCTTTACCTTTACCTTGCCATGTACCAAGCAATAACAATGATATACAGTGGTACCTCATACAACGATTTTAATCCGTTCCACGGGGCTTGTTGTTGTATGAAACAATTGAGTATACGATACATGCAATTTTCCCTATAGGATGCATCGTAGAACGATTTTTATTGCTAAGTGGTTTTTCCCATTGAAAAATTGTTGTATGATTTTTTCCATAGGGAAAATTGTTATGCAGGACACCATTCCCCCCCCCCCCCCAAATACCTAATTGTTATGTGATTTCATTGCTATACGGGTTGTTGTATGAGGTTCCACTGTACAGTACTTGGGACATTTCACAGGCAATGTGCTTCTATTGTGGGCAGATGTTTGAGTAAGGTAGACTGTGGAGTGGTTGTATGAGCCTCTTGAAAGCAGCTCATTTGGCTTCTCCTTGTTATGGGGCTTCTGTATGGATTGTTCCATCATACAGTATTTACATTTCCACCACATCCTTCTCCCTAGGTTTGCCAGGGCAGCCAGTCTGCCTTTTGTTTTCTTTTATTGTCATCATCATTTGTTACCATCCTCATTTTTTTCAACCTTTCTTTTTCTTTAACTTTCTTTTCTCTGACAGATAAAAGATTTGTAGACGAACCCAAAACTCACCGTAAGTGTTCTCTTCATGACCATTTTCTTTCATTGGTTTATTCATTCATAATCTTGGATGAGTTTGGTATGGTTTGCTGTTCCTCCTTGGCGTTAAGCTACTTTTAGTGAACTGTTCTTCCCAAATTATTAATTCTCTGCTGATTTAGCAATGAGCACTTTGCCAGGTGTGATGGATGTTGCAAAGCCAGCTGGGTTCGTTTTGTATAATACAGTAGAACCTCGGATAAAGTCCAAACTCCATTCCACAAGTTTGGACTTTATCCGAATCAAATGGGCGATGCATCGGATAACGTCCAAAAAATGGACTTTATCCGAGGTTCCTATACCAAATACCTCGGATAACATCTATTTTTAGCGGTTTTGGACTTTATGCAATGCATTACATGTGCATGAAAACTTCAACTTTATCCAAATCAGACTTTATCCGAGGTACCACTGTACTCATGTGCCATCAAGTTAATTCTGACTTAGGGCAACCTTTTTTTCAAGGTTTTCTAGGTAGAAAACACTCAGAAGTGGTTTACTATTCCGTTCCCTGTTACCCTTGCACTGTGACGCTTACCCAAGCTCTATTCACCCTTAGTGAGCAATAATGGGGAATCAAACCTCTGGCTTTGCAACCAGATACCTAAACTGCTGAGCAAGACAAAGCTCATTTTATTAGAGACGCAGTAATTAAAATAGCTGTTGGAACTAGAACTAGAGCTTTTCTGCCTTTGTACTGGAGAAGCTTTGCATTGTAAACCTGTGGATGAGCAAATGTATTGACGTGGGGAGGGGAACAGAAGATAAAGATACTTTCTTTTTATTATTACTTTTGCTATTTTCCTGTTTTCAACTTGAAGTAAATTGTTGATTATTTACTCCTGATTGGTATTTAAGATAGCCATAACGGTAATGTTTTGGTTTTGCTGTCAGGACCAGAGCAGAGATTATCTGTACAGTAGAACCCCGTATAACAGGGGAAAAACCATTCCACATGGCTCTTTGTTATACGAGTTTTTCCGTTATACGAAGCGCTATTGGTGATACACCGCATAACGAAAATAAAATGTTCGTTATACGGGGTTTCATTATGCGAGGTATACCTCGCTTAACAAAAACCTCATATAATAAATATTTTATTTTTTGTTATGCGGGGTATACCTCGCTTAATGAAAACCCTGTATAATGAAAAAGTCATAATGCAAGTTATCGCGGTTAGCGCAAAAAACGCTTCATTATACTAATTTTTCATTATACGAAGCGTTCATTATATGGGGTTCCACTGTATTTTATAATTGACAGTATTTTGCTATTGCTGGGTTAAATCTTCTGGTGATCATGATGAGAAAAAGCCTGTCTATAACATCTGGAAGGTGATAAAAATTCTAAACTTTGCTGCTCCCCTTTGATTCCCTTCTGACCTCGAACAGCAACTTGAGGCTGGTGCTCACTTCCTTTGCTAGTACAGTAAACTATTCCTGTATGCCTGCTTCTCACAACAACCTTCTTAAGCCCTTCATCACCACGTCTTCTTAATTTAGCAGGCTTGGATCTGGCTGCTATAAATTTCCCTGATTCATGCATGATGAACAGCCAGTTATAACTCTGTACATTCCACATACTGTACATTTTATGCTTCTAATTCAAATCCTGGTCATAATTCAGGAGGAACCAATGATATTGGTTTCACTGGAATGTCCATTCCTTGATCTTCTGTCTAGATCGCTGCCCACTTCACTGCCAAATGTGGGGTTTCCATCAGGTCAGGACTGTTCTGCAGAACTTTGGAGATCTTGAACCGGGGCTGCTAAGTTTCTTGATATAATTAAATGTTATGGAGTGAGTAGATTTTAAATGTGAAAGGTCTCATAGTTGGGAGAAAGAGGGTGGGAGAAATTTGATTCAGCCTCATAATTACGAAACATAAATTGCTGGCTTGGCTGCTCTAAAGCTGATGAGGTTTTGCCCCCTAATGAGCATGTACCTGCTTTCTCCCTCCATGTCCACCCTAACCTACAAAACAGGCTGACTCATTTCAAGGACTATTTGTCACATCTGTGCATTTAGTTACTTAGCAGTCACCATAATTTTTTTGTTCCTTATGAATGACCGTTTTGTTTCAAGTTCAAGGTGGATGACTTTTATCATAAGTCTTCTTCCCCTGCACCGAGGGAGACTAAAGAGTCACAGTGTGTGTATATATATAAATAGCTAGCCCTAGAGCCAACGTTAATGAGGGTTCTGAAACTCTCCTGGTGTGTCCCTGACCAAGGTTAAATGGGGTGGGGAACCTTTTCCTGTTGAAAGACTGCATTAGATTAGCTGTAATCTAATAAGACTGCATTCAAGAAACTAATTAGATATACTAAAACATGTATATTATTTTGTAAAAATCTTAACTACTATGTACTTTTTTAAAGGACCTAGAAGGCCATGTGTGGCCTTAAGGCCACAGGTTCCCCACCTCTGGCTAGTTATTTGAAAGCATGAACAGATGAGCATGAAGAGTATGCCCATACTTGACCTTGAACCAGCAATCTTGAAGCTGACACTCCTTTCCCTTGTTTTTGAACTATTCCTGTATCCAGTGGTGGGCTCCAAAAAAAATTACTACCACGCTGTGGGCGTGGCATAGTGGGATTGGCCAGGGGGCAAGCCCTGCGTTGCACTTGAATTAGGACTACAGTACTTTATTTCAAAACTTGGATGGGCGGGGCCAGCCAGGATGTCTGCTACCGGTTCTGGTGAACTGGTGCGAACCTGCTGATGCCCACCACTGCCTGTATCCCTGCTTTTCCACAGTTACCTTCTTAAGCCCTCCATCACCATGTCTTCCTAATTTAGCACCTTCTGGGTCTGCCTGCTATAAATTTCTCTGACTCACAGATGGTGAGCCATCAGTTAGAGCTCTATGCACATTGATCTCATTTTATTTATTTGTTTATTCATTCATTCAGTTAGTTAGTTAGTGATACTAACGTCTTGTCTTCTCCCAACACAGGAGTTAGGTGCACTGTGGCCAATGGGCTACTAACTCTCCCCCTGGGACTCTAATACCCTCTCCAGTACTCTGGCCTCACCCCAAGAACTTCAGTTCCCAGAAGCCCTGATTAGCAGGTATGCTGGCTTGGGCTTCTGGTAATTGAAGTCCACTTGGAAAGTCAGGTTGAGGAACCCTGCCCTAGAAGATGCCTGCTCCTGCCTTTATAAGACCAAGGCAGCATCCATGATTCTCCTCCTCCATGTTTTATCCTCATAACAACTCTGTGAAGTGGGCCTGTCTAAAAGCCACCAACTGATTGAAGGCTACCCATGCCTTGGTGAGACCTGGAAAATGGATCTCCAAAGTCTTGTCCAGAATGGTAACCTCTATAGCACACCAAACTTTGCCTGTTACCCTTTATCTTCCACCTTGCCATCTAGCTCCAACCTAGCTTTTCCATTCTCTATAGACCACTGAAAATTTGACTTTATCTTGGAGAAGGCTAGATTCTGCCACCACTCTCTGCTTTCTTTCCCAGACCTTGCAAAACCAGCTACAACAGAGCCATGTGAAAACAGAACTGCGCTGATTTCACTAATAATTAAGTCATTATGTTTCCTTTACTGTTGTGTTCCACTTACATGTTGATTAACTTCCTGTCCTGAGCTGCCAATTCTGAAAAGAAAAAGGCATTTGATTTGATTTTTCCTAACCTAAGTAAACACCAAACTATACAGGGCAAAGGAACTTTCATCCAATCAAATGCTTTTTTTTAGTACAACTTTAACAATTTCTTAAATTGGGAGTGCTATTTGGGTTTTCTGGGAGAGGAAACTCCAAACATTTGAAAGCCCCAAACATTTGAAATGCTCGAAAGAATCTGAAGATGAAAGTGCTTAGGGTTGTCTGTAAAATTTGCCTCCTTGTGTTTTGAGCGGTTTAGACTTGCTCAAGGGATATAGCAAAGGAAGGTGAGCTTAAATAGACCTGAGCCTGTTGTTGCAAGTTCTTATTTAACTAGCATTCTCATCATATCCTTATACTTTGTCAAAAATCTTGAGAGGAAGTTAAAAGAATGACCAGTGAAAAAAATAATTGACCACACACTATTGTGGTTTTTAATTCCTTTGCATGAACTCATAGAGGTTGTTTGTTTGTTTTTTGCCAATGGTAGTAATGTAAATAAATAAGCTGGAAATGATGGCTTCCTTTTAATCTCTCTCCCTCTGTATTTCCTCCATCCCCCCATAGTACTGGAGGCCACCGGCGATATAGCCTTGTATGCTGGCCTGGTGGTTGCCATCTTCATCTTCATCATTATCCTGATGGCAGCAGGGGTAGTAGTGTACAGGCGCAGCTGCCGGGAATTTGACACCGACATCACAGACTCATCTGCCGCGCTGACTGGAGGCTTTCACCCAGTCAATTTCAAGACCTCTAGACACGGTATGCCACTACTCAGCTTTTTTTGAAGTTCCCATCCTGTTACTTTTTAAATTCCGTTCTGTGCATCCTTAGCTTCCCAGGATAGAAAGAAAGAAGAGGTAGAAGACAAAGTTTGAACTGAAGGTTGTTATGGTCTCTTGAGTAGAGTGCAAAATGTTGCCTAAGGTTCCTGTCTCTGTGAGTCTCTGGACTCTCTGGATAACTTTTGGCCAGCCAACTCTTCGTCAGCTTCAGTTTTCAGTCAATCTGACAGTAGTAACCTAAGCACCTACAGGATTAAATGAAATAGAAATGATAATATGAAATGTAGTTTTACTAGAAAACAAAATTTTATTTCTTTATTTATTTCTTTATTAGTCATATTTATACTGCCGCCCCTTGCCGCAGCGACTCTGGGCATCTAACAAATAGAAGCTATAAAACCTTAAAAACTTGTACAAAAAACCCCAATAAAACATTTAAAACATTGTCAGCATTAAAAACCCACCCTCCCCAACCCCAAAGGAGAGGGGGAATCTTTTTAGACAAGCCAGCAGGCGGGAGTCACCTTTCCATCAGCTGCACCACCAGCCAGGTTTTAAGTTATTTCCTGAAGGGCAGCAATTCCGTCTGGAGCCGTAACTCCGTCGGCAGGAAGGTCCATAGGGCTGGGGTAGACACAGAGAAGGCCCTAGCCGATGGTACAATTAGAGAGCCCCTCCGGTCCACTCTGGTTGGACAGACAGACAATCTTGGGGAGGCGCGGTCTCTTAAGTATCCTGGCCCACTACCATGTAGGGCTTTACAGGTCATCACCAGCACTTTGAATTGCACCCGGAGGCAAACTGGTTACCAGTTCATCTCCCAAAGTAGTGGCGAGGCGTGGGCATAATGCCTGCACCCCATCACCACCCGGGCAGCCACGTTCTGGACCAGCTGCAGCCTCCAAATGGTCGTCAAGGGCAGCCCCATGTAGAGCACATTACAGTAATCTCGTCTGGAGGTGACCAGAGCATGTGTGACCATGAGCAAGGAGTCCCGACTTAGATTTGGTATCAGAACATTGAACCTGAGCACTTTGGATTGCAGGTATGGTTTTTGAATGCCTTCTCCTCATTGTGGGGAGGGGATGAAAACAGAATTCTTCATGTAGGAAACTAGTACGGCAGAGCAACTGAGCTCACATAGAACTTCTGATGTGTTGGATTTCTTCATTTAGAAAACCTTTGCCTGCCATCTGAATGTGGTACAGCTGGAATTTTACTAGCTCTGTGTGTTTTTCCCCCTTTTAATTCTGTGTTGACCTTCCGTGGGAGAGCTCCATAAAGATTATTCATGGCCTAGGGCAGAACAGTCTCATGAGACATTTTGCATGTGTTCTTTAATAAAATTCTACTTGTAATGAAGACAATTTCATCTGTCCCTGCTCCTGCCAACCTATCAGTTCAAAAGCAAGAAATTGCAAGAAGAAAAATAGGTACCTCTTCAGTGGAAAGGTAACAGCACACTCCTCCATCTACCTGTAGTCATGCCTGACACATGATCATGGAAATGTCTGTGGACACAAACAGCACTGCCTTTCTGGCTGTAAACAGACATTAGTACTATCCTCTAGAGTCGGATATGACTGGCTTTCAAGCAAGAGAGACCTTTACATTTACCTTTTATATCTGTAAACAATGAATAATAGTTTAAATTTTACCTTACTATTTCTAGAGGAGTAACTTGCCTAGCCTATTACAGCAGAAACAGTAAAACTATCTCATAGCACTTGAAAGACTAACAGTTCTTCTGCAGCATCAAGTTTGTAGACTAGAGCATACATCAGTAGAATAATATGAAGAAAAGGCTTCTGGACCATAAAAGCAAATGCTATTAAAAATCTGCCTGTCTTTAATGTCTTAAATATTATTTTTCTCATATCGTGAATCAGGAATTTTAGAATGTTACCTAATGGGCTGCAGATGGCTGTGAAATGCCTAAGAGTATTAACAGCATTAAAGTACACAATGTTACAGGTAGGTAAAAGTCAAGGTCACCCTTTCTCAAAAGCCAGTTGTATCTGACTGTAGGGTTCGGTGCTTATCTCTGTTTATAGCTAAAGAGCCAGCGCTGTCTGCATCTCAGATGTTTCCGTGGACATGTGGCAGGCATGACTAAACACTGGTGTACACGGAACACTGTTGCCTTCCCACTGAAGTGGTACCTAATTATCTACTTGCAATTTCTTGCTTTCAGTCTGCTAGGTTGGCAGGAGCAGAGACAAAGAGTGGAGTTCACTCTGTTGTGCAGCACTCGGGTCTCAGATTGCAGCAATGACGGTAACATTTAGTCTTCATTTTCAACCAGATGAATTTTTTAGAAAGATCATTATAAAACAGAGACAATTGTAACTGCACTAGCATGTGTTGACTTTTTATTTTATTTTATTCTAATCCCCATTTGGGGGAAATCTGTACTTTCCTTGAGGCCTTTCTCGTGCCGTCTTTTGCAGACACTCCCCAGTTGCTGCACCAGTCAATGCAGCCTGACCTCACCGCCAATGCGGGTGTGTACCGTGGACCCATGTATGCCTTGCAAGACTCCTCGGACAAGATCCCAATGACCAACTCTCCTTTGCTTGACCCACTCCCGAATCTCAAGATCAAAGTGTACAATTCCTCCACAGCCTCCTCCTCTTCTCCTGGGATACATGAAGGGACAAACCTTCTTGGAGCCATGCCTCCAGGCACCTTCCCAGGGGACAGCCTCAGGGACAACCATTTCATGAATCTAAGGAACAAGACTATGGGCTCTCAGCTGCTGCTGACCCTTCCTCGGGAGCCTGGGGATACCGCAACGGGGACCTTTGGCTGTCTGGGTGGAAGGCTCACCATCCCTGGGACAGGTAACATACAGGAAATGTTCCTTTATCCTGGCTGCAACCTAGATAAACAGAGAGTCAGAGAAGGCTTGCCCTGATGAGGGATAGATTTAGAAGTTGGCCTATATATAGCAAAGCAAGGAGCAATTTCAGGACCTTGGACAGCTCCAAGCAGACTACAGGGTGACCCAAACATCACACCACACACATGGAAAATGGGAAATTGGAGCTAAAGATACCTTTATGTACAAAATGTTCATCATAAAATTTTACAAAATATTTAGCAATTACACTTATAAACCGCTCCATAGTGCTTAATGCACTGTCTGGGCAGTTCACAAGGTAATTAGCATTTTGCCTGCAACACACTGGGTACTCATTTTACTGACCTTGGAAGGATCGAAGGCTGAGTCAACCTTGGATCCTATCAGGATTGAGCTCACAATGTTTTGGTTGCAGTACATCACTTTAACCCCTGCACCACCAGGGCTGTTTACAAAATGTTCTGTACACGTTGGCCATCTCTTTTCTCACACATGGCAAACAGGTTCCCCCACTCATGGCAAACATGCTCCAAGAGGTTTGCTGTTATGCTATTATTCCTATATAGAGTGACTTTTGGAACACCCTGCATTTGCTCCAGTGACTTTTAAAAACTCAACCAAGCCTTATGTAATCCTGACTATCCCTTTCCTACTTGCTGGGGAGCATTCAAGGGCCAGTCCTTTGTACTGGAACCTAGCACTTTCTCACCTCTCCACTTGTTCTTTCTGGGCACATCCAGAAATGGGTGCAGTAAACATGCTGGCTGCAGTTGGCATAGACAGAGTGTACCCACCCCTTGGGATTATGGGGGAGAAATCCTAATAGCTAGTCTGATCAGCAGTGGAATTTACTTCCCAGTTTACTTCTAGGGGCAAAAGACAAAACAAAACCACAACAACTCTGAGTGGAAAAACACACCTTTCTCAGGGCATAATCTCCAGCAGCACGCAGTAGGGTTCAAA
Organism: Bradypodion ventrale; assembly: GCA_035047345.1. Classification (NCBI taxonomy): domain Eukaryota; kingdom Metazoa; phylum Chordata; class Lepidosauria; order Squamata; family Chamaeleonidae; genus Bradypodion; species Bradypodion ventrale. The sequence continues at coordinate 128,630,862 of JAWDJE010000003.1, forward strand.
GGTATCAATGGTTGCTAAAATAGTGTTATGTTGTTTTACTCTTCATTTGGAAGATATAAGCATTGTTTTCTAGTTAGTGTGTGAAAAGGATTACAAGCTTGTGTGGAGGCTTAGTTGGGGGCAGCAGGCGGTGTAGAGTGAGTCTTCATAGCATCTTGCTAGACTTTGCTCTTGCAGCCTAGTGCTGTAATGCATATACAGGCACTGAATTTTGCTTGTCGAGAAGGAATGAGCCAGAGATCATGGAAAGGTTCATTCTAGATCTGGGTTCTTAACCTATGGCCCGTGGGCTGGACCTGGCCCACGGCACCATTTCATGTTGCCTGCTCCCTTGCTGCAGAGGCCTCTTCTGCCGCCACCTCAATTCTTCTCCCCTTGGCTTGGCATGTCCCTAACAGCGCTCCATAGCAGAGCAGATGTTGTAAGCCTTACAACATCCGCCCTGCTACAGATCACCATTAGGGACATGCCAACCCAAGTGGAGGGGGAAAGGATTGAGGCAGTGGTGGAAGCAGCAGATGCACACGGCTGCCCGCGTCTTTCCCGAGGGCTATTCCGGCCTAGTATATGTGAGAAATACAGCCTGGATCCCTCCATGCAGCTCCTCCAGGCTGGTAAGCAGGGAAGCAGTGTGGAGTGAGGGGCTCAGGTTGCTCCCACCAGCGGCAGGAGGGAGTGGGGGTTCTGGCCCACCAACAGTCTGAGGGGGCACGGTCTGGTCCACGGCTTTAAAAGTTTGAGAACCCCTGTTCGAGGTGGAAAGGGAAAGCAACCTGTGCTTTGCTTTAGTGGGCCAAACTCTTTAGAGGAATCTACTGGAAGTTGCAGTGGAGAGAAGCAAAGTGGACAGGGCCAACCCATTTCTCTTGTGATTTCTTTTACCACATCCTCTCACTGTTTTTCTATGTTCTCATTCTTGCACCATGAGATCTGCATTACTAGCAGAGAGCTTTTGAAATTCGGCTGGAGGCTTTATGAAGTTAAATCAGTAGCCCACATCTTGGAGAAATTACTAGCTTGGAGCTGGAATTCCCAGAACCTCCCAGTTGGCCATGCAGGCTGGGAGATTCTGGTTGCTGACCTCTGTAAAAGTAATTTTTCCAAGTCCTGCAAGAACCGCTTGCTCTATTGGGACTTAATATCCAGGTTACCCATTCCTTCTGTAAAGGTTAGGTCTATCTCTTTATAACAATGAAGTTTTGTGTTTTGGCAAGCCTGTATATTGATTCTCTTCTCCTTTCCTGTAGGAGTGAGTCTATTGGTACCACATGGAGCTATTCCTCAAGGGAAGTTCTGTGAAATGTATCTCATGATCAACAAAGCAGAAAACATGCTGTAAGTAAAACCGATATTATACCATGTTTCTCATTGTGGCGACTGTTTTCCTAAATGCCAAAGAGTGGTTGGAATCCAAAGAGCAGCATGAATTTGTGCTCACCCAGGGAAATTTTTCATTTAGTAAGATATTTTCTGTAAAAAAAATAGCTTCTCATCCCATGCATGGATGCCATGTCACAATCTGTTTTGAAAATCCTATACTTTTCCTAGAAACAAGAGTCTCACAGAATTGGATCCAGACTGAAATTGCTGTAAAACATTAGTGGTGCCTTAAGTTCCATCAGTTTCAGTGATAACTGAATGCAACTAATTTAACCAGTGCTTCAACTGCTTTTTGCAAGAAGGAAAGTTGGCATTAGATTGCTGCTACACAACTTTTAAAAACAGAGGTTGGCAACCTACAGCCCATAGGTTGGATCTAACCCACAGTGCCAAATCATCTGGCCCACTGCCTTTGCTCCCAGTACTGCCACTGGAAACAGCATAAGCAGTTGTAAACGCAGATGCAGCTATCGTAAACTCATTTTGCAGCAGCGTTTATAGCGGGGATCACCAGTCCAGCCACCTCAACTGTCTGAGGGATCATCACCCTGTCCCCAACATAAAAAGGTTGCTGACCCCTGTTTAGAAATATTTCTTTTATCTGAAAAATTGGAGAATAATTTGGGTTTTGCTGTTTGGGAAGGAAGGGTTGGATTTGCAGGTACAGTAAAACCTCCTATAACAAAATAATTCATTCTACAAGGCTTTTTTGCTATGCAATTTTTTTCATTATACAATTTTCCCCCATATAATAAAAATCCCTATGGAAAAAATCATATAACGAACAAAATTGTTAAACGTTTTTTTCAATTGAAATCTTCGTTATACGATTTGTCCCCATAGGAATGCCGTATTGCACAGCAAAAAAATTGTTACATGATTTTTTTTTTCATAGGGTACGCTATTTTTACATAGCGAAATTTTTCGTTATGCACGGTGCCATTCCCCCCCCCAAAAAAAAAAACACCCCCCAACAACACCTTTTCATTGTGCAGTTTTTTCGCTATAGGGGACATTTGTTATATGAGGTTCCACTGTATAAGAATTTTAAGACTTCTTTCCCAAAGATCAGGTAAGGATTGATAGATCTGAAGGTTTGGTCATGTCACCTTTGTTGTTTTATAAGTTTAGCTTCCAAGAACATCATCTTTGGAAGGATCCTGTTTATTTAACATTGACCATACCGGTTGTTAGGGGTAAAACATCAATGGTCATCCAGAAAAGTTAATTTCTGATTAGAATTGTAGAGAGAGCCATTTTCTAAGAGACTGAGATAACAGCATCTGTTTTCCAGTTTTTTGCCATCTTCACATTTATGCCGGCCCAGCAAAGGTAATGCTGTTTTCTCCTGTTTTTTCACCTTTCTAGTTTGCCCTCAGAAGGCAACCAGACAATTCTGAGTCCTGTGGTAACATGTGGCCCTACTGGGTTGCTCTTAAATCGCCCTGTCATCCTTACCATCCCACACTGTGCAGACGTCAGTTCTCCAGACTGGATGTTACAACTGAAAACTCAGTCTCACCAAGGAAACTGGGAGGTGAGTTGAATGAAATGGAGCATACCTGTCAACCTTCCCGGATTGGCCGGGATTTCCCTATTTTCTGTGCCGATTCGGGCCATTTCCCGCTTGCAGCTGCCAAAACCCCGGAATTGGCAGTGGGGGAAAAAGAGATACTGCACATCCCTTCTGCACAGATCGCCTTCTACGCATGCGTAGGCTTTTACGCTTGCATAGAACCCTTCTACGCTTGCGTAGAACCCCGTCTACGCATGCGTAGAAGGCGATCTGCACAGAAGGGGATCGTAGAAGCCTACGCAGGCGTAGAAGGGTTCTATGCAAGCGTAGAAGGGTTCTATGCAAGCGTAAAAGCCTTCTACGCATCCGTAGAAGGTGATCTGTGCAGAACCGTTCTGCGCAGGCCCTGTATTTTCCAGAGCTGCGGTTGACAGGTATGAAATGGAGACATGATGGCAATGAAGGTAGTAACAGAATGAAATCTATACATAGCTTCCATTTGTGGAGACACATATTTTAGGTTAGTTATTTAGATCGCATCTTGTATAATGCAGTCAATGGCTGGCTGCTTTCCTATGTTTCTTTTGCTTATTCACCATAAACACATATATACATTGTCTCTTTGGCCCCAGGAATCATTTGAAGGGTATATTATATCCTTGATGCTGACACATATATCCATTGTCAGCTTCGGATGCTAAATAACCCCATTGTTTACAATTGTAAGTATCCTTTCAAGAATGTGTGCAATTTTTAAAAAGAATCCTAGAATAATGGAGTTGATGGAAGGGCCATTGTGTGCAAGACTGAGACAGAAAGAGAGACATGACTGAAGTGAAATTCCTGGAACAGTGCATCAAAGTCTATAGTGCAGTCAGCTGCAACTCGCATCCAAGAATGCGTTTTTTCCTAAAGGAGGAAAAATGCCATTGGTGTGAATTTGTTTAAGGTGGATGTCAGCTTGCCATGAAGTGACCCACACACTATGATCTCGGAGCCATCTCCTGCAGCACATATGAAATGAAGCATGCAGGATTCAACACTGGGACTGCAATGGAGTGCTGCAGCCTTGAGGATATTATCAAAGTGCGCCTTCACAGCCAGTCCAACTGGCATAGTCTCTTCCACCTCTATGACCGTTGGGAATCAGAGTTCTTCCTCCACTCATTTTGTCATTGGGCCCAATATGATGGTTTCCAGTGGCATTTCCTCCACTGAGGGAGAACATCACCCCACCTAGCATAAAAATTTATTTCTCTTAGTGCAGTATTTCTTTTTTATTTCTTTAAAGCAAAGTGTATGTATAACTCAGATATTAATCGGGGGGAGGGGGGGAGATCTATACTTTTAAAGAATGATTCCAGCTTAGAATAAGGCAGAGACCATTCATGTTTGTGTTCTCTCCACCCTGTTCTCTTCCAGGAAGTTGTCACTTTGGACGAGGAGACATTAAACACTCCGTGTTACTGTCAGCTGGACCCCAAGTGCTGCCATGTTCTTCTGGAGCAGCTTGGGACATATGTCCTGGTAGGAGAGTCTTACTCTCGGTCAGCCATCAAGAGACTCCAGCTTGCTATCTTTGCCCCTACCCTCTGTACCTCACTGGAATACAGTCTCAAAGTATACTGTCTGGAGGATACACCGGGTGCTCTGAAGGTGAGACCACTCAGTTTCCCTGAGTTTCTTTGCTTTCCTCCTTTCCTTTCCTTTTCTTTCCTTTCCTTTCTCCAATATCTCCTTGATAAAAACCATTTATTATACTGTCATGTTTCTCAGTAGGGGCAGGTTTGTCATCTAAACCAGGAGTTCCCAACCTAAGGCCTGTGGGCCACATTCGGCCCATGGCACTGTTTCATGTGGACCCCCACCCCTCCAAGGGCATTTGAGAAACAAAATGACCACCCCTTTGAAACTGTTGGGTCAAAATGGCAATCCCCATCGTGCAGGCAGGGCAAAATGGCCATCATATCCTTGAAGCTAACTTAGAGAGCGTAAAAAGATTGGGAACCCCTCAGTGGTGGGCATCAACAGGTTCGCACCAGTTTGCCAGAACTGGTAGCAGAAATTCTGGCTGGACCCACTCATCCAAGTTTTGAAATAAAGTAGTCCTAATTCGAGTGCAATGCAGGGCTTTGTCCCTGGCCACGGCCACCATACCACACCGACAGTGTGGTAGTAAAAAAAATTGGAGCCCACCACTGGAACCCCTGATCTAAAGAGTGTCTCTTTGGCCCCAGGAATCATTTGAAGGGTATATTATAATTTGCTGAGTGTTTTTTCAGGATATAAAGAAAATCCCCTAACTATGGCAGGCATTTTTTTTCTTGGTGAGCCTCAGTGCTGACTTTCATATCCCAAAACTGCAAGAAGAACCAATAGGATGCTCCAGGAAGCTTTAAGTGAGGATTTGGCATAAATTGTTATTGCCAGCCAGGCACATCTTTGATGACTTAACCCATTTGGCTACTGTGAGTCAGGTGAGAGGCTGTTAAATAATCAGAACCACGTTTTTGCCTTTTGTCGATCAGGGCCTAAATAGCTAGGACACTGACATGCTAATGCACCCCATGATAAATCTGATGTGCTGCATCAAAAGGCATGGAGATCTGAAAACTTCAACATTGAAGAATCTCCAAATTGCCTTTTCTCCATTGGTAAACCTAATGGCAGTCTCATCACTCAATGACACTAATACAAAGTGGTTCTTCTCTATATGAATTGCATTGATGACACTTATAATGATGTGCCAGCAAGTTAATTCTGAGTCAATAAGTGGTTCACCAGCTCCCCCTGGTGGCACTCTGAGGCTATGCAGCTTGTCCAGAGGTGCAGAGTGATCAGGGCAGACTAGAGGTGCAGAGTGATCAGGGCAGACTATCAATCACATACGTGCAAAACAGTGGATTTAACTGACCCTTCTCCTACGACAGTGATGGCGAACCTTGGCACTCCAGATGTTCTTGGACTTCAATTCTCAGAAGCCCAAGAACCCCGTGAAGCCACATGAATGGGTTTGCTGCGATTCATCCGGCCCTCTCCACGCCGCCCTCGCCGTTCCTGGAAGCGGAAGTAAAATGTGCCCGTACAGGCTGGATGAATTGCAGCAAACCCATTTGTGTGGATTCATGGGGGCTTGGGCTTCTGGGAATTGAACACAGTTTTAAAAAATGAAATTGAGGCACACAAGGCTAAGACAGTAGACAGTAGACAATTAAGTGATTAAAGTGTAAAAAAAAAACAGTTCCATGAAAATTTACCATAATATGAAATGCAGTCAGCAGAGAATAGGGGGAAATTAAAAATAGAATTATTACAATAAGCATGGCTTGCTGGTTGCCTTCTTCCCCGTGAAGGGAAGCAGTCGTGCTAAGAGAAGTGCCTAGGGGGTGGTTCTTTCTCCACCAGGGGAAGACCAACACTCCTCTGTAGCTCTGGTGGCTCCTCCTCTTCTAGGCTCTTGGTGTGCTTGGGTTTTAGGAGGAGGGGGCATGGCCTGGGGTGGGGGCGTGGCCCAAAATTTCCCTTATTTTCATGTTCAAAACTTGACAGGTATGTGCATAACTCTCCATTTGCCCTCGGCCTGCAAGAGCGATGACTTCCAGCAATCAGTACCAAGCTGGTGCTCTTGATCTTAATGTATGTGTACTTAAATCTGGCTGGGAAAAATTGGTTCTAATCCAGAATAGCTGGAAGGACAATCTTGGGAAAGACTACTGTAATTGGCATAACTCTGTAGGCTTTATTTGGCCAACATATGGGACAAGTTTTTTTCTCTCTTATGGTCTCCTACTCCTCTGCTGGGTTTGCTTTCTAATTAAATTGCCTGTATTTATACTTTGGTCTGATGGTGTTATTTTCTTTTCTTGATTTGCAGGAAGTGCTTGAATTAGAAAGGACTCTTGGAGGCTATCTCTTGGAAGAACCGAAGCCTCTTCTCTTTAAAGACAGTTACCACAACTTGCGGCTTTCTGTGCATGATATCCCTCATTCACTTTGGAGGAGCAAGCTCCTGGCCAAATACCAGGTGATTGTCTACCCCAGGGGTTGCCAACCTTTTCAAGCCAGGGGCCAGGTCATGCTCTCTCAGTCAGCTCCGAGGGCTGGAGAGCCATTTTGTCCTGTTTGCATGATGGGGGTGGCCATTTTGTCCCAACAGTTTCAAAGGGGAAGCCATTTTGTTGCTTGAGTTCCCTTGGAGGGGTGGGGCCACATGAAATGGCGCCATGAGCCGGATCCAACCCACAGGCCTTAGGTTGGGAACCCCTGGTCTACACCGCCTCTGTGCTCTCACAAGCCTGAGGGGTGGGCCCACAGGACTAAGAGCAGTGTTGAAATGTTTTCTTTGTTTTGTCTTTTAAAATATCCCCATTATAATCAAAGTACATATTTTCAAACAAAAGACATATAGGTAAAGGTAAAGGTTTCCCTTGCTCAGAAGCCAGTCGTATCCGACTCTAGGGTTCCGTGCTCATCTCTGTTTCAAAGCCGAAGAGCCAGCGCTGTCTGCTTCTGCAGATATTTCCGTGGTCATGTGGCAGGCATGACTAGACACCGGAGCGCACGGAACACTGTTACCTTCCCACCAAAGTGGTCCCTACAGTATTTATCTACTTGTAATTTCTTGTTTTCAAACTGCTAGGTTGGCAGGAGCTGGGACAAAGGCGGGAGCTCATACACACACATTATAATGTTTAGGGTCATTCCCCCAAGATAGGTCTCAGATTTTATCTTGTTTGAAAGGCTGGACCAAAGCCCCTCAGGGCCTAAGGCAGCATGGGAGAACGGCATTTGCCACCCATCCACATCAATGTGAATAGCACCCAAAAATCCTACCAAGATATTTTGGTGCACAAGACAGAAAATCCTTGAATTATCTTTCCCCTCCATTTCCCTTCCAGTAAAATGAGTACCCAGCATGTTGCGGGCAAAATGCTAATTACCCTGTGAACCACCCAGAGAGTGCACTAAGCACTGTGGGTTGGGATATAAGTGTAATTGCTATTGATAATATAGATACATATTTTTAAAAACCTGTAATAACAGTTCTGTGGAGGATGCACAGAGAGTAATAGCCTGCCGGCATAGCATTCTCTGCAATTTCCAGCTTACAAATATATGAACCAGAAATTGCACCTTTCTAAGTAAAGGGGCTTATGATTGGTTAAAGGATTGTGAGTATCCTTTGCCCAAATGCCAAAGGAAGAGCAACTGCGAATAGAAGTTAAAAAGGGACTGCGGTGGCTTAGTGGTTAAGAAACTGAACTTGATGACTGGAAGGTCAGCAGTTCAAGCCCCGAGTGCTGCACGACCGTGTGAGCTCCCGTCTTTGTCCCAGCTCCTGCCAACCTAGCAGTTCAAAAGCAAGAAATTGCAAGTAGATAAATAGGGACCACTTTGTTGGGAAGTTAAACAGCATTTTCTGCACTCCGGTGTCTAGTCATGTCTGCCATATGTCCATGGAAACATCTGCCGAAGCAAACAATGCTGGATCTTTGGCTGTAAATAGAAATGAGCACTTGTTATGTATGCATATACAATGTCTCTTTAAATGTATGAATGTAACCAGCCACAATCACAATGTATCTCAGCTGCTAAGGAACGCGAGCAAGCCGCCCATAGAGGGCAGCTGCGAGCGTTCAGTCTCACATGGTCCACATTCCCCAAATCACGAACAGCCGCGGGAGATCCCCCGCATGACAAAGGACTACAGAAAACAACTACCAGAAGAGAGGCGTGACCTGGGCGAGGCCACGCCGGTAGCAGCCAATGAGCTACCGTGCAACCACATTCAAATGTATTATGTACTGTATATAATGAGATGTACCTCTGCCATTACCACATGTTCATACTGACCATCAATGAATAAACCTGTGTTAGTCCTTCCTGCGACTCCTTCTTTGTCTCCTGTGCAAGACACTAAATTGGCGACGAAGGTGGAATCGATGGCGAATCCCAAGGTCAAGCCGTACCAGTTCGATGTCAGCGCACCCGAGCAGTGGGAGCTCTACGAGTGCCAGTTTCGGCACACGATGGAGGCCGCCGGCGTCGACGACGACGCGAAAATGCGATCGCATTTCCTGTCCCAGGTGGGACCGGCCGCGATGCGGATCCTGATGACCCTCGTGGCCCCCCGGAAGGTGGACGAAGTGCCCATCGACCGCATCTTGGAGAAGCTTCGTGAGCACTTCCAACCGCCGGTCTCAATCTTCCCAGCCCGGGTCGCGTTCCACCGGCGAGACCAGCGCCCAGGCGAATCCGTGTCCGCCTACGCGGCGGCCCTCCGGCTGGCAGCGGTGCACTGCCAATGGGACGACCTGGACCAGGCCCTCCGAGACCGCATGGTGTGCGGTTTGAGGGACGAGGAGCTGCAGAGGCGCCTGATGACCCGCGACAGCCACCTCACGTTCAACGAGGTACTGCGGGAGGCCCAAGCAGCCGAGGAGGCCAGGAGCGGGGTCAGGCTGTTTAAGTCCCGAGGGGCCGCGGCCGAGAGGGCCAAGTCACCAGTGCAAGCGGCCCGGCGGACACCAACAAAGACTGCCTGGCGGGCCCCCAAGCCGCCCGCCGGCTCACCAGCGATATCCGAGGAGTCGTCTACGACGGCAGACCCCTGTTCCAGCGAGGACGACGACGTCCAGCGGATACGGAAGCGCCGGGAGAAGCGTGAGACCCGCGACAGGCAAGGCCGCCGTTGCGACGGTTGTGGGGCGCCCCACGACCGCACGAGGTGCCCGTTTCGCAAGGCCGAGTGCCACAACTGTGGCCGGAAAGGGCACATCGCCAGAGTTTGCAGGCGCGGACGGACCGAGGACAGGAGCGGCCCAAGTCACCCCCGGGGACACCAGCGTAAGGCGACCGGCACGAGGAAGGTCTCAACCGGCTTCGGCGAGGAAGGCGTCAACCGCGTGGGACTGGAGCACCGGCGTTTCTTCGTTGAGGTACAGTTACAGGGGCTCCCAGTGAGAATGGAGATAGACTCGGGGTCATCCTATTCCATCCTATCCCAGAGAGAGTACATGCGCATTCCCCCAGAGGCGCGGCCCAAACTGCGGGGCCTTAAGTCAAACTTGCGGGACGTGCAGGGAAATGGGATCCCAGTGTTGGGGGTGGGAAAGTTCAAAGTAAAATTCAAGAACTATTCCGAGAGACTGCCCCTAGTCGTCCTCAAGGGGGGGAGATGCTGCCTTCTGGGAACGCAGTGGTTTGCTCCCCTGGGAATCGAACTGTCCGGCATTAACGCCATCGAGACTGACCCAATGCGGGATGTGTGCAATGCGCACCCGGACGTTTTCAAAAAGGGGCTCGGAACGTACAGGGGCCCCCCAGTCTCTTTCGAACTGGACCCAGAGATCCGGCCCATCCGCCTCAAGCCAAGGAGAGTGCCATTCGCCCTAAAGGACAAGATCGAGGCGGAACTGGACAAACTGGTGGGGCAGGGGATTTTGGTTCCAGTTGATTCGGCGGAATGGGAAATGCCGATTGTTACGGCCCTTAAATCAAACGGGGAGGTCAGGATTTGTGCGGATTATAAATGTACGATTAATAAGGCTATTCGGCCAAATGCATACCCGGTGCCTGTGGTCAGCCACCTACTGGCCATGTTACATGGGGGGAGGTGTTTCGCCAAGCTAGATTTAGCGCAGGCATATCAGCAACTCTCGGTAACCCCAGCTGCTGCCGCCGCACAGACGATTGTAACCCACAAGGGAGCCTTTAAAGTGACGCGCCTCCAGTTTGGCGTGAATTCGGCCACCGGGATTTTCCAAGCCCTCGTGGAACGCCTATTAAAGGGACTCCCAGGTGTTCTCCCCTACTTCGACGATGTCCTGATAACAGCGGGGAGTGAGGCAGAGCTAGCCACGAGGTTAGATGGGGTCCTCTCAGTTTTCGAAAAAGCGGGGCTTCGTCTTCGAAAAGACAAATGCGTATTTTTCGCAAGAGAGGTCGAATTCCTCGGGTTTAAGGTAACCCCAGAGGGAATTCGCCCCTCAGAGTCCAAGGTCGCGGCCGTAAAGAATGCCCCTCGCCCCACCGCAAAGCCAGAGTTGCAGTCTTTTCTAGGGCTCCTCAATTTTTATCATTCATTCCTGCCAAGGAAGGCATCGGTCGCGGAGCCACTGCACGCCCAACTAAAAAAGGACGCGGCTTGGCGGTGGGGGGACAGACAGGAAAAAGCATTTAAAGAGTTAAAGTCACTCCTTTCCTCGAATGCTGTCCTGACCCACTTCGATCCGAGAAAACCGGTGGTTCTAGTATGTGATGCATCCCCGGTGGGGGTGGGGGCGGTTCTGTGCCACGTGCTAGAGAGCGGGCGGGAGGCCCCGGTGGCGTACTATTCAAGGTCCCTTTCCAAGGCTGAGCGCAATTACGCGCAAACGGATAGGGAGGCCCTAGCCATAATTGCGGGAACGAAAAAGTTCCATGATTTTTTGTATGGCCGCGAGTTTACGGTGGTGACTGATCAAAAGCCGTTGCTGGGGATCTTCACTACCGGCAAACCGACCCCCCAAATTTTATCCCCCAGGATGCTGCGTTGGGCTATATTCCTCAACGCTTACCAGTACGAGCTGATCTACTGCCCAGGGAAGGAGATCTCCCATGCAGACGCACTATCCCGATCCCCTCTCCCTAGCCTAGGAGACCCCACATGCGAGGTGGAGCAGGACCACCAAGTCCTGCTGATCGAGGCCTTCGACTCACCCCCCATTGTTCCGGCTGATCTCGCCAAGGCGACGGCGGCCGACAAGACCCTAGCCCAAGTCAGCTCCTGGGTTAGAAAAGGGTGGCCCACTACTTCCCCGGGGGAGGAATTCCAGCCTTTTTGCAGACGCAGAGTGGAGCTCTCCCTGGAAAGGGGTTGCTTACTCTGGGGACAGCGGGTAGTCATTCCTGAAAAGTTGAGGGCCAGGGTGCTAAAGCTACTGCACACCAGTCACCCGGGAATCGTGCGCTCCAAGGCCCTAGCCAGGAGTTTCGTTTGGTGGCCCAAGATAGACGCAGATATAGAACGGTTAGTGGGCACGTGCGAGAGCTGCCAGAGCTCTCGGCCCGAGGAATCCAAGCTACCCCACAGGGAATGGGACACGGCCCGTGGGCCATGGTCCAGGATTCATGTCGACTTCGCTGGCCCTTTCCGTGGGGCCACGTTCCTACTGGTAGTCGACTCCTACTCCAAGTGGTTGGAGGTAATCCCTATGAGCAGCACCTCCTCCGCGGCAACCATTAGGCAGTTGCGCAAGCTGTTTGCCTGCTTCGGCCTGCCAGACGTTCTCGTGAGCGATAACGCGAGTACCTTCACGTCTGCAGAGTTCAAAACGTTCATGGAAAGGAACGCAATTAGGCACATCACAGCTGCCCCCTTCCACCCCGCCACAAACGGTCAGGTAGAGCGCCAAGTGCGCACTACGAAAGACGCACTGCGGCGCATGGGTCCCGGTGAGTTGAACCTGCATCTGTGCCAGTTCCTCATCTGCTACAGGACAACCCCCTTAGCCTCAGGTTTTTCCCCAGCCGAACTCCTCATGAGGAGGCGTCCGGTAACACTTTTTGACCGGATGGATCCGTCCAGGGTGGAGGATGAAGGGAGGAACATAAGCATGGGGGGAGGGAGCTCCAAAAGTTTTGCGATAGGGGACCCGGTTCACTGCAGGAACTATGCGGCCTCGGGACCAGCGTGGGTACCGGGCACAATTGTGGAGCAAACGGGGCCGGTATCCTACAGGGTCGAAACCAGTTCAGGTCTACTTTGGAGAAGGCACGCCGACCAACTCAGAAGGCGAGTCACAGGGGAGGGGGCATCAGCGTTAGGGGCATCAGCGTTAGGGTCCTCCCCCACCCGCATTACCCAAGGGGGAGACACGGCGGAACCCGCGGATACAAATGCATATCCTGGGTTCTCATCCACAGAGGAGGATACTTTGAGAGAGAGGGATCAGTTCAGTAATGATTTTGATTTTTCGTACCAGGGGGAGTTAGCGGAGTGGTCCCCCACCCGTCCTAGCGAGAAGAGGGGTTTCAGTTCAGCCCCTGGTACCTCCAGCCCCCCTGGTTCCTGTATCCTAGAGTACACCATAGCGCCGGCCCCTAAAAGACAAGCAGCCGGCGGGAGCTCGCCCGCCCCCGCCGCAATCTCCCGAACTCCCGAACAGACAGCAGGAGGTGGCGGGACCGTGAGGGCATCCTCGTCGGTCCCGAGGTTCGTGCTGGGAGGGGCCCCGGGCTCCTCAGGAAATAGACAGGGGTTCACTTCCCAGCTGTTCATTCCATTCCCGTCCCCCAAGACAAGGGCATCGCAAGCTCCCTACAGAACCACTAACGAGTCTCCATTTTCCGTTGCAGGACGAGACTCCACAGAGCCAGGAGTCACAGGCTCCCCTGTATTAGGTCAGGCGGCCGCACGCCCCAGGCGCACGTGCGGCAAGCCACAATGGTTGAGGGACTTCGTCCCATCCTAGGGGGGAGGGATGTTATGTATGCATATACAATGTCTCTTTAAATGTATGAATGTAACCAGCCACAATCACAATGTATCTCAGCTGCTAAGGAACGCGAGCAAGCCGCCCATAGAGGGCAGCTGCGAGCGTTCAGTCTCACATGGTCCACATTCCCCAAATCACGAACAGCCGCGGGAGATTCCCCGCATGACAAAGGACTACAGAAAACAACTACCAGAAGAGAGGCGTGACCTGGGCGAGGCCATGCCGGTAGCAGCCAATGAGCTACCGTGCAACCACATTCAAATGTATTATGTACTGTATATAATGAGATGTACCTCCGCCATTACCACATGTTCATACTGACCATCAATGAATAAACCTGTGTTAGTCCTTCCTGCGACTCCTTCTTTGTCTCCTGTGCAAGACACTAAAGCACTGAACCCTAGGGTCGAAAGGACTGGCTTTTGAGCAAGGGTTACCTTTACCTATACAGTAAAACCAAACAAGATCCTGCCCAAAATATCTAATGGGTTTCTGCTCTATTGCAACATCCTAAGTCTGTTGCTTGATGCACCTGCTTCATCTGCCTAAGGAAAGGTCTTGCCCTGTTTGTGACTTCAACCTTCTTGAAATAATGGAGGAGAGCGAAGCCATTGAATTTGCAACATGGCATATTTTAAGCATTGTAGTAAAAGTACAGTAGACCCTCACATAACGATGTTGCTTGGTTCCCCAAGTATCATCGCTATAGGGGAAACATCATTGTGCGTTTTTCAATGGCAGCTGCGCCATCTAGCGGCAAAAAACTATCATTATCCGCACAACAACGTTAAAAAAACATCGTTAATCCGCACAATGACGGTTTTCGGCGTTGTGCGGATAGTCATGTGGCGAGTGACGACGCGCCATTAAGCTGAAATAATGCTATTCGAATGCGTCGTTAATCGAGGGTCCACTGTATATGATTTTTATGTTCTCTCCCACATCTCTGTCTCATAGTATGTTTTTGGTCTCATTATTAATGGCATATCACTTCTGTTTGTTCTCTACCTGGAAAAGGTTGCCATTATTCAGAATTGACTTGGATTAATTATTAGCAGCTCCTAAAAAGAGACATTTGGGTAGTACCTGCATAAGTGTATTGGAAAGTCTTTGTACCTAGTTTTTACTCTCAAAAATACAAAGAGAATAAGTATGCCCAAGTAAGTACAGTAATTATGTGGATAACATTCCCACAATAGGTATTGGCATGCATAATGACAATATGTTACTATTTGTATATGGGAAATAAATAGTATTAAGTGATAGACAGTACGTGCCAAAGCCTTTTGACGTGCCCGCACATAAATTACAGTGTTTGCCATAGAAAACATTACATCTCAACTGGATGTATTACATAAAACCAAATGCATTCATGTATATTTCTCAAACAGTCCCAGAGAATTGTGATGCAGGATTAGGCTGCTAGGTAAAGGTTGCTCTTGCTCAAAAGTCTGTTGTATCCAACATTGGGGTTCAGTGCTCATCTCTTTTTATAGTCAAAGAGCCAGCGCTATCTGCGTCATTTCCGTAAACATGTGGCAGGCATGACTAGACACCGGAGTGCACGGAATGCTGTTTACCTTCTCAACAAAGTGGTCCCTATTTATCTACTTGCAATTTCTTGCTTTCGAACTGCAAGGTTGGCAGGAGCTGGGACAGAGACAGAAGCTCACTCCGTCGTGCAGCACTCGGGTTTCGACCTGCTGACCTGCCAACCTTCCAATCATCAAGTTCAGCATCTTAACCCCTAAGTCACCGCAGTCCCATTGGGCCACTACGTGTGTCCATATCAGATATAGTCAAGGAAGCCAGTAACTTCTGACTGGCCCAGTAAGACCAACATACCCACCATCTGTGTATGATGGCCCACTAGAGGTTTCATAAACCTCCACAAAAATCAGGTGGTTTGCTGGGCACCTTCAAAGCCACAGCTGATCAGAGCTTGGAATAGTTTAATTTCATTGAAAAGTCCTAGAATGGGGTTGTGGGAGTTGTAGCCCATGACCGGAACATTTCCATGCTCTCAGGTCGATGGCTAGTGGTCTGTCTTCAGCTTGGAAGGTCAGACTACTTCTGTTCTTAAATCAAGCCATACTTTCCAGCTCAGAGTTATGTTATAGTGCTGACATATTTTTTTCACTTTTGTCTTTCTTTGCAGGAAATTCCTTTCTATCACATCTGGAGTGGCAGCCAGCGGTCGCTGCACTGCACCTTCACTCTCGAGAGATACAGCCTGGCTTCCACAGAACTTACCTGCAAGATCTGTGTCCGGCAGGTTGAAGGCGAAGGGCAGATATTTCAGCTACACGTTACACTTGGAGAGGTGAGCAAAGGCAGGCCCATGATGGTAGAAGTCAACAAAAACCAGCTGTTGAGCATGAGAGCATTTCCATGCATCTGCAGGGCATCTCGTGATGGCTGAGAGCAAGGCATAAGCTGTAGCCCAATCATGGCAAACCCTGGCACTTCAGGTGTTCTTGAGCTTCAATTCCTTGAAGCCTTGATCAGCAGGAGTGCTGACTTGGGCTTCTGGTAATTAAAGTTCAAGAACACCTGGAGTGCCAAGGTTCACCATCACTGTTCTAGCGCTTCCATCATCCGCATTCCTCCCCCTGGCCTAGTTGGTTGGTGGGGGAGTGAGAACAGCTGAGGGCAGCCCGCGCTGTCAAAAGCGCCGTCACCGACACCGACACCGAGGCTCCGTGCGGGGCGGAGAGGTTTCACAGCGATGGACATTTTGGGACTCCCACCTTCCCCCTCTTTTGCCTGGCGGGACCAGAGGGGAGAGTGACTTAAGTTGCAGGAGGGCAGCAGGTGCCTCCAAAAGCCTGTGCTGCTGTCGTGGCTATGTTTGTCCAGCGGCTGATCGGAGGGAGACCAGTGGCACCTCGGACTCTCCCCCCCCCCCCCCCGGGAGTGTTTGGCCATGTGGGAGTGGGAGCAATTTGAGTGCGGTGTTACGGCCTATAAGAACTCTTGTAACGGACGCCGCTGTTGTTTTGGGACATGAGCTGGACTCCATCCATAACGTCGAGCTGGGTCTTCGTTTTGTAGCGTTGAGTCCCAGGCTCCGCTGGTAGCGTTGAGCCCGGGCTCCGCTTAGGATCTGGACCTTGTTAACTGTTGGTCATTGAAGTTTCAATGCTAAATTATATATCATATGTACAAATTGTATTTTTGCTATGATTGATATGTGCTTATTGTTTGAATTTATATTTTGTACACTGTATTCTATATTTTGTATTCTGTAAACCACTTTGAGTTCCCTTAAGGGAAGTAAAGCGGTATAGAAATTTAAGTATAAATAAATAAATTTTAAAAATCCTCACTCTTGATACCACGAAGGGTTGTGAAGTGTTTGTCAAGGAGACACCTCACTGCTACAGTGTGGATGGCAAGGCCACCATCCTTTGAAGCTACATTGGCATTTGAAGTGGTGTCCTTCATCCATTGGCACTCTGGTCCATGCTGGATGAAGGACTCTGCAAGAACTATAAACGGAGATGAGCACCAAACCCTAGAGTTAGATACGGTTGGCTTTTGAGCAAGGGTGACCTAATCCACCTGTGTCAATTTGTCTTCCAGAACTCCAACTCCTTTGATGCCTTGAATTCCCACACTGGCAGTGCCCTGACAACTCAGCTGGGACCCTATGCCTTCAAGATCCCACTGTCCATACGGCAGAAAATCTGCAACAGCCTTGATGCCCCCAATTCCAGAGGAAACGACTGGCGGCTCCTAGCTCAAAAGCTTTCCGTGGATCGGTGGGTGTTGTTTTAGCATTTTGCTCTCACTACAAATATGAAAACGCTTCTGCCTCAGTTTTCTTGTATTTCTCCGTGCTTGCTTAGAAACTCTTGCCTGGGTTTCCCCCTTATCTATGTGGAAGTTCATTCCATGTATACACATTTAGTTATGGGACTTTCCTAGTAAATGCATTTTTCGACTAAAGTGTATCGGTGCATATATTTTCAACTGTGTTCATTTCATTCTTCTGCTTTATTGAAAGGTATGCATACCTGAGTATACAGCTCCCCTCACAAATTGCACATTTCCAAGGGCATGTGCTCTTTATCTTGTAATGAGTCTCAGGAAGTGTGAAATTGATAATTTCAGCAATAATTTTAAAACTCAGCAGAGTTCCCGCCGCCGCTGCCAACTAGCGTGTATACCCAGAAGCCGCCAAATCCATTGCTCTCTCCCCTCCTGTAACTTGTCTATTAACTAAATGAAACATGCCTCCCACATACTCAGATTGCTGTGGTGCTATGAAGAGTCCCCAGCTGGCCCGATTTTACCTTTAGTTCCCACAAACAAAGCTTCCTGTGACAGAGCTAGACAGATGTGTCTATAAAGAGATGTAAAAAGAGCCCTGTTTGTGCTGTGGTTGGTGCTGAAGCCAAGACATTGTGAGTTCAATCCTGACAGGGTTCAAGTTAGACTCAGCCTTCCAACCTTCTGATGTTGGTAAAATGAGCACCCAGCATGTTGGGGGCAAAATGCTAATTAACTTGTGAACTGCCCAGAGAGTGCACTATAAGCATTATGAGGCAGCATATAAGTGTAATTGCTATTGCTATCTTGAGTTGCATTAGTAAGACCAGTTCCTGCTAGGCTGGATAGGCTGGAAGGGTGTACAAGCAGCCTTTGAATATCTCTTTCTCTTCACTAGAGGATTTGCAAAGCTCCCCAGCATGTGAGCATTTAGAATAAAACAGTTTATTAGACCTAAAAAAGAAAGACAACCATCTGTGTCTAGCAGGCCTCTTTGGGCAAGAGTTAATCACTTGCATCTGCTTGTCAAGAGTGGCAGAATAAAATTGCTATCCAATAGATATACATAGGAAGCTGTCTTCTACTGGGCCAGACCATTGGTCCACCTAGTTGACCGTGGCAGCTCTGACTAATAGTGGCATCCCAGCACGATTCTTTCCTAGCTACACCTACAAGCTTCTGAGTGTACTACCAAGAGGCACATTTCTTTGGGAGTCAATCCCATGGAACAGAGAACAGTTTAGAAGGCACCTCTTTCCTGCATCGTCCCTAGGACATCAACTCGTCCCACAAGAGCACACCGAGAGGGCACCCTTTAGGTACCATCTGTTGGGGAGGCTCGCCTCTTCAGCACAAGGAAAAGGGCCTTCTCGGTCGTAGCCCCCACACTATGGAACCTCCCAGTGATGGGCACCAAAAAAATTTACTACCACACTGTGGGCGTGGCCTAACTGGTGGGTGTGGCCTAACTGGTGGGTGTTGCCTAACTGATGGGTGTGGCCTAATCGGTGGGCATGTGATTGGGTGGACAATCCAGTCATGCCTGCCACATAGCCCATGAAAACATCTGCAAACACAGACACCACTGGCTCTTTGGCTGTAAATGGAGATGAGCACTGCACCCTAGAGTCAGATACGACTGGCTTTTGAGCAAGGGCAACCTTTACCCATTGTTAGATCCAAAGCTGCCAGTCATATCTGACTCTAGGGTTCAGTGCTCATCTATTTATAGCCAAAGAGTCAGCACTGTCTGTTTGTAGATGTTTCTGTGGACATGTGGCAGGCATGACTAGACACCAGAATGTTGTTACCTTTCCCACCAAAGTGGTTCTTATTTATCAACTTGCGGTTGCCAGGAGCTGGGACAGAGACGGGAACTCAAACGGTCATGTCAGCCTTCCAGCTAACAAGGCAAGCTTCTTTACCACTGAGCTCAAGTGGCTAAGGCTCTGACTGGAAGGTGGCAGGTCAGCAGTTGGAGACCCAAGTGCTGGATGTTGGAGTGAGCTCCCGTCTCTGTCCCAGTTCCTGCCAACCTAGCAGTTCGAAAGCAAGAAATTGCAAGTGGATAAATAGGGACCACTTTGGTGGGAAGGTAAACAGCGTTCCGTGCACTCTGGTGTCTAGCCATGCCTGCCACATGACCATGGAAACATCTAGAGAAACAGACAGCACTGGCTCTTCGGCTTTGAAACAGAGGTGAGCAACCTGAACTCTGAGCATGGGATACGACTGGCTTTCGAGCAAGGTAAAGGTATCCCTTGCTTGTAAGCCTGTCATATCCAACTCTAGGGTTCAGTGGTCATCTCTGTTTTACCGTGGAGTGCCCTGGGCCAGCTGCAGTCTACCTCGAAGTAGCAGTGAGTCTTTAAGGTGCCACAACATTTTTTTGTTTACTCTCTGATATGCTTGCACAGAATAATGGCACCAATTCTAAAGTTTTATTCTTTAGAATTGCAGATCAGGAGGTAAGCAGATCAGGAGGTAAACAAAACAAAAACACAAAAATGTTGTGGCACCTTAAAGACTCACTGCTGTTTAGGGAGCTTCATGGCCCTCATTCCCCCTCCACCACTACCCTGGGAAATCCCTTTAGCCTCTGCTCCCCTACACACACACACGTAAACACACACACACACACACACACACACACACACACACACACACACACACACACACACACACACACACACACACACACACACACACACACACACACGGGGTTGGAGTAAACAAAACAAAAAGACACACTTACCCAGAAGGCGCCACGTCGGGCTGCTCCTTCCTCCCACGAGGGAGGAAGGAGTTCTCACGTGACGGATTTGGCTTTCCCTCCTCCTCTAGTCCTCCAGCGAGTCCAGCGCAGCACCTGCTTCCCGATCCTGCCCACCTCTTCCCAGGAGAGCAACGATGCCTCTTCTTTCTCCAATCTCCTCCAGAGCGGCTGCTGCTGCCTCCTTAATAGGCTGCGAGTGCCGCTCGGGTTGTGGTGGAGGTGGTGGCGTGTGCGTGCCTGGCCCCGGGAGAAGGGGAGGGGGAGCTGATGTCACGTGCCACCCAGAGGAGCTTGCCTGCCTGCCCCGCGCCCCCGCCGCCGCTCCTTGCCTCCTAGCAGCAGCAGCAACGTTCGCGATGCCTGGACCTAGTCCTCCAGGAAGAGAACTTTCTGCAGGATGTCTGTCTGACTCTGGCCATTACGAGAGTTGCCCAGCTTGTGCCATGCTGTCTGGACACCTCTCGCATTGCCCAGACAGACATCCTGCAGGAAGTTCTCTTCCTGCAGGACTAGGTCCAGGCATCGAGAAAGTAGTGCTGCTGCTGCTAGAAGGAGGCAAGGAGCGGCAGTGGGGGTGCGGGGTGGACAGGCGAGCTCCTCTGGGCAGTGTGTGATGTCAGCTCCACTCCCCTTCCCCCAGGGCCAGGCGCACACACCGCCACCTCCACCACCACCTGAGCAGCACCCGCAGCCTATTAAGGAGGCAGCAGCAGCCGCTCTGGAGGATATTGGAGAAGGAAGATCCAAAGCCAATGCCATCAGGTCACCAGCTCTCCCGGAAGAGGTGGGCGGGGTGGGGTGGGGAGGAGGCGTGGTCAGCCAGGTCTATTACCGGTCTGCTCGGACCGGGGCAGGCTGACTGATGCCCAGCACTGGAACCTCCTCCCAGTAGAACTACACCTCTGGGCCCAGTTGCTACCGTTTAGGAAAGGATTGAAGACGTGGTTGGCAAAATGGGTCTGGGGCCGGGATTGTCAACAAGCTCCCCTTTCTGGCTTGTCTGAGGCTTCCCCCTCCTGTAACTATCTTTTTAATGTTAAGGTTTTGTAGATTTTATATTTGTTTTTAGATAGTAAATGGCACAGCAGGGTGGTAATATTGTTATGTTTTTAAGGGTTTTTAATTGTTTTATATTGGTTTTAACTTGTGTACACCGCCCAGCGTCCATTGGATAGGGCGTTATATAAATCTATTAAATTGAATTTATACAAGCTGGGATTGAATGAGGGTGCTCTGTCATTGCTTCCCCCCTCCCAGCTTCCTCAGCCTGGGCAGGTAGATCTAATAGGCTGAAGGGGAAGTGCAGTGTTTGCCAGTAATAAACAGCACGTTCATCCCTCTTTCTTCTCCCTCCCTCGTTTCATTCCCTTGACAGGTATCTGAATTTCTTTGCCACCAAAGCCAGCCCAACAGGGGTGATCCTGGACTTATGGGAAGCCCAGCATCAAGACGATGGAGACCTTAATACGCTGGCCAGTGCCTTGGAAGAGATGGGCAAGAGCGAGATGCTGGTTGTCATGGCAACGGAGGGCGACTGCTGATGACGCAGCTCTTCCACGCAAGCCCAGCTTCTTCCGGCCCAGCGGAGGAAGGAGCGGGAGAGGCAGAGGAGAAGGAAAGAGCACAATGTTCTGGAATGGATCCAGAAAATGGGTGGGGAGAAAGAAACATAACTTGACTCGGCTATGAAGTGGACTATGGGTTTCTTTTCCTTACCAAACGCCTCCCTCCTGAAATCACAGTCAGCCTTAGAGATCCACGTTGCCCAGTTTACAAGCAATCCGAGTGTTTTGAAAACAAAAGCCCTCTTTTTATATATATATTTAAAAAATCCTCAATGCCTTTGGATTGAGGCGCTCGCGAGCAATGCATTGTTGGTAACTGTGACCCTCAGCCCTTGACAGAACCCACCCCTGTTTCCGTTGCTTCTTACAGACTGAGAGGCCAGCTGGAGTCTGAGCTGGGTTTTTGTCTTTTGCTTTTCTTCTTTTCCATTCCATTCCTTTCCTTATTCCCTGCCTTGTTCTCTCCTATTTCTTCTGGGTTTTTTTTTGCCGCCATTATGCTTTGAACAGTCAAGTACATTCTGGAAGAGACTGCTTATTCCTGTCAAACGGTTCAGAAAGCTTAAGACACACGCACACAGGGCTGCCATCAGGGGGGGGGACCATCAGGACTCTTGTCCCGGACCCGGTGCTACCGGGAAACCACTAACGTGTGCATGTGCAAATAAATGACGCATGCGCAGAAAACCACAGCGGCGTGGCGGCGATGGGAAATCACTGATGTATACATGCGCAAACAAATGACGCATGCGCAGAAAACTACAGGGGTGTGGCCAAAATGGGGGGTGCGGGAGTACTGGGCCCAGAAATTTCTGATGCCAGCCCTGCACACACACACACAAACACACACACACACACACACACACACACACACTCTTAAAGGGAAAACAAGGAAAACAGTTTCTTAGGAAACGCAAATAATGTATTATCCAGATCTATGGATGCATCCTGTTTCAAAGCAAAAAATAATAATAATAATTAAGAATCTTTTATGTATGTGAGAGCAAAGAGGATCATGGCACTCAGAGAGAGAAAGAGAGAGAGAGGTTTAATGAATGTTAAAGGTCAGCTTATGTGATACAGGTAATCTGTTGTGGTTGAATTTGTGATGATGATCTAAGTCTCATTAAGGTCTTAAATTATTTGCTCGATTCGTCTTTTTTCCGCATTGCTTGTCCCCAGGTTTTCCCAGAATGACTGCCAAAGTTGTGGGTATAAGGCAAAATCCATTCACATCCTGCTTCTGGAAAAGAGGCTCTGGTCTACACCCTTCTCCTTCTCCTGCCGTATCCGATTCCATATATTGGCACTCATCATGGCGATTAGAGGGCCACGGTGGCTTAGTAGTTAAGACGCTGAGCCTGACGGTTGTAAGGGCAGCAGTTTGAGACCTGAGACCTGCATAATGGAGTGAACACCCATTGTCTGCTCTAGCTCCTGCCAACGTAGCCGTTTGAAAGCAAGAAATTGCAAGTAGATAAATTGGTTCCACTTCAGCGGGAAAGGTAACAGCATTCCGTCCACTCCAACATCTAGTCATGCCTGCCACATGACCACAGAAATGTCTGTAGACATGGACAGTGCTGGTTCTTTGACTGCAAATGGAGATAAGCTCCATACCCTAGAGTTGGACATGACTGACTTTCAAGCAAGGGAGACCTTTACCTAGCAGATAAACTTTAATATAGAATGGTCAGGCCAGAACCAAAGAAGCTCCTGTAAGAATTGCCCAGATGATACGCCCAGGGCAAATTTTGATGCAGAGTTGGGGGAAGAGAAGCATTTCACCCTTTAGTATTGCTGATGAAGCTTAAACTCACAAATCTCTACTGAAAATGGAGGCGTAGGGAGGCTTAGTATAAGAAAGCACTGAATCCTCTGTGTTTTCTACTCATGAGATCTTTCTAGATACGGACATTTCAGAAGTAAAACCTATTGCAGCCTTAATATGCTGTCACAATTCTGTAGACCAGGAATTCTCGACCTATTTAAGCCGGGGGCCGGGTCATGCTCCCTCAGACATCTTTGGGGGCCAGACAATGATATTGCCCTTCCTCCACCACAAGGCACTTCTTGGTGTGATGGAGGCAGTGGGGGGGGGGGCACATGAAATGGCGCCGTTTGCAGCATTTGGGCCATGGATGGCAGGTTGAGAATCCCTGCTGTAGACAGAGCAACCTGTAATTCCGTGTTTATGGAGGACTACAGTACGTTTCTTTGGAAAACTAATAGAGATGTCATGATCATGTCCTTCCAGACTGCCCATGTGTTCTGCTTTCTTATACAGAAGTAATAGTAGGGTGGGAAGTAATGTTTTTTGGACAAGTTAGTCATTTAAATGAAAGTTTATTTAGAACTGAAGTGAGAATGAATGTTACTCATGTAACAGGTTGTTGCAAGTACAGTAAAACCTCAGATAACGCTAAAACTTGGTTCCACAAGTCTTAGTGTTACACAATTTTTAACGTTATCTGATACATCCTATAGGATGCATCGGATAATGTTAAAACTCCATAAAGATACATTGTAACCGGCACAGGCTTTAGCGAACATTATCCGATGCATCCCATAGGATTTTAACGTTATGCGATGTAATTTTTCTTCCAGATTGCTTAGCGTTATGCGGTTTTAGCATTATCTGATGTAAACATTATCCGAGGTATTACTGTATTGTTGCAGAGCATTTTTCCTACGGTCACTACCTCTTAACACTTGTCCAGAGTGTAGCGTTAAGAGCAGCGATGCCTTCAAATGTTCTTAACTCACTTCAATTTTCATAAGGACTTTGTAGGCAATAACTTGAAACACATGACATGATGTAGCAGACCTTCACCAGAGAAGGTTGGGGATGACCACCGTTACCTTATTCTCCTAACCAGAGGCAATTAACTAGTAGTCTTCTGAATGATGTTGAACTCCAGCTCCCATGAGCCTTAGCACAAAGTTCAGGGCTGAGAAAAGCTAGACTTCAACATTAAAAGAACCTTAGATACTCTTAACCCTGCCTGTAGCACATTCTTGGAGAAGGAGTAGCTCTTGAGATGAAAAGGAGAAGGACACAGCTGAAATGTGACCAGAGATTATGTCAAACAGAGATCCTAAAATGGAGAGCAGTTTGTGCGACTTTACTGGAAATCAATTGCCAACAATTCTTTTATAGCAGGAGCACGTTAAACTCTTCATTCCAAAAGGCACATTTGTACCTACAAGGCTAGATGTCTATGGAAAGGATAAACTCTAGGTATATGCAGAATATGGTTTGAATCTCAACACCAAGAAGACTAAATATCTTGTTATAAGCTGAGCACCAACTCATGGCAAGTTAATGGCAGGAACACAAGAAATCAAAAGAGTAGATAAAATTGTCTATTTGGGAAGTATTTTAAAGGAAAAGTGGAATCCCGAGATAAAGATTAAAATGTGAATATAAAAAGCAAGATACACCTTCAAAAATGCGACAGTTGTTCTACTGTAAAATAGAGATCTAACTCTTGCTACGAAGATCCGAATAGTGAACTGTTACGTATTCCCAGTGTTGCTATCTGGAGTTTAAGCTTGCACATTGATTAAAGCATCTGAAAATAAAATTGAAGCTTTTGAATTGCAGATCTAGAGATGGCTGCTAGGGATATCATGGGTTGACCATGAGACTAATGTAGAAGTATTGCTCCGGATGGATAGAGAACAAGAAGTATTGCTCCGGATGGATAGAGAACAAGAACTGCTTAAGACCATTAAACAAAGAAAGCCCCAAAACTTTGGGTATATCATGAAGAATGACATGAAGTATAGAATATTCCAACTCGTTATGCAAAGGAAGAAGTTTGGGGGAAAAGAGGCCCTGGATGTAGACGGACTTCATGGCTGAAGAATGTGAAAGATAGGAGTGGAATGTCCTTGGAAGAATTGCTCCGTGGAGTTAAGAACATGAAGACTTTCGCCATGATGATAGCCAATATTCGGAATGGATACAGCAATTGAAGAAGAAAATGCTGGGAGTTTGATTTTAGGTGGGTTTTATGCATATTTTAAATGGATTTATTTTTACCATCCAAGGTTTTTGTCAGCAACATTTTAATTCAGACAAAAATTAATTTGGGCTGGGATTGCAATTTTGATTTCTGGGTTTTGGGGTTTGTGTGTGTGTGTGTGTGTCATTTGTAAAGTTTAGAAATGCTAGACCTCACAGAACAAGCTGTTCTGCTGCTTTGAATTCTTTATGCAAAAACAGTATTCCTGTTACAGTCCTGTGATACTTAAAGAGAGTTTGGACAAATAAGTAAAGGTAGAATATGACAGTATTTAGGGTTTTAATGCTGGTTCTTGCAGCTATGGATTTTAAGTCAGTGGTTTTTTTAAAAAAAATATGGTGGGAAAACTTGGCTGTTCAATTTAAGGTCTGTATCTCTCTAGACTACTGGGTATTCTCTATATATCTGTGGATCTTGCCTTCTTTTATACATGGCAGTGTCAGGGATTTTCATATGCAATATACAGATCTGGGTAAAAATCCAGATTTTTTGGAACCAAATTATAAACTCCTTTTTATAAAAGAAAATGCAGCTGCTTTTTAGAGCAAAGTTAGTGTTTGTTTCCTGTGTGGCAGTAAAACCCAGTGACTCTCCATCTAAGATAGATGCTATGGTGTCATTTAACCACAAGGTATTTGGGAAGGATATGCAGGCATTTCTTTCCTCCAGTGTAGCATCAGGGGAGAGCACTATGGGTTTTTGTTGTTGTTTTGTAGCAACTCCAGCTAGCTGGAAAATATGAAAGGACTAGTCCTTGACTCAGTTAAATGGGTAGAAAAAAATTTCCACTTTCTCTGTAATGCATTTTTCTTCGTTTTGAATTTCATTTCTACCGTCTCTGCTGGTAACAAAAGGTAAAGCTATCAAGGCAACTGCCCTTAGAGCTGAAGAGGAATTAAAAGGAAACTCTTGCCTGATCTGTTGCAGGAAGTCATAATTAATTCTGGGACAGCATTTAGTAATTTAGGTTATACAATCAGTGTAGAAATACAGGTAGATATTTATGATATTTTTAAACATGTAACCTACCCATGCTGAAATTCCAGGAGCAGAGTATCTTCAATATGTGTGCATCTCTCTCTTTCTCTCTCTCTCTTTCTCTGTCTACCCACCCCTATTCATTTCTCGGTTATGTTGTGCAAGGAGATTTTTGGGAGAGGTCATGTCCATAACGCTCTGTGAATGTCTATAGAAATCATAGTATCCCTGACTTCTAAAACACATGTTTCTGGACTACCGTTCCCATACTGACTGTCAATAGGATAAATATTCCAAGATCGGTAGTATTCTCAGTTGTAAGTCCTGCCAGCGTCCGGAGACCAGTTCATGTGGTCAATCTGCTTTGTTTCCAGCTTGAAATATCCGTTGCTCCTGATTCAGTCCTTGCTTTTGTGGGAAGGGAGGAAGCGTTGACTTTTTATGCAAGTGGGGAGGAGGGGTCTTGTCTGTGTGCACAGCAATGTAAACTCAGAGCCAGCAGCCGTATCAACCTGCTATTAAAATCCAGAGAAAGGTGAGAAGAACCTACAAAGTTGCCTGTTACATTTTGGACTGGGTTTTAATTGGCTGTGCATGTTTTATTGGATGTGCAAATGCACCAGGAGAGAGGACGCTCAGTGTCTCAAATGTAGGTATCCATGGATGTCATGAAGGGTCAAGAAACGGTTATTTGCTTCTTTAATCAGGGAATGTACAGAATGCATTGTCTCGTGCTTCCTTTCTTGTTCAACAGGAACAAGCGAGGACACAGTTGGCTTTGGAAGCACCCACCACCCCCACAAGAGAGGGTCTCCCCACTCTTTCTAGCTTTAAGGACCAGGATTCTCTCTGTAGTCGGTATCACCTGCACAGCCATTTCATTGCCTGAGTGGAAAGAAGCCTGCTCTTCTCTTCCACCATTCCAGGGCGCCTTCTGTTCTCTTGCTCTCCGTTCTGTTTCCCTATTTATACATCTAGAAGAAGATTCTCTCTTTTTAAAAAAAAAAAAAAATCCTCTCATCTTTTTTTGTGTGGGGGGGAGGGTGTATCTGGGTTTTTTAAGTATCCTCTAAAAAACACACCTCTGTTTATTCTGTAAACTAAGAACTTGTAAATAAGGTTTAGCATTCCTATTGTAACAAATTAATTTTTATGCAATAAATTATATTTCCTAGTCTAATAAAAAGTTTAAAATGAAAACAAAAAAGTAAGTGTGTTCCACTTCCTTGCTACAAAGAAAGGGACATATCCGGAGAGATGCGCTGATTGAAGGACTCCAGACTGATTGAAATGGGAAATGCCTACATTGAAAATAACGTACATCTTCTCTGTCATTGTAGGCACCTGGCCAATTATTGTCCACAGTTCCTGCTCGATTAAAAAGAAGGAACCTGGGCAGAATACTTTTTCTTCCCTTTGAAAGTAGGTTTTTCAAGTAATGCATTTCCCAGATAAATCCGTACCTGTCAAGCGCAGCTCTGGAGATTACGGGACCTGAGCAGAATGTTTCTGCGCAGGTCTGTTGTACGCATGCGTAGAAGGCTTTTACACATGCATAGAATGTTTATGCGCAGAACTTTTTTGCGCAAGTCCGTTCTACGCATGCGGTAAAAACCTTCTACGCATGCGTACAACGGACCTGCACAGAAACGTTCTGCGCAGCTCACTTCTACATGTGTGTGTAGAAGGCTTTTTCGCATCCCCATCTGCACAGAAGCCTTCTACGCATGCATAAAAGCCTTCTACGCATGCGTAGAAGTGAGCTGCGCAGAAGTGATGCGCAGTAACTCATTTTCCCCTGCTGCCAAATTACGGGGTAGTGGCAGCTCCGGGCGGGAAATGACAAAAAATGGCGCAAAAAAACTGGAAATCCCGGCCAATCCAGGATACTTGACAGGTATGGATAAATCTTAAGATCACAGAATAGCTGAGTTGGAAGGGACCTTTTAGGCCGCAGAGTCCAACCCCCATGTGCACTTTGCATCTATCAATTGGTAGTTGCAACTTTGATTCCAGTAAGATTTTTTAAACACCTTTTGGTTACTTCTGCTTCTTTGTTCCTGCATTAGTCTTTTGGGGTGATTCCATTCAATTAAGAATCACAGATAAATACAATAACATTGTAATATTGGTCAACATTTATCAGCCATTCAGCAACTGTGGTATAAACAAACAGATTTTTCACAACATGCACTGAAAAATCATCTGAGCAGACAAGATTTATGTTTTTCTGCACCTGCCAAATGTTATCTAAAATTAATGAGGAATTTTACTTGCCAAGTAAGATTGGTAGGTTCCTTTTGAAACTTTACTCAGGTTTTTTGTGCTATCTTTTTCTTCATGGATTCTTTAATCAGTGCAGATTTTAAAACAATGCTGATTTTGTTTCCTCAGCAATAATAAATGCTATTCAATTAATTGTGTTTATCTTGTAATAATCGGTAATCATTAAGTACGGATGGGACTGCGATGGCTCAGTGGTTAAGAAGCTCACTTTGTTAGCTGGAAGGCTGGCAAGTTGGCAAGTCGAGACCTGGGTACTGCATGATGGTTTGAACCCCTATCTCTGTCCCAACTCTTGGGGGCATGAAAGGAGCCTCATTTGGGCGTTCCCTGAGCGGAGTTTCTCCAGCAAAAATCCTTTCAACCCAGAATAATTTCTGACACGAAATTGCCACATGACCATGGAAATGTCTGAAGAAGCAGACAGCGCTGGTTATGAAACAGAGATGAGCACCGAACCCTAGAGTTGGATAGGACTGGCTTTCGAGCAAGGGCGACCTTTACCTACGGGTTTTGGCCCTTTGTCGTAGCAAGAGTATTCCACCAGATGGCAGCATAGCTCTTCTGCCATTCACCAGAACTTGGCACTGAAAATGGTAAGTGGCTTATGCACAGATAGAATGAAGGCGAAGAGGGGAGAATAATTCCCATCAATTCATGTTTGATCAAAAGTCACAGTCCTACATCTATTAAACTTTTATTATATTACACAGCTGTCTAATACAAGACTATAGGAATGGCCTGGCATACCAATGTTGGACTCTGAAGGCTTCAAAGAATGTTGCACATCACCTTTTAGAATAATGTTTATATTCCTAATGCACTGGAGTCAGCTACAGCTGGAGAGGAGCTATTATATGAAATGGATCCACAAGCAAAAGGAGCATCACCACATTCTTGTTGAGGTCTTGCATTTGCTTCACTCAGAACAGCCAGCCTTTTAAATATTGGCTGAGACAGGTAAACTAGGTCCGGGCTCCATTCAATACACAGGAGCCACCTGGACTGAAGAGGCTGGGGTGTGTGTGTGTATGTGTGTGCGTGCGTGCGTGCGTGAAATACCTGGGGTACACAGAAAGAGCCTCCTTGAAGACTGGTATTTTTGGACCACAATCAGGCGTACCCCGGACAATGGCTGCCTTGTTGTGCTGGATCATCTTTCTCACACTGGGTCAGGCAAAGGGAGTTGCGGAATGAGCTCCCCAAAAGTGGCTTCATTTTGACAGGCTTAGACACAGAAGAAGTAGAAGACTCTAAATACCTCATGATCCTTAATTTGCCTTCCCATTATGGAATATTTGCCAGCTACAACATACTATAAAACATAAATGGACAATCATTTTGGGTGAACATTGCTTAACATTCTCAATCTCGGTTGAGTCATTCAACCAATTAGCCAAGTTTTGTCTTGGGACGGGATGCTTGCTGCCAACATCTACACTTCAGTTATCTTTCAAGTGTTGTTCCCAGATTAGCACTTGTATGTCAAAACACACACATTCCTGCTGATCAATGGGGTGACAGATGCCGCAGACAGATTGCCTGCCCATGAGCATGCACGCACGCACACGTGCGCTCACACGCAAACACAGAAAACTAGGAAGAGTTGCCAATGGAGGTGAGTAAATATGCAGAGAAACTTAACCTGTGAGTATTGTGAGCCAAACAGCAACAGTACCAGGAGGTATGGTACTTCACAAAGTACCTAAACAACTTCTCCCTCAGGTTGAGCGTCCCTTTTGCCTTGAGGGAGGTGAAAGAAAAGGGAAAGATTAAGGCTAAAATAACAAAAAAATAAAATAAAACAGATCAGAAGTCTGTTTGGTAGTATGTGGGACAGTCTAAACCAGGGGTTCACAACATATGGCCTGCAGGTCGGACCTGGCCCGTGACACCATTCCATCTGGCCCATCACTGCATCCGCTGGACCTGGAAGTGGAAGTGGGTGCATTTATGTCAGCTGTAAAACCGCACTCACGCATGTGCAAATATGCCTATGGCTCTTGAAAATGCAGAAGTGGGCACATTTATGACAGCCATAAATTCACCGGCTTCTGCTTCTGGGGGCATGGTCCAGCCCACCCAGCTATCTAGGGGCATGGTCAGGCCCACAGCAGAAAAAGGTTGGCCACCCCTGGTCTAAACCCATGGTTTATTTATTTATTTATTTAGATTTCTAGCGCCGCCCCACTCACCAGGGTGACTCTGGTTCCCAACAATGGGGCACACACACCACAGGGGGGCAATTTGAGAATGAGTTATTAAAAGTGAATGGCCTTTTAGGCTTCATGTGAATAGAAGTTCACTTTTTGAATAATAAGAATTATATGTCACAGGGGGAGGCATCAGGATTTTAGAGATGCGTAGGTGGGGCATGGCCAAAAAAAGGTTGGGAACCACTGGAAAACTTTCAAAATGTGTATTGGTGCTTTTCTATTCCACTGGAGTCAAATTCTAATGTCAAGTCCTTGGAATTAAGTACTCATATAGTTAACTATTAGACCTGCATACTATCTTTGCTAAGTGGAACTGTTTCTGCCTGTTATGCAGGTGAACAGTTCCACTTTTTAAACTCAGCTGATGTCCCCTGTTGCCAAACCTGGTGGAGTGTGAAGGAGCATTTTTTAGAGGTCCGCCTGACATGGCATGTCAGCCAGGTAGGTAACCTTGAGATGCTTCATTACCTCGGAAATGATAGTAAAGGGGGCAAGAGTTGTTTCCCCTCAACGTTACTTCCTTTTATGCTTTTCCTTAGCTATATTTTTAAAAGCAGCCTCAGAAAAACGAAACCTATGTGGACACAACTCTGCTGAAGTGTATGTGTGTTCCTTTAGATGAAGCAATGAGTAAGAAGAAGCCTTTCCATTAATATTCAAGAGATCTGCTATGTAACCAAAAGAGTTTTCCTTCATACTTCTCAATCTTATGCCTCAGGAGAATGGCTGTGGCAGGTTGAATTGTTTAGGTAAGTAATTCTGTCAGAACTTCAGCCCTGCCTTTTTTCCTTTTCTGCTCTCAAACCCTATTGGTCTTATGCAGGGGTTCTCAACCTTTTCCAGCCGTGGGCTGGATACCACCCCCTCAGACAACTGAGCAGGCTGGACACGTTGTCCCCCCGCCATAAACACTGCTGTAAAATTCATCCACGGTTGTTGTAAACGCATTTACGACAGCCGCAGGTGCATTTACCGTGCGTTTCCGGCTATTTTCTATGTTTCCGGCGGCAGTGGGAGTGAGGACAGTGGGCCACATGAAATGGCACCGAGGTCAGGGTCAGCCCATGGGCCGTAGGTTGCGAATCCCTGGCCTTATATATCACACAATCCTCATCTCCCTCCCCCCTTCCCCTCATAGACAATTTGCCAACAAGGACATTCTTGGGGAATTTTGGTGAGTTACCACAGTATGAGGTAGAAAAAAACTACAATACCAGATAAAATTTGGAGAGATTATCGCAATCTGATTACCCCCACAGTTGTCCCCACACAAACTATCACTTTGTATGATAACATCATTCCAGAAGCATTTAAAGTGGGAAATGGTATATATACTTACAATTACCACTTGTAGGCACAGTCTGGATTTTAGAAAAAGGGAAATGGAGTCTCTGGCACATGGAGACAACTTCCCTACTTGTTACTTGGTTGGAGAACAGAGGAAGAAGATTATCAACAACAATGGAAGCACAAACGAAACAGAAGAGGGAGCTAACTTTAAATGTCAGAGCTGAGGAAAAGAACTCTACCAATCAAGTTAATGGCCACAGACCATCACATTAAGCCATAAAGCCCCCTTCCACTAATACCCAGTGTTAGTGCATGCAAGATTGTTATTATCTAAATACAGTTTCATATGTAGCAGGAAAGACGCGGTTGGAGGATATCTGCTTCTTGTGAATGCTGCTCAATAAATTAAATGTGATTAACTCATTAGATCAACTAACCAAATGATATTTGCATATCTTCTTCATGAGATGAACCTAGTGTATAATTGTGGGATTTGACTTGACAGTAAACCTGAATGTGGAAAGGGAAGATTTTCCCCAAGGTAAGCAAGGTATAAGCTGCTCAGAACATGACAGGTCAAAACTGTGACCTTGAATTACATCCAAAGGTGACAGAAAGATGGTGTGAACAATTATTATTATTATTTATTTGATTTATATGCCGCCCTTCTCAGCACATGCCGACTCAGGGCGGCTCACAACACATCAAACAAAATACAATATAGCAAAAATACAATAGCAAATACAATGTTGCAAAAAACAAAATACAATATAGCATACAATGTACACCACTCCAGGGTAGCCCACCCATAAGGAAAGACAGGCTCTAGTACACTGTGCTGGGGGAGATTCAAACATTTGTTTTTCCAAGTCTGAACGACAACAATGTGACATCTGGAGTTTTTCTTGTGGGTTTAGTTTTTGTTTTTGCCATAACAAAATCACCTATAAATTACAGAGGGTTGTTTTTTAATGAAGCAAGCCTTTGGCATTCAATCGTTCTACTTCTCTCTCTTTTTAAGTATTAGTTATTCAATATTGGTTTTATTTATTTCATTATTCCCATTTTTATACCACCCCATTAGCATTGTCACTTTCTGACCAGGTCACAATATATCATAAAATCATACAGTAGAATCGATAATCATCATATAGTAACAACCAAAAAATTTACTCTGTCACTAGCTAAAACTACCTTTATATAAAAATACAGAAATTAGAAAACCGTTCAAACATCTGAGGACAAAGTTCACACTAGTAAAAGGCAACTGTGTAGAATCCAGGTCTTAATTAGCTTTCTAAATATGGAGAGGGAAGGTGCTTGGAGAATCTCTGTCAGAAACTTGTTCCAGAGGAAAGGAAGGGGTCACCAACCAGAATTGCAGCATCCAGATATAGATGGATCTATGGAGTAAATTCCATGAGATTAAAACAGAACAGTTTAGAAAAACAAAAACTTCTTCACTGTGTCACTGAGTTCATCTGCATCATGGTGTAGCTCAGGAGTTCTCAACCTTTTTAAGCCGGGGCCCGAGTCATGCTCCCTCAGACAGCTTTGGGGCCCAGACAGCCATTTTGTCCTTCCTCCACCACATGGCACTTCCGGGTGTGGTGGAGGTGGGGGGGCCACATGAAATGGTGCCATGGGCCAGATGTGGCCTGTGGGCCGCAGGTTGAGAATCCCTGATCTGGCTTATGACAAAGACATTATGCTTCATGAGGCAAAGCAGCAAATAACACAACGAACTAAGTCAAGATTTATCAACCAGCCAGGCTGTTTTGTTACATCCATCAGAAAATCCCTCAAGTACAGTGATACTTCATACAACATCCAAACTTGGTTCCACAAATTTGGACTTTATACGGATTTGGACTTTGTATGAGGCATGCAAAATCCTTTCCGCATACAATGTCGTTTCCATAGAATGTCGTGCAACAGCACAGACTTCAGGGCAAAGTCAAGGAAACAGACAGGAAACTGACAGAACTTTAAGAAATCATTGTCTAAATTTTAAATACATTACAAAAACATGTCAAATAACCCTGATTATCCAAGAACCTGAAGAATGCTGCAAAAATCCCAGGAATGCTTCTAAAAATTCTGATGAAAAAAATCCAAAAAAATCCAAAATTGTGCTCAAAACCACTCCTAAACACTCTTTGCCTCGTGCAAAACCCACAAGAGCAATGCACACATGCATCCTGCGTTTTATACTACCAAGGCACAATGCAACCTGGGAAAACCCCAATGCCTCATACAAAGTTTGTATGAGGCAACTTTTTTCAAGGAATTAGGTGATGTTGTATGAATTTGCTGTTGTATGAAGCGGACTTCGTATGAGGTATTACTGTATCTCTCTATATACTCAGTGGCAAAAATCCTATAACTTAAAAAAATGACTAACAATTTTGCCTTCAAAAACTATGTCCTGAAGTGAACACTGCACTCTTCCCAATGGTAGGGTCAGCTCTGTGTACAGGGTGGCTCATGAGTCCCTACCCATCCTCTATGTGGGCACGCACGCCATTCTCCCCGCACCCCTGCCTGGCTGCCCAATGGGAACGCTTCCTTGCTCCCCCAGCAGACCCCTACTTATAGGCCACCCTGTACAATGGACTAAGAAACATAAAACTGCCAGTTCCCTTTTTCAAACAAGACATGGCCTTGTCTAAAATTAATTGAAATTAGAAGGGAAAAGTTAAGAGACTCCAATAGGTTTTGAGTAGTGACTGGAGCAAGCTAAGGGGGTGTGGGAGAAAACACAGGAAAAAACAGAGAGAGAGAGAGAGAGAGAGAGAGTGATCCATATTGCAAGAATACAAAACCCCGTATCCACCCAAATCTGTATTCCTGATTGAACACATCCAGCTTTTTGGCTTCCTAAGCAGATTTTAATGGACAATATTTACTTGATGGACCGTATCGGCTTCAGCTAACTAAATGCAGGTTCTTCTGTTCCCAAACCTAATTATATTGTTTACCCTGTTAGGCTGTGAGAGGCTCTTGTGTTAATCTGATCCTAGGCAATCTCCTCCCCCAAACAGTGGCTTCTCTGACATGATCAAGCACAGCAGCTCAGAAATATCAAGCATGTTCTTCTGAGCCAACATCTTACAATGCAAAACAGGCTGAGCTACTTTCTCCCTGGGAGCATTTCTGCCCCGGTTTGGCCTTGCGACTGAAAATCACTGTGGTTTTGTCGATTCTTCTCATTTTAAACACATCTCCATTTAGTAGCCTGCCAAAAGGTATATCTCATCTTTTGTTTGCCATTTTTTTAAAAAACAAAAATTACAGCCCATTGGGTTCCTTTAAAAATAAAATAAAAAAGGTCTGGAAGAAAATCACTGCAAAAGCCTGCTAGGGTGGCCCCTTATGTGTCACCAAAAAGAAGAATTGTATCACATAAAAATTAAAAGAACACTGGGCAAATGAAACAAAGATTTGTACTTGATAGTTTACACACATATAGGGAGATGTATGCAAATATATGGTTAAAAATAAAATTATTATCCAGAATCCGATTGGTCAGCTATGCCAGCCTAGGTAGCAATGGCATGGAATGCAGAAGCAATTTGTCACAATGTAAGAAGTCACTACACTACACTATTGTGTATCCCAGATAAAGGTAAGTGTAGCCCTTGCTCGAAAGCCAGTTGTATCTGACTCTAGGGTTCAGTGCTCATCTCTCTTTACATCCAAAGAGCCAGCACTATCTGCGTATGCAGACATTTCCGTGGACATGTGGCAGGCATGGATAGATACCGGAGTGGTACCTATTGATCTACTTGCAATTTCTCACTTTCAAACTGCTACGGTTGGCAGGTGCTGGGACAGAGATGGGAGCTCACTTCATCATGCAGCACTCGGGTATCGAACTCCAACCTTCCAGTCTTCAAGTTCAGCATCTTAGCCAATTGAACCACAGCAGTCCTGTGTATCCCAGACGTATGCACAAAAATGGACGCCAGTGACAGCTGTTTATATGGTGGTAATTTGCCATTGCAATTTACAGTGGCACTCATGCTGGTCTAATTAGGCAATAGGATTGTGCCCACTGTAATTTAAATAGGAATATAACACTATGACACATAGTAAAGAAAAATGTGACCTATTTCTTTGTTCAGTTCACTGACCAGAGACAAATTGGTAGAAGGGCAATCCCCAGATCCTTACTCTTGCTTCCAGGGGCTCTCTGTTTCTATTTCAGATGGAAACAGGCAGTTCCCCTTTAAATAGAGGACTGCCCTTTATGTTGTAGGGCAAATCGCCACCTTTTGCCTAAACTCAAGACCACACTGGGACAGATTGTTCTCCTACTTGACTAAATGTTCTTCCGTGGAAACCTTATTTTACTCTTCACTTGTAACACTCACACACTATTTGTAAAGTTTTCCAGAATGACAAAAAATTAAAAAGGCAGTCCCTGTGCTCAGATTCACAACGTAGAAGACACAAAAGGAAAAGAGACTAGGAATGAGGACAGGTTAATAAAAGTAACTTGTTGGAGTCAAACTGCACTAACACAATTAGGGTACCACTACCAGAATCCTGGTATTTGTAGTATTTGAGGTACTTAAGACTTACCTGCTGGAGTACTCTTATCTATAATGTAGGCACATTCGCTAGGGCGCTTTGGCAGAGAATCCTAAGCACCTGGTCAAAACTACACATCCCAAACATTTCACTTAACATGCTATGGAACTTTTCTATGATCAGTTGGTTGGAACTGAAAACATTCTGTCTCCCCACACAGAAGGAAGGAAGAAAGAAGCCGAAATACTGCTGGTGCCCAGGAGCAACTTGGGTAAAAGTTGCTATCCTGCTGCCACCATCATGAAATGGAGGGGTGGGGGAAAGGTGGCAATGGTAATGTCTTCTTCAGTTCACTGCCTCTCTAACATGACCACTCTCCTACCAGACTAGCTTTGAAAGCTGGGAAGCAGCAACAGCTGGAATTATTACTGGCACCACTGGCTGGCCATACCTGTCAACTGCGGCTCCGGCCAATCTGGGACCTGCGCAGAACAGTTCTGTGCAGGTCGCCTTCTACGCATGCGTAGAAGTGTTTTACGCTTGCGTAGCACCCTTCTACGTATGTGTAGCCTTCTAGGGTTCTACGCATGCGTAGAAGGGTTCTACGCAAGTGTAAAACACTTCTACGCATGTGTAGAAGGCGACCTGCACAGAAGGGCTCTGCAGTACCTCCTTTCCCCCGCTGCCAAATTCTGGGGTTTCAGCAGCGCGGGGCGGGAAATGGTGCAAATCAGCGCCGAAAACTGGGAAATCCCGGCCAATCCGGGAAGGTTGACAGATATGCTGGCTGGCATAGGCACTGGCACCACCCTAGTGCTCTGCTACCTGAAACAACTGCCTTGCCTGATGAATGGCTGTCTCAGACCAGCTCAGGATAAGTGAAAGAGAGGAACCTGCTCCCCTTCTCTCACCTCAGGTTGATGGTTCAACAGGTATTGCCAGGGAACATAGGAAGAAGCCCAAGGAACAGGCTTGTCAACCAAGATGGTGGAATCACTAGGCTACCCTGATGTCCTTTCCCATCTTAAGGGGAAATGAGATGTCAGGAAGGAAAGAAAGCTCTAACTTGGCCTTTTTGCTGAAGTCCTTGCTCTTTTTCTGCTGGGGGGTTTATTTGATTCGAGAAGGCAGAGCAGTCAGCCATCCTGTCTGAAGTGGCTCATTTGATAAACAAATTTACCCACACCATTAAAAAAAACCAAATCTGGGATAATGTGGGTTAAAAACACATCACACAACTTTCCTTCCTTTGGAAATCTCACCTTTATCTTGAAAGTAATTTGTGTAAATGTAAATATTAAAGTCAGTACTATGCAAATGAAATTCAGCTAAGTGAGGCTTTCAAGGAAATGAAGTGAAGAATTAACTACCTCAAGTGGGATGTTAAGTTTATGACCCCTGTGACTTTGATTCAAAAACAACTGGGCACAGCCCTTAACAGTTTGTGCATTGAACCCTGGACTGCTACCCAGCACTATCACTGGGAATGTGCAAAAAGCGATGGGAGATATGGCAGGTCGCAAGCGAGATCTTCCATGAACTTTCTTCTATAGGACACAGGATAGGACAGAATAAACATAATTAATTGGGGGGCGGAAAATCTTTTTGAATACTTCTAAGCTGTGGTAGGCATCAGCATGTTCGCCCCAACATCCAATCAGGCTGACAGGTGAGAGCAAGCAGAACGTTGGGAAAGCCGGCGTGCCCAATACAAAATGAGCCACAGGAAAAAACCCGCCACACAAATGTGAACAAAAGAAACAAAACTTCAAGTCCCAGCATCCTCTGCACCGTGACCAATTCAGCCAATCAGGCTGAAGGATGCGAGCGCGCAGAACGCTGAAAAAGCCAGCTCGTGAAAAATAAAATAAAATAACACCTCACGCAACAGGAATGCGAGGCCGCCGCAGGCAGACACAGCACCTCAAGGCCTCGCTAACCCAAAACCCCAAAAAACCATGACGAGACAACCGCCGGCCTTCTTTCCCAGAGCAATGGGGAGAAGAGGGACTCCCTCCACACTACCCTGCCGAAGACACGGTGAGACCACTG
This sequence comes from Bradypodion ventrale, assembly GCA_035047345.1. Taxonomy (NCBI): domain Eukaryota; kingdom Metazoa; phylum Chordata; class Lepidosauria; order Squamata; family Chamaeleonidae; genus Bradypodion; species Bradypodion ventrale. The sequence continues at coordinate 128,669,737 of JAWDJE010000003.1, forward strand.
CCTGCCTCAAGGTAAGTTGAGCCAGGTGGAAAAAAAACAAGCAGCAGTTAGCAATTCGTTAGGGGAAGCACACTCCTTGGCGAATGACTAGATTCTGCCTTTCTACTACCCACACCGCTATTTCGAACACTAGCACGAAACAGTGGTGGAGGTAATAGAAAAGCAGCAGCCAGCAATCCACAAGGAAGAGCACCGCCCCTTAAGGATCGTTGCATCCCGATCTCCCATTAGGTAAGCTGGGGGGGGGGGGGGGGGAGAAGGTCGAGAGGAGAGAACCATCATGAAGAAGATAGCTCTTCTCTGCCTCCTTCTCACCCGACCAACCTAACGAACCTTACCGTATGAAGAAAGAGCTGACTGCCGGCTCTTCCTTCTCCCCATCGCTGCATCGAAACCTTATTTCAAAACAGCAATGGGGAAAAGAGGAAAAGACAGACAGGCCGTTGTTCACCCCACAAAACACAACCACAACAAAACTAAACATTTAAGAAAAATGCCAAGCATCAAAAATAATGAAACACAAATAAATAAACAAATAATTAAAATAAAACCAATAAACAACAAAACAATAAACCACAAACTCAACAAAAAAACACCCAAAATACCAAAGGCTACCGAAAAACAATAAAAACTCACTAAAAACACCAATCTACAACACGAAAATACCTAACTCAACAAACAATACTATCACAAATTAAACAAATAAATACGGAAGAAATCAGAAAAATAAATAACGAGAAATAATCAAAACAATTAAACACATCGCAAACCCAAAATAAAAACAAAAGAACAAGCAGAAACACTTTTGGGGGTTTAAGTAGAAACTCTCTACTTAAACCCCCCAGCCCACACCAAAATAAAAACAAAATAAAAACAGATTAAACAATCAAGAGCACTCACCAAACACGTCTTCCCTCCATGCCTCCGGGACAGAACTGAACAAAGAAAGAAAATCACAGTACTCTTAAGCACAGCCCCACCTAGAGGCCGGAAGAGTAAAAAAACAGTCAAAAACATTTTAAAAATAAAATAAGAAATAAATAAATCAAATAAATTCAAAACCCACAAATTCAAAACACCACCACCTAAACCACCCCTAACCATAAAAAAAAAATCTGCCCGGCAACACCGGGCAACCTATGCTAGTGTTATATATGTGAGTATGTCATTGTTGCCCCTCCTGAAATTTTTGCCCCTCCTGAAAATCCCCCTTCCCCCAAAAAAATCTAGAATCCTGGCTTTGGCCCTGCTTGCAATCAGTAAGGCAAGCACACATATCCATGGTCATGTCACTGCATCTCCCTGAAAGAATTTATAGCCAAAACTGTGCCTCCATGGTTCCAAAAATCTTGCTCTGGATCCAACTTTCATGTCTCATTCCCTTGCTCTTCCTGTAAATTCTGCCATACATTATCCCTAAGCAGCCTCAAAGCAAATGATTCATTAAGCTTATCTTGTTGGTCAACCTAATAAAATAATTGCAATAATTTTATGACACCAGCCAAATGGACATAATGATATGTATCAGCCTTCAAAAGTTGTCTCAATATACTGGTACAGTATCAATGTTTGTGGGCACAGTTACAGTTACATCCTATATCAACACAAAGGTCCTATGAATGTTTTAATTCATATGCTGGCAGCGTGATAGTTTTTCCTAGGCCCCGTTGCTCTTAACTCCATCTTCAGATGGCCAAAAGTCCTGTTGGTGTCAGTGTCAGGTATGTATGACTTGCCACAGTCAATTGAGGCTAATTTGTGAGACACCTGAGCATGTCTTGGTCAAATGCTTGTACAATAGAGATGCTGCCTGGCATAATCTCAATTATGTACAATTAGCTACAGCAAATTAAACAAACCGTATTCAAACATCAATTAGAAACAAGCCTCTACCTATGCTCCAATTTTTTATGTATATAAAAAAATACATAACAGTTAATAGCTAGAAATTATTGATAGCAGGCAAAACACATTAAAAAGGAAATAGGATCAGGGAAGTAGGTTTCAGGGTAACTGAGACAGTCAAGGGGTTTGGATAAATGGGCACACTAATGATTTTGACCTGGCACCCATAAATGCTATTCACCCATTTACCTCATTTTCTCTACACCCTTTTTCTTAGTTTATGCAGGGAGGAGAAAGTGGGATGCAGGATCCTAGCTTGAGACATTTCTGTGCCTAAACAGAACAGGAAACTTCCCCTCCCCTGTAAAGTCATAATTCCATGCCAGTAGACAACTTTATTTCAACCCCTGAGGCCACGTAATCCTGCAGTAACCTGTCCCTGATAATACAGCACAGTACTGTAATAACATTAAATGGTTGGGGGGGATCAACTACCTGAGGCAGTAACCTTAGGCAGAGGAGAACATTTGGCTCTCAAGTGACTGGAGCTGGTCTCACCTCATTGGGCATGTGGAGAGATACTGAGGGAGGGGGGTCATGTTTCAAACCATCAGGGCCCCCTAGGGATTCCCACACTTGGGGTCAAAGCAGGTTCAGGGGAAGGAGTTCATTCCCACCACAGACAAACATGTATTCTCAGGTACCTGGGAAAGGGGGCCTAAGAGCATTTCTTTCCACTGCATTTCTACATTTGGTAAGAGAGCATTTGCTACCGAGGCAGCCTCCCGCTTTGATCAAAGCCCTGAGTGGTGCTTGCTTCAAAAGAATGGGGCATAAATGCAAATAAATAAATCACTACACACAGGGAAAACATGTGTGGCTCACACATGTAAGCATTGGGACACAGATTCCAGAGCAGAACTCCTGTGGCATAGGTGACGGCTTCCACAACAGAGTCACTTTGATCACTGACAAGTGTAAGGCTCCTCAGGACAAGCGTTTTGTAGCAATTGGCTGCCAAGGCACTAACAGTCATTTGATTTTATTCTAAACGAATTCCCACAGCAATCAGAGGTCTGGAGGAGACCTTCGGCAGAGAGATTGAAAATGCCACTCAGAGGCATACCTGTCAACCTTCCCGATTTGACCGGGATTACCCCATAATCCTGCACCGATTGACGTCATTTCCTGACCTGCGCTGCCAAAACCCCGTAATTTGGCAACGGGGGAAAGGAAGTACTGCGCAGCCCTTCTGCGCAAGTCGCCTTCTACGCATGCGTAGAAGGGTTTTACATTTGTGTAGAACCCTTCGACGCATGCGTGGAAGCCTATGCCGCTTGCGTAGGGGGCTGCGCAAGTGGTGTAGCCTTCCACGCATACGTGGAAGGTGACCTGCGCGGAACCGCTCTGCGCAGGTCCCGTTTTTTCCGGAGCCGCGGGTTGACTGGTATGCTCAGAGGCAACAACAGCCTGCGCTGAGCCCTAAGGCAAAAACAAAAGGAAATCCTCCATTGACCCTCATAAGAACTCCAACACAAGAGGGACATATCAGAGAGTAAATGCAGTAACACAAAAATACAAAAAACGTTGTGGCACCTTAAAGGCTGTGTATTTTCATGTTAGCTTTTGTGGACCAAGTCCACTTCATTAGACATAAGGGGCCATTCAACAATTACGAGATCCTCGAGGGAGGGGGAGGGGTCTGCAATCTGAATTACGGAAAATTACGTGGGGGTGGGGTTCAGGTCAAAGATTACATAACCCATTTGGAGCTGGTGTGGTTTCCAAACATGGCACTTTTTTAGGTTTAAAAATGATCTCTGGGAATTTTGATCCGATTTGAGATCATTGAATCCTCACCGATATGTTCTGTATTAGTAAAAAGCTGTAAAAATTAAGAGTTTTGATACAAAAGCTCTGGATTATGTAATTTTAAAAGGAGGGGGAGTTTGAAGCGAAAATCACGATCGGATTACATGGGGGAGGGGCGAGCAATTTCCCCCCCAAAATTGGATTACATAATTGTTGAATGGCCCCTAAGAGTGAGACTTCATGACATTTATATATGTGTTTACACATATACATACTTATGTTATACTTAAGTTTACACATCAGTGTGGCTTTTTACAATGGATAATATCCCGGATTGGCCGGGATTTCCCGTATTTCGGCGCCGATTTTCTCAATTTCCCGCCCGGAGCTACCGCTACCCCATAATTTGGCAGCGGGGGGGAAAAGGAGTTACTGTGCATCCCTTCTGCGCAGGTCCATTCTACACATGTGTAAAAGCCTTCTACGCATGTGTAAAAGCCTTCTATGCATGCGTAGAAGCGACCTACGCAGAACGTTTCTGCGCAGGTCGCTTCTATGCATGCGTAGGCTTTTAAGCATGGGTAGAACGGACCTGCGCAGAAACATTCTGCGCAGGTCCCGTAATCTCCGGAGCTGCGCTTGACAGGTATGATAATACAGAAGATCCCTGATTGGGGTTGAGATTTATTACTGTGAAGTTTGGTTCTGTTGAGTTGCAAATGGTGGGGCACAGAGAAAGATCCTCCTCGAAGACTGTGGCATTTTCGAACCACAATTGGGCATACCCTGGGGACGGCAATAAAAGGAACTGCAGAATGAATTCACCCAAAGGTGATTTTCATTTTGACAGTTTCATTATTTGGCCTCGACACAGAAGTTGCAAATGGTTAGCCAGTGGATGCAAAACAAACATTGTGACACATGACACATCTGCTAATGAGTTTACTCTTCAGACCTAGCATGTATTGACCGTGTTGTGTGTTTTGTTTACTCTCTGGTACGCTTGCACAGACCAACAGGGCTAGGGACAGACTCCCTTGCTTAAACAAAGGAAACCTCAGGCTTGAGTGTGCAAGAGGCCGACAGACAGGGCTCTTGAGGACAGCGGGACTGTTTTGGAAGCCTCCCCTTCTTCCTAGGGACGCCCTAAGCCGGAGGCGACTGGACGACACGTCGCAGCCATTTCCCCGTCACCCCCGCCGGTGCCTACTGAAGCAGAGCCGACCTTCCTGGCAGGTTAGGCGGGCCCCTGGAGAATCCCGCCCAAAGCGGATGACTGACGGGCTAGCCGGCGTATCAAACCTCGCTGGGGACGTGGAATGGGTCGGGATTGGCTGAGGCTGTTTAAAGGCCCCACGGCCAGCCCGGGGCTCGGAGAAGCGGCCGAAGGCTGGCGAGAGTAAGTGGGATTGCCTGATTGTTTTTGCGCGCTGCTGCCGCCGCCGCCTTGCCTTCAGGCGGTTCCTTTGTGTGTGTGTGTTTCTCTCTTTCGTCTCTCTCTCTCTCTCCCCCCAAATCTCGGTTTCTCCCGTGGCCCGTTTCCTGCTTTCTCCTCCTTTCCCCTCTCTTACGGGGCTGCGTCTCAGTCTCCCAAGCCGAGGGAAATCCTTGATACGGTTTTTGAATGGCGAGAAGGGTTCCTGGGCATGTGCAGAGTGCATTTGTTCCCCGCTGCTACCCCCTGGAATTAAGGATAAGCGCTTTTGATAGGATAAGGATAAGAGCCCTGGAGGCGCAGGGGTTAAACTGCTATACCCGTGATGGCGAACCTTGGCACTCCAGATGTTCTTGGACTTCAATTCCCAGAAGCCCAAGCACCCTGTGAACCCACACGAATGGGTTTACAGCGATTCATCCGGCCCGCGCTGCCCTCATTGCTCCCGGAAGACCGCACTGCCCTTGTCGCACACCTGCTCACCCTCAAATGGGTCCTATCCATAACTTTCTGAGCCCCCGTGAGAGCAGCTCTTTTGTGTGTGTGGGTATGATCACTTTGATTTGGATTGGTCCCAGTGAGTGTGACAATTGGAACTGTTTAAAAGTAAGCCCCCCACTTTGAATTTGCCAATTTCAGGAAGTGACTTAATAAGCAGGCCATTGCAGGCTATTGGCAATTTAATCACTTCGGCCGCTCTTGCACATAGGGACAGAGCAAGTGAATTATTTTTGGAAGACCGTGTAATGGACCATTGGTGATATACTGTGTCAGGTTTTTTTTAAAAAAGTAATGATAAACATTTTCTTTGCCTTGTCTTAAAAAGACTGGTCAAGAAATGGCCTCAGTCAATTCCAGGCAGTTTCTCAACTTGCCTTTTAAGAAAAGGCAAAGATGATGTGCAGGTATGATTTTTACGTGAGGGGTCGGCTTGATTAAATTGTTCTAATCAAGCCTGATTCCTCCAAAGTGGCCAATTATAGCTTGTTCCCTGCTACTAATGTAGCCACACTTTAAGATTCTCTGTAATCCTTAGAAAAGCCCCAATCCGGACACACTATCTTGCAGATGACAGTGACTGGATTTAGAGAAAAAGAGATTTTCCCAGTCCCTGTTTTGTGACGTTGAGGCTACAGAGAAATTGGAATTCTAGACTTATTCTGTGTGACATTGGCAACAATGTTAAACCACCTTAATAGGGACCTGATGGCGGGATTTTCCACCGGTAATTCTAACAGTCATTCACAGATAACAGAACAAAGTTTTGGCAAAAGCAATTTTTGGGTAACAATTCCTAGAATCCCCGGTCTGCACAGGGAGCATAGTATGACTATGCTGACTGAAGGAGTCTGGGCATTGTTGTCTAAGAAAGTAGCTTTTTCAAACTGTACTGAAGAGTTTATGACAGTGTTAATATAGAGCATAAGGCAGGAAACCTTTAATTTTTATTTTTTTAAAAACACCCATACCTCATGTGTTTCATTTCTCTTGCAGTGGCTGTTGATTTGGAGGACAAAGACAATGACTGGCATGGAAGTGTTAATTCCTTGCGCAAGTCCATGGACACCCCTATCCCAGATGAAACACCTCTGTGTGTGGAACAGGTGGAAAACAGATACACTTTTCAGGGACCCAAAGACCACTTAAATGCCGCCTATATTATTTTCTTCCTTCTGGGGACCAGCTCTCTTTTGCCATTGAACTTCATTATTACGGCAAAGCATTACTGGATATACAAACTTCAAAACTGCTCCGAACAAATCTCTCCAACAGAGCAAGGGGTCTTAGATGTTCGGGTAAGCATAGCGAATTCACACGCTAACATTGCCTTTTTAACATGATCCCTTCAACTACTACCAATGATTTATCACAAGGGTGCCAAAACTTTTCGGCCTGTGTGCCAGTCATGTGGTTGAGCATGGTGGTCATATGGTTCCTCCCACTGGAAGCGGAAGTAAAATGCACATGCGTGGGTGCATAACATGCCCACGCATGTAAATGACCCACAGTTGTCGTAAACACATTTACGACAGCTGTGGGTCATTAATGGCAGTATTCTGCACATGCATGCACGGGCATGTTATGTGCCCACGCATGCATGTTTTACTGCCAGGAGCAGCACAGGCTGGGTGAATTTGTGTCAGGGTCCGTGGCCGGCCCATGGGCCACAGTTTGGGCACCCCTGATTTATCACAATTAGTGAATGGAAGTGAACCTTTTAAGGGGTGGTTTGATCCTATGTGTGTTCAAACAGTTTATATATAAACTGTTTGAACACATACGGTATACACACACACACACATATAAAGTAATAAATGCTGCATGTAACAAACCAAAGTATTGTTGTACCATTTAAGATTAATTTATTTCAGTATGAGCTTTTGTGGATTACAGTAATTGCTATGAGTCTCTCCTTCTCCCCACTCAATTTTTCCTTTCCCACTTACCTGTATTAAAGGTAAGAGCACATTTTATGCTTAGCATTGGACGCTGCCTTCCTATAATGACCATTTTCTTTACTCTTGCCATCTGGATTGCTGCTGTGGGCATGTATTATAAGCTTCTATTCTTACCTTTCTAAAGGGGCCACATATTTTCCTTCATAAAAGAGAATTCTAATGGTTGGCTACCTTATTTATGCTTTGCAAACACATTTCATACATGTTTCTTTCACCCTAATGTCTGGAACTTTTTAGTTTAGAGGGAAAGGCACCTTTGAGATATGCTAGATGCTGCCAAAATGTGTAGAAAGTGCATAATACATAGAAAGTGGACAAATCAAAGTAGTTCCTCACATATTTGGTAAGACTGTGGGTTTACCAGAGACTTTTAGTTAATCCATGTGAGAAAAGGTCTATTGAATGAAAAGACAAACTGTTGATCTGATCAGTGGAATCAACAAGGAAGACGTTAAGGTAGAAGAAAGTAATTTGTCATCTCCATGTTGCTACCATCTGAACCTAGAGAGAACAATCAATCAATCAATTTAATTTGTACCCCGCCCTACTCAGCACAAGGCCGACTCAGGGCGGCCTCACAACATATCACAAAAATTACACATTTTCAAAATTACAAATTACAGAACACAATTCAGAAAATGTAACATACAATTAAGCCAAGTTCATACCAAAAACAAAGTTTTTGCTCTCATTCTCTGTTTCTGAACCACATTTTCTCTCATGGCCTTTGTTCAGCCTTGTAAATAAACCCACAAAATTTTACTAGCCTGGAAAAAATCCCTGACAAACACATCTCTTGCCAACTTTGCCTTCTGGGAGCTTGAAGAGGAAAGGTGGAGAGTTAGATCTCCAGCAGCTTTTTGGGTTTCTGTACTCCAGTGGAAAAGGAAGGAAGATTACAATTTGTCTTCCACCAACAGTGAATTCCAGCTTGGTTATAGGTTGCCAGGTTAGTGTTTATATGCCAAAGTCCATTTTGCACGGAAGACAAAGAAGGAGTCGCAGGAAGGACTAACACAGGTTTATTCATTGATGGTCAGCATGAACATGTGGCAAAGGCGGAGGTACATCTCATTATATACAGTTGCACAATACATTTGAATCTTGCTGCACGGTAGCTCATTGGCCGCTACCGGCGTGACATTGCCCAGGTCACGCCTCTCTTCTGTAGTTCTCTTCTGTACTTCTTCTTCTGTAGTTCTTGATCATGCGGGGAAGTTCCCCCGGCTGTTTGTGATTTGGGGAATGTGAACCATGTGAGGTTGAACGCTCGCAGCTGCCCTCTATGGGCGGCTTGCTCACGTTCCTTAACAGCTGAGATACATTGTGATTGTGGACTGGTTACATTCATATATTTAAAGTAACATTGTACATGCATACATAACATCCCTCCCCCCTAGGATGGGACGAAGTCCCTCAACCATTGTGGCTTGCCGCATGTGCGCCTTGGGCGTGCGGCCGCTTGACTTAACACAGGGGAGCCGGAGGCTCCTGGTTCCGCGGAATCCTGCCCTGCAATGGAAAGGGGGGACTCATTAGTGGCTCGGTGTGGCGTCTGCGGTAACCTTGCATTGGGGGACGGGAATGGAATGAACAGTTGGGAAGTGAATCCCTGCCTACCGCTTGAGGAGTTTGGGGACCCCCCCAGTACGAATCTCGGGACCGACGAAGAGGCCCTCGTGGCCTCGCCACCCCCCGTTACCTGTCAGGGAGTTCTAGAGACTGTGGTGGGCGGACTCGCCCCTGTTGCCTGTCTTGGGGGTGTTGGTCTCCGGGGAGCTGGGGCTATGGTATACTCTAAAACAAAAGGGCTAGGGGGACTGGAAGTACCAGGGGCTGAACTGAAACCCCTCTTCTCGCTAGGACGGGTGGGGGACCACTCCGCTACACCCCCCTGGTACTGCAACTCATAATCATCGTCAAACTGATCCCTCTCTTTGAAAGTATCCTCCTCTGTGGTCGGGAACCCAGGATATGTATTTGTATCCGCGGGTTCCGCCGTGTCTCCCCCTTGGGTAATGCGGGTGGGGGAGGACCCTAACGCTGATTCCCCCTCACCGGTGACCCGCCTTCTGAGTTGGTCGGCGTGCCTTCTCCAGAGTAGACCTGAACTAGTCTTGACCCTGTAGGATACCGGCCCCGTTTGCTCGACAATTGTCCCTGGTACCCACCCTGGCCCCGAGGCCGCGTAGTTCCTGCAGTGAACCGGGTCCCCTATCGAGAAACTTTTAGAGCTCTCTCCCCCTATGCTTATATTTTTCCCTTCATCCTCCACCCTAGACGGATCCATCCGGTCAAAAAGTGTTACCGGACGCCTCCTCATGAGGAGTTCGGCTGGGGAAAAACCTGAAGCTAAGGGGGTTGTCCTGTAGCAGATGAGGAACTGGCACAGATGCAGGTTCAACTCACCGGGACCCATGCGCCGCAGTGCGTCTTTCGTAATGCGCACTTGGCGCTCTACCTGACCGTTTGTGGCGGGGTGGAACGGGGCAGCGGTTATGTGCCTGACGGCGTTCCTCTCCATAAACGTCTTGAACTCTGCCGACGTGAAGGTACTAGCGTTATCGCTCACAAGGACGTCTGGCAGGCCGAAGCAGGCAAAGAGCTTGCGCAACTGTTTAATGGTTGCAGCAGAGGAAGTGCTGTTCATGGGAATTACCTCCAACCACTTGGAGTAGGAGTCGACTACCAGTAGGAACATGGACCCGCGAAAGGGGCCAGTGAAGTCGACATGAATCCGGGACCATGGCCCGCGGGCCGTATCCCATTCCCTATGGGGCAACCGGGACTCCTCGGGCCGAGAGCTCTGGCAGCTCTCACACGTGCCCACTAAGCGTTCTATGTCCCCATCTATCTGGGGCCACCAAAAGAAACTCCTGGCCAGGGCCTTGGAGCGCACGATCCCGGGGTGGCTGGTATGCAGTAGCCTTAGCACCTTGGCCCTCAGCTTCTCTGGGATAACTACCCGCTGGCCCCAGAGTAAGCAGCCCCTCTCCAGGGAAAGCTCTACTCTGCGCCTGAAAAACGGCTTGAAATGTTCCTCGGGGGGAGAGGTGGGCCACCCTTTTCTAACCCAGGAACTAACTTGGGCCAGGATCTTGTCGGCCGCCGTGGCCTTGGCGAGGTCGGCCGGCACAATTGGGGGTGAGTCGAGAGACTCGATCAGCAGGACTTGGTGTTCCTGCTCTACCTCGCATGTGGGGTCCCCTAAGCTAGGGAGAGGGGATCGGGACAGGGTGTCCGCATGGGAGATCTCCTTCCCTGGGCGATAGACCAGCTCATATTGGTAGGCGTTGAGAAAAATGGCCCAACGCAGCATCCTGGGGGATAGAATTTGCGGGGTAGGTTTGCCGGTAGTGAAGATCCCCAGAAGCGGCTTGTGATCTGTCACTACCGTAAACTCGTGGCCGTATAGGAAATCGTGGAACTTCTTCGTTCCCGCGATTATGGCTAGGGCCTCCCTATCTGTTTGCGCGTAATTGCGCTCGGCCTTCGAGAGGGACCTTGAGTAGTATGCCACCGGGGCTTCCCTCCCGCTCTCCAACACGTGGCACAGGACCGCCCCCACCCCCACCGGGGACGCATCGCAGACTAGTACCACTGGCTTTTTCGGATCGAAGTGGGTCAGGACAGCATCCGAAGATAGGAGTGACTTGAGCTCTTTGAATGCTCTCTCCTGCTTGTCCCCCCACCGCCAAACCGCATCCTTCTTAAGTAACGCGTGCAGTGGCTCCGCGACTGATGCCTTCCGAGGCAGGAAGGAGTGATAGAAATTTAGGAGCCCTAGAAATGACTGCAGCTCCGGTTTCGCGGTGGGGCGAGGGGCGTCTCTCACGGCCGCAACCTTGGACTCGGAAGGTTTGATTCCGTCCGGGGTTACCTTAAACCCTAGAAACTCAACCTCCCTCGCGAAGAATACGCACTTGTCCCTCCTCAATCGAAGTCCTGCCCTCTCGAACACTGAGAGAACCCCATCTAGCCTCTTGGCTAACTCTGATTCGCTCCCCGCTGTTATCAACACGTCGTCGAAGTATGGGAGGACACCTGGAAGCCCCTTTAAAAGGCATTCCACGAGGGACTGGAAGATTCCGGGGGCCGAATTCACGCCAAACTGAAGGCGCGTTACCTTAAACGCCCCCTTGTGCGTTACGATTGTTTGCGCGGCGGCAGCAGCTGGGGTTACAGAGAGCTGCTGGTACGCCTGGGCCAGATCTAGCTTGGCGAAACACCTCCCCCCATGTAATGTGGCCAGCAAGTGGCTGACCACGGGCACCGGGTATGCATTTGGCCGAATGGCCTTATTTATCGTACATTTATAGTCCGTGCAAATCCTGACCTCCCCATTTGACTTGAGGGCTGTAACAATCGGCGTTTCCCACTCCGCCGAGTCAACTGGAACCAAAATCCCCTGCCCCACCAATTTGTCCAGTTCCGCCTCGATCTTGTCCTTGAGGGCGAAGGGCACTCTCCTTGGTTTGAGGCGGATGGGCCGGATTTCTGGGTCCAGCTCAAAGGAAACCGGGGGCCCTTTGTATTTCCCGAGCCCCTTTTTGAAAACATCCGGATGTGCGTCGCACACGTCCCGCATTGGGTCAGTTTCGATGGCGTTAATGCCGGACAGTTCGATTCCCAGGGGAGCAAACCACTGCGTTCCCAAAAGGCAGCACCTCCCCCCTTTGAGGACCACTAGGGGCAGTTTCTCGGAGTAGTTCTTGAACTTCACCTTGAAGTTCCCCACCCCCAACACCAGGATCCCATTTCCCTGCACGTCCCGTAGATTGGATCTCATGGCCCACAGTTTGGGCCGCTTCTCTGGGGGAATGCGCATAAACTCTTTTTGGGACAGGATGGAATAAGATGACCCCAAGTCTATCTCCATCCTCACTGGGACCCCCTGCAACAGTACCTCTATGAAAAACCGCCGGTGCTCCAGGCCCACGCGGTTCACGCCTTCCTCGCTGTAGCCGGCTGAGACCTTCCTGGTGCCGGCCGCCTTTCGTTGGTGCGTCTGGGGCTGGCTGGAACTGCCCTTGTCCTCGACTCGCCCGCGCCTGCATGCTCGGGCGATGTGTCCTTTTCGGCCGCAGTTGTGGCACTCGGCCTTTCGGAACGGGCACCTCGTGCGGTCGTGGGCCGCCCCACAACCGTCGCAGCGGCGGTCCTGCCGTTCACGCATCTGCCGCTTCTCACCTCGCTTCTTGATCCTCTGGACGTCGTCGTCTTCGCTGGAGTAGGGGTCCGCGGTAGTGGACGACTCCTCGGACGACGTTGGTGCGCCGGCGGGCGGCTTGGGGGCCCGCCAGGCCGTCTTCACTGGTGTCCGCCGGGCCGCCTGTACTGGTGACTTGGCCCTCTCGGACGTGGCCCCTCGGGACTTGAACAGCCGGACTCCGCTCCTGGCCTCCTCGGCTGCTTGGGCCTCCTGCAGTACCTCGTTGAACGTGAGGCGATGGTCGCGGGTCATGAGCCTCCTCTGAAGCTCCTCGTCCCTCAACCCACACAGCATGCGGTCACGGAGGGCCTGGTCTAGGTCGTCCCACTGGCAGTGCACCGCTGCAAGCCTGAGGGCCGCCGCGTAGGCGGACACGGATTCGCCCGGTCGCTGGTCTCGCCTGTGGAACGCGACCCGGGCTGGGAAGATCGAGACGGGCGGCTGGAAATGCTCACGCAGCCTCTCCAGGATACGGTCGATGGGCACCTCGTCCACCTTCTGGGGGGCCACCAGGGTCATCAGGATCCGCAGCGTGGCCGGCCCCACCTGAGCCAGGAAGTGGGAGCGCACCTTCGCGTCGTCGTCGACGCCTGCAGCTTCCATGGCATGTCGAAACTGGCACTCGTAGAGCTCCCATTGCTCGGGCTCGCTGACATCGAACTGGTACGGCTTGACCTTGGGATTCACCATTGATCCCACCTTCGTCGCCAATTTAGTGTCTTGCACGGAAGACAAAGAAGGAGTCGCAGGAAGGACTAACACAGGTTTATTCATTGATGGTCAGCATGAACATGTGGCAAAGGCGGAGGTACATCTCATTATATACAGTTGCACAATACATTTGAATCTTGCTGCACGGTAGCTCATTGGCCGCTACCGGCGTGACATTGCCCAGGTCACGCCTCTCTTCTGTAGTTCTCTTCTGTACTTCTTCTTCTGTAGTTCTTGATCATGCGGGGAAGTTCCCGCGGCTGTTTGTGATTTGGGGAATGTGAACCATGTGAGGTTGAACGCTCGCAGCTGCCCTCTATGGGCGGCTTGCTCGCGTTCCTTAACAGCTGAGATACATTGTGATTGTGGACTGGTTACATTCATATATTTAAAGTAACATTGTACATGCATACATAACAGGTAATCCTGTTGGCTACATCATTTGGCCACATATACATTGTGTGCAATCAGTGTTGTGAAGTGGGGTGCGTTTTACTTATGCTTCCAGGAGCGACGGGGGCGGCGTGGGCCGGATGAATTGCAGTGAACCCATTCGTGTGGATTCACAGGATGCTTGGGCTTCTGGGAATTGAAGTCCAAGAACATCTGGACTGCCAAGGTTCGCCATCACGGCTGTAGGCAGTCTCTCAACTTAAATGGAAGGGTATAGGAAGCTTGTGTAATTTAAATTAAAAGCTTCCAGTGCCTGATCTGGATTGTTCCACACCAAATTATACCAACAAAATGTAGCCATTTATGTTTTATTGATATGTAAACAGGATCCAGGAAGATAACCACTCCCCTCACACAAATGTAGTCCAGAGTCCAAAGTTAAAAATTTGCTTTTTGGTTGTACAAATTCAATCAAAATTTAAAACTCAGCTTGACGTGCAGGGCAGCATTTAATTTCTTGTCTCTTTTTCCCCATCATGACAATTGGTTCTCTCATCATGACTCCGTGTGGTCTGGCAAAATGGCAGATGTGCTAAAGTTACTTCTGAACTAGGCAAGGCCAGAAGAACTTCCTCCTCCTTCCTCCTCTTCTTTGTCTAGGCCAGATGTGGAACTGCAAAATGAAGCCACCTTTTGGTGAGTTCATTCCATAGTTCCTCTCATCTGACCTAGTATGAGAAAGATTAACCAGCACAAAATACCACAATCTTTGAGGAGGCTCTTTCTGTGTACCCTGAAGGACCAGCTAAAAGTCATACTGTGAGCCAAACAGCACAGTGCAGATTTCGGCCAGATATCCATGTCCTAGTGCTCGTCTGGTGCACAGTTTTGTATTTTTAGACTACAGTTCCCGGAATTCGCCCATAGGCAGCTATGTAGTCTAAAAGCATGTACTTGCACACAGGTGCTACTCTTATCAAACATTTCACTGCAAATACTTAACAGCCATTGGGACAGTATGACTTTTGCTTCAATACATGTAAGTCAACTAAATATGCAACATCAGTTTATGCTCTGTTTAAGGCCTTGGGAATTTTCCTAATTCAAAATTTTCTGGAAAATCCACCGGAGAGGCTCTTTAAAGATGCCAACTGCTGGAGAGGCTCGCCTCTCTAGCACTAGAAGAAGAGCCTTTTCGGTATCCGCTCCGGCCCTGTGGAACCTCCTGCCAGTTGAACTGCGTCTCCAGATGGAGTTGCTACCCTTCAGGAGAGAGCTGAAAACCTGGCTGGCGGGGCAGGTATGGGGAGGTGACCACCATCCTCCGCTGGCTCATTTAGAGCAGGATCATTCAGGTTTTTAACTAGATGTTCTTTTTTGTGTTTTAGGAATGTTTGAGTTTTTTAAAAAATTGTTTAATGTTGGGGATTTTATGTACGCCGCCCGGAGTCGCATGTCAATTGGGGCGGCTATACAAATTGAATAAAATAAATAAATAAATAAATAAATAATTGTCTGCAACAGAAGGACGCAGGTTAGAAAGTTTGTATGTCTGCTTGCATGTGCTTCTAAAAATTCAGTGCTGGTGCTTAGGTATTTTTGTATATACTTTCATCAGTTCATTGCTAGGCCGTTGCTTTAGGAGATTAATCTGTCTCCTAGACACTTTTATACAGGTACTTAGGAATGTGAAATCCTAATTCATATTGAACTAAAAAATCCCTATAAGGAATAATGATGGTTCTGAATTGGAGAAGTCTAGATAAGAGGCTTTGCTGCAACTGATAACATGAAGCGTATAGCTTCTGAAATTGCATTCCGTGTGCATTTAAGGCTGTTGGTCTCATAGATGCATGGGGGATTTTGTTGTAGTGCATGTGTAGGACAATATTCTGGCTGTGTAATTGTGACTACCGTTGATATCAGTAGTAGCATCAGAAAAAAGATGTACAGTATGTAGATCACAGTGCTGCACCTCTTAAGTTTGGGGCTTGGTCAGGTTTATGAAACATACCAGCAGAATTGTCACTGCCACACCAGGAAGTGCAGTGCAAGAATGGGGTGATGTGCACTTTGTGTGCCATCTTCTACAAACCCTGGCTGGAGGAAGGAGATACTGCAGGAGAGCTCGTTTCATGGTCAGACTCAGAAGATTGTAGTTAGGAGTCATAGCGGAACTGTAGCTGCTCTACTACTATGGTAGGGATGGGTCAAGTTTGTGGATGTTTCTCACTACTGTAAATGAAGTCCAGCTGCACATTATGGCATACATAATCACATCGCCCAAGTTTTGAAAGCTGATTGGTTAACTTTCCCACAGCTGCTAGTAGATACACCAAAATTGCTGGATGGGGAGAAGGTTTAACCTTCTTATAGCAAAGGTAATAGTCACCCTTGCTCAAAAGCCTGTCACATCCAACTCTAGGGGATGGTGCTCATCTTTACTGCCAAAGAGCCAGAACTATCTGCATCTTCAGATGTTTCTGTGGTCATGTGGCAGGCATGACTAGATACCAAAGCACACAGAAGGTTGTTACCTTTCCAATCAAAACATTACCTATTTATCTACCTGCAATTTCTTGCTCTGGAACTGCTAGTTTGGCAGGAGCTAGGACAGAGATGGGAGCTCACTCCATCATGCAGTACTCCGGTTCTGAACTACTGACCTGCCGATCTTCCAGTCATCAAGTTCAGTGTCTTAACCCCCTTATAGTATGGCAATATTGCAGCATACGTAACCCTTCCAACAGCAGCAAAACCTTTCAGAAAACAATTATATGTGGGTGTTGCTTCCCCCCCCCCCATTGCAAGGCTTATAACATTGATTGATTGAATGAGGGAATGCAAAAAGAGGGTCTCTAGATCAAGAAAATAGAATGGATGTATGAATTAAACATTTTTCTCCCTGAATTGCGGGTCATAACAAAACTGAAGCTCCTAACATCTCTTTGCATGTTGTTGTGGCAGTTGTTTCCCAGTTGGAAAATGTTCCATTGATGGTCTCTCAAGTTGTGCCTCATTTGTCTCTGAAATCCCTCAATGTCTTTCTGAGTCATTCCTTGCTTAAGCTATACATAGCTCGTTCTTTTTGCTTTACCCTGATCTTTTGCCAGCTGACTGGTTAGCCCAGTATCTGCTTGTGGAGCTAAATGTTGGGAGTTTAATTCTCCACTGAGCCTCCCAAGAGATGAAGCAACGTAGTCTCTCTCCTTTGTGGCACTTTTCACTTGACCTCTACCGTAAAGTTTGGTAAGACAGCCAGTCTTCTATATGATAGGTCCCTGGGTCCCCGGTGCTTAGATCTAATAACCTATGTTTTGAGACAATGCTGGGATTGTTCTTCTTTTCTTTCTCACCACATTTCTCAGTAACTTATTTGCATGAAACTTTGAAATGCATCTTTTTAAAGCCACGTGAATCATAGATCCACTCCTAGAACAGAGAGAACCGTTGCTGAGAAGCTTCATGCGGTTGAGTTGAGCAAGCCTCGGTGGACTGCATCTTGATGACGAAGACTGCATCTCGTGTTATTTTTGTTTTGTTTCATGGACAGGAAGAAGAAAGCAGGTGACATGGATGCCTGCTTAAACTTCAGAAGTACTGGGCAGGTGTCTATTGTACTGTAATAGCATCCCACCAGATTTCATGCAAATTCTTAGTTATGTCTTTCCCTCCTTACCTAATGTATCATACTTCATATGGGGTTTTTCAGATTTCCTAGACGACAAATCCTGCTGTTCCCCATTCTGGAAGTTCTGCCTGGATTACATACACTTTATAGTGATCTAAACTGGGGTCACCTGGGAGAAAAAACCTAAACTGAAAGGCTTTCATGCTTACTTTTGCCTGCCTGTACCTAACTTCTTGTTTCTGCCCCAGCTTTTTTTTAAAAAGTTCACTCTTGCTCGAAAGCCAGTCGTATCTGAACATTGTAACCTCTGAAATAAAGGAAGTCATTTTTGATTTGTGACCTCAAAGTCCCAGGTGGCTCCATTCCACAAAATAAATCTCTGTGTTGTGTACCTTGTTGTATTTGTTTCTCTCCTTTCTCAGGCATGTTAGAAACATACCTGTCAAATATCCCGGATTGGCTGGGATTTCCCGTATTTCTCCACTCGTTCCTCCGCTTTCCCGCCGCCGTCCTGTATTTGAACAGCGGGGAAAGGGGTTACTGCACACGCACATGCACCCATCGCAAATGGGCTCTGTGTGTGCGCAGAGGGGTTCTGCACGTATGCAGAGGGGCTCTGCGCATGCACAGATGAGTTGTTGCAGTGCATGTGCACCCGGGCCAGAGCAGTTCCTGTATTTCCAGGAGCCGCGCTTGACGGGTATGGTTAGAAAGGGTTCTGCCAGAGTCAAATAATTAGTTTTACAACAGGGCTACCCAGGATCTTTCATTTTGACCAGGAAGCTAGGCCGAGCCAGACCTAACTAAGCCTTAAAGCCTTCCAATTTACGACTTTTCTACCAGATGAACCACATTTATGTGTCTGTCAGTTTTGGGAAATCAGGTACTGTATAACTCCCAGAATAGGGAATGATGGGATTTGAAAGCCAAGAAATATGGAAATCCCATCCTTAGATGTTCTGTAATCTGGGAAAAGCATATAAGGCAACCTCTAATAAGCAAGACCAACTATATCTTTGAGGCTGTTTCTGGCATAACCTTGGCAGATGAAAAGGTTGCCTCCCCACTGTCTTAGTGTGTAATATCACTTTCCCCCGCCAGTATGCACAGAGAATCTCGTGTTTCTAGCATTTTCTACTGCATTGGGTCCTGTAGAACAGTAGCTGCAGCTCTCTAGGAAAACCAATTTTCGCAAGTGCTATCAAGCCCTAACAGAGGCTTACCAGCCTATCTATCAGATTGCAGAAGAGTAGAGCGAGGATTAAAATAAAGGTTCAGACAGAATAGGCTGAGCAATGACAGCTGGCTGTTGGAACACCACATTGAAAAGAGTATTAAAAAATAAATAAATCTCGAGAAGGGGACCCCGGAGGACACCAAGTAAATCTAGGGCTTTAAATTGCAGAAGGAGGAAGTCCTTCCTCCACCTGCTTTCTGATTGAAATGTCACTTGAAAATATTAGCTATTTATAGTGTTTGCGTGCAGGTATTCCTGCAGGAAAGTGTAAAAACAAAACGAGGGAAAGTTCATCAATACACCATTCTGAGGGTTCGTACAATGAATGTTGAAATAGGCTACAGCAGTGGTAGCGAACCTATGGCATGCGTGCCAGGGGTGGCACTCGGAGCCTTCTCTGTGGGCATCCGTGCAGTCACCCCAGCACAGAGTTTGCCCCACCCCTTTGCCCAGCAGCCCAATGGGAGTGCTTCTTCCCTCCCCCAGCACAGAGTTCACCCGTCCCTCTGCCCAGCCGCCCAATTGGAGCGTTTCCTTCCTCCCCTGTTGCTATGTTGGCACTTTGTGATAAATAAGTTTGTTTTGGGTTGCAGTTTGGGCACTCTGTCTCTAAAAGGTTCGCCTTCACTGGTCTACAGACTTTAGGTATACTATTTTGAGCAGTAGGCTTTTGCCTAGTGCTGTGGAAGTTTATTCTGTTTGTTGTCAATCAGTTCTATCTTTCTGGATCCTATTGATCTCCAAATGGTCTGAAAACAAAATGTTACATTCGTAATGTGACTTGGTGTGATTTACAGAATTCTTGCTTATTGTGATGTGCAACTTCATCTCCGCTACTAAGACACAGTTCTCCCAATCCCAGCTGATGGCTGTTGCTTCTAAAAATGATTGCAGATTACTGTTGCATACTCAGGGGAAAGAAAGATTTGGTGATCATCCAAAACAACTGCTCAGGAGGCCAAACCTGTCTGGATTCTCTTCTGTCGCTCTGCTTGTGGATTCTGTTCCATGTGTCGCGTCTTGGTGATGGTGCCGGTGTGTTAAAAAGCAAAAGAAGCAAATTTGGCCATAGAACTCTACAGGTGTCAATTGCGGTCCAGTGTTTCCAAAGCAACACACTCTTTGCACCTGTTTTGAATTCTGCAATCTACTTACAGGACTTTATAGCTTTTCCCCAATGCTCTGGCAGGTGTGAACAGGCCACCAACTGCAGCCGGGAGCCTTTGGTCTTGGCGTGCAAGATTAGGAAGTTGTCGCTTTGTAATTCATGTGCTCCGCATTCTGCTGCAAACCTGCCAGTACAGAAAGCTTGCTTGGAGTCCCTTTCTGTGCACTTTTTCTTCTTAATTCTTTGCTTCTTTTCCTTTCTTTATGTTCCTAATTTCTTAAGAGTTACCGGTAATAACTCCTGTAGGTAAATATAAATGCATTCTTGTGATAGACAAGTGCCAGTTTTCCTCCTCCTTCCTTGTTTTTGAACATATAGTCGAGTGCCAGTATTGCTTGGAGTACTGATTTCTAAAGGTAGATGAGATGGATATGCTTGATTTGCAGCTCCATTGGAAATTCTCAACTTTTTTCTACATCGCCTGACAGAGAGAACATATTTTGGGTCAGACTTATTGTTGTTAGCTACAGTGAGCATATCCATTGATGAGGGATGATGGGAGTTAGAGTCTAGCAGCATCTCTAGAAGGTCATGTATTCCCTACTTTCGGCCTAATGCTTTCTTGTTTTTGCAACCGGCTTCACACATTCTAAATAGAGTGGGGTTGCAAGGGTAACAGATGGTGATTTGCTTAGGTTTCCAGTCTAATATGCAAAGTGTTAACTGGTAGAAATCTGCTTATGGGAGATCTGGTTCCCAAATGGAACCATTGAGGTTCCAGTAATGCTCCAGTGTGTACATTGCCTGTGTAACATTTAAGGTAACAACTCTTGCCATTGGGGCAATAACATGGTAAAAAACAGCAGCATAAAATTGCCATTAAAACAAAGAATAACAAAACTCTAATAAGATGTGCTATAAAAATGTGCTAAGTACTTCACGAGCATTGTTAGTAATCCTCATAGCTACCTTATAAGGTCAATATTCTTATCCTCATTTCATAAACAAGAAGCAAAGGCTGCTTAATTGTTGTTTCTTCTAAGGGCAACAGCGCCACGCATGACCTGAGTTGTGTTTTTCACTCGGGTGAGATGCAGTTGCAAGTGGAATTTTGGGACACTCCAGAACCAACATATGACTGATTAGTACACATGACTGATCTGGGTGCTTGTAGTTAAGGAGATAAAATATGGAAATAAGTAGCAGCAGACACTGAGAGAACTAAGCGAGTAAATGACCCTCGACAACTTCTGAATGGATATGTGTGGAGGACCCTGAGTTGGCTGAGGGTTGGAGTCCCTAAATGCAAGACCAACATGCTCAAATGGGGGCTGCTGACGAACAACATCACGCTGTGTGGATGTGGAGAGATACAGAATCCAGCTCATTAGCTGTTCTGCCAGTTACTACTGAAAACATGTACTGATGAGGATTTAAGTTTGGCCAACAACAAAGCCAAGAAGGCATCTTCATTTTGGCAGTTTAAAGTTTGATCGGGACATGGCAGAAGAAGAACGCATGCAGACAAAGGGATATTGTGGAGGCTGATCAGATTGCTTTGTTCTTTTTCTGTCAGTCTCTTTCTAGAAGAAAGCTGCTGTTGTTGCTTTGAGTAGCGTATTATAGGGGTAGAAGCCATTGGTTCTCAGAAGTTCCGCACCTCTGGGGCAAGTGTGGCAACTCAGCCTGCTAGTCTGAAGCTAAAAAACGTCTTAGTTTATCCACAAGTCTGGTGCATGAGGTCATGCGGCTGGAAAGAAACTGTTCTGTTTATGCTTTCTAGTCACTCTATCAATCTTTTTGTAACATAAGAACAGCAACTTTGGGGTATTTTGTTTTTCAGCATGAAGGGTCACAAAGTGCTGCATGGATTTAACAAGCTGATGTTGAAGCATATATAGGGATTAATGTACTCAGCCATCAAATATAACAACTCTGGTGATATCACGTTGAGCTGTAACATTTTAGGTGCGAAATATTTGTTCACTTGTAGGCTTTCTCCCGATGACACTGAAAGGTTTGGCAGTGTGAATTTGGCTGGTTTCACTTTTCTGAACCTGTCTCTGTTGACTTTATGAAATATTCAGGTCAAACACATACTCTCTGTATCTTTTTCCCTTATACCAGGGGTGCCCAAATTACGGCCCGGGGGCGCCAAATCCGATGGCAATTCTTCCAACCCATGAAGGCCTTGTCGCTCCCAGAAGCAGAAGTAAAACGCTCCTGTACGGGCGCATTTTACTTCCACTTCCGGGAACGGCGAGGCGTTTGCTGGCCGAATGAATTTGCATCGGGGGCTGATCCAGTCCCCGGGCCATAGTGACTGGCCCCCTGAATCACATGACCAGCCTGCCCCGCGGCATGAAAAGTTTGGGCACCCCTGCCTTATACCGTCCCTCTTGTGTTTCTTATGAAGTGGCATGTTTGCATAGAGAAAAGAAGCAAAGACTTTTGGGTGGCTGTTCAAAGATCATATTGAATAGAATCCTGAACGGAGGTATGCCATCAGAGTCTGGGACCTGGGTGGCACAAGCACCAAGACCCAGGGCAACAAGGCAACAGACCAAACAGTAACCATATCATGATCCAGAATCTAAAATCAAACCTGAGTGAGACAGAGATACAGAGTTGCTCTGGACAACAGGGCACAAACCAAGCAAGCTGAAAGGTGGGTGACTAAGAGAGCAGGTGAGAAAATACCTTTAGGGGTTGGACTAAGACAATGAGCAAAGATCCAGATGAAGCAGAATAGTTTACAGCAGTGGTTCTCAACCTTTTTTGGCCATGCCCCACCTAAGCATCTCTAAGATCCTAATCCACACACACACACACACCCCGACATATAATTCTTGTTATTCAAAAAGTGAACTATTTGTAAAACACATTTACAACAGCCACAAGTGCTTTACGGCAGTGTTTTGCACAAGCACAGGCATGTTTAACTTCTGCTTTTGGGAGTGGCACAGGCAGTGTGGGCTGGATTATTAGTCCTATGGACTGGTTCCAGCCTGTGGGCCATAGATTGGGTACCCCTGTGATAGATCACCCAGTCGGGTAGACGGATGCTCCAACACCAAACCTCCATCTTGTCAGGGTTCAAGCTTTAGCTTGTTAACTTTGGTCCATTCCATTATGGCCGCTAGGCAGTCATCCAGGCACTGGACCACGTCCACTCCCGAGGATGAAATGGAAAGGAAGAGTTGGGTGTCATCTGCATATTGGTGACACCACACTCCAAATCCCTGGATAATCCCTCCCAGCAGCTTCACTAGAGCTGCCTTCCAGGCTGAGAGTCTAATCATGTAAGTATCAAATCTACCTCTGGAAAATTCATCCAGTTAAAGCCCCAATCCCCCCTCTCACTCTGATCTGTAGAATAATGGATAATCTGATTTTGTAAATTCACACACTTAATTGAAGACATAAACCAGACACACAGGCTCTAGCAGATTCTATTTTTGTTGTTGTTCAGTCGCACGGTCAAATCTGATCCTTTGGCTCCTATGCCAATCCTCCGCAGCCCGGCCAGATCTGTACCCATGACATCAACGATTCCGTCCATCCACCTCATCTTCTGCTGCCCCCTTCTCCTTTTGCCTCCAATCTTTCCCAGCATCAAAGCCTTCTCAAGTGAGTCCTCTCTTCTCATTTGGTGGCCAAAGTACTTGAGCTCCATCTTCAGGATTTGTCCTTCTAATGAGCAGTCAGAGTTAATTTCCTTCACAATTGACTGATTTGATCTCCTTGCAGTCCAGGAGACTCTCAAGAGTCTCCTCCAGCACCACAGTCTATTTATGACATGGAATTCCTCTGAAAAGTAGCAGTGTTCTACCTTCTGAGCAAAACTGAGCCTTCACAACTGCTTTGTCTGCCATTTCAGTCCAGCAGAAGCACTTTCACATCTTTACAACCATTGCACAGATCTTTCCCAAACTAGGGAAGGATTGTATATAAATCTGAACAAGGACATCAGCTATTTTTCATCAGTTTGATATAAATTACTCCTCTTTGGGAATTAGAGCAAAAGAGTGTGCCAGTTCTCAGCCCTTCTTGGTTGTTGAACTTGAGCCAATTATTACTAGATTGGTTTGAAACAGACCTTATTGAGTAGGTCATGGGCACCAAGCCTCATGTTATTAGATTAAGTTGTCAATTAATAATGTAATTGATGTCCTGCCTCATCACCTATAGGCAAGTCAAGTTATTCATTTAAATTACTGAGTGATAGCTAATATTTTCACCTAATAACTTGCTGTCCATAATTTACCAAATGTAATTCATGAAGCCGTTAGATCAGTCTTTTTATAAGCAGCAGAATTTTGAGGCTTATAAAACAAGCTATCTTTTACCCCTCTCATTCAATTAATTAGAATTAGATTGTAGGGAGCCATATTATTTTCCAGCAAAAACAGGGTGGTCAAGGGGTCCTTCAAAGACTACCAAGTCTATTTGGCGTAATAATGTTCGTGGTCTGTAGCCCATTTCATTGGATTTCACATGCAATGGAAAGGTAGACTGTAGTTACCCAATGCGGTTTAGCAGATAGAGTGACAGATTAGGGCTCTGGAGACCAGGGTTCAAATCCCAGTTCAGCCCTGGAAAATTTGCTGGACAAACTGGCAAAACCAATCCTTAAATATTCTCACTAACCTTGAAACCCCTGTTAGGGTAGCTGTAAATCAGTTCTGGCTTGACAGCACATAACTAACATCAGACTGTCTGATTTTTTTGCCTTTATTAAAACTAAACCTGCTTTTCAAGTCTGTTACTGTACTTTGGTTTTCTCAGTCTTGTATGCATTTGTAGTATGGCAGCCTAAAGAGGGAGAAGAAGAGGGGCAGGAGAATCAATTTATTCCCATTTTCCTGCCTGGTTTCCTGCAGGCAAGGTTGTCTTTGTTGTGGGTGTTTGTTTGTCCCATTAGTGTATTTTTAGTGTTCCAGAAATAATGAGCAGCAGCCAGCAATACGGGCCAAACACATAACTTTGTTACAGGGTTAAGAACACAATTTTATCTGCGCCACAGTGACTTATATACAGGTGTGGAAAGATACATTTTGGCGGGCTTTAACAGGATTGGTTGAAGGAGAGTGGGGTGATCGAGGACCTGATCTCAATTGCGCTTCTCGGAGTAAAAGGGCGCGAACCCCAATCTCATGTTACTAAGAAACTGAGGAGAACATAAAATGGTGGAACAATTTCATTCAATACACAACAGTATTGCTATCCCAACATTTTACTACAGTACCTTGGAACAGGAATGATGCACATCCAGATGTGCTCCCACAAAACTGGGAGAAGTTAGTTTTTGGGAACTGTTACCTCTCAAAATGCCCCAGATGTTTCTGTTTTCATATTATTTGAGGATTATGGGATTATTGGTGCAGAAAGGTAATTATTCCAAGTGTTAGGCTCCCATCCTGGACTGTGACACACACACCCCTCCAATTACTTAACTTCAACAAACGAACTCGTCCTTTGACTCAGGTTTTGGCGTGGGGCTTGCTGCCTGTGTTTTCCGTAGAGAAGAGCATGCTGATGTCACGGGTTCTCAATTCCTTGGTAATGAACCATATATCTGACTACTGTCATCTGATTCTTCCTAAATTAATCAACCTCTTTGCATAATATCTAAGGGATATTATGTTTTTGTGAATCTCATTTAATCCCTGATGCCAGAGATGGCATCCTGCTTTTGCCATGTGATTGAAATTATAATCATGTGAAACTGTATTTAGAGGATATTTCTGGTGTTGTATGGTGGAAATAACATTATCCGGGAGCGGGGAGAGATATGGCTGAGACAGCATGCCTTTGTTCTTGACCCCAGGCTAACTCAAACCTTGGTCTTGAAATGTAGCTATATCTTTAAAAGCTATTATTGCAACTTATAATAAAAGCCATTTTGCATATTTGTCCAGTATTACTTTAAAGCAGTGGTTCCCAACCTAAGGCTCACAGGCCGGACCCGGCGCCATTTCATGTGCCCACCCCTCCAAGTGCTTTCGAGAAACAAAATGGCTTCCCCCTTTGAAGTTCTTGGGACAAAATGTCCACCCCCATCGTGCAGGCAGGGCAAGCCGGCCATCTGGCCCTCGAAGCTGAGAGAGCATGACCCGGGCTCTGGCTTGAAATGGTTGGGAACCCCTGCTTTAAAGCACCAACGGAAACTGTATGAATGCGGACTTTTATTGAAAAAAATAACAAAGAACATTTTATTTTGGGGTACAGGGATGAATGGGGAGTTTGGGGACTCATTGTAGGGTTATACTTTTTTTGGAAGAAAAAAGTAAGCAGCTGTTCAAGGCGAAATGTTTTAGTGCAGAAAGAGATTTATAGATATTTTCTTTATGTCATAAAAGGAAAAATGTGTTAAGGTTCTTTGAGAGAAGTGAGATCCTTAAATGCATATTTTAAATCCTCAGTATTAATGTAAAAAAAGCCTATTCTTTCCTGTGAATAAAAAAGTTATATATTTAAGCAGGCTCTCTCCTCAACAGTGAGAGAAAAGAAAAGGTACTGGAAAAGAAAAGGCATTCTCATTTATAGACAATGAAGAGTCTGCAAATCTCATAACTGAGGTGGTTCACAGGACAAGGTAGAGATTAAATTTAACGTTTGTAATAGGTCAGCTCTCTTCCTGTATAAAATTTGGGCAACAGGTATGATCCATGCTAAATTTCCAAAGGCATTCTCTCATAAACAAGGTTTAGATTCTGTTTGGGTTACACTAAGAAGAGACTCCTTATTTCATACTTCAGATCTATACCTATAAGAAGGTGGTTGAGTCATGCATGTCCGGCATACACGGCAACACCTGGCCCAACCATCCTGTACCGAGCCGCCTACACTTACCTTAACACCCTGCGAGCATCACCACAAGGCTCCGAACGCTGAGAGTGGGGCAACCGCCCCATGAACACTAACAAAAAATAAAACTACAAGGTCCAGCGTCCTCCGTGCCGTGCCACCCCTCAGCCAATCAGGCTGAAGGCGCGAGTATGGAGGAGGCGGGGCAGCTGGCGTGTGCGTAAAAAAACTGCCAACACGCCGGCTAAACCACTCCCCCGCGGCCCCAGCAATGAAGGCAATGAGGGGTAGCAGGGAGAAGAGGCAGAGCACATCTTCTCTCAGCACGCCTGCCGCTTCCCTCAGGGAACGACACTCCGTTCTTTGAACTGAGAACGACGCTCCATTCTTTGTCTTCGCCTCCCGGAGGGAAGCCATCGCTTCCATGGGGCAGGGGGCAAAGGCACTGATGCCTTCGTCCCCCTCCCACTGAGGAAAGCAAACCACTTCCCCGGGAAGCAAAGGCAGCGAATGGCACTCCGTTCGTTGCCTTTGCTTCCCGGGGTAGTGGTTCGCTTTCCACGGGTGTGTGTGTGTGTGCAAAGGCACTGGTGCCTTTGTCCCCCTCCCACCGAGGAAAGCAAACCACTTCCAAGGGAAGCAAAGGCAGTGAACGGCGCTCTGTTCGCTGTCTTTGCCTCTCGGAGGGAAGCTAACCCCTTCCACATTTGGCCCTTGTCTGTCGGAGAAGGGGCTTGCTTTCTCCGACAGACAAGGGCTGAATGCGGAGCACCACTCTCCCCCCACCCTCTCTCACACACACACACACACACCGGGCACCCCTGCCTTGCCAGGCAATTATTATCTGTGTGTTGGTGGTTGGGGTGGTTTTTGGGGGGATGCGCACAGATAATAATTGCTAGTTGATCATTAAGATCAGGCCAGGAATTATTGGCCTGTTTAGGAGCAGGTCTGGGTCCTACATATCTGGATCCACTAGTAAAGGCTATCCAAGACAAAGGTTTGTAATGTATTTTAACAAACATTTATGGGACTGTCAGGGAATGCAGCAAGGGTGCTGAAAAGGCAGTACAGTTCCTAGGAAATAATAATTGTGTGCTGTCACATTGATTATGACTTACAGCAACCCTTTCCAGACATGACCACGGAAACATCTGCAGAAGCAGACAGCGCTGGCTCTTCGGCTATGAAACAGAGATGAGCACTGAACCCTAGAGTTGGATACAACTAGCTTTTGAGCAAGCGTGACCTTTACCTTTATCTTAACCCTTTCCAGGTAGGGAATATACAGATGTGCTTTAGCATTCCCTTCTTCTGGGGGTTTCTTGAGACTCTGGAGCTTGCCAAAGCCACACAGGCAGACTTTTCTGGGATGCACAGTGGGGAATCAATCTCCCAACCAGTGGCTCTACAGCCATATACCTAAACCAACAAGCTATCCAGACAGGAGATATCCTAGGAAGGAAGGAAGGCACTGTACAAAACAATGAGGGAGCATTGAAGTTCTCCAGAGTTTTTCATCAGATTAGATGGGTGGACTGAGGACTTGATCAATTCTATAGAGCTCTTAGGAGAATACTCGGGCATCCCTGATCTGACATTTGTGTATGTGTGAGCAAGCTAGTGGGATACAGGGAAATTCCAAGAGATACAGAAGTGGGGGAAGAGAGCTGTCCCACACAACTAAGTCTCATTACTGCAAACTGGGTCATTGATATTGATGAGTCAGGAGATACAAGTATGGCTTGGTCACATTCTTGAACTATTATGAGTTAGGCTAGGCCAGCAGATTTTAAAACAACCTTTTATCTTACAGGCCAAAAAAAAAAAGTCTGAAAGGAGACCAGGGGTATCCAACCTTGTAGCTCCAGCTGTTCTTGAACTTCAATTACCAGAAGCCCAACTCAACACACCTGCTGATCAGAGCTTCTGGGAATTGAAGTCCAAGACCTGTTTGAACATCAAGGTAGACTACCGCTTGAGTAGACCATACTGCCAGCGACTCAACGCCGAACGTTGGGCAGTGTTTAATTAATGTGACAACCCTGAAAACTAACAGTCTTGGGTGGTTAAATCCACAGGAAAGGGTGATAGTCCCTCAAATGGATTAAACCTCACTTGAATCCATATTGATGGGGGGCAGCAGCTTCATCAATACTGACTTAGGGCTGATGAGGACTTGGTGTGCCAAAAGGGCTTAGGACCAGAAAGTGACTCGTGGAACTGGATCAGTGGTACAGGTGTCACGCTGTGATGCAAAAGGCAAATGGAAGACCACTGCATTATATTGTTCCCAGGACAATCTTCATGGCTGATCGCCATGATGATAACCAATATTCAGAATCAGATAGAAGAAAATATTTCAGGCACAGTCTTTCCAAAGGTGCTTTTGTTTTCTTTCTTCTTTTTCCTCCTTACGTTTAGGCCACAAACAACAAATGTGGGCAACTGAGCTTGAAAAATTTATGAAGGAATCACTAGGAGTTCTTGCAAACATTTTTACAAGGCTTTTCTAGTAACTATGATGTAAGTCATCCCAGCCACCCCCAGTCCTGAAGGCATTCTAGACTAAATATCTCATAAGATAGCAAAAAATGATACCAGCTGAACTGGTGGTTATCTTTAATGTTCCCAAGTGACTTGGTTGCAACGATGACTAATTCGTGTGGAGGTGGTTTTTATGGCCCTCTGTGCAAAGCAAAATAAACAGGGTTATGTTCCTGAAGCTATGTTGCTGAAAGTTGTGTCTGTGAGACCTCCTTTCCCCAATCCAGCTAGGCTCCAAGGTGGCCTAATTTAAACAAGGACATTTGAAGGGTCTGTGGTGGTGGTGGTGGTGATAGAGCAGGTGCTACAGAAACCACTAAGTCAATTTTATTGCTGATGGAAAGTGCTGGCTGGCTTGCTTTGAAAAAAGTAAGTGCTTTATGGACATAATATGGACAGCAAAGTCAGCAACGGTTGGCTCTAAATGTCAGAGGGCAAGAAAGGAATTGGGTGTAGCTGATAGGAAAAATGGGTCATGGCAGATGGACGACATCTCTGACAATTCCGGTTGCTAGAGGAAGTGGCAGGGAGTGGGAAGGTCTTTCTTGGCCTCCCTCCCTCATCAGTTTTCCAGCATCTCACCCTTGTAGCTCACTCATATGCTCATGTAGAATGTATGCAGTAAGGTGCCTTGATATGTTCTTCTGTGGTTCTAGTGAGATTAGAACTGGGGCCGTCAGTGTTCTGAATCATGTAGGGGTACCTGTAGGAGGAGTACAGTAGATCTCCGCTGTATAAGATCAAGTTCTGAGATTCACAGAACTCCAGGGGTGGGGCCATGGGGAAGGTAGCCAAGGAGGAAGGTCCAGCTTTTCTGTTCTCTCACCTCACGCGTGCCAGAGGGGGCACTGAGAGCCCTCTCTGTGGGTACGCACACCATCACCCCAGCACAAAGTTCACCTCACCCCTCTGCTAAGAAGACCAATGGGAGCGCTTTTTCCATCCCACAGCACAGTTCACCCCGCCTCTCTGCCCAGCAACCCAATGGGAGCACTTCCTCCCTCTCCCAGCACAGAGTTTGTTTAGTGTTCAAGGAATGAAGAAGCAGACGAGTGAAGTAGTGAAATTCAGCTCTTTATTAGTGGGGTTTGAACACAGTTTGGATGGGGCAAAACTCGGACTTATATACACTATAAACAGTAACAGTAACAATAATACAACAAGCCCATTGGCTAACAGAGTGTGCACATTTTTCGATCCACTTATTTGCATAAGAATAGATACATTAAAAATGATACATTCTGCTCCTGTCAGATTCTAATTTCGCGAGATTATGCTATTGGGCGAGATTTCGTATTTGTCAAACAGAGATGCTGTTTGACAGCTAGGAAAAGCATGGGAACATGGCGGTTTGAATTGCCTTGACAGTTCAAGCACAATTAACATACATAACAGTTTGCCTGCCTCTCTGCCCAGCAGCCCAATGGGAGTGCTTCTTCCCTCCACCCAGCACATAATTTGCCTCGCCCCTCTAGGGCATGGATGGCAGCCTGTTGAGTTTGGGCACCCGGTCTCTAGCAGGTTCGCTATCACTGTTGTATGATTAGATTTGTGCAAGTGGGAACAAGTGAACAGGGTTAAGTTGTCCATGGGTAATGATGTACCACTCCACCTCATCCCACCCACCCACCCGCCCAGACACTGATACTATATCTCTGACCCTATCTTCAGGACCTTATGGAGAAATGTTTTTTGTATATGGCGTGCTGGAAGTTCTTTGAGGTACATAGTGAGACTGACTAAGTATGGTCCTGGTCTAGATATGTGTTTGATGTGAATGCTTCAAGAGTGTAGAAAATGCCTTTGAACACAAAAGTCAGCTTCTCCCGAATCTCTGATTGTCTGCCTGCTGAACAATAGATGAGCACTCTACATTGAGAAGATCTCTGAGACTTAATGTAATTTGATTTATCATTTTTAAGATCATTTGGGAATGCACTGTGCCATGATAGGCAGACTATTATTTATTCCTTTTATTCCAAAACTGTAAAGCAAGTTACTAATTCTTAGGCCTGTAACAATAGGCTTGAATTGTATGGAAAATGTTTAGTAGAGCCGCACACATCAAGGAATGTCTCACTATTATTTCTGGTGAGCTGGAGATGTGTCCCCACATTTATTACCCCATGTTCTGGGAATAATTTATATTAAATAAGCAAAAAATTGCTTACTGTATTTCAGAAATTGCAGGTTTTTTAAAAAAGAAAAATCTCAAAATATTTTGGTTTTAGTGCTGAATTTATTTTATCATGAGAACATCTGTTTTTAAAATCTAGATAGGGATTAAACAACAACATAGCGAAGAAATCCACAAAATGTAATCCACAATATAGAATAAATACAAAAATATAAGTACAATAAATACAATACACAGAATAATAAGAAATATAAATATGGATACGGAGCCCGGCTCAACGTTCCCGATGGAGCCCAAGGCTCAACGTCATGGACGGGGCCCAGGGCTCAACGTCACAAGAGTCCTTGGGCAGCAGCAATGGCATCCTTTTCAAGCCCTCTGTCAGGCAAGGCTCGGAGGGCAGGGACAGCGCGCGCACCTGCTTCCCATCCCCGGGCCGATGGAGTGGGCTCCGGGGAGAGGCAGGCGAGTCCTCGGGCGGCAGCGGAGGCAGCAGCAACAATATCTTTTTCAAGCCCTCCGGCAGACAAGGCTCAGAGGGCGGGGACGGCATGCGCACCTTCCTCCCATCCCCGGGTCGATGGAGTGGGCTCTGTGTGCTATTTTTGCTTTTGGACTTCTTATTTGTTACTTACTCATTGTTACCAAATGGACCGACTAAGAACCCTTAATTGATAATGATGCAGCCTTCGTGTCTGTGTCTTGTGACTGTGTCACGTTCTCAGCTCTACCTGAGCTGCCATCAAGTGGGTAAAATCTTTGGAGCACTGTAGTCTTCCGTGGGAATAGTGGAAATAGTGGAACTTGAGGGGTTTAAATATTTCTCTCCACTTAACTTTTTTGAAGAACCGCATTCTTTTGGCATTATGGAGGAATTTAAGGATGCCAGCATTATTATCAGAAATATGCTCAAGCGAATCAATGTGCCAGCAGAAGAGGCCTGGTGCATGTAAATATCCAACATATCAAGTTGATTGCACAGCTGAAGAACCATGACCTACTATTTGAGGAAGCAGTGACTTGCATTAATGCTCCAGTAAAGGCATGGAAGCGTTCAGGGGTGTTTTTTCAAAAAAGGTATTAGCTTAACATTCTGAATACTTTGTCATAAGTAATCCATTTAAGTAGCTGACAACTAGGACCAAGTCTTAATTTCTCCCAAGTACTATATTATCAGAATTCAGCCACAATGCATCAGCTGAAACCCAAAAGTAAGCTGCAACTAGAATAGGTGCATTGAATTAAAAGAACTTATATAGGTGTTGTTTGGGACTGCAGTGGCTCAAGTGGCTAAGATGCTGACTGGGAGGTGGAAGGTCAGCAGTTCGATTCCCGAGTATTGCAGGGCGGAATGAGCTCCCGTCTTTGTCCCAGCTCCTGCCAACCTAGCAGTTCAAAAGCAAGAAATTGCTGGTAGATAAATAGGGACCACTTCAGTGGGAAGGTAAACAGCGCTCCGTGTCAAGTCATGCCTGCCACATGACCACGGAAATGTCTGCAGAAGCAGACAGCGCTGGCTCTTCGGCTTTGAAACAGAGATGAGCATTGAACCCTAGGGTTGGGTACGACTGGCTTTCGAGCAAGGGAAACCTTTACCTTTACTATATAGGTGTTGACTCACCCAATGCCCACTGATTCAATGGTCCTACTCTAGTTTGAATTATTCCTGGATTTCAGCCATTGAGTCATTAAACTGGCGAAAACTTTATAGGCCCTTTCCCCCTATCCTTTTGACCAGTGTTGGAAATCCAGCATTGAGGAATCCTAAAAGGTAAGCATTCAACCTCTGTTTGAAGACTTCTAGAGCAGGAGAACATACCCCCTATCCTAGGCAGTTGGAACCCATGTTAGGCTCATCTTAACAATATGATATGATACGATAAATCTTTATTGTCATTATTCTGTACAGAACAATGAGATTGGGAAAAAAAACCTACTTATCAATTTAACAAGACCTAACAAATTACCACTATACAGAAAATATATCCACATACTCCCACCCCACAAATACACATTTAACCCCTGAAAAACACTAAAAAACAGAGCTAAACCCGGGATGCATGCGATTCTGCTCCATCTCTACAGCTTTCCTACAGCTTTCCTATAACACCTGGAGGCATAGGTTTCATCTAAAGTAGGAAGAGTACACCCAATTATTCCCTCCATCCAGATGTTCCCGCTGATCTTCAACTGAAATCTCCCCCTCTGTCACTTCATCTCAATATATTTGTCGTCCTGCTCTCTGGGGAAAGAAAACATAGTTTTTCCTTCTTCTATCTGACAACATTTCAAGTGTTGCGAGAGTATTAATTATCAGGTTCCTTCTTGGTCCTCCCTTCTCTGGCTAAATGTCCCCAGTTCTTCCCATTCCCCCTCATCGGACTTCGTTTTCCATTTTTCTGACCATCTGGATTGCTCCCCTCTGAACCAAATCCAGTCTGTAAATGTTTACATTGCCATGGCTTGCCAGTGATACGTGTGAAGAAAAACTAGACAAACGTTTCTTGGAGCAGATGCAGAGTAATACTGCCATTAAATCACTGCAAAGATTATTCACTTGTTGTGCATTCAAAGCAGGAGAGACTTCCAAACTGGAGCATGATGATGTTTTTGGGGAGTCCTGGCATCTCCTCCTTTTCTAGTAGTTAAAGTGCTTGTTGGAACCAGCCCCATTATAGCAGAATAGTCTTTTTTCTTCTGCCACATCTGAATCCGAATATTGGCGATTCTCATGGCGATCAGCCATGAAGACAGTACTGTGAATATAATGCCGTGGCCTTTCATTTGCCTTCTGCATTGCAGTGTGACAGCCGTACCACTGATCCGGTTCTGCGAGTTACTTTCTGGTCCTGAGCCCTTTTGGCATGCAAAGTCTTCATCAACCCCAGGCCAGGATTGATGAAGCTGCTGCCCTCCATCAAGATGGATTCAAGTGGGATTTAATCCACTTGGGGACCATCACCCTTCCCTGTATACTTCGGCACCCAAGGCCGTTAGTCCTCAGGGTTGTCAGGTTAGATAACCACCACCTGACACTTGGCATTGAGTCACTGGCAGTATTGTCTGCTTTATTATCATAGCAGGATAACCTGGCCAGGTTGCCAATAGTCTCTTGCTTTTTGTTGTTTAGTCGCACAGTCGACCCCATGGGCTATTGCCCGCCAGGCACCTCTATCCTCTAACATCCTCCTCAACTGGCCCAGCTTTGTGCCCATTGCGTCTACAATACCATCTAGCCATCTCACTTTCTGCCGTCCCTTCCTTATTTTGCCCTCCACCTTTCCCAGCATCAAGGCTTTCTCAAGTGAATCCTCTCTTCTCATTTGATGTCCAAAGTACTTTAGCTTCATCTTTACTATTTGACCTTCTAAGGAGCAGTCGGTTGATTTCTTCTAAGATTGACCTGTTTGTTCTCCTTGCTGTGTATGTTTTAATTACAGATCCTTCTGTCTTGTAGCGTACAACAAAGGCAGACGTTTTTCCTAATAGTAGCTTACTACAGAGAATGACTGTGAGTGTTGCAGTTCTGGAAAGAGGAAGATGCTGAGCCTAGAGCAATTAAAGTTTTCATCAGTAAATAAGAGCGGAGATCTAACCTAATCTGATATAATCCAGCCTTTTGCTCCTGGCCACCTCACCACATTTTTTTTGTAGGGTTTGGGAGATTAAGTGCACCTATTTTCACAAGTTATGTAATGTCTTTCACAGAAATTCCTTATCTTCATTCAGGCTGAGTTGCAGATTAATGAATAATATGTATGTAATAGTATCTTGCATTCCCCCTCCTGCTCTTATGGTTTATATATTAGGGACTCATGGATATTTTAAATGTATTGTTGTTTGTGTACTAATCATAATATAGTGTATCACTAATCAGACTTGACATGTATATGCATATATCAGAGTAGGTAACAGATCAAGAGGGTCTATCCATATAGCTATCTAGATTAATCTCCAGTTCAGAACCCAATAAATAGAACAGAATTGGCTTAAACTGCCCCTACTTGTTTTAGTCCTGTATAAATAGTTCTATAACAAGACAAGCAGCTTGAATAATCTATATGTAAGCATTAATCCTGCCACCCATTAGAGTCATAAATGCTTCTGATACCTCAAATACTTGGATATATTAGATTTTGAATAATGATTTAAAGAAAAAAAATAACATTAAGTAGCACATACAACTACCCCAAAGAGCACAGATATAAAATACAGATATCTTAAGTAAAATATGTTTGGTACAGTTACAAGACCAAAACATGGAGTTGAATTCATTTCATTGTACAGTAAAACTCCGACTTACATATGCCTTGAGTTATA
This sequence comes from Bradypodion ventrale, assembly GCA_035047345.1. Lineage (NCBI taxonomy): Eukaryota > Metazoa > Chordata > Lepidosauria > Squamata > Chamaeleonidae > Bradypodion > Bradypodion ventrale. The sequence continues at coordinate 128,705,394 of JAWDJE010000003.1, forward strand.
TAAAATTCGATTTACATAATGATTTTGTGCTAAAACCATGTCCAATTTACACGATTTCCTATGGGTTTGCTTCGAGTTACATAAAGATTCTTTTTCCTATGGGTTTGCTACGAGTTATGTAAACATTAATTTCCCTATGGGTTTGCTTCGCTTTACATAAAAATTTCATTTTTCCTATGGGTTTGCTTCAAGTTACGTAAAAAATAATTTTTCCTATGGGTTTGCTTCGAGTTACATAAAAAAACAATTTAAGCAAAGGCCTACGGAACGGACTTTTTTTGTAAGTATATTAAAGTAAATACACAACAATATTTAGTATCAAGAACTTAGCTCGTTTGTATAACATTTATAAAAGACAGCCAATTCTTATAACAAAGTTCCTCCTGTTCCTTAGATGGATACATTCCATCAGTTTTATCTTTTCTGAAATGTGTCAAATCTTAATTAGCCATTTCATTTATCAGGAATGAAAACAATTTCTACAGTCAACTCTGATGTTTGTTTACTTTTTTCACATTTTTGTGAAGGTCGATGTACTATTGCTTTTATTTAAAATGATTCTATAAATGGAAGGGGTTCCAATTGATGTGTCCCATAAATCAATAAACAAGACAAAATTTGAATTATCTCACAATTACACAGCCTTTGCTCCTTCTTTCGTATAATGAAGTAATATTACCAGTGAGTCAAACTGAAGAAAATAAGTGATTACTAGATTAATTTTAATTGCCTGGTGTTGTGATGAGCCACGGATCGGGGCCGTCTGGTGTGGAGATGCCCCCCGGAGGTTGGAGTGACTGGCCACAAGGAAGGACTTGTGAGGCGAATAGTGTGGTGAAGTCCAGTCCCGATTGAAATCAGGTGGCCCATTTATTACCCTGCCTCGTGGGTTTCATGCCTAAGTAGCATGAACCCACGTCACAGAAGGCTGATGCAAACATGGTGTTTCTGGTGGGTAGAGATAACACCTGCCTCCGGCCATTGTCCAGTGATTGATGGACAAACCCGCAGTTCTCCAAGATCTGGGTTGGCGAAACCCCATTGTTCTCGCCCTATCTCGAAGGCCATGTAAACTGCCTCTGGGTCTAACTTCCTTTACCGCTGACTCAGCCTGCCTCACTCAACCTTATCAAGACCAGAAGGGGAAGAGCGAGTTCAACCTTAGAATCAGCAACTTTTTACCCTTTGTCCTATTTCCTCCGCAATGCCTCAGCTAAGGTCTTTATGAGTTATGCCAATTAATCTAACCCGCACCCCAATTTCTCTTCCACCAGCGCTCGTGTTGGTTCTCAAGCCATGTGCGTTAACGAGCGAACACCTTGGGAAGGGGGATGGCCAATCTTGGCACGCGGGCATACTACAGCCTGGATTGTTCAGTGGTTTAGGTTTCTTTCTTTCTTTCTTTTTTCTTTCCTTCCTTCTTTCCTTCCTTCCTTCCTTCTGCAGCCCTCCCCACTGTGAACATTATAATCTCACACAAAGTCCTAAAAATAAACTGGGAAGTTCAGAACTTGGCTAACAGAGGTGTGAATCTGGGAACTGGGGAAGGGGTGGGTGATCAATTCACTGCTGTTAAAATTTCCAACATGGTTTTTGGAGCTGTCCTCTGGCTGGGTATTGGGGGGGGGGGGGGGGGGGCTGGGGAGGGTGAGAGGTTAGCAGCAGAGAGGGGAAGAGTTCAGTGGCCCCATACAGACTCATTAGAAGCAAGACCCAGGACTCTCTCTGAAGATGAGTGCGCAGCAGCAAGCTATTCTTGGCTCTAACTTGCTTGCCACTGCTAATTTCATGCCGTGTGATCCAGGTAACGCTCTAGTGCTTTGCTCCGTCACCAAAGGCTTGGACTGCTTTTTTAGCCCAGCAGGAGCCCTGCTGCTTCTCCTCCTGAGTTTTAAAACGAATAAAAAGCTACTTTTGCAAAATCATTTTGGCACCACAGGTCAGGCGTTTTGCTAAAGCTGGTGATTTCTTTTTTCTTTCTTCATTTGGAAGAGACAAATGTATTTATTTCTAAGTCACTAGCATTGTTAACTGGGTCTATGGCTCTTTGCATTGCAGTGGAAGGTTGTAGCTAATACTGAGTCATTCTTCTTGCTGCCATCTTCTTGAAAACCGTACATTTTTATGGATTAAGAATGCATTAAATGTTTGTTCCGTTGATGGAGACCGGGGGGGGGGGGAGGATTTCTTGTTGGAAATGTGATAAATATCAGTATGCCCAGGTTTTCTTGAAATTCGCAGAGCCAATTTTATATCCACAAGCCCACACTGAGATTCTGATAAGAAATCTGTTTTCTTTTGTGTGAAAAAGGGGACATTGGAGAGAACTAAGACAGACATTCTTGTTTTGCAGGGTTGATGAATCACTTCCTGTAATGTAAATAACTCCACAAAAGTTACTAGCCCATAAAAGGTTTATTAGGCTGCCTACACAAAGCCACAGTTATGTTCTTCTTCCATGTCCTGATCAAACCCTGGACTGTTTGTCGTTGGCCAAACCTAAGGCCTCATCGGTGCATGTTTCTGGCAGTAATAGGTATACCAGTAAATTAGCTGGATTCTGTATCTCTCCACATTCACACCTTGTGGTGTTGTCTGCAGCAGCCCCCACTTGAGCATGTTGTTCTTGTGTTTAGGGACTCCAACCCTCAACCTATCCAGGGTCTTCCAAGTGAAACAGGGTAGGCTGAGTTCCTTGACCATATCCTCCTTTAATGTTCTTCCTTGTCCAGTGAGCACCTTCCTCCATCTTCTAATTTGGCTTTCCTCTTCCATACCTTCAAGTATGTCTGTTCTTGCCATAAAGCTCTTCCTGGATCTGAGCCAGCAGACTTGAGGTTTATATCGTTCAGAGGATGTCCATACCTTTTTTATATATGTATTTCTGACCTATTGTATTGCTTTATTATTGTTGTTTTGCTGCATCGAGTCGCCTTTGGGCGAGGGAAGCGGGGTACAAATAAAACTTATATGATATGATATATGTCGAGAGTCGTTCTCTTGCTTAGTTCTCTCAGTGTCCATTGCTACTTCTCTCCTTATCTCAGGTGGAGCAATACCAACAAGATGGTATATTTTCTCAACTGCCGTAGGTTTGAGGCATCTTGTCACTATACGCATGGCTACATTAACAGCGATGTCAACTCCTTTTGCGTGTGTGGCTGTGCTCCATATTGGAGTAATATACTCTGCTGTGGAGATTTTCAGGGCCAAAGCTGATGTACGTAGCATGGATGGTTGAATTATGGTTATGTTAGTAACTTGTGAGATACTGGAGGCCTGGAAGAGGTTGCAGAGCCATCTTACCTGTGGCCAAGTAGAAATCACTTGTAACTAGGCTTTCAGTTGCCACTGCCACAAATGGCTGTTCAAAATTTTCTTTTTCATATAACATTCTCACACTTGGCCTTGCCGGCTGAGGAATTGTGAGAGTTTGTCTGAGGGGAAAAAATGACCTTTCCCAAACTGCAGGTGTACATAGGAAAACTAGTTCTTACTAGTTCTTTCAGTAGCATCACCTATATATTTTGATCCATATTTTTATAGTGATATGTTTGAAAACCTGGTTTCTACATTGGGAGGGGCTACTATGTTGCCGCAGTGGGTCATCTCGCTCGGTCATTCCACAGGCAAAATCTTGGTAAGGCCTTCTGCCAAAGCTTAGCATACCTGTCAACCTTCCCGGATTGGCCGGGATTTCCCAATTTTCAGCACCGATTTGCACCATTTCCTGCCCGCAGCTGCCAAAACCCCGGAATTGGCAGCGGGGGGGAGAGGTACTGTGCATCCCTTCTGCGCAAGTCACGTTCTACGCATGCGTAGAAGGCTTTTATGCTTGCGTAGAATCCTTTTACGCTTGCGTAGAACCCTTCTACGCAAGCGTAGAAGGCTACACAAGCATAAAAGGGTTCTTTTAGTGTATGGGACCAAGGACAACGAACAGCCGAAAGGTTGGCTTAACACAGGTTTATTGCATGATGATCCAGGGGGAACATGAGGTAATGGCGGATGGGCAGCTCAATATATACAGTGGTTATACATTTGAATGTGGCTCCTCGACAGTCCATTGGTCACTGTCCGCGTGACGTCACGGACGGTCACGCCCTTCTTGTCCAGGTGTAGGTGATGGCGGGAATCTTTCCCGCGCTGTTGTTTGCTGGTGAGTCTGGGCCAGAAGAGCTTGAGCGCTCGCTATTGCCACCAGGTGGTCATTAGCTCGCGTCCTATTGTAAGGGCTACAGTTAAGCAGCTGCTGGTTATAATGTTACACAAGCATGGTTACATTGGATACACGTGAATGGGTACATTGTAAAAGGTACAGTCATAGAACACAACATCCCTCCCCCCTAGGATGGGACGAAGTCCCTCAGCCAAGATGGCTTATTGCAAACGCGTTTGGGCCGCGATGTGGGCTGACCTGCCCCAGGGGCGCTACTGCTTCCTCGTTCCCTGGTCCCTTGTCCTGAAACGGGAGAGGGAGACTTGTTAGAGGCTTGCCGTGGTTTGGCGGTTTTGGGGGAGGGGAAAAACTCCATTGTGGGCAGACCGGAGATACTCGGGGCTAACGAAAAACCCCTCTTCTCGCTTGGACGGGTGGGGGACCACTCCGCAAAACTTCCCCGGTCCTGGAAATCAAAATCTAACTCTGCTGGGGTATCCGTATTTGTGGGGAGATCCCGCGGGATATCTATGAGATCGGCTTCCCTTCTCTCTGCTGACTGATCCCGCAAGATATCTACGAGGACAGATTCCCTTTCCTCCCCCCTTGGTGGGGACTCATGGCCCCCCTTTCCTCCCCCTTGGGCTGAACGGGTGGGGGAGAACCCTAACGCTGAGTCTTGTGTCCCGCGGTCCGTGCCCTGTTCGCCGGGGATCCTGCGCCGGAGCTGATCTGTGTGCCGCCTCCAGAGTAGACCAGTGTCGGTCTCGACGCGGTACGAGACAGGGCCGGTCCGCTCTAGGATGACGCCCGGTACCCAGGCCGGACCCGCGCTGGCATAATTCCTGCAATACACGGGGCACCCACGTCGAAACTCTTTGTGTCCTCTATCCCAATGTTCCTCCCCTTTTCCTCTAGTCTCATGGGGTCTAGCCTAGTTAGTATGGTGGTCAGTTTCCTGCGCATCAGCAGCTCTGCGGGGGAGTATCCTGATGCTAGGGGAGTCACTCGGTAACCTAGCAGAAACTGGCACACCTGATGGTTTAGGTCCCCGGGCCCCATGCGCCGCAGCGCGTCCTTGGTGGTGCGCACAAGGCGCTCTACTTGGCCGTTTGTGGCAGGGTGAAAAGGAGCGGAGGTGATGTGCCGAATGGCATTGATTTCTGTGAATGCCCTGAACTCAGAGGACGTGAAGCAACTTGCGTTATCGCTTACGAGGGTGTCGGGTAAACCGAACGTGGAAAAGACCCTCCGCAAATGCTTTATGGTTGTGGCCGTGGACGTGCTTGTAACCGGGATAACCTCCAACCACTTGGAGAAGGCATCCACCACAAGGAGAAACAGCGTTTCATGGAACGGGCCAGCAAAGTCTACATGAACTCGGGACCACGGCCCCTTCGCCGCGTCCCACTCCCTGTGAGGCAGGCGGGCCTCTTCTGGCCTGGAACTTTGGCAGGGCTCACAAGTGCCGACCATGTGCTCGATGTCGGCGTCTAGCTGGGGCCACCAGAAATAGCTCCGTGCCAGGGCTTTGGAGCGCACAATCCCAGGGTGACTGACGTGCAGGAGTTTGAGTACCCTCGGCCATAAGGACGCCGGGAACACTACTCGCTGGCCCCACAGAAGGCACCCCCTCTCAAGGGACAATTCTAACTTCTTTCGGAAAAATGGGTCGAACTCCGCTGCCGGGGAGGACGCTGGCCACCCTTTCTGCACCCAGGAGCTAACCCTTGCTAAAATGTTGTCCTTGCCGGTCGCCTTGGCGATGTCGGCGGGCAGTATTGGGGGCGAGTCGAGGACTTCTATCATCAGCACCTGATGGTCTGGCTCCGTCCCGCCCATGTGGCTGTTCTCTTGGGGGAAGGGGGGACCTCGATAGAGCGTCCGCATGGTTGATCTCCCTCCTGGGCCTGTACACTAACGCGTGCTGATACGCGTTGAGAAAAATGGCCCACCTAAGCATCCTAGGGGACAGGATCTGTGGCGTGGGCTTATCTGCGGTAAAGATGCCTAGCAGGGGCTTGTGATCGGTTACGATTGTGAAGGGGCGCCCATACAGGAAGTCGTGGAACTTCTTTGTTCCCGCAATTATCGCTAATGCTTCCCTGTCTGTCTGGGCGTAGTTTCTCTCCGCCTGGGACAGGGACCTGGAATAGAACGCTATCGGGGCCTCCCTCCCGTTTTCCAGCACGTGGCACAGCACCGCCCCCACCCCCACCGGGGATGCATCACAGATCAGGACCACTGGCCGCTTGGGGTTGAAATGGGTGAGGATGGCGTCAGATGCCAGAAGCTGCTTTAGCTCAGTAAATGCCCTCTCTTGCTGGTCGCCCCACTTCAATGCCTCGTCCTTTTTAAGTAGCCTGTGCAACGGCTCGGCCACGGCTGCTTTCCGGGGGAGGAAGGAGTGATAAAAGTTCAGCAGCCCTAGGAACGACTGCAACTCGGGCTTGGAGGCGGGGCGAGGGGCTTGCTTGATGGCGGCTACCTTAGACTTGGACGGCCTTATTCCCTCAGAAGTGACACGGAACCCTAGGAATTCGACCTCGGTCGCGAAGAAGACGCATTTCTCTTTCCGCAGTCTCAACCCCGCCTTTTCGAATATCGCCAGGACCTTGCCCAACCTCTTTGCCAACTCGGCCTGACTTCCCCCCGTTATCAACACGTCATCAAAATAAGGCAACACCCCCTCGAGCCCCTTCAGGAGGCGTTCCACGAGTGACTGGAAAATTCCAGGCGCCGAGTTTACGCCGAATTGAAGGCGCGTCACCTGGAACGCCCCCTTATGGGTGACTATAGTTTGTGCAGCAGCGACAGCTGGGGTCACCGAGAGCTGCTGGTAGGCTTGTGCTAAGTCGAGCTTAGCGAAACACTTTCCCCCATGTAACCTGGCCAACAAATGGCTGACTACCGGCACCGGATACGCATTAGGGCGAATGGCCTTGTTGATGGTACACTTGTAATCAGCGCATATGCGCACCTCCCCGTTGGCCTTTAGTGCTGTTACAATTGGAGTTTCCCACTCCGCAGAATCAACAGGAACAAGAATCCCCTGGCCCACCAATTTGTCCAGTTCCGCCTCTATTTTGTCCTTGAGTGCGAATGGCACCCGGCGCGGTTTGAGTCTTATTGGGCGGACCTCAGGGTCTAGGTCGAACGCTACTGGGGGTCCCTTATATTTCCCAAGTCCCTTTTTGAAGACTTCGGGGTGCGTGTCGCACACCTCCTGAATCGGGTCAGTCCCAACGGCAACGGCGTGCACCCCCCCAATGAACAAACCCAGGGGCTGGAACCATTGAGTCCCGAGGAGGCTGCAATTCCCCCCTTTGAGAACAACTAGGGGGAGAGTCGCGGCGTGCTTCTTAAATTGGACCCGGAAATTTCCCACCCCCAACACCGGGATGCAGTTCCCTTGCACGTCCCGAAGCGTGGACCTCAAAGCTTTGAGTTTGGGCCGCACGTGGGGGGCAATTTTCAGAAACTCCTTCTGGGGAATGATGGAATATGAGGACCCCGAGTCAATTTCCATCCTAATGGGGGGCCCTTGTACTAGTACCTCAACAAAGTAACGGGGGTGTCCCGCGGACACGCTGAACACTGGTGCGTCGTCCTCACTGTCGTCGGCAATGCGGCCCACGCCGTCTCGCTTCCTCGTGGCCTGGGCGCCGTCCTTGGGTCTCGTCCCGCGGTCTCTCGAGCTCTTCCGGGCCTCGCGCCGCTTCCTGCAGACCTTGGCGATGTGCCCGCGGCGACCGCAGTTGTGGCACTCGGCCTTTCTGAAGGGGCATTTGGCGCGGTCGTGGTTCGCTCCGCAGCCGTCGCAGCGCCTGCCTTCTTTCCGGACCTTCCGGACGTCCTCGTCGTCGCTGCTCTCCGCGGACGACTTCGAAACTCGCCGGGCTGCGTGCACCGAAACGTGCACCGAAGGCTCTGCCTTGCTCGTCTTTGGCCGCCAGTCCTGGAGCTCCTGAACCCCGGCCTTCGTAGCTTCCGCGGCTTGTGCCTCCTTCAGAACCTCCTGCAAGGTGGGGGGTGGCTCGCGGTTCATCAATGTGCGCTGAGTTTCGGCATCCCTCAGGCCGCACAGCACGCAGTCTCTTAGCGTGATCTCTACGTTCTCCCATTTGCAGGGGCCGGCCGCCAGTCGCAGGGCCGCTGCGAAGTCGGCGACCGTCTCCCCGGGCGCTTGGACTCGCCTCCAAAACGCGCTCCGAGCGGGGAACATCGCCGTCGTGGGCCGGAAATACTCACGCAACATGTGCATGAGCTCCTTCACCTTGAATTCACTCGCCCTCCTCGGCGCGATCAGGTCCACCAAAACTCTCTTGGTGTCTGGCCCCAGCATCCGGGTGAAGATGGCCCGTTTCTTGGCCTCATCCGTGACTTCGGATTCCACCAGGGCTCCCTGGAAGTCCATCTCGAAGATGTCCCAGTCTGCCGGTCTCCTGATTTCGAAACCGGCGCATGTCTTGGTCCCGTGGGCAGCCATATCCCACCTTCGTCGCCAATTTAGTGTATGGGACCAAGGACAACGAACAGCCGAAAGGTTGGCTTAACACAGGTTTATTGCATGATGATCCAGGGGGAACATGAGGTAATGGCGGATGGGCAGCTCAATATATACAGTGGTTATACATTTGAATGTGGCTCCTCGACAGTCCATTGGTCACTGTCCACGTGACGTCACGGACGGTCACGCCCTTCTTGTCCAGGTGTAGGTGATGGCGGGAATCTTTCCCGCGCTGTTGTTTGCTGGTGAGTCTGGGCCAGAAGAGCTTGAGCGCTCGCTATTGCCACCAGGTGGTCATTAGCTCGCGTCCTATTGTAAGGGCTACAGTTAAGCAGCTGCTGGTTATAATGTTACACAAGCATGGTTACATTGGATACACGTGAATGGGTACATTGTAAAAGGTACAGTCATAGAACACAACAGTTCTACACAAGTGTAAAAGCCTTCTACGCATGCGTAGAACGCGACTTGCGCAGAACCGTTGTGCGCAGGTCCCGGATTGTCCAGAGCCGCGGTTGACAGGTATGGCTTAGTGACACTAGGCCCATGATGGAAAACCTTGGCACTCCAGCTGTTCTTGGATTTCAATTCCCAGAAGCCCAAGTCCCTATGAATCCACACAAATGGGTTTACTGCACAGTAGGCATCCAGAAGAAGAATACTCCTACTTTGTTTTCTGGAAACAAAGCATTTTCTTAATAAAACAAGGTGCATGGAAAGCATGCTTCCAGGAGTAGATTAGTCCTCAAAAACAAAGCACATGGTTATCATATGCTTGGTTGTAGCAACACACCAATAAATTCGACAGCATTAGAAGATTTGGGAGCTACAAATGTTATGGGGATGGCATATACATCCTGCATGTTCTAAATTTACCTTGGAATGTCAAATTACTGGATGTGCATTCAGTGTTTTCTTCTCATTTGCTTTTTAAAAGTTAATTGCAGTTTCAAGAACATTCTAGTTGTAATTGGGATACACAATACTGGATGGGTGGACTTTATCCTTTTCCTCCTAGCCAAGTCCTTCTCCCAGCTGCTACCCTGAGTTTAGGATCTCACATCCTCTTTCTTTCCTCACTAAACAATTTCTCTGCATATTTTATACTAGCATGGGTTGCCCGGCGATGCCGGGCTTTTTTTGGGGTTTTTTTTTAAAATAAAACAATGCCTTTTTGGGGTTTTTTTTTTTAATAAACACTCCTGCACCACACGTGGAAGTGCCATGTGGTGGAGGAAGGGCAAAATGTCCATCCGGCCCCCAAAGCTGTCTGAGGGAGTGTGTCCTATCGTGTTGGATACTAAAGGCTTTTGTTTATTTGTTGAAGCAATGGTGATGTGCTGTTTTAAATGGTGGTGTATTTTTTTTTTGAATAATATTATTTATTTTTAAATTTAATTTTGTTTTTTAAAATGTTCCTTATTTTTTGTTTTGGTTTTTCATAGTGAAAAGTGGCTTTATTTTGGTAATTTTTGAGATTAGTGTGGTTTTTTTTTGAATGTTTGTATAAATTATGTTATTAAATGTTGAATTATTATGTGTTAAATATTGTAGAATTTTGTTTCTGTTTTGGCCACTGGGTGGTGGTGTTGAGCTTTTGAGCTGTAAGTTTCCTCTTTCTCATTTGTGTTCTGGTTCTCGTAGTAGGAAGACGTCTTTTTGTCAGGTATGTGGGGGTTTTTTTGGGGGGAGGGGTTGGGGGTTGATTCTTTTTGGGGGGTGTATGTGTGTGTTTATCTTCTTCATATTTGGCTGTTTGTGTGTTTATTGTTTTGGTTTTGGTGTGTTTTTGAATGGTTTTGTTTTGTGATTGTTTGTGTGTGTGTGGGGGGTGGCTTTTTCTCTCGCAGGCCATGCTGGATGGCCCGTGGGAAGGAAGGCCAATTGCGGGGATGTTTTTTTCCCCATGGGCCATGCTGGATGGCCCGTGGGAAGGATAGGCATTTGCGGGGAGGCTTTCGTTCCCACGGGCCATACTTGCTGGCCCATGGGAAGGAAGGGCAGAGGCAGTGGGGTGTTCATTCTTTTTTCCCGCGGGCCATACTGGCTGGCCCGGTGGGAAAGAAGGGCAGTTGCGGGGGCTGGGTGGGTGGGTTTTTTGCTTTAAGTTTTGGTGCTGTGGCTGGCCCTTCGAAGGGAAGGGCAGCGGCGGCCGGGGGTGCATTATTTTTTTGTTTGTTTCTCGTTTTTTTGGCCCGCCGGCTGGCCCTTCGATCGGAAGGGCCATGGTGGCGGTGGGGGGGGGGTTTCCCCCACGGGCCATGCTGGCTCGGCGGTGGGCTTTTTTTTAACTGTTATTTTTCGTGCGCCGGCCCTTCGAACGGAAGAGTAGCGGCGCTGGTTTCTTCCCCCCCCCCCCCCACGGGCCATGCTGGCTCGCCCGTGGGGTTGAATGGTTGCGGAGGCGGGTTTTTTTTAGTTTTGTTTTTGCGCGCCGGCTGCCTCCTCGTTCTGCTCGCACATTGCGCGCAGGACGCTGGGGCTTGTAGTAATGTGTTGGTGCTTTGTGTTTGTGCTGCGTTTTTTTAAAATCCTTTTCTTTTGATTGACTGCGGTGCGTGTTCGAACGCTGCTCCGTGCGAGAGCCTCTCAGCCTGATTGGCTCTGGCGCGGCGCGGCGCAAGGACTTTCGGGAAGTGAAGTTCTTTACGTTTCTTGCCGTTAGTGGGGCTGATGCCCCAATCGCGATTTTTTAAACCATTCGTTGACCTGCGTAGGCACTTAGCCCGTGCTCTCGAAGGGAGGGAACGGGTAAGTAAGGCGACGTATAGCAGCCCATAGCCCATTCCAACGGTGAACACTTGGTTTTATAGGTTAAGATATATATATATATATATATATATATATATATATATATATATATATATATATATATATATATATATATATATATATATATATATATATATATATATATATATATATATATTTCTTGAGAAATCTTATGAGAAATCCTGGTGAGGTTTCTGGGAAGTTTGTTGTTGTTGTTGTTGAAGAAGAAGAAAATGACAAAGCGTACAGAATTATTACCATCTTTGTGCAGAGTGAATTCTTTCTGGCATAGATGTCATCTGAAAAAAACCTTAAAGCGTGCAGACAGTAGCTTCCTGCATAGAAGAAAAACAAAATGAAAAAACAGTGAAAAACAAAATTTTTTTTAAAATTAAGTACTGCAGTGGGGAAAGGAGACCCAAGTTTTGTTTTCATGGGAAACTGAGAAATCTCACTGATGCAGGGGTGGTCTTGGTGGGCAGTCTTAGGGTAATGAGATTTAGGATATCACAATGAATAAGAAATTTATGCGCTCAATGACATGCTGCCGTATGATTTAGTAAGGTAAAGGTTTCCCTTGCTCGAAAGCCAGTTGTATCCGACTCTAGGGTTCAGTGCTCACCTCTGTTTCAAAGCCAAAGAGCCAGCACTGTCTGCTTCTGTTGACATTTCCATGGTCATGTGGCAGGCATGACTAGACACCGGAGTGCATGGAATGCTGTTACCTTCCCACCGAAGTGGTCCCTATTTATCTACTTGCAATTTCTTGCTTTCGAACTGCTAGGTTGGCAGGAGCTGGGACAAAGACGGGAGCTCATTCCGTCCTGCAGTACTCGTGAATCAAACTGCTGACCTTCCGCCTCCCGGTCAGCGTCTTAGCCACTTGAGCCAATGCACTTGTTTTATTCATTGTTGTATTTATTTACTGACTTGTTTTATTCATTTTCTGACTCTTTATTCTCATATTATCTGACATTGCTGTTGGTTTGGGGTGGGGGGTTGGAAATGTTTAGTAGCTTTAATGTTCTGCCTTGTATGTAAAGTGCCCAGAATGGTGGGTTTCCACAAATTTGGGCGGGATAGAAATCTCATCAATAAGATAAAAATTGTAGCAAGCTCAGGAGGAGGAGAAATAAACATCCCTTTCCAAAATGTTGCAATCCCAGTAATAATCCTTTCTCTCTTGAAACTTGTTGTTGTTCAGTCGCACAGTCGATTCCGACCCTTTGCGACCCTATAGACCATTTTTCTCCAGGCGCCTCTGTCCTCCACCATCCCCCTCAGCACTCCCAGTTCTGTACCCATTGTGTCTACAATCCCATCTAGCCATCTCATCTTTGGCCTCCCCCTTCTTCTTTTGCCCTCCACCTTTCCCAACATCAAGGCCTTCTCAAGCGAATCCTCCCTTCTCATTTGATGTCCAAAGTACTTCAGCTTCGTCTTTACTATTAGACCTTCCAATGAGCAGTCAGGGTTGATTTCTTCTAAGATTGACCTATTTGTTCTCCTAGCTGTCCAGGGTACCCTCAAAACTCTCCTCCAACACCACATTTCAAAGGCATCTATTCTTCTGCGCTCAGCCTTCCTAATGGTCCAGCTCTCACATCCGTACATTACCACTGGGAAAACCATTGCTTTGACTATTCTAATTTTTGTTTGCAATGTGATATCTCTGCTTTTCACTATGTTCCCCAGGTTTCTCATGGCTTGTCTCCCAAGAATCAGTCGCCTTTTTATTTCATGGCTGCAATCCCCATCTGCAGTGATCTTTGATCCAAGGAATGTAAAATCTGTCACTGCTTCTACTTCTTCCCCATCTATTTTCCAGGAACTGATGGGGCCTGTTGCCATTATCTTGGTTTTCTTGATGTTGAGTCTCAGGCCAGCTTTTTCACTCTCCTCCTTCAATCCAATCAAGAGGCTCCTTAGATCTTCCTCACTTTCTGCCATTAGGGTGGTATCGTCTGCATATCTCAGATTGTTGATGTTTCTCCCAGCAATTTTAATCCCATATTGTGATTCCTCCATCCCTGCATTGCGCATTATGTGCTCTGTGTATAGATTGAATAAACAGGGTGATAAAATGCAGCCTTGTCTTACTCCTTTTCCTATTCCAAACCACTCTGTCATTCCGTGTTCTGTCCTAACTGTTGCTTCTTGGTTCATGTACAGATTTCTCAGGAGACATGTGAGGTGCTCTGGTATTCCCATCTCTTTAATTACTTGCCACATCTTGTTGTGGTCCACACAGTCAAATGCCTTAGTGTAGTCGATAAAACAAAAGTAAACTTGTTTCTGGTATTCCTTTGTTTTCTCCATGATCCAACGTATGTTGGCAATATGGTCTCTAGTCCCCCTACCTCTTCTGAAACCGGCCTGCACCTCTGGTAGTTCTCTCTCCACATGTTGCTGAAGTCTATCCTGTATTATCTTGAGCATCACCTTGCTGGCATATGGGATGAGTGCAATTGTTCGATAATTTGAGCATTCTTTGGCATTGCCCTTTTTTGGGATTGGGACGTATACTGATCTTTTCCAATCCTGTGGCCACTGTTTTGTTTTCCAAATCTGCTGGCATATTGAATGTAGTAATTTGACACCATCATCTTTTAGAGCTTTGAAAAATTCCACTGGGATACCATCATCTCCACTAGCTTTGTTGTTTGCAGTGCTCTTTAGGGCCTTTATAACTTCGCTCTCCAGAATGTCTGGCTCAAGTTCAATTTTTTCATCATTGTGGTTATCAGGGGTGTTGAGGTCCTTTTTGTAGAGTTCCTCTGTGTACTCTTTCCATCTTTTCTTAATCTCTTCTGCACCAGCTAGCTCTTTTCCGTCTTTGTCCCTTATCATGGTCATTTTTGCTTTAAATGTTCCCTTTATTTCCCCAATTTTTCTGAAGAGATCTCTAGTCCTGCCTCTTTTGTTGTTTTCCTCCATTTCTTTGCACTGTTCTTTTAGATAGTTTTCCTTATCTCTCCATGCTTTTCTTTGAAATTCTGTGTTCAAATAATTGTACTTTTTCTTTTCTCTTTTGACTTTTGCATTCCTTCTTTCCTCTGCTATTTTAAGAGCCTCATCAGACAACCATTTTGCTTTCTTATGCTTCTTTTCTTTTGGTATGGTTTTCTTTGCTGCTTCCTGCATGATGTCCCTTATCTCTGTCCATAATTCTTCCGGCACTCTGTCTATTGAGTCTAGGCCATTATATCTGTTCATCACCTCCACCGTGTATTCTTTAGGGATACTTTCTAGGTGATATCTGTCTGGTCTCCTTTTTTTCCCTATTTTCTTTAGTCTTAACCTGAATTTTGCGATCAGTAGGTTGTGATCTGAGCCACAGTCTGCTCCGGGTCTTGTTTTTGCTGACTGTATGGAGGTTCTCCATCTTTGGCTGCAGAGTATGTAGTCAATCTGGTTTCGGTGTTGGCCATCTGGTGATGTCCATGTGTAAAGTCGCCTCTTGTGTTGCTGGAAGAGAGTGTTTGCTATGACCAGTGCGTTCTCTTGGCAGAACTCTATCAATCTTTGCCCTGCTTCATTCTGTGTTCCAAGACCAAATTTGCCTGTTATTCCCTCCACTTTTTGATTTCCTACTTTGGCATTCCAGTCTCCTAATATAATTTGGACATCATTTCTTGGTGTCTGTTCTATGAGGTGTTGTAAGTCCTCATAGAACTGGTCCATTGTGGCTTCATCTGCACCAGTGGTTGGTGCGTATATTTGAATCACAGTGACATTGAAGGGTTTGCCTTGAATTCTGACTGACATCATTCTGTCATTTTTGAGGTTGTATCCCATTACTGCTTTTCTCACTCTTTTATTGACAATTATGGCTACTCCATTTCTTCTAAGGTTTTCTTGTCCACAATAGTAGATATGATGGTTTCCAGAGCTGAATTCACCCATCCCTGTCCATTTGAGCTCACTGATGCCCAAGATGTCAATGCTTATTCTTTCCATCTCATTTTTTACCACTTCCAGTTTACCTTGGTTCATTGATCTCACATTCCATGTCCCTATGCAGTATTGTTCCTTGCAACATTGCATTTCTCCCCCCTCTTTCCTGTCCCTCCCCTTCCTCCACTCTGTGGTGCTAAGCATCCTGTATCACCTAGCCTGCTCCTTTGTTTTGCCTTTTGTTTTGGTCAATAGGGTTCTCTTGGCAAGCTTTGTGGCGTGGTTTGCCGGTGTCTACGCCATTTTTCCCCCTCATACAGTTTATCACAGTTTTTTAAAAAGTGTAGAACATTTTAAACAACATATTATCATGCATATTATTACACTTTAAACACAGTCTCTATGTCAGTTGCTATATTAAGTCGGCATCAAGTCTTTAGGTGAGTTATTATATTAAGTCATCAAAAATTTTCATATCAGCTACTTATCCTTTGCATGGGTCTCTGAGTCTCGCCCCCTGGTTTTCCTCCTCTGCCTTCTTCTGTCAGTTGGCGCTCGGTTGTTGCCAGGAGGCTGGAGATGGTGGCTCCCGGGCTCGGAAGGGCTCTCGGTGGGGCGAATGGCTGGCCTCCTCCCCCCGCCCGGCTGGTCTTCCTCCTCTTCCCTGGCCCGGCTGTAGATGGTGGCTCCCGGGCTCGGAAGGGCTCTCGGTGGGGCGAATGGCTGGCCTCCTCCCCCTGCCCGGCTGGTCCTCCTCCTCTTCCCTGGCCCGGCTGTAGATGGTGGCTCCCGGGCTCGGAAGGGCTCTCGGTGGGGCGAATGGCTGGCCTCCTCCCCCCGCCCGGCTGGTCTTCCTCCTCTTCCCTGGCCCGGCTGGAGATGGTGGCTCCCGGGCTCGGAAGGGCTCTCGGTGGGGCGAATGGCTGGCCTCCTCCCCCTGCCCGGCTGGTCCTCCTCCTCTTCCCTGGCCCGGCTGGAGATGGTGGCTCCCGGGCTCGGAAGGGCTCTCGGTGGGGCGAATGGCTGGCCTCCTCCCCCCGCCCGGCTGGTCTTCCTCCTCTTCCCTGGCCCGGCTGGAGATGGTGGCTCCCAGGCTCGGAAGGGCTCTCGGTGGGGCGAATGGCTGGCCTCCTCCCCCTGCCCGGCTGGTCCTCCTCCTCTTCCCTGGCCCGGCTGGTACTAACTGGTACTTAGTTAAGAAAGTGGGAGACAGCTGTGGGATACACATGAAGCATGGGCAAACAGCTTAGTTCCAGAGATGGTGCTCCATTCTGTAATACAAGATCCATTCTCCAGAATAATTGATATAAAATATTTTTTTTCAGCACTGCTTTGGGCCAATTGTTGCTTATCCCAGGGGTCTGGCTAAATATCTGATTACAAACCGCAGCTGTGCACTACCGGGTAAATTTTGTTATCCTCCAGAGATGCGCATTGCAATTTTAAAACTCTAGGAATCACACTGAGCATCTGCTGGGTAACAGGAGGGGAAAGCTTTTCACCTTTTCTTCCTTTCCTTATGGCTTTTGTTTCATCAGAATGGAGGAATAGTTGCTATGCTGTATATATTCTAGAGGGGCTTCTGGCTCAAGGTGGCTCTTTTGAGGTCCGTTAAAAAAATGCTGAATGTTTAATCTCTTTGCAAAGTTTGCGGTCCTGTGAGTTCCTCAGCACCATAACCCCATGGCCTTCGGTATGTCTGTGATTAATGACGGGGAGACGGGCAACGGGAGGGTGGGTATCGTGTCTTTCATAATGTTTGTACCTTTGTGTCATCATGTCTTTCATTATTTTTCCTCTCTTCCCCAGGACTTCTTTGAAAGCTACATTTCCGTGGCTTCCACTGTGCCTTCTGTGCTCTGCTTGATTGGGAACTTCCTGCTGGTCAACAAGTAAGTGGGACTGGAATTACTCGCCTCCGCTTAACTCCCTCTTGTCTACCTTGGCCAGGCCATTTCCCTCTCCAGGCTGCAGTGTTAGCACAGCGGTGAGCCTGTAGCCAGGCTCAAGATCTCCTGATGGCAAATGGGTTTAGCCAAAAAAAAAAAAAATCCTTTACAGCAAAGCTTCTGTAGGTAATCATGTCTCATTTTCTCTCTCTCTCTCCAGTCCCAAGCGGAGAAAACCTGTATCCGAAAATCCACATAGCATGTCTTAGCAAACTTTCCAGTCTACATCTTTAGGCAGGAAGCCAGGCCAGAATACATGCGCCCATTGCCCAAGGAAATAAATAGATGAAGGCTGGTTAAGACACTGAACTTGATGACCTAAAGGCAATGAGTTCCTGCCTCTGCCCCAGCTCCTGCTAACCTAGCAGTTCGAAAGCAAGAAATTGCAAGTCCAGTAAAACCTCTATATACGATTTTTTTTCTTTTCCACAAAGTTATTTGTATGTCAAAAAATTTGTATGTTGAAAACATTGCAGTACCAGAAGAGGCACTAAATGTCACCATATTTTTTTTGTATGCCAAATTTTTCCTATTAAAAATGTGTATGTCGATTTTTTTAGCCAGGATTTCTATTTGTATGCTGAATTTTTTTGTGAGTCAAACCGTTTGTATGTCAGGGTTCCACTGTCAATAGGTATCAACCACTTCAGCAGGAAAGGTTACAGTGTTCTGTGTTCCATCTAGCCATGCTTGCCACATGACCACAGAAACATCTGCAGATGCAGAGAGCACTGGTTCTTTGGCTGTAAACGAAGGTGAGCACTGCACCCTAGACTCAGACACGACTGGCTTTTGAGCAAGGGAGACTACCTTTCTGAGGCCTGATTTTGTATATTTTCAAGCGTATCACTAACTTTTTTACACCTTCCCATAAAATATGGGATGACATCAGAATGCAAAGCTAAACTAGTGACATGGAGGTGGATGGTTTTGTTTCTCCATTGTTAATTAGATTTTCCTTTCATGCTCATCCTGGGGTACGTGCAATTGACTTCTCAAGGGGAAAAGACAACCCTTTTGAAAAGAGATATTTTGTACAAATTGCAAAAGCTTTTGCAATGGGAGAAAAGCGATCCTCGGCGTCTCAGTCTTGTGCTGGAGCACAGATTGTCCCTGAGAATTGGAAATTCCTTAACAGGCTGTATTTCAACAGCAAAACAACTTGTCTTGACCAAAATTTCGGCAACAGGCTTCCATAGCATCCTTACTAAGAAGCTTTGTGAGCTGGACTGCTCAGTCGATTAGGGAGAGGTTGAAAGTTGAATTTCCCACTATGTTTCCCATGAGAAAAGCCAGCCCGTGTAGCTTGTAAACTACTTCTGATTATACAGTACTTGGAAAACTCTGGTTAAGAATGACCAAAGATTGGAATTGATAACACATAAGTGTTATCAATTAATACGATGCTTGGATAGGTCCCATTTTACAGTTTGGTGGCACTAAGATGTCTTCTCAGATCTGAAATATCTTTAAAAACAACAACTTTTTGGAAAGGCAGCTTGCATTAGTATGTACTTCATTAATATATATGTAATTTTGAATATATTACAGAAGATCGTCAAGCTACATTTGAATGTAGACATCTGCCCTAAACTGTCCCCATGTGATCTTTTAAATCTATGATGATAGATTTGATGGTAATTGAGTTTTCTCTGGGAGCTTATCTACGGGAATATTGGTCACTTGTTTACATGGGATGGGGAAGTTTCCAGAGGTTTTGTACCCTAATTACTGTGTAACTTAAGCTTGTTTTCATCTTCAAGCCGCTTACCCTTGCATGACTTCAGCTTAAATCCAGTATCTGACTCGTGTGCAATTGCTGGTGGGGCAGACTTTCACTCCTCTCAAATTACACAACTCCAAAACCACCTCCACCAGGTTTCTCAGACTTCCAGATCAGGTTTTTGCTATTGCATGGTGTAGGCAGTGTTGATGAACCTATGGCATGCAGAGCCCTTTCTGTGGGCTTGCGTGCTGTCGAGGGCATGCCCCACCCTGCCCTGCCAGCGCCAATGGCAGTGCTGCTTCCCCACCCACCCCTCTCCCTCTGCCAATGGTGAGAGGGAGGCTGAAATCCCGCCCGGGAGGCGGGGGCAGGGAAGAGGTGGGGCAACCAGACACCCCTATAGGAGGCAGAGGAGGAGGAGGTGCATGTGTGTGTGCACACACTCATGTGACCTCTCCAGCACAGCTTGAGTGGCACACGCATCCATGTGACATCACCAGAGGCGCACCAGCAACGTCACATGGGCATGCGCACATGTGCGGTGCCTGCCTGTGCACCACCACTGCCTCCTTGGGCACTTGGTTTCTAAAAGGTTCACCAACACTGGTGTAAGAGGTGGAATATAGGGATTTCCCTCTTCACTTTCTACACAGGAAAGCGGTTCCATTAATAAAAATGTTTGTTTTTTCTTGGCTCTTGTCCTGTGTTGTGGGGTCTGTCTTTTTGTCTGTGTTGAGCAAACAGAGGCCAGGATTTGGCTGGTCAAGTTGGCATCCATTGCCCTTTCTGAGAAGGCTAATGCTGGCTGTAAGTCTCCGGAGATGCATCCCTCTTGAATTCCTTGCAGGATAGGAACTGTACAGGGTATTTAATCTCTATGCCTGTAATGTTTCTGGCAGTGCAGATGCTTTTCATCTTCACTATGATGGGGCCAATGACCTGCTGCAGTTTAAGGCTTGTTCCTCAGAGTATTCTGGTCAAGAAAGTCCTCATTTGCTTAAATAAAACTATGCAGTACTGCAGTGGTTCAAGTGGATAAGACACTGACTGGGAGGCGGAAGGTCAGCAGTTCGAATCCCAAGTACTGCAGGACGGAATGAGCTCCCATCTTTGTCCCAGCTCCTGCCAACCTAGCAGTTTGAAAGCAAGAAATTGCAAGTAGATAAATAGGGACCACTTCGGTGGGAAGGTAACAGCGTTCCGAGCACTCCGGTGTATAGTCATGCCTGCCAGATGACCACGGAAATGTCTGCAGAAGCAGACAGTGCTGGCTCTTTGGCTTTGAAACAGAGGTGAGCACTGAACCCTAGAGTCGGATACAACTGGCTTTCGAGCAAGGGAAACCTTTACCTTTACCTCAGAGTACTCTGGTTGAGAAAGTCCTCATTTGCTTAAATAGAACTTTATGCATATAAAATGCCACAGTGTTCTCCATTACTGCTATTGACCTTATTTGTAGAATGCCTATAACAGGAAACAGAAGGATATGTGCGCGCATGTGCGCGTGCATGTGCGCACGCACGCACACGCACACACATACACACCCCTCTTTATACCATGAAAAGGGAGAAAGCAACAAAAGGTAAAGGAAAGATACCCACAGATAGCAATGCCTGTTTTCCTTATAGCTATTCCACAAGTTGGAAATCCATTTTGCAAAACCCCATTATGTGCTTAATGTGTTACATTTTAAATGTGGCATTCATTTATCTCTGGCACCTTGTTGATTCTCCTGAGTGGCACATCCATAATCAATAGGTGTTTTCTTATGCTAAGTTTTCAGTGTCATAAATACACATGAGGCTGGCTTGCCTTGATGGAGACTCCAGAGCAAATCGGTTCCCTGTAGATCACTTGCCTCCAGAGAGTAAGTTATAGCTAGTTCTGTAGTTTCATCCCTTTTTTAAGGGCATGGATAGTGGCTAAAATACAACAGTGCTTCCAAAATAGATTTCATGCCTAGGTGAGTTAAGGTGATGTGTCGAGAAGAGAGTTGAGGGGGAGGGTGTAACCTGACCATCGCCGGAGTGCTAAGGATGCTAGAAATGAAACTGTTATTGGCCCTTTCTGTTTGCCTAGCAATAATTCATTTTGTTTGCTTTTTAAAGATGTTCTGTGCAAACAGGTTGCATTTATCAGGAGTCCCTGAGTCAGGCAGGCAACATTTCTAACTTTGCACAGTTCCCTGGCAGGAAGTATATCTTACCCGGAGTCGCTTAGAGGAGGATGTATATCACAAAGTGTGTGCTTAAGCCAGGGGCTTATCCCTGCAGGAGAAAAACAACAACAGTATGTATCCGCCATACCTGTCAACCATCCCAATTTGGCCGGGAAAACCCTGTAATTTGATGTTGATTGACGTCATAACCCGCCCCGCTCTGCCAAAACCCCGTAATTTGGCAGTGGGGGAAAACGCTTTCCACGCATGCGTGGAAGGGGTAAAACGCTATGCTGCTTGCGTAGGGGCTGCGCAAGTGGAGTAGCACTTCCACGCATGCGTGGAAAGGGGTAAAACTTCCACGCATGCGTGGAAGCGCTACGCTGCTTGTGTAGGGGCTGCGCAAGCCACGTAGCACTTCCACGCATGCGTGGAAAGCGACCTGCGCACAAGCGATCTGCGCAGGTCCCATTTTTCTGGAGCCGCGGGTTGACAGGTATGGTATCCGCTCTTTACTGGATCTTGGTCATTTTCTTCCCATCTCTTCTCTGTCCTCTGTGCTCATGGGGTTCTGATCTTCAGTGTCTATAATAAGTAACTTTCTTGTTCAGGCAGCTAATTATCTCGCAGTAATCACCAGGCACTTGCTTTTCCCCAACCCCCACAATTCCCTGAACAGATTCCATCCAAGTTGTTGCCACTTCTTGGATGGTGTGATTTAGGTTAGAAATGGGCATTTCCAGCTTGGCTGCATTTATCAATAGATTGAATCAGTCAAGGCTGATGGGGAGAGCGGTAGAATCTATACAGCTGATATCAGAGAGAAAGTGTCTGAGTTGTACTATTTGTGTTGTTTCCCCCCCAAGCTTCCATCCACTTTTGTCTTGCGCTCTCTCCAGTAGTAAGCTAACGGTCACCTTTGCTCAAAAGCCATTTGTATCCAACTCTACGGTTCAGTGCTGTCTGTGTCTGTAGACTTTTCCGTGGACATGTAGTAGGCATGACTAGATACCAGAGTGCATGGAATGCTATTTACCTTCCCACCAAAGTGGTACCTATTTATCTACTTGCAATTTCTTGCTTTTGAACTGCTGGGTTGGCAGGAGCTGGGGCAGAGACGGAAGCTCATGCCATCATGCAGCACTTGGGTCTCGAACTGCTGGCCTGCCGGCCTTTCAGTCATTAATTTCAGCATCTTAACCACTAAGCCACTGCAATCCTCTCTCCAGTAGTACTCCCCTCCGTACATAGCTGTCAAGTATCCCTTATTGGCCCGGAAAACCCCTTATTTTACCCTCTTTCCCGCCGTCATCCCTTATTAATTAGACTGCAATGCCCTATTGCCGCCATTGGAGGGCAGCACAGGATAAGCATAGCTGTCAAGTATCCCTTATTTGCCAGGAAATTTCCCTTATTTCCAAATCCAAAACTTGACAGGTATGCCTCCGTATAGCATTGGTGCAGAGCATGTGAGATACATATTCCATCTTTCTAGCTACTTGGCTTCCTTTACGTTCTTTGAGAATTCTCCAGGGATGTCGTATTTGGTGTAAATAGGCTGTTTATGGGCCAATGCTCCGCCAAGGCAAAGTATGGGAGGGGGCCATAGAGAAAATGCCATACCTTCCCATCCATTGCAGTTACAGTAGACCCTCGCATAATGACATTACTTGGTTCCCCAAGTAGCGTTGCTAAGCGATTTTTTGTTATTATGCAGGTTTCTATGGAGTTTCCCGCATAACGACGTTTTTAGCGGCGGCATCCGGTTATTTTAGCGTTGTTGTCTAGACAACGACTCTAAAAACGTTATGCTGGAGAACACATGGTGCAAAACGACGCGTTGTTAAGCGAAAATGACATGGTCGAATGCGTTGTTATGTGAGGGTTGACTGTACATAAAACTAAAGCAAATAATTAGACTTGAAATTTGCCAAAGTGAACAGGCAAGTCTTTTCACATTGATGAAGCAGCTTGCAAATAAGAAAGTTTCAGTTTGTAAAGGGCATTTAATTTCCTGTATGTGCACTATTTTCGGGCATTGTAACGCCGTGTTTCCTAATTAACTGCATAAATGCTGAAACCTGCTTACAACATATGCCAGCAGCTACTGCTCTGTCCTAAAGAATTTGCTCATCAGCACAAATTAGCCAGTGTGGTTATTTATCCATTACAGTGTACTTCTGTACCATTATTAGTTTTTGTTTAAAATCAAATTGAAATAAAATAATAGCAAAACATTCAAACCAATAGGCAGCAAGAATAAAGTTATAAAACTCATATTAAGATCTGTTTTTAAATATATAAGTAATTTATGACATAACAACTTAGGAAATTACTTGGAAAATGATCAGGTGCTACCAGGAGCAACTTGTGTATCTTTCTCATTGCTAAGAGATTAAACTGTGCAGCTGGCTTGAAACATTCTTAAATTGGAGCACTGGAGACCAAGATGCCTGGCCCAACAGACCACTTGGGGAGAATTAAAGGTGTTTTTCTGGAGAACAGAGTGGGAACACAGAACTTCTTTATGACTGTAGCCCACTTCAGACATTGGGATAAATCCAGTTGTTAATTCCAGCTGAAGTAAACCCACTGGATGAATGGGGACTTCTTAGCTTAGCAATTAGCTATGCTCATTGACTCAGTGGGATCTGTTCCAGTTGTGACTAACAACATGAATCTGGCTTATGATTCATTTATGTATGCTATTTCAAGATCTTTTTGTATATATGTATATATTGATATTGTTTTGCATGTATAGTTATAATTTTTTAATGCATGTTTATGTAGATTCCTGATGAAAGCTACTTGAAAAGCCAAAATATACCAGAAGGGCTTAGAATCTACTTGCGTATTGGTTCTACTTTGAACATTAAAATACTTGGGATTTTGTGAAGCCTCGAACGGTTTTTCTCTTCTTCCTGGTTCACACCGTTTGGCCCTATTTTTCTCCTTGAAACAGGAGTTGACAGAAGGAGCTCAGGGGGAAAACTAACCAGAAATGGGAAAAACAGGCTCCATCTGTGGTGGTGGTGGGAGTTGTCTGCCATGTAGCATGGTTACAGCAGTAAACTCTAGTTAATATGGTGCAATGTGGATACTACTTCACTATTTCAATGCAGTGGAGAATGACAATTTTAATTCTGAAAATAATAAAGTCTCATTAAGATGCCCACCCCCACCCCCCGCATGTGTTGATATCATTTGTTTGGTGAAGTCCTTAGAACCAGCTGATGTGCCTCAAGTAGACGAACCACAACATAATCTGTCCATAGGTAGAAATCTTATCTACAAGATCTCTACCTATGGACATATTATGTTGTGGTTGGTCTAGTTGAGGCACATCATTTGGTTTTAAGGAAGCACAGACTAATTGCACTAGTCCAGTGATGGCTAACCTTGGCACTCCAGCTGTTCTCAAACTTCAATTCCCAGAAGCCCTGATCAGCAGAAGTACTGACTTAGGTTCCTGGTAATTGCAGTTCAGGAACAGCTGGAGTGCCATGGTTTGCCATCATTGTACTAGATTAAATTTGAAGGGAATATCAATTGTAGAGGCAAGAGCAGAGGGAACACATTCTGACAACCTATATTGTGTCTTCTCTTACCACTTTCTGTTTTTCTTTTCCATCCTATTCATTAATTGGGATATCCCAATGCTGGTGGAGGGCCTAGCTGTGGTGGATGGGTGTGTAAGGACTCCTGGGACCACATGCAGCCTTTGAACCACATATTGACCATCCTGGTCTATGCATTTTTACATGCCATTCACAAATACACTATTATCCCATTGAGTCAACTTGCAAGACCTCAGGACAACAGAGGAAAGCAACAGGAGGTGCATGTTCAAAACCCATAAGTCAACCACTGCATTTCTTCTCCAGGCTCTCTGTTAGCGTCCGCATTCTCTCCTCTTTGGTCGTCATGCTGTGTGTTTTAATGGTGATCACCGTGCTGGTGAAAGTTGACACCTCAGCTTGGACTCCGTGGTTTTTTGTCACAACCATCATCTGCGTGATTGTCATCAGTGGAGCTGCCACAATCTTCAGCAGCAGCGTCTTTGGCCTCTCAGGATGCTTCCCTCTACAAAATTCACAGGCGCTGATTTCAGGTGAAATCTCCTTCTCATACCTAATCCGACAATGGTTGAAAAGTATGTGGGGCTTTCCCAATAGCTAAGGGAATTTAATTTCGTTTGTGGGCAGGATGCATGTGCAGTGTTTGGACTTGTGGTTTTGGCTGCATACAGTCACATGAGCATGAATTCACTTTCAGCAAAAGCTAATGTAAGTGGACTTTTAAAATAAAGAATCCTGGAATGCTCTGAATAGAAGGATGAAACTCAATGGATTTCTCCCTTCTTTCTTGGTTCTGAATCTTCTCTTAGAAAATCTTCTCTTGTGGCATTTCTCTATTGGGACACTGGGCTAAACTTTTTAAATGACAATAAAATATCTGCATTTAGCTCTATGTATGTTTAGATCTGAGCAAAATATGAAACTTTGAATTGTCTCATTTTATATTCAGCATCAGCATTCATTTCCATATCTGATGAGTTCCAAGTTTGCAGCAATGAATGATGAGGCCCTTTGGGGTTTGAGAGAGTTGATAACACTGAAAATGTACTTTAAGAGAGAAGGAAGACAAGGGTGGGAGCAAGAAGGGTGAAAATCAATGCCACAGTTTCCACCTGTGGGGGTGGAATGATAATACCATGCTGTTTGTTCAACATGCATTTCTAAGAATGGAGCCTGGTAGAACAACATCCTACCACAAATTTTCATTATGCATGCCTGATGAAGAGGTTTTTGACCTCGAAACTCGCCCACCTTTTTATTTTTTTGTGATCCAAGAAAGGTATTGCCTCTCTCCTGCATTTGCTGCATTTTTTGTAACAATTTTAAAGTCTGTCTTCTGGGTTGCAGCAAAGGATAGGATAGGAATTTTATTTATACCTCACCCTCCTGGTGCACGCACCACTCAGGGCGGCTTACAACATAGAGAAAAAAATATACAATATCAAAATGCAGTATCACAAATGCAATAGAGAATGCAATTACAGTTATAAATACAAATGACAGGTTACAAATAAAAAAAATGCAATATTAAATACAAAGCATGTTATTTGGAGCTGGCCCATTAGGAAAGTTCACACTACAGCATCTAACAACACCTGTTAGGAGCCACCTAACATTTAGGCAGTATGAAATCATAACTGTACCACATTTTTAGCACAAAATCGTTGCACTGGATATGAAAATAGAAACAGATATAGTGCAACATTTCTACGATTTTGTCATGCTCTCAGTTGTGCCACTTCTTTAAACCTTTTGCAGTTTGGGCTAACCTTAGAAAAGTTACTCTCAAAAAGCTGACCAGTGGATCCTGGGAGTTGTAGACCGAAAAAGTAACTTTTCGAAGGTTGCACTTTTTCCACGTACGTTTCTCTTTTAAATATTTTTGTGTGAAATGATGTACAAATGGTTAGGATTCAAAAGATTTTTAACCTTTGGAGACACCATACTTCCAGAGACTACATATCACTAATGGAATGAATATTCTTTCCCTTGATGAAGTATTGATTTCTGACATTGCTTCTGATGCTACTTTTGGAATTATCCCCAGTATCAAAAGCAGCTGACAGCCTCTCCTGGTGCTCATAAAGGGATTCCATCTCTCAGAGAGTCTGGCTTCCTATTTAAATGTCCCTGGTGTGATGGTCTGCCAGGCTCTGTCCTTAAAAGCAGCAGTTGAGTTGATGCTCTGCCCCCATTTTTCAAACACAGTTTTGATGCACTTCTTCCCCCTCCTCTTTGTTCATCTCAAATGGGGGGAAGGAAGCTACCTTCCTGGCTCAAGTACAGACCTTCTCCAGTGCTTGTGCAGAGGACCCAAGTTGGATGAAAAACAAACACAAAAAGAAGCATGGAATGAGCACAGGGTAGAAACAGAGCATGCCAAAGCCCTAGACCTCCCAGCTAGGTGCAGAAAATACCAGCATGTCAGCCTCTAATCTCTGGGTCTGTCCCTTCCTCCCCAATCCCAGTTTGTCCTGTTTTACTTCTGCACAGTGTAAGATGGGCCTGATTTCACAGTTCATTGACTTTGGGTTTTTTCTCCCCCCCTCTCTCGTTCTCTTTCTTCCATGGCATGTAGGTCAGGCCATGGGAGGGACAGTAAGTGCGGTAGCCTCAGTGGTGGACCTGGCAGCGGCATCTGAAGTGACAGACAGTGCCCTGGCCTACTTCCTCATGGCAGACATCTTCATTCTTCTGTGCATTGGGATGTATTTGATCCTTCCCGAGCTGGAGTACTCCAGGTAAATCTTCTTGGGTCGTCGGGTCAACACTCAGTGTGTGTCTGCCTGGCTTAGTTCCAAAGCATTTTGCTTGAGATGCTTTTCAAGCCTGCCTTTGCATGGAGCTCCCTTCTTGTGAGACCTGCAGGGAGAAAGGGAGATACTCGATTACTCAGAGCATAGTAGCTTCTCTTTCCTTCCTCCAGACTGAACTTCCTGATTTTACCAAAAACCCCAGACAGAAACTGTTCAATTTATTGCACTGTAGGCTGGTTTCCTTTTTCTTGAAAAGCGGCCTCAGTATGAGAGCAAAGTCAAGAATCAGATTCCCCTACACCTAATTACAGGTAAGGGACTGTAGTGGCTTAGTGGTTAAGACACTGAACTTGATGACTGGAAGGTTGTTAGGTCAGCCATCTGAAACCCAAATACTGCACGATGGAGTGAGCTCCTGTCTCCGTCCAAGCTCCTGCCTATCTAACAGTTTGAAAGCAAGAAATTGCAAGTAGATAAATAGGCAATCTGTCTCTATATGGCAGTTCCTGGGAAGCAAAACAGGGAAACAATTTTGCCGTCATGCCTACTGATGGGCTCCCCAAAGGTATTTGATTGGCCATTGTTTGAATAGAAAACTGGACTCCACAGGCCTATGTTCTAATTCCAACCTTGTAGCAGAGCTCTCACATGCTGCAGTGATACTTCTTGGAATTGCTACAGTTTTAGTTGCAGGCTAAGAGGGCAAATACTTCGTTCTTAGGTGGCCCAGGCTTGTCCCAATGTATTTTTCAGCTTTAGGCCCCAGTAAAAATAATGAGCTTGTGACCCATGATCCCTCGTTAAGTCATTGCTGCCTTAGAGGCTGTTGCCTCATATGCCACATGCTGTTCAGCTAATCTTTCTCACACAAGGTCAGGCAAAAGGAATGAACTTACCAAAAGGTGCTTTCGTTTTGACAGTTTCATATCTGGCCTAGACGCAGCAGCAGCCGTCACTAATGGTCTGTGAAGTACTGTATTTTTCGGACCATAAGACGCACCTGACCATAAGATGCACCCAGTTTTTAAAGCAGGAAAACAAGAAAAAAATATTCTGAACCAAATAGTACTGTATTTGAATCACCATCCAGTGGTGGCACTGCAGGGGAAATGGGCGGGCAAGCCAATTGCACTGAGGCAGGAAGCGATGCTCTAGCCTAGCCTCTTACTCTCCCTGCAACCAGGAAGCATGGCTTCCCCCTCCATTTTGACCACATGGAGCATGGACAAAGGCAAGAAAGGTAAATGAAACCTTTTCTTTTTATGCACAGGTTTGGTTTGCCACTGAAATGCATTGGGAACATACAAACAGAAAAGCTTTAGAATACTGTACAAGAAATTGATTTCCAATGCATTTAAATGGGAAATTGCACTTTGCGCCCTCTTGTGGCCACCTGTGGCAATGGCGCACCAAACATGTTTTTCTTTCCCAGGCCCCGGAACAGCTGTGGTGGCGGCAGTGGAGGTCTTCAGCAAGCCGCGGCTGTTGTAAAATATCCTTTTACAACACCCTTGCTGGACAGGATTCGGACTATAAGACGCACACTCATCCCCCCACACTTTTTTTTGGGGGGGAGTGCGTCTTATAGTCCAAAAAATACAGTAGGTTCTTCTCTGACCTCAACAAAGATGGTTCACCTTCTTTTATCGGCTAATCGATAAGCCACAGTCCTGTTTGACTGTAAGAGATAGTATGAGCTGGTGGTAGCATTCCAGGATGGGAATACCCTTTCTTTCTAGGCCAGGTTGGCTCCCCTTCCTGTTGTTCTTCCAGTGACAGGTGAAGCTGCTGAATGGACACTTTTTACTTCGTAGTGGTGCACTTGTGACCGAGGCAAATGCAAAAATTGACAGCCTATGAAGTTGCCTTATAGAAAATCAGACTGTTGCTCTGTTCAGCCAACCAAAGACTGGCTTGGAATGGCACTCTAGAAGTTTCATACAGTACCAGAGGTCATTCTGCTGGTACTAAGAAGTGAGAACAGGACCATAAATGTAAATAAATGATATGTCCCATGACTGAGCTTTCCGTCTTGGTTCTACAGTCATTTTTGTTGCTTCTGGTAAGATGGTTTTGTGAAACCTGCTCATTATAATCTCCTTCCCATTTCACTTCTGGCTTCTCCTGTCTTGATTCTTCTTTCCTTGACTGACAGTACTTTCCCTCCCTCTCTTCTTTCCAGGTACTATATTAGAAAGCAACAGGGCATCATCACACAACTGCCGTGTACCTTGTCCAGTGACCACTTAGAGGATGAGGCTATGGCAACAGGCAGCACCAGGCTATTTCCACCCAATGGGAGCCATCGAGAAGAGGTCCCTCCCTTGTGGCCCCTCCTGAAGTCTACCAGTATGTTGGGCTTCTGTGTCTTCTATGTCTATTTCATCTCCATCATCATTTTCCCTGCTGTCTCATCCAGCATACAGTCGGTCAACAAGACCCCGGGCAGCCTGTGGACAGATAAATACTTCACCCCCCTCACTTGTTTCCTCTTGTACAATTTTGCTGACTGGTGTGGACGGCAAATCACTGCCTGGATGCAGGTCCCTGGGCCAAAGAGCAAGTTGCTGCCCACTCTGGTTCTGCTAAGGACTTTTTTTGTACCAGTCTTCATTCTTTGCAACTATCAGCCTCGGATGCACATCACCAGGGTGGTCTTTGCCCAGGATGTCTATCCAGTGATTTTCACTGTTCTTCTGGGGTTCAGCAATGGCTACTTGAGTACTTTATCTGTTATATATGGTCCCAGGGTCACCCCTAAAGAACTGTCAGAAGCAGCCGGAGTGTTGATGATGATATTCATGCAGCTGGGCTTGGCTTTGGGATCAGCTTTCTCAGTTCTTGTGGTCTATCTCATATAGAGGCAAGAGACAGCACTGCTCCGGGCCTCCATTCCCTGAATTTCATTGGCATTTTTAAAAATGGGCCAGCAAGTATGGGCCGGATGCAACCACTTTCCTATTGAAGAACTAGAAAGAACTCTTTTGCCTGTGTTCGTGAAAAAGAAGCTTGGGAATGAATCACAGTATAGGGGACTAAATTCACAAGTTTGTGATGCATCCTCTTTCATTATTGTAAGCAGTAGGATTTTAGTTGTATGGTCTTTCATGTCCAGGTCAAACTTTAAATTACCAAAATGAAGCCATCTTCTTGGCTTTGTTGTTGGACAATTTAAATCCTCATTGGTATACAGAAAGAGCCTCCTAGAAGATTGTTGGTACATATTAGCAATAGTAATAGCAATGACACTTATCTACCACCCTATAGCACTTAGTGCAGTCTCTGGGCGTTGACAAGTTGATTAGCATTTTGCCCTCAATATGCTAAGTACTTATTTTAGTGACCTCAGAAGGATGGAGGACTGAGTCAAACTTGATTCTTGGTCAGGATTGAACTCACAATGTATTCAGTAAAGCAGTTTAACTACTGTGCCACCAGGTCTTCTAGTACTGTACATTTTTAAACCACAATCGGGCTTACCCCGGGCAACGGCAACCTTGTTTTGCCAGATAATCTTTCTCGCACTAGGTCAAGTCTAAGGAACAATTGGTAGTAAGTGTGAAGAGGTAGGTTCTTGGATGTGAGCATTAAAGGTTAAAACAGTAGTAAGATTTAAATCTATTTTTTCAGTATTTAAAATACAAAATAATTATGTTATAGATTCTCAATCTTTCTTGCACATACCCTCTAAACCAGTGTTTCCCAACCTTTGGTTTTGGGACTTCATTTCCGAGAAGCCTAACCCCAAAGCCCTGATCAGCCAATGTACTGACTTAGGCTTCTAGAAATTGAAGTCTTCCTGTGGGGTGTGGGCCCCACATTGGGAAACACTGCTCTAAACACTGTAAACCAGTGTTTCCCAACCTTTGGTTTTCTGGACTTCAATTCCCAGAAGCCTAAGTCAGTACTTTGGCTGATCAGTGCTTTGGGGAATTGACTTAGGCTTCTGTGAATTGAAGTCCAAAAAACAAAGTTTGGGAAATACTGCTATAGACAGACTTTTCTTCATAGACTCTACCACAAACTCTTAGGCATCTAATTCTCTTCCACTTTCTGCTCTTAACTTTTCTTATTTCCTTATGTCCACTATCATCTCTTAACTTAATTTTCCCAAAACAAATTTCTCCAAAATTTCACTGACACTTAACCAGACACCCATTAACTTAGCACCTCATCCAAGACTATCCATAAAACAGGCATTAAAATCTAACATAAGTAGTTCTACGTAAATGTTAAACACAAAGGCTCCAAATGGACAGACATTATTCTCCCCCCCCCTCGCCCCGCCCCGCCCCACATTTTAAAAAAGGAGAAAAGAAAGTAATATGTCCATTAAGCAACCTCTGTTAAATTGATGCCTTGTAAACATCTGCAGATGCAGACAGCGCTGTCTCTTTGGCTATAAACAGATGAGCACTGAACCCTAGAGTCGGATATGACTGGCTTTCGAGCAAGGGCAACCTAAGTGGAGTAGAGTTTAAGAATGTAGAGAACAATATAAATGGAGCCATTTTTAAAGGGTGGGGTCACAGAATAATTCCAGAATAAAAAGGTGCCATTAAGCAGTAAGGTACCAATGTGTATTTCTTACTTCGTGCCTATTATGTGCCAGGGAACTGAGTACCTGAACAAGCCAGAAAATATAAGAACTCCCCCTCTTCCTAGTATCGAAGGTGTAAAAAGGCAAGGAAATTAGACCAGGATTTATTAAACTATTGTCTTGGTACTTGTATCTGGTCCTGCTTATTTATACTGTCATGTTCTGAAGCTACTTATTCTGAATCTGAGTATTCTCTTTCCAGAAATTCATTTAGATCACCATCAATAATAAATTAAAACTGCTGTTTAAAGTAGAAAACCCCTCGATTTACTTTTAAGCAAATTGGCTAAAAAATATATTTTTTTGAAATATTTGAAGATATATGTAAGTAATTTATCCAGATTGCCATTGTTGGAGAAACTACATGCAGGGGGTAGGAAATGAATTACATTGATGGGGCAACCATAGCCTGAGCAGAACTGACACTACAGCAGAAAGATGGAGTGTTTTCTTTTGCAAGGTAAAGGCCCAGGGAAGAAACTTACTAGGGAGAATTGTCAAGCAGGAAAGGTATTTAAAAACAACTACTACAACAACAAAGTCTGCTACTAACTTTGCATTTTGTTATTAATCATCCCTGGAATGCTTTAAAATCGGGAGGCAGTTTGTGAAGCAAAGATAGCCAGGGGAGATTTCCTGGATGGAAGCGGCAAGCAGAATAAGGGTTGCATCATCTCTCCTTCCTACTCAGATTCTCCATGGCAAATACATGACCCCTTTGCATTGTATCTGCACATGTGGGCTTGGAAATACATACAGGTGAAACTCGGAAAATTAGAATATCGTGCAAATGTTCATTCAGTCCAGCAATGCAACTTAAAAGGTGAAACAAATATATGAGATAGACTCATTGCATGCAAAGCGAGATAGTTCCAAGCCTTACTTTTGTTATAATATCGATGCTTATGGCTTACAGTTTATGAAAACCCCAACCCCCGATCTCATGTACCCCATAATCATCACATAATCTCATCACAATTATAACGAATTAAGTCTTGAACTATCTCGCTTTGCATGTAGTGAGTCTATCTCATATATTTGTTTCACCTTTTAAGTGAAATGAATGAACATTTGCATGATGTTCTAATTTTCCGAGTTTCACCTGTATTGGTCAAGGTAATGTGTGGCTCTGCTCAAAAAGTATACAATTGCATCTGTTGGTATTGCACCCTTGAATTACTGAAGTGTTCATGTAGGTATAAAATATTGGTCTGTAAGCTTTGAAAAAGGAAGTATCATACAATCAGTACAAACAAATGTTTTAAAACGAGTGACTATTAAACCATCCATTTCATCCTACACTCTGTTAAGCCCACTGCATCACTAGTAGCCATTCCAGTAAGCAAAATGAGAACCACTTGGACCATTCCTTGAAGGATGATATGTCGTTCCCTTCTGTTCTCCATATTGCCTTTTCCTTGTATGTTGTGTGACTTTTCAGATTGTCAGACCTATGAGCTGTCTTGTGTAGATCAGTGGTTAAGATGCTGAACTTGACAACTGGAAGGATGGCAGGTCAGCAGTCTGAGACCCGAGTGCTGCATGACAGAACGAACTTCTGTTTCTGTCCCAGCTCCTGCCAACCTAGCCATTTAAAAACAAGAAACTAGGTTCCATTTCTGTGGGAAGGTAAACAGCATTCCATGAGTCTAGTAATGCCTGCCACATGTCCACAGAAATATCTGCAGACGCAGACAGCACTGGCTCTTTGGCTATAAAGAGAGATGAGGACTGAACCCTAAGGTTGGATACAACTGGCTTTTGAGCAAGGGTGACCTTTATCTTACCACCAACTCAAGTCTGATGTATGGTGATCCTTTTCAGGATTTGCCAGGTAGAGAATACTCAGAAGGGGTTTACCATTCTTTTCTTAGGGGCACTGTGGGACTGTGCAGTTAACCCAAGGTCACACAGGCTGGCTCTTCTCCTAGGAGGCACATTGGGGAATTGAACTGACAGACTCTGGCTCCTCAGCCAGATACCTAAAACTAAGGGATCCAGCCAGCTCATGTATAGTTTAGAGAAAATAAAAGTGGTTTAAATAAATCAGAGGGGAATGGCACAATTGCTGACAAAATGACTTTACATGGTGCTTTGGATTTCCAATGCCATCCCATACGGTCCATGTTCAGCTCATGGAATTACAGAGATCTTCATCTAATGGAATCTATTTGGAATAAGATTGCAACCCTATGTCTGCTTATTTGCCAGTAAACCTCATTAAATTCAATGGGATTTGCAGGGCAATCCTGTTTGGGTCTACTTAGAAGGTCTCTCAGTGACCAACTGATACCTTTGAATCCTGTTAACTTTAATCTCTGTAATCAACACATCTTGGAATGGTGGACTTCACAAACAGCTCTTTCATATGTAAACTAAATAAGTACTGAACCAGACTAACAGGGTGGTAGAATTTTGTTCCGGTACTCCTGGACTAACTGTATGCTCCCTAAATGTAAATCATCCCCAATGTCTTCACTACTCTCCTGAATCAGAAGTGGTGTAAGGCTACTTCTAGTTTCCTGTCCTCCTTTTTAATACAAAATGTATATATAATATGTGTATGTCTGTCTTTATTATATTAAAAGAGAATCATGCTTTCCAGAAACTTCAAGGAGCACATTTTTCTTCTTTCTGATGAAACATAATTGTGTGTGGGGAGTAAATTGTGGAAAAGTCATGTGCTTTGCCTAACAGATCAAGGCAGTCTAACAATGCAACTGGACTCAAAAGACTGTATCAGGAAAGCATATATAAATGCTTGTATACAAATGCCAGAAGCCTCCGGAACAAAATAGGGGAGCTGGAATACTTAGCAATAGATAAGAATATTGATATTATTGGTATAACTGAAACCTGGTGGACGGATGATAACCAATGGGATACAGTTATCCCAGGCTACAAACTGTACAGGAAGGATAGGAAGGGGCAAACGGGAGGTGGTGTAGCCTTGTATGTCAAAGAAGTGATAAAATCGTATGAATTGGAATATCTAGGTGATTTAGAGTCACCATTAGAAGCTCTGTGGGTAAGAGTGCCAGGCCACAAGGATGGTCTAACAGTAGGCATATACTATCGGCCTCCGACCCAAACTCTTGAGGGAGACTGGCAGTTGGAGAATGTTGTAAAGGAGGCATCCAAGAAGGGAAGCCTAGTTATAATGGGGGACTTCAATTAACCTCACATAGACTGGGTGAACTGTTGTTCAGCACATGATAAAGAGATAAAGTTCCTAGATATGCTAAATGATTGTTCCCTGGGACAGATGGTTGAAGACCCAACCAGAGGTACAAGAATTCTTGACTTGATCCTGAGTAATACTCAGGATCTGGTGCAAGATGTTAATGTGACTGATCCAATAGGGAACAGTGACCACAACTCAATTATGTTTAACTTGATCATAGACCGCAAGTCACTGATAAAATCTAACACAGAGACCTTACATTTTCAAAAAGGAAATTTCCCAAAGATGAGGAAACTAGTAAAAAAGAAGCTGAAAGGGAAAATTGAGAGAGTCCAAACACTCCAAGAGGCATGGAGGCTGTTTACAAAAACAATAACAGAGGCCCAATTGGAATGCATACCCAAAAGGAAAAAGGGCACTGCCAGGTCCAAGAGGACTCCGATGTGGCTTACAGGAGCTGTTCGGGAAGTGATCAAGAGCAAGAAAAGCTCATTTAGAAGATGGAAGGCTTGTCCGAATGAGGACAGCAGGCAGAAACATAAATTCTGGCAGAACAAATGCAAGGCAACAATCAGGAAAGCAAAGCAAGACTTTGAGGAGCGTATAGCTAAAAATACTCAGAGAAATAACAAAGACTTCTTTAAATACATTAGAAGTAAGAACCCAACTAGGAAGGCCATTGGACCATTAGATGACAATGGAAGGCAAGGGGTTATTAAAGAGGAAACAGAGATTGCAGAGAGACTCAATGAATTCTTTGCTTCAGTATTCACCGAAGAAGACAGAGACCACATGCCCAAAACAGCCTATCTTCGTAGGGAGGGAAACCGAAGAATTAAGCCAGATAGAAATAACCAGGGAGGAGGTCCTTGCATGTCTTGTTAAACTAAACACTAACAAATCACCAGGACCAGATGGCATCCATCCACGAGTTCTCAGGGAACTTAAAGATGAAATTGCTGATCTCCTAGCCAAAATATATAATATTTCCCTCAAATCAGGCTTTGTGCCTGATGACAGGAAGGTAGCGAATGTAACACCAATTTTCAAAAAAGGATCCGGGGTGATCCAGGAAATTACTGACCTGTCAGTTTGACATGTGTCCCAGGTAAAGTGATGGAAACCATCCTAAAAGATAGAATTAATAGGCACATAGAAGAGAAGGCGCTGCTAAAGGAGAGCCAACATGGCTTTTGCAAGGGCAAGTCATGCCTCACTAATCTGTTAGAATTTTTTGAGAGTGTCAACAAGCATGTGGATAAGGGGGATCCAGTTGACATTGTTTATCTGGACTTTCAGAAGGCTTTTGACAAGGTCCCACACCAAAGGCTCTTGATTAAACTTGCCAGTCATGGAATAAAGGGACAGGTCTTGTCCTGGATCAGCAACTGGCTAAGGGACAGGAAACAGAGGGTAGCACTAAATGGACACTTCTCCAAGTGGAGAGAAGTAAAGAGTGGGGTCCCCCAAGGTTCAGTACTGGGACCCCTGCTTTTCAACCTCTTCATAAATGATCTAGAGGTAGGAGTAAATAGCAAGGTAGCCAAATTTGCTGACGACACTAAATTATACAGGGTAGTGAAAACTGTGAGAGATTGTGAGGAGCTCCAGAGGGATCTCTTGACACTGGGGGAGTGGGCAAAACAGTGGCAAATGAGCTTTAACACTAGTAAGTGCAGAGTGATGCATGTTGGGGCAAAAAACCCCAATTACATTTATAAACTGATGGGGTCTGAACTCTCTGCGACAAACCAGGTGTCCTGGTGGACAATTCAATGAAGGTGTCAACCCAGTGTGCCTCAGCAGTGAAAAAAACAAACTCAATGCTAGGGATCATTAGGAAGGGCATAGAAAATAAGTCAGCAAGTGTCATTTTGCCTCTTTATAAATCTATGGTGAGGCCCCATCTGGAATACTGTGTACAGTTCTGGTCGCCATACCTCCAGAAGGATATTATGGAGTTGGAGAAAGTACAGAGGAGGGCAACCAGAATGATTAGGGGACTGGAACACCTTCCTTACCATCTGAGGCTGCAACGGTTGGGCCTCTTCACTCTTGAACGACGACGTCTAAGAGGTGACCTGATTGAAGTTTATAAAATCATGCACGGTGTGGACAAAGTAGATAAGGAAAAACTGTTTTCCCTATCGCACAACACTAGAACTAGGGGACACTCGATGAAACTTTTGGGTACCAGTTCTCAAACAAATAAGAGAAAGTACTTTTTCACCCAGAGGATCACTGGTCTATGGAACTCCCTGCCAGAAGAAGTGGTGACAGCTGTCAGTCTTGACAGCTTTAAGAAAGGATTAGACAAGTTCATGGAGGACAAGGGTATCAATGGCTATAATTATGGATACTTAAGGACAACCTCGGGGTTGGAGAGATAGGCAGGATATCTCTCAATGCCATTTCCAGGGCATCCTAAGCAGGTGAAGGCATCTCCTTGGGAATACCCTGAAGGAAATGGTGAGCCACTGTGTGAGACAGAATGCTGGACTGAATGGGCTGTGGCCTGTTCCAGCAAGGCTATTCTTATGTTCTTATGTTCTTATGTAAGAACCCTTGGCTAAGAGGACTAGAATGGTTTTAGAGAAGTGCTGAAATCCATTAAAATGTTTTAGACTGCAAACCTATGTCTTAGGTTATTTCTGAGGAGAACAGGTGTTTCCTGGGGCATCTTAAAGTTATCTTAGTCATGGTACAAGAATAACATTTATCCATTCATTTAAATTCTGTTACACTGAGTTTGAAGTCTGCCCAGGCTATCCTGCTATGGGATTAGAGTAGATCCGGGTTTCTCCATCTTGATGGAGGGCAGCAGCTTCATCAATACTGGTCTGGGGTCAACAAGAACTTTGTATGCCTAAAGGGCTCCACACCAGAAAAAGACTTGTGGAACTGGATTAGTGGTACGGGTGCCAGGCTGTGATGCAGATGGCAAAATGGAAGGACTCTGCATTATGTTGTTACCAGGACAATCTTCATGGCTGGTTGCCATGATGACAACCAATATTCAGAATCGGATATGGTACTTGAAGAAGAAGAAGAATACACAGAGTTTGCAATTCCGTACATCTCAGAATTGAAAACTAATTTTCTTCTGAATAGACACATTTAAGATTGCAGGGAAAGCAAAATGGTGTACAATGGTCCAGTTGAGGTTACCTGCCAGAGGTGAAATGTGTTGAATTCAGAAGATGAGGATTCCCCACCCTATACCCCTGCTGATCATACACACCACAGGATGCTGTCTGTACTGCTTGAAACACTGATCTACAGGGTTTCCAGCCCTGTAGATTACCAATGGACGCCCCACAAACAGATACCCAGAATCTCTGTATATGGCGGTGATTGCTGCTTCTTGTGCCCACCAGTGGAGTTCCTTCCATTAACACATGTGACCAGTAGGATCCTGGCAATCCTTCCATTCTATTAATAGTTAATTGGATAATTGTATGACCTCATTGCCAAAATCAGTGTAGTACATCATGTCTAGGAACTTTGACTTGTTATCATCTATTATGCGTTGAAAGATCATTTTAACCCCAGATCTGGAAGCTGTTAATATCTTGCTGCTTTATATTACTTGATCCAAGGAAGGAACTAGATAGCCAGATGACATGATTGACAGTGTTAACTGAGGGTGAAGTACCCTAAATGCGTGATCACCAGCAACAAACACAGATTACCTTTATAAGTAATCATCAGGATCTGAGGCAGCTCCAGTATTTGCAGGATGAGTTCCCCAGAGATAGCTTTGATGCTTGCAGGATTAGACCCCCCTGCCTGGAAGGCAGCTCTCCTGCTTGTAAGACCCTCACCTTGTTGCAGCTGCTGGGCACCACCTGAGAGCCCTGTTGAAAATTCTGGATCATTTTAAGCTCCACCTGGGAGCCTGAGTTATGTAAAAATTGGCTCTTCCCCTAGAAGTAGCCTCAACAATTAAGGTTACTGTCTTTGTGGGTGCTTGCCTCCTGAATTATTGCTGGTTTTTGCTCCTCAAGACTTTCTGCACTGTTCTTGGTATTTATGAACTGTTGTCATGTGTTGGCCAGATCTTCCAGCCCCCAAGATACTCTATTTCACTTGCTCTCTTAGCCACCTGACTTCTGGCTTGCTTGACTATGCCCTGTTGCCAGGACCAACCCTGTCTTGCCATGATAATTGCCAATATTCAGAATTGGATACAGCACTTGAAGAAGAAGAAGAACCACAGTGATTTTGCAGTTGTTGAGCAATTCTCCCCTCTTCTGACCAGTTCTCCCCTCTTCTAACCTGATCATTGTGGGCATCTCAGTGACAGTAATCTACAACTAGTTACATTGTGCTAAATTGACTTGCCAACACTACCATCTCTTCTTGCACTTCCAAGCTCAGAATACCTAAATTCTGAGGTCGTTTTTATTGTCACCTTGTAAATTCACATAGAAAAAGATTATAACGTTGAGAAAGATTGAAGGCAATAGGAACAGTGGAAAACTTAATGTGAGACTCAGTAGAGTAACCCATGGTTTATAGTAGCGTATACCAAAATATGTTTTGTGGAGCACTGGTGGACTTCAATCCCAAAAACCTCAGTCAGTACATTGGTTGGTCAGTGTTTTGGGGAATTGACATAGGCTTCTGGGAATTAAAGTTCAAAAATCAAAGATTGGGAAACACTGGTCTCGTCAGTGGCGGTGGCTGCTATTCGGCCCCTGACGTAAAAAGGTTGAGAATTCCTGCTCAGCAATATAAGACATTTTTTTTTGAAAGAACCATATTTGGTAGAATTTACCTCTCAACAGATACCAGAATAATTAAAATCTGCCGTTAATACTACATCATGTTTCTTTGAAATTCTTGTGATTTGTTTTTCAAAGGTTCCATCTATATCTCTCCCCAGAGCCCTCGTCACCGGCCAGGGATGAGAGACAGCTGTGTGCCTCTGCCCTCCGAGCCTTGCCTTTCTCGGAGGGCTTGAAAAGATGCCCTGGAAGCCACCACCACCGCTGGGATCCTCTGCTTCTCCTCTCTCCCCAGAACCCTTGTGTTGTGTTCTAAGGGTTTTACCGTCCACATGGATTACAATGTATCTGAACCAATGTAACCTTGCCTATAGCAACAATGTAACCTTCAGCTGTATCATATGAACCCTGCATGAGGACGCGAGCTGATGACCACCAGCTGGCAGCAGCGAGCGTCCAAGCTCTCTTGGTCAGAATCTTCAAAGGCAACAGCGCGGGAAGCTTTCCCGCCACCACCGACACCTGGACAAGAAGGGCGTGACTAGCAATGACGTCACGCAGGCAGTAGCCAATGGGCTACTATGGCACTACGTTCAAATGTATTACTACTGTATATAAAGAGCTATCGATCCGCCATTACCTCGTGTTCCCTCTGTCCACGATGCAATAAACCTGAGTTAACCCAGCCCGAGGCTGTGTCCTGTGTCTTGGTTTGCATACACTAAATTGGCGACGAAGGTGGGATTAATGGATTCCCAAAGCGCCAGGACACAGAGCGGGTTCAATATTACCAAGCCGCAAGACTGGACCATCTTTAACATGGATTTCAAGGCGGCCTTGGTGGAACTCAAAGTCAAAGACGACGAGGAAAGGAAGAGGGCCATCCTCACCCGAATGCTGGGTGTAGAGACCAAGCGGACGCTGGTGGGCATGATCGAACCGAAGACGTTGGACGACTTCAAAACCGACGACATACTGAAGTTGCTGCGTGAGCGTTTCCAACCCTCGAAGGCAATGTTTCCCGCTAGGAGTGCGTTTTGGAGGCGAGTCCAAGCGCCGGATGAGTCGGTAGAGGCTTTCGTGGAGGCCCTGAGGGTAGCCGCCGTTCCCTGCAAGTGGGACAACCTGGAGATGATAATGAGGGACGTCGTGCTGTGTGGCCTGAAGGATAAGGAAGTGCAGCGCCGCCTGATGAACAGGGAGCCGCCACCCACGCTGGCCGAGGTCGTAGAGACCGCGGAATCCGCGGAGTCCACGAATGCGGGAGTGGACGAAATACACGAGTGGCGTGAGTGGCGTCCTAGGGCCAGCAAAGCGGAAAGCTCGGTGCGCGGCAAGTCAGGACAGCCGGTGCACGCGACCCGGCGAACCTCGAGATCCTCCACAGATGGCAGCGACGGCGAAGAGGTACAGAAGGTCCGGAAAGGGGGGCGCCGCTGCGATGGTTGTGGGGCGGCCCACGAGCGTGCGAAGTGCCCTTTCAGGAAAGCCGAATGTTACAGCTGTGGCCGGCGCGGGCACATCGCCAGGGCATGCAGAAATCGGAAAGAGGGCCGGAGGCAGTCGAAAGACCGTTCGGCCAGACCGGACCATCCAGCGAGACCCCAAGATGGCGCCCGAACCACGAGGAAGCAGGACGGCGTGGGTCGCGTCTCGGACGGCAGTGAGGACGACGCCCCCGTGTTCAGCGTGTCCACGGGACAAAACCATTACTTCATTGAGGTAATAGTACAAGGGGCCCCTGTTAGGATGGAGATTGACTCGGGGTCCTATTATTCCATAATTCCCCAGAAAGAGTTCTTGAAGATCGACCCCCAAGCGCGGCCCAAACTTAAGACTCTGAGGTCCACGCTACGAGACGTACAAGGGAACAGCATTCCAGTGCTGGGGGTCGGGAAATTTCGGGTTCGCTATAAAAGACATTCCGCTGAACTCCCGTTAGTCGTTCTCAAAGGGGGGAATTGTAGCCTCCTAGGGACGCAGTGGTTTCAGCCCTTGGGTTTGTTCATAGGGGGGGTGCATGCCGTGGGCGCGGATCCGATACAAGCGGTGTGTGACGCGCACCCCACCGTGTTTGAAAAAGGACTTGGAAAGTTCAAGGGACCCCCTGTAGCCTTCGACCTAGACCCGGAGGTCCGCCCGATAAGACTCAAACCGCGCAGGGTGCCTTTCGCACTAAAGGACAAAATAGAGGCGGAACTGGACAAATTGGTGGGCCAGGGGATTCTTATTCCTGTTGATTCCGCGGAGTGGGAAACTCCAATCGTAACAGCCCTGAAGGCTAACGGGGAGGTGCGCATTTGCGCTGATTATAAGTGTACAATTAACAAGGCGATTCGCCCTAATGCATATCCGGTGCCAGTGGTCAGCCACCTTTTGGCCAGGCTAAATGGGGGAAAGTGTTTCGCTAAGCTCGACCTGGCACAAGCCTATCAGCAACTCCCCGTAACTCCCGCCACGGCCGCGGCACAAACGATAGTCACACATAAAGGAGCGTTCCAGGTGTCGCGTTTACAGTTCGGCGTGAACTCGGCACCCGGCCTTTTTCAGTCGCTTGTGGAACGCCTCCTGAAGGGGCTGGAGGGGGTGTTGCCTTATTTTGATGACGTATTGATAACAGGGGGGAGTGAGGCCGAACTGGCAAAGAGATTGGATAAAGTGCTAACTGTGTTCGAGAAAGCGGGGCTGAGACTGAGGAAGGACAAATGTGTTTTTTTCGAAACCGAGGTCGAATTTTTAGGGTTTCGGATCACACCCGAGGGTATTAAGCCGTCCAAATCCAAGGTAGCAGCCATTAAGAAGGCCCCTCGCCCCACATCCAAAACCGAACTTCAGTCATTCCTGGGGCTCCTCAATTTCTACCATACATTCCTTCCGCGGAAAGCCTCCGTGGCCGAACCGTTTCATCGGTTACTTAAGAAAGAGGAGACATGGATGTGGGGTGACGAGCACGAGAAGGCGTTCAACGAACTAAAGCAACTTTTAACATCGGACGCAATCCTTACACACTTCGACCCCAAACGGCCGGTGGTCTTAGTCTGTGATGCATCACCGGTGGGGGTGGGGGCGGTGCTTTGCCACGTGTTGGATGACGGTCGGGAGGCCCCAGTGGCGTTTTACTCAAGGTCCCTGTCCCAAGCAGAGCGAAATTACGCACAAACCGACAGGGAGGCATTGGCAATAGTAGCGGGGACCAAAAAGTTTCACGATTTTCTGTATGGCCGCCCATTCAAAATCGTGACGGATCACAAGCCCCTGTTAGGAATTTTCACGGCAGGCAAGCCCACGCCGCAGATACTATCCCCGAGAATGTTGCGATGGGCCATTTTTCTTAACGCATACCAACACGAGTTGGAGTACCGGCCCGGAAAGGAGATCAGCCATGCTGATGCGCTGTCGAGATCCCCTTTGCCCTTGTCGGACGACCAAAAAGCCAGAATAGGAAGAGACCGCCAGGTGTTGCTAATCGAGGTTTTAGACGAACCCCCGATAGTACCGGCCGATATAGCCAGGGCGACAGGCAAGGACAGGACGCTGGAGAAAGTCAGCTCATGGGTGCAGAAAGGGTGGCCAGCATCGTCCCCAAGCAAGGAATTCGACCCATTCTTTCGGAAGAAGCTAGAGTTGTCCCTAGAAAGGGGGTGCCTGTTGTGGGGCCAACGGGTGGTGGTCCCAACACCCATGCGGCCGAGGGTTCTCAAACTGCTGCACGTCAGCCACCCGGGCATCGTTCGCTCAAAAGCGCTGGCCCGCAGTTACTTTTGGTGGCCACAGCTGGACGAGGACATTGAGCACATGGTCGGCACTTGTGAGGCGTGCCAGGGGTCCCGACCAGAGGCGGCCCGCCTCCCGCATAGGGAATGGGACACAGCAAGGGGGCCATGGTCCAGAGTGCACGTAGATTTCGCTGGCCCTTTCCGAGGAACCATGTTTCTCCTGGTGGTGGATGCATTCTCAAAGTGGCTGGAGGTCATTCCGGTAAAGAGCACATCCTCCACCACTACAATTAACCAACTACGGAGAGTCTTTTCAACGTTCGGTTTACCCGACACTTTAGTCAGCGATAACGCGAGTTGCTTCACCTCCTCAGAGTTCGGGGCATTCATGGAGGCGAATGCCATTCGGCATGTCACGTCCGCGCCGTTTCACCCGGCCACGAATGGCCAAGTGGAACGGTTGGTGCGTACAACAAAGGAGGCGCTTCGGCGCATGGGCCCCGGGGACCTGAACCATCAAGTATGTCAGTTCCTATTGGCGTATAGGGTGACCCCCTTAGCGTCAGGTTACTCGCCGGCAGAACTGTTGATGCGGCGGAAACTGACTACGCTCCTGTCCAGGCTGGACCCCACAAGAATTGAGGACAAGGGGAAAAACGTGGGGCTG
The DNA here is from genome assembly GCA_035047345.1 of Bradypodion ventrale. Lineage (NCBI taxonomy): Eukaryota > Metazoa > Chordata > Lepidosauria > Squamata > Chamaeleonidae > Bradypodion > Bradypodion ventrale. Next base: position 128,749,796 of record JAWDJE010000003.1, read on the forward strand.
GCAGTCTCGAAAGGTTTCGCCGCCGGCGACCCTGTTCATTGCAGGAACTATGCCAGCGCGGGGCCAGCCTGGGTGCCGGGGACGGTTGTAGAACAGACGGGGCCAGTGTCGTACCGGGTCGAAACCCACACCGGTCTCCTCTGGAGGAGGCACGCAGACCAACTGAGGCACCGAGTCAGTGGGCCAGTCAGTGAGGGTCTCCTACAAGATTCAGCGTTAGGGTTCTCCCCCACCCGCGTAACCCAAGGGGGAGACAGCAGCGGACAACAGTCCCAAGCAAGGGGGGAAGGAAGAAGCAGCGGCCCCGACTCATACCCTTTTGATAAGCCAGTTCCGTCAGAGGCCGGGGAAGGGGGAGAGGAGTTCGCGACCGCTGCCCCCGAATGGAATTTTGGTTTGGATTTAGCAAACCGGGGGGGTTTTCAGGAGTGTTCCCCCACCCATCCAAGCGAGAAGAGGGGTTTTTCGTTAGTCCCCAGTGCCCCCGGTTCCTCCCTAAGTAAGAGCACACCTCCCAACAACGCCGCGGAGCCGCGGCAGATCACTAACGAGTCTCCCTCTCAAATTACAGGACAGGAAACCAGGGGACAAAGAGAAGGTAGCAAACCCGGGGAGAGGCAGCCCGCATCGAGACCCCAGCGTGTTCGAAACAAGCCATCTTGGCTGAAAGATTTTGTCTCCTAGGGGGGGAGTGTCTAGAAGCATGGGCTCGAGACATTGTCTCGTCCTAGGGGGGAGGGATGTTGTGTTCTAAGGGTTTTACCGTCCACATGGATTACAATGTATCTGAACCAATGTAACCTTGCCTATAGCAACAATGTAACCTTCAGCTGTATCATATGAACCCTGCATGAGGACGCGAGCTGATGACCACCAGCTGGCAGCAGCGAGCGTCCAAGCTCTCTTGGTCAGAATCTTCAAAGGCAACAGCGCGGGAAGCTTTCCCGCCACCACCGACACCTGGACAAGAAGGGCGTGACTAGCAATGACGTCACGCAGGCAGTAGCCAATGGGCTACTATGGCACTACGTTCAAATGTATTACTACTGTATATAAAGAGCTATCGATCCGCCATTACCTCGTGTTCCCTCTGTCCACGATGCAATAAACCTGAGTTAACCCAGCCCGAGGCTGTGTCCTGTGTCTTGGTTTGCATACACTAAACCTTGTCACTGGCTGGGGATGAGAGACAGCTGTGCACCTCTGCCCTCCGAGCTGTACTCTCCAGGGTTTTGGGACTCGCTGGACCCCCACCCTTGGTGGGAGCAAGGGCGGGGAGAGTGACTGGCCCCCAGCTGTGGGGCGACCGGCACGGCTATAGGACCTTGCCGCTGCCGGACTTGCCGGACCCCCACCTTTGCAGACTGGTGGCCACTTGTGGCTGCGGTGGGAGCTTGGCTTTGGGACTGCCGCCATCACCATGGACGCTCTGCTGCCTTCGTAGTGTGGTCTGATATTTTGTTATTTTCTCTCGTTATGCCATTGTACTGTGTTATTTACAATGATATTTGCTGTATTTGTTTAGTACCATATTTTTGTTTGTAAGATACTGTATTTTTATTGATCTCATTGCAATGTATATTTATTATTACTTTTGTATTATATTGTACTTATTTTGTCTTGCTGTATGGATATATGGATTGTTTATTGTATTTTTATTGTATACTGTACCCTTAATATGTTGTAATGCCGCCCTGAGTCGGCCGTGTGCTGAGTAGGGCGGGGTGTAAATTAAAATTGAATTGATAATTAATTGGGTTAGTAGTAATAGATTCCAATTACAGTAAAACCCTGACTTACAAATGCCTTGAATTACATAAAATTCGGCATACATAATGATTTTATGCTAAAACCATGTTCTGATTTACATGATTTCCTATGGGTTTGCTTCGAGTTACGTAAAAATTCATTTCCCTATGGGTTTGCTTTGATTTACATAAAAAATCAATTTAAGCAAAAGCCAATGGAATGAACTTTTTTCGTAAGTAGGGGTTTTACTGTATATTTATCCACCAGATGCTCTCAGCCAAGCTCATCATCTTGTATTTTGGTACAGGAATATTTACTACTATGTTCTCCCAATTATATTTATCCACCAGATGCCCTCAATAGGACAACCAAGCTCATCATCTTGTATTTTGGTGTAGGAATATTTTTGACACACAGTGCAACTTTACCTCCTTTCCTATTCTTTCTGCACTTTTTGAAAAATGTATATCCCTCAATTGCTGTATTCCAATCACAGGAGTCAGCACACCAAGTTTCAGTTATCCCTATCAAGGCATAATACCTCTCCTAAGATTTCTAGTTCTTTTTGTTTGTTTCTCATACTCTTGGCATTCATATATAGACATCAGAGATTGTATGCTTTTTGGCCTGCTTACATTTGTACATGTTTATGAAGACTATTATCGGGATCCATTAGAGCTGGTCACTCTGTTCCTTTTATTGTGCATTAGCCTTCATCTATTTTTACCTTTGGTTTTACTTCTCCCTCTTCTTTCCAATTCATTTGAAAGCCTTCCTGATGAAGTTCTTCATGCTGTGACCTGGTACATTCTGCTCAGTTCTTGTGAGGCACAACCCATCACTTGCCAGCAGTCCATCTTCCGGGAAGTACAGCCTGTGGTTTCCAAATCAAAATCCCTCACATCAGCACCGCCTTCATAGTTGTTCACCTGGAGTATTTTCCTTTCTCTTTCTGTTCCTTTTCTGAGTACAGGTAGGATGGACAAGAAGACTATCTGGGCCCCAAAGCCCCGTGTCTTCTTCCCAAGACTTCAAAGTCTGGTGTGATTTCTTCATGGATCCTCTTGGTTGTATCATTGGTTTTCATATGAATGAGAAGAAAAGCATGTCCACGGACTTTATGAGCAACAGCAATCCCTCTGTCATATCACTAATCTGTTTCTGAAACAGTGAACCTGGCAGGTCCATGGATCTTCCTTGCATATTTCAATTTCAACCACATGTAGTAGCAACTACAACAAATATTTTTGTACAGTGTGGGTTCTGTGACTCTTCAGACACTTTCATGTCCTCCTAAGGCAGGGATTCTCAACCTGCGGTCTGTGGGCCAAATGCAGCCCACAGCACCATTTCATGTGGCCTCCACCACCTCTACCACACCAGGAAGTGCCATGTGGTGGAGGAAGGGCAAAATGGCCATCTGCCCCCCCCCCCGAAGCTGTCTGAGGGAGCGTGACCCAGCCACTGACTTTAAAAGGTTGAGAACGCCTGTCCTAGGGCGTCTCCTACTTGTCGTCTTCTGCATGCTGTCTTCCAGACTCCTCTTCAAGAACCTGAAAGAGGGTTTGTAGTTCCACTGGTGAACAGTGTCCCCTCCTTCTTTTGCTTCTAAGAGTAACTTCCCCATGGTGCTGCATCTGCTATGTTTTGCTTTCTCCGCAACACTCTCCTCTGTTTTGTGTTGCTGTTCTTCCACCTCTCCTGCCTCCTTTGGCTGCTGCTATTTGAGAGTTCTGTCTATGTCTTCTTCATCTTCCCTAATAGCCTTAAGCATGGCCTCTTGTTGCTCTAGTTCAGGGGTGCCCAAACCTTTGGGGCCGTGGCCTGGTCACATGGTTCAGGGGTGTCCAAACTATGGCCTGCGGGCCAGATCTAGCCTCCAACACCAATTCATCTGGCCCACACCATCCTCGTCGCTCCCAGAAGCAGAAGTAAAACACTTCCGTATGGGCGCGTTTTACTTCTGCTTCAGGGAGTGATGAGAGTGGCATGGGCCAGATGGATTGGCATTGGGGGTCAGATTTGGCCTACACACAGGCCGTAGTTTGGACACCCCAGCTCTAGTTCTTTGACTTTCTCTCCCAACAATGCAACCAGTTTGCTCTTGCTGCACGTGTATGCCAGGTTGTTCTCAGGCAGGAAGATAAACATTGTGCATACTTTGCAGGTCATCACCACTAAAGTCTCTCTTTCCTCCATAATCCCTGTTACCTTTTTTCTTTCTTCTGTTTGTCTTGCAGTGCCTTTTCCTTTGTCTTGTCTGCCTTGAAAGATGTTGGGAAATGCCTGCCTTTGTCTCCTTGGTTGCCTCCTTTTCTTTCCCCTCTTCCTCTAGTAAACCTTTTCCTTATTACTTCCCTCCCATCAAATTCCTGGTCACTCAGCCTGGTCACTTGCTCCCTGAAGTCTCATTTTTTTATTCCACTGTTAAAGGTAAAGGTTTCCCTTGCTCAAAAGCCAGTCGCATCCGACTCTAGGGTTCAGTGCTCATCTCTGTTTCAAAGCCAAAGAGCCAGCGCTGTCTGCTTCTGCAAACGTTTCCATGGCCATGTGGCAGGCATGGCTAGACACTGGAGTGCACGGAATGCTGTTACCTTCCCACCGAAATGGTCCCTATTTATCTCCTTGCAATTTCTTGCTTTCGAACTGCTAGGTTGGCAGGAGCTGGGACAAAAACGGGAGCTCATTCCATCCTGCAGTACTCGGGAATCAAACTGCTGACCTTCCACATCCCAGTCAGCATCTTAGCCACTTGAGCCACTGCAGTCCCTTCCATTCCTCTATTAGGAATCAGCAAACAAAAAGTGCTCACAACTGCTACTGATTGCTGTCAGTGTTGTCCAGACAAGACCCTTCCTATTAGGCTGAGTACACAGTGTTTCTGAACAGAGAAGTTCCAGGGGTGACTTCAAATCACTTCTTTCTGTTAATCTAAATCACTCGCCACTCTACCTTCATCTTCTTGGTCTCCTCTTTCCTTTTGTCTCTTCCTTCAGTTAAACCCTTTCCTTGCTGCTACTTCTTACCACCTCTCTCTTTCAAATTCCTCTTTGCTCTCCTTGTCCTCTCAGTCTGGTCACTCACACCCTGGAATCTGTCTCAGTTTTATTCCTCTGCTGTGCATTGTTAGGAATCAGCAAGCAGAAATGTTCACTGACTCCTAACAGAATGCAGCAGAGAAATAAAATGGGAAGCAGGGCTGGGTGGGGTGGGGAGGCACAAAGAAATGCCTCGCTTTCCCACATTAAGGCTCTGCATGGTGCAAAGGGCTGAGGCAATGGTGAAAACTACAGGGCCTGTCAGATATTGTTGCAGCACCACTCTTTTGTCAGCTCCTGCCTACAAGGATGATGGGAGCTGCAATCCATTGACATCAGAAGACTGTTGAAAGCAAACTTCTCTGTATTTGGTACCAAACTCTAATTCTCATCAGTAACACCTGAGTCATATAACCTCTCTAAAGCACAACAAAGCAATCACACATATATACTGCCCCATAAAGCTTAGTGCACTCTCTGGGCAGCTCACATATTAATTAGCATTTAGCCCCCACCATGCTGGATACTCATTTTACCAACCTTGGAAGGATGGAAAGCTAAGTCAACCTTAATCCCTGGTCAGGATCAAACTTACATTGTTTTGGCTGCAACACCAGGGCTTCTGGTGATATAAGGTTATCTATCTCTTATCTATCTATCTATCTATCTATCTATCTCTATATAAAACAGAGGTGTCATCTTGTATGTTCTTTATAAAAATCCAAACCCCTGCACCGATCACGCTGTAACTTGACACACACCTACCTTGAGCTGGAGAGATGATTGTGGTGGGGGTCTGGTGGCCCATTTTGGTGTTTGTGCCCCCCCAAAAGTAGCCATGGGGGCACCCCCACCTGCCGGGGAAAATGGCCAGGGAAGATGGTACCGCGCATGCGCGATGGTCCGTACAGGCAACGCGGCCTCTCTGGCATGCCATGAGGTGGTTTTCATGTGACTGTGGCTGTGCGGGTGCCCGACACCCATCAGGGGCTCTGTGCAAATGAACAACGGTCGCGGGGGGGGGGGCAGACCCCACTGGTGGAAAACACGGCCTGGGCAGGCAGCTGGGCCCATGTATGTCTGTCTGTGTGCACTAAACGGACTCCCCGGCAGCCTAGGCAGTGGCGTGCATGCGGCAGCATGCATGCAAGGCCATCCAAGGAGGCGACCCATGATGTGGCTGCTTCCAACGTGGTGGAGACGACGAGGAAAGACGGGTGCTGCGAGGAGGCAGCAAGGAGCGGCGGCTGCGTGGCAGTCTGCCACATCCACCACCGGACACCCTGCCTACACCGCACGCCCTGGCCTTGCACCGGCCTGGAGGCAGCCCCGACGAGTGCTGACAGTGCCGACTGGGGACTGCCCACCACCACTCCCGCCGCACGGCTGTGCCTGCTGCACCGGCAGCTGAGCAGGCCTTGTGCGGGGCCCCACGTGCTTTGGAGGGAGCCCGGGTCACTGGGACGACAGGGTCGCCAGACCCCGCCTAGCCAGTTAAGCGCAGGGACAAACCACCGGGCAAGGCCGGGTAATTGGCTAGTACTGTATAAATGTTTCCATTTTTTTCCTTTTTTTGTTTCTCCCAGGTAAAAGGAAAAGCCAAGATATACAGCCAAGATATACTCACACCACTACTCTCTAGACCAGGGATGTCCAAACTATGGCCCGTGGGCCAGATCCAGCCCCCGATGCCAATTCCTCTAGCCCATGATGCCCTTGCCGCTCCTGGAAGCAGAAGTAAAACATGCCTTTATGGACACATTTTACTTCCACTTCCAGGAGTGGCAAAGGCGTCGTGGGCCAGATGAATTGGCATCGGAGGCCAGATCCAGCCTGCAAGCCATAGTTTGGGCACCCCTGGTTTAAGCAGAGAAAATGGCAGCCTAAAAAGCTATCTTAGCCTGTTGCAAAACAGATTGCAAGGCGCATTTTACTTCCGCTTCTGGTGGGAGAAACCATGTTACTGGCCTGCTGAACCACGTGACCGGCCCATGGCCCAAAAAGCATGAGCACCCCTGCTTTAGACTTTGGCATAACCTCTGAGAGTTTTGCCTGCTGTCAGCCCCATGATTTCAAGCCAAAGCTCCACGAGAACTAGAAACTTGCTTTTTTGCAAAAAAATGAAATGAGAAACACTTGGCCCAATTCTCCAGGTAGAAGCTCTTCCGTGTACTCCAAATGACATGGTGTGGCTACAGAATTCACAATCTTGTCATGGAGAGAAATTCAGCTGGTGAAGTTTTTTCCTGGCAGGCAGGCAGGTACTATGACAAAAAACCCATCAGTTAGTTGTTAATGATACTGGATCTGTGCCTGAAAAATGTGGAGAGAGAGGAGCCAGGCAAAGTGAATGTTAACAGGGGAACAATCAAAAATTAGCACAAAGCATGAGAATGCAGCGCTAGACAGAATAATCAATAGTGGCAGAGCTAGAGCAAAAGCACACGCCGCGTTTTGGTGATGCTGAGGGACAGGCAGGTGTTTATATGTGCTTTATATTTCCTGTAACAGCAGGAAGGTAATTATTCCTATTACCATATCCAGAGCTGGCAGGCCAAAGCTGACACTCTGCAGGAGGAAGATAAACTAGATGAAGGCCTATCTCTGGTCTAACCTCCTTCGAGGTATCAGAAAGTGGTGCTATTAAGCAAGGGGACGGGCTCCTTTCTCGGGCTGTCATCATTTACACTGATGGCTGTATATTCCAGGCTAACCTTGTCAGCTGGCTAATATCACTTCTTAAGATGTTTTCCTCTTCCTAAAATGGAGAGCTGAATTTAACATTCAGTGGCCTATTTTCCACCCTGCTGGCCAGATTCTGCACAGATTTGTCTTGTGTCGGTTGTGTCACATGTATGTAAGGTAAAGGTTGCCCTTGTTCAAAAACCAGTTGTATCCAACTCTAGGGTTACATAAGAACATAAGAACAGCCTTGCTGGAACAGCCACAGCCCATCCAGTCCAGCATTCTGTCTCACACAGTGGCTCACCATTTCCTTCAGGGTATTCCCAAGCAGATGCCTTCACCTGCTTAGGATTCCCTGGAAATGGCACTGAGAGATATCCTGCCTATCTCTCCAACCCCGAGGTTGTCCTTAAGTATCCATAATTATAGCCATTGATACCCTTGTCCTTCATGAACTTGTCTAATCCTTTCTTAAAGCTGTCAAGACTGACAGCTGTCACCACTTCTTCTGGCAGGGAGTTCCATAGACCAGAGATCCTCTGGGTGAAAAAGTACTTTCTCTTATTTGTTTGAGAACTAGTACCCAAAAGTTTCATGGAGTGCCCCCTAGTTCTAGTGTTGTGCGATAGGGAAAACAGTTTTTCCTTATCTACTTTGTCCACACCGTGCATGATTTTATAAACTTCAATCAGGTCACCTCTTAGACGCCGTCGTTCAAGAGTAAAAAGGCCCAACCGTTGCAGCCTCAGATGGTAAGGAAGGTGTTCCCTAATCATTTTGGTTGCCCTCCTCTGCACTTTTTCCAACTCCATAATATCCTTCTGGAGGTATGGCGATCAGAACTGTACACCGTATTCCAGATGGGGCCTCACCATAGATTTATAAAGAGGCAAAATGACACTTGCTGACTTATTTTCTATACCCTTCCTAATGATCCCTAGCATTGAGTTTGCTTTTTTCACTGCTGAGGCACACTGGGTTGACACCTTCATTGAGTTGTCCACCAGGACACCAAGGTCCCTTTCCTGGTTTGTCGCAGAGAGTTCAGACCCCATCAGTTTATAAATGTAATTGGGTTCAATGCTCATCTCTGTTTATAGCCAAAGAGCCAGCACTGTCTGAATCTGCAGATGTTTCCGTGAATATGTGGCAGGCATTCCTAGACACCGCTGTTTACCTTCCCACCAGTGGTACCTATTTATCTGCTTGTAATTTCTTGCTTTCGAACTGCTAGGTTGGCAGGAGGTGAACCAGAGATGGGAGCTCACTCCGTCGTGCAATACTCAGGTCTCGAACTGCTGACTTGCCAACCTTCCAGTCATCAAGTTCAGTGTCTTAACCACTAAGCCACCGTAGTCGCTCACATGTGTGTGCATGCACATAAAAACAAGTCTGCAGTAATTTGCTACAAACCAGAGGCAGCTAGTAATAACCACTGTAGTATACCATTCTGGAGGCAAAATAGTAGAGTAAAAATCCCGTATAACAAAAGTAATTCATTCTGCGGGGCTTTTTGTTATATGATTTTTTCGTTATACGATGCATACTTCGTATAACTAAAATCCCTATGGGATGCATCGTACAACGAAAATCTCTATGGGAAAAATTGTACAATAAAAAATTTCCATTGTACGATTTTTCCCATAGTGATTTTCGTTGTACGATTTTCCCCATAGAGATGCATTGCATTGTATAACTAAAATTTTTGTTATATGAGGTGCAATTGTTTTTTTAAAAAAATCCTCTTCATTATACAATGTTTTCACTGTAAGAGGCATTCGTTATACGAGGTTCTACTGTAATTGCATATAAAGGGAAGAGAAATAAGGAAAGTTGTAGTAATGGTGAGAAAAGGACAGAGATCTTCTCTTTCTCTGTATAGAGGACAGAGTTATAAGTATTATCTTATAAGCCACCAGCTTGTACAGCCATGCTGGGGAAGGGACTCAGAGTTCTGATCCAGAAAGGCAAAATGTTTAAGCGGTGTTAGAGTGAAATGACAGCATCATACCCGTCGAGCGCCGCTCCAGAAAATAAGGAACTTCTCCGGCCTGGGTGCGCATGTGCAGGAAAAACTCCATTGCGCATGCACAGATCACATTTCCCCGCCGTTCTAAATACAGGATGGCGCCAGGAAAGGGGAGGAATGTGCGCCAATATACGAGATTTCCCGTCCAATCCGGGATACTTGACAGGTATGGACAGCATGCGTAGCTTTTTTTACTCTTCAAAATGGCTGCCAAAATTATAAAAATGTATAAGAATGAAATGATCTTAAGGGGAAAACATTTTCAGGAATTAAAAGAGTTCACAATTGCCTCTGAAACTCCATGGATATCAGAAGAAATTAATTCTCAAGAAGAAATGAACACAACATTTTATTTGTTTTAAATACAGTACATACTTTCATCCAGGCTAAGGCAATTTGATTTCTCAGACCCACTAATCCTGTAAGAGAATAATGCAGGATTCATTCCTGCATTGAGATGAGAGGGGGAAGAAATAATACATTATCTTTTATTTTTATTTTAAGCACCAGTCTTTTATATAGCATAGAGACCAGTAGTATAAATTTCCCTGTCACCTTCCATTTCTCCACACACACTTTCCTCCTCTTTTGTATGCTATCAATAATGGTGTGTCTCAGAAAGATGACTGCAACCAGCAACTGTAATTGCTAACAAAATGTTAATGATAACTACATGCAGACAGATTGCTGTGGGCCTACAGGGTGCCTGGCTGCTTCAAGGGACATTTATCATTGAACTTGGTCACAAAATGATCAGTCAGTATCCTATTGCATAGTTCCACCACGCAGCAGAACTGAGGTCAGCTGCTGCCACTGCTGAATGCTTCTACTTTAAAAGTTTCTTTTTCAATCTACGTGTAATTCTGTATTATTGTGCACGAATTGTGTGCTATGGAACTGAAAAAAACAACTCTTTAATTAGAGGCAGTCAGCCATCACTGTTGACCCCACTACTAGGAAGAAGGAACTATGCAGTCGGATGCTGGCTATTGGTGTCTGTGTGTCATGTATGTGTGTCATATCTTCAAATTGATTTCAAACATGGCAAGACAGATGCAAAGGTAGCACTATCTGCTACTGAAGGTATTATTCATCTGGGAGTACTCATGGTTAGGTATCTGACAGTGACAGTCATGTAGAACTTTATCAACATAGCAATGGTTCCTTATTCGGGGTCTTCAGATGATTCTTCAATGCTGGCTAGGTTTCTGGGTACTGAAGTCCAGAAACTCTGATATCTAAAGATTCAGAATCCTCAGTGGTGGTTGAGATGAATGCACAGCAACCAATAATGGGAAGAGCCAGTTGCAGATGTATTACACAAATACAGAGACACACAAGCAAGGAGGCAGGTAAGGATGCACACATAGATTCCCTGCCTCTTTTTAAAGAAAACAGGCATGATTAGAATAGAGGTGGGGATACAAAATCCTGAGGTAAAGCAGCATCTTTCTTGACTGAAATGACAAGTTGCTACTGGCTACTCCACAGTGCTTTGGAATATATTTATTCAAGTGGGCTATAACGGACTAGTCTGCTGGTATATTCAGAACAAATTCTCCAGAACTGGAGTCCCTTTCCTGAAGGAGTATTTGATTCATTATAGAAACTATAACAAAAAAAATAAAAACACTAACTGCTATATTTTTACTGTGAGCTTTTGTGGATCAAGTCCACTTCTTCAGACGAGTAAAACTTCCAGGCATGGTTTATATACAATAGATGCAGGGGTCAAGATGTCACAAGGCAAATGGATCACAAAGCAATGAGGTATATAGTAATCAAGCGGAATGACAGACAAGCATGCATATCAGTACAGCTTCCTACAACTAGCAGTAACAATAGAGTATTCCGATTAGTTTAAAATGTCCTCCTTTCAATCTTAAAAGTATGAAGTTGTCAAGCAAAGCATATGCTAATGAGTTTAAGCTGTTACTGTTTTAACCTCTTACTTGTGTGGGCACATCCTGTTGTGCTCATGTTGTAAAAGAGAATTTGCAGGAAGGTTAGTGAAGGTGGTATAATACACCAAAATGTAGTACATAAAATATCAAGCACCATATAGCAATCTGTGTATCAAATCTGATAATGTCCAAAAAACCCTTGGCTAATATTTAAGCCTCTGTAATGGGTGTCCAACAGATGGATGTATTTGATTTCTGCTGTCTCTCTTTGGATCCTATTCCTGAACCACAGACTAACATGGCTACCATTTTACAAATATTTCAATTATAGAAACTAGACACCTCCTATCTCACATATATGAACTTCTCTTTTTTTCTATACTTAAATACAAACATTTTTTATTATTATTATTATTATTATTATTATTATTATTATTATTATTATTATTATTATTATTATTATTATTATTATTATTATTATTATTATTATTATTATTAACTGTTAGTACATACAGATGTTCTCAAACTTTGAAGACCCATGCCTCCCTTTTTTAATTTTCAGAAACCCTTCCTCCTCTTTTTTACCATCATGCAACTCTTTTAACAAAAGAAGTTTGCAATTTTAATTAAAAACTTTTTAAAAACCTGAGCAACAATTGTTTTATATCGAAAGCATGTCCAACCTTTGGGGTCCACTTTCTGGGCCTGTGACCTCCTCCACTGGTTTTTTTTAAAAAAATGCTGGCTTACTGAGAAAGCCCTTTTGCGCCCTCTAGTGACCCATTTGAAAAATATAAAAAATTGGAACAACTATAGTACTGGGTGCCCTCAGGATATAGCAAAATTGTTCCCCACTCCCTCAGGGGTTTGGAACCTGTGTCCTTGAAGGGAGTCTGGGCTTCTGAGAAATGAAATCCAAGTTCACCTGGAGGCCCAGGATTGAGAAACCTTGGCCTAAAGGGAACAGACTAGTCTTCCAGGTGTTCTGGAACTTCAATTCCCAGAGGTCCATGGTTCCCTCAAGACCACTGGTTCCCATCTCAGTTGTTTTTAAAGCAAAGGTGTTTTTTTTATTTAAACAACCAAATGTTTTGCTGTGGGGATGCTAAGGCATTACATTTGGGCCCTGGGGAAATTGTAGTTTGGGCAGCTCTGAGCATAGCATTCACAGGTGTTGCAGGAGTAATATACAGTACTGTACTATGTTAGTTGTTATTACTGTGGTTATTAGCTTTTGTAATCCTAAAGACACGGGTCTATGAAGTCAGTCTGCTACCAAATGTAACTCGCTGAACTGCATATTCACCTCCTCTCTTTACAGTTCTGACCCCCGCTCCCCCCAGCTGCTCAATTATACAATTTGGACAATGTTTACATGATGCTGATCAACAATTTTGAAAAACAGATGGAAAATGCTGTCAAATGGATAGTTTCAAGGCAGTTCTGTTTTCTGTTACAAAGAAGATTATTTAAAGTAGAAAAGGAAACAAGCTGCCATCCAAGAGACGTTTGGCTAGTCTTAGTTGGGTACTTTCCTCTTGATTTGTGTCTGTAATGTGAGGAGAAGGTGCTTACAGATGCAGGCTGAATTCTGCAGGGAACATGTGCATACATTTAAATCATTTACGGCTTTTTACGCGTGCATTTGTAAAACATGTTTCATTTTTGCATTTGTAATTAGGTTCCAAACAGATGGTGAAGGAGTGGAGCATCCGATTAGGCAAGCTTTTGCTCTGCTGGACTACATGGAAAATGAACCAAGCTTTTGGAATTTGTGTAATTTATCACGCTATTATGGAAAAAGAGACCATAACTATGATTAGCAAAAGTTGGTATCCCAGGCTATGTAACGAATCTGCACAGAACTGAAGCAACATAGATACAAATGTTGGCATCTCCCTTTTAATGCTGCAGAGTCCAAATCTCAATTATTTGTTATAGTCCATTATTGTACATACATATTTAGGCTCTAGGTATAAAAATGTCCATGTTCGACATGTGTAGATTGGGCCAGGGGTTGTCTTGTCTCCTTGCCCCAGGTAGATGTTTATTTTCTAACCAGTTTTTCTTGCGCTGCTCTGTTCAACAGGGCAGTCTTCAACTCAATTTCTTCTTCTTCTTCAGTGTCTAGGCCAGATGTGAAACTGCTAAAATGAAGGCACCTTTTGATGAGTTCATTCTGCAGTTCCTTTTGCCTGATCTAGCGTGAGAAAGATTAGCCAGCAACACAAGATTGCTGTTACCAGGGTATGCCAGATTGTGGTACCGTAACCTTCGAGGAAGCTCTTTCTGTATACCTCAACTCAATTGAGAACCATCATAAATGGTTCTCTGAAGCAAGTTCAAGGAGGCACCCAAAAGCCTCCTAAAGCCACTAAAATCCCATGAGTTTATCACTCTGGTAACACCTGCAATAGCAATGCTAAATAAATAATTTGCAGCCTTTTTCATGGAAACAACAAAGCTGCCCATGATGCAACCACCTCTCTGCCTCACAATAGGCCTCACCTTGCTGAAACTACCAGAAAGGCTCTTTGACCCTCTCTTTTTTCCTTCCATAGACCAAATTGGCTTCCAAGTAAACTTGGGTGACAGAAATGGGAAGAAGGAACACTTGAATGCGGGCAGTTTTAATGTTGGGTATGTTGGGGTTTTTAATTGTTTTTAATATGTATGTTTTAATCCTGTTGTGAGCTGCCCTGAGTCGGGTTCGCCTGATTGGGCGGCATAGAAATTTGAGCTATAAATAAATAAATAAATAAATAAATAAATAAATAAATAAATAAATAAATAAATAAATAAATAAATAAATGAATAAATAAATAAATAAATAAATAAATAAATAAATAAATAAATAAAGTGAAAGCTAGGCAGTTTATTCAGCCTGCTGGTTTATTTGTTGTTTACTGCCCATATTAGATGGACAGTTATACAGATAATAATGTGGTTGGTAGGAATTCCTTTACAAGTACCTTACACATCTGACTTGAGGGACGAAGAGACTGAGGGAACTATTTCAGAAGCATGTGACACTGAAATCATCCCTTCCCCTCCAGCTGCACTTGCTTAACCCGTTGCTGGCACTAGTAGCAATGAAAAGTTAGCAATCCTTCTTTTTCTTCCGTGTCTAGGTCAAACATGAAATTGCAATATGAAGGCACCTTTTGGTGAATTCATTCCTCAGTTCCTTTCGCCCAGCCTAGTGTGAGAAAGATTAGCTGGCACTAGGTTGCTGTTGCCTGTGATACATCCGATTATGATTCAAAAATACGACAATCTATGAGGAGGCTCTTTTGTTTAGCTGATTTAAGGGAGAACCTTTAAGGGGAAAAAACAGTTAACAATATGAAAATAACATTGAGTACTAGAATAGTACTAGAATAGCAAACTTGAAGACTGGAAGGTCGGAGTTCAATTCCTGAGTACTGCATAATGGAGTTAGCTTCCATCTCTGTCTCAGCTCCTGCCAACCTAGTAGTTTAAAAGCAAGAAATTGCAAGTAGATAAATAGGGACCACTTTGGTGGGAAGGTAAACAGCATTCTGTGTGCTCCGGTAACTAGTCATGCCTGCCACATGACCACAGAAACAACTGCAGAAGCAGACAGTGTTGGCTCTTCAGCTATGAAACAGACATTAGCACTGAACCCTAAAGTCAGATATGACTCGCTTTTGAGCTGGGGTGACCTTTACCTGTTATTAAAAACATTCATAGTCATGCCTGCCACATGACCACAGAAATGTATGCAGAAGCAGACAGAGCTGGCTCTTCAGCTATGAAACAGACATTAGCACTGAACCCTAAAGTCAGATATGACTGGCTTTTGAGCTGGGGTGACCTTTACCTGTTATTAAAAACATTCATAGTCATGCCTGCCACATGACCACAGAAATGTATGCAGAAGCAGACAGAGCTGGCTCTTCGGATATGAAACAGAGATTAGCACTGAATCCTAGAGTCAGATATAACTGCCTTTCGAGCAAGGGCGACCTTTACCTTTACCTAATGCTGCAACCACGGGTGCAGATGAAGCCACAGTGGACCAGTTCTATGAGGACTTACAACACCTCATAGAACAAACACCAAGAAATGATGTCCAAATTATTTTAGGAGACTGGAATGCCAAAGTAGGCAATCAAAAAGTTGAGGGAATAACAGGCAAGTTCGGTCTTGGAACACAGAATGAAGCAGGGCAAAGATTGATAGAGTTCTGCCAAGAGAACGCACTGGTCATAGCAAACACCCTCTTCCAGCAACACAAGAGGCGACTTTACACATGGACATCACCAGATGGCCAACACCGAAACCAGATTGACTACATACTCTGCAGTCAAAGATGGAGAACCTCCATACAGTCAGCAAAAACAAGACCTGGAGCAGACTGTGGCTCAGATCACAACCTACTGATTGCAAAATTCAGGCTTAAACTAAAGAAAATAGGGAAAACAAAGAGACCAGACAGATATCACCTAGACAGCATCCCTAAAGAATGCATGGTGGAGGTGATGAACAGATTCAATGGCTTAGACTCAATAGATAGAGTGCCAGAAGAATTATGGACAGAGATGAGGGACATCATGCAGGAAGCAGCAAAGAAAACCATACCAAAAGAAAAGAAGAGTAAGAAAGCAAAGTGGTTGTCTGACGAGGCTCTTAAAATAGCAGAGGAAAGAAGGAACGCAAAAGTCAAAGGAGAAAGGAAAAAATACAATCATTTGAACACAGAATTTCAAAGAAAAGCAAGGAGAGATAAGGAAAACTATCTAAAAGAACAGTGCAAAGAAATGGAAGAAAACAACAAAAGAGGCAGAACCAGAGATCTTTTCAAAAAAATCCGGGAAATCAAGGGAACATTTAAAGCAAAAATGAACATGATAAGGGACAAAGACGGAAAGGAGCTAGCTGATGCAGAAGAGATTAAGAAAAGATGGAAAGAGTACACAGAGGAACTCTACAAAAAGGAACTCAACACTCCTGATAGTCACAATGATGAAGAATTTGAACCTGAGCAGACATCCTGGAGAGTGAAGTCAGAAAGGCCCTAAAGAGCACTGCAAACAACAAAGCTAGTGGAGATGATGGTATCCCAGTTGAATTTTTCAAAGCTCTAAAAGATGATGGCATCAAATTACTGCATTCAATATGCCAGCAAATTTGGAAAACAAAACAGTGGCCACAGGACTGGAAAAGATCAGTATATGTTCCAATCCCAAAAAAGGGCAATGCCAAAGAAAGCTCAAATTATCGAACAATTGCGCTCATCCCACACGCCAGCAAGGTGATGCTCAAGATAATACAGGATAGACTTCAGCAGCATGTGGAAAGAGAATTACCAGATGTGCAGGCTGGTTTCAGAAGAGGCAGGGGGACTAGAGACCACATTGCCAACATACGTTGGATCATGGAGAAAACAAAGGAATACCAGAAACAAGTTTACTTTTGCTTTATTGACTACACTAAGGCATTTGACTGTGTGGACCACAACAAGATGTGGCAAGTGATTAAAGAGATGGGAATACCAGAGCATCTCATATGCCTCATGAGAAATCTGTACATGAACCAAAAAGCAACAGTTAGGACAGAACATGGAATGACAGAGTGGTTTGGAATAGGAAAAGGAGTAAGACAAGGCTGCATTTTGTCACCCTGCTTATTCAACTTATACACAGAGCACATAATGCGCAATGCAGGGATGGAGGAATCACAATATGGGACCAAAATTGCTGGGAGAAACATCAACAATCTGAGATATGCAGACGATACCACCTTAATGGCAGAAAGTGAGGAAGACCTAAAGAATCTCTTGATCGGTTTGAAGGAAGAGAGTGCAAAAGCTGGCTTGAGACTCAATATCAAGAAAACCAAGATAATGGCAACAGGCCCGATCAGTTCCTGGAAAATAGATGGGGAAGAAGTAGAAGCAGTGACAGATTTTACATTCTTAGGATCTAAGATCACTGCAGATGGAGATTGCAGCCATGAAATAAAAAGGCGACTGATTCTTGGGAGACAAGCGATGAGAAACCTGGGGAACATAGTGAAAAGCAGAGACATCACCTTGAAAACAAAAATTAGAATAGTCAAAGCAATGGTATTCCCAGTGGTAATGTACGGATGTGAGAGCTGGACAATTAGGAAAGCTGAACGCAGAAGAATAGATGCCTTTGAAATGTGGTGTTGGAGGAGAGTTTTGAGGGTATCCTGGACAGCGAGGAGAACAAATAGGTCAATCTTAGAAGAAATCAACACTGACTGCTCATTGGAAGGTCAAATAGTAAAGATGAGGCTAAAGTACTTTGGGCATCAAATGAGAAGGGAGGATTCACTTGAGAAGGCCGTGATGTTGGGAAAGGTGGAGGGCAAAAGAAGAAGGGGGAGGCCAAGGATGAGATGGATAGATGGTATTGTAGACACAATGGACACAGAACTGGGAGGACTGAGGGGGATGGTGGAGGACAGAGGCGCCTGGAGAACGATGGTCCATAGGGTCACAAAGGGTCGGAATCGACTGTGCGACTGAACAACAACAATGCTGCAAATTAAATTATTTTTATGTGCAGATAAATCCCATCTACTTCAATGATTCTCAGTTTTTGGCCTTCATTTAGTTTGGACCACCTCCAGGAAGCCAAAGCCAATGTGATCAGACATCCAAAGCATCTGAGTTTGAGCTCATGAGTCTCTTTAGGTTGACAGTGACCCATCTGCAAAAAAATTCTTGCTGCTGCCTGCAGAGGGTGCTGGACATTAAGCCTGAGACTTTGGTCATGCAGATAGATAGATAGATAAGTCTTTATTGTCATTGTCCTGCACAGAACAATGAGATTGGGGGGGGGGGGGGGGACACTAAACAGAACCTAAACAAAATACAACTATACAAAATTATCAACATACTCCCACCCCACATATACAAAATGCATGCTCTGCCATTGCACTATAGCCCCTCTTCTGGTTGACTTCAAGTTGAATAGCTAGAACCAATAACAGTCATAGATGCACACATGTGCAATAATAACAGTCCTCTTTTATGATGTCCCATTCTTTTTTAAAAAATGAATTCTGCTGTCTCCTTTCATGGTAATCCCATGAAAATCAGAACTTTCATTTTAATTTTTATCTGGGACAAAATGTCTAATCTGCTTAACATTAAAACAGTAGAATCACAACGTGTTGATTTTTGTTTAGAAGAACAAAGAGTATTTCATGAATCAGAGCTGGCCAAACAGGGATTTATCTGTTTAGCTATAGAAAATTCTTCTTTGGTTTTGTGTGAAGCAGGCCAAGTAAGACAGCCATCTGATATACAGTGTCATGTAAAAGCAACAAATTATTAGTTACAATGGCCACCTGTAGACTAACTAAAGCAACTACTGAATGGTAGGTATGTGCTTATATTAGCTCCATTGAGCCAATAAACCTACTCTACTTGGAGCTGGCAGTTGAGAGAGAGGCTTCTGAGATTTTTTGCCTTATGTATCAAAGCAACTTGTCAGTTTTGGCCTTGTCTCAGCTGACTGGGCATGCCATTTGCTGCTCTTATGCAGCAAAATGTTTGGGGTTAGCCCACGTGACATTTGATTGCATGCTCCATTTCCTGGCCTATACACATTCCTTTTAAGATATCGAAAAGATCCCTACCTATGCAAGTTTATGACTGGAGGATCCTTTTCTATGCATGCGGCATACCTGTCAAGTTTTGGATTTGGAAATAAAGGAAATTTCCTGGCAAATATGGAATACTTGACAGCTATGCTTATCCTGTGCTGCCCTCCAATGGTGGCAATAGGGCATTGCAGTCTAATTAATAAGGGATGACGGCGGGAAAGAGGGTAAAATAAGGGGTTTTCCTGGCCAATAAGGGATACTTGATAGCTATGGCATGCGGATATAGTTTTCTGTGCAATTGTCATTTCAATTGGTACTGGTAGCAGAGCCCTCCTTTACAAACTTGGAGAGGTTACATTTTGCACCACAATTCTAAAAATTTCATTTTCGTGCCACATTCATTGAAGACGTCTTGCACATAAGGTGGGAACTACACTGTGGGTGAAGCCACAATTCAAGTCTATACACCATCCTTAAATGCCCTTTGAACAAGAATAGCAATACCTGGGGGTGGGGGGGTGTTGTTGAAGGAAACTTGTGTGCAAAACAAACCTTGTAACCGTTCTTTAAAAATCTGCCACCAGTAATTAGCATAAAGCTACTTAATGACTCACTCTGAAAATAGTTGTACGATTAATATGTGATACATTTTGCCTCTTGTAATCAGTGTTCTGTGATTCTGAAATGTAGTAAAACTTCATCCCAGCAAGGGAAGGGCATAAACATCAACAAAGGAATATGAATTAAGTAGCCCTATGCTGCTTTTGAGATGCTACAGGCAAGTTGTGGCTGAAAAAAGCAGGCAAGAGGCTTCTGGCATTTTAAAGGCTTAGTCTACCCAAATGTGTTATGTCGTCCTCGATTCATAACCCCTTTCATCAAGTGTGGTGTCTGAAATCAAACTGATCCTCTTCTACCTTTTCCTTCTTGCCCTTGTAGTCTTGCTGAAAAGGGTGGGGAAATACAATACTGTATCATGTTGTGATGGGATTCACCACACTTTCCAAGCCTTCCTAAGCTGCAAGATGCTACGCTACAGTTAATGAGAGGGGAAGTGTTTTCCATACCTGTAATTCTTATTTGGAGATTTGCCGTGTAGGTCTTTGAAAAGAGGAAGAGTGAAACATCTTAAGGCTTTTATGAAAATGTAGGGATGGAAAAAAATAGACTGAAAATCACATTTAAGTAGGTAGGTTGTTTCACAGTTCTCAGAAAACAGCCAAGCCCTGCCATGCAGATAAGACTGGTGACAAATCCTACCCACCCCATCTGAGTCTTATTGATAAAGGAGGACAGATGTCAGAAGCTGGGCTTCCAAATCCAAGCCAATCTCTTTTCAAGCATTACCTAGCAGTTCAGGAAAGAGAAGCAATTCTTACTGCAATAGCAGGGAAGGAAGAGCCTGCAGATAAACTTAAGAGACTCAGGAAAACTCACTGCTGCCAAGACTTATGGATCTCATCTTGAACACTGTAGAAAGGAGCAGAATACACTTTTGTGCTTCTGATTGGTCAATTTCCAATGTGAAACTTTGAATTTATGCAGCAAAAGTTCAAAATGACCAACTACACCCGTGGCCTAGTATAGAAAAAAGGAGAGGACACTTGAGCGGGGATGCCCAAACTTTTTGGGTCACAGGTTGGTCATGTGGTTCAGCAGGCCGGTCACGTGGTTCCTCCCACCGGAAGTGGAAGTAAAATGCACCTTGCAATCTGTTTTGCAACAGATATGTTTTGCAACAGGATGAGATAGATTTTTTTAGGCTGCTATTTTCTCTGCTTAAACCAGGGGTGCCCAAACTACGGCCCGCCTGATGAATTGGCATCAGGGGCTGGATCCGGCCCATGAGCGATAGTTTGGGCATCCCTGCACTAGAGCCAGAACTGTTGTCTTAAAGGGCTGATCCCCACTGTTGTGTCTGTAAATAGCAAGTGCCTGTCATTGGCTGTTACCTTTGGATTCCAACTGTTATTGGCTGTTACCTTTGTATCCCAACTGTCATTGGCTGTTACCTTTGGATTCCAACTGTTATTGGCTGTTACCTTTGGATTCCTATCAGGACCAATCAAATGGCAGCTTGCCAAAACCTATTGTTACTGAACTGTATAAATACCATTCCCTCTTCCCCTTAGTTTCAGTTGTGCTTGGTCCTTCCAATAAAGCTGAATCACTTGAGTTGACCCAACTACTGCTGGTCTCTGTCATTCCTGCACCAAACTCAACACCCACCTTACTCCACACCCACCATGATGATCAGGCCCAAAGGCCCTAATGTGGTAAAGAACTGAAAGTGATAAAGGGAACAATGAGACCTGCAGCTCGAGGATTCCAGGAATTGCCCACAAGGTCAGGCCTCCAGTGCCTGGACTCCAGAACCAATCTTCCAAGAAAGGCAGATGGGCTTAACAGAGAAAGAGCTAAGACTAAAAGGCAAAAGCTTGAGCTTTGAATGATACATTCTTAGGACTGTTACTCTGTCATAAGGACAACCTTTCCCTTTCCCCCTCCCCGGACATTTGAAATGTCTTCTAAATTTTAATTCAATGTTTACTTTTTTTCCATTACCATTTTCATAAGCCCCTAGCCATCACAACCAGAGGATTCTGAGAGTTGCAGTCTAAAAAATATAACTTTTCAAAGTCCTGACAGGATCCTTGTTAGAGAGACTGGAGACTAGGAAAGTGACATCTTGTTGAAATATGTTGTACTTCCTGACCGGTTAATGCCCCAGTTTGTCAAAAGTCTTGCTTTAAAGCTGCAGTCCTGACTTGAGTGATTCCCTTCATCTTCTCTGTGGTGGGGTGCAGAGGCCACTTGCCAATTGTCAAAAAAGTTACCCTTGTTCCAGTATTTCTAGACCTGACTATTCGAACTCCTTTACATTTTAGTTGTTTTTCACTACTACTGTCTCCTCCTCCTGCTACTACTACTACTAGCTGTGTGGGTCCCCATTTCAGTGGAGAAGAACAAGATATAAAATCTGTCCATCAATATACAGTAGAACTTCGGATAATGTCCAAACTCCGTTCCACAAGTTTGGACTTTATCCAATTTTGGACTTTATCCAAATCAAATGGGCGATGCATCGGATAACGTCCAAAAATGGATGTTATCCAAGGTTCCTATACAAAATACCTCGGATAATGTCCATTTTTAAGCGGTTTTGGACTTTATGCGATGCATCATGTGTGCATGAAAACCGCAACTTTATCCAAATCGGACTTTATCTGAGGTACCACTGTACTGTATATCTATGAAAGAGGTTCAAAAAAGCCTTCATCCTAGCCTTCATTTTAAAAACTACCGTATTTATTCGTGTATAACGCGCAAAATTTTATACCAAAAAAAGAAATCAAAGTTGGGGTGCGCGTTATAAACGAGGACTGGTGTCCCACCCCCCGTCGCGAGCCTCTTTTACTTCCTTTTTAGAATTGGGTCGGCTGTCTATTGAAGGGGAGGCGGGGTGTGGCTTTGAAGAAATTGACGGGATCTGATTGGGTGGCGCGGGAGACGAGGCGTGGCCCGGAGGTAGCTCGCAGTTCGAGCGAGGCTCCTGGGGGTCGGAAGTGCTCGTTTCGGATTGCATTTTCTTTACCCTGCAACAGGTGGGTCTGATTATCCCCCCCTCCCTCAATGTTTTAATTTTATACCGAGGTTTCATGGAAAATTAGGGGTGCGCGTTATACACGAGTGCGCGTTATACACGAATAAATACGGTAGTTGCAGTATTCCCAATGCTGAACAGCAATGGCATGTTACCCTCTTCTGGCAAGTAAATCAATTGAAACAGACAATAAGTAAGTCAGTAAATCGTGGCACTTTATGACAGATACAGTTCACAATTTGCCAATATAGCCAGGGGCTATATTAGCAGGAACTACCAAATATATTTTGATCTTCTGCATTCTCAGGGTGTTTCTAGACTGAGAGCTTCTACTATTCACAATTAAAAGGCATTGTAAACATACTAAATCTTTCTTCCATGACAGATTTTATCTGCCAGCAAACCTTGAAGCCTATCAGGTAGAAAGTCAGGACATTAAAAAAAAATAGAAGGGATATGTTTGAAGACAAAGATGTTGCCATTCATTGAAAACTCAGTAGGTGTAACATTCTAAGGCCATTGTAACAATGCTCTAAAATGCTACAGTGCATTCAGCAGTTCAATACCAGAATACTGCAGGACGGAATGAGCTCCTGCCAACCTAGCAGTTCAAAAACAAGAAATTGCAAGTAGATAAATAGGGACCACATCGGTGGGAAGGTAAACAGCGTTCCGTGCACTCTGGTGTCTAGTCATGCCTGCCACATGACCACGGAAACGTCTGCAGAAGCAGACAGAGCTGGCTCTTCGGCTATGAAACAGATATTAGCACTGAACCCTAGAGTCTGATACGACTGGCTTTCGAGCAGGGGTGACCTTTACCTTTACAAAAAAAAAATCATTCATAGAAACACAATTACAGTAAAACCCTGACTTACAAATGCCTCGAGTTACATAACATTCGACTTACAATGATTTTGTGCTAATACTTTGTCCCGATTTATACGATTTTCTATGGGTTTGCTTCGAGTTACATAAAGATTCTTTTTCCTATGGGTTTGCCTTGAGTTATGTAAAAATTCATTTCCCTATGGGTTTGCTTCGATTTACATAAAAAAAATCATTTTTCCTATGGGTTTGCTTCGAGTTATGTAAAAAAAATATGTTTTCCTATGGGTTTGCTTTAAGTTATGAAAAAAATGATTTAAGCAAAAGCCTACGGAATGGACTTTGTTTTCGTAAGTAGGGTTTTACTGTATTCTGTTATCAATCCACAGCATTTGATTTAAAGTAAATGTTTTTGAACAATAATGCTATCCCTAAGTAATACTCACTGCCTTCTATTATCAGAAGACAGAGTTGAGTTTATAAAAAAAAATACAGACCACTTCATATTAGCAAAGTGGAATGCCTCAGCCTCGCATAAACCTCTTATTTTGGTCAGAGCCATTTCTAATTTCCATACACAGAGCACAGTCCCAGTGTTGGTCTTCAGATGCTGTGTGTAATAGACCTAGAAATTAATTTCCAATTGGGCAAAAAAGATCACTCTCAACCGTAACTTGCAGTTATTTCTGCATGCACAAACCAATCAGACCAGTCTGGCGCTAATTAATTTATTGCACTGGACTCAGTAATAGCAAAAGTCTCTGTTATCCCAGCTGTGGGAAGCTGGAATTGAGGCAGAGAAAGGACACCCATGGATGAACATTTGACATCACCTCCTGAGTGCTATGCCACAAAAATGATGCTAGTTGTGCCAATTACTTGAATTCTAATAACATAAAAAGCTTCAGAGCAAGGATCAGGTCCCACTGCACTAGAAAAATGGAAATATCAGTCACTCTTTGCTCCTCAAATTTCTCCACCACCAAAAGTGAGTATACAGTAAGTATTTTATTAATTTAATTTATTGACATGCTGTCTTTGCTGCAGAACTGGTACCAAAGATTGCTTACAATATAATTTTAAAAACAGTAGCATTAAAATAAAGTAAATTATGAATATTAAAATAGCATCAAATTCATTGGCTAGAAGCCTATTGGTTAGTTATGCCAGTATAAATTGCAGTGGTTAATTAATTAATCTATTATTATTATTATTATTATTATTATTATTATTATTATTATTATTATTATTATTATTATTATTATTATTATTACTATTATTATTATTATTATTATTATTATTATTATTATTATTATTATTATTATTATTATTATTATTTAGCATCCCATCTTTCTGAGGTCATTAAAATGAGTATTCAGCATGTTAGAGGCAAAATGCTAAATAACTTGTGAACCAGCCAGAGAGTGCACTAGGCGCTATGGGATTGTATATAAGTGTGATTGTTATTGCAATTATATTCCTTGTTGCACTCAAGTTGCATAAACTGGTGAGCTACAAGAGATACACATGGCAATTTGTTAACAAGCAGCAATTCTCCACTGCAAGTTATGCCATTGCACTTAACGTTGGTATAAGTAACCAGTCAGATTCTGGCCAGCTTAGTACTAAAATACGAGAATCAAAGCATTTAAAATCCTCTTAATTAAAATACTAAAAAATACTTTACTATGAATGATGAGGATGATAATGTGATCATCAGGATGGTGATTAAATACAAAATTGTCAAAAACAAAGAGTGTTCTAAAAACAATGGCTGTTATTATGTTAGGTATATGTTTTAACCAAAGACCTAAGTAATTGTTCAATATCATTGTAAGAATGCTGTTCCTAATATTGCCATTTTTACAGCTCTGTTGGTGTCATTTCAGAAATTTGCAGTTGTTTAAAATATTTTATGACATTACGCACATTGTTCCCAGTGCCCCAATGACTATAGAAAACACTGAAGTGTGTTTCATCTATAATCGAATTACAGTAATACCTCGCATAACGCAAAAACTCTGTTCTGCAAGCTGCTTCACTATGCGGTTTTTTTCCGTTATGCGAAGCTAATGGGAAATGACCCGGATAACAAACAAAAACTGTTTGTTACCCAGGGTTCCCATACAAAAACCCCGGATAACGAACTTTTTACCCATTATGCAGGGTATCGCCCTTTCATAACAAATGCTTCGTTATGCGCATTTTTCGCTATGTGATGTGTTTATTATGCGAGGTATTACTGTATTTCTATTGCTAAGCCTCTGTATTTCCATAATTTTCCAATTCTTTATCTTCAACTCTGGCATCCCCTGGAATTGCAGTGTCAATTATCCAGACATTTCTTCATTCTATTACTGTTATGTCTGGTGCATTATACTCAAGGTGCCTGTCAGTTTGTTGTTTCTTATATTCCACCTTTGTTTCTGTTGTTTTCAAGATGTTTTCTTTTTTCACTGTCTTAAATAATTTTTCTCTGCTTCTACTACATGTTCATAATTTACTTTATTTTAATCATACCGCTCTTTAGTTATATTCTACTAAGATAATAATTTAGGCTTCTTTTTCTTCTACTACTACTACCTTTAATATCAAATCTTTAACTTTTGTATGTAGTATGACATGCATTTCTAATAACCATCACTTAATAATCATGTTATAAAATTGCCATTTTTTGGTTCTACTCTATATTTTTTTGTATCTTACCATATTGTATAGAGAAAAATGCACATTTGTTAAAAAAATCATCTAAACATCTTTGTTAAATATTTGCATTTTGTTTAATAATGATTCCATCTTTCTGGGAACTTTTGCACTCCAAAGTGAATGGCATTCCAAAATGGAAAATCTGGCCAAAAATGAAAATAAGCAAATCACATGCAGACATTAGCAATTTAAAATATTGAAAGATTTAAAACTTTAAAATGAAAAAGTAAAAACCAGATTATACAAAAGATAAAACTTACAAAGGAAAGATATTGACAGTGAACAGTCATCGAAATAATGGAAGAATTTAAAAAACAAATATCAGATGCACCAAAAAATTTGGAAAGGAACGAGAGATGCTTACAGCAATATAGCACATTTACGACAGCCACAGGTGTTTTATGGCAGCGTTTTGCGCATGCGCCGGTGCTTCTGGGAATGGCAAGGGTGGCATGGGCCATATCTGGAACCCTGGTGTATAGCAATGCAATACAATCTTCTTCTTCTTGTGCTGTATCTGATTCCAAATATTGGCAATCATCATGGCAATCAGCCATGAAGACTGTCCTGAGAATATAATGCAGTGGCCTTTCATCTGTCTTCTGCATTGCAGTATGACACCCGTTCATTCCTGATAACAAAAGGTTAAGAAAAGAACAATGAACCCAGTAATTATCAAACAATTACATGTTTTCCAAAAATCTTTAAGTTACTCATAGGAGTGTCACCACCCATGGCTGCTGTACACCAATTTACTCTTGATTAATTTTCTGCTAGCCACCCCGGGTCTTCATCAGTTAGGAGAATGGTGGTGCTTTCAAAGTGCCCAGTGCATTGGCCTTGCTTTGGTAGCTTCTGCCCTGGCCTGTAGTAGATTATTGGATGAGAGAAGTGGCTCCCCTGCTTCTCTGTAAACTGGGTAAAGGGTGACTCTATAAATGAAGTCAGTTTCTTTGACTCCTGTAAGTAAGCGCCGCCTTCCCTATTACCTTGCTGCACTGGGAAGAATAGAAGGTGAATGAGTATGTCCTTCTGAGATACTTGGGTGCCAAGTTGTGGCCCTGTGCCTTCTTTGAAGTTTCCCCCCTTCAATTTGTCCCCTTTCCCTTAAAGGGTGAAGGCTTGCCCAGCTACCCTTCTTCTTAGGACTCTGGTTTCCATGTCTTTGGAGATTAAAGGAATAGTCTCTTTGTTTAGAGCTTGTTAAATTTCTTATCTCACCTTCCACTCTCAATTTCCTATTTGCTTTGAAGAAACACACTGTTCCATCAGCATAGGATCTCTTTATTAGCAAAAGAGCTATTTTCAATAAAATAGGCATTTGAACAACATTTAAAAACTTGCTTCTTAAAATCCTGTCTCACTCCTCTGAGCATTCAATGAGTGCAAGAAAGAAACATAATAAATTCAGCTTTCATAGCTACCTGTTTTCTCTCTGGCTTAATTGGTTCTTGGATGGGCAGGACATGCCCCCATAAAGTTGCATAGAGTTGGCATCAAGTCAAGTAAGGCATCTTGATGGGGCTGCCCCCTCATCTGAGCTGTGAGCTTTGTGAGCTGAGCTGTGTGCTGAGTTATATGCTGAGTTGAGCTAATTGCTCTTTCTGTGTTTTTTTATGCTTCTCTACTAAGCTAAGTGCATCATTATCTTATAGCTAATGTACTCTTAGTGTTATAGATTCTAGGCATTTGTATGCCAGCCTTTGCCAACTACGGTATATCTCAATGTATGGATGCTCCAGCCATTTCTAGGGCATGTATACATTGAAGTCTGCTCCTCTTTCTCTCCCTCCTCCCATCTAGTGGATGAGGTCACATATACATTGCTGCTCTCTTATTCCCCGTCCTAACTGTGAGTCTGAGTGAAAAGTTCAACTAATTAAACTCTTTCAGGTTACTTGCCAAGACACAGTGTGTATGCTTATGCCAACTGTTATAAAATGCTGGATTCTCAACCTTTAAGCAAATGATTTCTATCAAACTACTACTAGGCACTTAATATATTGTGACCTAGGCCCTAACATAAAAGATTATTACGACAAGGAGTACTTGCAAGATAATTACATAATGGAAAACTCATTATATCCAACTGAACAGAAAGGGAAATTTGAAAAGTCAAAAGGCACAAAAGATCAGCTACTAATTGACAAGATACGGTAGTACTAGAGAATTCAAAAAGTGGACAGATTTTCAAAAGGATTTGGCTCATTGCTGCACAGCTGAATTAGCGTTGGCCTAAAAAAATCCAGTATTCCGTGCACTCATGTGTCTAATCATGCCTGCCACATGATCATGGAAACATCTGCTGAAGCAGACAGCAATGGCTCTTCGGCTTTGAAACAGAGATGAACACTGAGTCCTAGAGTCGGATATGATTGGCTTTCGAGGAAAGGAAACCTTTACCTTTACTAAAAAATATTTGGTATTAATAAAAATATTCAGAACTTCCTGAAGAAAACCATGGGAAAATGGAAAAGCCATTTAATAGCTTACAGTGAAGTAATTGGAGACATTAATATTAAAAGAGGTATATTTCAAGGAGATTTTTTGTCACTGTTACTGTTTAATATCTCATTCAAATTGAATTGAATTGAATAAACTATTTTATTGGCCAAGTGTAACACATCCTCTTGTCAATAATTCTAAATAATATAGATTGGGGTATCATATTTCAGATCAAGCAGGAAAAATGAATTATTTGTTATACATGGATGACCTTAAAATGTTGTTGTTGTTGTTGTTTTATGTTGTTGTTGTGCCACCAGTACATCCAGTGATGCACTGAAGCCGGTCCTGTCCTGTTCGACCATAGCAGTAGCAGAACTGGCTGGCCATGCTCACCTCCCTCCCACACCACACCATGCCCACCTCCTCCTCCTCTCCCCGCACTCCGGGTGCTACCAGGAGCTGGGAAGAGGAGGAGGAGCTGCCACTGCTGCTGCTGGAAGGTGGTGAGGTGGCGGGCTGGCGGCCTCCCCCTCCCAGCAGTGCCAGCAACGTTTCCCATGCACCTCACCCAGCCAGGGCTGAAGGCGTGCTTTCACCTCCGCACTTCCCACACAGCTTCGGCCCTGGCTGGGTGAGGTGCATGGGAAACGTTGTCGGTGCTGCTGGGAGGGGGAGACCTCCAGCCCCCACCCCACCCACCTCCCAGCCACACTGGCAATGCTTCACATTTGCCTCACCCAAAGCCAAAGGCGCATGGGAAGTGCGGAGGTGAAAGTACGCCCAGGCGGTGAGGGGCTGACCCATCAGCAGTGCCTGGCTGCTCTGGGACTCCTCCTCTTTATCTCTGGGACAACGGGTGAAGTGGTGGCAGCGGTTGAGGCCTAGGTACAACCGCAACCCACACCTGATCCTAATCCAGCTAGGTGGGCTGCATCAGGAGGCTGGGGCAGCTGCACCGGGGTCTCCCACCTCTGCTGGGAGCGACGCTCCGAGAGCAAGATAGATACCTGCCTGGTTTCTTTTCTTTTTTCTTTTTTCCCCTTGAGGGTGGGGGAGAGAGGAGGCCATGCCCACAGTTAGCCACGGCCACAGTTAGCCTCGCCCACAATGTGGTAGTAATTTTTTTTGAGTGCATCACTGAGTACATCTGTTAAACCCCTTTTGATTAGAAGGTTGTTGATTGTCAAAGGCTTGCCTAAATAACAATGCAGTCTTAACTCCATAGAATAACCTGCACAGAATACATAAGAGCCACATTTGTTTCAGGTCTTTAAAAACAATATCTCAGGTGAGTATAGAATGCTATGGTACATACTTCCTTTACACATTCTCAAGAGCAGAATCCCTTGATAGGATAGAATCCTGATTAAGCTGTACAAAGCAGCACTGCTGTTGGTGGGATAAATTATAAAAGCATGTGCTTAAGTCTCTCATGGAAAAGCTTCTGTCCAACGTGTGTGTGTGTGTGTGTGTGTGTGTGTGTGTGTGTGTGTGTGTCTGTCTGTCTGTCTGTCTGTCTGTACACATGCATATGCAGACACAAACACAGATGATTGAAGCAGAAAGGCTGTGATGGGTTGGAGGGGTGAGAGGGATAAGATATCATCTACCTGTCATCTCCTGACTTCTTTCTACCTGATAGGCTTCAAGGTTTGCTGGCAGTAATTTATAATTAGTAAACAATAAACACATTATCTGTTTTAAAGGTGTTGCTGGCCGATGAAGACTCAAAGGTGAAATGAGGGGACATTTCAGAGAGAGAGAGAGAGAGAGAGACTGTTAAAACACAAGCACCAGATAAATTCATAAGGATTCATGTGTTGGGAGAGAGTCCAAAGGGGTGGGGGTGGAGTGTTGGGTTGAATGAGCCAGCGAGTAATTTCAACCCTTATCATTCTTTCACTTGTGTTTAATGAAGAGCTCTCTTGTTGCAGACAGCTGCTCTTGAGGGGATGTTTTATAGCATCACTTCCATAATTCAAGGTCTAATAAGCCTTGTAACAGAGAAGCTTAGACAGACTCCTAACAATACCAAATGAAATTAGTTCTAAAGCATTTTAAAAAGTCACAGAAAGTATGAGAACATTAAATTATGCTGTGTGCATGCATTCTCTTTTTCTTCTGTCTTCTTTTGACAAACAATGTTGTTTAAAAAATTGCTGTGAATTCCCAAAATAAAATTTGACAAGATAGTACTAGAGATTTCAAAAAGTGGATAGATTTTCAAAAGCAGCCCACTCCTATGTGTGTGTCTTTGATGTTTGCAGATTGATACGAAGTAGGCAGCAGTCAGGGGCCAAATACATCTTTATTGCAGTGTAGTCAATCTGAACATGAGGTAATGTCGGAGACGCAGCTCCTTATATACTGTATAACAAATTTGAATTTCGCCCAAAGGCACCCATTGGTTACCTTGTCAGTGACGTCATACTGACGTACTGCATACCTGGTGTGGCTCACCTGTGGTGGGAAGGTTTCCCGCGCTAATCACTGATTGGGTGATTGGGGCCACGTGAGCTGAGCTACTTCAGCTGCGCTATCGCTGGCAGCTGACTCCTATGGGAGTGGTAGAAGACTTACACGCATACACAGTATTTACAATGGGAGAAGGGAGAGGGGGGGGGAATGGAGGATTGCTAGATCTGATTCAATTACATTACATTGGGATACATACACAACAGTGTCTCTCAAAGCATGCCCCACTGTTCTTAATTATGCTTTTCCTCAGGTTAATGTTGTCCATAGCAAATATAGCCCATTGTTCATTAGGAAATGACAAAAGGGATAGAATTTGGTCATCCAAGAAAGTCATCTCAGAAAAAGAACAATTTTTCTTTTCTTTCATTCTGCAATTTGACAGAATTGTTCCATGTGGAAATGTTTATAGCATCTGACCTGGCATATCCTTCCTGAACTCAGAGCTGCATTTCTTGAACAAATACAGATTCCAAAAGGATTACTGGCCAGGAATTCATCAGGAAATTCAGCAGACTCTCTAGGCCAGTGATAGTGGACCTTTTAGAGACTGAGGGCCCAAATAGAGGGGTGGGACAAAATCTGTGTTGGGGGGGAGGAAGCACTCCCATTGGGCTGTCTGGGCAAAGTTGCGGGACGAACTCTGTGCTGGGGCAATGGTGCACATGCCAACAGAGAGAGCTCTGAGTTCCCCCTCTGGTACGCATGCCACAGGTTCACCACCAGTGCTCTAGGCCTTAACAGAGACAAGGGTTTCCTATGTCATTATATACAACAGGGATTTTTAACCTGCGGCCTACGGCACCATTTCATGTGCCCCCCCACTGCCTCCACCACACCAGGAAGTGCCATGTGGTGGAGTGTGGTTTCCCCGTGCCCCAATGGGCACGGAACGGCCCGGCAGAACGGCCCGTGGGCTCTGCGAGCACCCAAATTAAGGGGGGTGGATAAATTATAGGGTTTGATTCACCCAATTCCTTGACCTGACCTAAGACTCTGCCAAGTAAGCAGATCGCTAACTCCTGTAACATAATTAGGCAAACATTCATCTCCGAGTTTAGCGTAAATCCCCGGCGCAAATAGTGGCCACGTTTACCCAGCTCCTAAGCCCAAAACAATGGTGTTTTTCCAGTCAATGTTTGCCCGTACTAATTAACTTCCCCAAGAGAGATTCCCAATTAACCTGAGTAAATAGGTGATGTGATTTACTGACGGGTGATGGTTTTTTCTACCTTGCCTTCTGATCTATAAAAGGTGATGTCTTTTCCTCAATAAACTACTGATCTTATCCTCCTCCATACTGCCTCGTATCGTTCCTTGATCAGTCTCCTCCGGGACCTACGGCCCTCAGCGGCCCCGATTCCTACAGTGGAGGAAGGGCAAAATGGCCATCTGGCCCCCCAAAGCTGTCTGAGGAAGCGTGACCAGGCCCCCGGCTTTAAAAGGTTGAGAACTCCTAATATGCACTAATCCACCTATCTGGATCATTGTCACTTAGTCAGACCCTAATCACAGATTATTGTATGTTAAAGATTTTCTTCTCCAAAAACCAACACATCCTATTGTTGTCCTTCCCAGTACACTCTCGAACCATTTTAAATACCACCATCACCAAAAGACACATTCACTCCATTCATCAGAAGAAATGTGCTTGGAGGCATGAAATTTTATTAAAAATAAAAACTAGTTAGTTTTAAAAGTTCTACAGTACTGTGTGGGACTGCATGGCTCAAGTGCCTAAGACGCTGACTGGGAAGGAAGGAGGGTCAGCTGTTCGATTCCCGAGTACTGCAAGACGGCATGAGCTCCCGTCTTTGTCCAGGCTCCTGCCAACCTGGCAGTTCGAAAGCAAGAAATTGCAAGTAGATAAATAAGGACAACTTTGGTGGGAAGGTAACAGCATTCCGTGCACTTCGGTGTCTAGTCATGCCTGCCACATGACCACGGAAACGTCTGCAGCAGCAGACAGCGCTGGCTCTTCGCCTTTGAAACAGATGAGCACTGCACCCTAGAGTCGGATACGACTGGCTTTCGAGCAAGGGAAACCTTTTACAGTACTGTGTAAAAGTCTTAGGCCAATACCAGCTGGTTTGGGATGAAATTCAGTGAATGGTTTGGGGGAGCAATAGTTGGACACCCTAATGACAAAGTCACCAAACTTGAAGGCTTAGAGAAGCGTCAGCAGAAGAATCTCTCCAATTTTGGTGTTTCTAGATGGCTCGAAGGCTAAGTTGAATTTTTCCTAAACCAGTTTGTGGTGGCCTAAGACTTTTGCACAGTAATGTACATGACTTCTGATTTTTCATGGAAAATTTTTGATAACTAATAAAAGAAGAACATTTAGAAATCAGTTTTATTCTAGGATGGCCTCAGATGAGCTACAATAGCTCATGAAAATCTCACTGCTTGATAGCTGAGATGTATTGATAATGAAAGCTCTGTACATTAGTCGGTTAACTTCAGACCTGTCTTTTCAATAAATGATGCAAAGCTATAAAATTGCTTTTCATTTTAAAGGGGAAAGGAAATGGTTTTGGAAAACACTCCTGAAGGAATTTCACTGCAATCTAAAAATAAATAAATAAATAAATTGAACTGTATTTTCCAAAGTGGTCTCTTTAAAAGAAAAACTGTAGAAATCTCAATTGATAGAGGATAACTCTCCAAAGCATATATATTTGGAAACTTCGGTAAAACCAATTTACTTCTCAGCAAATAAAGTTAGGTGGAAACTTGTAGAATTGCTAAATCACAAACTGACACATTTGTACTGATATATTAGCCTGCATATTCAGGTCTTGCTGGCACTGAAACTCATTGTGTGTTATAACCCTGTGATAAATCATCCAAAACTATTAGCATGTATACAATTATTTGTTTTGGCTTTCATAATTCATATATTTACAATAAAACTGTTATAAAACCACAGATCTTCAAAGAGAGAAAATAGGATAAAAAAGGCAGACAGCCCAAATTCAAAACTAAAAAAATAAGATAACCATCAGAACAGATCAGATCAGGGGGAAAAAGCTAAAACTCTGCTGGAACAGCAACAAATTGGTGGACAAATTAACATGCATACCTGTATATGGAAGAAAGAGCAATCTATCATCTTAGACTTCTTCCCTTTTCTGGCCATACCTTCAACTGGAAGTTTCTTTTTTCTTTTACTTATGGTCCATTGATGCTATTACTTGAAACATGGGGTCACTCTGAAATAAAAGCCCTTATCACCCATGATATAATACATGGATAAGCTGCCCAAAATGACTTCAGTTAGGTTGCCCTTGCTCAAAAGCCAGTTGTATCTGACTCTAGGGTTCAGTTCTCATCTCTGTTTACAGCCAAAGAGCCAGTGCTGTCTGCATCTGCAGACGTTTCCGTGGACATGTGACAGGCACGCCTCCACACCAAAGTGCACAGAATGCTGTTTACCTTCCCACCGAAGTGGCCCCTACTTCTCTACTTGCAATTTCTTGCTTTCGAACTGCTAGGTTGGCAGGAGCTGGGACAGAGACGGAAGCTCACTCCATCATGCTGTACCCTGGAATTGAACCCCAACCTTCCAGTCAGCGAATTCAGTGTCTTAACTACTTCAGCCACCGCAACTGTAAAAGAAGTTCATTCCATAATCAAGGAAGAGTAATGGAGAAAAATACTCTGCAGGTGATGGTTTTCTCAGGAGGTTAGGAGCTACTAGGAAAGGAAAGTTGTCCTACCTTTTACTTTTAGATCTCTCAGATAATAAGTGAGGAATGATACAAGTCCAGGTGATTTAGGGAGCCTCATTTTTTTCTGGGGGAAAAGGGATATTATGGTTAATCAAGAAGTATGGTAAGAAACAGCAAAGTATTTTTTCTTACCATCCTCTAATTTTTTTGATCTTCCTAAACCCATATAGAGTTCTGAGAAACTGAAACAAAGCCACACCTTTGTTGTATTTTTGGTTTATCCTCAAACCAACCAGTTAATATTGACAAAACCACTGTTAAGAGATAGTATTTGCTTGAAGCTTGTTGTTGTATAAAGTGGTTTTTGTAAAAAAAGCTTATTAGCATGTATTATCAGGGAGGGTCAAGCAGAAGTGCAAAATCTACTAGGGAAATGCCCCCCCCCCCAATTTGGTTATTCCCTTTAGTTAGCAGAGTGTGAAGGCAGGGGAAT
Source organism: Bradypodion ventrale (assembly GCA_035047345.1). Lineage (NCBI taxonomy): Eukaryota > Metazoa > Chordata > Lepidosauria > Squamata > Chamaeleonidae > Bradypodion > Bradypodion ventrale. The sequence goes on from JAWDJE010000003.1 coordinate 128,785,031, forward strand.
AACAGCACAGATATCAGCTTAATCTCATCAGCCCCACTTTGTTGTTGTTTTGCACAGAAACTTGCATTTTGTATGATAAAATCATTCTAAAATAGAAAAAAGAATCCTTATTTACTTACAGTTGCCATATATGGTTACAATCAGAAGAAAAAAGGCAAAACAATGGAGTCCCCAGCACAGGGAAGACCCTCCAAACAATAAGCAGAAAAATGTGGCAGCTTTGGCTCATCTTCCTAAAGCAAAGCAATAGCAAGGCAATCCAGGTCACCAAGACAACCTTGGTCAGACCAACGAATGTTTTCCCCAATGTGTGTGTTCTACCTTGCCACATGATGTAGTCAAAAACCACGAGAAAGAAAAGTGGGGACAAAATGCAGCCTTGTCTGACTCTGGTGGTGTCCATTCTCAGTCTTAACACAGCAGCTCAATCTTTGATAAAAGTTCTTAAAGATGGTAACAAAGAATGCTGGTACACCATACAGATGCAGGATCTGCAAAAGGATCTCCCAGTGGATGCTATAGAAAGCTTTTTTTTGAAATTGATAAAGTTAATACCTAGTGGATGCTGGTGTTCAATGTGCTGTTCTATAATAATGTTTCATAATGTGAAGATGCAGGACCTTCCACAAAAGAAACCAGGCTGTTCCTGTCTCAGGCATTGATCAAGGGCACTTCGCAGTCACCCAAGGAGGACTGCACAAAACACCTTCCCAGACACTGAGAGAAAGGTAATGCCCTGCCACCATGGCCTTACCACCATGTTTTAGGATCTCCACAGGTATCTCATCCAAGTCAGTTTCCTTGTTGGTTTTAAGGCTTCTGACTGCAGTCTTGACCTCTTCAATAGTGACCTTGCTGGTATTCACTTGGAGTTCTTGTTGAATATTCTCTTTGTTGATATTGTATGCTCCAATTGGATCTGGCTGGTTGAGGGTTTCCTAGAAGTATTTGATTCTGCTTTCATTTTGCTCTTCTTGAGTGACCAGAAGTTCCCATTCCGACCGTTGCTCTTTCTCATTCTGGTCAGTTTACTAACTATGCAGCAGAGAGTTTTGGGGTTGTTTCAGTTGGCTGCATCATGTGCTTCAATGTCTTGTTTTTTCAGCCATTCCTTCTTATCTTTTCTGCAGCTTTTCTTCACCAGCCGGACAAACTCTATGTATTGATGGCTCATTTCTTCTACTTCATTGGTATCCTTGGCTTGATCCCATTTTAGTTTTATGACTTTACTTTAGTTGATCAGTTCCCATAATCGATGTTGAAGCCATCAACAAAGTAGATAAGGAAAAACTGTTTTCCCTATCGCCCAACACTAGAACAAGGGGGCACTCCATGAAACTTTTGGGTATTAGTTCTCAAACAAGTAAGAGAAAGTACTTTTTCACCCAGAGGATTACTTGTCTATGGAACTCCCTGCCAGAAGAAGTGGTGACAGCTGTCAGTCTTGACAGAGTTAAGAAAGGATTAGACAAGTTCATGGAGGACAAGGGTATCAATGGCTATAATTATGGATACCTAAGGACAACCTTTCGGTTGGAGAGATAGGCAGGATATCTCTCAATGCCATTTCCAGGGAGTCCTAAGCAGGTGAAGGCATCTGCTTGGGAATACCCTGAAGCAAATGGTGAGCCACTGTGTGAGACAGAATGCTGGACTGGATGGACTGTGGCCTGTTCCAGCAAGGCTGTTCTTATGTTCATTGTTCCTTCTTTCAGCTATTCCATTTCCTAATGGTATTTTGGGCCCCTTCTATAGTGGTGTTTCTGAGGTTGTTCCAGAGACTTTTAACATCTGCCATGTCCTCAAAACGACCAAAACGATTGCATAGCTCCAGAACAAAGGAGTCAGCAATTAGAGGATTCTTGAATTTCTCCACTGCAAACGGTTCTTTCAGTATGGGCTTCATTAAATTTTGCAGCTTCAGCTTAATTTCTGCCTTGACTAATACAGATGAAATTGATCTTGTTAAAGGTTTGTCTGTCTGGTGACCACCAGGTTGCCTTGGGGATATGTAAATATTAGGAGTACAATATGTATTTCTGACACACAGTCCGTTGTGTTGACAGAAAGGCACCAGTCATTTACCATTGTCACAAAGGTGAACTGAGGATGTGTGAATTCTAATCACATTATCTAATCCATGTTAATTGCCTCCCAGTTAGGCACTGAGGTCTCCAATAAGGACCTTCAGGTTATAATTTGGAATACAGTACTAGCAAAGGTGTCCTGTAGTTTCTCATAAAATTCATCCTTTGCTGCAACGTCTGCCTGATCTGTTGGTGCGTAGACTTGTATAATTGCTGTTTTAGCATGCCCATGGGTGAAGCAGGCTGCAATTATTTGATCTACTTCACTGACACCCAAGATGTTTGACAGACTCAAGATGTTTAGCCTGTAATCATAAAAAAAACCATAGGAGTTGGGCGAATCCTCCAGTCTGGTTCAGCATTTGTTCCAATTCTTGTAATGCTCTTGGCTGAGAAGATAATTTTGGACTTCAGACACCAGTCTGCTCCAGTGTCACCATACAAGTTGTACAACTCACCTAATTGATCAGAAATACTTGACATTTTTTTCTTGCTGTTTCTGCAGCAGTTTTAGATTTTACAGAGATGGGTTGCTAACTAGACACCCAATCCTTAAGTTTAGGCTTAGCAATGGTGGAGTTATCCCACTTATACCCAGTATTAATGCATGCCCAAATTCCTATTACACCAACAAAATCCACCTTCCTTCCCAGGCTCTTGGTGACCAAAAAAAACCCCCTCATCACTGGCACAATTAGTGCTGCTATGGACTCATTTCTTTTTCACAATAAAGTTGCTAGTTTATTTTTTACACCCATTTATATTTAAAACAGGCACTGCTGGCTGACAGATCCTCAATTCCCACCCATTAAGCCACAGTGATTTTCAATATTTATGCAAAGGGGAACTAATGTGCCCAGCCTAAGGCAAGTATAAAGAAGGTGGGAAGTGGCCAAGTTCCCTGGTGTGATCCCAGCAATGTACTTCCATACTAATCCACTGTCGCCTTTCTAATGAAGAGACTGATCCCTTTTCCTAACGTTGGGTATTTTCTCTTGCACTATTTATGTGAACATGTGATTGCAAATACAAAATAGAATAGAGGGAGCATACTAGAAGACATGCCTTGCATAAACAATTTCCATGATCCTATCTCTGGCATCCTAAGCCAAAAAGGCTAGCAGCCACATCAGAGGCCCAAGACATTATTTAGCTACTATCAGTTAGAATACCCAAGATCAGGTCCAGATGGAGAAATGAATCAATTTAGGACAAAACATTACGTTACATCCGTCAGTAAAAATGCATTTTGACCATAAACACTTTAACATTCACGCACCGAAGTATTTAGTTAGTCATATGCTTGTAAATCCTGGGGGGGGGGGTGATTTATTTGGAATATGGTGCTAGAGAAGAGCTCTGTGAATACCTTGGACTGCCAGAAAGATAAACAAATAGGTCCTAGAGCAAATCAAGCCTAAACTGTACTGAACTGGAGGCAAAAATGATGAAATTGAGGCACATCATGTGAAGGCAAGATTCTCTGGAAAAGACAATAATGCTGAGAAAGGTGGAAGGCAGCTGGAAGTTAGGAAGACCAAACATGAGGTGTGTATTGACTCTGTGGGGGAAGTCACAGGCGTGAGTCTATAAGAGCTGAGCAGTGTTGTTGAGGACAGGACATTCTGGATGCCTCTCGTTTATAGAGTCACCATAAGTCAGAGATAACTTGATAGTGCATATCAATAACATGTTTGTACCATCTTTCTCAAAATGGTCCAAGGCGATGTATAATGATGCTGCAAGGTAGGGTAGGTGAAGAGAGAGAGAATGATTGCCCCAATGCGATTCAGTGAAAGAGCTTCAGAGGACCAGCAAAAATTCCAAACCACGTCTATAAAAATCCCATCTATAAAATTTTCCATCCTGCATCTGAACAGGTAGCTTAATTAGGCTGATTTAAATCAAGCTCCATAGGTCAGTGTGATAACTATATGCATATTTTAACTCCCCTTATTGTCACAAAGTTTTGTATTTTTTTTCCTGTTATCTTTGGCTACCAAAAGTGGGGTGTTAGGACATAGGAAAGTTCTACTCCTTCAAAGGTGAGTACTGAAATTTGCACCCTCCATGGCTTGCTGATCCACTGGCTGCTATACTTACACTGAAATTTGACATATATCATATAACTAAAGTTAGGCTGTGACTTGAGACAACTTAATTTAAAATAAACATTGCTTTCAGTAGCTTTTTGTTAAACCTCAGGCCACAGGTTGCTCATCCCAGTATTGCTGTTATGGAGAGAAAAATGCACATTGAAACAAGAATATACAGGTATCTCTAAAGCACATACTGTATTTTCTGGCGTATAAGACTACTTTTTAACCCCGAAAAATCTGTGCCAAAGTCGAGGGTTGTCTTATAGGACAGGTACTTAACTGCAGCTTGTTTCCCCTTGCTTCATATGTCCGGTGCATATGGTGGGGGGTGCCGCGGCCGAGTCCCTGCTCTGTGCGGGGAGTATGAAGCAAGAGGAAGCAAGCTGCACATATCTTCCTGTACCTCGAGGAGGAGAACGTGAGCGTGGATTGGTTCGTCACCAGAACCTGCCCATTCGACTCGGAGGGCTGCGCGTCTTCGGGTTGAGTGTGGGTTAATTTTTATTTGGTGTGCATTGGAAGAGAGGTAGTCTTATACGGCAAGTATATTCCAAACTCTATATTTAAACTGGAAATGTTGGGGGTCGTCTTATACACCCAGTCGTCTTATACGCCAGAAAATACGGTAATTTAAAAGAAAAAAGCATTATAATTTTGAGCAATATTTAGCCTAAAGTATTTAAAAAACACAAAATATTCTAAGCATTCATGCATCTTCATCTTCATCTTCTTCTGGCTGTCATCATGTTGAAAGTCTCCCTGTTCTTAACTCCTTGAAACAGTTCTTCTGAGGACATTCCACAACAGGATCTCAGGTTCTTTAGCCACAAAGTCTGTCTACATCCTTGCATAGTGATTTGGAGTATTCTATATTTCATGTTGTTCCTCATGATAAGCCAAGGTATTGGAGCTTTCTTTGCTTAATGGTCTTAAAGAGTTCTTGTTCTTTATCCATCCAGCACAACACTTCTACATTTGTCGCATGGTCAACTCATAATATCCTTAGGAATCTCTGTAGATCCACATTTCAGCATGAATCTATGGAGGAAAATCCACATCGTCCTTGTCTGCTGTCATTATTGCTGCTAGATGTCTCTGGTGTGTGTGGCATGGCATTGTGAGCTATTTATACCCTTATTTGTCCTTCATCAACTATCAACAAACCTTTTCTGCAGGGTTGGAGGTTCAAGGGGTCCTATTTTTATTAGAAATTTCTATTGATATTGCACATCTTGTAAGTACAAGGTCTTGTACCTCTGAATCTGGCAGGCTTCTGCTATGATGACAAACATCATTGTTTTAGCTAACTTCTTGCAAAGCCTGGAAGAATAAAGGCTTGTAGACCATACCTGTCAACCTTCCCGGATGGGCCGGGATTTCCTGATTTTCGGCACCGATTTGTGCCATTTCCCGCCCGCAGCTGCCAAAACCCTGGAATTGGCAGCGGGGGAAAAGAGGTACTGCGCTGCCCTTCTGCACAGATTGCCTTCTACACATGCGTAGAAGGCGATCTGGGCAGAACCATTCTGCGCAGGTCACGTAGAAGGCAACCTGCGCAGAACCTGCTCAGAACCGTTTGCGTAGGTCCCGTATTTTCTGGAGCCGCAGTTGACAGGTATGTTGTAGACTGAAGGCTCTGGTGCACCAAGTAATTTTACAATCAGAACCCTGTTAGTTGCAGAGAGTGCAAGTTATAGGACTTGCAGATGCCATTTCTGTTTATATTATACATTGTTACCTTTTATATATTTCAATACACTTTCAATTTTGACATTTGTTTATAGCTATTATTTGTATAACAAAAGTTCAACTGTCAGGTGTGTTGTGATATGATGACTTTGCATCTAGGCTTGACTGGAGCTAATTGTTTTAAGTAAACTGCTGTTCAAACCTCCATTTGTAGAGTACAATATACATTTTTCAGGACTGCATTTTCTGCATCACCCTTAATTATTTTAGTACTTTATACATGTTGTAATTGGCAGACTAGTAAATGAGCTGGATTTTGTATCTCTCCACATTCACACAGTGTGTTGTTGTCCAACAGCAGTCCCCACTTGAGCATGTTTGTCATACATGTAGGCACTCCAAACCTTTGCCTATTCAGGGTTATTCCTTGTCCAGTGAACTCCTTTGTCCATCTTCCAATTTGATTTTGCTCTTGCATACACTAAAAAATGTTTGTTCTTGCCATAAAGCTTTTCCTGGATCTTAGCCAACAGACTTGAGGCTCGTGTGAGATGAGACTCTTTCATACTACAGTACAGTTATTCATCCTCCTTGGCTTTCAAAAGTATCTTTGTTTTTAACATTTTTACCACACCTTTCTCTATAAAAGAACCCAAGGCACCTTACATACATTTTAAAAAGATAGCTAAAACAATAGATTGTTCAAATATTAAAAGTGAACTAGATATACAGTATGTTATATTAAAATGTTAAATAAAAGCATTATTAAAACAGGTTAAGAAGAACAAAATGCTAATAATTCTGATTTTTAAAACCCCAGTTACATTAGGATGGACTGGGGTGAAGTGGTAACCCAAAGAGACTCACTATCTCCTACCAACCTAGAAATTCGAAAGCAAGAAATTACAAGTAGATAAATAGGGATCATTTCAGTGGGAAGGTAAACAACATTCCATGCACCATGTTGAGGCATGCCTGCCACAGGTCCATGGAAACATGGCTCTTTGGCTATAAATAGAGATTCCCACTCACCCAGAGGTGAAGACATATCTCTTCATTTCAGCCACTTAAACTGTTTGATTGATTATGACTATTTCAATGTTTTTATTGTTAAAATTTCAGCTATCTTGAGTGCAACTTTATTTAGCAGAAAAATTGGGTAAACTTGTAGTATTAAATAAATTCAGTAACATTGGAGGTGTAAGAGAGGGTCAGCCAACTAATGCTTCAGTATGAACTTAAGGCATAGATCTTTTCCCATTTTTCTGCACATACCAGAAAAATTGGAAGGAGGGATCACTCCAGCCACCAACGGTGCCCCTCATTATGTGGATGAATGAGGGAGTAAAGGGTAAGTCCCTTTCCTCATTAGCATATTGCACTGTCTCAATAGGTCAAGAAATCAACACGCAAATCTATCTGAAGACATGGGTCAGGTAGTAAGATGTACATCAGTAAAATGAAATGAGAAAGGGATTTTAAAAGGCTTGTCTTTTATAGCAAGGAAGGTGACGTTGTACATAAGAACATAAGAACATAAGAACAGCCTTGCTGGAACAGACCACAGCCCATCCAGTCCAGCATTCTGTCTCACACAGTGGCTCACCATTTCCTTCAGGGTATTCCCAAGCAGATGCCTGTTTAGGATTCCCTGGAAATGATATTGAGAGATATCCTGCCTATCTCTCCAACCCGGAGGTTGTCCTTAAGTATCCATAATTATAGCCATTGATACTCTTGTCCTCCATGAACTTGTCTAATCCTTTCTTAAAGCTGTCAAGACTGACAGCTGTCACCACTTCTTCTGGCAGGGAGTTCCATAGACCAGTAATCCTCTAGGTGAAAAAGTACTTTCTCTTATTTGTTTGAGAACTAGTACCCAAAAGTTTCATGGAGTGTCCCCTAGTTCTAGTGTTATGCGATAGGGAAAACAGTTTTTCCTTATCTACTTTGTCCACACCGTGCATGATTTTATAAACTTCAATCAGGTCACCTCTTAGACGTCGTCGTTCAAGAGTGAAGAGGCCCAACCGTTGCAGCCTCAGATGGTAAGGAAGGTGTTCCAGTCCCCTAATCATTCTGGTTGCCCTCCTCTGCACTTTTTCCAGCTCCATAATATCCTTCTGGAGGTATGGCGACCAGAACTGTACACAGTATTCCAGATGGGGCCTCACCATAGATTTATAAAGAGGCAAAATGACACTTGCTGACTTATTTTCTATACCCTTCCTAATGATCCCTAGCATTGAGTTTGCTTTTTTCACTGCTGAGGCACACTGGGTTGACACCTTCATTGAGTTGTCCACCAGGACACCAAGGTCCCTTTCCTGGTTTGTCGCAGAGAGTTCAGACCCCATCAGTTTATAAATGTAATTGGGGTTCTTTGCCCCAACATGCATCACTCTGCACTTACTAATGTTGAAGCTCATTTGCCACTGTTTTGCCCACTCCCCCAGTGTCGAGAGATCCCTCTGGAGCTCCTCACAATCTCTCACAGTTTTCACTACCCTGTATAATTTAGTGTCGTCAGCAAATTTGGCTACCTTGCTTTTTACTCCTACCTCTAGATCATTTATGAAGAGGTTGAAAAGCAGGGGTCCCAGTACTGAACCTTGGGGGACCCCACTCTTTACTTCCCTCCACTTGGAGAAGTGTCCATTTAGTGCTACCCTCTGTTTCCTGTCCCTTAGCCAGTTGCTGATCCAGGACAAGACCTGTCCCTTTATTCCATGACTGGTAAGTTTATTCAAGAGCCTTTGGTGTGGGACCTTGTCAAAAGCCTTCTGAAAGTCCAGATAAACAATGTCAACTGGATCCCCCTTATCCACATGCTTGTTGACACTCTCAAAAAATTCCAACAGATTAGTGAGGCATGATTTGCCCTTGCAAAAGCCATGTTGGCTCTCCTTTAGCAGCGCCTTCTCTTCTATGTGCCTATTAATTCTATCTTTTAGGATGGTTTACATCACTTTACCTGGGACACATGTCAAACTGACAGGTCGGTAATTCCCTGGATCACCCCTGGATCCTTTTTTGAACATTGGTGTTACATTCGCTACCTTCCAGTCATCAGGCACAAAGCCCAATTTGAGGGAAAGATTATATATTTTGGCTAGGAGATCAGCAATTTCATCTTTAAGTTCCCTGAGAACTCGTGGATGGATGCCATCTGGTCCTGGTGATTTGTTAGTGTTTAGCTTAACAAGACATGCAAGGACCTCCTCCCTGGTTATTTCTATCTGGCTTAATTCTTCGGTTTCCCTCCCTACAAAGATAGGCTCTGTTTTGGGCATGTGGCCTCTGTCTTCTTCAGTGAATACTGAAGCAAAGAATTCATTGAGTCTCTCTGCAATCTCTGTTTCCTCTTTAATAACCCCTTGCCTTCCATTGTCATCTAATGGTCCAATGGCCTTCCTAGTTGGGTTCTTACTTCTAATGTACTTAAAGAAGTCTTTGTTATTTCTCTGAGTATTTTTAGCTATACGCTCCTCAAAGTCTTGCTTTGCTTTCCTGATTGTTGCCTTGCATTTGTTCTGCCAGAATTTATGTCTTTGCCTGCTGTCCTCATTCGGACAAGCCTTCCATCTTCTAAATGAGCTTCTCTTGCTCTTGATCACTTCCCGAACAGCTCCTGTAAGCCACATCGGAGTCCTCTTGGACCTGGCAGTGCCCTTTTTCCTTTTGGGTATGCATTCCAATTGGGCCTCTGTTATTGTTTTTGTAAACAGCCTCCATGCCTCTTGAAGTGTTTGGACTCTCTCAATTTTCCCTTTCAGCTTCTTTTTTACTAGTTTCCTCATCTTTGGGAAATTTCCTTTTTGAAAATTTAAGGTCTCTGTGTTAGATTTTATCAGTGACTTGTGGTCTATGATCAAGTTAAACATAATTGAGTTGTGGTCACTGTTCCCTATTGGATCAGTCACATTAACATCTTGCACCAGATCCTGAGTATTACTCAGGATCAAGTCAAGGATTCTTGTACCTCTAGTTGGGTCTTCAACCATCTGTCCCAGGGAACAATCATTTAGCATATCTAGGAACTTTATCTCTTTATCATGTGCTGAACAACAGTTCACCCAGTCTATGTGAGGGTAATTGAAGTCCCCCATTATAACCAGGCTTCCCTTCTTGGATGCCTCCTTTACAACATTCTCCAACTGCCAGTCTCCCTCAAGAGTTTGGGTCGGAGGCCGATAGTATATGCCTACTGTTAGACCATCCTTGTGGCCTGGTACTCTTACCCACAGAGCTTCTAATGGTGACTCCAAATCACCTAGATATTCCAATTCATACGATTTTATCACTTCTTTGACATACAAGGCCACACCACCTCCCATTTGCCCCTTCCTATCCTTCCTGTACAGTTTGTAGCCTGGGATAACTGTATCCCATTGGTTATCATCCGTCCACCAGGTTTCAGTGATACCAATAATATCAATATTCTTATCTATTGCTAAGTATTCCAGCTCCCCTATTTTGTTCCGGAGGCTTCTGGCATTTGTATACAAGCATTTATATATGCTTTTCTGACACAGTCTTTTGAGTCCAGTTGCATTGTTAGACTGCCTCTTGCATCCTTCTGCTAGAATGCTAGTGACTAGCTCCTCGCTCTGCTCAGTAAATTTTGCATCCTCCTCACTACTCAAGTATACACTTTTCCGAACCGGATGCTGCCCAGCTCCTGTCGGCTTTCCCCCAGTTATCAGTTTAAAAGCTGCTCTGCAGCCTTTTTGATGTTGAGTGCCAGCAATCTGGTCCCATCATGGTTCAAATGCAACCCATCCCTCCTGAACAGATTTGGCTTGTCCCAAAATGTTCTCCAGTTCCTGACAAATCTGAAACCCTCCTCTCGACACCACCGCCTCATCCACGCATTGAGGCTTCTGAGCTCTGCCTGCCTGGTAGGTCCTGCGCGAGGGACAGGCAGCACTTCTGAAAATGCTACCTTGGAAGTCCGGGACTTCAATCTTCTTCCTAACAACCTGAATTTGGCTTCCAGGACAGACCGCTTGGCCTTCCCAACATCATTGGTACCAACGTGTACCATGACAACTGGCTCGTTCCCAGTTCTCTCTAACAATCTATCTAGATTTCTTGTGATGTCTGCAACTTTTGCACCTGGCAGGCAAGTCACCATACGGTTATCATGTGCATCACAAATCCATTTCTCTGTATTTCTAATTATTGAATCGCCTAATACAAGGAGCCTCTCTCCTACAATCTGTTCATCTACATGCACCTCATCAACCATATTAAGGGAGAGAAACTCAGTTTGTTCCTGTTGTTTATCTTCCTGGATCTCATCAAGTGTGATGAAGGAGAGATCATCAGGTGGAACCAGTTGTTCCTCTGTGTGTTCCTCATCAGGTGTGATGAGGGAAAGAGCCTCAAATTTATTCTGTAATTTCAGACTCTCAGAGTGATCCCCTACTCTTTTCCTCCTTTGAGTCACATTCCTCCAAACATCTCCCTCCTGAGTTAGTGAAGGGCCTTCTCCCTCAGAACTGTGCCCTGTCTCTACTTTGTCCAGCATAGTCTGTTCCGCTCTGTCCAAGAACAGCTCAAGCTCCTTAATTTGTTGATGGTTAGATATGCGGGCCTCTAGCTGCTGGACCTTCTCTTCTAGTAGTGCAACCAGCTTGCACTTGCTGCAAGTGTAGTTCTCCATATGCTTTGGCAAGAACACAAACATGGCACAAGTATTGCAGGTAACTACAACTATTCCCTCAGAATCCATTTTAACAAGTGAAGTATTCCGGGCCTCAAAAATGTACACGTTTACTACCTTTCTACCTAGTAAGACTATATTCTTCCTTTGTTACTAGTTTGCAATCTCGCGCGCCGTCTAAAGCAGCTCTACTCCAACTGCAAAACTTACCAGTGCTCACTTCCTTTGTTTGGCTCTCCTCAGCAGCAGCTCTGCTTAAGAGCACATGCAGAGTCAAAAGGTTGTAGCTTAGTATAGGGCAGGATTTCCCAACCTAAGGCCCACAGGCTGGATCTGGCCTGCGGAACCATTTCATGTGCCCCCCACACCTCCAAGGGCATTCAAGAAACAAAAATGGCTATCCCTTTGAAGCTGTTGGGACAAAATGGCCACCCCCATCATGCAGACGGAGCAAGATGGCTGTCCGGTCCTCAAAGCTGACTGAGAAAGTGTGACCAAGCCGCCGGCTTGAAAAGGTTGGGAACCCCTGGTATAGGGCAAGGAACTGCTATTGCCATCATCCTTCATCCCAGACAAACGGGCAGACCATGACATCTATATACATCTGGATGTCTACAGGTTTCTCCGCCTCACATTTGAGGATGCCATTTGTGATTGTTGAAAGAGACAACTGGTCGTTAAAGTAGGAAAAAGAAAACCCCCAATCTCTGCATTAGCTAGAGTGATTATTTCATGTCCCTTAAAGGAAATAACTTTTACTGTCTGGCATTCATGGAGCAAAACAGGTGCAGATAACACTTAATAGTTGTATTCCTTAGTGGAAGCCAGGTGCCAAGTTCTTAACAGCTAGTAATAAGCAAGATAAAATAAAAACCTGTTGTAAGAGAGGCGGGAATCAATGTTGGTGAAAATGGCAGGGCACTTGGTACCAGAAGGGGAGCAAGGAAGATAAGAACAGCACCCTGGCATCATCACAACTCCCTTAACAGCACCAAGTGTGACGAGCCAAGTTCTGCCCATCTGGGCCACTTGCAGCTATTTCACATTCATATATGATTCATGTAGACCACATTGCTCAGCCAATATTTTCATTTGTTTTTAACATCATGGTGGTTCTATAAAAAGACAATGCTATATACACCAAAAAGAACTTTATGTTCAGGCTCAATTGGTAGTTTAGCATTGTGAGGGTAATTCTTTTCTAACAGGCAATTGTTTTCCACAGTAGCTGATATTGCTGCCAAAATAAGAAAATGGGTATGCTTGTGTGCACGTGTGAGTGCATTAGCGCACTTATTTTAAAAAAGGCTTTTATGTGTGGAAATATCAATGAAAAGAATAAACAGGCCTGATTAGCTTTTAAAGAATATTTTGGATGTCAGTCTCCACAAGAGAGAAGCCCTGCTTTTAAACATGCATGCTAATTTTATGGAAACAGGCATAATGAAGAGGGAGAGGGAGCCAGGAAATATGAGATGCCTGTTGAAGATATTTGACATGTACATTATTCTCTCTCACTGTGTGTGTTTTTAAATTAAAACAAAAATGCTATAATATGTATTCTGTAGACAAAAGATCCACTAAATCATCCATAGCTAGACTAATCTCAGCACAAACGGTGACTTGTGCACATGATAAATACAATGCATTTGTAATTATTCAGCAAAATTACACACGTATGTTTGATGGCAGACAGATGAGTCTTCAAATGTCTGTAATGAGGATAGAGGATCTTAACCTGACCTATAGTATAGTTAGACCATGATCCGCTCACATTCAGATAACTGACAGGGTAAGAAATCTTAGGGTTGCTTGTGATGGTGAACTTAAATAAAACATTGATCTGCTGTGGGTGCTCTTCTTAAAAATGTGTTCATTGGGAGAATTTCTGCTCTCAAAATACTAAAACTAAGTCATGCACTGAAACTAACTGGTGAGAAATTCAAGACACCTAAACACCTCTTCAGTCCAATTTGTGGGATTTCTACAAAATGCAGCAATTTTTACAAAACACAGCAATGATGACCTAAAAGGGATCAGGCAGATTCATAGTGTTTAAGGCTATCAATGGTTAGACAATCATGATGGTTATATGTCTTATTTCCAGTGACAAAAGCAGCAATACTTTTTTTTTTGGTGGGGGTGGGTAGACAGAAAACAGCTGTTGTGCTCAAGTCTGACCTATGGACTTCCCTAAGGGGCATGTGATTGGCCAACCCACTGTGATGGCAGAATAAAGGACTAAATAGGTCTTCAGAAATGATACAAGGAGGCTCTTTTTACGTTGGTGTGGATTACCTTGAATCTCAGGATTGTCTAAATTCATCGTTCCCAATGTGGAGCACACACCTCACAGGGGGCTAATTTGATTTTAAGAGAGGCAATTCGAGAATGAATTATTAGCAGTGAATGGCCTCTTAGGCTTCCTCCACATGAATAGGAGTTCACTTTGTGAATAATAAGAATATGTCACAGGGGGAGTCAAGATTTTAGAGATGCTTAGGTGGGACATGGCCAAAAAAGGTTGCGAGCCACTAGTCTAAATCAATTCTCCCATGTTCATCCACCATTTTGACTCATGGAACCAGTGATTACAACATAGGAGTAGGGCATGGGGTGGAGGGCAGCTCTATTTTCAAGACTCTCCTGAATGCTTCAGCTTTTTTTAACGGTATGAGCTACAATGATGCTGTAGATCAGCAGGCTGGACTGATAGGAGATATTACTTTTTGATGATTCCTACTTGTCAGCTTGATTCCATAGAATGGTGCTTCATGAGAGAACATTCTATCCTTTAATAGAGGCAGGGGAAGGACAACTTCAGCTATTGCTAAATTAGGACTTTCACTAGAACCCCACTGTCAGCCTGGCCATTAAAAACTGGGCTCAAGAAACATTTGGAAGGCCATAAATTCCTCAGTCCTGTTCCATGGAGTTAAAAAGCTGCCACTTGCCCTCTTTTTAAAAACATCTACACACTAAGAAATGCTATCTGGATATTTGCAGTGAAGTGTGATCAGCTGGTTGGTTATGCTTTTTCTCTGTGCCAACAAGAAGCTGGTGAAGCTGCAGAAATTCTTGTGCCAGGAGAGTGATGGACTGAGAGGGAATCACATCACTGCAGTGCCATACAGGGACTGTGGAGATGCAAGGTGTGCTTTCATTAATCCAGGCATGGGCTTCTCCCTGTTCAGGGGGAGATTAAATAATCTTTGAGGTTTGAAGTCTTGGGGTAGGAAACCCGTGTTGATTTTGGATTCCCATTTTTTTTATCCAATTTTGTGGTTTTTCTAGCTACAGACAGTTGTAATTAACAGGAACACAGCCACTGCATCACCAACCTACACTTGGGTAAACTCTAGGCTGACAAATTTATGAGAGGTTGTCACTGAAGATTGCCCTGAAAATTCAGTTAGTTCCAAATACAACCATTCATCTAATGTTGGGAGTGGAACACAGGAAGCATGAGTCATGAGTGTGAAACTGGTGGCATGGCCAGATAACTATTTGAATTCAATGTGCTGGTTCTAATACTTAAAATCCTAGATTGCCTTTACTGGTTTATCTAAGGCAAGGCCTTTTCCCTTGCCAAGATCTTTGTATATTAGGATTCTTGGAAGAAACCCAATCTCTGTATCCTCTTAAAGTTGGGGGAGTGTGATTGAGGGTTAGCAAAATGAAGCCCTCCAGCTATTCTTTAACTGCAGCAACTATTAATTCCCAACATGGGTTATGCTGACTATGGTAGATGTGAACTGCAGTGTAACAGTGTCCAGAAGGCTAGACTATGTCCACTTTTGATACACTTTCTTAGCATCCATACATTTCATTTGGAAATCTTTCTCTAAGGAAATAGAATAAAATTAGACATAAATAACATTTTCCAAGCAAGGTTTGACCAAGTTACTTTATTACCTGGAGCAAAGGAACAAATGGTCACCCTCAAAGTTCAAGAAGCATGGTAGCCAACGACAAACAAATCATTCTGGCTGTACTCCAGGCAAGAAACTTCCATAAGCCTTTCCCCACATCTCATTGACAGTGGAAATAAAATAGAACTTTTAGGGAGGGAGGCAGCCAAGTGACTTGGAACCTCCAAGTTGCAATAATGGGGATGGGGAGACTCTTGAGATACATTAAAGACTAAGACATAATCTTTCAAAGGCATCAATCTATTTCAAGAGATGAATGGACCCAAAAATGGACAGCAGTCAATAGCTGATGCCAAATAAATCTTGTTGGTCTTTAAGGTGCCACAATTTCATTGTGAATAACAATATGGATAACGAACAATTTACTACCTCTTTGCGATGACTATCTGACCAGGTTATCCTGCTATGGTAATACCATACTGCCAGTGACTCAAAGCTGAGTGTCAACCCTGAGGACTAATAGCCTTGGGTACCAATGTCCAGAGGGAAGGGTGATGGTCCCCAAGTGGATTAAATCCCACTTGAATCCATCTTGATGAAGGACAGCAGCTTCGTCAATATTGGCCTGGGGCAGATGAGTACTTTGCCTTCCAAAAAATGCTTAGGACCAGAAAGTGACTTGTGGAACTGGATCAGTGGTCATGCTGTGATGTGGAAGGTAGATGAAGGACCACTGCATTATATTCTCAGGACAGTCTTCATGGTATGGCTACACAGAACGAGCCTCCTTGAAGATTGTGTTATTTTTGAACCACAATCAGGCGTATCCTGGTAATGGTAACCTTGTGTTGCCATTACCTTGTGTTGCCATCTTTCTCACCCTAGGTCAGTTCAGAGGAACTGAAAATGGACTCACCAAAAAGTGGCTTCATTTTGGCAGTTTCATGGCCTAGACATGGAAGAAGAAGAAGAAAAACCTCTTGTGTTTCTGAGCATTGCAAGGGAAAGCATTGCTTTAAGAGAAAGTTGCATGACTCTGAGCAAGATAGCTGTCACACAAATGTCAAATAATTAAGTGGAGCATTCTTTTCAAATACAAGCTTAAATAGAGAATGAAAGAGATAATTCAAGATGTCTTTATTTATTTGCAGACAAAGAGAATGAAGAGAAATAATTTATTGAAGTCAATGGAGCCTTGCATTAGAGTACTGTAGAAATCAAGTAGTCATTGTAGTCATTATCACAGGGAAAAACCCACACAGCATTTTAATTCTAAAAAGAGACACACAAATTTGCTTGCAAGACCTGTTGTCTAGTTCCAGATGTTGTTGTCCAGACAGTAGTTACTCAGTGATTAGGGAGGCAAACTCTGCTCATGAGCAGAGATGCTCTTTCCTTTACCTCATGCACCCTCAGTGTAGCTTAATATGAAGCTTTGATATCAGGGGACTGTGGTAACTTCGTGGTTAAGATGTTGAACTTGATGGCCGGAAGGTTGGCAGGTCAAGACCCAAGTACTGCACAATGGAGTGAGCTCCAGTCTCTGTCCAGCTCTTGCCAACCAGTTTGAAAGCAAGAAATTGCTAGCCTGCTTATAACACCTTTTATAAGCATGAGTAATACCCATATAACTGAGATAATTTTTATACTATGTTGTATTGTTTATTTCTTGACTTTTCCTTTTCCTGTTTTGTATTATGTCTATTAAAACCAATAAAAGAAATAATAGTAATTAAAAAAGAAAGCAAGAAATTGTGAGTAGATAAATAGGTACCACTTCAGTGGGTAGGTAAACAGCATTCAGTGTACTGTATTCCGGTGTGTAGTCATGCCTGACACATATCCATGGAAACGTCTGCAGACACAGACATTGAGCACTGAACCACAGAACTGGAGACGATTGGCTTTCGAGCAAGGGCGGTGGATCACATGCTTTATACACTATATACAGGATGTCAGATCCAATCCTTGACATCTCCAGGTAACACTGGTAAAATTAATCTTGAATTCCCAAAAAGGTGCTATCAGTCTTTGCTAATGTTGAGCTAGACAGATAACAACAGTGTCACTCAGTGTAAGGCAGCATTGTATGTCCCATGTTTTTGCTAAACAGAGATGCAGCAACTGGGAACTGGGAAAGCTTTTTTAATTTCTCCTTGTTATTTACATTTCTTGTTAAAGACTCAAATGAAAGTGCTACCCTTTAAAAAAGAAAAGGAAAGCTACCCTCACTCTTGTGCCTTTTAACATGCACATGCTGAAATTTAGTGGGTCATTTATTTCCCCAACACAGAAAGCTTCACCTGTTTTATTCATGCCAAGCTGCTACTGTTGAAAGCACAGAGACATGGGCAAAGTGGTGGTAGTGGTAGTGGTGGTGGTGGTGGTGGTGGTGGTGGTGATGGTAGAAGATGGGGAGAGAGAAATCTCTAGTCCTGGGGCTTGTGAGATCCACTGTGACAGAGTGGGCAGATTGTCAGACAAGGGAAGAGATCAGGGTTCAAATCCCCACTTGACCATGGGGCTAAGGCGAGAACAATAAATAATCTTTTGAACATCTCACATCCCTGGGAAACTCTATTAGGTTCATCATTTATCCCAAATGACTTGCAGGCACACAAGATATACATCTCTAGTACAAGAGATATAGCTAGGAAAATAATATGTGATCTTCTTCTTTTTCTGGTAAACTTTCTGGAGAAAGTCTTTGTTCTGGTACTTCTAGTGGCCTCCACTGCAGTTATTTGGTGTTCTTGTAATATTTTTTAGATGTTATATCTCCACCTTCCTCTGGGTCTTTGTTCTTCTTCTCTTTCTTTCCACATGTGCCTTGTAAGGTAAGGAACTCCAAGACATTCGCTCCAAATAGGCAAACCACTTTATTTGTTGTCTCTGTATGTAGTTTAAGATTGGTTTTGTTCCGATTCTTTCCCTTATAATCTCGTATAACCACTCATTTTAAAGAACCTGGTCTAAGTGAAATCTAAAGTAGCATCTCTACTGCAACCAACATACAACTTTGTCTACCTGAAACAAGGCGAGCTTTTGCCACTAACATTTCAGCCGCCCTCCCCCCCCCCCCACACACACACACACCTCACGCAGAGAATCTAAGGAGCTCCCAAAGCCTGCCAAAGGAAAGTGGCACTTTTTAAATACAAAGGTCGCCCTTGCTTGAAAGCCAGTCATATCCAACTCTAGGGTTCAGTGTTCATCTCTGTTTATAGCCAAAGAACCAGCGGTGTCTGCGTTTGCAGACGTTTCTGTGGACACGTGGAAGGCATGACTAGACACCGGAGTGCACGGAACAGATGTTTACCTTCCCACTGAAGTGGTCCCTATTTATCTACTTGCCATTTCTTGCTTTCGAATTGCGAGGTTGGCAGGAGCTGGGGCAGAGACGGGAGCTCAAAAGGAAACGTAAAGGCAGTCCGGAGCAGGGCCATAGCCAGGATTCTAGATGTGGGTGCGCGAATATTTTTTCAGGATGGGCAACAATGTCATATATACAGGTGAAACTTGGAAAATTAGAATATAGTGCAAATGTCCATTCATTTCACTTAAAAGGTGAAACAAATACAGTAATACCTAATACAAAGTCCGCTTCATACAGCATCGAATTCATACAACATTCCCTAATTCCTTGAAAAAAGTTGCCTCATACAAAGTCGCTGCGACTTTGTATGAGGCATTGGGGTTTTTCCCAGGTTGCATTGTGCCTGGGCAGTATAAAAGGCAGGCCACATGCATGCATTGCTCTTTTGGGTTTTGCATGAGGCAAAGAGTGTTTAGGAGTGGTTTTGAGCATGATTTTGGATTTTTTTCGTCAGAATTTTTAGAAGCATTCCTGGGATTTTTGCAGTATTCTTCAGGTTCTTGGACAATCAGGGTTATTGGACATGTTTTTGTAATGTATTTAGCCCTTAGACAATGATTTTTTAAAGTTCTGTCAGTTTCCTGTCTGTTTCCTTGCCTTTGTCCTGAAGTCTGTGCTGTTACAGTACAATGTATCTCTATGGAAACGATGTTGTACGAGGCATCGCAGCTAGGATTTTGCATGCCTCATACAAAGTCCAAATCTGTATAAAGTCCAAACTTGTGGAACCAAGTTTGGACATTGTATGAGGTATCACTGTATATGAGATAGACTCACTACATGCAAAGCGAGAGATGTAACGCCTTAACTCGTTAAAATTGTGATGATCATGGCGCACAGCGTACATGAGATTATGTTATGATTACGGGGTACATGAGATTGGGGGGTTGGGGTTTTCATAAGCTGTAAGCCATAAGCATCAATATTATAACAAAGTAAGGCTTGAACTCTCTCACTTTGCATGCAATGAGTCTCTCTCATATATTTGTTTCACCTTTTTAGTTGCATTACTGGACTGAACGAACATTTGCACAATACTCTGATTTTCCGAGTTTCACCTGTATATAAGCAGCTGGGTGTTTGAAGAAGGTGGGCAAACCGCTAACTCAGGGCGGGCTTCTTCGCCCCTAGCTACGGCCCTGACCCTAAGTGTGTCTCCCTACCTAGTCCTCCCTCAGCTTTGTGGGGGCAGTCTGAGGCTGAAAGGAAGGAGACAGCAAGAAGGCGAGGGGGAGGGCAGGACACTGAGACTGCCTTTTTTTTTTTTTTTGAGCAACCTTTTTGTCGCCTGTTATGTATGTTAACTATGTTTTCTGACAGGAGCAGAATGTATCTTTTCTCATGTATCTATTCTTATGCAAATAAGTGGATCAAAAAATGTGCACACAGTTAGCCAATGGGCTTGTTGTATTATTGTTACTGTTACTGTTTATAGTGTATATAAGTCCGAGTTTTGCTCCATCCAAACTGTGTTCAAACCCCACTAATAAAGAGCTGAATTTCACTACTTCACTCGTCTGCTTCTTCATTCCCTGAACACGAAATCGCCTCAGAGCAGCGCGCGGTTATTATTTATTTATTTATTTAGATTTACATCCCGCCCTCTTGCTCCAGGGCAACTCGGGGCGGCGTACAACATATAAAAACATTACAATATACAACCCCATAAAAAACTACAATAAAAACTCTTTATTATTTATTTATTTTTTTGCTCTTTCTGCTCCCCGCCCCCCTGTGGAGACAGGAGAGTCGCCAAAGCAGCAAGTCCCGCGACAGTCACTGAGGGCGGGCGAGCGGGAAGCGGGGCAGCAACGAGACGCCTGTCCGCACGCCAAAGTGATCCACCTCAGTGGTGGGTGGCCACAGGCGAAGGAGCGCGCGCTCTGTTTACCGCCTTCCCCCCTCCTTCCGCCACAGCCAAAAGGAGCTCCCCACCTCCCAACCCTCTACCACCACCACCACCACCACCACCAGGTGGTAGAGGGTTGGGAAGGAGGGAGGGCGCGTATATATGATATCCCTTCAGGTTATCCCTTCAGGAAGGGAGGGCGCGTATATCCCGGGCGCGTATATCCCTTCAGGAAGGGGAGGCGCCCCAAAGTGTGCTCAGGAGAAAAGCGGGGCAGCAGCAGCAGCAGACGCAGCCAGGCGCCCGCCCGCCCCGTCTCCCCTTCCTCAAAGGGAGGGGTGGCTCTTTCTGCAACACACACCCTCCCTCCCTCCGCTTGCTCGCCAGCCAGCCAGCAGCGCCGAACAAGGAGAGCTGACTTCATTGGCCATGGCGGCGGCGGCGGCGGCTGTAAGCGGAGCTTTGCCAGGTGGTGGCCCGGGTCAGCGCGCAAAGGAAGGGCGGAGGTGAAGCGGGACTTTGAAGCCTGTCTCTCGGCGCCTGGGCTGGCCACAACTAGGCATTCCCTCGCCAAGCGGTGGGAAGAAAAGGGGGGGGGAGGCGCCCGGCAGACAGCCTTGGCCGAACCACAAGCATCCTTGGCTGTGACAAGTGCGCAGTTTTCTCTTCGCCTGCCTGCCTGCCTGCCTGCCCCACCTGACAGGTAAGGCGAAGTTCCGAGCGCACCTTCTCTTCTCATCTCTCTCCCTCTCCCTACCAACCCTCCTTCCTCTCTTCCTCAAAACTTACGGCTTTCTTTTTTTCTGGCACGCAAGGCTTTTCTGATCTGCTTAACTAACGGAGTTCTTCGCTCGCCCAGATTTCCTTCCCCGCTTTGATCGTTCATCTTGGAGGGGGGTTGCGATTCATTCCGGTTTAGCCGTGCGCGGCAGCGGAGCGGAGGATCGTAGGTTCCCCACTTTGGGGGGGGGGGGGGAAATAAATCGTTTCTGACTGGGTGGGAGGCGGGAGGTCAGCGGTTCGATTCGCGAGTACTGCAGGACGGAATGAGCTCCCGTCTTTGTCCCAGCTCCTGCCAACCTAGCAGTGTGAAAGCAAGACATTGCAAGTAGATAAATAGGGACCACTTCGGTGGGAAAGGTAACAGCGTTCCGTGTGCTCCAGTGTCTAATCATGCCTGCCACATGACCATGGAAACGTCTGCAGAAGCAGACAGCGCTGGCTCTTCGGCTTTGGAACAGAGATGAGCACTGAACCTTAGAGTCGGATACGACTGGCTTTCGAGCAGAGGAAACCTTTTACTTCTTAGACTGTGACCTGAAAACATTTTTGTACAAGCTACGATAAGTTGGCGGCGGCACAGGTAACACCTCTTCCAGAACCACCGAGATCAGCACGATTCAGATCAAGCGCACGAAAGGATGTGCTTGAGCCCTGGTGGCGTAGTGGTTAAACTGCAGTACAGCAGGCAAAACTTTGAGAGTTCGATTCTGATAGGAATCACGGTTGACGCAGGCTTCCATCCTTCCGAGGTCGGTAAAATGAAGGTCCAGCTTGATGGGGAGGAAATTGCTAATTAACTTGTTACCCGCCAGATAATGCACTAAGCCTGGGACTGCAGTGGCTCAAGTGGCTAAGACGCTGACTGGGAGGCGGAAGGTCAGCAGTTCGATTCCCGAGTACTGCAGGACGGAATGAGTTCCCGTCTTTGTCTCAGTGCCTGCCAACCTAGCAGTTCGAAAGCAAGAAATTGCAAGTAGATAAATAGGGACCACTTCGCTGGGAAGGTAAACAGCATTCCGTGTCTAGTCATGCCTGCCATATGTCCATGGAAACATCTGCAGCAGCAGACAGCGCTGGCTCTTCGGCTTTGAAACAGATGAGCACTGCATGCTAGAGTCGGATACGACTGGCTTTCGAGCAAGGGAAACCTTTACCTTTTACCTTTGGTCCACAGGCTGAGGGTGGTGGACGATGAAACAACAGCAATAAGTAGTTAAGGCAAACACAGGATAATTGCGCTCTTAGGATGCTTTTAGTCCGGATCGAAAAAGCAATAATTCGCTAGTAGATAAATCGGTTCCTCTTCGGTGGGAAAGGTAATAGCGTTCTGTGCACTCCGGTGCCTGCGACATGACCACCGAAACGTCTGCAAACGCAGACAGCACTGGTTCTTTGGTTATAAAGGGGAAAGGGAAATGAGCACCGAATCCTAAAGTCGGATACGACTGGTTTTCGAGCAAGTCCAGATCACCGGAAGGTTGCAGGCTGTTAGGCGGATCTCATCAAGACTGTAGCCCAGTTTTAGCGCAGTCGCTCGGATGAGGCTCATGCCCGGGCAGGAGCGCACGCGAAACTCATCATCCTTCCCCTGGCCTATAGGATCAAGTGACCTTCTCCTGGATAAGGTAAAGGCAAAGGTTTCCCTTGCTCGAAAGACAGTTGTATCCGACTCTAGGGTTCAGTGCTCATCTCTGTTTCAAAGCCGAAGAGCCAGCGCTGTCTGCTTCTGCAGACGTTTCCGTGGTCATGTGGCAGGCATGACTAGACCCCGGAGCGCACGGAACGCTCTTACCTTTCCCACCGAAGTGGTCCCTCTTTATCTACTTGCAATTTCTTGCTTTCGAACTGCTAGGTTGCCAGTTCTGGATATAATTAGGTAAATACTTCCGTCTACCGGAAAACGCAGGTAGGAAGCGTCTTCCTTTTCCACATCCTCAAAGTTCAACAGATTTAGAAATGCGGGAGCCTCATTTGTACAGTGGGATTTATTCCCGGATAAAAATGCAATGCTACGGTCGTTTCTCCTGGCGATACTTTATTGCTCCACCTCCCCCGGCACAAGAAACGAAATACAGCAAGATTTTTTTTAAAAAAAGTGGAGGAGCACATAAATATACAATGTGTTGCTTAAGAAACACTAAAAGTATTCTAAAGGACCTGCTTTTTAAAAAAAATGAAACAGAGGGTAGACTCTAATAATGTGCATTCTATAAATAGTGCGATCCGTTCGCGCAAAATAATAATAATAATAGAAAAATATTATTTTGATTCGAGGAGTAAAACATACCTCCTACTTATCCTTTTTTTTATTAAAAATTTTCCCAACGTGGTGTGTGTGTGTGTGTGTGTGTGTGTGTGTGTGTGTGTGTGTGTGTGTGTGTGTGTGTGTGTGTGGTCTTATTTGTTGTTGCCTTTCTTTCTTTTTTGCAACAAGCTGCGTTCCTGTAGGTACTTGCCTGGGAGAAAAGCCCCTTTAAACTCGTCTGTCCGTATTTCTGAGCAAACTTGCATCGGACTTGACGGGCTTGGTCGCTTTGCCTCCAGATCTAGACTGCTAGTTCTGAAATAATACTGTACTGACAGGCGCATCTCCGTCTGTCACAGTAAAAACGAAGGCTCATGTAACACCTGAAATGTATACATTCCTGGACTTTAAGGCACCGCAGGACGATTTGCTATTTGTTCTGAAATAGGTTCTGAAATAGGGAATCGAGTTTCACTGGAGGTTTGACATTCCGATGGAATGGGAGTATTCATTAAACTAGAAATACTGTATACACAGGACGCTTGAGACTGGGAACTTTTCACAGGCAGTCTTTTTGTTGTTTCGCAAAACTTGGAGCAGGGTTTTAAAAAGAAAATATACATACACGATTGCCTACTGTTAAACTCTCAAGTTCGAAAAAGTTTTACTTATCTCGGGGGAAAGGAGCCCAGCAAAGAGGACTAGATAAAAGCTAGCAGTGCAGAAAACTTTTGAGAAAGAAATAATGGCTTGAAGCTCCGTGGTCAGATATCAAAGAGAGCAGGTCTCCTGGCCAGATGCTCAAGTGAACTCCTCTGCATAACTATTAAAGGTGCAAGAGCTTTGCCTTCTTTTCTTAACCTACGTGCAGCCCTGCCTAAGCCATAAAGCTGGATGTCTGTCAGTTCACCGAGCACCTTTTAGGGAGGTTCACTCTAGGAAGCATTTTGTGTTGGACAGAGGAGGAAAAGATCCCATCTATCCCAACCCACCTGCCCGCCGCTAGATTCTACTTCGTTGTTTCAAAACGTGTTCCAAGAGAAGCACCACCGGAAGAGCATGAAATTTCACTGACTAGACTAGTTTGGCACAGGAATCCACATGATGTGTTAGTAGGAGAGGCTGCCTCTAGGATTGCAGCCGGGAACCGCGGCCTTAGCTATGCCAGGTGAGTCAGGTGTGCTCAGCAATGCTCGAGTCCTGGGACATTTTCACCCCGACGCCCTGATGTTCTGACTGAAGCAACAGCAATAGCAACTACACTTATCTACCGCCCCATAGCGCTTAGTGCCTAGGTAAAGGTAAAGTTTTCCCTTGCTCGAAAGCCAGTCGTATCCGACTCTAGGGTTCAGTGCTCATCTGTTTCAAAGCCGAAGAGCCAGCGCTGTCTGCTGCTGCAGACGTTTCCGTGGTAATGTGGCAGACATGACTAGACACCGGAGCGCACTGAACGCTGTTTACCTTCCCACCGAAGTGGTACCTATTTATCTACAGTACGTACTTGCAATTTCTTGCTTTCCAACTGCTAGGTTGGCAGGAGCTGGGACAAAGACGGGAGCTCATTCCGTCCTGCAGTACTCGGGAATAAGAACATAAGGAACAGGCCACAACTGCTGACCTTCCGCTTTCCAGTCAGCGTTTTAGCCACTTGAGCCACTGCAGTCCCAGGCTTAGTGCCCTATCTGGGTGGCTAACAAGTTAATTAGCAATTTTGCCACCATCATGCTGGGCCTTCATTTTGCCGACCTCGGGAGGATGGAAGCCTGAGTCAACCTTGATCCTCGTCAAGATCGAACTCGCAAAGTTTTGGCTGCAGTGCAGCAGTTTAACCGCTGCGCCACCAGGGCTCAAGCACATCCTTTCGTGAGCTTGATCTGAGTCGTGCTGATCTCGGTTGCTCTGGAAGGGGTGTTACCTGTGCCGCCGCCAACTTATCGTAGCCCAGGACCTGGTGGAGCTGTGCCTATACTGCATCGGGTCGGTTCAATGTGAAATAATATCCGTGGCCAGCTGTTCCCCTTTCTGCTTCCCTGCGATCATGTGTCCCCGGGGCTGAAGTTTCCGTGCCTCCCCTCTGAGCATCAGGTTGGCTCGCGGGCTGGACGAGTCGTAGGCAGCCGCACATCCCTGGTCCAAACACTGGTCCGTCCCCTTTGCGTATGGAGGAAGGCTGGGGAGCGAGAGGGACGCAAGTGCTCTGCCGATGCGCGGGGCGATCGGGGATGCGCAGGCAGAGCGCGCTTCCGAAGCCTAGCGCTGGCTTTTCTGCTCACAAGCGATCGAAGGAAGTTTAGGACATGCCAGTCAGGCTGGGAGGTGGACGGGTGAGAGGGAGTGGAAAGCACGGGTCCCGAACGTGTTTCGCTGGCGGAAACGAGCCGCCCGGAGATGGCCGCCCGCGGGGCTGCTCCGGATTCCCACTGCGATTTAATCTCGCTGTACCAACCGCGTGGGTTCGGGAAGGGGGAGGAGATGATAAAGCGGCATTTGTGCACTGGAATACATAAAGGGCGTTTGTATAGGGCAGGGAAGCGGTAAATTTTGTTCCACGTAGAGCCGTGATGGCGAACCTCGGCACTCCAGATGTTCTTGGACTTCAATTCCTAGAAGGCCAATCTCCCTGTGAATCCACATGAAGGGGTTTCCTGCGATTCATCCGGCCCACGCTGCTTCGTCGCTCCCGGAAGCGGAAGTAAAACGCACCTTCCTTCCTAGGGGCATGTTTTACTTCTGCTTCCGGGAGCGATGAGGGCAGTGCGGGCCAGGTGAATCGCAGTAAACCCATTCGTGTGGATTCAGAGGGTGCTTGGACTTCTGGGAATTGAAGTCCGAGAACATCTGGAGTGCCTAGTTTCGCCATCATGGACATAGAGAGAATCCCATCAAGGAGGGAGGGGGGAGGCATGTACTGTATGTGAGTTGCATCCCATCACGTCCATTGGTGGGCTCCCCAAAAAATTACTACCGCACTGTGGGCGTGGTATGGTGGGCGTGGCCAGTGGGAAAGCCCTGCGTTGCACCCGAATTAGGACTACTTTATTTCAAAACTTGGATGGGCGGGCCAGCCAGAATTTCTGCTCCCGGTTCTGGCGAACTGGTGCGAACCTGCTGATGCCCACCACCGGTCACGATTTACAGGCTTGTCAAGGCAAGTAAGATGTTTAAAGAGTGGTTTCGTTATTGCTGCACATTGGGTAGCTCAGTGGTGTAGGTTCAGCTCCCTTCTGGGAGAAGAGTCAGCCTGTGTATCTTTGGGCAAACTACACAGTCCCTGGGCACCCCAAGAAGAAGGGAAAGGTAAATCACTTCTGTGTGATTCTCTACCTGGGAAACCCTGGAAAGGGTCACAGAATTGACTTGACTGCATACAATTGTTTTTGCCACAGACACCTGGTGAGTCTCTGTGAATGAGTGGGATTTGAACCAAAGTCTCCTGAGCCCTGGCTTAATTAAGACGCTGAGCTTGATGATTGGAAGGTTGGCAGGTCAGCAGGTTGAAACCTGAGAGCTGTGTGACAGAGTGAGTGCCTATCATTGCAGGTAGATAAAGGGAAAGGTAACAACATTCCGTGCACTCCAGCATCTAGTCATGCCTGCCACATGACCTTGAAAATGTCTGCAGATGCAAAAAGCACTGGATCTTTAGCTATACACAGAGATGAGCACTGCCTGCTAGAGTAGGACAGAACTGACTTTTGAGCAAGGGAGACCTTTACCTCTTGAATCCTAGTCTGATTTGTCTATCCACTTCACAACATTAGGTACATTGATGCTATATTTCTCATGAAATATTCTGTCTTTAATATATTTTCTCTGAAGTTCTAGTCTTCGTGGCATTTCATCAGTCTAAATAAGAATGCTTCGGGCTGAGCTGGGATAGCACAGCACCTAGCTTGATGGACTAGGACAGGGGTTCCCAAAATCTTCAGGCTGTGGGCCGGTCACATGGTTCAGGAAGCTGGTCACTATGGCCCAGGAGCCGGATCCGCCCCTGGTGCCAATTCATCCAGCCCGCAAAGCTCTCATTGCTCCCAGAAGTGGAAGTAAAATGTGCCCGTATGGGTGCATTTTACTTCCCCTTCCAGGAGCGACAAGGGCTTTGTGGGCCAGGTGAATTGGCATCGGGGGCTGGCTCTGGCTCCTGGGCCATAGTTTGGGCACCCCTGGGCTAGGACTTAGAAGGCCTGCCTTCAAATATCTCTCTTCAGCCATAAGAAACTGAAGTGGTTGGCTTTGGGCTACTCTCACATTCATAGCCTGAGCAATCTCACAGACTTGGTTGTCAGGTTGAAGTTGTAATGAATGGTCAGACCCTCATTCTTAAGAAAATATCGGGTCTGAGTTCGTATCTGCAAGGATGCTTTTAAACTGTAAAGTCTGGCCTGGATTTTTCTTAACCCAAGACAAGCCCTGGGAGATTCACCCACTCATTCCTGTCTTGTCCTCTTCCTAGGGTTAGATACTGACCAGTGCTTCAGTATAATCTTCCTAGCATAATTTCAAATAAACAAACTCCCTTTACAGGTGTACATAAACACATTGACTGAGATTTCTTAAAAAAGTTTTATTTTTAAATTACACTGAGCTAATTATAATGTCAACTGTCAGGTTTCAAAATTGTGGCAAACAAAAAGGCAATTTTAATAAACACTTCAAAATTCCTCAAAATACTACAAGCAAGACAGATTATCAATTTTCTTACAAAATAATAACCCTGTCTTTTCCCTCTAGGGAAACTTTCTCACCCCTAATCAGCTTCTTAGTTTACCTCAACTTTCTCTCTCTAGTTTTCTCTATTCAACCCTTGACAGCAGCTATCTCAAAGGCTGCATGTCTTCTTATTTTACCCTTTCTTGCTAGCTTTCTCATTTCATATTTTTCATCTATTTTGTTTTACCCATTTCTCTTTCCCCTTTTCATTTTCACTCTCATCTCTCAGTCTAATCTATCTCTTCTCAATTTACCTCAGCTCTCTCCTTTTATATCAATTCCCCCCAGGCTTCTAGCACATTCCCCATCAATCATTCACTCTCAACCAATCACAATCCAACATGCAGAGTAGCTCTTCGCAGCATTCTATCTCTACCCCCTGCTGCTAACATCCCCCCTTTGCCTTCCCTTTTACCAATGCTACTTTCTATCTATTCATATTCACACTCTGCACATGCTATCACTCTTTTCTCTCTTCCAAATCCATTAATTCCTTACCGAGGTGGAGTGGAGAAGTACTGTACATGCCACCCTGTGCTTATTACCAAGAAGTAAGCATGTTAATCTCTCTCAGTATGTTGGTGAAAATAGGTGAAAATAAATTTTGAGGCAGTTTCAAAAGTTAAAAATAATTATTTCAGTGAGAGTTTGCATGCAAACTTTCATGGATCATTGCCTATGAGAGATGATACTGGAATAAAATTATTATTTTTGAAACACTACAATATTTCTTCTTCTTTTCCTTTGCCAACATTTAAAGTTAATCAGAAAGGTGGGAGACATTGTAATCTGTGGCTGAAATCCTATTGCTTAGCACAGTAAATCACAATTAGAGTAGATCCACTAAATCGATGCAGTTTGCAGAAGATTTAACTCACTAAATCACTACTGATCCAGTGGCCTTCTCTGGTTGCCCCTTACTATATCAAGCATATTCACTGACTTCAGTGAATATGTTAAAAAAACAACAACCCTCTTCTTCAGGTGGCCACAGGAGACCAGCAAAGTAAGGGAGGAAACCAGTTGGAGTTACTCTCTCTCTCTCTGTTCCTCTTGTCTTTCTCCCTGTGATGCTGTCTGCCATCAATCAAGCCCTTTTGTATTGGAAGTCTGCCAATAGTTTTTGTTAGAATGTTTACTTCTGTGTTTGCTCCAATAATATTTACTCTTTCCTGTTTCATTTTCCACTTTCCAGGTAGTGTTTTTTTTAAAAATCAAAGGCTTATCTTTTGCCCTCTTTAACAGTATGTTCAGGATATCTCTGAGCTGCTTTGTTTCTCTATGGGCCTGCCCAATACATTTTTCTGCCTGAAGCAATCAGTAACAGTAACAGTAACAACCACCACCACCACAATTTGGTGAAGTTGAACTTAAGCATGGAATTTTTGAAGGTGACTCACTTTCACCTTCACCTTTGCTATTTGTCTTATCAATGGCACCACTGACAACTATTCTAAATAGAACAAACTGTGGATAGGAATTGGGTAAGGAAGGACTGAAGGTTTCACATTTGCTCTATATGGATGATCTAAAATTGTTTGGAAAGACAAGAGCTGAATTAAACACACTGCTGGAAACTACAAATAAATTTAGTAAAGACATAGGAATGCAATTTGGAGTTGACAAGTGTGCAACATTTACTGTTAAGGCAGGCAAAATTGTCAAGGGTGTTGAATTTGAATTAGAAAATGAATTAGATAATGAATTAGATAATAATTAGATAATGCTACACAACCATGTCAAAAGAACTGCTTCTACAAAATACATAAAGCAGGTCTGGAAAATCTTGAGATCAAAACTGAGCGGAGGCAACATCATAAAGGCAATTCGTACCTGGGCAGTGCCTGTTATACACTGTTCAGCTGGAATAATAGATTGGACCCAAGTAGAATTAAACAACCTTGACTGAAAAACAAGGAAGCTAATGACTATGCATGGGCATGCCCTGCACCCAAAAAGTGATGTTTATTGTTTGTACTTACCAAGAGCTGAGGGTGGCAAAGAACTCCTACAGGTGAAACATAGTAGAGGAAGAAAAACATAGCTTGAATGACTACATTAAGAAAAGTGAAGAGCCTATGCTTCAGGAAGTGAACAAAGGAAGACTTTTGAAAACAGTGAAAAAGAAAGCTGAATATAGAAATGAAAGGATAGAAAGTTGAGCTGCAAACTGGAGAAACAAGCTTATGCATGGTCAACATTTGAAAAGCATAGAAGGCAAGGCTGACGCAAAGCTAACATGGGGATGGTTAAGAGCAGGAGTTTTGAAGAAGGAAACAGAAGGATTTATCTTGGCAGCTCAGGAACAAGTTTTGCCAACAAATTGCATGAAGACAAAAATACAGCATATATCCAACAATTGCAAATGCCGGCTTTGTAATGAAAAGGATGAAATACTAGATCATCGGATGCAGCAAAATTTCACAGACTGATTATTTGCAATGCCATAACAGGGTTGCAATAAGTTGCCAGAAGTTTGGATTTGAATGCAGTAACAATCATGGGGAATATCAAGTAGAGAAAGTTTTAGAAAATGGGAGATTCAAGATCCTGTGGGACTTTAAAATTCAAACAGATAGTCATTGCAGGCGCACCCCCCAATAAAGGACTCAGACACTGGTAAAAGTGGATAACGGCATTGGGCCACATTTATTGATTCATGCCCTAGTCCGAATTATAAATTTCTATTGGTAATTGACCAATTATAATTCTTAAGGCAAGCAGGCCGAAGTAACACTGGTAAGGTACCACCCAAAATTGCCGATGGCAATTGTTACAATGTATCTATTTGTATCAATTTGTTTGTTGACAACAAATTGTTGACCATAGTCAATATCTAACTAATGACCCCACCCTCTGACGCGTATCCGTGAAATCACGGGGTGATGCATGCTGTCTAGCTGTAGCCATCACCCCGTCGCCTGGTTCGTCGTTGACCGGACAACGTTTAACCAACTTATGCCTGTCTAGTGTTGTCCAGTCAATTGCGAACCTGCCGGATACCTGTGGGTCATAAATGTTTACCTTACCAGTGCTACCCGCCCATGTGACCAAAGTCAACAGCAGCAACAGAAACCCCTATATCAAACCATAGCAACAGTGTGGGATGGGCGAAAAAACCAGGACCCGAGAGCCAATTGTGGGTCCCAGCCAAAAATTCCCACCCGGCCCCGAAGCGACCAAAATATCACACTGTTAACTAGGGAGGGGGTGGAGGGGAAAAACTTCTCCGCTCCGTCGCTTCGCAAAATGGCAGCTCGGCTGCCTCGTGGCTACCCCTTTTATAAGGGAGCTGGCCACGCCCCCTAACTACCCGGATGCCTTCGTCCGGTGGGGGGGCCCCCGCAAAGAGCGCGGTGGCCATTTTGGCGTCGCGCTTGCATTGCAGGCGCACCCCCCAATAAAGGACTCAGACACTGGTAAAAGTGGATAACGGCATTGGGCCACATTTATTGATTCACGCCCTAGTCCGAATTATAAATTTCTATTGGTAATTGACCAATTATAATTCTTAAGGCAAGCAGGCCGAAGTAACACTGGTAAGGTACCACCCAAAATTGCTGACGGCAATTGTTACAATGTATCTATTTGTTTGTTGACAACAAACAAATTGTTGGCCGTAGTCAATATCTAACTAATGACCCCACCCTCTGACGCGTATCCGTGAAATCACGGGGTGATGCATGCTGTCTAGCTGTAGCCATCACCCCGTCGCCTGGTTCGTCGTTGACCGGACAACGTTTAACCAACTTATGCCTGTCTAGTGTTGTCCAGTCAATTGCGAACCTGCCGGATACCTGTGGGTCATAAATGTTTACCTTACCAGTGCTACCCGCCACACGGGGAGGCTTCCCAAAAGGCTCACCGCCCCCCAAGACCGTCATCTCGGTCAACAGGCCTGCTCGCCAGTCCACTAACAAGAGGTCCATACCTCCCTGCGACAGATGGGCCCCATCCCCTGAGTAAAGCTCGTAATTTTGCAGACTGATGGCGGGGAGGCGAATGACGCGTCCCCCACCCTTGTCGAAAAGGAACCGGGCAATAGCCCCGTTCACGGAGCGTCGGCTCAGTCAAGAGCCTCGAGGCCGAACGCTCCCCTGTAAGCGTACCGCGGAATCGTGTCCGACCAATTGAGGGTTGTGGCAGGCCACACATAATGTGAGTAGGGCAGGTCACTGCAAATCGCAAGCTTCCGCAATAGGCCAGTGACCTGTCCCAAGCCATCGCCCCCAAGGTACATAACCAGGACATCAGGCGAGTCAGCATCCCTGATGTAGAAAAGGAATGGCAACAGTTCCCGCCATAACATGCCGCGCTTACCATACCACCTGAGACGTGCGGATGCACCCAGTCCCATTCGGGGTCCCCACTCTGTCGCCGCAGCGTAACGCGCTGCCCTGTGCAGCGTAATGCGCTGCCCCGTGCAGCGTAACGCGCTGCCCTGTGCACGTGGCTATGGCCCACCAGCCATACTGTCACCGGTGTAATACAACACCCAGGGTCTGTCAAGGAAAAAAAAAAAAGGGGGGGGGGAGAAACAGTGCAGTGACTAAACTGGTACTCACGGTTGAAGAGGGCGAACACAAAACTGAAAACATTGTGATCCCCACCCTCCCATGCGGCGTATTTCAGCCCCGGAGTACCCAAAAACAGCTGCAGTAGAAGCCGCCCCTATCCTGAACGAATGGGTGCCACAACGAGCCCCAGAGAGGCCAACACTGGCTAGTGCCTTCCCGGCACCCTCCAAAATTGAAATTTAGTAAGGGAAGACCCACCTTGGTGACAGAAAAATGGGCCATGGTGCGTGCCACGCAGTGCAAGGAAATCCTGTAGGGCACCAACCGGACAGATGTCTGCCAAAGAACATCGTAGCAGTCTACTCCACTGCCTACGCCGTGCTGATCCGTTTTAGAGGAGCGTATCCTCAACTGAGCCCAATCATTGGCCACATAGACATCTTGGAGTTCCAGTGCCCTATGACTTGCATCCGCCTTAGACAGCATCACAAGCTCGCTGATGCGGAGCGCTCCCAAAAAAGGCCACCGTTGTAGCCGCATTAAATAGGGCTGCCTCATACCTATCAAAACATAGGTCATGCCAGCCCCGAGCTAGTTGGGTAAGAACCCCTGGGGAAATTGGGTGGCGGTCGTCCAGGCTATGCCCACGCCCACGCTCCCGCACCCACCCCTCCAAAACGTGTCTCACACGGAAGTCAGCGGTATTGTCCGCATGACCGCCTACTTTGGCCATGAAAGCCAGCGCTGACAGCCTGGATGCTATGGTACGAGGCGCGAGGCCCTGGGCATGTTGGGGAATCATAAATCGAAGGATGTGGGCCACAGGGATCAGCCAGGTGTCTGGCAGCCGGAATTGGGCACAGAATGCTCAGAAAGAACTGAATGCATGGTGATACGCCTTACGCGTGTGTGGCACTAGCGACATGCCGATCGCCCGGTTCACCTCTCCTTGCCAATGGTCCATATCTCCTCCGGGAGTGGCGAGGGAAATTCCTCCGCATCCGGGGCCAAGGCGCGGAACCGGGAGATCTGCAGGCGGGACAAAGCGTCAGCGACATCATTATTGACACCCGGGACATGCCTGGCCCTGAACAGCACATTGAGGTGCAGGCAGCGCAATACAAACTGGCGCACCAGGTCCATGGCCCTGGGTGATTTAGAGGTTTGTGAGTTGACAATGTGGACAACGGCCGCATTGTCACACCAGAAATGAACAACCGAGTCGGCCCACTCCTCACCCCATAGCATCAAGGCCCCCAGAATGGGAAAAATTCCAGATAAGTAAGATCACGCAGGCGACCCGTGCCAGACCAGGCTGGTGGCCACCCACCATAGGCCCACTTCCCATTGAAGTACATCCCATAACCCAGGGATCCCGAGGCATCGGACTGTATCTGGAAACAAGGGGAAGCCAGAAGGTCAGACCTCCAAAATGACACCCCATCGAACTCCCTCAGGAACTGGAGCCAGATAAGCATATCTGCCTTAATACCCTGGGTCAGTCTCACCCTATGGTGGGGCCTGGATAAGCCTGTCATGGCGTCGCACAAGCGCCGAGCAAATGCCCCGCCCGGTGCGACCACCCTGCAAGCGAAATAGAGGTGACCATGTAGCACCTGCAGTTCCCGCAGTGATGCCTTGCGTTTAGCAAGCAAGTCCGAGATAAGGGCCAGCATCCTTGACACCTTATCCCCTGTTAACCTAGAAGGCTGCACTACCGTGTCCATCTCCACCCCCAGGAAGACTAGCTGGTAGATGGGCCCTCGGTCTTTTCGGGCGCTAAAGGGACACCAAGTTCCTCCATTAGCGTCTGAAATGTGTTGAGGAGACGTGTGCACGTGTCCCAGCCCCGTTCACCCCCGAATAAAATTCATCCAGGTAATGGGCTACAGACCGGGACCCTAACCTGCGGACAAAAGCCCACTCTAGGAAGGTGCTGAAACGCTCGAATGCCGAGCATGATATGGAACAGCCAAAAGGCATGGCCTTATCGAAATAATATGCTCCCCGGAACGGGGGTGCAGGGAAAGGGCCAGCGACCCTGCCCGCATTAATCTCCTTAGCAATGCTGGCAGCAGCCACCTCCTCCCTTCCCCTAAGGGACAAAAGGTTGGGGGCGTCTTGGGGGGACCTATCACCCATGAAAGGAATACGGAACCCCAGTCAAAAACCCTGAAGCAGATAAACCGCGTCTGCCTCCCTCGGGTACAATGCGAGCCAACGCTCCAACATGTCCACATTAATTGGGGAGGGGGCCTTTCGGTGAACCAGCTCCCTCTGCGGCAGTTTTGCCAGCCCCTTGTCCGTCCCTCCCTCTGCCCCGCATCCCTCCAGGCCTGGGACAGGCGGAGGCCGCATGGGGGCCAGCACAAGAGGGACACTCATGCCTGTACTTGCAATTCTTCCTGTTGCAGGAACCATTGGACGAGAAAGTCCAGCACAGCAGGTGGGCTGGAACCCCCTGCCCCGCCACCTGGCGGGGTGTCTGTGCTGGGGCCGCTCGCTGGACCGCATGTCCACAATGGTATCTTTCCCCAGGCGCAGGGCGCGTGGGAGTCATGTACAGAAGCCACAGCTTCTGGCAGGGTTCATCCCACCTCATCTGAGGGTGCAGGGGAATCCGCATACGGAATTCCTCGTCATAAGCCAACCACGACGGGCCCGGGAAGTCGACCATCGCCCGGTAAATGTTGTCCAAATACTGGACCATCGGAATTGCCAAATCCGGCCGGGCCCTGAGGTATACCGCCATGTATATGAGGTAGGCCGGCACCAGTTGGCCCACGTACGTGGCGGCTTACTACGATGTGCCTGCTCCTTATCCTTCTCATCCTGCCCCTCCCTCTCCTCTTTGGTGGGCTCTCTGTTAAGAAGGGAGAAGATGTCCACATACTCCCCACGCCAGATCTTCTCTTTGGTGGCCTGGGCCAAATGGTCCCCCAGGGGCAAGGAATACCCCGCTGTCGGCAATGCCGACACAGGAACGGTGGGAACTGCGGGCATCTGAAAAGGAGCCTGGACCAACCCGGTCACCCCTAACACATTCCCGACTGAGTAAGGTGCACCCCCCAAAACGGGGCCCTGTGTGAGAGGTGAAGTCACTGGGTGGGACGTCGGCGACTGAACCGTCGCCCCACCCGTGTGAGGCCAAGGCCATTGAAATTTCCCCCCAACGTGGCTATGTGTGTGGGTGCGCTAGATTGAACCGCATACTCACATGCTGCACCCCCATGGGCCGCCCCCACTGGGGGCGTCGGAGCTCACGACCACAATTGAGCTCGTCGACGGGGCCTGACTAGCACCGGCCTGTTGAATGGGGAGCTGCGAGGCAGTGGCCAATGCCGGGCCACGCGCCTCAGGCAGCTCGACCCGCCCTGCCGCCTGCCGCTGCCCGGCAGACGAAGCATCAACCTGCACCCCAAAAGGCACCCCAGGGTGGTTGACCCTCGCGAGGGATGCCTCGAGGGCCGCAACGTGGGCCAGAAGGGCCTCCACATTAACGTAGCCCCCTAAGCCAAGGGGGGGGGGGCAAAGGGCCGGCTGGCCCACTAACTGCAGGCGCCGGTCCAGATCCCTGGACCCCGGGGCCCGTATAGGGCCACGATCCCATGCCTGGCCCCTGCAGGACCGGGGGAGTACCCTGCCAGGGGAGGGAACCCAGCCACCCCCCATGGCTGAAACCCCCCGCAGGAAGCTGCGCACCAACGGAAGAAGGCCCCACAGAATGG
Organism: Bradypodion ventrale; assembly: GCA_035047345.1. Taxonomy (NCBI): domain Eukaryota; kingdom Metazoa; phylum Chordata; class Lepidosauria; order Squamata; family Chamaeleonidae; genus Bradypodion; species Bradypodion ventrale. Next base: position 128,821,654 of record JAWDJE010000003.1, read on the forward strand.
GCCACGCCAGGGGCAGTGGCCACTGCTTGCGGGCCGAGGGCCGCGGCCCCTGCTGGGCCGGTACGCGGACACCCCGCCTCCGGCCAAGGGGCAATCAACCCCATCCCACCGGTCCCGGTGGGCTCAGGCAAAGGAGGCTGCTGGGGAGGCGCAGCCGCGGTCCTCCGACCCGGCTGGCGCCTCCGCACAGAACGAGCCGCGTTCGCAGTCGCCTTCTTCTTAGAGGGCATAGCAGCTATCCGATGGGAAGCCGGAAAAGGTGAAGAAAATTAGCAGCCAAGAGGCTTCCCGGTGAAAGGTAAGAGCGACGGAGGTAAGAGGGAAAAACTTCTCCGCTCCGTCGCTTCGCAAAATGGCAGCTCGGCTGCCTCGTGGCCACCCCTTTTATAAGGGAGCTGGCCACGCCCCCTAACTACCCGGATGCCTTCGTCCGGTGGGGGGGGGGGCGCAAAGAGCGCGGCGGCCATTTTGGCGCCGCGCTTGCATTTGCCTCACAAAACACCTGATATAACTGTTGTGGAAAAGAAGAAGGTCTGGTTTATTGACATTGCTATACCAAGGAAACTCATTAGTTGAAGACAAACAACTGGAGAAAATCACAAATCTCGTGATTTGCAAATTGAAGTTGAGCATCTATGGAGGAAGAAATCTGTTGTTGCTCCCATAGTGATCAGAGCCTTTGGAGCAATAACTAAAGGACTCCCTAGATCAATGGTGGTGAACCTATGGCATGCTTGCCAGATGTAGCACTCCCAGGCCTCTCTGTTGGCACATGCGCCATCACCCCAGAACAGAGTTCGACCTGCCCCTCTGCCCAGCAGCCCAATGGGAGCACTTCCTCCCCCCAGCACAGAGTTCACCCCACCCCTCTGCACAACAGCCCAAAGGGAGCACTTCCTCCCCTCCCCAAGCATAGAGTTTGCCCTGCCCCTTTGCCCAGCAACCCAACCGGAGCATTTCCTTCCTTCCCCCAGCACAGAGTTCACCTTGCCCCTTTGTTTGGGCACTCGATCTCTAAAAGGTTTGCCATCACTGCCCTAGGTATTTAGAAGTTTTGGACTTATCGGATTTGAGCATCCCAACTCTCCAAAAAACTAACTCTACTAGGAACTGCATATATACCCAGATGTTACCTTAACAGTACTTAGATTCTTGGTTAGGGCTTGAACTATTAATTTTATTCCAGTCCTCAACTGTGAATCAAATGGTAGATTTACATTCAATAATAACATGATGTCAAGTTAATTCTGACTTATGGCAGCCTTCCAGAATGTCCTATGTATAGAGTACTCAGAAGTGGCTTACCTTTCCCTTCAGTCAGGAGTACTCTGAGATGATGCTTGCTCACCTTTCAGGAAGCACACTGGGGAACTGAATTTCCAACCTCTTGCTCCTCAGCAAAATACCTAGCAAGCTAGCAGTGGATGTAGTAAGATCACGCAGGCTGACTACAAAGGACAACGTAACCAAGTCATAGCAATGTTACTTTGGAATCTGTGCAAGAATTACAGAATACTTTCTTCGAAATACTGTTGGGAACACTAACTTGAGAATAGTTGAGAATGATGACAAGAAAGTTAAGATCTGTTGGGACTTAAAAATCCAAACAGATTAAAAGCTCTAACACAACACTCCAGGCATTACTGTGGCTGAGAAAAACTTGGTCAGAATTTGGGAGAAAAGGCAACAGAGATAACAGTAGTGATAGGAGTGCTGGGAGCAATCCAAAAGGTTTGAAAAAATCAGAGTGCAAGGTTCACCAAGTTTCGCCATCACTGGTCTAGAGTGAGTTGTCTCTCCCAAAGAAGGCTGTTAGGTGAAAAGGGCAGTGGAGAAAAGAAGTTGTTGTCAGACAGAGAACAGGATGGAAGGGCAGCATAAAGAGAGAAAAGGCAGTCGGCTTTGGCTACTTTTGTGTTAGATCCTGGGTGTCATTGGCTTGTGCCCGGTCTGTCATGAGCATGACCTTCACAGTAGATTGCTCCAAAAGGAATACACATTTCCTTCCACCCTCCTTTGACATAACAGTACAGCAGTACTTACTTAGAGCTGTATATATAATCTGGTATAAGATGTCAATAGATTAGGTCAGAACAGGTGCGATCCTATTTTGATTCCATGCTCTCTTTTTTCAGTAGTATTGAAAGAGGAGAATTTCCTTAACAAAAAGAATTTAAAATCAGGGGCATAGAAGGGAATAATGTCATCATCTGCTTTCATCTGTCTTTGTGACTGATTGTGACTCCTGACTGGCTGGCCATCTTGAGAGAACACAGTGACAGGAATAATTTAAGCAGCATCTCTTTAACAGAGAACAGTCCCCTGTTGCCTTTTTTTTGTAGTCTAATCTATTGACCAAAAAGAGCTCAGAGAATGGGTGAAATATTAAGACTTCCCAGTTTCAGGTAATTGCTGCTGCTGAGCTACATGACATTGCCTTTGGAGGAAAGGTTTCCAAAGTAGCTCAGCTGATGGATAACAAGGATCCTTGTACCTGTTCAAATGAGAAGTTGTATCTTACTGCTTCCTCATTTGTTTCAGAGCTGCTTATATAATTTGGAAGAGAAACAGGGAATTAAATAATGCTGCAAACTTAGACTAAATACAAGATCAAATTAAGAGTAGTCTGGTAAAAACAGTTTGAAATAGTCCAAACTATCTGGGTATGTAATCCAGAGATCTTGGTTGTGTAATGTGAAGTGGAGTACTGTAACTCCAAAACTGAGAACAACATTCAAATTAGCTTTTGTTGTTGTTGTTGTTCAGTTGCACAGTCAATTCCAACCCTTTGCGACCCCATGGACCATTTTCCTCCAGCACCTCTGTCCTCCACCATCCTCCTCAGTCCGCACACCCCCATGTCCATTGTGCCTACAATACCATCTAGCCATCTCATCTTTGGTTGCCCCCTTCTTCTCTTGCCCCTCCACCTTTCCCAGCATCAAGGCTTTTTCAAGTAAGTCCTCCTTTCTCATTTGATGTCCAAAGTACTTTAGCTTAATCTTCACTATTTGTCCCTCCAATGAACAGTCAGGATTGATTTCTTCCAGTATTGACCTATTTGTTCTCTTTGCTGTCCAGGGGACTCTCAGGACTCTCCTCCAACACCACATTTCAAAGGCATCTATTCTTCTGTGCTCAGCTTTCCTAATGGTCCAGCTCTCACACCCATACATTACCACCGGGAATACCATTGCTTTGACTATGCAAATTTTTGTTTTCAAGGTGATGGCTCTGCTTTTCACTATATTCCCCAGGTTTCTCATAGCTTGTCTTCCTATAATCTGTTGTCTTTTTATTTCATGGCTACAGTCGCCATCTGCAGTGATCTTAGATCCCAGGAAAGTAAAATCTGTCACTGCTTCTACTTCTTCCCCATCTATTTTCCAGGGACAGATCAGACCTGTTGCCATTATCTTGGTTTTCTTGATATTAAGTCTCAAGCCAGCTTTTGCACTCTCCTCTTTCAATCCAATCAAGAGGTTTTTTAGGTCTTCCTCACTTTCTGCCATTAGGGTGGTATCATCTGCATATCTCAAACTGTTGATGTTTCTCCCATCAATTTTGATCCCATACTGTGATTCCTCCATCCCTGCATTGCGCATTATGTGCTCTGTGTATAAGTTGAATAAGCAGGGTGACAGAATGCAGCCTTGCCTTACTCCTTTTCCTATTCCAAACCACTCCATCATACCATACTCTGTCCTAACTGTTGCTTCTTGACTCATATACAGATTTGTCATGAGGTATGTGAGGTGTTCTGGTATTCCCATCTCTTTAATTACATGCCATATTTTGTTGTGGTCCACACAGTCAAAAGCCTTGGTTTAGTCAATAAAACAAAAGTAGACTTGTTTCTGGTATTCCTTTGTTTTCTCCATGATCCAACATATGTTGGCAATGTGGTCTCTAGTCCCCCTGTCTCTTCTGAAACCGGCCTGCACCTCTGGTAGTTCTCTCTCCACATGTTGCTGAAGTCTATCCTGTATTACCTTGAACATCACCTTGCTGGCGTGTGGCATGTGGGATTTTATTCTAAATTTGCATTCCCTGTTTCTCTTCCTAATTGCATAGCTGTTGCAGATGGGCTCTTTTTCCAAAGACCAAACTTAATGGCTGGTCAAAAGTAGAGTACAAAACATTTTGAAATGTGGGTAGCACATTCTGAATTGTGCTGGGTCCAATTTATGATGCTTTCTGCAAGTTGCCCTTTTATTTGGAGAGGGAAAAGGAGGACCACTCCAACCTCACTCAAGATTTAAGGGTTTATTAACATGTGAACTGTACTAGAAGTGCAGGACTGGTCACAACAGCACGTTTAAATGGCTTTCCATTCTTCAGTTCAGTTCTGGTCTTCAGTTATGAAGGGCAGGCAAATGAAGGTGGGAGAAAACACTAGCATGCTTTCTTTTCCTAAAAAGCCTTTTAACTTGTTTTACTCTGGAAACCAGAAATACCAGCTATGACTTCCTAGACCTTTACTATCATTTGGGCATGCATGATAAGCAAGTGGGGAAAATGCCAGAACTGGCCAATGCAGGAGGTCATATCATGATCAGCTGATGCTTTCTGTTTTCCGAAGCACTTCCTCCCAGATTCTTTGTGAGTAAGATGGGTTGGGAATTATGAAAGGGATGGGAAATGTGGCATTCAGATTTGAAGTACTTATTCAGTCTGCATCTGCACTTTTGAATTAAACAGGGACCTAGGAATTGCAGACAAAGAACTGTGAATCAGCTTTACACTGGCAGAGGAAAGGAACATCTTTACTGAGCATGCTCAGTACCTCTTCCCCCATCTGCTCACTTGAAAACTGTAATTGGGGTGAAGGAGGTCTCATGTTACAAACGTGTGAACTCTGCATTTATGTCACTCAGGTCTAAGTTTTCAAATTGGATCACAAGGGATCACTTGTTGGTGACTTTGTATGGCAGGGGAATTAATGATTTCAGGATGTAAAATAAATGAGACATAAGGTAGAAGTAAGGTAAAGGTCACCCTTGCTCAAAAGCCAGTTGTATCCAACTCTAGGGTTCAGTGCTCATCTCTGTTTATAACCAAAGAGCCAGCACTGTCAGAGTTTGCAGATGTTTCTGTGGATCAGACACTGGAGTGCGCGGAATGCTGTTTACCTTCCCACTGAAGTGGTCCCGATTTATCTACTTGCAATTTCTTGCTTTTGAACTGCTAGATTGGCATGAGCTGGGACAAAGACAGGAGCTCATTCTGTCCTGCAGTACTTGGGAATCGAACTGCTGACCTTCCGCTTCCCAGTCAGCATCTTAGCCACTTGAGCCGCCACAGTGGTAGAGGTAGACATAAAGTAATCATGTTAGTTTAAATTGCTATATGACTTTCCTCCAACAGACTAACACAGCTATCTCTTCTAACATTATAATTTTTAGAAGTTCATTGAATGCTCTTAAGCAAGTAAGAACTGGATTTGGAGATCAGAAAAAATGGGTCTTGATTCCCCAGAACAAAAGGATATTTCCTTTCTATGATTCCTGAATGTTGTGCAGTCTTCAAGAACTCATAATAAAAAGTTTTTTAAATCTTTCTTTTTTTGTCGAATGGAAAGTTGCGTTGTGGGGCTAATACTGTATTATTCTTAGCACCAAAGTTTGGAATCTTGTGAAACTTCTTGGTGTTCTATATTAATTTGCACTTTTAAAAGTGAAAATACTACATATATTTGTGTCTCCATAGACTTTGGATAAGGTGGGAAAGGAGATACAGTAATACCTCATACAAAGTCTGCTTCATACATCATCGGATTCATACAACATTGCCTAATTCCTTGAAAAAAGTTGCCTCATACAAAGTCGCTGCAACTTTGTATGAGGCATTGGGGTTTTTCCCAGGTTGCATTGTGCCTGGGCAGTATAAAAATCAGGACACATGCGTGCATTGCTCTTGCGGGTTTTACACGAGGCGAAGAGTGTTTAGGAGTGATTTTGAGCGCGGTTTTGGATTTTTTTGAATTTTTTCATCAGAATTTTTAGAAGCATTCCTGGGGGTTTTGCAGCATTCTTCAGGTTCTTGGACAATCAGGGTTGTTTGTCATGTTTTTGTAATGTTTTTAGCCTTTAGACAATGATTTCTTAAAGTTCTGTCAATTTCCTGTCTGTTTCCTTGACTTTGCCCTGAAGTCTGTGCTGTTACAGCACAATGTATCGCTCTGGAAGTTTGGACGTTGTATGAGGTATCACTGTAAATACCAATGCTTACGGTACTAATCTGTCTTTGGCACACAGCAATAATATTCTCTTAGCTATATAATTTACCCAGCATGCTCATAAAGCACATGCCTACAGAATGTTGTTCTATTGCACTAGGAAGAGAAGTGAAAAGAGACTTTTAGTTGTCTAACAGACAACCTCATTAAAATGTGGAAATTTGTGCAAGATTTATCTTTCTAGGCATGCTTTGGGATTTAAAAGAAGTATCTTGATTTATCTCAATATTTTACTTTCATTCTATTTTAATCATTGAATCTTAGAAGGGATGGACAATAAATTCCAAATGCATTCACAATCAGTTTATTTATTTGTTGCTGGCTGGATAAGTAAAAGAAAGTGTTTAGGAAAAAACCAAATAGTGCAGTCCTACATCATCATCATCATCATCATGCAGTTAAGATGCTGAGCTGGAGACAGGAAGGTCAGGTTACGATACTGGAGGACTGCACTTGGGAACATGAAAGGAACCTTGTTCGGGCATCCCCTAAGCGGAGTTTTTCCAGCAAAAATATTTTCAACCCAGAGTAATCTCTGACACATAACCACCACCACCACTATCATGTGCTGTCTTATGTTGATCATTTCTAGGATTTTCCAGGCACAGAACATTCAGTAATAGTTTACCATATATACTCAAGTATAAGCCGACCCAAATATAAGCTGAGGTACCTACTTTTGACCTGAAAACCCAGGAAAATAGATTGATCTGAGTATAAGCCTAGGGTGGGAAATGCAGCAGCTGCTATTGGGTTTCTATAAATACATGAAAATATGGTGAAATTAATTGTTAGCACATCTCAATCTGGCATGGTTCTGGGACCCTCACTATCATTGACCTGAGTATAAGCTGAGTCCCCTTTTTGGGACTAAAAAACTTAGCTTATACTCGAGTATATACGGTACCATTCTCTTGCTGGGACTATGCTGCTTGCCCATGGCTACAGAGTTACTGTATTTATAGAAAGCACCTCATGATTGACTAGGGACTGATGATCATTGATTCTGATCAGTTTCTATTTAGGGGTGTACATTTCCCCCCCTCACTCAGATTTTCTCACTAGTGTAAGATATTGAAGTTGCTCTCAGCTAGCGCGCTCCTTGACTCCCCTGTTTCAGAGGCCCACAGGTGCCGCACAATCGAGAACACTCTGATTTATTTGGCTAACGTGGCTGGGAAGGGTGTGCTTTCTCAAAGTTGGTCCGAGAAAGCCAGGTCCAGTGTAGCTGGGCAACAGGTTCGCAGGGAAATGGCGATCTGTGACTGGTGTCGCAGTTAAAATTAAAGTAGCCAAAGCCCCGTGCCATGAGACTTTGGATTCCCATGTGAAAACACCCTTATCTTGTTTTGGGGAACAGTACGGCCTTGAAGCTGGGCTAGGTGTGTGGGAGGAAAGCTTTTACCTCGGCTGCAGCTCGATCTTCTGAAGCTGGATTCCAAGCTTCGAAACAAAGTTTCTTCTCTGGCAATGCTCCCACAAAGTGACCCAAAAAGCTGTAATCCTTCTCTTTGGAAAAAGGCTGTACAGTGGAACCTCATATAACAATAGCCCCGTATAGCAACAAAATCGCATAACAATTAGGTTTTGGGGGGGAAATGGTGTCCCGCATAAAAAATTTCCCTGTGGAAAAAATTGAACAACAATTTTTCAATGGGAAAAACCACTTAGCAAATTTTTTTTGTTGTGCGATGCATCCCATAGGGAAAATCGCTATGCGATGCAAGTATCATATAGCAATTGTTTCATACAACAATGAGCCACGTGGACCGGATTAAAATTGTTGTATGAGGTACCACTGTATTGTTAAATGTCCCCATTCAATTTGCTCTGCTTCAGGTGGAGCAGAAAGAGCACTCTTCACAGTCAAAGTTTTTTTTATGATTTATTGAAGAATAAAAGAGAGTCCAATAAATGCGATGAAATAGAAGTAAAGCATAGTCTCGGTGCCTCACCGCCCCATATGAGATGGTCCGATAGGGAGGTCTACCTCAGATGTAAAGAGAGATAGAGCCACCGGCAGCAATCCAAAAGAGACTCAAAAGAGCCCTTTTTAAACAGAGCAAAACCTCTGATTTTTATACCATTTTTCCTTGGAAAGTGTCCTTGAGAGGTGCTAATTGACATCTCAAAGTGACAGGTTTAGTACGTAGATCAAAGGATACCTGGTGGCTATCCTATCAGTGTTCCATCTCAACCGGTGAGATAGAACATCTTCCCAGAGAGAGACCTTGGGAAGAAGAACCATGATGTACTTTCCCAAGAGAAAGGGATGATGCCATTTAATGGCAGGTGCCAACTTAAAATGGCTCTATTTAGGCTAAGCAGAGAGTATCGTAGAAACGAAATAAAAGCAGATTTAAAATCCTTACTTAATAACCTATATGAATATAATGTAATAAACATAAAGAATGAAGTCTTCCCTGGTGGAATCACCACACAAGATTGTGTTCAACAGTTAGGATGACTATTAAATTAAATTAAAAACTATGCTTCTCAGTATTAGTTTCTGAGGAGTGCTTAGTTATATCCAGTTTCTGCAGCTGTCCTAGGCATCTGATTGAACAGAAGATCAGATAGGTCTCTGTTGTAATCCAGAAGAGTTCTTTACATCCTAATGAGGTAAAGACCCTTTAGCAAATTCTATCTGCTGCTGCCCACTCTGAAACTGTTTGCAGTTTTTGATTCTGAAAGAGATGACTCATACTTGAGATGTAAAATTTCCAGAAATTTTGAAGCCATGGGGAAAAAAGTTATTTAAAGCATAAAATAAAAATTTCTGGAAAAAACAAAACACAACACTAGCACCCCCCTCTTTTTTTTTTTACAAATTTAAAGTCAATCTATTATTTTAGGAACATAAAATATGAATATGTACAGTTAGATTTCGCATAAAATTATCACAATTGGTATATTAAAAATACAATGTATTTAAACAGTTATTACAAAAACATGTTTATTTTTATTTATTATTGTAACTAATGTAGCAACAATCTCAAGAACTGTATGGATGGAACCTCTTTGGTTTTGCTAGTTTATGTGGAACAGGCTATTTTAAAAAATCAGAAGAAACCATCAACATTAATAACAAAAAAATATCTTTATATTTCCTCTCCACAGTATCAAACAGACATAAAGCACCCATTCCCTCCTCCTCCTCCTTCCATGTCTAGGCCAAACATAAAATTCCCAAAATGAAGGCAGAATTGATGGAGGAGCATGTTTGGAAGGGACTAAGATTCAATGAATAGTTATGAATTTTAGTCAAACTTATTTTGTCAGCTATAGCTATCAGTATCAGTTTCAGTCTCTGCTTCTGCAGATGCTTTGTTATGTTTGTCATCATCACAGTTATCATGGACTTCTAAAAACTGAAGGTTTACCCGGATTGAAACAAGCTTCTCTACCCTTTCACATGTCAGTTTATTTCTTGATTTAGTGTGAGTGTTTCCAAACATAGACCAGATTCTTTCACATGTTGCAGAAGATGGAGGAATCTGAAGAAGGCGAGAAGCAAGGGGAGTCAGAGGCTATGTTGTGCGAAGACCTTGCCACCATGTTGCAGGAGGAACATGCTTGGTTGGCAAAATCCTAGACTGCATTCCTGGACCAAATTCCTGAAGATGTTCTATTTTCTGCAACATTTGATAGTTTATCCATTGTGATAAAATAAAACATTCAATAATTGATTTTTTTCCTTTCTTCATTTGTTTTCCAATTTTAAAAAAGGGATTCAGGGGAAAACAGGGAAAACTGCCCCCACAAATTTTTTTTTTAGCCCCCCAGCATTCAAATTTTAACTAGTGTTGTGCTGAAACTTCTATTATTTTTTCCTCCTCCACCCCAAACTTTCTATTCCACTTGATACAAAATTAACTCTTTTCAATGATAATTTCAAACACAGGGATATTTTCAGAAATATTCTTATGGGTGAGGTTCATGATTCCTGTTCTTTCTTTGTTGAGGAGCATAAATAAGGAGTATAAATGAATGTACAATCATGGTACAATAATCTCTTTGGCAGATGACAGCTTTCCAACATATCACACAACAATTATTGGAAGATGTTATAAGGTAACCTCTTCTACAGGACTTTTTAGATCAAATAGTGTTGATAGGCAGGGAAACCAAGAAGTGATGAAGAAATGTGAACTAGGGAAAATAAAATATCCACATGTAATACCTTCAGCCATTTTGTATTGTTATGATGGCCATAATTTTACTGGGTACATTACATCTGCGTAAGGATGATGATATCAACAGCAGAGGAAGATAGTTAAAGAGTTCCTGCTTCAGTCACAGGGCTTTCTCATCTTGTCCATAACTTGCCTGCAATCAACCTAATCAGAGCCATAGCCAGGGGGGTAAGGGTGTGTGTGTGAAAGCCCTCCTGAGCTAACAGCCCCCCCCATCCCATGTTGCCAATGTTATATATGTGAGTGTGACATTTTTTCCCCTCCTGGACCCACCAAATAATAATAATAATAATAATAATAATAATAATAATAATAATAATAATAATAATAATAATAATAATAATAATAATAATAATAATAATAATAATAATAATAATAATAATCTAGTCTAGAATCCTGCCTACGGCCCTGGACCGAATTGGACACTGAAGTAGGAACTTTTTCATTTCTTACAGTCACCCCTACTAGTGATGCTATCACCCTTAATGCAGACATAATTTACACAACAAGAATTTGGCAGCTAAGGTCAAAAATATCTACATTCTAAAGGGTCCTTAAAATGAGGCAAGAAAATATAAGTGTTTTTTCCTTGGGAAATAACACTTTGGGGAATTTGAGAGACAAATACTCGTTTAGCATTAGATATTTCTTGGAGCTGAGCATAATACTGCTTCGCAAATACTAGTTACAGGCTTTATAGGGAAAGATCTGTGTTACAAACATTTGCAGTAGAGACAAAAATGTGTATACTGTATTGTGACCCATCCAGAATGAAGTTCCTTAAGATCTTGATTTGGAAGGTCTCTAATAAGTCATTTAATGTACATAAAAAGGGGTTAGTAATCTAGTTAGATAGCTTATCCATGGGCTTAGCCTGTATCTAAGGAGAAGGTTTTGTCCAGCTACTGTCTGCAATGCCAAGAAAGATGCATTTTCTGTATGCCCAAGAACTGTCCCGAGTCTACATTAAGTGTGAGCATCAGGTAGATAAATTTAGCATTGTTATTTTCTGGTGCAACTCTTGCTGTGTTTTTGCTCCAATGATTTTTAAAAACTATTTGGATAACCTTTTATACAAAAAGTCACTATTTGTCCTCTTACTTTTTGTTTTACTTTTTACAAAATTTACTTTTTACTAACCAGCTACCAGGAAAGTTTGGCATTTGTGTGGGTATGGTGGCAGTTCTACCTTGCAAGGTAGGTATGTTGGTTCAAAAGTGCCAAGCCTTGTGGATATTTTTTATTCCATGAAAACACTGCTTATCGTGAACGCGCATGGGACCAGCTGCTCAGGGACCAAGGTCTCCAGGGTGACCTTGCTTTAGGGCAGCGTCCTCCTGATTACCCTGACAGCTCTCCCATCCTCAAACACAGTTCCTATTTGGGGAAAGAGGCAGCTCTGCTGTCTCCTTAGGAAGACAGACAGTATCTGGATGCTGGATAGCAAAAGAACATGGAATGGCAGTTGCATGTCTCTATGCCTGTTTCCTTCCCCACTCACTTCTGGGATGACTGCCAAGAAGCTATTGGCACTACTCCCAGACTCTAGATAAGCACTAGACATTGCAACAAAAGGCCTTTCTTTTCTTCCTCTTTATTAACACATAACTAAGATACAATATAACCCGTTCTGAGAAATCAAAGAAATAAAACAATGATCTAACATCTACCTAGCCTATTAGAAGTTCGGGGAGCAAGGTCCCCCATGCTGACTCTTCAGCAGTATTGAGCTGCTCCTAGTGCCCACAGGTGCCCGGGAACTGGTAGCGGAAATCCCCTCAGGCCATGCCCACTTGGCCAGCCATGCCCACCTCCCTTCCCCAGGCCATGGTGGAGGGAGGCCAAGTGGGCATGGCCCACAGAGTTAGCCATGCCCACAGAGTTAGCCATGCCCATGGTGGGGGTAGTAATTTTTTTTGCAGGACATCACTGGTCTTCAGCCTGGCATAGCGTTGCCCTCTTAAAGATGAATCCTCCCAAACTGTCAAAATCCCGGTTGTTATAGACAGCAGTCTCAGCAGTCTCACCCTTATCAAGATGAGCTGTCCATATAAGGGTGTTACTCTCACCCCCTCCCAACAGGCTTCTTGTAACATTGAAGAGACAGGGATGGAGTGTTCGCCCCCTCCAACCTTATTTTCGAGGCGAGAGCCTTATTAATTTATTTATTTTTCATGCTTATATACCGCCCACTCAGGTACAACCCAACTCAGGGCGGTTTACATAGCGGACAGTAAATACATAAAAAGACACATGATAAAACAAAGTTAAAAGTTAAAAAACCCAGCCCTAAAAGGTGCGCAAGTACTGAAGGGACCTTGGGGGAAGGCACACTTCTCTATACCAACCACCCAATGGTACCCCCATCCCCACCCGCACCCCAAACTTGACCCGCTAGCCTGGTCTTTAGTTCCTTCCTAAAGGGCAACAACTCCGTCTGGAGATGCAGTTCCACAGGCAGGAGGTTCCAAAGGGCCGGTGTGGACACGGAGAAGGCCCTCCTCCTTGTGCCTTGTGCTTATCAGATAATCAGGCACATGTTCCAAGATGGGCCAATGTTCAGGTGTCTCCCTAAGGAGCTGAGAGCTTCCTCACTCCCTCCCAAACTTATTTTTGAGACAGGTGTGGGTAGGCTCGTGTGCAGAGATGGGGAAAGGAAAGACTCCTCCCTTCCCTTTGTGGGCTGTCCTAGTACTCCAAGACTTGACCACTCCTTCCCTCCTCCCTTTGGGAGTAGGAAGGTTATTGTCGTACAACTGTCCTGACACTCTTCACTCTTTCCCCCCTCTGTTGGAGAAAAGGAAACTCTTGGTCAACTATCCAGCTGTCCTTAAGATAAGGAATTATAACCGTGACATTTGGCCTAGCTGACAGACCAAACCTTTATCAGAGGCATGCTTTCTGAAACATAAAATCACTACTGTCAGACCCTTATAAGAGGCCTGCTCATTGGAACCTACAACCAGTAGTGCTACATATCTTTATGGGAGATCTGCTTATTGAAATGTGATGCTAATGGTGTAGACAAACTTTTATGTGAAGCTTGCTTATTGAAAAGTGTGATGGAATAATGAAATATGAAGTGACCCCTTCATGAAAAGGAATTGGCCCTTGTGAATATCATGACACTGCTAAGTGTGAGATACTGGATTGTTGGGGGTGATCTGGCACCTGGTTGGTTTCATAGTCTTCTCCCCAATAACTCTTTCTTGGGCTCACCCACACCAAGTTAAGAAGGATAGTGTGACTGAATGATTCTAAAGGGAAGCCCCTAGCCCAGGTAAAGACACAGGCTAGTATACTTTTTTGTGGGCATATTTGAAAGGCCCTCAGCATCCCTTATCAACAAAACCCTTTAGGGTTTTATTTTATTTAAATTTTTATTAAAATTTTATTAAAATTTTCAACATATAAAATACAAACATAATGTTAATAAAATACAATACATTATACTAAAAGATATTAAACAATAAAATAAAATAACTAACATACAAAATACACTAACATTAAAAAATAATAAAAAGAAAAAAAAAGAAAAAACAGCCCCACCCTATTGCATTTTATATCTATCCTTATAAATCATGAACCTTAACATCCAATTTACTACAAAAACTCATTACCCCAATAATTCATACCATAATATCTTGGGTAGGGAACAATTTACAAAAAAGAAAAATACACATAATATGTCACCCAGTGTTTATTTACATTGCCCTGGAGAACTCGGAGTGAATCGATATTTCACTTCCAAAATCCACTTTGATCAGGTACAGGTCTATTTATTTCATCCCCCATGAGAGAGTGATCCACAAAGGGCTTCCAAATATTCCAAAATCTATTCTCTTTTAGATTATCCCTTTTTTTCTTTATCTTCCAAGTCAGTTTGTCATTCAACGCTAAATCCCACATTTCTTTATACCATTCTTCAATCCGTAAAATTACCTCATTTTTCCAATTCCTAGCAATACATTGTCTACCCGTTGTTATCATTATTTCTAACAACTCTTTCTCATCCTTACTTAGGTTAATACCTTCCACATTTGTTAACATAGTGATACCTGATCCCAGTTTGACCACTTTACCAAATATTACTCCTATCTCCTTTTCAATACTTTTCCAAAAAACATTCACCCCAGTACAACTCCACCACATGTGTTCATATGTTCCAATTGTGTCTTTACATCTCCAACACATTTTATCCCTTTTATTATCCATTTGATGCAGTCTCACTGGGGTCAGGTACCACCTCCATAACATTTTGTAATTATGTTCCTTTATTCTTTCCGACATAGTTCTCATAATCCTCTTTTTCATTTATTTCTCCATATATCATTTTCTATTTTTATATTCATTTCTTGATCCTATTTTAATTTTAAGTCCTCTTGTGGATCACCCTCTTTATTCAATAGTTTATACAAATTACTAACTAATCCTTTGGTATTTCTATCTCCTCTTCTAATTTTAAAAATCAATTCCTCAAATTCCATCTTATCTCTTTCCAAATCATATCCTCTCATATATTTACTATTCCATTTACTAATCCTCAATCTCTGAAACCAATTTAATTTTAATTGTTCAAATAAATTTGACCTACTAATCTCATCCCTACACAACCGTAGCCAGTCTTTCAACAGGAAAACTTCATTCTTGTCTAGTACTTCTTTTACCTCTTTTTCCATTTTAACTGGAAAATCCGCTATATCAGAAAGTTCTAGTATCGGGGAAATATTCGGAGCCAAATCCTTCTTTACCTTCTTCCATACACTCATTAATCCTTTCATCATGGCATTTTTAGTTACTAGTTTTCCCGAATTACATCCTAAAAAGACCATTTTTCCTATATGCCTATCATCACTCATCTCAATTTCCTCCCAAATTGCCCTTTCTCTTGCCAAGATCTTCACAACATTCTTAATTTGAAATGCTCGATAGTATGCTATCAAATTTGGAATACCCACCTTCTTTCTGCTATAAGTACCATAGCTTTTTTAATAACCTAGCTTTCTTTCCACCATTACAAAAATTATTAATCATTTTTAAAACTCTTTAATCTCCTTATCCTTCATTTGAATTGCTAATGCATCAAATAAAAAATTTATTCTAGGTTATAACATCATTTTAGTAAGCGTAATTCTCCCAAACCATGACAAATTCAACTTTTGAAACCTTTGTATCCTATTTTTAAAATCTTTCTTCAGACTGTCATAGTTCAGTCCTTTGAGTTCTTCCCATCTATTTGAAATAATTATTCCCAAATATTTCAATTTGTTCTTGATTTGAATATTAACCAATCTCTTTATCTTCTTCTGATCCTCCTCACCCATATTAAAGGTAAAGGTAAAGGTTTCCCTTGCTCGAAAGCCAGTCGTATCCGACTCTAGGGTGCAGTGCTCATCTCTGTTTCTAAGCCGAAGAGCCAGCGCTGTCTGCTTCTGCAGACGTTTCTGTGGTCATGTGGCAGGCATGACTAGACACCGGAGCGCACGGAATGCTGTTACCATCCCACCAAAGTGGTCCCTATTTATCTACTTGCAATTTCTTGCTTTCGAACTGCTAGGTTGGCAGGAGCTGGGATGAAGACGGGAGCTCATTTCCGTCCTGCAGTACTCGGGAATCGAACTGCTGACCTTCCGCTTCCCAGTCAGCGTCTTAGCGACTTGAGCCACTGCAGTTCCTTGTACCCATATTACAAAGTATCATTTCCGATTTATCCCAATTTACTTTCAGTCCAGTAATATCTTCAAAATCCTTTAATTGTAACCTAATTCTATCCATTACCTTATCTGGATGTTTTACAATTATCAATGTGTCATCAGCATACATACTTACCTTATTTCCCATAATCCCCTCAATTTTCTTATCATCTCTTATAGCTTTCGCTAGTATTTCCATTGCCATAATGAACAAAATTGGGGACAACGGGCAGCCCTGTCTTGTACCTGCCTCTAATTTTATCTCATCAGTAACCTCATCATTCACTATGACAGTGACTAGTCCTTGCTGGTATAATTGATCAATTACTCTTCTAAATTTATCCCCAAATCCATACCATTTAATTATTTCCTTAATTGAAGTCCATTGCAGAGAGTCAAATGCCTTAAATATTTCCAGAGATATTAATCCAACTTTTTCTTTTGTTTGACTCACAAAATCTACTAAATCTAACACCCTTCTGGTCAAATCTGCCATATGACGTCCTTTCAAAAAACCCATCTCATCAGCATTTATATAATTACCCATTAAAATATTTAAACGGTTTGCCAGTATTGCTGTGAAGATCTTGGCATCCTGATTTATCAGAGAGATCTGTCTATAGGATTCTACTTTTTCTAAGTCTTTTCCAGGTTTTGACAATAGTATGATTATGGTCCTATACCGTGAAGTCGGAATTTCCCCGCCATCTAATATATAGTTATACAATTTTACCGACTTTGGTACCACTATATCTTTGAATTCCTTATAAAAATCAGCCGGCAGTCCATCTTCCCCCGGAGCTTTTCCCAATTTTAAACCTGAAATTACCTCTTTTACTTCCTTTTCTGAAACTTGCTCTTCCATTCTATCCTTATGTTCCTGTTTTATTCCAAATGCTATTTGGCATTCTAATTGCTTTTTGAGCATCTCCACATCTATCTTTTTTCTTGAATATAAACCTTGATAAAATTCCTGCACAATTTTACATTTATCCTTAATCTTATTACATCTTAATCCATGCTTATTGATCAGGACTCCAATCTCCCTTTTTCCCCTCTTATCCTTTGCTGCTTTTGCAAGTAATCTCGAATTTTTATTACTATATTCAAAATACTCTCTTTTTAAATACACCAAATCTCTTTGAATAGTCAAAGCAATGGTTTTCCCAGTAGTAATGTATGGATGTGAGAGCTGGACAATTAGGAAGGCTGAACGCAGAAGAATAGATGCCTTTGAAATGTGGTGTTGGAGGAGGGTTTTGAGAGTCCCCTGGACAGCGAGGAGAAAAAATAGGTCAATCTTAGAAGAAATTAACCCTGACTGCTCATTGGAAGGTCAAATAGTAAAGATGAAGCTAAAATACTTTGGACATCAAATGAGAAGGGAGGATTCACTTGAGAAGGCATTGATGTTGGGAAAGGTGGAGGGCAAAAGAAGAAGGGGGAAGCCAAGGATGAGATGGCTAGATGGTATTGTAGACACAATGGGCACAGAGCTGGGCGGGCTGAGGAGGATGGTGGAGGACAGAGGCGCCTGGAGGAAAATGGTCCGTGGGGTGGCAAAGGGTCGGAGTCGACTGTGCGACTGAACAACAACAACAAAATCTCTTTTTACCTTTTCTATATCTCTGCCTACCAATTCAGCCTTCAATCTTTGTAAGCTCATAAAGACCTTCTTATCTTTTGTTCTTGAATGTTCCTCCTGTAACTGCTTTATCTCATTTTCAATTTTATCCTGCGCTATCTTATACTTTTTATACCTATTACTTGCTTGCTTGATACATTCCCCTCTAAAAACCGACTTCATGGCATCCCAAACCACATTGAAATTTACCTCACCATTATCGTTCCATTGCCAACTTTCCTTCTAACTTTCCATAATTTGTTCTTTACACTTCTGATCTTTAAATAAATTAGGATCATACCTCCATCTCCTTCTATTTTCTCCCTGTAAATTCATTTCTAACATTACCTTAGCATCTGACTCCTTAAAGATTCCAATTTCAATCTCTTCCAAATTTTAACCATATTTTCAGAAACAAATATATAGTCTATTCTGGAGTATGAATTATGAACATGTGAAAAATAAGAATATGCCCTTTCTGTCCCCTTACATTCTCTCCAGGAGTCTTTCAAACCCAGAACAGCCATCCAATTATCCAAAACCCCTCCTCTAATACTTTCCCCACATCTCAATATATTGGTATAATCCAAGTTTGATCTCACTAAATTGAAGTCACCAGCCACTATCATCCTTGCTGATTTATCTAAAACCAAGATTTTACTTATTTTTTGTAAAAACTCAGCTTGGTGCTCATTTGGGGCATATATATGTTCACCAGAATTAATTCCTCATCATCTATTTTCCCTTTTATTATCAAATATCTGCCCTCAGAATCTGATATACAATTAGTTATTTCAAACCCCAATATAGTCGAAATTAAGGTTGCAACTCCCCTTGCTTTTGATGTACCATAAGACATTTTATAGTGTTGCATCCAACCAAGAAAATTTTTATTAGTATCCTGAGATTTTTGATGAGTTTCCTGAAGAAAGACTATATCCGGTCTATCCTTCCTTAATGCTGATTGTATCTTTCTCCTCTTAACCACAGATCCTGTACCTTTCACATTCCATGTCACAACTTTAATATTCCTCATATTTTAAATTAAATTGATAACCGCTTCTTCCACATCCGAGTTCTCCATTCGGCGTGCCACCTTCTACCCCACAATAAACAAAATAAAACTTAAAACTAAAAACACACATAGCTAACCTCCCCATTTTCTTCCTCTTCTTCCAGAAGGGAAGAAGAAGAAGAAGAAGAAGAAAAAGAAAACCTTCTTCTTCCCCAGGGGGGAGGGGGGGAACATGTAAGATGTACGCAACAGTTAACGCTCGAGCGCACTTTCATATAAAAACATCAGCGTTCACTTCCCCTTCTTTCCGTCATCTGACTCTTCCTCCAACACAATTAGTGATAGGTCAACTTCCGCTTCACCAGTTCGTTCACCTCCCGCAGCGCCACCCACATCGTCTCCACCATAATCCCTCCTTATCCCTCCCGTCGCCAACAAGTCTTTCCTTAACTCCAACCATTCATTTGAATCCCCCTTAACCAAGTCAAGTAGACACAAATATTCCAATGCATCAGTTCTCATATCAATCACTTGCATTTTTCTATCATGAAAAAATCTTAACTGTTGTGGAAATCGCCAATTATATCTTATTCCTTTTTTCGTCAAAATTTTTGTTACAGGCTTCATCTTGTATCTCCAACTACCTTCCTTAATGGAAATGTCATTATATACCTCTACATCACTTCCATCAATTTTCAGAGTGCCAGAACCAGCTTGTTTTAAAAAGGCCATTACCTTCAACTTATCGCCCCAATTTGCAAATTTAACCAGAACATTCCTTTGATCCATCTTTTCCCTCCTGGAACCCACTCTATATGCACTTACAATGTCTTCATTAACAAAATTTTTCCCCATTTTCAAATTGTTCAGCCAATCAACAATTCTATCTGTTAACTTGTCTGGTGTTCTCAATACCAAATGGCGAATCACAATGTTCTGTTTTCTCATCATTTCTTCCATTACATCTATCCTTTTTTCCTGATCTTCCATTTTTGTGGTATTTTCCTTCACCTCCTCTTGTATCCCTTTCATTTTCCCCTTCATTGCTTTCATATCATTTTGCATCAACTTAACATTACCCTCTACCTTATGGAAATTTAGATCAACTTTCTTAGAAAAATCCATAAATGTTGTAAACAATTTATCCTGTTTTCCCAAAATTTCATTCTTTTCTTTTACTCTTGCTTCATCCATCCTTTCAAATTTCTGAAATAATTTACCCAATTCCACCATTATTTGAGTCTGTTCATACGTTGGTTCCGGAGATGATGATGTTGATGGTGGGACATCGGTTGCCACTGGTTTATCTTTCTTCTTGGGTTTCACAACCGGCTCCTCCTCCTTTCCCTCCTTTCCCTTTGCTCTTGTGACCTTATCCATGGTGATATCAAATAGAAGCTTTAGTGCTGAAATATCTTTAGCTTTCACTCCTTGCAGCTCCTCCAGCACTCCAAATTTCCAGGTCAATCTTCTTCAAATAAAATTGTAATCCCAAAGTTTGTTGTTTATAATCCAATCGTAGGGAATCACTTATTGTAAATCCAATTATTACTTTAGTAACCAAACACCCTTGATGAAATAAGGAAAAAAGGGAATAGGAGGGGAAATAACCCCAAAGCTGATTTTAATTCAAAAAATCCAAAAAGATCATCCAAGCACAGTGCATCCAGAGATAAACCCAACAAGGCACATGAGGGAGTGAAAAAAGTTAAATCCAATAATCCAAAAAATAGGAAGTCCATCCACAAAACAGCAAAAAAGAAAAAAGAAGGAAAGGCACTCTTGATATAATCCAATCATTATACTGCTGCAGTTGCACTTCCAGCAATTATATATCCAGGGAACTTACGTTGCAATGGGCTAGATAAAAGGATACTATCTTTCAAGAAAAAAAAAAGCCCAGGCAGAGACCCAAACAAAAAAAGTTCCACCTCAGCTCCACCTTATAAACCAAAAACCAATAGTCCATGGAACGGTAAAAAATCTTTGATAAGAGAAGGAAGAGGAAAAAACACACACCCGTTAAGCAATTGACCCAAACAGCAAAAAACCATATTGTTTAGAGCGCACAGAAAAAAATAATATGATGGGGCCTCCGCCTTCTGGACGTGGCTACATTTACCGGGTAACTCTTTTCCCTTCTTTTCAAAGAGTAATGTTTATCCTTTTGTCTTACTCTTCTTTTCACTCCTCGCTTTCTTATCAGCCATGAATCCTTCTCCCTGGTTCACTCCACTTCCTTCCTCCAATATTACCCTCTTCTTTAACCCTCTTTTTAAGTTTCGTTTTCCTTTGCCGTCGCCATTAAGCCCCCTTTCTCTCCAACCTCCTCCGCCAATCTTTTTAAAACTCTTTTTAATTCAGCCACAGTCTCTCTTCCCACTGTTACGGGCTCTTACTCACCCCCAGCAATTTCTTCAGCCGTGGAAAAACTCGCGGTTTGAGTTTAATTTAGTTTTCGGTGCTCTTTCTCGGCCTCCTTTCTTGGCCTCCTCTTTGGTCCCATTCGCCGCTATCCAGCCAGAGGCGCAGTGGTTTCACCACTTGCCTCTCCGGCCAGACCCGCTACTGCTCTTTGCAACACTTCTTCTATCCTCTTTTTTTAAAAAACCCATTTACCACTGTTTTAGCTGCTGTTTACCACATTATGGTGCGCGAGCTCTTAACCTACGATGCTAAGTCCTCACCATCTTAGGCCATGCCTCCCCCCTCTTTTTTTGAAAGACTTGCCTAAGCCTAAACTTCCACTGGTCCTGTGAGAGGGAACCTTGAAACACTTCTGAATGTTTCAGATCTTTCTAATGCAAAATAGAAAAGAGGAGTTCTCCATCGCCTCTAGGCACTAGCAAAAATGGAATAGTCAACCTGTTATTACTATTGTATGAAGTCATTTTCTCTCTCTCATTGTTCATGCTGCTTAGGATGTTGACCCAGTGAAACAGAATTGGGCCAGCTAGCATATTCCTTGGCTCAGGAATGTCAGAAGTATGTTATGTGAGGTCTTTTTGAAAGGGAAGGGGGCAGCTGATGATGAGCTAAAGAAGACTAGGCAATGATCTTAACCCACCTACCTTTCTTTTTCAATGTGACTTGTTTTATAAAATCACTCTGTCTAGCATGACATTGAAGCTGGGGTTTTGCAGCATGGTGTGCCTGCTTCACACAGGTTTAAAGCTGTGGAGAGAGTTACCAGGAAGAAGTTCAGAACTTCTGCAGCATATGAAGTAATATGCACAGGCGATGTGTACAGGTTTTGTAATGTGGCATATTTAAATCCAATTACATGCATATTGGGAATGGTCAAGAGAGTAGCTTGTTGGTTGCATTTCAATAAAAAAATCTGTTTATTGTGTGGTGTAATCCCCAGAGTTTCAAGTGTGATAAGTGTTTTATCACATCAACCCTTCAGGCTATGATCAAGGGCATACACCTGCACATAATATGTGCAGCTGCATTTTGGACCTTTCAGCTGTCACAAAGGGAGGCTTTTAAGTTCCAAAAGGCCTATATATCATTTGGCCAAATTGCCTACAACTGGATAGTACTACTAAGCAGGATGCAGGTTGTCCAAGATAAGGAGAATATAAGCTTGAGAGATACTGCAGTATAATGAGTGGGTAATTTAGTCTAAATACAAAAAGAAACACTCATATACTTACACTGTTAAGATGAAAAGCATGCCACAGTTAGTAAACATGCACTTTCTTTTTTTAAAAAAAACCCTCTTCAAACTTAATTATAGATTCATAACCCAAACTCTCAAAATGTAACATATTGAGAGTTATATTTAGAACAATTCAAAATCCAGTATTTGGATGTTACTTTCAAAGTATCTGCACATATTACTCTTAAGTTGCGGTGTCATTTCTGAGATCATTAATGGAGTTAGAAGAGAGTTACTGTAAGGTTTAAAACCTTGGTTTTGGATATACAGTATTCCAGATAATATTGCAAAGAGTGCTCAGTACTAAAACAGGTTACTTTCTTTTTATATGCACCATAACTGCAAGACGTTCTAACTTGCAGGAAGAGCTTTTATATGTTATAGTAGGAGACTGAATTGGTATACTGCACTTTTTTCTGCAGATAGGGAGTGAATACCATAGTAAGGGATTTGAAGAAATCTTGCCAAAATTTCTCAACAAGATAAGATAATCTGTCAACGATTCCTAGGCTTCCATGAGAGATTTTACTTTCAACATGAGACTGAGATACCAAGTGCCCCCCATGTCTTGGTTTCCACAATTTGGTGTGGGTGGGATGAGAGTTCTCTTTAATGTGTCAATTCTCTCTGAAATTGACTCTCCCGCCTTCTTTCTTCTATTATAATTTTTTTTAAAGTGCTTTCTCATTTTGCATGTAGAAATGATGTCTTGATCATAATAGGAAGGGTTGCTTTCCTAGGAGCAATTTCCCTTAAAGTGGCCCTTCCATCTGTTGATTTACGACTCCAGCCTAGTTCAATCCAACCCAACCCAGCCCTCAAAAGTAGTAGCCCTAGCGCAGGACCAAAAAGGTTCAGCTTGGATACAGAATGAGGCTGGGCTGCAGCTATATTTTCCATATTGCTGGGAAATAGCTCCCACCAAATTGAAACACAGGCAGTCCAAAATGTAAGTTGTATGCCCTAAATCACACCCTAAATCACGATTTATATCCTTCCCTGTATCCCTAATTGTATGCAAAATATAAAAACTATTGGTAGCTAAGGTTATTTGGTAGTGTCAGACTCATAGATGAGGACCATGATGCATGTTAGGGGGAAGTTGCCCCATCACTATGAGGTATAACCTCCACCCCCTTCTCAATTCTTAAGACTTTGGGCTACATCTTATAAGATTCTGAGACTACAAAGAAGAAGTTGGTTCATTGCTCATGTTGGAAATCACACTTGTTTTCATCCACAGACCTCTACTCGTATTGGTTTAGATTTGATCCATGATAACTATCACTTTTCTTAGAATGGCAATATTAGAATGTATTTATTAGGTTATCTAGGCACCCTGAATCAAAAGGTGGAACATTTTTAAACAGTGGATTTTAGAGAGGAGGAGAAAGTGAAGGGAACTGCCCTGGAGAAACCACCCTTGCACCGGGGCTGGATGTACATGTTTTAAAAAGACCTATAGAATGGAGAGTGGGTGCATCAATGAGTCCCCTTGGAAGAGACTTAATGACAGGCTCGAGGGAATAAGGCAAATATGATATCTTATTGGGATAAATATCAGCACCAGGAAGGACAAAGACAAGTCCTGGGACTAACTCTAGAACCTGGGAGAGAACGCAGCTGATCTTGATGTCCTGTTCTGTGATCCCATTGTTAAATACAAAAGAACTGGTCATAAAGGACTGCACTTCTAAGTTGGTGAAGTAACTAGACTAAAATGAAAGATAGAAACTAGGGGAGACTGCCATGTGGTAATGAGTGGCTCCCTCAAGACTGAGTTGGTTCCATGAGTTTGTTAAATTTAAGTTAGAAGAGTTAAATTAAATTTTCCCACTTGTATGCTGCCTAATCAGGAACCCGACTCAGGGCGGCTCACACAATAGTTATACAATATACACAATAATACAATATACAAAATAATAATGCAATATTCAGCTTACAAGAGCAACACATAATAATATATAACAATACAATACTGCACTGCAGTGGCCTCTCTGCCCCAGCTGCAGGCAAAGTCAGAGGATGGCGGCGGCGAAGTCCTGCCACCTGCCGCTGCCAGGGGCAGGGCCCAGGGGCGCCTGCGGTAGAAGGGCTTGGCGCCCACTGCTGCTATTGCCTCTCCACCCCAGCTGCAGGCAAAGTATGGGGGCAGCGACGGCAAAGTCACCTGGCTGGTGGAAAGGACCAGGAGGGCACAGCAGCGTCTTCAGCCTCCCGTGGCCACGGGGACTCTTCTCCACTGTCCAGGAGGAGGTGTCTGGTGGCGGCAGCGGTTTTAGTCTGGCCAGCCACACAGCTGCTCCTCCTCTCTTCTCCCTCCAGGCCGGGGCTGGATGAGGGGGCATCTGGTGGCGGCAGCAGTTTTTATTGGAAGAAATGGAGGAAGACAGGATTAAGAAGCACACTGCAGAGAATTGTCAGTGTCACTATCAAATGGAGAGAAGCACTGTTGGAAATCTGCTTTTGGAGAGAATCACTGTTGGAAATCTGCTTTTGGAGATATTCATACAGATTACTCTATATCCAGAAAAAAGTTGCTCTGTTTTGTGTACAGTGGTACCTCAGTTAACATAATTAATATGTTCTTTGGGATGTTTCTTACAGTGAAAATTACTTTAACTGAATTTCCCATAGGAGTGCATTGAAAAGCAATTAATCTGTTTTGGAAAAAAAATCCGTAAACTGAGCCGCTATTTCCTATGGATTTCCTTTTGTTATGAGATTTTTATGCTAACCAAGCTATTTGTTAACCAAGGTTCCAAATTATTTGAAAGCCCCACCACCAAAAGCCATATTTACTTTAACACCTGCAAAAAAGTCTTACATGCAGCAAATCCTCTGTACCGTAGCATTCTAGCCAGTAAAACATTTGGAAAGATACTTGCCATGATGTAATAGTTATGCTTAATAAGGGAATTAATGGATTCAGTTCACTTTAACTGTGAGGTCCTCTTTTTGAACCTAGTCCATTGCAAAGATAAAACATGTTATGTAGACCTTGTACCGCAAGCTGAAATGCTAGTGATGATGATGATGAGGATCTTTCAGATTGTTAATGGGGTCAATTGTTCCAGGCATAGATGGAAACATGGGAACATTCTGATGAAGGACATTGGTCGCTGTATGTCTGCACATTTGCATGTCTAACAGAAACTGTTTCATGCTTCCAGTATTTTATCTTTTGGGTCTGACTAGAAAGTAATTAAAAATGTAACTGCAAACTCTTAGCTATTTTATATGAAGAGACCCTCATATTATATGGAGTTATATGGGCCCTTGTATCTAGGAGATGCAGATGAAATCCCATCATGATGTAACATGAATTACAAGCATTGCTACCTAAGTCAATGGGTTTTGTTACATTGAGGTTTGCTCAGTGCTAACTACATTCTGCCCATTGTGGTACATTCTATCATTACAAATTTGTTCTTCATATCTAACCAGGTGCAGGGCGTAAGTCCAAGCCAGTGATGTCACTGAAGTCTGGATCTGTGTCTAATGCCCTCTGAGTGCAGATGCCTAAATCTCTCCTATGGTCATTGGCTCATCCAAATGAGCACTGTGGCTGTGAGCTTATGATAGATCCAGAGGCTCATCACCTGCAATCCCTAAACAAACCCTGTGGCTCTAAGGGTTACCGAATGTAACTGCAAACTACCACAGATACTGCAACATTGCTATACTCTTCAAGCAAAGGGAATAGCTGTGTTTGATTATTATGGTGGCCAGAAATCAAAGAGTCTCCCAAGCTTTTAATTGTTGTGCAAAAGACCAAACACCTGATGGAAATCCATCTTCTATACAGAATTCTTTCTTCTCTATAGCTATCCAAGTTGCAGAGAGTACTGTTCTCTTCTGTGCTTGGCTATAGTACTATCAGCTGGAGCTACGTATATCCCCAAGAATGATTTATTCTCTCTTTTTAAAAGCATGTGTTGTCACTGGGATAACAATGTGATTTAGACCTTAGCTGCTCTAGCTCCTATTCATACAGAAGAAAACATGTTTGTAACTAAAGAAAGTGACAGGTTAAAAAAATAAGAGCAGTCAAGTTGAGGGGTTATGGTTTATCAGAATAAAGAAATTAAGAATAACAGAGTGATTTATTGCCTATATTAGTTTAACAGCTACTGCAAGAATGAGCTGCTTAAAGTTTCTTGAACATTAAAGGAGGCTTGAATTTCCCTTTGATTTCTGAGATCCTCTGGGGGGGGGGAATCCCTTATTTCCCCCTTTTCGTCTGTTTCCTTGCACTGTTTACTATAATAGTTCTTTTTGTCTCTATGTGGCCATTGTTGAAAAACTCCATTCAGCGTTCTAACCCTATTTCTGTCACCTTTAACTTTGGCTTCTCTCCTGTCCTTCACAATTGTGTGTATTTTCTGTTTGTTTGTTATTCAGCTAGGTTTTTAATTTTTTGCACATGTACAATAGAATCATAACAGCCTGTCCCTGTCATTACCCAACTTTTTTCTTCTGTAAAAAAGGCAATAGCCCGCAACAACCTCTTATAGAAGATCTACCTATAATATATTATAGTAGTCTGGCCTGGAGGTTACCAGAGTGTGGATAACTAAAGCCAGGTTCTTTTTTTTTTTTGTCTAAGGGGGTGGAGGTGGGGTGGGGTTTGCAGCTAACTAGAAGAAAAGCAATGGGTACCATAAGATGAACTTCAGCTTCTGTTAACAAATATGGATCATTCAGAGAGACTGGAAGCTTATCTAGCACAGCAAACATACTACTCACACAACCAGATGAATCACCGGTCCACAATTCCTATTTCTCATATGCAACTTCATTTTAATGGCTTTCATCTAGTCCTTTACTATAACCAGACACTGACTAATTAGCTTCACCATTCTTCTTGTTCAAAATGAAAATCAAAATATAGAATTAAATAATGTCTTGGACATATAAAAATATGATGGGAACTTATGAACATATGTGGTGGACCTGCAAGGTGGTAAATGAATTTTGGAGAAAAAGTGAGAAAGAAATGCCCAGAATACTGGGGGTGGGACTTAGGCTGGGACTGGGTATCGTTATGTTGACAGACATAGACAAATATGAGTCTGCATAAAGATAAAAAAGAGTTATTAGCTGCGATTCTGATAACAGGCAGACGATGTATTGCGAGAAATTGGAAAAATGATGAGACTCTAAAAATTGAAGATTGGTACAAGGAAATGTGGGAACTTGCTTTGAATGATAAATTAACATGGGAGCTGAATGAAAAAAGGGGTTGTTAGAGAAAACAGATTTTGGCAAATTTGGCAACCATTTGTGGACTCTGTATTGATTAGAGGAGATGGAGAGCAGGCCAGTACCGGAACAAATGAGTTTTTGGAAACAATGAAAGAATATTGTGAACCACCGCATCCTCCAGGGCTTTGTACAGTACACAGGGTGATATATTCCTTTTTTATTGTTGCATTTTTTATATATAGTTAAGGAAATGTTAAAAATTGAAATTATACAATTATACATTATACAAATGTATAAATATACATACAAAGTAGCCTAGAGTTTGGATTCTGGATGAAATTTGCCATTGACATATTTTAGAAGCTATCATGAAGGTGAAGTATGTTATAAATAAATTTTGCTGAAATTTAATGAGATATATGAAAACTAAGTTATTTTGTAATCTTTTTATATGTGATTGTCTTTTTATTTTATTTTTCATCTTATTTTTTGTTTTGTTTTTGTGACATTTGATTTCATTTGTAATTTTTTAGTTAAAACTTTCAATAAAAACATGAAAAAATAATTAACTAATGTCTGGGTATTACTAACCCCTAACCCAAGTCTTATGGGTGACCTCATTAAGGAGTCCCATGTAGATATTAAATAATGTAGGAAAGTGAAGGCATAATACTGAGATGTCAAGCAGTAGCACCTTTCCACACATGCAAGGTACCTTCCAGAAGTCATCTAGAAATGAATGGAAGCACTACAACTCAGTACTTCCAATTTCTAATATGGTCCGACTGTCTAGGAGGATACCACAGTTAAATGCCATTGGGATGTGCTGAAATGTCTAAGAGGGTCAACAGGAGATCTCAGGATCCAGGTAATATTACATTCCATATGCATATACTACGTTCAATTCCTGCAGTTGTTTTAAGTGACAATGATTGTAAAAGCCAGTGCTTCCTGGTTTGGTCAGCATCTTAGTACCTGAACTGTCTGATCTGCTATAATGGAAGGCTCTCTCCAAACATGCAAAATCAGGTTTCAAATGGCACCTAGGGATAAATTGTAACTATTAGTATTAATAATGGTTCTTAGAAATTTAGTACCCTGACACTGGAGGCACAATGAGTATCTATGCATTTATAATAAATTTCATATAATTTGATAGTCAATTTACAGAAGAAGAGGTATACTCAAGGAGAAAAGAATAAAAAGAGGAAAAGTGTCCTCCTGCTTGCCTTTCTCTTGATCTGTGAAAACTGAGTGTGGCCTTACTTATGTTTATATGTGGTTTTCTTACAAGAGGTACGTTAGTGTGGATGGAAAGTGTCTTGCTTTACATTTGTAGTAATTTCTTCAAGCACAAGAAAGATTTTGACATAAGTTACATTCTAGTTGGGCTCTCGTTGTTGAAGCTGTGGTGTTTAAAAATATTGACTATGGGCCAGGATTCTATTATGCTATGGAAATGTGCATTTCTGAATAGCTACCCATAAAGAATGATCAAAGTTGAACCATCCATGAAGGAGTTAATGATGGAAGCAGGCTTTTTAAGAAGCAGCAATGCAGAGTTTTTTGGGGGAAATCAGAATATTCAGGGGGAAGCGATTGGAAAATGTAGTACCATGTGAGTGGAAGTGACTTTTGTGTCCATAGTAACTAATGAAATAATCAAGTAATAGTCTTAAAATTGTCAAACAACACTTTGTTATTTTATTGTAATAGACTGTCACAGATAGGAAAACTGCTCTCTTGTAAGTGGAAGGCTGATACCTGTTAATATATATGCAAACTTTCCTGATACTGTTCTGTGCTGGATTTTGAGAATGGACTACGATAGGAGCTGTCACTTCTCAGAAGTGCTGAATTCATGGCTGCAGGCCAAACAGGCGATTATCTTGACAGAAGAGAGGCTTTGATATGATTTTATATTATTTATTGCTGTAGGCTCTTCTGGGTATCAGTTAGTCTAAAACAAGTCTTGGCTCTTCTGGGTATCAGTTAGTCTAAAACAAGGCTTATTTTTTAAAGAGGTGGCAATTAGTGGCAATAATTAATTAACTGGAAATAAACAAGACATCAGATGGCTGTGAAACTTGCAGGTATTTAATGTAATTTAGAATCTGGATGATAAAGAGAGATCATCAAAAGCTGTCCTGAAATATCAAGCACTCTCTGGTAACAGTTCAGCCAAGCAAAACTTTGAAGGTAACTTACATAATCAGGTATAACCAGAAGCAACAAAGTGTATTATGCAGTAATTTAAATAGCTTAATTATGTTCCTTTTGTCCTAAAATATATTTAAACCAACCTGTCTCTTTTATGTATATTTTATTTCCAAAGTGTTAGTTCATGGCTTACCCTTGCACTTTGATTTCAATTTTTATTTTCTCCTGAGTTTTTACTATTCCCATTTAATCTCCATGCAGTTTCTCCCAGCTTCTTTTCAAACACTTCAATTCCCCTTGTTTGTTTCTCTGTCCCTTTTAATCTCTACTCGCAAAACAGGTACAGTACTTCATATTCCTTTTATCTGCTCAGCAAGGTGTAAAGTGGAGGGCACAGTAACATCTCTTTTCTTCTCTTAACGTGGTTATCTTTGACTCTAGCCACAAAGCTGTCTAGACTTCAGTTTCCATTTCAGACCCATATTCCTTTGCAGCAACCTCATAATACATACTGTACTTCACTTCCAGACTATGGCTACTACCCATTCTCATGCCACCTAAACTTCTGCTGCTGCAAATAAAAAATGTCAAAGGGTTGTTTTTGTTTTGAATTTTATCTTTACTTCAATACTTTGATTGTAGTTGCAACTGTCAACCCCTTTTACTGTCACTATAAAAGATGGCAAGTGACAGAAGCTTCTTTGGAGCCTTGGGACAGTGGCAGAAATAGATTTCCATAGTGGAAGCAACCAGGGAGAAACCGCTATTTATTCATTATTTTAATGTAAACAGAGAGACACATTGTGCTGTAGTGATGTTTTATTTTACAAAATGTATATTCCAAATGTATCTGTGTTTACATTTTATATATTGGAATGTGAAGAAGTGCTGTTATGATTCTGAGGATTCTGACTAGGATTACGTGTCACAAGTGCTCCCATGGAGAAAGAGCATGCTTGTGAGTAAACAGTAGAAAGATGTAATCAAATGTATTAGCTGGTTAGGCTAGGACAGGAAATATAGCTAGATATGCTTTTTTTTGTTTTGTTGGGGAAAGTAAAAATGTTCCTTTTTTCTATTTTGTATCTGATCCTGAACTTTTGTATTTTTTCATCTAAATAAACCTGATTGAACTAGAAGATGTTGTACTTATTACAGTATATAGAGCTTAAGCTGGCGGGAGATTTCCAGTTCCTTTATTTCTTTATTGGCAATGCTACATTATGCCAATTCACACTGCATGCACTACATGATCCGGCTGGTTTGTAAGCATAAACAGTCAGTGGTTGACACATA
Organism: Bradypodion ventrale; assembly: GCA_035047345.1. Lineage (NCBI taxonomy): Eukaryota > Metazoa > Chordata > Lepidosauria > Squamata > Chamaeleonidae > Bradypodion > Bradypodion ventrale. Next base: position 128,852,748 of record JAWDJE010000003.1, read on the forward strand.
TCATAGATTTCTCTAGCCTGGAGCAGGAACACAGGTACTGTGAAGCAACACAAAGGTGATGTGAGCTTCCTGAACGGGTACAGGTCTCTGCAAGGTGGGACAAGTCCTAAGATAATGGTATAACTTGAGTGTGTTATTCTTACAGTAACTAGTGCAGAATCCCATGGAAGTTGTGTTTCTTGAAGAACACACACACACACACACACACACACACACACACGTGCGTGCGCGCGCGCGCACACACACACACACACACACACACATTTTTATTAGGTAGAGAAGTAAAATACTTGAAGATCAAAAAAGGAAGGAAGTTCTAATGGCGAGATATTTATTTATTTACATGATTTCTACCCGCCTTTCTCATCCTTGGATGACCCAAGGCGGCTCACAATAAAGTTAAAAAGCATACATAAATTAAGAACAACTAACTCCCCCCCCCATACCCTCCCTAACCCCTTAAGAGAAATACACAACACAATTTAAAAATTCATTAAAAAGGATTAAAATAGGAAATAATTAAAAAGATAAGATAGGAAAGGGAGGGGGAAGGAGGAGAGATATAAACAGACAGGCACATTGCAAGCGCGGCGCCAAAATGGCCGCCGCGCCCTTTGCGGGCCCCCCCCCACAGGACAGAGAATCCGGGTAGTTAGGGGCGTGGCCAGCTCCCTTATAAAAGGGATGGCCACGAGGCAGCCGAGCTGCCATTTTACCTCAGCGACGGAGCGGAGAAGTCTTTTCCCCTGTGTCTCCGTCGCTCTTTAGCCTACCGGGAAGCCTTTTTGGTAGCGGTTCTGCCTTGCTGGCTTCCCTTCTTGCTTCGGTGGAGATGCCTTCGAAGAAGAAGGCAGCTTCGAGTGCAGCTCGCGCTGTTAGGAGGCGCAACCCAGGTCGGAGGACCGCGGTGCCGCCTCCTCAGCAGCCGCCTTTGCCGGCCCCTGCCGGGGCCAGCGGAATGGGGTCTATTGCCCCTTGGCCCGATCAGAGTGCGGGCGCGGAAGGCGTTCCGGCCCGCGGCCCGCGAGCGGTGGACACCGCTCCTGCACCTGCCCACCCTGTTGGGCCTACTCATCTTGGGTCGCAGCCTCCCCCTGGGCCCTCTAGCCTTGGGGGGTGGTGCGGCCCCCTGCCTTGGCAGGTTTCTCCACCGACCCTGCCGGGCTTCGGTGCTGGCCAATGGCCATATTCGGGTCCTGGGGTACAGGGACCTGTACCCGCGCCTGGACCAGGCGGGCCGGCCGGCCCTTTGCCCCTGGTCAACGTGGACACCTTACTGGCCCGCATTGCGGCCCTGGAAGCGTCGTTGGCTCGGGCCAGTCAGGCGGGCGCCCCCTTCGGGGTCCCTTTTGAGGCGCTGTCGGCAGGAGGACAACAGCCGGCAGGGAGGGTCGAGCTGCTGCAGGCGCGTGGCGCGGTTTCGGCCACTGCCTCGCAGCTCCCCAGCCAGCAGCCAGGTGCGGGTCAGGCCCCGGTGATGAGCTCTACGTCGGTCGTGAGCTCCGACGCCCCCAGTGGGCCGGAACCCCCGGTGGGGGCGGCCCGCGGGGGTGCAGCATGTGAGTATACGGTGCAAGCGAGTACATCCACACACATCCCCAATATAGGGGGGGCCTTTCAATGGCCTTGGCCTCGCGCGGGTGGTGCGGGGGCCACGCTGTCGGCAACCCACCCGGCGATGACGACTGCCACCTTGGGTACTGGGGTGGGTACTTGTTCTTACACTGCGGGGAATGTTCTGGGGGTGGCTGGGTTAGCTCAGGCCCCTTTTCCTAGGCCGGCTGTGCCTTTTTCGGCTTTGCCGATGGCGGGGTATTCCTTGCCACTGGGTGATCACTTGGCACAGACTACCAGAGAAAAGATATGGCGGGGGGAGTACGTAGATATCTTCTCACTCCTGAACAGAGAGCCCACCAAGGAGGAAAGGGAGGGACAGGATGAGAAGGACAAGGAGCAGGCACGCCGCCGTAAGCCGCCGCGTACCTGGGCCAATTGGCTCCCCGCTTATTTAATATACATGGCGGTGTATTTGAGGGCGCGGCCGGATTTAGCTATTCCCATGGTCCAATATTTGGACAACATATACAGGGCGATGGTTGATTTCCCGGGCCCCTCATGGCTAGCATATGATGAGGAATTCCGTATGAGGATTCCCCTCCACCCCGAGATGAGATGGGATGAGCCGTGCCAGAGGCTTTGGCTCTTGTATATGACGCCTACACGCCCTGCCCCGGGAGATAGATACCATTGCGGACATGCGGTCCAGCGAGCGGCTCCAGCGCAGGTTACCCGCCAGGTGGCGGGGCAGGGGGTTCCAGCCCGCCTGCTGTGCTGGACTTTCTCGTCCAATGGTTCCTGCAATAGAAAGAATTGCAGGTATAAGCATGAGTGTCCCACATGTTCGGGCCCCCACGCAGCCTCTGCCTGTCCCAGGCCTGGGGGGGCACGAGGCAGAGGGAGGGGTGGACAGTGGGCTGGCAAGACTGCCACGGATGGAGCTGGTTCTCCAAAAGGCCCCCTCCCCAATTAATGTGGACATGCTGGAGCGTTGGCTCGCATCGTACCCGAAGGGGGAGGATGGGGAGTATCTCATTCAGGGTTTTAAGCAGGGATTCCGTATCCCTTTCATGGGTGATAGGTCCCCTCAGGATGCCCCCAACCTGTTATCCCTCAGAGGGAGGGAGGACGTGGCTGCGGCCAGCATTAAAAAAGAGTTAGATGCGGGCAGGGTCGCTGGACCTTTCCCTGCACCCCCGTTTCCCAATCTTAAGGTGTCGCCACTGGGCTTGGTCCCCAAAAAGTCCCTAGGTGAGTTTCGCCTTATTCATCATTTGTCCTACCCAGCCGGCCGATCGGTCAATGATGCTATTCCTGATGACCTCTGTTCAGTCAGGTATACATCGTTTGACCATGCGTTGCACATGGTACGCTCGTGTGGCCCGGGTGCCTTGCTGGCCAAGTGTGACATTAAGTCGGCTTTTCGCCTCTTGCCAGTGCATCCGGGCGACTTTGAGTTGCTGGGTTTTAAATTTAAGGGTGAATATTATTTTGATAAGGCCATGCCTTTTGGCTGCTCCATATCATGCTCGGCATTCGAGCGTTTTAGTACCTTCCTAGAGTGGGCTTTCGTCCGCAGGTCAGGGTCCCGGTCTGTAGCCCATTACCTGGATGATTTTTTATTCGGGGGTGAACGGGGCTGGGACACGTGCACACGTCTCCTCAACACATTTCAGACGCTAATGGAGGAACTTGGTGTCCCTTTAGCGCCCGAAAAGACCGAGGGCCCATCTACCAAGCTAGTATTCCTGGGGGTTGAGATTGACACAGTAGTGCAGGCTTCTAGGTTGCCGGGTGATAAGGTGTCCAGGATAGTGGCCCTTATCTCGGAATTGCTGGCCAAGCGTAAGGCATCCCTGAGGGAACTGCAGGTGCTACATGGTCACCTCAATTTTGCTTGCAGGGTGGTCGCACCGGGCAGGGCTTTTGCCCGGCGCTTATGCGACGCCATGGCAGGGTTATCCAGGCCCCACCACAGAGTCAGGCTTACCCGGGGTATCAGGGCAGACATGTTTGTCTGGTTGCAATTCCTGAGGGAGTTCAATGGGGTCTCATTTTGGAGGTCTGACCTCCTGGCATCCCCCAATTTTCAGATCCAGTCTGATGCCTCAGGATCCCTGGGTTATGGGATGTACTTCAATGGGAAGTGGGCCTATGGTGGGTGGCCACCGGCATGGGCAGGCACAGGTCGCCTGCGGGATCTCACATACCTGGAATTTTTCCCTATTCTGGGGGCTTTGATGCTATGGGGCGAACAGTGGGCTAATTCGGTGGTGCATTTCTGGTGTGACAATGCTGCTGTTGTCCACATTGTCAATGCACAGACTTCCAAATCGCCCAGGGTTATGGAACTAGTGCGCCATTTTGTGCTGCGCTGCCTGCGCCTCAACGTCTTGTTCAGGGCCAGGCATGTCCCAGGGATTAATAATGATATTGCTGACGCTTTGTCCCGCCTGCAGATCTCCCGGTTCCGCACCTTGGCCCCGGATGCGGAGGAATTTCCCTCGCCACTCCCGGACGAGATGTGGACTATTGGCAAGGAGAGGTGAACTGGGCGATTGGCCTGTCACTAGCGCCACGCACGCGTAAGGCGTACCAACAAGCATTCAATTCTTACAGGGCATTTTCTGCTCAATGTCACCTGCCAGAGACCTGGCCTATCCCGGTGGACCATGTTCTGCGGTTCATGGTTCACCTGCATGCACAGGGCCTCGCACCTCGCACCATAGCATCCAAGCTCTCGGCGTTGGCTTTTATGGCCAAAGTGGGAGGTCATGTGGATACCACCTCTGACTTCCGTGTGAGACATGTTTTGGAGGGGTGGGTGCGCGAGCGCGGGCGTTGCCCGGACGACCGGCACCCTATTTCCCCAGGGGTTCTTACCCAGTTGGCCCGGGGCTGGCCAGGCCTCTGTTTTGATCATTATGAGGCAGCCCTTTTTCATGCAGCCACAACGGTGGCATTTTTTGGAGCGCTCCGCGTCAGCGAACTCGTGATGCTGTCTAAGGCGGATGCAAGTGGTAGGGCACTGGAACTCGAAGATGTCTATGTTGCCAAAGACTGGGCCCAGTTGAGGATACGCTCCTCTAAAACAGATCAGCATGGCGTAGGCAGTGGTGTAAGACTGCTACGGTGTTCTTTGGCAGACATCTGTCCGGTTGGTGCCCTACAGGAATTCCTGGCACTGCGTGGCATGCACCACGGCCCGTTTTTCTGTCACCAAGATGGGTCTCCCCTTACTAAATTTCAGTTTTGGAAGGTGACAGCCAGAGCCCTCACCAGGGTGGGCCTACCAGGTGCCCGTTATGGCACACATTCATTCCGTATTGGTGCAGCCTCTACAGCAGCTGCTTTTGGGTACTCTGGGGCTGACATACGCAGCATGGGGAGGTGGGGCTCGCAATGTTTTCAGTTTTATGTGCGCCCACTCCCGCCATGAGTACCAATCCAGTCACCTTACCGCCTTTTTTCTCAATTTTCTTACAGACCCTGGGTGTCGTATTACACCGGTGACAGTATGGCTGGTGGGCCACAGCTATGTGCACAGGGCAGCGCGTTACGCTGCGGCGACAGAGTGGGGACCCCGACTGGGACTGGGTGAACACGCCAGTCTCACATGGCATGGTAAGCCTGGGATGTTATGGCGGGAGCTGCGGCCTTTCCTTTTTTCTGGCCTGGGTGCTGACCCGCCTGACATTCTCATTATCCACCTGGGGGGCAATGATTTGGGCCAGGTCACCGGCTTATCGCTCAAGCATGCGATTTGCGAGGAACTCGCCTACTTGCATTATGTCTGGCCTGCCACAACCCTGGTTTGGTCGGACATTGTTCCGCGCCATTCTTACAGAGGGGGCGTTAATCTCATGGCCCTTGACCGCGCTAGGCGCACGGTCAATAGGGCGGTGGCGCGGTTTCTTGCCGACAGGGCTTGGGGACGGGTCAGTCATCACCCCGATATTAGCCTGCAAAATTATGACTTGTACGCAGGGGATGGGGTCCATCTGTCGCGAGGAGGTATGGACCTCCTGTTGGGTGATTGGCGAGCAGGCCTGTTGACCGAGCTGACGGTCTGGGGGGGGGGCGTCAGGTCTTCTTTGAAGCCCCTCCGTGTGGCGGGTAGCACTGGTAAGGTAAACAGTATGACCCACAAGTATCCGGCAGGTTCGCAATTGACTGGACAACACTAGACAGGAATAAATTAGTTAAACGTTGTCCGGTCAACGACGAACCAGGCGATGGGGTGATGACGATTGCTAACCAGCATGCATCACCCCTGTGATTTCACGGATACGCGTCAGAGGGTGGGGTCATGAGTTAGTTATTGACTACGGTCAACAATTTGTTTGTTGTCAACAAACAAATTGATACAAATTGATACATTGTAACCAATTGCCGTTGGCAATTTTGGGGTGGTACCTTACCAGTGTTACTTCGGCCTGCTTGCCTTATGAATTATGATTGGTCGTTTTACCAATACAAATTTATAATTCGGACTAGGGCATTGAATCAATAAATGTGGCCCGGTGCTGTTATCCACTTTCAATGTTGTCTGTGTCCGTTATTGGGGGGGTGCGCCTGCAATGCAAGCGCGGCGCCAAAATGGCCACCGCGCCCTTTGCGGGGCCCCCCCCACAGGACAGAGAATCCGGGTAGTTAGGGGCGTGGCCAGCTCCCTTATAAAAGGGATGGCCACGAGGCAGCCGAGCTGCCATTTTACCTCAGCGACGGAGCGGAGAAGTCTTTTCCCCTCCACCCCCTCCCTAGTTAACAGTGTGATATTTTGGTCGCTTCGGGGCCGGGTGGGAATTTTTGGCTGGGACCCATATTGGCTTCCGGGTCCTGGCTTTTTTGCCCATCCCACACTGTTGCTATGGTTTGATATAGGGGTCTTTCTGCGTTCATAATGTTGACTTTGGTCACATTGGCGGGAGCACTGGTAAGGTAAACAGTATGACCCACAAGTATCCGGCAGGTTCGCAATTGACTGGACAACACTAGACAGGAATAAATTAGTTAAACGTTGTCCGGTCAACGACGAACCAGGCGATGGGGTGATGACGATTGCTAACCAGCATGCATCACCCCTGTGATTTCACGGATACGCGTCAGAGGGTGGGGTCATGAGTTAGTTATTGACTACGGTCAACAATTTGTTTGTTGTCATCAAACAAATTGATACAAATTGATACATTGTAACCAATTGCCGTTGGCAATTTTGGGGTGGTACCTTACCAGTGTTACTTCGGCCTGCTTGCCTTATGAATTATGATTGGTCATTTTACCAATACAAATTTATAATTCGGACTAGGGCATTGAATCAATAAATGTGGCCCGGTGCTGTTATCCACTTTCAATGTTGTCTGTGTCCGTTATTGGGGGGGGGGGTGCGCCTGCAATAAGGAACAGGCCGAATTATATCAGCCAGTGGGACTGGGCCATCACAGCTGTTGGGCCCCACACCCACTGGCACAGCCAAGTCTTAAGCGCCTTGCATTCAGATCTGTTCTTTGTTCCCAAGAACTTTAAACTCTTTAGCATATTTGTTCATGCAACTTTCTCCGTTTTTCCAACATTCCCCCTTTCAAAACAAAGAACATAAACAATGCCAAAATCAATTCCCTTCATTCAAATAAAACTGGATTTAGTAAAGTTGTCCGATTAAAATTGCCATTTGTAAACACTGCACTTGTTAGAAAATCCCTAAATGCTGTACACAACCCTAGCTAATCTTGCTATGGTACTGACTTATATGTTCCCATTCTTTTCCTAACCCTCAACTTACTTCTGATCGTGAATTAGTAGCTTTGCTGGTGTTGCTCTACAGAACAGATCATCATTTTAATTATCTGAGGAACTCTTGAGCAGCAAATAACTGCATGCCAGAAATTAAGAGTTTTATGGAGGGCGGGGGGGGGGGAAAGATATTCCTTTCTACTTTGGGTGAAACTGTATAGAACTCTTGTAGTTCAGCACTATCCAATATGAGTTTCTGAATATTCCTCTTTTTAAAAGCCAAGATATGCTTCTTTAACTCCACTGGTCCAACTAGCCTACAAATGCTTGCATTTGTTCCTTTTCATAAATATGGGAATAATTATGTAATTCAGAAGTATGTATCAATGAAAAAAGGAGAAGTACTGTATATTTTTCCAGTCCATATAGTCCATGTTTAATGTTTTTATAGGCAATAAGATTTAATTCAAATTTAAATATTCATTAGTAAGAATAACTGCAAGAACATCGGAAAGTGTACAACTTCTGTCTGCAAATCAATCAGAGTTGAAAGGCTTCTAACATGTGGTATGGGGGTGCCTAGCATCAGCTGAATCAGGGGAAACAGAATTTCAGTGAAATCCGAAGTTTTATCTGTTTTAGGAAGGACTAGCAGATTTTGCCCAGCGGTGCCGGGCTGTTTTAAATGGTTTTGGAAGGTTTTTTTTCTTAATATTGGTAAAGAGCTGGGCTGTTTTAAATTGTTTTGTAAGGGATTTTTTTTTTGTAATTTATGTAAAAAAGAGGTGTGTTGGTGGTTAGGGGTGGTTTTGGGTGTGCACAACCACCACTACCCATACAATACCACTCCAACCACCAACACACACATTAAAAATTCCTGGCAAGGCAGGAGTGGTGTGTGTGTGTGTGTGTGTGTGTGTGTGTGTGTGTGTGTGTGAGAGAGAGAGAGAGAAGCAGTGTGTGTGTGTGTGTGTGTATTGTCCCCCCAATCCTTGCAGAGCCAGGGGACCCTGCAGAGAGGGGATCCCCCCCCCCGCAGGACACCCCGTTATTAAAGAGAAGAAACCAAGCTCTTTCTTCTCTTTTAAAACAGAGTGTTTGGGAGGGATGGTGTATTCAACCTCCTCTTCCTGGTCCCCTGGGTTTGGTAGGGTTGGGGGGGACAAAAGGGGTCTGTCCCCCCAACCCTTCCAGAGCCAGGGGACCCAGCAGAGAGGGGATCGTCCCCCCAAAAAACCACTCTGTTTTTAAAGAGAAGAAACCAAGCGGTTTCTTCTCTTTAAAAACAGAGTGGTTTTTTTTGGGGGGGGGTTGTTCCCCTCTCCTGGGTCTCCTGGGTCCAGAAGGGTTGGGGGGACAAAAGGGGTCTGTCCCCCCAACCCTTCTGGACCCAGCACCTTTCATTGCCTCCCTCACCCACCCCCTAACCCATACCTAACCCTTACCTTTTCCTGGCTCCCTCCAGCTGGGTCTTTCAAAGTCTTTCCCTCTGGCTCCCACCGTTTTTTTTTTAAGTCAGCGTGCGTTCCCAGCCTCCTCTGTGCTCGTATCCCTCAGCCTGATTGGCTGAGGGGTTGCACAATGCAAAGGATGCTGTGAATTGAAGTCCTTTTTCTTTGTTCACGTTTGGGGGCCTCCTGCCGCACTGCCACATTTCTCAACCCGACAGTTACCTGCGAACCCGGTTCGGGTGAGTGCAGGGAGGCTCTGTCGGGGCTAGTGGGGCCTGGTGCAACATCCTTTGTCACATTCCAATGGTTAACACACAGATTTATAGGTATAGATAAGGGAAAGGTTAGTGTGATGATAGAACAATTCTGTAGGTAGGGGATTGTCAAGTGCCAATCTTGGTACATGGCATTTCTGCCTGCTACAGTGGTTGTCTCCCAATTTTATGAACTAATGCCACATAGGGTTCAGTCTTCACCTGCATTCCTCATCTAATACTCTTCTTGACTTTAAAAACTGACATGAAGTTTTAAAACTAAATGATACACAAGGCCATAAAAGATAAGCACTTATATCAGTGATGGCTAACCTTGGCACTCCAGGTGTTTTTGAACTTCAATTCCCAGAAGCTCTGATCACCAGGAGTGCTGACTTGGGCTTCTGGGAATTGAAGTTCAAGAACACATGGAGTGCCAAGGTTAGGTGTCACTGACTTATATGTTCCTATTGGTTTCAGTGCCCAAGATTAAAGTATGGTTAGAACTCTTTAAATGAGATTCAATGGAGCCTAAAGGTGCTTTAATAGTGACTGAATATTGCCCATGGATAGCAATTTAAATTGCAGGCATCTAATAATGTGTGAGGAGTTCAGAGTCTTGAAATTAACATCAACAATTGTTTGATGAATAGATTATAGGTCATCAGAGTGAAAACATAGTTAATCAAACAGCTAGTATAAAACTGATGGCTTCATGTTTTTGCTACAAAATCATCCAATAGAAGGGTAGTTGAAGGGACTTGTTGGAAATATTCAAGGAGAGGGCATGGGCATGGCTGGAGATAGGTGAAGTTGTCTTTAGAAGTGATTAATTAGTATGGGAGAATGTAAGTTCTAAAAGAGAATTGCAGAATAGTTGTGTCAGATGGAAAAATAATTTTGGTGACTGGTTTGAAGGAAAGATTGCATTTTAAAAGTTACCATAACTATTGTCTATAATGCAGACACTTCTTCTGCTTCTTTCTTTTAAATTGGTCAGATATAACCAGGGCCATACATGCTCCATATCAGCAATGTTTTCTTCTCCTGAGTTCTTATTTCCCTTTGGGAATCCAAAAGATGAAAATAGAATTAAAACAGCCATTTCTTGTGATAGCTAGAATAAGGCTTAGGGCTTTCAGACCTAAATATGATTTTCCTCAAGCCTAAACTCCAAAGCTAAGCTCCCACTGAGGCTTTAAAATCCTGTTTCCATAAGCACCGCACAAAGACTGGGGATGCTTCTTGCAGTGCCTGAAAGCTTATACAGACTTGGGGGAATTTGTAACCAGCAGTCTCTCAAATCTATTGTGGTAGGGAAATCATACTTCTTTGAACTTGGTAGGAGCCTTATCACTGACTTTAGGGCAATAAAGATCCCCTATGGATATGATTACTAAGACAACATATTCACAACATCCTACTGCACTTGTAAGATGGCAAGCACACCTGTAAGATGATAAGCAGAACATAGCTAGTTCTGGCATTCTTGGCAGTGTCGCTTAGGATTTTCTTTTATTTAAATATCCTGTTGATAAAATAAGGAAATATTCTGTAAGTAGTGTAATGTCTTCAATTCTTAAAAGTCAGGAAGGGATGTTCATTTGTTCATTTTTCTTATTTATTTACATTAGAAGGCAAAACATATCTATTAGTTTACAGCCAGTAAGACAGCTGCTCAAAGGAAGGAAACAAGTGTCAGGGCATGGACTGCAACATGAAGTTAATACATTTCATGAAAAAGGAATGGCAAGCTTCATTTACATGCAAAGTACATACTGTATTATATTTACTAGTATTTATGAATTGATTACATTGCAACAACTTCAAATTGTATGCCAACAATGTATATTTTAAAAAAGATCCACAAACTCAGTGCCAAAAAAATTAAATGGCAATGTCATAAACCAGGATAAAGCCCAAACAATCTTTTTGGGGAAGTTTGTTGAAACAACTCTAACAGTGCCAGTCCCTTTCATATTTTCCTTTTTTTGTCAGACATTTTAATATTAACTATTTCATGAATTATATATTATGACAGTACAGTATACTAATAGTAGCTGGTTGTACAACTCATTGAATTTGGTATCTGGCTGTGGAGCCTTAGGCTGGGAGTTCAAATCCTCATGGTGCATAAGGGAAATGAGCCAGCCTACATAGTCATGGGCAAGTGGAACAGTCTCAGGAGATCCCCAGAAGAAGGGAATGATAAACCATTTCTGAGTGTCTTGTACCTAGAAAACCCTAGAAAGAGTTACCATAAGTCAGAACTAACTTGATGGCACACAATTATTGTTATTAGTATTGACCTACTGGTATATGTTATTCTTACATAACCTTTTGTAACATTTTACATGAATTGCTCTGCAATAATACATTTATGTATTATGATTTATTAATGTTAATCCTATATTAAAATGATACTGTGTTTGCATGTTTCTGTGAATGAGTTTGAGTACAGTGCATTGTGCAAAATGCAGCATAAAGATAAGTTTCTTCTTCTTCTTCTTCCCCTCCTCCTCCTCATCAGTACCAGAGAAAGTCCTAGAGAGAAGGTGCTACGACACTTAAGACTCTATACCAAACTGTTATAGGATGGTAGACCATCTTCTGATATAGTGCTAATGCTAACTTATAGCCCCTTCCCATGCCTGGAGGGAGAATGCATACAAATAACACCTTTAATGATTTTGATTTACTATTCCAACTCTATAATAGCCTCTGGCAACATGATTGCAGAATGGTAGTCATACTCTGTAATCTCATATTTATCCTCTATGTGAAATGCCAATGAACTATATTTATTACGGGACTGTTTTTAATCACTATGGGTGGTGGGGGTAGGAGGTGAGATTCTTCACTGGGAACAAATCTCATTTTCAAGAGTCCTTACAAAATGAGCCATAAAATTACAATATTTCATAGCACTTTGTAATTCCAGTGCAAGCAGTGCTTCATCATGGAATCTGAAAGCTTGGAAAATACAAAACTCATTAGATTAAAATAAACCACCGACTGCGAGGAAGAAAAGCTTATTTATCAATATCAATTTTGCTTCTGATTACCCTGCAATACAATTTGTTATTTTTAAGAATTACGATTTGGATATCATTCAAACCTAAATGAAAATGTCTTTCCTAAATCTTAGGTTTAAATTTCTTTTGAAATGTACTTAGTTTTAAGACAGGTGGAAAATAGCAGTGGGGAAACTGAGCAATATGCTGCATAGTAGTAGAAGAAACAAAAGACACTGTGACCAAATATGTAGCAATACATATTTTGTTGCTTCTCAAAACATTTCTGTCAAAACATGGATGTTACATCTTGGGTAGTTGAGTTGTATTCAGATTTAGGCTTGCATTGTGGGGGTGGTGAATACAAACTTCCCTATCTCTCCTTGACAATCATCTAAGAAAACCGCACAAAGAGTTTGGTGATCTTGCCAAAGGGGATAGGCTGTGGTGAAGAAAGTTTAAGAAAAAAGAGAAATCCATTAAAATCAAATAAAGACTTGTTGTTGTTCAGTCGCACAGTCAGTTCCGACCCTTTGTGACCCTATGGACCATTGTTCTCCAGGCGCCTCTGTCCTCCACCATCCTCCTCAGCCATCCCAGCTCTGTGCCCATTGTGTCTACAATACCATCTAGCCATCTCATCCTTGGCCTCCCCCTTCTTCTTTTGCCCTCCACCTTTCCCAACATCAATGCCTTCTCAAGTGAATCCTCCCTTCTCATTTGATGTCCAAAGTACTTTAGCTTCATCTTTACTATTTGACCTTCCAATGAGCAGTCAGGGTTAATTTCTTCTAAGATTGACCTATTTGTTCTCCTCGCTGTCCAGGGGACTCTCAAAACCCTCCTCCAACACCACATTTCAAAGGCATCTATTCTTCTGCGTTCAGCCTTCCTAATTGTCCAGCTCTCACATCCATACATTACCACTGGGAAAACCATTGCTTTGACTATTCTAATTTTTGTTTGCAATGTGATGTCTCTGCTTTTCACTATGTTCCCCAGGCTCTAATATGGGGATGAAGAGGTATGGAAATCTATTTCCTTTAATCTTGCTGGTCACACTAAATCTGTATAATCGCAATATCTGTTGCAAAAGGTAATGGGGAGATAGAATGCTCATGAGAAATGACATTGGGTCACCAAGAAATGAAAACAGAAAGAAGAGAATCTTAGGTCGGATGTAATTAGACACGCTGGTAAACAGATCACCCGACACATTTGACACTGATACCCAATCTTTTGTCCATTACCCTATTATTGAGAAGAAGAAGAAATACATCACAGAGTACCATCTGACAAGCTGTAGACATGGGTACAGAACAACGGTGTGTAAGGTATGTTCCTCTCAAAACAATAATAACAACTGGTTAGCATTAGTTAGCAGGACATCCATCAATGCGAACTTGAGGATATCATGAAACAGTGGGAAAGAGTTTGCTTATATAAGTCAGCATTGGGGAGATTGCTGAACCTGAAGGACCCCCATATTGTTGCACCTAGGGATCAGTGGTATTTTCCTTGAGCTGCACTCTCTGGAAAAGGTTCTTCAGGAAAGATCCGAGCCACGCTGAAAAAAGAAAGAGAATAGCTTTTGGTGTCATGTCTCAGATGTAATTAGGAAGCTAGTTATCTCCCACCTGTCATGCTCCAATTTGGAGAAGACAGAAAAAAGGAAAATGAATTAGAATTACTGTATTGCCTTTGTGCCTACAAAACTTTATTTTAAGAAGTTTTTTCTCTATGGTGAACTCTGCTGCTTTCTCACAGACATTCAGGAGATATTGAGTTGCAGTCTCACATCTGTTTTCTTTTTCTCTTTCTTTTATGCTCTTAGTACAGAACCTTGCAAATGGAAAGTGAAGGCTGCCATTATAAATCAGAAATAAATGTACTAATGTTGTAGTATGCGACTTGATGGCAACAAGCTGAAGAAAAATACGTGGCTCAGAGGTAGCAAAATTTTGAAAAAGAGAATGCCTCATGACCACATGCGTTACCTTCCTTGGCTAGATCCTCTGCAGGTGTTTGTGACTGCTTCAGAACAGAGGAGGAGGAGGAGGAGTTACAAGGGATTACAACACTGTTCTGTCTTTTTTCATTTAGTAGAAAAAAGGAAAGGAAAGAGACAGAAAAACAATGGAAAAACATAGGAGTAAACTGAATTAATTTGCCCTCTGGTGGCAAATAAGCTTCTGAATTGATAGTTGGCATTATTTAATGAAAGGTACATTATCAAGGTGAACAATAAACAATTTTATGTAAAAAACTGTGAAGCAATAAACATGTCAGTATGGTCTGGAACATCCACTAAGTTTGTCTATGTGTCCAACACTGAACACAAACTTTGAACTTTACAAGTTCAATATCTTGCTCTAAAACCTATTAAATGTTTCAGACTAAATACAAAATAGAGTGGGATCCCAAGAGCTGCCTCAATTCTTGCTAAGTGTTTGTACTAGATTAGTTGAGTTTTGATTTCTTTGAGAAGCTGACCTCTTTGTTTTGCATGTCACAAAAATATTTGATTGTGATTGGTTCATAACTTTAAAAGTATTTGGACCTGTGTTGTGGGTTGGGATGGAGATTATTTGACTTCTGGGAAAACTGAACAGTAAAAGCCTTGTCTGGAAGGACGCTGTCAATAATCAGGAAGGGAGAAAGGCAACATACAAATAATACAAATAAAATATGTCTTAAGTTCTTAGGGCAGGGGTTTCCCACTTATGGCCTGCGAGCTCGACCCGGCCTGCAGTACCATTTCATGCAGCCCACCACCCCTGCCCCCAGAAGTGGAAGCGGGCATGATTACGACAGCCTTAAAACTCACCCACGCATGTGTAAACAGTTACGCCAGCCGTAAATGTGCCCATGGCTGTCATAAATGCAGAAGTGGATGCATTTACTTCTGCTTCTGGGGTGCTCAGTCAGGTCCGTGGTGTAAAAAGGTTGGGAACCCCTGTCTTTGGGCATCATATAATGTATTTAATGTTTCTTTGGGCTCTCACTGTTGAGCTTAGGGAAGTCACAGAAACCACAAATGTCATTTAGCAACCCAATTCCCAAAGCCACAAAATTATCCCTTGCTCTGAAATGATGTTCTCAAAATTGAAACCTTACCTGTGTGGAAACCTGAAATATTAATGAAAAAATCATGAAAATGTCTGGGGAATTTCTTAATGTAAGTAATTTCTTCAAAACAGGCGACATAGAACTAAAAGGGACGCTGTTAGCATTGTCTTGGTAAATAATGCAAACTGCTTTTTCACTTCATTGCATTTTAAGGACATTCACAAGATGGTGAGAGCAGCAGTTTTTATCTCTCAAAATTTCTGAAGCTATAAATTGGGATAGTAGTTCAAATGATTACATGGAATTTATACTGAAGAGGAGACCTTGGGTCTGATTCTCCATGCTTCTGTGTGAACCTTTCTTCCTAAAACCAGAAGATGAAGTTAAATTCTCTATATTAAATGTATCTTCTTTTTAAGAATATAATGGCTGAGGAGAAGAGATCATCATCAAAAAACATTTTGCACCAAAAGTAGATTTGCATGCATATTGAGGCTGTTCCTGGAAGGTACAAAATTTTCTATCTTTAATAGGAAATTGGTTAGCACTGGTCATTTGAAGACAAAAAATAAGTTCAGCCCACTCACACACCACAGAGGATTAGATATGAATTGTTCTGTGTGCCACTAGCCATGATAGAATCTCAGGTATCTAGTCCACCCAACCTAAACAATCTAATTCACCTTACCAAAAAAATGATACTTGCAAATTAAGTTCATGGATGACTGTAACTTAATTATTGTAAATGGGGGAAGGGAAAACTATTTTTAAAGTATTTGAATGCTGGTGGGATTTGTGTTAAGTTTCTAGCAACGTTGTGCAGGCAGGGCAGGTACTACTGTTGCCTGCCCTGCTTGCACAATGAAAACTAAAATACATAGCAAGGATGCTGTAATAGAATCCATTTATTTATTTGTTTGTTTATTGGCTGAAAACCTGTTGTTTAGTCAGCTTGCCCATAAGTTCCATTGATTCAGAAGGACCTACTTTAGTTATGTCTTAACTGTGCTGAAGTTGCTACTAGAATATCAAAAGAACTTATGAAGGAGTTGACTCACCAAATCTCCACTGATTCTGTGGACCTACTGTTGTGTAACTTACAGAAATTCAGCCACTTATTAATTTTTCATTATCCCACTTTTATCCCTATAAAGCGATCCAGTGGCTGCAGGATCAGTTCAAGAAGTCCCTCATTGTCCTTCCTTATCCCTGTGACTGTTATCTCTCCCATTAACAACCCTCTCCCCACCTTCATTTGACTTAGTTTTGTGTTCTGTTTTTCATGAAACTATTCTTATAGTAACTGGTGTAATTGTAGGGTGTACTGTATATGGTAAGCACAATTTAACCATTTTTGCAGCCTAGTAATTTTATTCCTCTTTGGAAATTATGTGGCAATTACCTGTAATTTCAAGTTCATCTTTCTTTAATTAGGAGTGGGACACTTATAAATGGCTATGTTGCTGTGAAAAGTTATAGACCCAAGGAAACTGGGTGTTTCTAAACACAGTGTTACTCTATTTCATTCTGTTTCTTCACCACTCCAGATATATTCTCCAGCATATGTTTACTGTTTTCTTGGAGGCATACAGAAATCTTTGTGTTGGCTCGGGTACTAATGTTCCCCCTAGCAGATCACTGCCATATCAGGTATAGGATCATAGAATTATGTGCCCTCTGCTCATTACAGTTCAGTAGGATTTCTTTTGCACAGGTTTCACTGACATGAATGGATAGTTTTCTGTACACAGCTCTCAATTATTTTAGTCGGGCTGGCCCTTGTTTATATAGTATTATCATCAATTCTTGCTGAAATTTTCTTTTAATTTTTGTTAGATTCATAGCTAAAAACACTGGTGGCCAGCATTGGTGCTGGATGTACAAATTTTGCAGGAGTCTGGATTCTTCCTCACTCTAAACATCAAATAATGAATGAAGAGAAGTGGATTTCCAGGAACAATACATGACTGCAAGCTAAGCCTGTTGTTACGCTAGTACTACCACAGGATGGCTTGTTCTTTAGTTCACAAGGGCTAATACCCAAAAGAAAGTGACTCAGAGTTGTAGATTATATAAATTGCACACTGCAGGTTATATGTCTTGATTACACATCAAAAAACAACACTGAGTGTGAGAGTTCAGAACAAACAATCCATGTCTTACTCTTTCCATTGCTGGACTATGTATGTCAAACATATGCAGATAAACAGCATATGATTGTCATATACAGTATGTGCCTATAAGTAATGCTCCTGCAATTTCACCTTCTACTTTCTGCTGATGCCTCAGGATACTCTCCACAGGATGCAGATAAACACTCAAGCTTTACTTTAGCAAAGAGTGTGTGCTTTCTAACACTATAGCAAGTATAAGGATTTAGGAAAATAGTTTTTTTTTTTTTTACAAAAATGGGCTGCAAGGATCAAATGAATCCCATCAGGCTTAATACTTTCCCTCTTGTGGACCTTCCCAGAGGGTTCTCATCCTAGGATTATAAGAATGGCCAAGAAGGAAGAAAATTATTGGGTGAAGCCTCTACACAGGTGCCTCAACACAAGATTTCATGTGATATTGCCAATTTAACTTGATCTTCTGTTAAATATAACAGGATAGAGATAATAAATATCTTTGCTCTCTTTCAGGAACCATGAAGTACCGTTTTCCTGTTAGGAACCTTTTCCTTGCCCTCTTGATGTTAGAGACAATTTGTGTGGGTAAGTACAAATCTCTTTCAATTAATTGCTGAGCGATTATTTCTTCTTTCTTTCCTTACTTACACCTTACTATAGGGTCATTTGTTGTTAATATTGTGTTTTGATAGTCCTAATTAACTATCTCTTGCACAGCTAGGGGGCCTGTTTCTGCCTGAGATAAGAGGCTACCAATTTTCTATTGATGAAGTTTCCTTTGTGACATTGACTCTTATCCAATTCTTGCTCTTAATTGTAATACTTTCTTCACTAGTCATGAATCCACACAATTAGCTTAAGCAGTAACAAGCATAATATGATTAGGCAGAAAAGAATGGCCCAGGATCTAATCCAAAAACTGATTTGCCACCATAACTAGATAGTTTTGCACCAGAGGCAAAAATAAAAACTGCAAACATAATCAATCTCCAGAAGAGATTGGGGAAACGGGCAGTGTAAATTCATGAACATACACATGATTGGATGAAATTTGAATGTTTGGTTCATTTCAAATTGATTAAAAGTGCCCATTTTGTAATGGCATGTCCTATCTGAGATACTAGTTACATATTAGTAAAGGTAAAGGTCACCCTTGCTCAAAAGTCTGTTGTATCCGACTCTAGGGTTCAGTGCTCATCTCCATTTATAGCCAAAGAGCCAACGCTGTCTGCATCTGCAGATGTTTCCATGGACATGTGGCAGGCATGACTAGACACCGGAGTGCACAGAATGTGTTTACCTTTCCACCGAACTAGTACCTATTTATCTACTTGCAATTTCTTGCTTTCGAACTGCTAGGTTGGCAGGACTTGGGACAGAGATGGAAGCTCACTCCGTTGTGCAGCACTTGAGTCTCAAACTGCTGCCATGCCAACCCATCAAGTTCAGTGTTTTAACCACTAAGCCACCACAGTCCCTTAGATACATATTATAGACATGCAATTCAAGGACAAGCACCCCACTTGCCTCACACTTGCTATGGATGTTATTTGCCGTATGCAGGCAATTAAATGATTATTCAAGTGTATGAATTAATTGTTCATAGACTAGTGGAATTATTTGGATTGTGAATTAAACAAAAGATGCAAGGTAAAACAAACAAGGCAAGATACAGCACTGATATAATTGTATCTATCAGAAACATTGTAGGATACTTTCTTGAATTCTCAATTGTTGGTTATACTGCAGTTTCTTAACTGCTTGCAGGGCATGAAATGTACAGCATGTAGGCAAGGGTGATAAAAAACTGGTTAGAGAACAGGATTATACAGAGTTTGAGGGAACAGAGGAATAGGGAGACTAATAGAAATGATGGTCAGCTGAGTGGGAAGAAAGGAAACGACTGGGGGAAGAGGGTGCAACCTACAATAATTTCCAGTAGTGTTCATCCTTTATGCATTAGACTAGCAGATTTACCTGGGCTTTGCTCAGGGGTTCTTTTTCTAGTGGGAGGGAAGGTGGATGGGGAGGATGCAGTGGGTGCCTTTGGTGCCCTTGCGTTCCCCACCGGCTGGGGAGGATGCAGTGGCTGGGTTCTGCCGCCCTGGGTGTCCTGGGTGGATTGGGAGGACAGAATCCCTCTGGCGGAAATGGGCGGCAGCCGCTTGTGGTGGCCCCGCCCATCCATGCACGAGTAGCAGAGTATTCTGTTGGGTGCTGGGATCATCTCCAGTGGCCACAGCAGGCAGGCGCTCCAGGCTGCTGTGACAAGTGTGGTGGTGTCGTCATCTTGCTGGTGATTCAAATGTGGTTTGCTGGTGCCCGCCCGGCATAGAGTGGTGACACCTGTGCGCTACTGTGCGTAGGTGCACCAGCGGCCACAGTGCGATGGGGGGAGGTAGTTCTGTGGAATTTGTTTTTCTGTGGGGCTGCCGCCCCACCCATGGCCTTTGGACCTCTGTCGTTTATCTCCTCCACCCGGAAGGTAGGTCTGCCCAAAATTTCAGGGGGAGGGTGGCAGGGGGGGGCATGCATTGAAGACTATCAAACGTACTTCTTTGTTTTCTTGGTATAGATGATCATGGTTTTATGGTTTAAACCAGGGGTTCTCAAGGTTTTCACACCACAGGCCAGACCACTCACCCTCAGACAGCTGAGTGGGTCAGACATGTGGTTCCCCACATTGTAAATGCTGCCGCAAACCATGGTGGGCACGTTTGTGCATGTGCGGGCGTTTTTATAGCTGTTGAAAATGCTTCTGCTTCCAATCACTGCTGCAGGCTGGATGGGATGGTGTCAGGGGCCAGGTCTGGCCCTCAGGCCATAGGTTGCAAACCCCTGCTTTAAACTATGTTCCCTGGGAAGTCTTGCAGTAGGAAGGGTTGATAAAGAGGACAGAACATTCAGGGAAGGGCAACTAAATTTATCAGAATGTTAGAATATCTTTCATATAAAGAAAAGTACTGGGAGATTTTTCAATTTATGGAGAAGGCTAAAGCTTGCAGGGATATGATAGAAGTTTATAAAATTATTACACTATTACATAGTGCAGTTATTATTTTGAGAATGAAGTCATACTCCTTCTCATTAAACACATGAACTCTGATATGAATTTCTCAGTGAAATTATTTGCCACTCAATATTGAGGAGACATGAGAAAAAATTATATACAATGTAGAAAAGATGGAATTCACTATCTTAAAATGGGACGATTTCCACTATTTTAGTTAGCTTTAAGAGCAGATTAGATGAATTAATGGAGGATAAGGCTAGTTGTGGCTAATAGTCATTTAGATCCATTCAGGAGCATATGTAATTTGCTAGGGAGGCAACAATAGAATAAAGCCATTGTGGTCACATCCCATTTGTGAGCTTCCTGGAGGCACCTGGTTGCCTACTTTGGGTAAATAGGAGGCTGGACCACAAGTCCAGCTTTAACATTAGTCAGAATTAAATGACTTCTTCAGCTGGCAAATGTTGGGTTGCAGAAATTAGGAACAAATTGTTGGAGGGTAGCATTGTACATGCCATTCCCTGCTTGGAAGTCAGTAATTTTTTTGAAGGTATATAACTCACATTTATATTAGTAGCTTGGAAAACTATAAGATAACCCACATACAGTCTTTGTTGTAGCAGAGGATGTATTCATTTTTCCCATCTCTCGCAGCCAAAACATCTCCATTAACATATCTTAGAAGAGGAGAAAATCAGTAACTAAGAGTAGCAGCCTTTCCCCATATGTTTTCATATTACCAGCCCCGTAGTTTTTAATATATGCCCTGCAATATATAACACCCCTGTCTCAGCTATAATGTGTCTTTCTTCAGCTGGGATGCTTAAAAATTCATGGTGTTTTGGCAGCCAGATAAACCTTTTCCTCCCCTATTGCTCTACCGTTGATCTGTCTGAAATAGTAATTTGCTGATCAGGGGAACAAAACAAGTCAGCTTACAGTTAGTGATGATGTGTTGAAAAGATCAGCATCAGCTGCCTATTACACCACCTGGCAAGACTTACATGTAGTGAAAGTCAGCTTCAAGGTGTGTGTAAAAACTCACCTCTCCATCTATAACACCCCAGTGGGTAGTTTATATAATGTCTTTCCCCACTTTTAAAAAAGGTGTTCAGACTTGGTTGCAAGGAGATCTTATATAGCTTTTCAGAGTTAGGAATAGCAACACAATTTAGAATCAGATGGAGCTGGCTTATGCCAAATCAGACCACTGCCCTATTTGGCTTTCAAGAATTTCTGCAGGGAGAAACTCCACAGGTTGCTAACACAACGTGTGCTGTACAAGTGACCTGTGGCTTCCCTTTCCTTCTTCACCTGTTCCCTTATCTATTTCAGGAGTAGATAAAATGCAGTCCACGAGCTTAAGGAGCGCATAGCAGCTTTTCTAATGTTATATAGAACGCTTGTAGCCCCTCCCAAGTATTCCAACTCCAGAATAACATAATTATTTTGAGGAGGAGGAAAATAACTTTGACTTCAGGATCAGTTGTTTTTCACTCAATTTATGAACAAGAAAACGAAACGATAAGACGATATCTAGCCACTTTCTATCTTGATTTTTTGTGCGGTGATTAGCATAAGTATGTAGTTTGTTTTGTATTTTGGGATTGGAGTAAATTTGGGTGGGGTGGCCTGTAATGGGTCTTGGGGAACTGAAGATTTTACTTGGGCTTCTTATCTTTGCTTACCTAAGTAAAAGATCTAATGAACAATTAAATTAGACCTTCATCCCTGGCACATATGTGCTATGGATAACCTGATAATGTGTTGCACTAAGATTTTAAAGAGGATCTTATCATTATTTCTGTTACGTTTTTTATTCATAGTAATAAAGCGGGGCAGATTTACAAATAGATTTAGTTTAAATTTGCATGTTCTCTGAGCCTTATACTTCCCACTCCAGCCCAGCAATTAAACTTTCCACATATGTTTAGAAATATAACAAAATAGTTATTTTACTTATATTTGCTTCAGATAGATACCTGTAAGTGCTTTGCTTGGTAAAAAGGAGAAGTTATTTACAGTAAGTTTACATCTTAGACAAACATGCTTTGCTTGTAAGACAAACTATTAATAATAGGAGAGAGAGCAAGCAAAAACACAGCAGATTATAGCAGGAGAATAACTGGAACAACACTGAACAACAGACCCGAACAACAAGCAGCTTAATACATGTCAGGGGACCCTAGAGGTAGAAAAAATAGAAGACTTTCTGTTGTTTGGTTAGAGATGTAATTTACATTAACAACCCATTGCCATACCTGTCAAGTACCCCGTATTGGCCAGGATTACCCCGTAATTCCGCACCAATTTTCTCCATTTCCTGCCCGGAGCTGCCGCTACCCCGTAGTTTGGCAGCAGGGGAAAGTAGTTACTGTGCATCCTTTCTGCGCAGGTCCTTTCTATGCATGCGTAGAAGGGTTCTGTGCAGAAGGGGATGCGTAGAACCCTTCTACGCATGCATAGAAGCGACCTGCGCAGAACATTTCTGTGCAGGTCGCTTCTATGCATGCGTATAAGGCTTTTACGCATGTGTAGAATGGACCTGCACAGAAATGTTCTGCACAGGTCCTGTAATCTTTGGAGCCGCGCTTGACGGGTATGCCCATTGCATGTTTGGGTTGCTCTAATACAGGGGTTCGCCCCTGCCATGGTTCCATTTCATGTGGCCCACCACCCTCACTCCCACCAGTGGTGGAAGCACCAGAAGTGGCAAAAACAGCTGAAAATGTGTCGTAAATGCACCCACGGCTGTCGTAAATGTGTTTATGACAGTTGCAAATGTGTTTTACATCAGCGTTTATGGCGGAGGGAACCATGTGTCCAGCCCGTTCAGCTTTCTGAGGCGGTATGGTCCAGTACACAGCTGGTAAAGGTTGAAAACCCCTGTTCTAATAGACCCAACAATTTTAACATAGGTTTTATGCTAATCAACAAAATTGTTACTACAAAATGAAGATCATTTGTCCAATGAAAAACTGGCCACCTACCAAAAATTGCAATGAAATCCTTGTTATTCAAAACTTTGCTTTGCATGTGACTGGTGAATTCAGAAAGCTGTTGCCCAGGACAGCCCTTAATCTTCAACAGGAGCTCTAAGATAAGATTTAAAAACTGTGTGTGCAATAGAAATGGGTTGTTATTTGGTCTCATAAATATTTCCCTTTTGGTTTCACACTTTTCTCTCAGTGTCTAATTTGCATTTTAACATTATCCACTTCTCATCTGAATAAACCAGTTTGTGTGATGGTCTGATCCTCTGGAAAAGAAACTGGCATTGTTTGAAACAGCCCAGAGATTATGCTTTGAATGATTGTTTTACTGTTTCTCCAGCTCTTGAATATTAAGATGCTTAGGTTTCAATACAGATAGGTAAATACCTGAATGGTGACAAATGTATGGTGATAATCACGATGTCCCAGCTTTGCAGGAAAGAAAATTAAACCTTTCTGATTTACTAAGCTCCGGCATTCTTGGAACACTTTACTATTTAGAGTGAGATGTGTGTGCACTGTCCATACAGAATAGAGCCCAAAGGTTCAGCATGTGCATTCTTGCTTTGGCAGTATGCCTGCTTCAGGCTTTGATCTCTGTCTGTTGGACAGGCAATAGTCAAAGGAAAGTCCTGCCTTATCATAGCCTGGAGAACTGGCTCATCCATACTAGTGCTCAGATTAGCCAAGGCAGTATCTATGCCAAAGGCATATGAGGACACAGTGAACTATCCATTGGAACACAGATGCACCTGTAGCTAATGGTTGTGCTCTTGGTTGCTTGAGAAGGAGTCCAAGCTTGGCAGCAGCTGAATATTGCTTCTGTTGTTACTAAGAAGTATTCGTAAGGATGCAGGGTATGGCAACCTCTTATATGGCTCTAGAATCCCAGCCAGACACTTCATAAATTGGCTCGTTGCCTTTTATGAAAGGGATACAGCTGGATATATTCAGGATCATTTATTGCTCATATCTGTTCTTTGCAGAGACTCAGGATTTTGGCAGAGCAGGATAGGAGGCTGTTAGACTTCAAATCTGTGGAAATAGAGCATCATGAAATGCTGCTGCTGAAGCAACATGAGAGTAAGAGAATTGAGAGAAATAAATGAGTTCTGAAGAAGGGGACTGGCCAGTCTAGATTAAGAGTTAGTTCAGGGCCTCTGTCTTTGGCTGAATTTATTTATTTATTTATTTATTTATTTATTTATTTCTCATACTTCTTTTGCCACCCAACTCGACAACTCTGGGCAGCTTACAGAAATAGACAATGTTAAAACCCACTAAAAACTCATAAAACCCCATTAAAACACATAAAACCCCACTGAGAAAACCCCATCCACTCACATAAAAAGAGAACATCTCACTGTTAGACAAGCCAGCAGGCGGGGGTCACCCCTCCATTGGTGCACCACATCAGCCCCACCAGCCAGGTTTTCAGATCCTTAAATTAAATCTGAATATTAAATCTGAAGTAACAATTTTCATCAATCATACTCTAATGTTTAGAAATATCTAAAAATGGCACACCCTATGATAGCAGAAGTCTTTGACTAAATCCTATCTAAATAGCTATTTATTTTTGTAAGTATTAAAACATCTTACATGTATAGCCAGGAATTATGTGTCATGATATTTACCCTCTGTCAGGGGAGTTTAATCATGCCTTCCTGTCACACCTCACCATTTCCCTTCTTACCCGCAGGGTCTGCCTCCTCCTCCATGGGGCAACCCCCCTTATGAGCTCCCCTTGGCTCCGCTTGACCCAGGCTGGCAAGGGTGCAGGGAATCAGAATTAGGTAGCATAGATGTGGCCTCTCAGCATGGTCCAGTCAACCCCCAGTCCCAATTCAATAGACACAAAGGGTCTATGATTAAGTAAGTTAAGAAAATGAGTATAGCATAAGGAAGCAAACTTGCAAATGTACATAAGAACATAAGAACAGCCTTGCTGGAACAGGCCACAGCCCATCCAGTCCAGCATTCTGTCTCACACAGTGGCTCAACATTTTCTTCAGGGTATTCCCAAACAGATGCCTTCACCTGCTTAGGATTCCCTGGAAATGGCATTGAGAGATATCCTGCCTATCTCTCCAACCCCGAGGTTGTCCTTAGGTATCCATAATTATAGCCATTTATACCCTTGTCCTCCATGAACTTGTCTAATTCTTTCTTAAAGCTGTCAAGACTGACAGCTGTCACCACTTCTTCTGGCAGGAAGTTCCATAGACCAATAATCCTCTGGGTGAAAAAGTACTTTTTCTTATTTGTTTGAGAACTAGTACCCAAAAGTTTCATGGAGTGTCCCCTAGTTCTAGTGTTATGTGATAGGGAAAACAGTTTTTCCTTATCTATTTTGTCTACACCGTGCATGATTTTATAAACTTCAATCAGGTCACCTCTTAAACGCCGTCGTTCAAGAGTAAAAAGGCCCAACCGTTGCAGCCTCAGATGGTAAGGAAGGTGTTCCAGTCCCCTAATCATTCTGGTTGCCCTCCTCTGCACTTTCTCCAACTCCATAATATCCTTCTGGAGGTATGGTGACCAGAACTGTACACAGTATTCCAGATGGGGCCTCACCATAGATTTATAAAGAGGCAAAATGACACTTGCTGACTTATTTTCTATACCCTTCCTAATGATCCCTAGCATTGAGTTTGCTTTTTTCACTGCTGAGGCACACTGGGTTGACACCTTCATTGAGTTGTCCACCAGAACACCAAGGTCCCTTTCCTGGTTTGTCGCAGAGAGTTCAGACCCCATCAGTTTATAAATGTAATTGGGGTTTTTTGCCCCAACATGCATCACTCTGCACTTACTAATGTTGAAGCTCATTTGCCACTGTTTTGGCCACTCCCCCAGTGTCAAGAGATCCCTCTGGAGCTCCTCACAATCTCTCACAGTTTTCACTACCCTGTATAATTTAGTGTCGTCAGCAAATTTGGCTACCTTGCTTTTTACTCCTACCTCTAGATCATTTATGAAGAGGTTGAAAAGTAGGGGTCCCAGTACTGGACCTTGGGGGACCCCACTCTTTACTTCCCTCCACCTGGAGAAGTGTCCATTTAGTGCTACCCTCTGTTTCCTGTCCCTTAGCCAGTTGCTGATCCAGAACAAGACCTGTCCCTTTATTCCATGACTGGTAAGTTTATTCAAGAGCCTTTGGTGTGGGACCTTGTCAAAAGCCTTCTGAAAGTCCAGATAAACAATGTCAACTGGATCCCCCTTATCCACATGCTTCTTGACACTCTCAAAAAATTCCAACAGATTAGTGAGGCATGATTTGCCCTTGCAAAAGCCATGTTGGCTCTCCTTTAGCAGCGCCTTCTCTTCTATGTGCCTATTAATTCTATCTTTTAGGATGGTTTCCATCACTTTACCTGGGACACATGTCAAACTGACAGGTCGGTAATTTCCTGGATCACCCCTGGATCCTTTTTTGAAAATTGGTGTTACATTCGCTACCTTCCAGTCATCAGGCACAAAGCCTGATTTGAGGGAAAGATTATATATTTTGGCTAGGAGATCAGCAATTTCATCTTTAAGTTCCCTGAGAACTCGTGGATGGATGCCATCTGGTCCTGGTGATTTGTTAGTGTTTAGCTTAACAAGACATGCAAGGACCTCCTCCCTGGTTATTTCTATCTTGCTTAATTCTTCGGTTTCCCTCCCTACGAAGATAGGCTCTGTTTTGGGCATGTGGTCTCTGTCTTCTTCAGTGAATACTGAAGCAAAGAATTCATTGAGTCTCTCTGCAATCTCTGTTTCCTCTTTAATAACCCCTTGCCTTCCATTGTCATCTAATGGTCCAATGGCCTTCCTAATTGGGTTCTTACTTCTAATGTACTTAAAGAAGTCATTCAAAGCATGCCTGTCAACCTGTGGCTCTGGAAAAACGGGACCTGCGCACAAGCGATGTGCGCAGGTCGCTTTCCACGCATGCGTGGAAGGGTTTTACCCCTTCCACGCATGCGCGGAAGCACTACGCCACTTGCGCAGCCCCTACACAAGCGGCGTAGAGCTTCCGCACATGCGTGGAAGGGGTAAAACCCTTCCACGCATGCGTGGAAAGCACTACACCGCTTGCGCAGCCCCTACACAAGCAGTGTAGAGCTTTCGCGCATGCGTGGAAGGGGTGCTTGTGTAGGGGCTACGCTGCTTGTGTAGGGGCCACGCAAGTGGCGTAGCGCTTCCGTGCAATGTGCGGAAAGCATTTCCCCCTGCTGCCAAATTACGGGGTTTTGGCAGCGGGGGGGGGGTATGACATCAATCGATGTTGAATTATGGGGTTTTCCCGGCCAAATCGGGATGGTTGACAGGTATGATTCAAAGTACATACAAAAATAAAGAAAACTCAACTGGTTATCTAGGCCCTCTGGCCCTGACTCACAATTACATTATGTGCGGCCCTCCCATGGCTGGTCCACGGTGAAAGAGAACGAGCAGTTCCTTGCACAGTGGTATTATTATCCTGATATCAGTCTTCCCACGTGGGGACTTTTAGCCAATTGAAATTAATTTACATTCTTCTGTCTCTCATTGGAATGTCATGTACAGGGACTCCTACATATGAAATTCTCCATCTTGAAGTACTAGTTAATTAAGTGGCTACAGGGATCAGGGAAAAGCACAGTTAGAATGGGTTTTTTCCATGACATTATGGTTGTTGTAAAAGATGAATATTTCTTTCCCTAAATATGCCATTGTAATAGCATACATACCAAGGAATATTTAATATACTAATCCTTAATCTACATTCAAATTTTGAGTTCTCTGGCTATGTCAACACTAAAATTTTCATTTTATAAACTAGGGTACACAAAAAGAGCCTCCTTGGAGCTTGTGGTATATTTGATAAAGTGGTATTTTGGTAAAGGCAACTTTGTGTTGCTAGCTAATCTTTCTCACAGTAGGTTAGCCAAAAGAAACTGCAGAATGAACTCACCAAAAGTTTCCTTCATTTTGCCAGTTTCACGTTTGGCCTAGACACAGAAGAATAATAATAATCTTATAAATGAATGTTTTTTTAGGTGGGTTATCAGAGGTAATGAATGAAATATTCCATAAACTGAAATAATCATGGGAATAGAAATAATAATGAAAAGATTCTGTGATCTGCACTAAAAAAATCCCTCTAATGCTGCTATTTTAATGGGCACTATCCTTTCAAAGGTGCCAGATATAGTATACAGTAATTCCTGATCTTGTATCTTATTTGACAAATTTCTAGCTATGGCCTCACATGTTATTATTGTTGGTGCTCTCATGCTGGTTGGTGACTAACTGAAGAACACAATTGTGTTGCATTATCTATCTATCTAACTATCTATCTATCTATCTCCATGTTCTTACTTTCTATCATATTAGCTTTCATAAATCTGTTTGAACTTTAAGTGAGAAGTGTTTTTTGTTGTTGTTGTTTTGTTGTTTTGTTTTTGCAAATTTAGGATGTTCCTGAGAAAGCAACACTATGATAGAGAGGCAACAAAGAGTAAAGATTATCTGTGACATTCATAAGTAAATTTTTTACAATTACTTTAGCTCTATGGAATCTATGGTATTATTTCCCTCTAGTGTTGGATTCAAGAATTGCATAATTCAATTCAAATTTAGGTCAGCAAAAAGCTGTTTCTTTAATAAAATATGCATTTTTAGTGACTATAGTAGTCTATCCAAGAAGGGTGTTAGAAATCAACCACAGAAATACGAAGTGTTACTTCTATCCACATTCCAATGAGAAAGGGAAAAAAAAAGCTAAGTGAACAATTGAAAGATGTACTTATTAGGTAAAGGTTGCCCTTGCTCGAAAGCTAGTCGCATCCGTCTCTAGGATTCAGTGCTCATCTCTGTTTATAGCCAAAGAGCCAATGCTGTCTGTGTCCCCAGACATTTCTGTGGACATGTGGCAGGCATGACTAAACACCAGAGTGCATCGAACGCTGTTTACCTTCACACCAAAGTGGTACCTATTTATTTACTTGCAATTTCTTGCTTTTGAACTTCTAGGGTGGCAGGAGCTGGGACAGAGATGGAAGCTCACTCTGTCATGCAACACTCAGGTCTCAAATTGCTGACCTGCCAACCTCCCAGATGTCAAGTTCAGCATCTTAAGCACTGAGGCACCACAGTCCCTATTGTATTTATTAGGCCATCAAAAACAACAGAGATAAGCTAGCTTTTGACCTTGCTTGGATCTTCATCAGGCACCACAAAGTTGGGATTGGTGCAGAAGAAACATAACTTGTCTAAAGATCATGGTCAGATATGTGAGCCAGGCTTCTTGGTTCAGTACAAGTTCAAAATGGAGGCGTGCAGATTCAGGTCAGAGGTGTAGGTTTCAGGTTTCACCTCTAGATTGCCTTTCCCAATGTTGTTAGAATCAGGTTAGCCAGTTGTATAGCATCCCAGCCCCCCATGGCCATATACTAAGATACATGGCCTTTTCTTGCCTGTGTGTAGAGCATGCAGAACCCACAGCATCCATTTCTACACAAATGTGTTGGAAACTGTCTGTTTGTCTGTCTCTCCCACTTTCTGCAATGGCTAAATGAACTGGCAGCTACATCCACTACATGATTGTTTTGACGTTAAGTCCCACCAGGTTTCTTTGACTGGTAATCCTGTATGGAATTTGCAGTCTTAGAGAGTGGAAGAGTTTATAGTGTTACCTGGTTGAATATCACTCCACAGGATATCCATGGTGATCATTTTTGTATGGCAACCACTCGCCTATTCTTACAGGAGCATTAATAATTGATGCCGTAGACACTGAGTGTTTCTAGAATAGATTATTTTGCCATATGCTATTTGTGCTATCTAGGAAACAGAGCTAGCACAGAAACCTGAGAATGAGTCAGGTTGGTGCAGCTGGATTTGTTCAAAAGCAGGCACAGTTAGCTGGTTTTCAGGAATCAAGTATAAATCTTCATCCTCAGAATATTGATGTTCAAGTAGCTGAACAGGTTTCCAGGAGCAAAATCCTGATGACAGGGGTTTTGTGGGAATCCTGTAGAGATTTGCTATTAGTTAATTCATATAAAGCTGCATTTCTGTTTACAGAATAGTTATTTACATTGCTCATTTGAAGGAAAATGCACAGCTTCAACAAAAAGAATGCATAGTGGATAGAAGTTCCTTCAATTTGGGGTGCTGTTCTGATGTTAAAAAAGCCATTCCAGGTGACGATTTATGGTATCCAAAAAAGAAATCATTGTGTGAGCTTTTGAGATTCAAGATCTCTTCATCAGAAACTAATGGATACCGTCCTAGGTAATATTTCAGTTAACTTTGATTTGGCTACAATTGGCGTGCCTAGTGTGTAAACCAAATTGCAACCCCGACTCCCTGATGGAAAGCACCTGGAGTTTTGTATTGCCTTTGTCTGGCCACAAAAGGAAGCTAGTTCTTCTCAAGGCCATGTTAGAGTAATAACAGATACCTAGCTTCATGTGGGGAGGTGTAGTGATACCATACAAACGTGTTGCAGTTTTCCTCACATGCATTTCTAAGAAGAGCGCCTGGCAGTAACATCTTGCCATGAACTTTCATTGATAATTTTATGCTTGTCTGATGAAGAGATCTTGAATTTCAAAAGCTCACAAAATGATTTCTTTTTTGAATGATCCAATAAAGATATTGCCTTCTTCCTGCATTTGTTTTGTACTCTTTATGCTAGTATGGCTCATCAAAAGAAACCACATTTCTATAAATCATGAGCAATGTCTCTCCAGTTTCAGAACCCAAAACTGTTATGTCAGTTTTTCCATAAATGTCACCTTACAGACCTTATCATAACCAGGTCATGAATGTAAGGTTCAAAGGGAGGGGGGAACTGAGAAATAGTCATAGGTATGCTGGATATGTCAGTGATTTACAGTATGTATCTGGCTGTGGATCCAGAGATTGGGAGTTTAATTCCTCACAGTGCTTCTTTGATGGGCTTAATTCAATGAACCATAAGATCTCTTCCAGCTCTGCAGTTCTAAGTTGTTGTTGTTGATGATGATATCATCTAGCTGTTTTGCAATTAATATAAAAGACCAGAGCAGAAATGCTACATTGAATGATAAAGCAAATGCCAGGTATAACATTAGCTTCTGACTTGTTATAACACATATTTCTTTAAATATTCCTTCCTGAATGGAATGACCCTTAGAGCATGCTCACCACACATGGGAGTAAAATCCAGATTCCTAAGAGCCCTTCTAATTCTTAGGGCCAATCATCATGTTTAATTTCTATACCGTTTCACTCGACCCAGCGGGTGACTCAAAGCGGTGTACACAGTCACAATAAAAATACAGTAACACAAGAAAATATAACTTGATACAATAATATCAGCAAATTACAAATATACAAGTCAGGGAAAAAGAAATACAATATCAAGTACAAAATACCCGCCCCATACAGAGACCCTTCCAGTCATGCCACCTAAGTACTCCTAGTTCCCCACGGCCAATGTTGGGCCGGGGAAGGAGTTCGGATAATAACCGCTTTCCTCCCCCCACCAGTGGAGAGGGTGATGGGGGAAACGCGGCAAAAGTCCAGTCTTGGCGAGAGTCCTACAGTGCTGCGGGCATCCGCCATTATCCTCTGTCCAAGCAAGGCAAGGGGGAGGGGGTAGGGGCATCCTCCACAAGTGCAGCCAGTTCCTTCCCAGTGATGATGGTAAGGGCGATGGGGAAAATGCAGCAGGGGTCCAGTCAGAGAGGAAATCCACCCATCGCCCAATAGTATGATTTATTTGGCTGAGATATTTGGTAGTAAGCTACTACTCATAAAGAAATTTTTTATTGTACTTTACAATTTGGACAGAAATAAATATCAAGGTTTTTTCCCCATTGAGCATTCCAAGAGGTATCAGTGATAGTAACAATAAAACCATCTTCCTATGTAACTCTAGCTCCCGAGGATAATCTAAAATAATATCAATAACAAATAATTTTGGACTATCTCTTTCTGGCTTTCATCAGGAACTGTTTCTGCAATATGACAATCAGAGAGTATGTAAGACAGTGGTGCCAAACTTTTTTAAAAATAAAAATGCTGTCTCAGTGCTGGGCTATCATGTGTACATGTTATTCAATGAAAAGGCAGGGAAGATCTGCAAAAGCAGACAATCAGATGTTGCAGTGGCAGCCAAGAGATTATATGAAGTACCACTCTCTGAATTAGTACTTTAAGCTCCCCAAACTGGAAAGATGCTCTACCTCCCATTTTGAGTTCTGATTGCTTTTGAAACACTTAAGACTTTTTCCAAATAAAAATTTCTTATGGTTCTGATAGCCAGTAAGAATAAGAATTCCAAATATTGAAACAAATACCGAGATAGTGGAGAAGATGGAAAATACATTTATTTGTGGAAAGAACACAGTGCTCCTGATTCTATCTTGCCCTTGAGAGGTGCTTTCATCTGTCTGCCTTGCTCAGTTGTAGACTTCTTTTATATAGGAACTGTATGCATTCCAGGGATTCTTTTCCTAATGAGCTTCAAGTTACTCTCTTTAATGACATGCTTTGTGGTTAGCTGTTTTGTTATGTTTTGTCTGCTGATTTATACTTTTGAATAATGCTAATGTAACTGTGCTTTCGATGGATTGTGTATAAGAATGATATTAGTACATTGGGCAGTGATGGCGAACCTTTTAGAGACCGAGTGCCCAAACTGCAACCCCAAACCCTCTTATTTATCACCAAGTGCCAACCATGGCAACAAGGGAGGGAGGAAACTCTCCCATTGGGCTGCTGGGCAGAGGGGCAGGGCAAACTCTGTGCTGGGGAGGGAGAAAGCAATCCTATTGGGCAGAGGGATGGGGCAAATTGTCCTGGGACAACTGCATGGGTGCCCACAGAGAGGGCTCCGAATGCCACTTCTGGCATGCGTGCCATAGGTTCGCCACCACTGAGATAGGGAAGGGTGCACAAGCATCTTACTTATTCTTATGTTATCTTTTACTCCCAATGGGGTAAAAGAGGAAGAAAAGACAAAGACGATAGGAACATCTCCTAAGAAAGCAGAGATGTACTAATAATAATTATTTCACATCAGAGATTACTCTGGGATGAAATGATTTTTTGCTGGAGAAACTCCACTCA
Organism: Bradypodion ventrale; assembly: GCA_035047345.1. Lineage (NCBI taxonomy): Eukaryota > Metazoa > Chordata > Lepidosauria > Squamata > Chamaeleonidae > Bradypodion > Bradypodion ventrale. The sequence goes on from JAWDJE010000003.1 coordinate 128,886,053, forward strand.
GGGGACACCTGAATGAGGCGCCTTTCATGTCCCCAAGTGCAGCTCTTGGGTATCGAAACCCAACCTTTCAGTCTACAGCTCACAGTATGAACTATAATGTGTCTATCAAAATATTGTACATGTTTTATAGGATGACATTGAAACTTGAGATTAATTTTTTTGATGTTCTGTTTCCTAGTGCAAAATCAAGATAAGGAAAAGGGGAGGATATCAAATGACTGGGACCATGCATATATACCAGTTGTCTAGAAAGTAAAATAATTAGATGAGTGGGCAGCCCAATTAATTTTAACCAGGAATCTAAATTATGCAGGGTTTTAAAGCCACATTTTAGAATTTTATATCAATTGTGGCACATATGAGGTGGTAAAGAAGGCATCTGCAGTGCTCTGCCTCTCAAAGGTTAAGATCCAGTGGCACTGCAAGTATTAATTTTGTGTGTCTGAATGGTATCCCCATGCCCCTTTGTTCAGTGCTTTTGTACATAAATGAAAATGTCAGAATTGACCTAGGACAATGGTGGAGATCTTGTAGCCCTTCAAATGTTGACATGGTGCCTGGGGTTGATGGAAATCATATTAAATAAGTGCAAAGCCACACCTTCTCAACCCATTTTGTTGTTGTTGTTGTTTAGTCGCACAGTCGACTCCGACCCTTTACGACCCCATGGACCATTTTCCTCCAGGCGCCTCTGTCCTCCACCATCCCCCTCAGCCCTCCCAGCCCCGTGCCCACTGCGTCCACAATGCCATCTAGCCATCTCATCCTTGGCCTCCCCCTTCTTCTTTTGCCCTCCACCTTTCCCAACATCAATGCCTTCTCAAGTGAATCCTCCCTTCTCATTTGATGTCCAAAGTACTTTAGCTTCATCTTTACTATTTGACCTTCCAATGAGCAGTCAGGGTTAATTTCTTCTAAGATTGACCTATTTGTTCTCCTCGCTGTCCAGGGGACTCTCAAAACCCTCCTCCAACACCACATTTCAAAGGCATCTATTCTTCTACGTTCAGCCTTCCTAATTGTCCAGCTCTCACATCCATACATTACTACTGGGAAAACCATTGCCTTGACTATTCTAATTTTTGTTTTCAACCCATATTTGAGGGAAAATGTACTATGGCAGTCTTCCCGTAGGAATTTATTTATTTATTTATTTATTTATTTATTTATTTATTTATTGAAAGGATACCTTTGTGTGGTATCCCTCTCTGGGTGGTGTACAAACAGATAACAAATAACAACAGAACACACAACAAATCAAAACACACAACCAACAAATACGTCACAAAATAAAATAAAGTAAAGTAACTGATGTCTGAGGGCATAGGGACTCAACTTGACTGACTAATTTATCGCTAAAGGGACAACACCCTGAAAAGCCTCCTTGAAGAAGAGAGTTTTTAATTGCTTTTTAAATATAGCCAGTGATGTGGCCTGGCACAGCTCTACTGGTATGCTCTATTTCTAGTCAAAGACTTTCGAGCCATCCTCAGGGACGGTACCTAGAGCTGCGCTGATTGTGATGAATGGGTGATGTGGAGGAGTTCTGAGGGAGAGACACTCCAACAGATAGCAAGGTTCCAAACCATATAGGGCCTTATATGATAACATTAACACTTTGTATCTGACACAGTAGGCAACAGGTAACCAGTTCAGGCCTGCCAAGTTTGGGGAAATATGATTTAATTTCTTTAAGCCTGTCACCAGCCTGGCTGCTGCATTCTGGACCCACTGTAATCTCCATATCAAACACAAGGGCAGCCTCATAGAGAGCATTACAGTAGTCAATCCATGAGATTACCAATGAATGGGTCAGGGTTATGAGAGAACATCTGTCCAAGTAGGAGCATAACTGTGCAATCTGCTGGAGCCGGAAAAAAGCAGCTTTGGACATTGCCGCTATTTGTTGTTCATGTGAGAGCAGTGGGTCCATAATGACCCCCAGATTGTAGACCTGGTCCCTAGGGGTAAGAGTAGTTCCATCTAGGGCAGGGAACAAGCCTCCCAGTTGGGCAGGTGGCCTTTAAAACACCAAAACTTCCGACTTGTCAGGGTTCAGTTTCCGCCTGTTAGCTTTGGTCCATACAATTATTGAGTCCAGGCACTCATCAAGACATCAGACCACATCAACTGCAGAAGATGAAAAGGAGAGATAGAGTTGGGCATCATATTGGAGACACCGAACTCTGAATCCCCTAATGAACTCTTCCAGCGGCTTCATGTAGATATGAAACAACAACGGGAAGATGATCAACCCTTGTGGAATGCCCCATTGGAGGGTCCATGGGGCTGAAACAAACTCCCTGAGTTTAACTCTCTGGGCAAAAGGAAAGAGCAGAACCACTGTAGTACAGTGCCCCATATGCCCAGCCCTGATAAGCGTCCCAGGAGAATACCATGGTCAATGGTACCAAAGGCCACTGAGAGATCTAGGAGCACCAGGAGAGAAGAAGCTCCCCTGTCTGCTTCCCGGAGAGGGTCATCTTGCAGTGCAACCAATGCAGTCTCAGTGCCATGATGAGGCTTAAAACCCAACTGGAATGGGTCCAAGCAGTTTAGAAGCAGTCAAAGGATTTAGCCACATGGACTACATGACCAATTCCTCATGATTGCAGTTACATGTGGATTGCTCAACCTTTGAATCATTTAAAGAGGCTGTTTTAAGTGCATGTTCAGTGGATCAGCCCGATCCTTTGTATGTTTAATCAAATGTAAGTTCTGCTGTGTTTGAAAGAACTTTCTTCTCAAGTACTTTTACAAGTTTAGAATTGAGTTCCTTGCCAATGAGTTCCCTGTGAAAAGATACCTGCAGAATGAATGGAAATGGTATAGCTTCAATGGTTGTTTTGTTGCTAAGGGTTCTTAAGCTTCTTGATTGGATTTTCCAGGATCCTGAGACGTTTCTTTTCAATGTGTCAAACTGATTTCTGGGTGTCTGGAAAGTATAGTCATAATATAATACCAAAATATCCTTTAATAATAATAGTGTGCCCTCAAGTCCATTCTGATCCTTTCCAGGGTTTATCCAGGTAGAGAGTACCCACAAGTGGTTTACCATTCCCTTCTTCTGGGGTTGCCCTAATAATAATTTTGTGTCAGAGATTACTCTGGGTTGAAAGGATTTTTGCTGGAGAAACTCTGCTCAGGGGATGCCCGAATGAGGCTCCTTCCATGTCCCCATGCAGCCCTTGGCTATTGAAACCCAACCTTCCAGTTGCCAAGTTCAGCATCTTAACCACTAAGCCACTGGGGCAGTTGCTGGGGTTGCCCTAGGACTGTGGAGCTTGCCTAAGATCACACAGTTTGGCTCCCTTTTTTACTTTTTTGGCTCTGCAGCTGTATAATTAACTTACAGAGTTGTCTAGCCAGCTTAGGGAAATAACCTTTACTGTACTTTAATAGGCTTTCAGGTGTCTTGGGACTGGTTTGCTTTCAAAACTGGACACCTGCTTTATGGATGGGCCAGAAACCAGATTCTAGAGAAATAAGATGCAAAATATTTCTGACAGGCAAATTAAAAATCCTGTCTCCCTTGTTCAATAATGTCTGGCAGATAAAGTGGATCTCTTAATAAGAGACAGTGCTGGCTATTCTAACACTGGCTTAGAACCAAAGTAAACCCATCTGTCATATGTATTGCACTCTGCATTTAGGCTCCCTTAGAAACTTCCCCAAGTCTTTTCCTATCATAGGCATTCCAGTCCTCAGTTTGTTTCTCCGTCAACAACTGAAGAGTTTTTTGGTCTCTGAACTTCAAAGGCTTGTTTCTGCTTTTACCAGATCAACCATGCAGCAGTTTTACATTTCTTCTGGCAAAATATTACATTCCCTCCTTTAGGAGTTACTTGTTTCAGAAAAATATATTAGTGTTTTATTTTAAAGAGAAGTTGCATACTGTGAAACTCTAGAAAAAGAAAACCCTTCCTAATGGTTTTAATAACTAGAATTATTAATACAGTAAAATCTCGCATAAAGAGCGCCTCGCTTAGAGATTAACTCGCTTAAAGAACAGAATTTTCTCTGAATGGCCACCTCGTTTAACAACTAAAACCATCCAAAAACTCGCTTAGCAATTAAATCAGGGTTTGCAATCTCCCCCCACCTCCGCCAGAAGTCACAATTGGTCATGTATAATGGTGTTACGCTTAAAGAGGAAACTCACTTAAAGAGCAATCCTGTGGAATGCATTATGCTCTTTAAGTGAGACTCCACTGTAGTATGTTGTTGTTGCTTACTACATTACTGTTGTTAGTAGCAGCAGCAAGAGTAAAAGTGCCATCATCTAGCCTTTCCCAGAATTTAGGCTGCAGTTCATCAGAGTCTTTACACTTTTCTATAAACTTTTTCTTCCTGCATAACTTCTATGATGTGCAAAGGGCTAGTTGGTAAGCTTTAGTTGTTCTAGTGACAGACATGTGCTTTTATTTTCTCACTTGATCTAAATCAGTGTTTCCCAACCTTTGGTTTTTGGACTTCAATTCCCAGAAGCCTAAGTCAATTCCCCAAAACACTGATCAGCCAATGTACTGACTTAGGCTTCTGGGAATTTAAGTCCGACTGTGGGGTGTGTGCCCCACATTGGGAACCACTGATCTAAATAAACTGGCAACTGAAATAAGTGAGGCTCATTATTAAAGGTGAAAGGAAGGGATGCTTTGGTGGAATTAAAGCTGACAAGGCAAAAGTGTCACAGACATGAGAACAATTTGAGGTATTAATCATGTTCTAAAACAATAATTGTCATCTTCCTGTTCCCTACACATACCTATGCAACAAAAGAACAATAATCATTTTTAAAGAAACAGCCATTTGTCTTTAGGAAAATATGCATATTGCATTTGCAATACCTTTCCCTATGCTGCTGCAATCCAGATGTTTTCGATTACAACTGCCATGAACCCAATCTAACATAGCATACTAACTGGGTGGGAAAACTAATTAGTGGGAAAGCTGGATTTCATAGGCTCTCTGGAATTGTTACAGCTTTGCTTAGGTACTGACGTGGTTAGCCTATGCCTTGAAAACAAAATTTCCAAGATTTGAAGTCATGCTGAAAAGCCATATAGCAAGGGATGTGCACAGCATCTGGATGAATAAAATGCTGTCTAAAAGCACAAATTAGGCAAAGGTTTTTCCCATGTTTGAATATCTATCTGTATTGTTGCTGTTGTTGTTGTTGTTGTTGTTGTTGCTGTTGCTGCTGCTACTGCTGCTGTTGTTAGCAGCTTTTGTCCTAAACTCTTATGCAGTATTCCCTTTGAAATCGATTTGGAACTGGGTCAGTAGTTATTTGGAAAGTATCTTTCCTGTGCATAAAGATCTCTCCAAGTCTGCACTATCATCACATGCAGACTGATGTCCGGGATGACAGACAGCTACAATATTAAACTTCTGAAGGGCCAATGGAGTGACTTGATGCTCTCTAAGGTTATTACTATGGAAAAGGTTCCTTGATTGGTTAGCCTGGTCATGTAATCTATATTAATCACCTACAATAGGTATATCTGGCCCTCAAGATGTTGCTGGATTGCAACACCTCTTAGTCCAAGTCAAGCAAGTTAATGGTGAACAGTTATGGGAGTTTCAGTCCAGCAGCATCAGCATCTGGAAGATCACACTTTGACCATCCTTGAAGTAGACCAAAGATGGGCAAGGTATTCTTAACCCCATCAAAGTTGCCTATCCATGTATCAGAAAGGTTGCTTTAATGTCTAAGGCAGTTTGAGCATGTCCTTACAAGGTGGGTAACTTTGAGCAGTTGCATCTGCTGAATACTGATCATACATGATAATTTTTTTGTTTTGTGTTGTGAGCTGAAGAAGAACTTTTTGGAGAAATAGCTCAGAAGACATCTCAGCATTTGGATCGGGACAAACTAGTATTCCTAGCTCTCAAATTAAAAATAGGCTGATAATAAAGCATATATTATATTAGTTCTAATAGGTGGTTGTGACACTCTTACAATCCAGTTCCATGCAACAACCACACAATAAATGTATTGAAGAAACACTCATTTTGTCTAATATTGCATCTTAAAAAAGCATTGTGGCTGCAATGGAAGCATTACATTGAAGAGCAAAGTCTATTGACAACAAATACAAAATATGAATACAGTGGAACCTCGGTTAACATAAAAATCGCATAAGGAAAGGAAATTCATAGAAAATAGTGGCTCAGTTTACATAATTTCTTCCAGAACAGATTAACTGATTTTCAATAAATTCATATGGGAAACCACATTTTGGTTAATGTATTTTGGTTTTCAGTGCATTCCTATGCGAAATTGAATTCAATGCATTCCTATGGGAAATTCAGTTAAAGTAATTTTTGCTGTAAGAAACGTCCCGGAGAACACATTAATTACGTTAACCAAGGTTCCACTGTATATGTATTGATTTTCTTTTGTTTTTCAAAACATTTTAAGGAAAAGCTGCAAGTATTTACGCATCACATACAGGGCTGCTAGTACATTAGTTTCCCCAACTCTTTTCTGGCTCCTTCCAAGTTATGACATGCTTCACTGGGATGTGGGATATTCCCTCTTTTTATTTTGACATGTGGACCAGGAAGGATCTAGCTATTGTTTTAGGTGCTTCATTTCTACCCATTGCAATACCAGCAATTTTACTCAAGGTTCTAATTACAACAAAATATCAATCAGTTCAACATGCACTTAACTTCACACTTAAAAATTAAGTATTTATCTTTTTCAATTTTTTTTAGGTCTGAGTAATCGATTGCCATACTTCATAAATTATTTCTTCGACACATATCTGTTGATCAATGAAGATACTCCAGTGGGTAAGTATGCTAAGCTTCATTTATAGTTAACAGAATGGCATTTTTGTATCCACTTCTCTTTGGGGGATTAAAAAAGTCAGAATGACAAGAAGATATGGATTCGAAACAGCCTGCAAAAGATTACAGATCCCTATCTAGAGCATTAATTATCTCTGGTTGTTTTCAAAATGCTGATGATTTGCAATCGATAGCCTTACAGCTGAGTGTTTAAGATATGATTAAAGATGAATTAAAATTGATGTAATAAAGCTTTGTTAGTTTGCAAACTTCTTTTCTTACAAACTACTAGATACTATTATCGGACTATTAGTGTTCATTTGTTTCAAAATTCTTTCCATGATTTAGGCTTTCACATTTTGGAAATTATTTTTCAAGAAAGAAAGGAGACACTGCTCTGTCCAGTTATTCCTAGTCTTGGTGTAAATTCCCAATTTGGAAATTTTCCATTCTGTTTCTTTGTTGTTTATGGACCCTATGTTGTTCTATTCTCTATTTCTGTTTTTTTTAAAAGAATAATTTCTAAAATTAACTATGCAAAAGAAAAATGCACTTTCTTTTTGCAATTGGCACAAAACCTGTTACTTTCTCTGCCCTTCTGTCACAAAACTACCCAAAGCAGTTTTGCATTAAGATTATTCTGGAACCAATCTTTTGTATCATATTTTTGCACCAACACCCATGGAGACTCTTTCAGCTCACATTTGGAGTATAAAAATTGGCAAATGGCAATTAATATTCCTGCATTTGAAATGCAGCTGCAGTTGTACTTACATTTATTTATGCCTATTCTCTCTTCCTTTACAATTTCCCAATATTGTCTAGATATAAAGAAAAACTCTGAAATAGTATAGATATGAGTGAGGAGTGTTCTTTTATTGTAAATCTACAAATCTGAGACTGTTTTGTTAGTGCATTTTATGAATCGCAAAAAACAATATAATGGAGCTATATACTTTAACATGTTATAAAAATGACAAGGTACATTAAAATTATGACATAAAAACTGAACATTATTATGCCATCTCGAAATATGACACATGTATACCTGCTACTCAGTTGAATGAAAATAGAGAAGGAGGTTAATTTGTGCTCTTGATAGTCAACTTTTGCTTTTATTTATTTATTTTTGTCAGTCATCAGTTCTAGTCTATGTAAAAAGTGACTGGCTCTTTAATGAGCCCATTAAATCATTGATCTTCAGTTGTGTTCAGGGTGTTGTAGTTGAGTTCTGATGCTGTATGTCCTATGTATGCACAAACATGGAGACTAAGCTTGAGGGGCTGTTTTCTTGGTTTGTGCTGAAAGTTGTGAGTTTGTTATGGCTCTGATATCAACGTACAGTGGTTCCTCATACAACGATTTTAATCCGTTCCACGGGGCTCGATGTTGTACAAAACAATTGCTATATGATGCATGCATTGTATAGCATTTTCCCTATGGGATGCATCACACAACAGTTTTTTTTTTTTGCTAAGTGGTTTTTCCCATTGAAAAATTGTTGTACAATTTTTTTCCATAGGGAAAATTGTTATGCGGGATGCCATTTCCCCAAAACCCTAATTGTTATGCGATTTTGTTGCTACATGGGGCACTAGTGATATAAGGTTCCACTGTGTTTTATCTTCTTTTGTGTGCCTCTTTCTCTTAAGATTATACCAAGAAGAAAAAGTTAAATGTATAGAGAATATATTTTTACAGTTACAGGGTAGGAGGGGGATTTTATATTGTATATGTGTTATTTTTTATGTTCGCTGCCTAGAGTGATATTTAAGTCAGATAGGTGGTATAGAAATGGAATTAATAAGTAAATAAATGAATTTTGTTTGTTTGGATGTTTGTTTAAAGACTATTTAAGAGGTTATTTTGTGGAAGGGCCAATATTAGTCTCATTGTCATTATATCCAACTTTTCTATAACCCTGATAATTTCAAATCCTTCAAACCAGCTCTTGAAAATTATTTACATTATAAAGATCTTATACGTTATAAAGATATATATTTGCTCTTTCCCTAAGTTATATGGAAAGCTAATAAAACTAAACTAATGTTGTTATTAGTTATTGATTTGTTGATAATTTAGGTAGGTGTCGATAACTCTTATAAAAATCTAAGTTTCATGAAGTGGTTGGGAGAAAAATGGTAGGTGGGAAACCATTACAGAAGTAGATGGCAAATAGGGATGTATAAGAAAGTGCAATTTGGAATGTACAACTAAAAGGTGGCAGAAGTATTTGTAGGGTACATCTTTCTGTTGGATTATGCAAATGTGCATGTTGCTTGTCTCTACTTGTATATTTTTAATTAAAGGAAATGTTTCCAAAATGTCACAAATCTGTGGTGGCCTCTCACAGAAACCTGTACATCACTTCTTGAAACTTCTTATTGTCTAAGGTACAATACATCACTACAATCGGATCATTTAGGGCAGTTTATGACCACATTTCTAATGTTGAAATTCAAGTATCATAAATCTATGAGTTCTGGAAGCCCTTACATGAAATACCAAGTGTATCTAGAATAGCTATCCTGCAAGCCAGGCACAAACTATCCTTTTCTAGCTGATACCAAGGCAGCAACAGGTTTTCCTGCCTTCCCCTCTGTCATGGAATGAAGGTCCTCATTTCATATTTCCCACCCCTGCAAGATGGCGACACCTGGGAGCCATGGCCACATGGCAGACTTGGGGAAGAAGGGGTGGAATTTGGTGTGTGATTGACATGTCTTCTTGCTGGAAGGTCATTGGGGGTAAACCCTAAGGAGGAGGGTCAAAGGGAGGATCCTGATGGGAGGAGTCTTGTCCGGGAGGAAAACACCTTCCCACATTCATTCAGTCTCTCTGGGGAAGCCTGCTGGCAATCAGCCAAAATGTAGTCTCGGAAAGAAGGGGGGGCGACCAGCCTTCTCTCCCCCCCCAACAGATTGCTTTAACTATGTGCTTTTGATCTTTTACTGGAATGTATTTTGGGACTTTGCTGTGCTTGTAATACAATTATGAAAATGCCTGAAGAGACTTGGAGTGAGTTCTTTGCTCGACGCTACCTGATTTGCCTGATGGAGAAGCCTGAACAGAGAGGGCCAGATCTGGCCCAGAGAGCCAGATCTGGCACACTGTTGCAATCCCATCGTCAGGAAGCTGGAAAAGCTTGGCCTGGGTGTAAGTGGATTGTCACACCCTCTCTGTTTGCCATCTTTCCTCTCTTACCTGTAGCCAGTGCTGCCATCAGGGCAGTACTACCAGTATAGGGCCCGGAGCTGACAGGGACCCTGCCGCCGCTGGCCATAACTGTGACATTACCAGCCATAACTATGACATTACTCTCTCTCTGTGTGTGTGTGCGGGGAGCAATAGGATTGCTCAGTATGGGGCCCAGAAATTTCTGATGGCAGCCCTGCCTGTAGCACTCAGCAGGCTCTTGTAAGTTAAGAGGAGGCAGACAACAAGTGAGACGGTTAGATACAACATTACTTTCTGGCTCAAGTAACCATCTGAAGGCCAGTTTCCCACATCTGCATTCAGTGATGGGGGAAGCACTCTGTTCATACCCAGACAGAACTCCAACCATGCATATTAACTTCTGAAAGTCCCAAAGGAGGAGATTTAGACTTCCCTCTATGATCCTATAATTCTCCACTACCTCTGCCAATATCAACTGAGTGATGACCCAAGTAAAGTCAACTAAAGCTGGTTTTTTTTTAGATCAACTTCTTAAATACGTATTAAAGCAAACACATTTAAGATTGCTACTTTATATCACATTCACTATTATTTGGGAGAAAAGTTCAATTCAATAAATTAACATTTGAGTAAATATGGATAGAACTCATGCTCTGAGGTGTTTTGTATTGTCACAAACAAAGGTCAAAAATATCCTAGCTATGCACTTTGCAAACAGTGATCCAGGTAACTTTGCAGGAAAATGCACATTCATTATTCTTCCTCCGTGAATAGCATCAGCAGTAGCAGGGTTGACCAATCACAAGGTCCCCGTGATTATTGAGAGATCCATCACCAATCTTCCAATACTATATTTTCTATTTGTACAAACAGATTAAGCTTAGTTTTCCTTAGATTTGCTTATTCTAACAGTAGAAATCTTTGTTTAACGTAAACCTTTATACATGTGCTGATTATGGCCGCTCAGCACATATAATAGTAGGCTGCAGTATAAGAAGAGCCTCATTTAGTTATGTTAACTTCCAGCTTGATCAGAATCTGTTTATTAATCTTTGTGGAGGTTCATGGTATTCTTGATGGTAAAGATCTGTCATGGTCTTTAAGAGAAGTCCTTCTTCCATGATTGCAGACCTATGTGCAATCAATGCAGAAATCTTTGGTTTAACATACATGTATAGATCCCAAAAATACATGCTGCTTTATAGTAATAGCTCTGCCTGGAAGCATTTTCTCTTAATCTTAGATATTCACTGCTGACCTTTTACATTAAAGAGAATGTGTTGCACATTCTCACTGATATATCTTTTTTAAAAACATATCCAGGAGCAAAACAGAATTAGGAAGGCTCTTCAAATCTTCCTGTCTTCTCGTATGTATTCCTGTACCTGTCTTTCTTTTCAATTTCATTTAGTCACCATGCTCCACTTTTTCTATACAGATCTAAATTTACTTTCTTCTCTTCTCTTCCACTTAGAAATGTGTAATTGAATTTGCATGTGCATGCTATCACTTGGTGACTTATATGTGTGAATAGTTACCACAGACAGAACTCTCAAATTACAGTGCTCTTCATTAGGGATAATAATCTGATCCTGGGCATAAACAGCTGAAACAGGTTGTAGTGTAAACTGAGCAGACTTCAAAAAGCAAAAGGTGCAAGCAACACAACATGCCCGTCTTCCACTTACATCATCATAGTACCCACCATTTTGTGTGATTAAGAAATCCCGATCTTGAACATTTTGTAAGGATGATATCTGCTAAACTTGGAACAACAGTTCCGGAGGTGTGCTAATAAATCAAGTGAATTGATTTTTTTTTCCTCAGGTTTTCCCTGGTGAATCATGTTTTCCACAGTGCCAGCTTGTTGATGAGCACTAATATAAAACTACCTGGTGGTGGTAGTAATGCAACAGATGTGATTCAATAACAGTTTCTCTGACTGCAAAATGTACATTCTAGCCTTTGGAGAACTTTCAATGTTGTTGTTATTCATCCCATTCCAGAGGGATGTTTTGCTATCCCAGCACATATTCAGATATCCTGACTCTGGTATATAAGATGGGGGCAACATTGGGTAGCAGTCACCTTTTTGTAATTTTAAACCACTACAGTATTATATTTGATTAAAAATGTATTTTCTTTCTAGTCCAAAGACATTTTGGATTTGTAAGGATACTGCTGAAAGACTGAAGAGAAACAGCAAGATAAAGGAGTGGGGGAAGCTAGTTCCAAGTGGGAGGCATCTACTCCTTTTTCTCTTTGGATTTGCTTTGTTTATCCTCAGAATGGTTCTTATTTAATAAACTGTAGTTTGCTGTAAAATGGTGTTATGCTGAGTGAGAAAAGGGGTAATTTTGCAGAGAGAAAATGGCACTGAAGCTAATCAGAGCTGCAAACACCAGTAAGCCAGAATCAGAAAAGGAAGGTTTAGGAAAACCTCTGTTTGTCCTTGAGCAACTGTGTTTTTCTAAATGCTACAAAACAGCCAAACTGATGTCACTTCTCCCCCTTAGCTTGTTGCTTTATTTACGTTAATAAACCCATTTTCTTCCCATCCTTTACGTCTTCTCTGGTGAATCCCTTAATTTCCCTACCTGTATAGAATTTAACTGCCTTCCTTTTCCTCCATGTGATACCTAGAGAAGTGTTAAGCAAAGATTAAAGAGATAATTCGCTTTCTAATCACTTACATGAGTAAATTAGTCTTGTCAGGAGCTATTAAGACAGAGAGTTCGGAATTCATTAGGCTAGATTGGGCCTACGGAGCTTCTGGCAATGCTGCTAGTCCAGGTTGATTAATTTCCTTGAAAACACCATCAATGCCCATCTGTTTGGAGAGCAATTTTCAGGTGGACTGAACCCCTAGTCAGTTATTTCACCCAGAGGCAATGACTGACACACACAGACTACTGCGGTGTAAAGAATAAACCTATGTGTTTGGGTGTGAAATACAGATACACATTCACTCATTCAAGGCCTGCAGCATCAAAATTTGTGGTTTAGCTTAAATTAATCAAAGAATGTTCAAGTGCTGCTGTCTTCTCCAAAGTCCCAAGCTCTGTCAAACTGTTGTTCCCTCACACTTTTGTTAATCACCCGTTGCAATTTCATGCCCTCTCCATATCACAGCTATTGGTTCATACAGGATGAGGGTGGGTGAGCTGAACCTGCTTGGCCAGCAAACACTCAGGAGACTCAAGTGTGTCCACAATAGGATTATTTATTACTGCTGTGTACAAGTCAAGTCATTTTCAAGGAGACTCTGGCCATACTTGTCAGATGCAAGGCTTGCCTGAAGGAAGACGGTTCTTTCAGACCTCAGGAGAAAAGAGACTTAAACTTTTATGCATGTGCTGATTATGGTTGTGGTCAAAGAGGAAGTAGCAAGGAAGATGATTATGGTAGTTGGATTAAAACAGCCCTCAGTGATGTTATCAAGGAAAGTTATGCATCTGTATAAGTGAAAGTATGACTTCTGTTGTCCCTGGCATTCTTCTACTATGGTGTATCTTTGCAACCCTCTAAGGGAGAGTTCGTATAAGAAGAGCCTCCTTTTAGTTATGTTAACTTCCAGTCAAAATTTGAGCTTGATCAGAATCTGTTTATTAATCTTTGTGGAGATTCATGGTATCCTTGATGCTAAAGATCAGTCACAGTTTTTAAGAGAAGTCCTTCTTTCATGATTGCAGACCTATGTGCAATCAATGCAGTCTGAGAAGATCTGCTGCCAACTAACTAACTTATACTGACAATTATTTTGGCTCCATAGCCAATATCACACTGCTATGTTTTTTTTTAAGTATAGACAGTGACACCAAGTTTCAGGTATCAAAGATACATAGACTTGGATATATATCTTTGACAGATAAACACAACCTTCACCTTGATTTGGCTTGGTGCTTTATCCCATAGCCCCCTTCTTTCCCACATCCCTTCTTTTATCACCCACTGTTAGACGGAGTGAGGATAAAGTAGGGAAACACAGGTATTACACAAAGCCTTGAGGGAGGTTTATAAATGTTTTACATGCCTGTGGTGACAGGGCAGTTCAAATAATCCCTTCCAGGACCTTCATAATTACAGGGTTAAATGTCTTGATGTTTTATAATAGGAGATACATACACTGATAAAATGCAGCACATGGTTGCAATGTTAGTGTGAATATGGGAACTTCTAACTTCAGGGAGAAGCAAGTCTGAAGTGAATCTTTGTGTTTATATGATTCACAGAACAAGCTAACTCAAAGATGATGCTGGAGGAGAATCAATGGATATAAAGGCACAAAGATTTATGGCTATTTATTTGGTCAGCCTTGCAGAAGTTTAGCTTTATGCTGCGATAGATGTAATTGTTGATCACTGAGGCATGTCATCTTAGATCAAATATTAGCTGGTTTGGGTGTTTGTATAATGTGTGCTGTCAAGTGGGTACCAGTATGCAACAACCTTAATAGGGCTTAAATAAAGATATTTAATTAGCGATTTTACCAGTGCCCATTCCCAGTGAGTTTCCCTGGCTAAATGGTCTTTTGCATCATAGTCTGTCACTTTGCCCAGTACACTACACTGGTACTTGTTTGGGTAGAGAGCTGCAAAGGTAGTGATGTTACAATTAGTGTGCCACGTGTGGTAATACTGATGAGATTCTAGGGTGCATCTCAATTGTGCAGATGTTCTGCCAGTGAGCTATGGTTCCCTACCCATGAATCCTAAGCCTGTATTGGTTTGCTAAATCACATAGACTCTGGGATATGGAAATTACAGGTCAACATGACTAGAAGCACCAGGTTAGGGGAGGATTTGCTATACCATAAGAACAAAAGCTTCAGTTCCCCTCCTCCCTGCTGCATCATAAGAACAGCAGGGAATAGGTCAGTCCATATTTAGGTTTTGCTTAACTCCCATCAAGACAATCATAGTTTACTGTAATGTTGAAGTACAGTGCATTTATTCATACCCAGAAGATACTCAAAGCTGGGGGAAAGTGTACAAGACTAAAGAAATTACTCCAGGCAAGTTGTTAATGAGGTAATAATTAAGCATCAGCCATGTGCAAATTAAATTAAGCCCAAATGGATAGCTGGAAAGTGGGAGCAAAGTCAGTAGCAAGCCAACTGTTGAACTACATTTGTTCAGCTTGAACACAATTTAATTCTCACTTACCGTACATGTATTTAAATCCCATTGATTCTAAGAGGTCAAATAGACAGTGTATAATTGTGTGCTTTGTTCTGCTTATAGTAGGATTTCCAGTGAAATTGGAAAAAATATCTGCTAAAGTTGCTGTTTTAAAGATTACTTGTTGGCTGTTTCTCCCTCACATGCCATTTTTCTGTACACACATCTTACCATTTCTTGCTGTTTTTCTCCTGCTTGAAGAAAAATACTGTTGCCTAGGAGGACGCTATGAGCCAAGGTTATAAACAAACTAACTTAAGGCAAGCTGCCTACAAGAACAAATATTATACAGAAACTGATCAAAACATCTATCTATAAAGGCTTTAGCAATAGTGATAACATTTCCTCTTACACAGATTTGCCTCTTATTGAGCATGGAAAGTAATAAGAATTCATCAGTTTTACCATCAGGGAGAATCTATTTGGTACAATACTGTATGTACACATCTTGGAGCTTGCTGTCTACTTTCTCTTGTATTTTTTTAGCTCTTCAAAACTGAGATTGTAGTTTAAATGACAGGTTTGATATAAGTGAAGTGCTATCAATAAAAAATGGTTAGAGACTGTTGAGAGGAAATTAATTTCTCACAGTAACCTTTGATCAGGTAGTAGTATTATGTTTCAATTTGTTCTTTCCATGGATTTCTGTATTGCGTTTGAAAAAGTGGAACCCATGATAGCCTTTTCTACTGCTAGTGGCATGCGCTACAAACCAAACATATTTTATGTTTGTTTCTGTTTGTGGTGAGGATCCTTTTACACATTCTATCAATGCTGGGGTCTTCCAGGTTTCAGGTGTCCTGGGCAAAATCTTCTTTTTGGTGGCCTGTCTCAAGCAAGCTATTTTCTGAGCAGCACCATATGGTTAGATCTATCTACCTACTATTTTTTATTTTCCACAGTGCCCTGAATATATAATGTTGCTTCAAGACATTGTGGAAAATTAAAATGGCACCTGTTCCTAACTTCTTGCTGCTGCTACTGAATGCATGATCCAGAACAGTGATGTTTGCTTTTGTGTATCATAAAATAAATCTTTTAGATTTTGGTTACATACATATTTGTCTACATGGGAACATAGCTATAAGGAGATTTCATGACGAGAAAATGACAATGGGAGAAGAAAAACCACAGATATTACCCCCTGCTCCTTTTCTTACGTGAATGGCAATAAAAAGTTGCCTTCAGCTAAAAATTCAAACAGTTTAGATTTATCGCAGTTGCCATTGTTTTGCCCTACCATCTTTGAGTTATTGGGCACTAAAGACAGCTGATTGTAAGCAGTGAATGATACATACTTGACTAGGTTGTCAGCCAGAATGGAGTAGTGTTTCAAACCTTTTTCCTGATGTCCATTCAGAGGGCTGCCTTGCGTGTTGCAACAAAGCAATGACAAAATCAGGAGGGCAAACCACAGAAATAAACAATAGCCTCAAGTCTTATTAACTATTTACCATGGGGTTATGTCACCTATATCTTTTCCAGAGAATTGAAGCTTTTGAAATTCAGATCTACAGACATCAGATCTAAGGACATCATGGCTTGACCATGTGACTAATGTAGATGTGTTGTGCAAGATGGATAAAGAACAAGAATTGTTTTAAGACCATTAAACAAGGAAAGCTCCAATACCTTGGGCATATCACGAGGAACAACATGAAATATAGAATGCTCCAATTCGCTATACAAGGGAAGATCCCTGGGAAGAGAGGCCCTGGGCATAGACAGAATTCATGGCTAAAGAACCTGAGAGACTGGTGTGGAATGAATGTCCTAAGAAGAACTGCTCCGAGGAGTTAAGAACAGGAAGACTATTGCCAGTAATCAAAGTATACTCACTTATTTTGAAAGAAGAGAGTGCAAAAGCTAGCTTGAGACTCAACATCAAGAAAACCAAGATAATGACAACAGGCTCTATCACTCTTTGGAAAATAGATGGGGAAGAGGTAGAAGCATTGACAGACTTTACATTCTTAGGATCCAAGATCACTGCAGATGCTGATTGCAGCCATGAAATAAAAAGATGACTGATTCTTGGGAGACAAACTATGAGAAATTTGGGGAACATAGTTAAAAGTAGAGACATCACCTTGCAAACAAAAGTCCACATAGTCAAAGCAATGTTATGTTTACTCATGGGGCTTCTGTAGTGTCTCCCCGGCAGTGGCTCCTTGTTACAAAGTAGTGACCCACCGGATAACCGTAACTAACCAATCATAACAGGGAATATGTGTATTTAACCAATGGAGAACAGGATCCAAAACTGTAGCCAATCACAGGACTGATTAGCATAAGAAGTGCGCCCTGTGCAGGGGTTTTCGCACCAGTTTGTGTTCCTAATTTGGATGGCGGGAAACCACCATTTTCCTCTTGCAAGGTGCTGCCTGCGGTACTTGCAAATGTGCCTGAATACACAACGTTCCTCCCCCCCTAAGTTTTCAGTAGGGACCCCCAGGTAAACTAAGATATGGAATCCTCATCCGAGGAGTGAACTATCTTGTGTTCATGAGAACGCTCTGCACCCTCTCAGCTTGTGTTCCATGGCTTATAAGTTTTACTGGTGTTCCGCAGCGCTAACAAGGGACTTTGCTTCCATGGGGGTTTTGTGTGTGTGTAACCCAAGGCAAACCAATTTGGTGAATGGCGAAGCTCCTTTTCTTCTTGAGCCAAGTTGACTGTGGATGACCCCAAATGTGGTGCATGTAAAGAGCTCTCATGTTCCAAACCCTTAACCTATTTCCCTACAAGCAAACCAGGACTCTTTGGTTGGGATCTTTGCAGACTTTCTGCTGCAGCTGAGGTTTCTTGAGAGCTGCCAGCTCTAGAATTAGCTTCCTCAGCTGCCTGCAATACAGGGCTTGATGAACGCTCTCCAGTACCGCCTGAGTAAAGCTCCCTTTTCCTCCATGTACGGAGATCTTGCTTTCCTTATACCTGCCCCTCTAACCTTGGGGACTGAGAGTGCTCCTGCGACCCTTATTTTTCCTCCCGGGGAAGCGAGACCACACCCATGCGCTCCTTCTTGTACCAGTCGATGTTTGGGGGTGATCATGATGCTTGCATCCTCCCTCCAACCAATTAGTGAAGTACTGTATTCATTATTTATATACGTTCTATTCATAGCTTGTCTGTATGTATATATTTAAGATTAGGAAGATTAGGATGTTTCCTTTCTTCTCTATTGTATGAGGAGTTTTACTTAGATTGTGGAAGTTATAATAATTTCAAATATGACTCTCTTGGGACAGGGGCCTTTTCTTATTGATTTATTAACTACAACATTTATAAATAAAGTTTGGTGCAAGCCATAGCACAAGGCAATTTAACAGAAAATAGATATAATATTTTGGTTTGTTACCAATTATGTTAATGTTTCGTTTGTTTTAAAGTGTTAAATAAATGGAACATGATATTGGGATATAGGAATTACAATGAATAGAATAAAATGCTAAATGAACATATTAAAAGATTTTTAAAATTTTTGTTGTTGTTCAGTCGCACAGTCAATTCCGACCCTTTGGGACCCTATGGACCACTGTCCGCCAGGCACCTCTGTCCTCAACCCACCCAGCTCTATGCCCATTGTGTCTACAATACCATCTAGCCATCTCATTTTCAGTCACCCCCTTCTTCTTTTGCCCTCCACCTTTCCCAGCATCAAGGCCTTCTCAAGTGAATCCTCCCTTCTCATTTGATGTCCAAAGTACTTCATATTCATCTTTACTATTTGACCTTCTAATGAGCAGTCAGGGTTGATTTCTTCTAAGATCAACCTATTTGTTCTTGTTGCTGTCCAAGGTACTCTCAAAACTCTCCTCCAACACCACATTTCAAAGGCATCTATTCTTCTGCGCTCAGCTTTCCTAATGGTCCAGCTCTCACAAACATACATTAGCACCGGGATATTTGCAGGCAATATATGTCAATTGGAATGGAATGTTCCCCTACTATCAAATCAAAACCCAGCTTCTGCAAGAAAAGATTTTTCCACCAGATAAATAGAACAGAACAAACATTGTCACCAGAAAAATCAGTAATCACACACTCACCATAATGACATGAGAGAAGCACTGAAAACATAGGTGGCAATTCATAGTCACTTAAACTAGAACACACCTTTACTATTCCTGCAGAAACTGGATTGTGCTTACCTAATTGTTCTGACCACAGCCCAGTTTGTTAGTAGCCTAATTCATTGCAATTCTAGTTGAGGACCCCCCGAATTTTGATTAAAATTAGTGAATATACTTTTTAATTCATTAAATCTAATAGAGTAAAACATCAGTATCAGGATTTTTTTGAGAAAATCAGCACACACAAATGGCACACACATTTTCTTCTACTCACGGGCTGTCTTTCATGGGCCCAATCATATAATTGTTTGCCTGACTGGTTTTGCAAACAATGTGTTACTGGTGGTAAGGAGAAAAGCACACAGGAAAGTGAAACTCCTTGTATAATCATTCTTCTATGAGTGTATAGGGACTGCAGTGGCTCAAGTGGCTAAGATGCTGACTGGGAGGCGGAAGGTCAACAGTTCAATTACCGAGTACTGCAGGATGGAATGAGTTCCCGTCTTTGTCCCTGCTCCTACCAACCTAGCAGTTCGAAAGCAATAAATTGCAAGTAGATAAATAAGAACAACTTCAGTGGGAAGGTAATAGCATTCCGTGCGCTCCGGTGTCTAGTCATGACCACGGAAATGTTTGCAGAAGCAGACAGCACTGGCTCTTTGGCTTTGAGACAGATAAGCACTGAACCCAGAGTTGGATACGACTGGCTTTCGACCAAGGGAAACCTATGACTGTATAAGCAATAGGATTTATATTAGCTATCTAATTTTTGTGGTTGATTCTTGTGGTTTTTATAATGTATGTTATGTTTTTTATGTGATTTTTTTTGAATTGTAATGTATGATATTATGCTTATTTTTGATGTGATATTTCGTACTGTATTTTGACTTTGAATACTGCTTTTTGAATTGTATTGTATTATATTGTATTGTTTGAGATGTTGTTGCTGCCTTGAGTCGGCCTCGGTCAGAGAAAGGCGGGGTATAAATTAAATTTGAAATTTGAATTGAATTGAACCTAGCTTAAGTTATTTGTTGTTTTAAAAGGATAGGTTGCTGGGTGGCAGCGGCATGTATTATTGTGGTCAACATCCCCCCCCCCATCAGCTGGTAAATCAAGGACAGAGAATTCTTAATCAGAAATTTATTGAGTATCTCTGAACATATGCAGACCGGTTTTCTCCACTACTGAATATTTGCTCTCCGCCCGCTTGGTATTACACCTATTAAAGGGAAGACCAATGCCATCCTGTAAGCTAGAGAGAAAAGAATATAAACTTAACATCCTTTGCACTGGAACAGCTCTGCTTGTAAACGCTGGATGAAATTTCTTTTTAAAGTGTCACCCTCATTTTTCCAGCTGAAACTCTTTGCTCTCCTCTGTTTTCCTCCTTTCCTTATCACCTCTATAAATGGTCACATTCTCAAACATACTGCACAGTTTGTCCTTATCTCTGTTCTTTCTGGTTATTTCCAAATGGCATCGTCTGTTACGCCCTACAGCCATGGAAATTGTTTACTGTTGCTACCATGACCAAACTTTTCTTCCTCCTCTACATTGGCTATGGTGCACTCTTTTCATGCTTTCACTGCTTGTTATAGTCCTTAGGTAAAGGTCACTGTTGCTCAAAAGCCAGTCATATCTGACTCTAGGGTGTGGGCTCATCTCTGTTTAAAACAGTTAATTAAAATGATAAAAGCCAATAAAGTGTGGGGAAATGTTGCATTAATTAGGAGAGGATTCATTTGAATCACTGGCTGATAGCCTATTGGTTCATGTGGTAAGTCACAACTAGAGTAGGTCCATTGAATCAGTAGGGGTTTGGGTGAATCAACTATTCCATAACTTTCATTCAATCAAGGGGTCCTCTTTATTTGCCACTTACTACACTAAAGATGCAACTACGCAGCAGAAAAATGTGAATCCATTCACTGTGAAGTCACACTCCAGAAGCTGGGTTTCTCCTGGTGACTTTGCTTCAGCCAACCATGCAGGAGAGGAAAAATTGTATGCAGATTGTTAATTGTTTGAATTATCTTCTTCCCATACGGTGCGTCTTTCTTTCTTTCTTTCTTTCCTTCCTTCCTTCCTTCCTTTCATTCATTTAGTTTTGCTGTCCTACTAATAAACTAGCTAGGCGATCAAAGAGAGAGAGAGAGAGAGAGAGAGAGAGAGAGAGAAGCAAGGAATAGGCAGAAAGATAGGAGGTCACGTTCACTTCAGAATTGCTTGAAATTATTTAAGTTTGCTTTGATTTGCTTTCACTGACCAGATTTGTAGTTAAACCAGAGCTGCTGCTTTAAACATTTATCCCCTCTTTTTTCTCTTTGGTTGGCCAGCTGCCACAATGCTAGATTAACAAACCTAAGGGAGGGAGGGAGGAAGAACATGTGTGCAATTAGAAATTGAGTTTTTCCTTTACAAGAATGAATGGTTTGTCTATGATCCACAGTTTTGTATCCATATGTGGGACTTTGGTATAACCTTAATTACTGAAGTCCTTGAGTCGTAGGCTGCAATTCATACCAGAGAATGCATTTTCCCCTGAAGCAGGAAAAAGGGCATTTGCATGAATTTCTTAAAGGTGGTTCCCAGCTTGCCATGAAGTGATCCACATACTATGATCTCGGAACCATCTCCTGTGCACATATGAAATGAGACATGTAGGGTTTAACACCAGGACTGCAATGGACTGCCACAGTCTTGAAGATACGGACAAGGTGCACCTTCACAGCCAGTCCATCTGACATGGCCTCTTCTGCCTCCATGACCATTGGGAATCAGATTTCCTCCTCCACTCATTTTGCCATTGGGTCCAATATAATGGTTTCCATTGATATTTCCTCCACTGAGGGGGACCATCACTTCCTGTAGCCTTTGGTCCCTTCAGGGAGTCAGGTTATTTACTGCTGCCCAACACTCGGCGTTGAATCACTGGCTGTATGGTCTACTCCATTACCATAGTGGGATGTCCGACCAGACATTTAGGCCTTGAGTAGTGCCCTTTGATTAAAAGAATGTGTTTGTATCTTAAATGGCATGGATTCTAGTTAAAGGATTGGTGTAGTGTTGAGTGTTTGGAGCAGAGAAAAAGAGAGAGAATGAAGAAAAGTTTGCATAAGGCAGTGTGCCCAAACTATTTTTCCTGGGCCGGTCCCACCCCCGACACGCAGGTGTGGGGGCCGGAAGTGGGCTGCTCCTTTCACTGACAGTTCTGACATCAGTCATGGCGGCGGCGGCAGCGATCGCTCTTTGTCCCCGCTGCTCCGAGCAGTCACTGGCTGGGTCCCCTCATCCTGGGTGCGCCATGGGGCTTTCCTAGCACCATGGGTTTTGAAAGAGGGAAGGCTCCAAAAATTTCCCCAACGCAGTGATCCATGTCCCCAAAGGCTGCTGAAGTGAGAGGACCCAGCCAGAGGCTGCTCGGGGCAGCGGGGACAAAGCGCGATCGCCGCCACCACCATGGCTGACAATGTAAGTGACATCAGGCGGTGGGGGCAGTCCTAGGAGAGCCAGAGTACTCAGCCCAGGCAGGATTAATTATAAGCATTGGCCTAATTGGGCACTGCTAGTTTGGGCACTGCTGGCATAAGGTTTTTTTTTTTGCATGTATAGCTGTTAGAATATAATGCCCATCTAATGAACACAAGATTTATTCAAAAACTACTCATTCATACTTGGATACTTGTGAATTGGCTATAACCTCCAGAGGGAAACATCTGAGACAACTCAGTGAAACATCTGCTAGATTAGTTGCTTCAGGGACCTTAGAGTAAATCAAGCTATACATTCCATTCTTAAATATTTAATTTTATCCAAGGAGAAAAATATTACCCACATATTTAATAATCAATAACTAAATTTTGTTCTATTAATCTTTTTCTAACTTGTCAAATTTTTGCTTATATTGATTGGCCTGTGTTGAAGACTAAAGATTTTCTTTTTTTTCATGTTTGAATTTTTGAAATAAATACACAACAAAATTGTGTTACATATTATTGCTGATGTAACTCTGTTGGCATAAACCTCAACGTGAAGTTTTGCAAGTTAAAAAGTCAGTAAAGGCATTTGCTGTTACAGAAGGAGATACTGTATGTGATTTAGCATGAAACAGCAAATCCCTATGTCAATTTCTTATCCTGCAATAATTCACCATTATGATTAACACAAACTAAGTTATGCTTTTTTGTTGTTCAGTCGCACAGTTGATTCCGACCCTTTGTGAGCCCATGGACCATTTTCCTCCAGGCACCTTTGCCCTCCACCATCCTCCTCAGCCCGCCAAGCTCTGTGCCCATTGTGTCTACAATACCATCTATCCATCTCATCTTTGGACGCCCCTTCTTCTCTTGCCATCTACCTTTCCCAGCATCAAAGCCTTCTCAAGTGAGTCCTCCCTTCTCATTTGATGTCCAAAGTACTTTAGCTTCATCTTCACTATGTGTCCCTCCAATGAACAGTCAGGGTTGATTTCTTCCAGTATTGACCTATTTGTTCTCTTTGCTGTCCCAGGGACTCTCAGGACTCTCCTCCAACACCACATCTCAAAGGCATCTATTCTTCTGCGCTCAGCCTTCCTAATGGTCCAGCTCTCACACCCATACATTACCACTGGGAATACCGTTGCTTTGATTATGCAAATTTTTGTTTTCAAGGTGATGTCTCTGCTTTTCACTATATTCCCCAGGTTTCTCATTGCTTGTCTCCCCATAATCAGTCGCCTTTTTATTTCATGGCTGCAGTCACCATCTGCAGTGATCTTAGATCCCAGGAAAGTAAAATCTGTCACTGCTTCTACTTCTTCCCCATCTATTTTCCAGGGGCTCATGGGGCCTGCTGCCATTATCTATGCTAGCAGACTTAATTAATAAGGTCCTAGCTGCTAAATTGTTTGTTTTGAACTATTACACTAAAAAATTAAACTGAATAACAAGGAAACTTTTTAGGCATTTGGATAACCTGATGCTTCTGAACTGAGCAACTTGGGTATTAGGTGCTGATTACTATTGCAGGCGCACCCCCCAAAAAAGGACTCAGACACTGGTGAAAGTGGATAACGGCATTGGGCCACATTTATTGATTCATGCCCTAGTCCGAATTATAAATTTTGATTGGTACTCAACCAATTATAATTCTTAAGGCAAGCAGGCCGCAGTAACACTGGTAAGGTACCTCCCAAAATTGCCAACGGCAATTGGTTACAATGTATCCATTTGTATCAATTTGTTTGTTGGCAACAAACAAATTGTTGACCGTAGTCAATAAATTAACTACTGACCCCACCCTCTGACGCGTATCCGTAAAATCACGGGGTGATGCATGCTGCCTAGCTCATGCCATCACCCCATTGCCTGGTTCGTCGTTGACCGGACAACGTTAACCAACTTGTGCCTATCTAGTGTTGTCCAGTCAATTGCGAACCTGCCGGATACCTGTGGGTCATAAATATTTACCTTACCAGTGCTACCCGCCCATGTGACCAAAGTCAACAGTCATAAACCCCTGTATCAAACCATAGCAACAGTGTGGGATGGGCAAAAAAGCCAGAACCCAAGAGCCAATTGTGGGTCCCAGCCAAAAATTCCCACCCACAACATCCCGCGCTTACCGTACTACCTTAGACATGCGGACGCACGTAGTCCCAGCTGGGGTCCCCACTCTGTCGCCGCAGCATACTGCGTTGCCCTGTGCACATAGCTCTGGCCCACCAGCCATACTGCCACCGGTGTGATACGACACCCAGGGTCTGTCAAAGAAAAAAGGAAGAAGACAGTGACTTACTGGTACTCACAAGTGAAGTGGGCGAACATATAACTGAAAACACTGCGATCCCCACCTTCCCATCTGGCGTATCTCAGCCCCAGAGTACCCGAATGCAGCTGCAGTAGAAGCAGCTCCTATTCTAAAAGAATGGGTGCCGTAACGAGCCCCGGGGAGGCCAACACTGGATAATGCCTTACCGGTCACCTTCCAAAATTGAAATTTAGTAAGGGGAGACCCATCTTGGTGGCAGAAAAACGGGCCAGGGTGCATACCACGCAGTGCAAGGAACTCTTGTAGGGCACCAACCGGACAGATGTCTGCCATTGAAAATCGTAGCAGTCTTACACCACTGCCTACACCGTGCTGATCAACTTTTGAGGAACGTATCCTCAACTGAGCCCACTCATCAGAAACATAGACATCTTCAAGTTCCAGTGCCCTACGCGTCACATCCGCCTTAGACAGTAGCACAAGCTCACTGATGCGGAGCGCTCCAAAAAAGGCCACCGTGGTAGCCGCATGAAACAGGGCTGCCTCATACCTGTCAAAGCACAGGTCATGCCAGCCCCATGCAAGGTGGGTAAGTACCCCTGGAGAGATTGGGTGGCGGTTGTCCGGGCAGCGTCCACGCTCCCGTGCCCACCCTTCCAAAACATGTCATATACGGAACACATTTGTGCTGTCAGCATAACCCCCCACCTTGGCCATGAATGCCAGTGCTGACAGCCTGGATGCTATGGTGCGGGGAGCTAGGCCCTGGCTGTGTAGGTAAACCATGAATTGAAGAATCTGCGCCACTGGTATAGGCCAGAGCCCTGGTAATTGAAACTGGGCACAAAAGGCCTGGAAGGTACTGAATGCATGGAGATACGCCTTACGCGTGCGGGGCGCCAGCGACATGCCGATCGCCCGGTTCACCTCTCCTTGCCAAATGTCCATATGTTGTCCGGGAGCGGCGAGGGGAATTCCTCTGCGTCCGGGGCCAAGGCACGGAACCGGGAGATCCGCAAGCGGGACAAAGCATCAGCGATGTCGTTATTAATACCTGGTATATGCCTAGCCCGAAATAGCACATTGAGGCGTAGGCTGCGCAAAACAAACTGGCGCACCAGTTCCATGACTCTGGGTGATTTTGAAGACTGAGAGTTAACAATGTGCACAACTGCAGCATTGTCACACCAGAAATGGACGACCGAATTGGCCCACCCCGCACCCCATAGCATCAAAGCTCCCAGAATGGGAAAGAACTCAAGGAACGTGAGATCGCGTAGGCGATCCGTGCCCTTCCAAGCTAGTGGCCATTGACCATATGCCCACTTCCCCTCGAAGTAAATCCCATAACCCAGGGACCCTGATGCATCCGACTGAACCTGGAAACGAGGCGACACCAGGAGATCAGATCTCCAAAATGAGACCCCATTGAACTCTTTAAGGAATTGAAGCCATATCAGCAGATCGGCCCTCATGCCCCTGTTCAGTCGGACCCTATGGTAGGGCCTGGACAAGCCAGCCATGGCGTCACACAAGCGTCGAGCAAAAGCTCTGCCAGGTGCAACCACCCTGCAAGCGAAGTTAAGGTGACCATGCAGTACCTGTAGCTCACGGGGGGAGACCTTGCGTTTGGCCAGCAAGGCCGAGATCAACAAAGTGATCCGGGAAACCTTGTCAATGGGCAACCTGGA
Source organism: Bradypodion ventrale (assembly GCA_035047345.1). Lineage (NCBI taxonomy): Eukaryota > Metazoa > Chordata > Lepidosauria > Squamata > Chamaeleonidae > Bradypodion > Bradypodion ventrale. Next base: position 128,912,726 of record JAWDJE010000003.1, read on the forward strand.
TGCCTGCGCAACCGTGTCAATTTCGACACCCAGGAACGTGAGCTTGGTGGATGGGCCCTCGGTCTTTTCGGGCGCTAAAGGGACACCGAGTTCCTGCATTAGCGTCTGAAATGTGGTGAGGAGACGCGTACACGTGTCCCAGCCCCGTTCACCCCAGAACAAAAATTATCGAGGTAATGGGCTACAGACCGAGATCCTGACCTGCGAACAAAGGCCCTTTGGAGAAAGGTGCTAAAGCGTTCAAATGCCGAGCATGAGATGGAGGAGCCAAAAGGCATGGCTTTATCAAAATAAAACTTGCCCTGGAATTTGAAACCCAACAACTCGAAGTCGCCCGGGTGCACAGGCAGCAGTCAGAACGCCGGCTTGATGTCACACTTCGTTAACAGTGCACCCGGGCCACAAGAGCGCACCATGCGCAGGGCCTGGTCAAATGATGTATACCTGACCGAACAAAGGTCATCAGGGATAGCGTCATTGACCGAATGGCCAGCCGGGTACGACAGGTGGTGAATGAGATGAACCTCCCCCAGTGTCTTTTTGGGGACCAATCCCAAAGGGGAAACCTTCAGGTTGGGAAAGGGCGGGGCTAGAAAGGGGCCAGCCACCCTACCTGCATTGACCTCCTTGGCGATACTGAGGGCGGCCACCTCCTCCCTGCCCTTAAGGGAAAATAAGTTGGGTGCATCTTGGGGGGACCTATCCCCTTCAAACGGAATGTGAAACCCCTGCTGGAAACCTTCCAGCAAGTAAGCAGCATCTCCCCTTGTTATGTATGTGCAATGTTGCTTTAAGAGATGTTGCCTCAAAATGTATGAATGTAACCTGACCACAATTACAATGTAGCCCAGCTGTAAAGGAACTCGAGTAAGCTGCCCATAGAGGGCAGCTGCGAGCGTTCACCTCACATGGTTCACATTCCCCAAATCAGCAACAGCCGCGGGAACTTTCCCGCACCGCCCAAACAACTATAGAAGAGAGGCGTGACTGGACGATGTCACGCCGGTAGCAGCCAATGAGCTACCGTGCAGCAAGATTCAAATGTATTGTGCTACTGTATATAATGTGATGTATCTCCGCCATTACCACATGTTCATCCTGATCATCAATGAATAAACCTGTGTTAGTCCTTCCTGTGACTCCTTCTTTGTCTTCCGTGCAAGACACGAAACTGGCGATGAAGGTGGGATCGATGGCGAATTCCAAGGTCAAGCCGTACCAGTTCGATGTCAGCGAGCCCGAACAATGGGAGCTCTACGAGTGCCAGTTTCGGCATGCGATGGAAGCCGCGGGCGTCGACGACGACGCGAAAATGCGCTCCCACTTCCTGGCTCAAGTGGGGCCGGCCACGCTGCGGATCCTGATTACCCGGAAGGTGGACGAGGTGCCCATCGACCGTATCCTGGAGAGGCTGGGCAAGCACTTCCAGCCGCCCGTCTCGATCTTCCCAGCCCGGGTCGCGTTCCACAGGCGAGACCAGCGACCGGGCGAATCCGTGTCCGCCTACGCGGCGGCCCTCAGGCTGGCAGCGGTGCATTGCCAGTGGGATGACCTGGACCAGGCCCTCCGAGACCGCATGCTGTGTGGTTTGAGGGACGAGGAGCTTCAGAGGAGGCTGATGACCCGCGACCACCGCCTCACGTTCAACGAGGTACTGCGGGAGGCCCAAGCAGCCGAGGAGGCCAGGAGCAGGGTCAGATTCAAGTCCCGAGGGGCCACGTCCGAGAGGGCCAAGTCACCAGTACAGGCGGCCCGGCGGACACCAGCAAAGATGGCCTGGCGGGCCCCCAAGCCCCCCGCCGGCACACCAACGTCGTCCGAGGAGTCGTCCACGACAGCGGACCCCTACTCCAGCGAGGACAACGACGTCCAGAGGATCAAGAAGCGAGGAGAGAAGCGGCCCAAACTGCGGGCCATGAGATCCAATCTACGGGACGTGCAGGGAAATGGGATCCCGGTGTTGGGGGTGGGGAACTTCAAGGTGAAGTTCAAGAACTACTCCGAGAAACTGCCTCTAGTGGTCCTCAAAGGGGGGAGGTGCTGTCTTTTGGGAACGCAGTGGTTTGCTCCCCTGGGGATCGAACTGTCTGGCATTAACGCCATCGAGACTGACCCAATGCGGGACGTGTGCAACGCACACCCGGACGTTTTCAAGAAGGGGCTCGGGAAATACAAGGGGCCCCCGGTTTCTTTTGAGCTGGACCCAGAAATCTGGCCCATCCGCCTCAAGCCAAGGAGAGTGCCCTTCGCCCTCAAGGACAAGATCGAGGCGGAACTGGACAAATTGGTGGGGCAGGGAATTTTGGTTCCAGTTGATTCGGCAGAGTGGGAAACGCCGATTGTTACAGCCCTCAAGTCAAATGGGGAGGTCAGGATTTGTGCGGACTATAAATGTACGATAAATAAGGCCATTCGGCCAAATGCATACCCGGTACCCGTGGTCAGCCATTTGCTGGCCACATTACATGGGGGGAGGTGTTTCGCCAAGCTAGATCTGGCCCAGGCGTATCAGCAGCTCTCTGTAACCCCGGCTGCTGCCGCCGCGCAAACGATCGTAACGCACAAGGGGGCGTTTAAGGTAACGCGCCTTCAGTTTGGCGTGAATTCGGCCCCCGGAATCTTCCAGTCCCTCGTGGAACGCCTTTTGAAGGGGCTTCCAGGCGTCCTCCCATACTTTGACGACGTGTTGATAACAGCGGGGAGCGAATTAGAGTTAGCAAAGAGGCTAGGTGGGGTTCTCTCAGTGTTCGAGAGGGCAGGACTTCGATTGAGGAGGGACAAGTGCGTATTCTTTGCAAGGGAGGTTGAGTTTCTAGGGTTTAAGGTAACCCCGGACGGAATCAAACCCTCCAAGTCCAAGGTTGCGGCCGTGAGAGACGCCCCTCGCCCCACCGCGAAACCGGAGCTGCAGTCATTTCTAGGGCTCCTTAATTTCTATCACTCCTTCCTGCCGCGGAAGGCATCAGTCGCGGAGCCACTGCACGCGTTACTTAAGAAGGATGCGGTTTGGCGGTGGGGGGACAAGCAGGAGAGAGCATTCAAAGAGCTTAAGTCACTCCTATCTTCGGATGCTGTCCTGACCCACTTCGATCCGAAAAAACCAGTGGTATTAGTCTGTGATGCGTCCCCGGTGGGGGTGGGGGCGGTCCTGTGCCACGTGTTGGAGAGCGGGAGGGAAGCCCCGGTGGCGTACTACTCAAGGTCCCTCTCGAAGGCCGAGCGCAATTACGCGCAAACAGATAGGGAGGCCCTAGCCATAATCGCGGGAACAAAGAAGTTCCACGATTTCCTATACGGCCGCGAGTTTACGGTAGTGACGGATCACAAGCCGCTTTTGGGGATCTTCACTACCAGCAAACCCACCCCGCAAATTCTATCCCCCAGGATGCTGCGTTGGGCCATTTTCCTCAACGCCTACTAGTATGAGCTGGTCTATCGCCCAGGGAAGGAGATCTCCCATGCGGACGCCCTGTCTCGATCCCCTCTCCCTAGTTTAGGGGACCCCACATGCGAGGTAGAGCAGGAACACCAAGTCCTGCTGATTGAGTCTCTCGACTCACCCCCAATTGTACCGGCCGACCTCGCCAAGGCCACGGCGGCCGATAAGATACTGGCCCAAGTTAGTTCCTGGGTTAGGAAAGGGTGGCCCACCTCTCCCCCCGAGGAACATTTCAAGCCGTTCTTCAGGCGCAGAGTAGAGCTTTCTCTGGAAAGGGGCTGCTTACTCTGGGGCCAGCGGGTGGTTATCCCAGAGAAGCTGAGGGCCAAGGTGCTGAGGCTACTGCATACCAGCCACCCCGGGATCGTGCGCTCCAAGGCTCTGGCCAGGAGCTTCTTTTGGTGGCCCCAGATAGACGGAGACATAGAACGCTTAGTGGGCACGTGTGAGAGCTGCCAGAGCTCTCGGCCCGAGGAGTCCCGGTTACCCCATAGGGAATGGGATACGGCCCACGGGCCATGGTCCCGGATCCATGTCGACTTCGCTGGCCCTTTCCGCGGGTCCATGTTTCTACTGGTAGTCGACTCCTACTCCAAGTGGTTGGAGGTAATCCCCATGAACAGCACTTCCTCTGCCGCAACCATTAAACAGTTGTGCAAGCTTTTTGCCTGTTTCGGCCTGTCAGACGTCCTTGTTAGCGATAACGCTAGTACCTTCACGTCGGCAGAGTTCAAGACGTTTATGGAGAGAAACGCCGTCAGGCACATAACCGCTGCCCCGTTTCACCCCGCCACAAACGGTCAGGTAGAGTGCCAAGTGCGCACTACGAAAGACGCACTGCGGCGCATGGGTCCCGGTGAGTTGAACCTGCATCTGTGTCAGTTCCTCATCTGCTACAGGACAACCCCCCTAGCTTCAGGTTTTTCCCCAGCTGAACTCCTCATGAGGAGGCGTCCGGTAACACTTTTTGACCGGATGGATCCCGCCAGGGTGGAGGATGAAGGGAGAAATATAAACATAGGGGGAGAGAGCTCCAAAAGTTTTTCGGTAGGGGACCCGGTTCACTGCAGGAACTATGCGGCCTCAGGGCCAGCGTGGGTACCAGGGACAATTGTTGAGCAAACGGGGCCAGTATCCTACAGGGTCGAGACTAGTTCAGGTACTCTGGAGAAGGCATGCCGACCAACTCAGAAGGCGAGTCACTGGTGAGGGGGAATCAGCGTTAGGGTCCTCCCCCACCCGCGTTACCCAAGGGGGAGACACGGCGGCACCCGGGGATACAAATGCATATCCTCGGTTCTCAACCGCAGAGGAGGATACTTTGGAGGAGAGGGATGAATTCTATTATGAGTTGCAGTACCAGGGGGATGTCGTGGAGTGGTCCCCCACCCGTCCTAGCGAGAAGAGGGGTTTCAGTTCAGCCCCTGGTACTTCCAGTCCCCCAAGCCTTTTTGTTTTGGAATATACCATAGCTCCAGCTCCCCGGAGACCAACACCCCCAAGACAGGCAACAGGGGGGAATCCGCCCACCACAGTCTCTAGAACTCCAGGGCAGGTAACGGGGGGTGGCGAGGCCACGAGGGCCTCTTCTTCCGTCCCGAGATTCGTACTGGGGGGGACCCCAAACTCCTCAAACGGTAGACAGGGATTCACTTCCCAACTGTTCATTCCATTCCCGTCCCCCAATGCAAGGTTACCGCAGACTCCACACCGAGCCACTAATGAGTCCCCCCTTTCCGTTGCAGGACAGGACTCCGCGGAATCAGGAGCCTCCGGCTCCCCTGTGTTAAGTCAAGCGGCCGCACGCCCCAGGCGCACGTGCGGCAAGCCACAATGGTTGAGGGACTTCGTCCCATCCTAGGGGGGAGGGATGTTATGTATGTGCAATGTTGCTTTAAGAGATGTTGCCTCAAAATGTATGAATGTAACCTGACCACAATTACAATGTAGCCCAGCTGTAAAGGAACGCGAGTAAGCTGCCCATAGAGGGCAGCTGCGAGCGTTCACCTCACATGGTTCACATTCCCCAAATCAGCAACAGCCGCGGGAACTTTCCCGCACCGCCCAAACAACTATAGAAGAGAGGCGTGACTGGATGATGTCACGCCGGTAGCAGCCAATGAGCTACCGTGCAGCAAGATTCAAATGTATTGTGCTACTGTATATAATGTGATGTATCTCCGCCATTACCACATGTTCATCCTGATCATCAATGAATAAACCTGTGTTAGTCCTTCCTGCGACTCCTTCTTTGTCTTCCGTGCAAGACACGAAACCCCTCCTTGGGTATGCTGCGAGCCAACGCTCCAACATGACCACATTAATTGGGGAGGGGGCCTTTTGATTGACCAGCACCCTCAGCGGCAGGTCTGCCCGTTCCTTGCCCACCTCTACCCCTGCCCCGAAACCTGGCGGCGTGGGGGCCAGCGCAAGAGGGACACTCGTGCTTGTACCGGCACTGTTTTCTATTGCACGCACCATTGGCCGAGAAGCTCCAGCACAGCAGGCGGGCTGGAACCCCCTGCCCCGCCACCTGGCGGGGTGCCTGCACTGGAGCGGCTCGCTGGACCGCATGTCCACAATGATACCTCTCCCCAGGTGCAGGGCGCGTGGGGGTCATATACAGAAGCCACAGCTTCTGACAGGGCTCATCCCACCTCATCTCCGGGTGTAGGGGCACTCTCATTCGAAATTCCTCGTCGTAAGCCAACCACGACAGGCCAGGGAAATCAACCATTGCCCTGTAAATGTTGTCCAAATACTGGACCATCGGAATGGCCAGATCAGGCCGTGCCCTAAGATACACCGCCATGTATATGAGATATGCGGGCAACCAATTGGCCCACGTGCGTGGTGACTTACGACGGCGGGACTGCTCCTTGTCCTTTTCATCTTGCCCCTCCCTCTCTTCCTTGGTGGGTTCCCTGTTCAGCAGGGAGAAAATGTCCACGTACTCCCCCCGCCAAATTTTTTCTTTAGTTGCTTGTGCCAAATGATCCCCAAGGGGCAAAGAGTACCCCGCCGTAGGGAGTGCCGACACCGGCATGTTAACAGTGCGGGGCATCAAAAATGGGGCTGCAACCTGCCCTGGAACCCCCGCAGCACTCCCTGTAACAGGAGGACCCCCACCCCATGAGTGGCCTGCCGTCGGCAAAGCCGTACCTGGGTACGCTGGGGGTTGTTGTCCCCCAGTCCCCACCTGACGTGGCCACGGCCACTGTGGGCCCTCCCCTGTAGTGGATGTTGGTGTGGGTGCATTAGTTTGAACCGGATACTCACAAGTTGCACCCCCGTGGGCCGCCCCCACTGGGGGTTCCGGCCCACGGCGGGCGTCGGAACTCGCGACCGGAACCGAGCTCGGCGGACACACCCTACCACCACCAGCTGGAGGTACCTGCTGTGCGGGGAGCTGCGAGGCCGCGGCGGGCACCGGCCCACGGGCTTCAAGCAGCTCAACCCGGCCGGCCGCCTGCTGAAGATTGGCCGGCGCCGCGGTGAACTGTAGGCCAAAAGGTGCCCCCGATGGAGTGGATACCCCCATGGATGCCTCCAAGGCCGCCACGCGGGCCAGAAGGGCGTCCACATTCACGGAGCCCCCGACACAAAGGGGGCCAAGGGGGGCGTGCGACCCACTGGCTGTCATGCCTGGGGCCGGTGCAGATGCACTTGGGCCCGAGTATGGCCATGGCCGAAACTCCGGCCCTTGAGGCACCTGGGGCATACCCTGCCAAAGAAGTGGCCCCAGCCCACCCTCCTGGGAAAAAACAATGGCCGGGGGATGCAGGCCAGGGGCCGGAGGCCCAGCGGCGCTATGCCCACCCACCTGTCCCAGGCCCATGGCCGAGGATTGCGGCCCGGGGGCCGCAGCCCCTGCTGGGCCGGCCTGGGGCTGTCCAGCCTCAGGCCATGAGTTAATCTGCCCCATTCCACCGGTCCCGGTGGTTGCCCCCGCGAAGGGGGCCAGCTGAGAGGGGGCAGTCGTGGTCCTCCGATCCGGCTGCCGCCTCCTTGTTGGGTGAACTGAATTCGCCATCGCCTTCTTTCTGGAAGGCATCGATCGTGGATGGGAAGCCTGATAAGCAGGCGAAGAAAAACTGCTTGCTGCACGAACGGAGGCTTCCCTGCAGCACGGAGAGCGACGGAGCTAAAAACTTCTCCTCTCCAGCGCTTTCACAAAATGGCAGCTCGGCTGCCTCGTGGCCACCCCTTTTAAAGGGTGCTGGCCATGCCCCCCTAACTACCTGGATGCCCAAGTCCGGTGGGGGGCCCCCCGCAAAGAGCGCGGCGGCCATTTTTGCGCCCGCTTGCATTACAGCATATTTTTCTACTGAAAATGAGTGAACCATGACGCGGTCTTTCTTACAGAGAAAAATTATATAGTAAGCTGGATTTGAGGGACAGGTTTTCTTGAATTTCTGTAAATGGAAGAGAAAATCATCTTGTCTGTGATTTCTGTAAAAGGAGGAGAAAATCTTGTCTGTGGTCACTGTTCTTTACTTCCCTGGAAATATTGGCCTTGTAATTGGAGTATTTTCTGCAGTCTTGTCAGATATACAGCAATGAGTGACAGGTTATAAAAAGCAAATCAGCTGAAAGCTATTTCCCTTGTACTTCAGTGGAGTTTAAAAAACAGTCGTAAATTAATATTCTGTGCTGACTTAAAATAAAATTATCTGCCAGTATTCCAGGATACATCACAATTGTTCATATGTGTGTGTTTTAAGTGTGCTAAACAACCAAAAGAAAAATGGCTAAGAATAAAATCTCTGATACACTCTTCCAGATTAACTAAAATCCTGTTTGGGATGGACCATTGAATATTAGATCTTAATAGTGTCTAAAAGGACAAGGGTTCGTGAAAAGTCACTTCTGTACCCCTTCCTCCCTTCTACAATAAGAGTTGTTGTTTCAGAGTTGTTGTTCCTCTATCTTTAATTCATGTATTGCTTGCTTTTCAGCTGATGGAAGGAAGACACAATGTATTAATTAGATATATTGTCCGCAGTCTTCCAAATAAACCTTTTAAAAAAATTACCCTTTTTTTAAAAAAAAGAGGAAACTTTTTACAACCCCCTATGTTTTCTGTGGCTTTTAATAACAATCTGAGACTCAGAAATCAAACTGACTTGTCAATGCAGTAAGAATTGAATGCAATGTGGCAACAGAGCTCAGTTATATTCACTAGATGAAGAATGGACACACAGAGAAAAAACAGAGACCATGACATGTCTTCCCATCCATGGAAGCTCCCGCACCCATGGCTTTTGCCAGAGCTTAAAAGTAACTTATTTTAATAGCTATTTACTTGTAACTAGTTCCTTTTTGCAATGACAAAAGCGTAACTGTTGCATTATAATTAAACTGTTGAATAGCTCAGTGGTTTAGGTTCAATTCCCCACTATGCCTCCTTGACTATGGCTAGACTTTAAATATTCCACAGGATCCTTTTCAGATCTACAGTTCTAAGGTGGTGATGGTCATGGCAATTAACTTCTTTACTTGTGCACTTTATACATTTCAGTTAGTTTTTTAATTATAGGTTCTCTCGCTAATGGAGTCTGCTTAGTACCACAGGCAGGAAGTTTATAGCTTTTCCAAAGTGTATGTGCCTTAGTTTGCTTTAGTATTTCAGTTTCCCTTAAAATGCAGTCAAACCACTTCAACTTTCTTTACCTGTTTGTAACACCTTTGAAAAGCTGCTTCATATTTTTCTCCATTTTATATTAGGCAAACTAGGTAAATGGCTTGTTAAGGTAGTCCTTTGCACCATAGCATAGCAAGAGCCTGAAACCAGATTTACGTTTAACATTCTATCTATTGGGCTATCGCTCTTTTGCTAGTAAGGCAGGTGGTGTATGGTATTAGGATGCAGCTTTTATTGATCTTGATACCTTTCCTTACCTTAGGAATGTCACTTAGTATAGAAATATTATTAGATCAATAATGAATTCTAGTAGATCAATTTATCTGCTAATGCTGCATAATTTGCCATCAGGCGCATGCTGGTATATCAAGCAATCGGGCTTTATCCCACCCCATCCTTGCCTCTGGTGTCCTGGGGCGCCAATAGCAATTTATGGAATTCCCTCCCCCCACTAGGTGCCCCCACCACTCCCTGTCCAGTGCCCTGCACACCCCTGCTTGCCATAGGGATGAAACAGTATTCCATAGGAAAATACTTTGTTTAAATATGGCACACATTAGTGACAACAAAGCATAGTTTTGGAAAAGGCACTTTGTCCTGTTTGTGAGAAAGGGGAAAAGAGACAAAGATTGAGGGATTAATGCCTCTTCTAAAAAGGCACATTAAAAAAACTTGCTTCCCTTTTAAATGGGGGGCACTTTTTTAATCAATCAAAAATCAATAACAGTTGCAGTAATAAATGCCAGTGATGAAGACAGGAAGCAAATGAAGATCACACCCTTTCAGAATATTTGAGGAATGTTTATTGAGCTGCTTGCTGGTTAGCAGCTGGTGTGAAAATTCTGACAAAATTGCAAAGGGATGGAAGTAGCAGAAAATCAAAAAGCAGGGACCAAAGTTGAAAACATACATAGGAAAATGAAAGGTAAAATAAAATAGTTAATGTTAAATGGGGATAAAAATGAGTCCAAGATCTAGAAATGTTGAATATCACTGCACTGGGCAATCAGCAGTTGCTGAATGATAAAGAAATATTCTATCATCACCCGTGGCTAATACAAAGTGAAGGTACCAAAGATCTTGTTCTTAATCCTCAGAGTTCTTGTTCTGTTTGTTTTCATTGTGTTATGTTCTTCTCTCAACAGCCTCTTGGTTTCTTGGCTTAACAGTTCTCCCATCAGTGTTTCATGAGCCTCTTTAGAGAGATTACGGCAAAAATAAATATGTTGTTGTATTGGCTATAGTGTAAGTGATGGTTCCACAAGGATGGGCAGGACAGCCCTTTTTTTCTGTTCTGATACCTTTGTGTCCCTTGAAAGCTGCTGGGCTATAAAAGCAGAAGTGATCCCAGGTGGTAGGATAATAGCATCTTTAATTGTGCTCAGAGAGAAATTACCTCCTTATCTGACAACTTGACATCTTTATTGTAATTAATGCACATACCGGACTATGTTTTTATAAACTCTGTTGTGACAAATGTTTTCTCTTTTTGTTTGTATTAAAAATAGATAAATTGACTCTAAAAAGTTCTGTACTTCTGAAAAGCCCACATCTTCCAGCATCAGTCAGAAGTGAGCTCCATTAAAGAATCCTCCCTAACGTAGTTTATATTTCTCAGGAAAAAAGAGGGCAGGAAAACAACAGCTTTGTAATGAATAATATATTAATAGCTTAGCTGTAAAAACAATGTATGAAGTAAAGCCCAAGATATGAGACAAGTGTTTAGACAGCAGGCAAAATCCTGTAGGCATCATTATGCCAGTATAAACGGGATTTGGGTGCCAGAAATAATTTAAGCAAACTGTAATTTTTCTATTTTCTCATTTCATGTTCTAAGGCTCCCTGGGCTTTAAGCCTGGAATTATGCTCAGTCTTCCTTCTATTCTTTCCCACAAAGTTGGGTGAGCTCTTTGGGCAATATCTAGTTCTCCGAGTTAATTTCTTTCTTTCGTGTCCAGATCAAACCATGGAATGCCAATATGAAGGCACTTTATTGGCTTTTTCATTGGCCAAAATGAAGTTTTCATTGCTGCATGTTTCTGGTAGAAGTTGGCAGACTAGTAAATGAAACCGATTCTATATCTCTCCATATTCACAGAGCATGTTGTTGTCTGCCAACAGTCCTCAGTTGGACATGCTGGTTGTGCATTTAGGCACTCCAACTTTCACCCTGTTCAGGGAACTACCATCTCATCATTGCTGCTAAGAAAAACTTGATGAGAAAAACTAAGACCCGGTCTCTTGCTCTCATCTGGAGACAAAACCTCACATAGCTTGGAAACTTTGTTAAGGCACCTTGTCAAATCGGGACAGTCTGAAAGATGATTTTAGCAGGTATCCTACACATCCTTCCTCTGTGCATTACAATTATAGTGCTGGTAATAGTTACCAACAGGAAAAACAAAAACATAGTATCTGGGAAATTTATCCCCAATTTTACTATTTGTGTTTTTCTAAAAATATAATTAAGAGTATTCTAATAGTATTTTTAAAGCCACATTGAGTGTGTTACTCCAGATCTGAAATTACCCTTTTATTATGTTTTATACTTTTATTTCCAATAAAGATACTTCTCTCTTTATTTTTTATTGCCATCCACTTTAAGATTAGGCTTCCGTATGCACCAAGCACCACACTAACACACACCCATTAACAACACTTTGTGTGTGTTTCTTGCATCGTTGTTTCTGGGGTCTGTAATTACCATATGTACATAATGCTGGTTAGTTTCTGCCTGGAGAAAGGATGGGATTATTTGAGTGGGAACTGCCAAGAAATTCATCAAGTGAAGTCCTCATCAAGTGAGTTCCATCGATGCTGACTGGTCAGTCAGACTCCTGCTTTGGACATGCAGCATTTCTGATTGGTTTCTGTTTTCAAGCCAAGCGTGTTCATTGGGGGCATGCTCAACAACTTCACTCTGCTATTGGTTACTGTATTAACTTGTCTCCACCTAATTCCCCAACCTACTCCCTCTATTCTTTCTTGGAATTTGTAATTTTTTTAACCGAATACCACCATTTACATAAAAAACCCCAAAATCACACTTACTATTGTAACTCAAAATTGACTTATTTACCTATGAAATAACAGCCTGCTGCTAGGATATTGTTTTCTTTGTAAAAACTTTATTGTAACCTTAGATAGGATAGGATTAGTCTGCATTTGTAGAACTGTATAAAAGGATGCCATGAGGTCGGGACTCCAGCTCTCTAACTGACTCTCAGAATGTAGTTAGGGTAGCTCACATTTAGATTTTTGTAGCAGGCAAAGCTTACGAACTGTCTTTGACCAGCAGCAGGTCACTGTTGATTAAATGCATATTCAATAAACCTTTTTATTTTTGCTTGAAATTCAAGTCTCTGTGGTTCTTGGGGGGGGCTCTGCCAATGGAAGAACTTTTAATTTTGGAAACGCCTCTGGTGCTCGCAGGTCTTCCTGTGTCAGAGAAAAGGGGGATAGTGATTTTTAGGTAACAGAGTGGTTTGTGGAGGAGAGGATCACACAGTGTAGCTAAGCATTTGTTTTAGAGACTAAAACCCTCCTTTCAGGACAGAAATGAGGAAGAAATCATGCAAACAGAAAGTGCAGTAGGTGAGCGTATTCCTCCTTCATCTCTCATGCACCACCTGCCCTTTGTTTTCAGGGGTGAGGTGAGAAAGTTTCTTTGTACTTATCACCCAGGAAAAACGACCTTCAAGCATAGTCATTCTTGGGAAGAGTTCTCCCATCCGTGACAGATTTGACTATAAATCTCCAGTATTAATGCTCAGGTTCCCAAGGTCTGTCATCCTGTATGCCGTTTAAGCACACAAGTTGCTTGAGAGCAATGTAGTAAGTCATCTGTCAATTCTGAAGCACATTTGATCCTGTTTTTGTTACTAGGCCGTTGAGGAAAGGCTGAATGCTGAGCTCATGTATGTGTGTGCATGCGTGCGCATGTATTGGTTTCTGCACAATTGTGTACAGGTATAAGGGCCGAAATAGATGTGATGTACAAGATCCATAAGTATATTCTCTTTAAATAAGAAATATGCTTATGGGTTGGCAGAAGTGGCTCATGGAAGATTCTTTCCCCTGTATTTTCCCTTTAATTGGCCCTTCCAGCTAATATTGTTGTCTGAGTTAAGTCAGATAGGCCCTGCATGGGGAAAAGCAGTCTTGTAATTAGCCAGGAAAGGCAGGCATTCACGTGTGCAATTGTGCAAGTAGAGTGCCCTTTGCCATGCCCTTCCCGTGTGGGGCTTCTTGGTGGTTTTTGACAGATTGAGCGCCTGTCCCTGTCCCCCTAAGCGGAGTTTCTCCACAACAATCATTTCAACCTGGAATAATTTCTGACACAAAATTATTATTATTATTATTATTATTATTATTATTATTATTATTATTATTATTATTATTATTATTATTATTATTATTATTATTATTATTATTATTATTATTATTATTATGACAGCTGAGTTGTGGCTACCTGCAATGACAGGATCAAATTTGAACCAGAAAAAAATCATTATTAGACTGCATCTTAATGATTTCTCTAAAAAAAGGGGGACATGAAATTGAGGACATTTTCTGTTAAAGATGGAAAGGGAAAGAATGATTGCAAAACAGACTCAGTGGAGGGGCCTATTTTATTTGTATAGGCATTAAATGGGGTTATGAATGTATTGCAGTTCTGGCTGCAGAGGAAATCCTTCCTTTATTCCATTTTCATTTACAACAGGCTGATAGGGTTTATTATAACTTTTTAATAACGGTGGTGATAATCTATGTTGAAATTGAGAGAACTCAGGAGGTTACTTGGTCAAAATGTTCATCTGTTCTCAGTAAGGAAGGGGTCGTTGCATTTCTCTATTCTTATTTTCCCCCCAAATGCTGTCCCCCCCCCCCACTTACCTATCTTCTTGAGTCTAATCTGTTCCTGTATTTTTTATCTTGTAATGGGCTGTGGTTCTTAAGATGGTAACTTGTTTTCAAATAAAACTTAATGTCACAGGACAGCTGTCACAGATATAATGTTCAAGTGAAGAAATCATTTTAACAGAAGAAATTCTTTCTTATTGCCTAATTTTTTCTTCTTCTTTCATGCTCAGATCAAACTTTGAACTGCCAAAATGAAGCCCCTTTCTTGACTTTGTCATTGGCCAAAATTAAATCTTCATTGACACATGTTTCTGGTTGTAATCAGTAGACCAGCAAATGAGGCAGATGCTCTCTCCACATTCACACAGCGTGTTGTTGTCAGCCAGCAGCCCTGATTTGAGCATGTTGGTCTTACATTTAGGCACCCCAAACTTCATCCTTTTCAGGGTCCTCCAAGTGACATGGGCATACCTGTCAAGTTTCGGGAAATTTCTGTCAAATAAAGGAAATTTCCCGGCCAAAACAGGAAACTGGACAGCTATGCTTATCCTGTGCTGGCCTCCAGTCTAACACCAGTCTAATTGCAGTCTAACTAATACAGGATGATGGTGGGAAATAGTGTAAAATACGGGGGTTTAACAGAAATTTCCTGAAACTTGACAGGTATGGACATGGGAAAGTCGAGTTCCTTATCCCTATCCTCCTTTAGCGTTATTATTTGTCCAGTGAGCTCCTTCCTCCATCTTCTAATTGGTTTTGCTCTTGCGTATCCACAAGAGTGTTTGTTCTTGTCATAAAGCTCTTCCTGGATCTGAGCCGGTGGACTTGAGACATACAGTTCAGAGGGTGTTGTGAGTCATTCTCTTGTTTAGTTCTTTCAGCATCTGCTGGTTGTATGTGAAAAAGAAGGCACCTTTGCATGCGCACCCCCCAAAAAAGGACTCAGACACTGGTATAAGTGGATAACGGCATTGGGCCACATTTATTGATTCATGCCCTAGTCCGAATTATAAATTTCAATTGGTACTCAGCCAATTATAATTCTTAAGGCAAGCAGGCCGCAGTAACACTGGTAAGGTTCCTCCCAAAATTGCCAATGGCAATTGGCTACAATGTATCCATTTGTATCAATTTGTTTGTTGACAACAAACAAATTGTTGACCGTAGTCAATCAACTATCTACTGACCCCACCCTCTGACGTGTATCCGTAAAATCACGGGGTGATGCATGCTGACTAGCTCGTGCCATCACCCCATTGCCTGGTTCGTCGTTGACCGGACAACGTTAACCAACTTGTACCTATCTAGTGTTGGCCAGTCAATTGCGAACCTGTCGGATACCTGTGGGTCATAAATATTTACCTTACCAGTGCTACCTGCCACACGGGGAGGCATCCATGATGACTCACCGCCCCCCCCCCCAAGACCGTCAGCTCGGTCGCCAGGCCTGCTTGCATCACACCCAGAATGAGGTACATACCTCTATCCGACAGGTAGACCCCTTCTCCTGCCTACCAGCAAAATTTTTGTGTAAACCTATCATCCGGTCTCCAATGGCCGTCTCACAGTCATGCTCTGGACGGGACGGAGCCACAGCCCCGTCCACTGACTGCCGGAACAGTCCGAACTAGGGAGATCTGCATCTCCCCTAAATTGGTGTCTCGGCACGATGTTAGACCCTAGCGACCGTATGTAAGCCATACGTGATACAAAATGCTAGGTCACAGCCCCTCGACAGTTTAACAACAGCAGTGAGCCGTATAAGATCGCTGCCGCTGAGGCGCCTATAAAACATTGGGCGGTCCAGCATCCCTGTCAGACAGCAGGAATGGCCACAGTTCCCACCCCCATGTGCCGCGCATACCATACCATAGCATACGTGCGGATGCACACAGCCCAGCCGGGGTCCATTCTCTGTTGCTGCAGCATATACTGCTGCCCAGTGTACATAGCTGTTGCCCACCAGCCCCCTGCCACCGGTGTGCTGAGACCCCTAGGATCTGTAAAATAGGAGAAAAAAGGTGAAGGACATAACTAGGTACTCGTACAGTGAGGGGACGTACATACCTGAAATTGCGCGTAGACGCATATCCACCTTCGAGTACCCCAAACGTAGTCGCGATCAACGCGACACCTATCTTAAGTAAATGGTGCCAAAACGGGCCCCACACCGCGAAACGCGGCATCGGTCACCCTCAGGGACCTTACTATGGTAAGGGTAGACCTGTCCCGGTGGCAGAAAACAGGCTGGGGCGCGCAGCAGGCACTGTCGAAAATTCAGGTAGGGCACCAACCGGACAGATGTCTCAAAAACTTCGTAGCAGTATACACCACTGCCTACACCGTGCTGAATAATCCGTGAGGACCGCATCCCCACCCGAGCCCACTCATGTGTGACAGAAACATCTTCGAGTTCCAGTGCCCTACGATACACATCCGCCTTACACAGGTGGCACCAACTCTGGGACCCACTCACTGATGCGGAGCGCTCCAACAAGGCTACCGTGGTAGCTGCGTGGCCAAGAGCCACCTCACACCTATCTGTACATAAGTAATGCCAGCCTCGTGCAAGGTGGGTAGAAACTCTGGGAACAGGGGTGACGCGCGTAATGGCGGTGGACACGTTCCCATGTCCACCCCTCCCAAACACGATGCCTGAATGCAGAGTGATACGCCTTACGTGTGCGAGGTGCTAATGACATGTCCGCTTCCCCTCTCCTCGCCAGACGTTCAACCATCAGCCAAAAGTGGCGAGTGGAATCCCTCTGCATCCAGAGTACAGCACGAAACCAGGTGATCTGCAGTGGTGGAGAGCAGCAGTAATGTCATTACAAATACCCATTACATGTCTGGCCTAGAACGGCACATTTAGGCGTAGGCTTCTCAATATAATAAACGGACTAATGTCATGACCTTGGGGGATTTGGATGTCTGGGTGTTGACAATGTGCACCACTGCCGCATTGTCACACCGAAATTGGACCACTGAGTATGCCCACCCCTTGCACCATAGCATCAGTGCTCTTCAAATGGGAAAATGCAAGGAAGGTAAGATCGCGGGGCGATCCGTGCACCCACCCTCGGAGTAAACCCCATAAGTCCGGGAGCCGGAGGTATCTGGCCGTACTGGAATCTAGGCAGTGGAGGAGAAGACACTCCCAAAACAAAAGTCGATAAAGACGTGTAGGTGGCTTTAATGCAATTTATTCTTCGTATGCAATTGCACTATGAGGTTATATAGAACTGAAAAAAGCAGTGTAATCACTTAGAACACTTGTAACTCTTGTTGTAAGTCATAAATGAATAGATTAATGTTCCAGCTCACTGCCTCCTGAACTTGAAGGAGCAGTAAAATTACTTGGAAAACATGGTCAAAAAATAATGTCTAAGTACTGAGAGCGTGTAAGGTGAACGCAGCGTCAATGAATGCCTCGGACCGCCGAGTGCGTCTATTTAGCTCAGTCACGTTGGCGTCTGCAAGGACTGCCGGCAGGAAAAGTACTGTGGCTTTGATATGACGTTGTGGATTGTTGAGAAAAAAGTCTGGGAAGGTTCTCATGCGGCTGGTGTCTTCAAACAAAGGTAGACGTCTGTGCTGCGATGTCCTTCCGGTAATGGGACATTTCGTAATGCTTTCTCAAGCGTCTACAAATATAACAAATATATATATATATATATATATATATATATATATATATATATATATATATATATATATATATATATATATATATATATATATATATATATATATATATATATATATATATATATATATATATATATATATACATGTGTGTATATTTTTAAGTATAATCCTTCTTTTAGTGCACTATATGTAATATATTACAATCAATGTTAGAGCCATACATCTATCACTTATACAAAGGCTGGGTTAACATACAAATATCAATCAAAATGAAGCAGATTATGTATGTGACGGGCGGCATGCATACCTTAATATGGATTTCTCGCCCGTCTCGCATCTCCTAAAGTCTTCTATCGTGTGCCCGCGTTATCTGCATGCAAAGTGCTACTCCATATATACCCTTATTACAATCAATCGCATGTGTAACTGATTGATATCACAATTGGACAACCCTCTGCTTGCATGTGTGGTAAATTGAAATACAACTTAGCAAATATCTGCCTCCGTGGACTAGTTATCAAAGACTGTTAAAGGGGCCAGTGTGCTAATCTTGCTGAGTTACAATTACAATGGCAACTGAAGTTATAATTATAAGAATGACGAGAGTTCCCATTCTGTGTTTAAACCATGGGGCATTAAGGTGTGTGTGTGTGTGTGTGTGTGTGTGTGTGTGTGTGTGTGTGTGTGTATATATATATATATATATATATATATATATATATATATATATATATATATATATATATATATATATATATATATATATATATATATATATATATATATATATATATATATATATATATATATATATATATATATAGTTATATTTGTAGACGCTTGAGAAAGCATTACGAAATGTCCCATTACCGGAAGGACATCATATCAAAGCCACAGTACTTTTCCTGCCGGCAGTCCTTGCAGACGCCAACGTGACTGAGCTAAATAGACGCACTCGGCGGTCCTTCAAGTTCAGGAGGCAGTGAGCTGGAACATTAATCTATTCATTTATGATTTACAACAAGAGTTACAAGTGTTCTAAGTGATTACACTGCTTTTTTCAGTTCTATATAACCTCATAGTGCAATTGCATACGAAGAATAAATTGCATTAAAGCCACCTACACGTCTTTATCGACTTTTGTTTTGGGAGTGTCTTCTCCTCCACTGCTTTGGCTTCACCCCAGCCGACTCACCCCACCACGTACTGGAATCTAGGGCAGACCACTAGGTCTGATCTCCCATAAGAGACCCCTCTAAACCCAGGAGTAATTTGAGCCAGAGCAAACAAATTAAGGGGGCGATGAATTACTACAATTCCCAAGGGCATACTCTATGTTTGGCAATCAATGCCAAAATCGCCATGGACATCCAAGCCACCGCATCAATGGTTAACCTGGATGCCCGCCTGACAGCATCGAGGCGTAAATGTGATGCCAGAAGATGGGACCTCGGTCTATTCAGGCGCCAAGGGGACACCCAGTTCCCACCTGGGTGTCTGAATCGTGATGAGGAGACGCGTACATGTGTCCAAGCCCCGTTTAACCCCAGACCAAAGTCGTCGAGGTAATGGGCTGGAGACCGAGGCCCCAACCTGTGAGCGAATGCCCACTGAATGAAAGTCCCACATCGGTCGGGTGCTGAACCTGAATTAACGCGGTCATAAAGGGGGTTGGCCTTATCTAATTAAAATTCCCCTCAAAACCTAAAAACCCGATAGGTCTAAATCATGATGTGCACTGGCAAAAAGCTGGAAGCCGAGAGCATATCACACTGTGCCAAAACAGCACCCGAATTGCGTGAGCGCACCACCCATAGTAGCCGAGGTAACTACGAGTACCTGACTGAACAAGGTCACCAGGAAGGGCATCCCTGAACGGAGCACCCACAGGGTAAGCCGAATGGAGGATTATATTACATTCACCCTTTGCAGGCGCACCCCCCCAATAACGGACACAGACAACATTGAAAGTGGATAACAGCATAGGGCCACATTTATTGATTCAATGCCCTAGTCCGAATTATAAATTTGTATTGGTAAAACGACCAATCATAATTCCTAAGGCAAGCAGGCCGAAGTAACACTGGTAAGGTACCACCCCAAAATTGCCAACGGCAATTGGTTACAATGTATCAATTTGTATCAACTTGTTTGTTGACAACAAACAAATTGTTGACCGTAGTCAATAACTAACTTATGACCCCACCCTCTGACGCGTATCCGTGAAATCACAGGGGTGATGCATGCTGGTTAGCAATCGTCATCACCCCATCGCCTGGTTCGTCGTTGACCGGACAACGTTTAACTAATTTATTCCTGTCTAGTGTTGTCCAGTCAATTGCGAACCTGCCGGATACTTGTGGGTCATACTGTTTACCTTACCAGTGCTACCCGCCACACGGAGGGGCTTCAAAGAAGACCTGACGCCCCCCCCCAGACCGTCAGCTCGGTCAACAGGCCTGCTCGCCAATCACCCAACAGGAGGTCCATACCTCCTCGCGACAGATGGGCCCCATCCCCTGCGTACAAGTCATAATTTTGTAGACTAATATCGGGGTGATGACTAACCCGTCCCCAAGCCCTGGTGGCAAGAAACCGCGCCACTGCCTTATTGACCGCGCGCCTAGCGCGGTCAAGGGCCAGGAGGTTAACGCCCCCTCTGTAAGAATGGCGCGGAACAACGTCCGACCAAACCAGGGTTGTGGCAGGCCAGACATAATGCAAGTAGGCGAGTTCCTCGCAAATCGCATGCTTGAGCGATAAGCCGGTGACCTGGCCCAAATCATTGCCCCCCAGGTGGATGATTAGAATGTCAGGCGGGTCAGCACCCAGGCCAGAAAAAAGGAAAGGCCGCAGCTCCCGCCATAACATCCCAGGCTTACCATGCCATGCGAGACTGGCGTGGTCACCCAGTCCCAGTCGGGGTCCCACTCTGTCGCCGCAGCGTAACGCGCTGCCCTGTGCACATAGCTGTGGCCCACCAGCCATACTGTCACCGGTGTAATACGACACCCAGGGTCTGTAAGAAAATTGCGAAAAAAGGCGGCAAGGTGACTGGATTGGTACTCATGGCGGGAGTGGGCGCACATAAAACTGAAAACATTGCGAGCCCCACCTCCCCATGCTGCGTATGTCAGCCCCAGAGTACCCAAAAGCAGCTGCTGTAGAGGCTGCACCAATACAGAACGAATGTGTGCCATAACGGGCACCTGGTAGGCCCACCCTGGTGAGGGCTCTGGCTGTCACCTTCCAAAACTGAAATTTAGTAAGGGGAGACCCATCTTGGTGACAGAAAAACGGGCCGTGGTGCATGCCACGCAGTGCCAGGAATTCCTGTAGGGCACCAACCGGACAGATGTCTGCCAAAGACATCTTACTCCACTGCCTACGCCATGCTGATCTGTTTTAGAGGAGCGTATCCTCAACTGGGCCCATTCTTTGGCAACATAGACATCTTCGAGTTCCAGTGCCCTACCACTTGCATCCGCCTTAGACAGCATCACGAGTTCGCTGACGCGGAGCGCTCCAAAAAATGCCACCGTTGTGGCTGCATGAAAAAGGGCTGCCTCATAATGATCAAAACAGAGGCCTGGCCAGCCCCGGGCCAACTGGGTAAGAACCCCTGGGGAAATAGGGTGCCGGTCGTCCGGGCAACGCCCGCGCTCGCGCACCCACCCCTCCAAAACATGTCTCACACGGAAGTCAGAGGTGGTATCCACGTGACCCCCCACTTTGGCCATAAAAGCCAACGCCGAAAGCTTGGATGCTATGGTGCGAGGTGCGAGGCCCTGTGCATGCAGGTGAACCATGAACCGCAGAACATGGTCCACCGGAATTGGCCAGGTCTCTGGCAAGTGAAATTGAGTAGCAAATGCCCTACATGAATTGAATGCTTGTTGATACGCCTTACGCGTGCGTGGCGCTAGTGACAGGCCAATCGCCCGGTTCACCTCTCCTTGCCAATAGTCCACATCTCGTCCGGGAGTGGCGAGGGAAATTCCTCCGCATCCGGGGCCAAGGCGCGGAACCGGGAGATCTGCAGGCGGGACAAAGCGTCAGCAATATCATTATTAATCCCTGGGACATGCCTGGCCCTGAACAAGATGTTGAGGCGCAGGCACCGCAGCACAAAGTGGCGCACTAGATCCATAACCCTGGGCGATTTGGAAGTCTGTGCATTGACAATGTGTACAACGGCAGCATTGTCACACCAGAAATGCACCACCGAATTTGCCCACTGTTCGCCCCATAGCATCAAAGCCCCCAGAATGGGAAAAAATTCCAGGTATGTGAGATCCCGCAGGTGACCTGTGCCTGCCCATGCCGGTGGCCACCCACCATAGGCCCACTTCCCATTGAAGTACATCCCATAACCCAGGGATCCTGAGGCATCAGACTGGATCTGGAAATTGGGGGATGCCAGGAGGTCAGACCTCCAAAATGAGACCCCATTAAACTCCCTCAGGAATTGCAACCAGACGAACATGTCTGCCCTGATACCCCGGGTAAGCCTGACTCTATGGTGGGGCCTGGATAACCCTGCCATGGCGTCACATAAGCGCCGGGCAAAAGCCCTGCCCGGAGCGACCACCCTGCAGGCAAAATTAAGGTGCCCATGGAGCACCTGCAGTTCCCTCAGGGATGCCTTACGCTTGGCCAGCAATTCCGAGATAAGGGTCACTATCCTGGACACCTTATCACCCGGCAACCTAGAAGCCTGCACTACTGTGTCAATCTCAACTCCCAGGAATACTAGCTTGGTCGATGGGCCCTCGGTCTTTTCGGGCGCTAAAGGGACACCAAGTTCCTGCATTAGCGTCTGAAATGTGTTAAGGAGACGTGCACACGTGTCCCAGCCCCGTTCACCCCCGAATAAAAAGTCATCCAGGTAATGGGCTACAGACCGGGACCCTGACCTGCGGACGAAGGCCCACTCTAGGAAGGTACTAAAACGCTCGAAAGCCGAGCATGATATGGAGCAGCCAAAAGGCATGGCCTTATCGAAATAATATTCCCCCTTAAATTTAAAACCCAGCAATTCAAAGTCGCCCGGGTGCACCGGCAAGAGGCGAAAAGCCGACTTAATGTCACACTTGGCCAGCAGGGCACCCGGGCCACACGCGCGCACCATGCGCAGTGCCTGGTCAAACGATGTATACCGGACTGAACAAAGGTCATCAGGGATAGCATCGTTGACTGATCGGCCGGCTGGGTAGGACAAATGATGAATAAGACGAAACTCACCTGGGGACTTTTTGGGCACCAAACCCAGTGGTGAAACCTTAAGATTGGGAAACGGGGGTGCGGGGAAAGGTCCAGCGACCCTGCCCGCGTCTAACTCCTTTTTAATGCTGGCCGCAGCCACCTCCTCCCTTCCTCTGAGGGATAAAAGGTTGGGAGCATCCTGAGGGGACCTATCACCCATAAAAGGGATACGAAATCCCTGCTTAAAACCTTGAAGTAGATACTCCCCGTCCTCCCCCTTTGGGTACGATGCGAGCCAGCGCTCCAGCATGTCCACCTTAATTGGGGAGGGGGCCTTTTGGAGGACTAGCTCCATCCGCGGCAGCTTTGCCAGCCCACTGTCCACCCCTCCCTCTGCCTCGTGCCCCCCCAGGCCTGGGACAAGCAGAGAGTGCGTGGGGGCCAGAACATGTGGGACACTCATGCTTATACCTGCAATTCTTCCGATTGCAGGAACCATTTGACGAGAAAGTCCAGCACAGCAGGCGGGCTGGAACCCCCTGCCCCGCCGGTTGGCGGGTAACCTGCGCTGGAGCCGCTCGCTGGACCGCATGTCCACAATGGTATCTATCCCCCGGGGCAGGGCGTGTGGGTGTCATGTACAAGAGCCACAGTCTCTGGCACGGCTCATCCCATCTCATCTCGGGGTGGAGAGGAATCCTCATACGGAATTCCTCATCATATGCTAGCCATGAGGGGCCCGGGAAATCAACCATTGCCCTATATATGTTGTCCAAATATTGGACCATGGGGATAGCTAAATCCGGCCGCGCCCTCAAATATACCGCCATGTATATTAAATAAGCGGGAAGCCAGTTGGCACAGGTACGCGGCGGCTTACGGCGGCGTGCCTGCTCCTTATCCTTCTCATCCTGACCCTCCCTTTCCTCCTTGGTGGGCTCTCTGTTCAGGAGTGAGAAGATATCTACGTACTCCCCTCGCCATATCTTTTCTCTAGTAGCCTGTGCCAAGTGATCACCCAATGGCAAGGAATACCCTGCCGTCGGCAAAGCCGAAAAGGGGACAGCCGGCCTAGTAAAAGGGGCCTGAGCTAACCCAGCCACCCCCAGAACATTCCCCGCAGTGCAAGGACCAATGCCCACCCCATTGCCCAAGGTGGCAGTTGTTGTCGCCGGGTGGGCCGTAGACAGCGTGGCCCCCGCACCACCCGCGCGAGGCCAAGGCCATTGAAAGGCCCCCCCTATATTGGGAATGTGTGTGGATGTACTTGCTTGCACCGTATACTCACATGCTGCACCCCCGCGGGCCGCCCCCACCGGGGGTTCCGGCCCACTGGGGGCGTCGGAGCTCACGACCGACCTAGAGCTCATCACCGGGGCTTGACCTGCACCAGGTTGCTGGCTGGGGAGCTGCGAGGCAGTGGCCGAAGCCGCGCCACCCGCCTGCAGCAGCTCGACCCTCCCCGCCGGCTGTTGTCCTGCTGCCGACAGCACCTCAAAAGGAACCCCGAAGGGGGCGCCCGCCTGACTGGCCCGGGCCAAAGACGCCTCCAGGGCCGCAATGCGGGCCAGTAAGGTGTCCACGTTGACCATGGGCAAAGGGCCGGCCGGCCCGCCTGATCCAGGCACGGGTACAGGTCCCTGCACCCCGGGGCCCGTATATGGCCATTGGCCAGCACCGAAGCCCGGCAGAGCTGGTGGAGAAACCTGTCAAGGCAGGGGGCCGCCCCACCCCCCAAGGCTAGAGGGCCCGGGGAGAGGCTGCGGCCCAAAAGGAATAGGCCCGACGGAGTGGGCAGGAGGAGGAGCGGTGTCCATCGCTCGTGGGCCGCGGGCCGGAGCGCCATCCGCGCCCACACTCTGCTCGCCCACAGCGGGCCAAGGGGCAATAGACCCCATTCCGCCGGCCCCGGTCGGGGCTGGCAAAGGTGGCTGCTGAGGAGGCGGCACCACGGTCCTCCGACCTGGGTTGCGCCTCCTAACAGCGCGAGCTGAATTCGAAGCTGCCTTCTTCTTCGAAGGCATCTCCACCGAAGCAAAAAGGGGAAGCCGGCAAGGCAGAATCGCTACCAAAAGGCTTCCCGGTAAGCTAACGAGCGACGGAGACACAGGGGAAAAAACTTCTCCGCTCCGTCGCTGAGGTAAAATGGCAGCTCGGCTGCCTCGTGGCCAGCCCTTTTATAAGGGAGCTGGCCACGCCCCTAACTACCCGGATTCTCTGTCCTGTGGGGGGGGGCCCGCAAAGGGCGCGGCGGCCATTTTGGCGCCGCGCTTGCATTTTCTAGCTCGGTATGAGCTTCAAGGGGATACATTTGACTAAGGAAAAGTGGTTCCAAGAAGGGCCCCCCGTTACTCTCATAGCCCCCAACTTCCTAACTGTGGACAGTGGGGCCACCTCTCCGTTACCCTGGAAGGGAACCAGATTAGTAGCATCCTGGGGCCCCCAACACCCCCGAATGGATACAAAAGCCCCATTGGAAAACCCTCCAGCAGGTCTCCCGCCCCATCCCTTCACGGATGAACTGAGTGACATCCCTCCAGGCTGACTGTACTTGGGGCGGGGGGGGGGCTTATGACAAAGTTAGCTGCTTCAGACGGAGCTCTGATCGCCCCTGTGCACCCCCACCTCTGCCCCATAACCCACCAACCCGCAGGCACGCGGAGGCGGCAAGAGGGCCGGCGCAAAAAGGGGGGCACTAAGTCGGTAACGACCGTGGTGCTTAGTACCAACATCATCAGCTGAGCAGGCCGAACACAGTAGGCGTGCTGGAACCCCCCGCCCGACCAGTTTGCGTGGAGCCAGTGTCTAAACAGCCTGCTGCTCAGCATGCCCACCATGGTACCCATCACCCGGCACTGGTTCCGTGGGAATGATGTACATGAGCACCCTTGCTGACAGGACTCATCCCAACTCCCCTCGGGATATAGAGCCACCCTCGTCCACATTCCTCACCATGAGCCAACTGTCATGGGCCCATCCGCTCGACATCAGGATGGCCAAAACAGGTGAAGCCCTGCGACGTACCACAATACGTACAAGGTATGCCGACAACCAGTTGGCCCCAAGGTGCGCGGTGGATAACGACTATGGGACATCTCTTTGTCTCAGCCGTCCTGTCCTTCTCTCTCCAACCAGTGGGCTCGCAGTTCAATAGGGAGAATATCCACATGTCCCCCTCCAGCCCTTGCCCTTCATGGCCTGTGGCCAATAATCAACCTGGGCCAGTAATTGCCGTCCATCGGCAAAGCCCTTGATGGCACATTCTGTATAAAGGTGCCTACGCAGCAGGATCCAGACAGCCCCTGCGATGCTCAACACTGTTCCAGGGGCGGACACCCCATTGCACGGTGGCTTACTATGGCGGGACCACACAATGTCTCTGTCCTCCTGTCCGTACCTCCTATCCTTATTGGGGTCTCAGTTCATAGGGAGAATATATCCACGTACTCCCCCCCACCAAATCTTTTCCCTCATGATCTGGGGCAGATGATCACTGGGGGGGCCCATGAATAACCAGTCGTCGGCAATGCCATTGCCGGTACATGATGTACACCGGACATACACAGCGGGACCTGGACAGCCCCTGTGATGCCACGTACCACCCCGGGGGCGTAAACCCCCACCCCCAACGTCGTGCCAGAATGCAAGCAAGGGGCACTGGGATAGGATGGCGAGTGATGCCCCCCAGCCTCAAATTGGCGAGGCAAAGAGCACTGAACCCCCACTGGTGGAAACGGACTGTGATGTGTGTGCATTCAACTTGAACCTAATACTCACAAGTTGCACCCCCGTGAGCCGCCCCCACTGGGGGTTCCGGCCCACGGTGGGCGTCGGAGCTCGCGACCGAAATCGAGCTCTGGGGCGACCTCCAACGCACTCCAGCCGCAGTTCCAGACAAACGGGGAGCTGCGAGACAGCAGCGGGCACAGGCCGGACTGTCACGAGAAGCTCGACCCAGCTGGCCACCTGTTGCATAGTGGCAGCAGTCGAAGTAGCCGGCAGACACAAAGGTGGGCCAGGTGGGCCGGATGGCCCACTAGGTATTGGGCCAGAGGCCCTAATTTGAGAGCCTGGGCCAGAATACGGCCATGCCCAAAACTCCAGCCCCTAATTGGTAAAACGTGCTGTGAGCCAGCACCAGGCCCTCCCCCCAATCGTTCCGGCCCGTGGCCGGCAGCCGTGGGCCGAGGGCCGGATCCTCTGGAGGGCCGATCCCTAGGGATGCCTCTAGGGCTGCTACGCGGGCCAGTAAAGCATCCACCGCCGCCAATTCCCCTGCATAAGGGGGGGCCAGGTGGGCCGGACGGCCCACCGGGCAATGGTCCAGGGGCCCCTTCTTGAGAGCCAGGCCCCAAAAAGGGCCATGCCCAAAAACTCCGGCCCATGAGGGGCCGGGGTAAGCCCTGCTGTGCCACCGCACCAGGCCCTCCCCCCTGCTCAAAACCCATGGCCGGCAGTTGCGGGCCGGGGGCCGAAGCCCCTGTAGGGCCAGTCTGACGCTGGAGGGCCGCGGGCCACGGCCTGAGCTGCCACATCTCACCGGTCCCGGTGGAAGCCTCCGGTAAGAGGTCCTGTTGAGGGGGTGCAGTCGCGGTCCTCCGACCCGACTGCCGCCCCCTGAGCCTTCTTTTTAGGAGGCATAATGAAGAGCGATCCCTTTCCAGGGATCAGCAAACGCTTCCTCCTGTCGCTGGCTGGGAAGCCGAAAATTAAGCAGCCAAGATCCCGCTAAGGGGCTGCAGCCCTGAAAAGGCTTCCCTGAGAAACGAAGAGCAACCCCTTTTATAGAGGGGTGGCCACGCCCCCTAACTACCCGGATGTCTGAGTCCGGTTGGGGGGGGCCCGCAAAGAGCGCGGCGGCCATATTGGCGCCGCGCTTGCATTCTGTTTTGATCTTCTTGGATAAAGCAGAGAAGATGTGGCTGAATTTCTTCTTCCACGTTCCTGCTTCACAAGGGATACTACTGAAGAATGGGATCCAGATACCAATAAAACAAATACAAAGCAGATGCTTCACACTGATTAACAAATCACAAGTTTAAGCAAATGCATATTTCATCTTCTTACAACACTATCTCTCCAGGCTTCCTAGTTTTTCATAGTTACTTGAGAAGTCAGATATGCAAAGCTATGTTGTTTCTTTGTTGACTTATTAAACAAAAACAAGCTAATTTGCCAAATGAGGATTGAGGTAGATCACGTTGGATTAAACAGTATTTTCCTCTTAAGAGAGCTCCCCTTCTTGATGTGGAATCAGAGTCTTGGCTAATGAGGGTTCGTGTGCTTGAAGTATTCCGTCTGAATCAACCTGCTTTAAAAAACAAACCACACGCCCCGCTTTTACTCCTGGAGTAAATTTTTTAATTATATGTGTGTTTGTTTTTAAAGAGTAGTATATTATGGTAACATGGTCTAATTTTGTTATATGAGGTTTTTTAATATGGCACAACCGTTACCTCAGTGCTTAGCTATGAGAACAGGTGTGATGCTGTTGTAATATTGAACAAATTCAAGGGAAGAGTGATATATTTCCTTTGCTGGATATGCCTAGCTCCTTAGTTTTCTTTATTCACTAAGCCCTAGCTTAGTGAGAGTGCCCCTACACCCAGAGATGAGGTGGGATGAGCCCTGCCAGAAGCTGTGGCTTCTGTACATGACCCCCACGTGCCCGGCGCCAGGGGAGAGGTAACATTGTGGACATGCGGTCCAGCGAGCTGCTCCAGCCCAGGCACCCCGCCAGGTGGCGGGGCAGGGGGTTCCAGCCCGCCTGCTGTGTTGGAGCTTCTCGGCCAATGGTGCGTGCAACAGGAAGCAGTGCCGATACAGGCACGAGTGTCCCTCTTGTGCTGGCCCCCATGCCGCCTCCGCGTGTCCTAGGGCAGGCGGACTGCGGGGCAGAGGTAGAGGTGGACAGGGAGCGGGCAGAACTGCCGCGGAGGGAGCTGGTCAAGCAAAAGGCCCCCTCCCCAATTAATGTGGACATGTTGGAGCGTTGGCTCACGATGTACCCGAGGAGGGCAGACGCAGCTTACCTGCTTGAGGGTTTTCAGCAGGGGTTTCACATTCCTTTCACAGGGGTCAGGTCCCCTCAGGATGCACCCAACCTGTTATCACTCAGGGGAAGGGAGGAGGTGGCTGCCATGAGCATTGCTAAGGAGGTTGCTGCTGGCAGGGTCGCTGGCCCTTTCCCTGTCCCACCATTTCCCAATCTCAAGGTTTCCCCGTTGGGGTTAGTGCCCAAGAAGTCACCGGGGGAGTTCCGTTTGATACACCACTTGTCTTACCTGGCTGGCCGTTTAGTCAATGATGCTATTCCTGACGACCTTTGTTCGGTCAGGTATACATCTTTTGACCAGGCCCTGCGCATGGTGCGCTCTTGTGGCCCGGGTGCACTACTGGCTAAGTGCGACATTAAGTCAGCGTTCCGTCTCCTGCCAGTGCACCCGGGCGACTTTGAGTTGCTGGGTTTCAAGTTCCGGGGTGAATTTTATTTCGACAAAGCCATGCCTTTTGGCTGCTCCATTTCATGCTCGGCATTTGAGCGCTTCAGCACCTTCCTGCAATGGGCCTTTGTTCGCAGGTCAGGGTCCCGGTCTGTAGCCCACTACCTCGACGATTTCTTATTCGGGGGTGAACAGGGCTGGGACACGTGCACGCGTCTCCTAAATACATTTCAGACGCTAATGAAGGAACTCGGTGTCCCTTTAGCGCCCGAAAAGACCGAGGGCCCTTCAACCAAGCTCACATTCCTGGGGGTTGAGATTGACACGGTTGTGCAAGCATCCAGGTTACCTGTTGATAAGGTTTCCCGGATCGTTGCACTCATTTTGGACTTGCTGGCAAAACGCAAGGTGTCCCTTCGGGAGCTCCAGGTGTTACATGGTCACCTCAATTTCGCTTGTAGGGTCGTCGCACCTGGCAGAGCATTTGCTCGACGCTTGTGCGACGCCATGACTGGCTTGGCCAGGCCCCACCACAGGGTCCGACTGAACAAGGGCATGAGGGCTGATATGCTCATCTGGCTTCAGTTCCTGAGGGAATTCAACGGGGTGTCATTTTGGAGGTCCGACCTTTTGGTTTCCCCTCGTTTTCAGGTTCAGTCGGATGCATCAGGGTCCCTGGGTTATGGCATTTACTTCGAAGGGAAGTGGGCCTACGGCAGATGGCCGCCAGCTTGGTGGGGCACGGATCGTTTGCACGATCTTACGTATCTAGAATTTTTCCCCATTCTGGGAGCTTTGATGCTATGGGGCGAGGAGTGGGCCAATTCGGTCGTCCATTTCTGGTATGACAATGCGGCAGTTGTCCACATTGTCAACTCACAGACGTCAAAATCTCCCAGGGTTATGGAACTGGTTCGCCAGTTTGTGTTGCGCAGCCTACGCCTCAATGTGCTTTTTAGGGCCAGACATGTTCCAGGTATTAATAACGATATTGCTGATGCTTTGTCCCGCCTGCAGATCCCCCGGTTCCGTGCCTTGGCCCCGGATGCAGAGGAATTTCCCTCGCCGCTCCGGGACGAGATATGGACGCTTGGCAAGGAGAGGTGAACCGGGCGATCGGCATGTCGCTCGCCCCCCGCACGCGTAAGGCGTATAACCATGCATTCAGTTCATTCAGGGCCTTTTGTGCCCAATCATGGCTGCCTGAAAGTTGCCCCATCCCAGTGGCTCACGTCCTCCAATTTATGGTTTACTTACATGCCCAGGGCTTAGCCCCCCGCACCATAGCATCCAGGCTGTCAGCGCTGGCATTCATGGCCAAGGTGGGTGGTTTTGCTGACAGCACAAATGATTTTCGCATACGACATGATTGGAAGGGTGGGTGCGGGAACGTGGGCGCAGCCCGGACGACCGCCACCCTATTTCTCCAGGGATACTTACCCACCTTGCACGGGGTTGGCATGACCTGTGTTTCGACAGGTATGAGGCAACCCTGTTTCACGCGGCTACTACGGTGGCCTTTTTTGGGGCGCTCCGCATCAGTGAGCTGGTGCTACTGTCTAAGGCGGATGCGAGTCGTAGGGCACTGGAACTCGAAGATGTCTATGTTTCCAATGATTGGGCTCAGCTGAGGATACGCTCCTCTAAGGTTGATCAGCACGGTGTAGGCAGTGGTGTAAGACTGCTACGATGTTCTATGGCTGACATCTGTCCGGTTGGTGCCCTACAGGAGTTCCTTGCACTACGTGGTACGCACCCTGGCCCGTTTTTCTGTCACCAAGATGGGTCTCCCCTTACTAAATTTCAATTTTGGAAGGTGACCGGTAAGGCACTAGCCAGTGTTGGCCTCCCTGGGGCTCGTTACGGCACCCATTCATTCAGGATTCCACCGCAGCGGCGTTTGGGTACTCTGGGGCTGAAATATGCAACATGGGATGGTGGGGATCACGATGTTTTCAGTTGTATGTTTGCCCTCTTCAACAGTGAGTACCAGTTAAGTCACTGCCCTGTTTCCTTTTTTCCTTGACAGACCCTGGGTGTCGTCTTACACCGGTGACAGTATGGCTGGTGGGCCACAGCTATGTACACAGGGCAGCGCAGTTTGCTGCGGCGACAGAGTGGGGACCCCGACTGGGACTGGGTGCGTCCGCAAGTCTCAGGTGGTACGGTAAGCGCGGAATGTTATGGCGGGAACTGTTGCCATTCCTTTTCTCCATCAGGGATGCTGACCCGCCTGATGTCCTGATTATACACCTCGGGGGTAATGATTTGGGACAGGTCACGGGCCTATCGCTGAAGCATGCGATTTGCGGTGACCTGGCCTACTTGCATTATGTGTGGCCTGCCACAACCCTACTTTGGTCGGACATGATACCACGGCACGCTTACAGGGGAGGGTTTAACCTCCAGGCCCTTGATCGGGCTCGGCGCTCGGTGAACAGGGCTATTGCCCGGTTCTTTCTGGACAAGAGTTGGGGGCGCGTCATACGACACCCCACCATCAGTCTCCAAAATTATGAGCTTTACACAGGGAATGGGGTCCATCTGTCGCCGGGAGGTATGGACCTCTTGTTGGGAGATTGGCGAGCAGGCCTGTTGACCGAGCTGACGGTCTGGGGGGGAGCGGTGAGCCTTTATTGAAGCCTCCCCGTGTGGCGGGTAGCACTGGTAAGGTAAACATTTATGACCCACAGGTATCCGGCAGGTTCGCAATTGACTGGACAACACTAGACAGGCACAAGTTGGTTAACATTGTCCGGTCAACGATGAACCAGGCAATGGGGTGATGGCACGAGCTAGGCAGCATGCATCACCCCGTTATTTTACGGATACGCGTCAGAGGGTGGGGTCAGTAGTTAGATTATTGACTACGGTCAACAATTTGTTTGTTGTCAACAAACAAATTGATACAAATGGATACATTGTAACCAATTGCCGTTGGCAATTTTGGGTGGAACCTTACCAGTGTTACTTCGGCCTGCTTGCCTTAAGAATTATAATTGGTTGAATACCAATAGAAATTTATAATTCGGACTAGGGCATGAATCAATAAATGTGGCCCAATGCCGTTATCCACTTTTACCAGTGTCTGAGTCCTTTATTGGGGGGTGCGCCTGCAATGCAAGCGCGGCGCCAAAATGGCCGCCGCGCTCTTTGCGGGGGCCCCCCACTGGACTTGGACATCCGGGTATTTAGGGGGCGTGGCCAGCACCCTTTAAAAGGGGTGGCCACGAGGCAGCCGCGCTGCCATTTTTGCGAAGCGACGGAGAGGAGAAGTTTTTCCCCTCCACCCCCTCCCTAGTTAACAGTGTGATATTTTGGTCGCTTCGGGGCCGGGTGGGAATTTTTGGCTGGGACCTACAATTGGCTTTCGGGTCCTGGCTTTTTTGCCCACCCCACACTGTTGCTATGGTTTGACATAGGGGTTTCTCAATCTGCTGTTGACTTTGGTCACATGGGCGGGTCGCACTGGTAAGGTAAACATTTATGACCCACAGGTATCCGGCAGGTTCGCAATTGACTGGACAACACTAGACAGGCACAAGTTGGTTAACATTGTCCGGTCAATGATGAACCAGGCAATGGGGTGATGGCACGAGCTAGGCAGCATGCATCACCCCGTTATTTTACGGATACGCGTCAGAGGGTGGGGTCAGTAGTTAGATTATTGACTACGGTCAACAATTTGTTTGTTGTCAACAAACAAATTGATACAAATGGATACATTGTAACCAATTGCCGTTGGCAATTTTGGGTGGAACCTTACCAGTGTTACTTCGGCCTGCTTGCCTTAAGAATTATAATTGGTTGAATACCAATAGAAATTTATAATTCGGACTAGGGAATGAATCAATAAATGTGGCCCAATGCCGTTATCCACTTTTACCAGTGTCTGAGTCCTTTATTGGGGGGTGCGCCTGCAATAGTTCTCTATAACCTGTAACAATTAATACCTCTATAAATTGCTATACCATTACTTTACAAATACTTAAATCTACTTTCTTAAACAAACCATAATCTATTACAATAACCACCCTGTGTATTTACAATTTTAAGGAGTCTGCGGGATGTCACATTTCTTTTCACCATTTCCAAAAATGTATATAATCAGGTACATGGCTGCCGCCCTGTTCTCCTTTCAACGAATGATCCACAAATGGTTGTCAAATCAATGAATTTCTTGATTCAGTGGCATCTAGTTAAAGAGGTAAAGGAGCCACAATGAAGACTATTGCATGTAGCTGTCAAACACGATGAAAACAAAGTCAGTTTGATCCCAGTTTAACTGCATTGACAGACATTGCATTGTTTTGTCAATGGGAAGGATTTTTCTTCTTCTTCTGTGTCTAGGCCAGACGTGAAACTGCTAAAATGAAGCCACCTTTGGTGAATTCAGTTCCCCAGTTCCTGTCGCTTGACCTAGTATGAGAAACAGTGATGCACTGCAAAAAAATTACTACCTATTCTGTGGGCTGGCCAAATCTGTGGGTGGGGCCAAATCTGTGGGTGTGGCCAAACATCCTGCATTATGGACTATGGAGGTGGGTGTGGCCAACCAAGTGGCCATGGTCTGGGGGAATTTCCGCTACTGTTTCTACAGAACATGACAGAACCTGCTGCAGTGCATCACTGATGAGAAAGATTAGCCAGCAACACAAGGTTGCCATTACCAGGGTATGTCCAATTGTGTTCAAAAATACCACAACCTTCAAGGAGGCTCTTTCTGTGTACCCCAAGGGGACGGATAAGAAAAATCCATTCTACAGCTCTGCACTTGAGCTTGCCTCACTATTTTTTGCAAGAGAGGTATCTACTGATGATCTTCAGTTTCACCCTAGTGACCGAAGTTCACCATAAGTGTGTGTTTTTAAAAAACCATGATGTTTAATTAAATCCAGTCATTAGTCCCAACCAGAGCATACCCACTGAATCAGGGTTGGCTCAAATCCCATTCATTGGATGTAGCTTATTGTGTGAAATTTGTATCCTGCCTTCAAATTCAAAGCTGCTAAAATTCTGCCACTATGTCTGATTAGTTGCTTTGTCTGAACATTTTATGGATTTAAAAAAAAATTACACTGTGGGTTGATAGCAGATGGTGAGAATAAAAGACCAAATCTGAACAGAACCAAAATAGATTTGATTGGTGAAAACAAAAGATGGAATCTAAACAGTGCAAAGTTGATTGATCTTTTCATTATTTCAAATCTGATCCAATCCAGATGTTGAATCCAAACTACAATTTGGAAATCCCAAAATCCACAGCTTCTATTTATTTGAATGGGGAAATCAAAATAGCTAAAACGTGGAATGAGGTGGAGTTCACACATTGTCATGAAACCTGGCAAGATGGATGGCTATCAAATGAGGAAAATAGCAGGCCTGTAGCTATAGGGGCCTGCCATTTCTGAAATTTGCTTGTGTTCTCCATTCCTCCCTCAAGCTTCCCCTGCTGGTTATATTTTGCCAGTTCAGCAATGAGTGTCTTTTATTTTATTTTTTAAACTGTAGTTGTGATCAGGAAGAAAAACCTATGTTAATGCAGCAGCAAATGGAATAGGACCAAAGGCAGTACAGCTATATGTGTAGCAACACTACATGCAGTGCTCTTCTCTGTGGACAATGCCTGAATCAGTTTAGTTGCTGCAGCAGCACGTTTGCTTTGGCTAATGTCAGTCAAGAATGTCCTGCTACACCTAGCATAGCACAAAAGTTGGGACTGAAGCTAGAGGACCTTAGGCAATATTCTGATTCTGTGACCAGTGCCTAGCTGAGGAACAGATAGTGTACTTTGGCTGAACACTAACAAGACTGCAACCAATACCCTTAGCATAGCAGGAGAGAACAAACCTAACAAACTAGGGGTACTTAGGGGGTATTGTCTGTGAAATATACCATGGAGAATACTGCAGACTCCTCTTAGTGGCTATATTAGGCTGCCTCGGAGTTTCCCTTAAATGGCATGGGGCTTTTCCATTTGTTCCTTTAACTTTTGTTTTTCTCCTCCCTCAACTTTTCTAGTCTGCTGGATGCTGACTTTTTTCAGAGTCCTTTGGCCTGCTTTACCTGCTCCAGAAACAAATCATGACTATTTGCTTTGATCCAGGCCATCTCTGGATCTCTCTAAATAACTCTAATTCTACTAAGAATTTGGGATGCCACAGACACACAGCCATTGTTGGAAGATACAAAGCTAGCTTGCAAAGTTTAACTTCCTCTTTATAGCTTTCCAGATTTCTCTTGGATATACCATATAATCAGAGAATAATGAAGATAGAGTGGGCCTATAACCATGATGGCGAACCTTGGCACTCCAGATGTTCTTGGACTTCAATTCCCAGATGCCCAAGCCCCCATGAATCCACACAATTGGGTTTGCAGCGATTCATCCGGCCTGCGCCAACCTCGTTGCTCCCGAAAGCGGAAGTAAAACACATGCGTATGGGTGCATTTTACTTCTGTATCTGGGAGTGACGAGGACAGCGTGGGCTGGATGAATTTCAATAAACCCATTTGTGTGGATTCACGGGGGCTTGGGCTTCTGGGAATTGAAGTCCAAGAACATCTGGAGTGCCAAGGTTCACCATCATGGGCCAATAAGGTCATCAAGTCCAACCCTCTGCATGAATCCAAGACAACATGTATCAGGCAGATGGCTGTCTAACTTCCTCTTGAATGCCTCCAGTGCTGGAGTGTTTACCACGTCCTGAAGTGATCGTTTTCATTGTTGTACTGCTCTAACAGTTGGAAAGGTTTTTCTGATGTTCAAGCAAAATCTGACTGCTTGTCACTTGAGGTCAAGCTGTCTCTGGGTATGATTCTGTAACCAGCTGTGAATCCACCTGATGGTTGTTTTATCCAGCCCATATTTAGTTTATCAAGCAGAATATCATGGGGTTGTTTCATCAAAAGTTTTGCTGACATCAAGTTATATTATGTTCATAGCAATCTGACCATCTGCAAGGAAGGTTATAATAACTACATGCTTCAAGTCCATTCTGGCATATGATGACTCTTTCCAGGATTGAGATAAATTTAATCTGGCATGATTTGTCAAGATCAAATCTTTCTTGGTTTCCAGTTGTCACTGCATTGTTTTCAAGGTACTTACAGACTGTCTGCTTTATACTCTAAAGCAGAATTTTCTCAGGGAATGATGTCAGGTTGACAGTAGTTTTTCAACATTATTCACTTGCAGGCTTTTCTATAAAATGAAACAAAATATGCTGCCATGTCTGGTGTAGTTTTTGTGTAGCTCTTAGTATCAGTGGTGGGCATCAGCAGGTTTGCACCAGTTCACCAGAACTGGTAGCAAAAATTCTGGCTGGCCCCGCACATCCAAGTTTTGAAATAAAGTAGTCCTAATTTGGGTGCAACGCAAGCCACCATACCATGGCCACAGTGTGGTAGCAAATTTTTTGGAGCCCACCACTGCATGAGATGTGATGTGCATGCATGTTTTATAGATTATGCAAAAGCCTTTGACTGCTGCCAGCATGAGATGATCACAGCATTGAAGAAAATAAGTGTAGATGATAAGGATGTCAGAATCATCACCAACCTTTATTGGAATCAGACAGCTCAAGTCAGAGTTGAAGAGCAGCTGACAGAGCAAGTTCAAGTACACCGAGGTGTGTGACAAAGTTGTGTGTTGTTCTCAACAGTGTTTAATATATATTCAAAGAGCATTTTTTTTTTCAGAAGTTCTATCAGATTTAAACACTGGCATTAAAATTATGGGGAATACCTGAATAACATCCAATATGCTGATGACACAGTGTTGCTGGCCACAAAACCTGGTTGGCGGGGCAGGTGTGGAGCTCAGATGAAAGAGTGGCCCCCGCCTGTTGGCTTATAAAATGAACCCCCCCCCCATCTTTTTAATGCGGGCAGTTTTAATGTGGTTAGTTTTAATAGGTGGGTGGGTATGTTGGGGTTTTAATTGTTTTTAATATGTATGTTTTAATCTTGTTGTGATCCGCCCTGAGTCAGGTTTGCCTGATTGGGCGGCATAGAAATTTGGATCATAAATAAATAAATAATCTTCAGTTGATGCTGGATTGAGTTAGAGCTCAGAATATGGTTTGGATCTCAATACCAAGAAGACTAAATATCTTGTTATAAGCTGAGCATCAACTCACAGCAAGCTAATGGCAGGAACACAAGAAATTGAGAGAGTGGATAAAATTGTCTATTTGGGAAGTATGTTAAATGAAAAGTGGGATCTCAAGGTAGAGATTAAAATACGACTAGAAATAGAAAAAGCAAGATCCGTCTTCATAAAAATGTAACATTTGTTAGGCAGTAGAAATCTAACTCACTACAAAGATCCGAATAGTGAGACGTTATGTATTCCCAGTGTTGCTCTATGGAATTTTCTGAAAAGAAAATTGAAACTTTTGAAATTTGGATCTACAGACGGCTGCTCAGGATATCATGGTTTGACCATGTGACTAATGTAGAATGTTGCACCAGATGGATAAAGAACAAGAAGTGCTTAAGACCATTAAACAAAGAAAGCTTGTGAGCATATCACAAGGAATGACATGAAGTATAGAATACCCCAACTTGTTAGGCAAGGGAAGATGATTGGGAAAAGAGGCCCTGAACATAGGCAGACTTTGTGGCTAGAGAACCTGAAAGACTGGTGTGGAATGTCCTTGGAAGAACTGTTCCAAGGAGTTAAGAACAGGAAGACTATCGCCATGATGATAGCCAATATTTGGAATGGATACAGTGTTTGAAGAAGAAGAAGTAAACTATGCAAGCTAGTTCTAAATGTTTCATAGACAGGGGTACTTATAACCAAAGATCTACACTATGCTGATAGTATCTTAGATCCTTATATTATTATAATAATCAATGCTCCAAAAGTTCCAGTTCCACCAAAAATGAGTATGAGAAGTCATCCCTAAACATGGGCGGCTGTTGTGTTCTCTCTTAAATCCTGCAGCTGCTGTTCAGCTCTACATTTCATTGCCTGCAAGCCTCATTACTATGGGTGGAAAGAATACTCATTAAATTGCTTGTTCTGATTGATTTAAACTGTCATAACACAGCAAGAAACCTAGACAAAGGATGCTTGTACACCATGAGATTTCTCACTTCTAGTTTAAGAGTGAGACACATTTTTCCCCTCCCTGTCATTTGCAGTTTACACAAAATACTTCTAGTGCAATCTAGGTAAAAAGCACTGTTCCTTCCCTTTAAGAAGCAAGGCACACAGATGAACAGCAAGTGCACAAGCTGGTTGTTAAGATGCAAAGAACCTATTTGATGCTTCAGATGTTTAAAAGCCTGTGAAAAACAGATGAACAGGTGTGGCGTAACAGGTTGTGTGTTGGATTAAGACTCAGGAGACATCTGTTCAGATCCCCACTCAGCCACAAACACTTATTGGGAGCTAGCAATGGTGAAAAAACCGTTGCACATTTCACACACATCAAAAAATAGGATGGGCCCTATTGGGATCACCTTAAGACAAAAGTGACTTGATCGCTCATAACAACCATGAAATAATCAGGCTTTTACAATATAATACAGATTGTGCAAAATATGCAATTTACATGAATTATGCAATTTGTGTAAAACCATCAGGTTGATAGTGCCACAAAATACCTCGTCTTGCAGCACAAAAAGAAGAAAATGTTCAGTTCCTCATCCTTCCCTACAAAGACAAGACAAGCCTTATAACCATACTCATTACCAGCAGGAGGGCAACTACAGAAACAGGGGCAAAAAAAGAGAACAGAATGTGCACACTTTAAGATATTTTAAATTACAATTTGACTTATGTTAAAAGCAGCCTTGTTCAGACAAGAGGCATTTGTAGAAGTCCCAAGGGGCTTAACATATTCAGTATGAAAATCATGTTTCGGGTAGAGGTGGGTTTTTTTTTTATCCTACTCTCGGCTTCTCTCAGTTTCTTAGCTTCTCCAGCTTTGTGGAGGTGGTGGTGAAAAGAACTTGGCAGGTGGCGTGCAGGTACCTCATCCACAAACACTTATCTGTGTCTGTGCCACCACTCCATGGTAAATTGCTTGTTGATAAATGAGGCTATTTAGGAGCGAGTGATGCCAGCATTACAGTTATTAATGACACCAACATGTGGAGACATTTAAGAGCGGCCTGGCGTTCTGTTGTTCTCTCGCATATGAGTAATGGGGCAGTTCAGTTACATGAGTTAAAACTAGCTCAGGTTGTTTAAGAACCGACACAAAAAATAAAATTCTGAAAACAGATGGACTTGCTGGACCTGTGACTCTCATGTTAATTGATAATACCTTCCCTTGGAGGGTGGACTGTTTCTGGATTACCGGATGATGTGCAACCTAAAGAAGTCTACTGTACAACAACTTCATGCCTCAATTTCTGACCTCATATACTGTACCAGTTAACTTATTGATTCCTGAAATAAACACTGGCCAGAGCACCTGAGAAGAAAAAAAGAATAGGGTCAGTCTGCCCTCCTTCTAATTCCTGGACTGCCACAGAAAGAGCATGTCTTAGCAGGGTAGTTTATAGAGACCAATGCTGTAGCTATGATTATGAAACAAATGCTCGCGTATAATATATTATATTATGCCAAGGTTGGAAATGTGTCGCTTTTAAGAGGCTCCAGAACTTTAACAAAAATGTCCACATTAGTAAAATATGAAAGAAAAATATATATTTCAATTTGAGCCCCAAACAGTAGTTCATGCATAAATCTGATTTTGTATTTTGAGAATTAATATATTTAAAAGAAGGGGTTTGGCCGAGGTTATTCACTGCTATCAAATCTACAAGGTTTTCTCTAGGCTATCTGGTGTTTTCATAATCTCTGTGGTGGCTCAGTGGTTTAGAAGCTCACCTTGTTAGCTGGAAGGCCAGCAAGTTGGCAGTTCGAGACCTGGGTACTGCATGAGCGATTGAGCACCCATCTCTGTAACAGCTCTTGGGGACATGAAAGGAGCCTCATTTGAGTGTCCCCTGAGCAGAGTTTCTCCAGAAAAAAATCCTTTCAACCCAGAATAATTTCTGACACGAAATTATTATTATAATCTCTGTAAAATTCTCAAATATATCTTAGAAACCCCGATTACCCAATTCCCTCCACAGAGACAAGGCATAGATATGCACAGGTATTGTCATTTATGACAGGCTGTTTGCCTCTTTCATCATTAAACAGCTCTCCTATGTTTACTTTACACCCTTATTTCCACCATGGGATTCCCGTTCGTGTCCTTTACCAACGTATATGTCTTCTGTTGTCTTCTGTCAATACCTCCCCTAGTCTTTTTTTGTATGTTGAAAAAATTGTGCTCATTTTGGTACTCCTATCTCAGCACATCTATCAGCCATATAAGCTTCCTTTCAGCACTTATTTTGTGCCTAATCATCCTCTGCTGATCATTATATTTCCCTATGTTCTGATTTTTATAGATCTTTCTTACTTGGTTACTTGATTACTTAGTTGGTTAGTGTTTCACATGTCAGGTTGATGTGGCTGATCAAAGCATTGTCTTCCACTGTTTCCGATCCCATGCTAGTCTCAGGAACTAGGTCCTTCTTATTTCCATTAAATGAAATACGTCATGTGTCATCCATTCCTTAGCCTTATACTGTAGTTTGACTTTCATCTGTTTACATAGTTTGCCACAACCCAAAATGCATACAATATCTTAATGAACATGAAAAGGGAAATGTTCAGAATGTTTTTTCAGGTTTAAGACCAAATAGTAAATGTTGATCTTAATTGTTGATAATATTTGTTTTTACACATTCAGAGTTAAACTAATTGTTGTGTTTGACCTCTTTTGTCCTGTTTAAGTGGCATACAATATGGAAAGACAAGGAATTACAAGGATCAAAGTTCATTTTAATAATCCAAAATTAGCACCAATAGGTTTCAACCCACATGATGTAGTTCTTCATGCAACACTGGGTATAATGCTTTTGTCACATATATCTCTACATCACACAGAAGCTACAAATTTTTAAACTTTCCATAAAATACCATGGAATTGATTTCAGGTCAGACAAACAATTTGGGCAGTTCTTCACATAAGGGTGGGGTTCTCCAAATAATATTTGACTCCTGGCTCCCATTATCTTTCTGAAATGGCAATGCTGGTTAAGGCTTAATGGAGTATACAACCCAACAACTTGAAAGGCACAAATTTTCCACCTCATCCTATATTGTTTTCAGCTGATGCTTCAAGAGACATCATCCATGTTGGGACATATTCCTGCCACAGCTTGTGGCAGGTAGGAGGTTAATTTGGGGAATTTCGGGTCTACAGGTACGTCTGGTGGCAAAAGCGGATTTGAAGAGTTCTCTCTCAGTCACTTATATTGTTTTGCTTTATTCATTTGATACAACTGTCATATTATATAAAATGAAGATAAGAAATGGGGCTTCTGTAATCAATGTTAGTGTTTAGTTTGCCAGAATCAAGTGAGGGTGGAGTTGTCCCCAGCGAGTTGTTTTTTTATGGATTTGATGACAACAGAATCTTTATGTGGGAATGATGCATAAATCCAGCCTTTAAAACTAGAGAAGTGGGAGTATTCCAGTGGTGTCTCATGAATGGAATGGGGAATCGCCTCAGTTCCCAAATCTTCCCCACTTTGGTCACCAGCTGCTTATGACTAAGAATATTGATGAGGGACTTCTTTGAACATATAAGCCGTGATTCCAGAGATGGCAACATTCACTTCAAGAACTACACAGAGAAAATATTGAGATTAGTTTTCCCACATAAGATTTTTCACATTTGTAAATGTGACTGCCCCAACAGAGGGAAGGAAAGGCAATATGGCAAAGAATTCAGTTTCTCCAGTGCAAGAAAAAAAGAAGGGCAGAGACTTGCAAGTTGCAAGTTCTCCACAAATATATAATCCACTCTCCCTCCCTTTGTGCTTAACCTTTTCAAGGATTATTCAGGAACTATTCTAAGATAAGAATGCATTTCCCCCTTATTTCCTCTTTATAAACTCCTTGTCTTAAACCTCACCTGGGACTACAGATTTAGATGTGAAATGGTCAATTAGATTAGAGTCCTAGAAGAATAGGGATACCAGTTAGCAGTTCAATTCCTTTGGTTAGCAGATAAGCAAAAAGAGTTGTGAATTGATTGTGAAGAATGGATCAATTAACAGTAATGGATCACATGCTTCCCTCTGTCCTTGCTTAGATGGTCAGTAATAGAAATCTTCCCTCAGGCTCCTTAAAGACACTTCAGGAAGTAGGAAATGCAGGGCTAAAAATGAACCAGGAGAGAGAAAAGCTAACCCATCAACTTCTAACATGTTTTGTGAAGATCTTCTAGTTAGCACATTTAATACAATGGCAATAATAAATTGAAGTTATATTTCTTGGATAGTGATTATATTTATTATTGGTCTGTTTATGGATTGACTTCATAGGTCACAGCCTTGAGTTTGCAAGATCTGAGTAGGGCTGCTGAGAATAGAATGTTTTAGAATGGGGTGCCCAAACTATGGCCTGTGGGCCAAATATGGCCCATGATGCGCACACCACTCCAGGAAGTGGACAGGGGATATGCTCACCAATGCGCATGTATATCCAGAACCACTCCCAGAAGTGGTTCCAGATGCCCCCACACATGTGCAAATGCACCTGTGCCACTTCCAGGAGTGGCGCAGACCAGGCGTGTGCTGGTATATCAGGCAATCGGGCTTTGTTCCACCCCGCCCTCACCTCTGGTGCCCTGGGGCACCAATAACAATGTATGGGATTCCCCCACCCCCCAAATAGGCGCCCCCATCATTCCATGTCCAGTGCCTTCCCATGGTGACCTGCACACCCCTGGCATAGACACATTTGTGCATGCACGGGGGCATACGGAACCACTTCTGGGAGTGGTGTGGGCACGTTTGCACACGTGCAAATATGCCCGCACCACTCCCCGAAGTGGCTCCAGATGCACATGCACAAACATGCCTGCTTCTGGGAGCATGGTCAGACCCACTCAACTGTTCCAGAGGTGTGGTCAAGCCTCCGGTGCAAAAAGTTTGTGTACCCCTGTTTTAGGCACTAGTCATCCATAGGATCACCATAAGGGGTGTGCGTGAACTTGATGGCACATAATAACACAATTTATTTATTTTGTCCAGAATCCCATAGAGAAAAAATTATACAGTATACAAAAGTAATTATGCAGGTGGTTTCCTTCTTTTCTTGAGATGTCCATCACATACTTGCTCATGCACTGGTTCGTTAGACCATGGACTGTGCAAAGGATACCCTGACAAAGAAGAAGAAACTCCTCATGTGATTAATGTTGCAAATACAATCCCCCCAACAAGATTCTGCAATAATTAATTCATTGTTGTTGCTGTTTTATTGTGAGCAGCTTTGGAAGGATTTTTAGGACTGAAAGGTGAAAATTTTCATTAAATGAATAAAACAAAAGGATGTCTTTTGAGTGCAATGCCTTGTGCCACAGTGCTTCAGCTGCAATACAGCAGTAAAAACTCTGCTTAGATAGATAGATAGATAGATAGATAGATAGATAGATAGATAGATAGATAGATAGATAGATAGATAGATAGATAGATATTGTCATTGTCCTGCACAGAACAACGAGATTGGGGAGAAAAACACTTAACAACTCAACAAAACCTAAACAAAATACAACTATACAAAATTATCAACATACTCCCACACCACATATACACATTTAACCCCTAAAAGCTCTAAAATTCTAAAAACTCTAAAACCCTAAAAACTCTAAAAACTATATACAGAAGCTCCTTCATAGACTGCATTGCACTGCATTCAAAGCCAGAACCGCTTTTGGGTAGAAACTATTTCTCAAGCGGCTGGTCCTGGTCTTTATGACCCTATATCTTCTTCTAGAAGGCAGAAGCTGAAAGAGATCATTTCCAGGGTGCGTACTATCTTGCGCAATCTCTACAGCTTTCTTATAACACCTGGTGGCATAGATTTTATTTAGAATGGGAAGAGTACACCCGATTATCCCCTCTGCAGTCTTTACGACCCTGGACAGCATTGTTATTTCCCTAGCTGTACAACTCCCAAACCATACACACAGACCATAGGTTAACACACTTTCTATGGTACAGTGGTAGAATGCCAACAGCAGGTCCTTTGAAAGATTGTTCTTCCTGAGGATTCTCAAGAAGTATAACCTCTGCTGTGCTCTCTTCATCAGATCTTTGGTGTTTGCTCCCCATGTTAGATCATCCCTCAGCTCCATTCCCAGAAATCGAAACACCGAGACCTGTTCCACACAATTCCCTTCAATAATAAGTGGCTGGATGTTCAATTTGCATTTTCTAAAGTCCACAATAATCTTTTTTGTCTTTTTTACATCGAGGAATAAATTGTTTTCCCTACACCACTCCATCAGCATCTCAACCTCCTTCCTGTAAGCCGACCCCCCCTCCCCAGCAGTAATCAGACCCACCACCATTGTGTCATCTGCAAACTTGATGATCTTATTGCTGGGGTAACTGGGAACATAATCATATGTGTAAAGCGTGTACAGAAGCGGGCTCAGCACACACCCCTGCGGCGTCCCCGT
Organism: Bradypodion ventrale; assembly: GCA_035047345.1. Classification (NCBI taxonomy): domain Eukaryota; kingdom Metazoa; phylum Chordata; class Lepidosauria; order Squamata; family Chamaeleonidae; genus Bradypodion; species Bradypodion ventrale. The sequence goes on from JAWDJE010000003.1 coordinate 128,957,522, forward strand.
ACTTATACTGAAATCCACAGAGACGTGAGAGCCCATCCTGACCCGTTGGGAATGATCTGATAGAAAATTTAGTATCCACCTGCATAAGCATGGTGGAAGCCCCATATCTAATAATTTGGGCACCAGTCTATGCGGAAGAATAGTATTAAAAGCAGAACTTAAATCTACAAATAACAGTCTCGCATAATTCCCTTGTTTCTCCAAATGGGTCAGAACAGCATGTAGGGCCGTAGCCACAGCATCCTCCGTGGATCTCTTTCTCTTATATGCAAATTGACAAGGGTCAAGTCCAACTGGTAAACAAGCCATAATACGGTTCTGCACCAACTTTTCAAAGCATTTCATTATGACAGGTGTAAGCGCCACAGGACGGAAGTCATTCAGACTATCTATGTTAGGCTTTTTAGGCAGAGGTATAATAGTAGAGGATTTCAGACAAGGTGGGACAGTGGCTTGGGCCAAAGACCGATTAAAAAACTTCATAAAAGTTTCTGCCAGCTGTTCTGAGCAGTCTCTCAGTGCCCTACAAGCCACTCCATCAGGACCCATATACTTGTTCGCATTTATCCCTTTTAATATTCGCCTCACTTCTCCCTCTTCCACCCTGGCAACATTCCCTAAGGGGAGTAATGACGATGACTCTGGCAACACTGCTGTATCCACTGCTGGTGTCACCTCAAATCGGGCGAAAAAGGTATTCAGCTCCTCCACCAGAGAAGCACTGCTCTCTACAGGCGATGAATTACTGGGTTTGTAGTCAGTAAGGTGCTGGATCCCCTGCCACACTTGCCTGATGTCGTGACTACTCAGGTGATCTTCAATTTTTCCTCTATACACAGCTTTTGCCTTCCTTATACCCCTCTTCAGGTTCGCCCTTTCTATACTATACAATACCCGGTCTCCAGTTCTAAAAGCAAAGTTTCTTGCCTTCAACAGTCTCTGAACTTCACTCATCATCCAGGGCTTCCTGTTCAGATACATCTTTACATGCTTTTCCCTGGTGACGTTGGTGGTGCAGAATCTAATATAATCCAGGACCATTGATGTGTAGATCTCCAAATATTGATGGTCAAACACATTCCAATCGGTCTCCTGGAAACAGTTCTGCAGCTGTTGAGAGGCTCCCTCAGGCCACACAGTAACAGTCCGTGTTTGTATTGGGGCTTGTTTCCTAAGGGATGTGTATGCTGGTGTCAAAAGCAGGGACACATGATCTGACCTGCCAAGGTGTGCCAAGGGCTTAACCTCATATGCCCGTTTAATGTTTGTATACACCTTGTCAAGAGTATTCTCCCCCCTAGTTGCACATTTAATGTGCTGATGAAATTTTGGGAATACTGCCTTCATGTCTGTATGATTGAAGTCTCCTGTGATGATCAGCACAGCCTCTGGGTATTTGCTCAGTTTAGTATTGATGTTTCCATACAAAATATCCATGGCCATGCGTGCATTTGCAGTTGGTGCCACATACACCACCATTAATACTACTGCTGTAAATTCCCGGGGGAGATAAAAAGGTCTACATTTAATCATTAAAAACTCTACCTCTGGGGAACAGTGGCTATCCAACCTGACAGAGTCCTTGCACCAGTTGTGATTTACGAAGATACACACTCCCCCACCTTGTTTCTTGCCAGAATCCTTTGTCCTGCCCAACCGGTGTGTAGTATAGCCTTGCAATTCAATAGCTGTGTTGGGAATGAAAGAGTTAAGTCATGTCTCTGTGAGTAGCAATCCACAGCAATCCCGAAAGTCTCCCTCAGCTCCAACACGCAGCCTCCACTCATCAAGTTTGTTCACCAAAGACCTCACATTGGAATAGAAAATACTTGGGAGAGGTAATGTATAACGTTGTTTTCTTATCTTTGCCCTCATGTTCACATGGCCATTACCTCTACAGCCTCTTTTTTGCCTTTGCTCTCTCCTCCTCCTCCTCCGCCTTCTTCCTCCAGGTTCGATGATTTCTGATTTCTGGAATCTTGCAAGCCCACAGTTTTCCACACATAACACAATCTCCACTTCTGCTTCTATAAAACAACAATTCCGGATGGCTATAAATAACCCAACTTAACTGACCCTGTCTCAAAAGCAAGGAGCTCTGAGCCGCAGCATCTGAACGCACCGCCATCTTTCCCTCCTTGGTTATAGTTACAAGCTGAGTTTGATCCTAATGGGCTCAAGGTCAACACAGCTTTCTATCCTTCAAAGGCAGGTAAAATAAGTACCCAGCTTATCAGGAGGAAATGTGTATTGCATTGTGAACTGGTAAGGTGACTAAGTGGCTGAGAAGCTCACCTTGTTAGCTGGAAGGCTGGCAAGTTGACAGTTTGAGACCCGGGTACTGCATGATGGTTTGAGTGCCTGTCTCCCTCCCAGCTCCTGCCAACCTAACAGTTCGAAAGCAAGAAATTGCAAGTAGATAAATAGGGACCATTTTGGTGGGGAAAGATCTTGGGGACATGAAAGGAGCTTCATTCAGGCATCCCCTGAGCAGAATTCCTCCAGAATAATTTCTAACACAAAATTATTGTTATTGTGAACCACCCAAAGAGTGTTGTAAGCACTGGGGTGGGGGTGGTATATACATTTATGAATTTTCAAACTACTTCTAATGTTATCTCCTGTAAGTGATTGGAGATAAGAGCCTACTTGAATCCCAAGATGCTGTTGGCTGAATTGAACTCTGGTATTCAGCCCAAGAAGGCAACGGTATACCTAGTCTGTCCAGGTTATCCTGTTATGGTTATAGAGAAGACCATACTGATAGCCACTCAACCCTGATTGTCAGGCAGCGGTTAACTAACCTGACAACCCTGAGCACTAACGTCCTTGGGTGGCATAGTCCACAGGGATGGGTGATGGTCCCCAAATTGATTCAATCCCACTTGAATCCACCTTGATGGAGAGCAGCAGCTTCATCAATATTGGCCTGGGACTGATGAGAACTTTGTGTGCCAAAAGGGCTCAGGAGCAAAAGTTGACTCATGGAATTGGATCAGTGGTCCGGGCATCATACTGCGATGCGGAAGGCAGATGAAAGGCTACTGCATTATATTGCTCCCAGGGCATTCTTCATGGCTGATCACTATGAGGATAGCCAATATTCAGAATTGGATACGACACTTAAAGAAGATACCTACTCGATCATCAGGGGTCTTGAAGACCCTGGATTATTTATTTTACTTCATATACTTCTGCTTTTCATCTGTAGTGGCATCAAATGGTATGTTCTATGGCTCAGAGAACTGAGCAATGTCTTTTTGGGTTCTTTTAATTTAAAACTTCTAGTTTGCTATAAGTAAATGTACCAGTGGAGCATTAAAAGATATTGTTATAATATATAAAAAAAATTAATGGTTCCATCCGGTTGGTCAGCAAGTTATGTCTTTTTTTGATAGTAATGAAGATGGTGATGTGTGCCATCAATTCTGACTTTTGGCTACTTTCCAAAGGCTTTCTAGGTAGAGGTTACACAGAAGTGGCTTTCTGTTCTTTTCTTCTGGGGGTATTCTGGGTCAGTACAGCTTGCCCAGAGAAATACAGACTCTTCTTCTCGGAGGCACAGTGCGGAATTGAACTCCCAACCTCTGGCTCCAGATACCCAAAATTCCTTTCCTTTTCTTCCCTGCTTTTCAGTTTTAACTTCCCACAGAATCCCTCAGTAATCTATGCCTACCGAGCAAGCATAGTTCTTCTGTTGCTTTTGGGATTCCTTTTTATTTATTTATTTATTTATTTTTCATGCTTATATACCGCCCACTCAGGTACAACCCAACTCAGGGTGGTTTACATAGCGGACAGTAAATACATAAAAGACACATGATAAAAAAGTTAAAAGTTTAAAAAAAATCCCACCCCTAAAAGGTGCGCAAGAACCGAAAGGACCTTGGGGGAAGGCACACTTCTCTATACCAACCACCCAACGGTACCCCCATCCCCACCCGCACCCCAAACTTGGCCCGCCAGCCAGGTCTTTAGATCCTTCCTAAAGGGCAACAACTCCGTCTGGAGACGCAGTTCCACAGGCAGGAGGTTCCAAAGGGCTGGTGCGGACACGGAGAAGGCCCTCCTCCTTGTGCAATGTAGATGACTGCATTCCCTATTTATAGTTTGTGAGTTTCCTGATGATGTTGTTCCTTGTACTAACTTGGGCTTTGGCATTCAGGCAGTGCTGTTTAAAAGAGAGTGTCCTGCTAAGCAAGATGCCACTGTGTCATCAAACAATCCCTCCTCATAGGGTTCAGTGAAGCCCCATTCTTCATGAACCCCTTGACCCCAGCTCAACAAGTAGAACTGGCCAGGGCAAGGTTACAATTTCACCTGCTGTGTTCATGAGGTGTGAAAGTCTATAAAAAGAGCACTTAAAAAGTCAGCCAGATTGTTTGACATAGCAGCTCTTCATGGAATAAACAATGGATGGGACGGCATTTGCATAAAACTCATTAGAAAAAGTGCAAGTTTCATAAATCTTGTGATAAATTAGTGCGATATCATTCGAAAAGTGATGCATTAATTTCAGGGCAAAATGAATGGTCCTGTGATCATTGTAGGTAATTAGGAGGCTTCTAGGTAATGCAGAAAGGAAATTATTTTAAAGGGGCTTTATTATAAGGAGAGTCACTGCTGTTGGAGCAGATTGGATGAATTGGAAAGAAAGCTAATCAGACATGGACAGCTTTCTTGTACTTCGTCGTATTTATTTTATTACATGACATGGTTTCCTAATATTTATCCTGTTTACAATTGTTTCAGTCATAAAGTTGGAGCCTAAATATACAGTATGTCCTTCTTGTTTCTATCCTCACTCCTCCCCCCGAAAAAAAAAAATCTGGCAAAACTTGATATTCTCTACAAACACCAGTAAGCTGTCACAATATTTTTACTAGAGTAGTAATCAGCAGTGCTTCCCTGCTGTTTATGTCTTCACTCCTCATTACAGATGATCTCAGCAGGAGTGTGTTTGTCTGGAATGTATTAGAATGATGCAACCCCTTAGATAACACTATTTCCAGGGGATAAGAGGAACACTGACAGCCCCAGTCAAACCAATATGAGCGGATGTGAAAACATGTGGTTCAATGCTCATCCTGCTGGTCTGCAATTTCTGAATCCAGTTTCATAGAGCAGGAACAGATTCAGGAAAAGTCTTAAGGACTATCTGTGTGAGTGTCATTTATTTGCAGGAAGCCCTTCTTATTGCTCTTGTGAATTAACTTGCTTCTTTTTGGTGTGTGACTTCAGGACTTAAAAGGGGGATTCTTTTTTTTAAAGTTTTTAAAAATCTTTGTTTTAATGTTAATGTTTAATTGGTTTAAAATTATTATTATTATTATTATTATTATTATTATTATTATTATTATTATTATTATTATTATTATTATTATTATTATTATTATTATTATTATTATTATTATTATTATTATTATTATTATTATACTTGTATGCCGCCTCAACTCACATAGCGACTCTGGATGGCTCACAAAGATACAAAATATACAGTACAATTACAAGGTTTCATGTCATCACAATACAAAAACATTTCAGCCAGTGTTGAGCTGCTCCAGGTGCCCACATGTGCCTGGGCACCGGTAGTGGAAATTCCATGGCATAGGGAGGCTAAGTGGGTGTGGCCCACAGTGTTATCCACGGCCACAGTGTTAGCCACACCCATGGTGGGGTAGTAAATTTTTTTGCAGCGCATCGCAGCATATCATCATCACAAATAATCACAAATCATGGTATCAAAAAGTATCAATATCACAGTAACAAAGCATTACAAAAAACAAGAAACCGTGTGATACTTGTTATTATTGTAGTTTTCATTGTTGTGACCTGTCTTGGGTCCCCTATGAGGATAAAGGGAACAAAGTAGTAGTACAGTAGTGTAGTTCCTTTTCATGCTGTGTGGTGCTTATCTCCACTACTAGCGCATATCTTGCAACAAGGCTCCTAGTTGTTTCTTTAGCAATAAGATTTCACAGGGCCAGGGTGCCAACCCAATGCCCAACTTTCCTTCCTTATAAATAAATAATCAATAATATTTTTTCAAATGTTGCTCAGTGAGGTCCTACCAAAACTAACACACTTGTGTCCATATTCACAGCCTATGTGTAACATCTATTTCTGCCCACAGTCTTCCTAATGACTAAGTGGTGGCTACCAATTTTGCGTGGTGGGGAGGAGGCACAGCTTCTAATGATGGGAGAACCAGAGAAAAAGTGGGTGTTACAGACACATACAGGCAGGCACCACTTTCTGTAATTTGTACAGACATTAACTTTTGGAGTACCCCCCCTCCCTTTTAGCTGAAATGAAACCAAAATAGATATATAGCTGCTTGTGCTCATTTTTATCCCTTGTTTATAGTTACCCAGTATTCATGTACTGAATTGTTGTGTATTTAAGGAAACATGTTTACCATTTTGTCTTTGTTGTCATAGAGTTTAATATGTATTTGCTTTACTATGGTCCAAAGTCTCACGAGACTTTGGGAAGGTTCTGAATGAGAAGTGCACGAGACAGAGCTGCCAACAGTTCCAACGGTTTTTTCCAACTGTCAGTTCGGATTGGAGATAACTAAGGAATGTGAGGGTGTGTTGTTAGCTCTGGTCACTTATTCTTATTCCAAATAAAGTTGTGTGTTTCACCCGTATTGTTGGCTGCTGCCTATTATTTCCAGAACACTAAATGGATAGAGCAAGGGTAGGCAACCTATAGCCTGCATCCGGCTCATGGCACCAAGTAATCTGGCCCCTGCCCTTGCTCCAGCTGCAGACTCTTTAGGGCTGTCGTTAACATGCTTACGACAGCTGTGGACACATTTATGGCAGCCATAAACAGCGGGGGACCACCAGTCTGTCCTCCTCAACTGTCTGAGGGACCGTGACCCAGTCCCCGACTTAAAATGGTTGGCAGCCCCTGGGATAGAGCAACAGACTATGACTCAGGAGGCCTGAGTTTGAATCCCTGTTCAGCCAAGGAAACTCACTCAGAAAGAGGAACTGATAAAGGCACTCTTTAAATACATCACTTCCATTGAAAGCACTATTAGGATAGCTATAAATCAGTTCCTACTTGGTGGCACATCTGATGATGATGAGCCTGATGGTATTGAAGGCCAAGGCCACAGTTCTCTATGGAAATTATTTCCACTTATGAATATAAGTGGAAACACACACTCAATTCTTAGATTACATCTCACTCTTTGGAGAAAAAATCATTTTAGTGAACATACAATAAAAGCTTGGAGATATTTGATCTTGAATTTTGCAAGAACAAAAAAATATTACTGGATAGATACTCAAAAAGTCCAATTATTTTAACAGATTAATTTCTTTTGAATTTTACTATATTACATATACCATATTTGTCGGTGTAAAAGATGCATGAGTATAAGATGCACCCCATTATTACCAAAATAGCCCACTATAGGCCACTATATACAATACATGACACACTCCATTTTCCAGTGTATTTTAAGAGGAAAAAAGTGGGTCTTATACGGCAGCAAATAGGGTATGTCTTTAATTTTACATTGTACAATGCTCCAATATGAATAAAGAAAGAATGTAGCTGATGTAGTATTATTCCAGATGCAGTGATGCCTTGTATTACGAACACTTCATTTAATGTAATTTCCATTTAACAAATGAAAATCCATAGAAAATAATGCCTTATATTATGAATTTTTTTTTCACAATATGAAGCAACTTTTTCTATAAATTACATGGTACACAGTGGCCTCTAGTGGCCACTTCTAGTAGTACTGTGTGTTCTGCATTGTGTTTCATATTACGAATTTTTCGTAATATGAACCGTCCCAGGGAACGAATTACATTTGTAATATGAGGTACCACTGTACATTGATCTCAGTATGATGGGCTGGGACAACTAATGGCTAGCATTTTGATATAAGGTGGATAAGCAATACATATAATGGTAAAATAAAATAAGAAATGAGTCCTGAGAGCATACTAAACAGAGCCTGAAAAGGCTGAAGATTACTGCCATAGCCAATTAACACCAGCAAACCTACTGTCATGGTAGTAATTATCTGCTGAGTAGTTGGGGGAACTGACACCCCCTCCAGTACTTCTTTGCCTTTGGATAAGGCAGTTGGATACAGCATAAAATGGATAAAAGTGATACTAGCCAGTTGTAGTTAATTTACACCCAGGAGCCCCCATGGTGCAGTGGTTAAACTGCTGCACTGCAGCCAAAACCTCTGACATTGTTCAATCCTGATGGGACTCAAGGTTGACTCAGCTTTCCATCCTTCTGAAGCCAGTAAAATGATTACCTGGCGTGTTGGGGCCAAAATGCTAATTACCTTGTCAACTGCCCAGAGAGTGCACTAAATGCCATCTGGTGGTATATACCATAAGTGTAATTGCTAATTGCTAAACCACCTATTCTGACTGGTGGGGAAATGAGACATTTCCTCACTTAAAAGAGGCAATTTCACATCGAGCTTCCATGCATTGAGCTTAATATTGTGTAGTTGCTGGGTTTTAATTTGAGTTAGTCTTTGCCAAATCCAGTGCAATTTGTGGGGTAAATGGCTAATGTAATTACCCCTTATGGTCCAGGGCTGGTCAGTATCTTAGTGAGCATCTGTTGTCTATATGTTCAGGTTTTTCAAAGCCTTCTTTAAAGCACAGTAGAGAAAGCATGGGCACAGAAGATGGGTCTGACACTACAATGATTCAAATTTTATTTTGTAACAAAGTTTGATGAAGATTTTGGAAAGGTAAAAAAATGAGCTCTTTAATTTCATTACTGGTGTTCTATTACTTGTTTGCATGTTCTCACAAGCCTTGTTAAGGAAAAAGGGATAAAAAGCTGAAAAACAATTTAGTAAAAAGGAAGTCTCCATTGAGGACTACTACAGCATCCAGCTCCTTTATAGCTCCTCTAAGCGGTCATCCATCTCTTTTTAATGAATCTTCTAATAATCACTGATACAGCAATCTACATTCCATGATTTCATGTACTTGACAAATATTAATGAGTTAAACTTCACCATGCTTCTTGGAGGGAGGACAATATTAATAGCAATGTGTTACTGATGAGAAAATAGAGATGCAACTACCAGCAAATCACATGGTCTCGTGAATCCTTTCCCCCCCTAAAGTTGGGAGTAGTAAATTATGCTGAGACCTCATCTATGCATTATACCAGTTACAGTGCCATGTTTCACTTTAAGGAATCTTAGGAATCTATAATTTGCTGACATGTTAAGAATTTCCAGAATAAGAATTAGCAGAATTCCTTTTGGTCAATGCTGATCAACAGTTGCAGAATTTGACTGTTGGAACTGATAGATAACCCAGTGTGTGACAATTTAATTTTAATTAGTTATTTTTTTTAAAAAATGCACACTTTGTCAAAATTCCCAACTCTTCAACTGTGGAAGAAAATGAAGTTAGCAGACTTGCTTATGCCTGTTTATCATGCATAGAATGCATTTTGGAATAGCCGCCTGAGTGTGTACTTCAGTATGTATTATACTTTACATCTCCCTTTGAAGGTGGTTTCATGCCAAAAACTATGTTTGACTTCACATGTGTTTCAGAGAAGACTACTTAAAGTATTGGAAGTGCTTTCTGGAATAAAGATAAAAATCAAACATCAATTCTCAATGATGATGATGATGATATAGAAGTGGAGCTGAATTATAATAGAAAATATAGGCTTTCCGTACTAGCCCAGTAACAAAAAAAGTTAAACTGAATACAGATATGACTGCAGAGTGACCAAAGAGTCACCTCTACAAAATTAAGGCCACTGAAACACAACAACTCTAGTGAATACAGAAGAGGTGCAATAGATAATAGAAATGATCAGTTTTGTAGCCACCTTCTGTCCTTGTACTGGCTAAAATTGAAGAACTGCTGAGACCAGGCAAAGAGTTAAGTTTAAATAAGGACAATCTTAACAGGAAATTCTTGAGGGTACACAAGGGCAGAACCAAATTAGAAGATGGAGGGAGGAGCTCACTGGGAAAGGAACATCATTAAAGGTGAATATAGCTGAAAATCTCAATTTCCCCTACGTCACCTGGAGAACCCTGAATAGGCTGAGGGTTGGAGTTCTTAAATGCAAGACCAACATGCTCAAGTGGGGACTGCTGGTAGACAACAATACACAGTGTGAATGTGGAGAGAGACAAAGTCTGGCCCACTTGCTGGTTTGCCGATTGCTGCCAGAGACATCCACTGATGAGGACTTGTGTCCGGGCAATAACAAAGCAAAGAAAGTGGCTTCATTTTGGCAGTCCAGGGTCTGACCATGAAAGAAGAAGAACAGGAAATGGAGCCTTGATGAATGCTTGGAGGCAGTTATGATGTGGATTTTGGACAAAAGGCTGAAACTAAATCCGGATAAGACAGAGGTTGTGCTGATTGTTTCCCTCATGCTCATTGTTTCCCTCAATCTAAGGGGCCTTGCTGTCCCAATGAGAGGAGAGCATTCACAATCTGAATGTGCAGCTTGACCAGTTTCTATGGAACATCAAGTGTCATGACAGTCCAGTCCACTTTTTCCATCTGTGGTGCATTGCCTATCTCTGCTCACTCCTGGATAAAAAGTTTCTGTTGACACTGGCCTATGCATTAGTAACCTCCAGAATCACGTACTGCAGGCTTTGCAGGTGCACCCCCCAATAAAGGACTCAGACACTGATGAAAGTGGATAACGGCATTGGGCCACATTTATTGATTCATGCCCTAGTCCGAATTATAAATTTCTATTGGTAATTGACCAATCATAATTCTTAAGGCAAGCAGGCCGAAGTAACACTGGTAAGGTACCACCCAAAATTGCCAACGGCAATTGTTACAATGTATCTATTTGTATCAATTTGTTTGTTGACAACAAACAAATTGTTGACCGTAGTCAATATCTAACTAATGACCCCACCCTCTGACGCGTATCCGTAAAATCACGGGGTGATGCATGCTGTCTAGCTGTAGCCATCACCCCGTCGCCTAGTTCGTCGTTGACCGGACAACGTTTAACCAACTTATGCCTGTCTAGTGTTGTCCAGTCAATTGCGAACCTGCCGGATACCTGTGGGTCATAAATGTTTACCTTACCAGTGCTACCCACCACACGGAGGGGCTTCAAAGAAGGCCCGACGCCCCCCCAGACCGTCAGCTTGGTCAACAGGCCTGCTCGCCAATCACCCAACAGGAGGTCCATACCTCCTCGTGACAGATGGACCCCGTCCCCTGCATAAAGGTCATAATTTTGTAGACTAATGGCGGGGTGACGACTGACCCGCCCCCAAGACCTGTCGACAAGGAACCGCGCCACCGCCCTATTTACCATGCATCTAGCGCGGTCAAGGGCCAGGAGGTCGAAACCTCCTCTATACGCATGGCGCGGAACCATGTCCGACCAAACAAGGGTTGTGGCGGGCCATACGTAATGCAGGTAGGCAAGGTCGCCACAAATCACATGCTTCAGCGATAAGCCAGTGACCTGGCCCAAATCATTGCCCCCAAGGTGTATGATCAGAATGTCAGGCGGGTCAGCATTCCGGCCTGAAAAAAGGAATGGCAACAGCTCCTGCCATAACATCCCGGGCTTACCATGCCATGTGAGACTTGCGTATGCACCCAGTCCCAGTCGGGGTCCCCACTCTGTCACCGCAGCGTAACGCGCTGCCCTGTGCACGTAGCTATGGCCCACCAGCCATACTGTCACCGGTGTAATACGACACCCAGGGTCTGTAAGGAAAACGAGGAAGAGAAAGTACGGTGACTTAACTGGTACTCACGGCGGAAGTGGGCGCACATAAAACTGAAAACATTGCGAACCCCACCTTCCCATGCTGCGTATGTCAGCCCCGGAGTACCCAAAAGCAGCTGCAGTGGACGCCGCCCCTATCCTGAAGGAATGGGTGCCATAACGGGCCCCCGGGAGGCCGACACTGGCCAGCGCTTTGCCTGTCACCTTCCAAAATTGAAATTTAGTAAGGGGAGACCCATCTTGGTGACAGAAAAACGGGCCATGGTGCATGCCACGCAGTGCAATAAACTCCTGTAGGGCACCAACCGGACAGATGTCTGCCAAAGAACACCGTAGCAGTCTTACACCACTGCCTACGCCATGCTGATCTGTCTTAGAGGAGCGTATCCTCAACTGAGCCCAGTCTTTGGCAACATATACACCTTCGAGTTCCAGTGCCCTATGACTTGCATCCGCCTTAGACAGCATCACAAGCTCGCTGATGCGGAGCGCTCCAAAAAATGCCACCGTTGTGGCTGCATGAAATAGGGCTGCCTCATATCTATCAAAACAGAGGCCAGGCCAGCCCCGGGCCAATTGGGTAAGAACCCCTGGGGAAATCGGGTGGCGGTCGTCCGGGCAACGCCCACGCTCCCGCACCCACCCCTCCAAAACATGTCTCACACGGAAGTCAGTGGTACTGTCCACATGACCACCCACCTTGGCCATAAAAGCCAACGCTGACAGCCTAGATGCTATGGTGCGAGGTGCAAGGCCCTGGGCATGCAGGTAAACCATGAACCGCAGTACATGGGTTACCGGGATCGGCCAGGTTCCTGGCAGCCGGAATTGGGTACAGAATGCTCTGAAAGAATTAAATGCATGGTGATACGCCTTATGCGTGCGTGGCGCTAGTGACAAGCCAATCGCCCGGTTCACCTCTCCCTGCCAATGGTCCATATCTCGTCCGGGAGTGGCGAGGGAAATTCCTCCGCATCCGGGGCCAAGGCACGGAACCGGGGGATCTGCAGGCGGGACAAAGCGTCAGCAATATCATTATTGACCCCCGGGACATGCCTGGCCCTGAAGAGGACGTTGAGGCGCAGGCTGCGCAACACAAACTGGCGCACTAGGTCCATGACCCTGGGCGATTTGGAAGTCTGTGAGTTGACAATGTGAACAACGGCCGCATTGTCACACCAGAAATGTACAACCGAGTTGGCCCACTCCTCGCCCCATAGCATCAAAGCACCCAGGATAGGGAAAAATTCCAGATACGTGAGATCACGCAGGCGACCCGTGCCTGCCCAGGCCGGTGGCCACCCACCATAGGCCCACTTCCCATTGAAGTACATCCCATAACCCAGGGATCCCGAGGCATCGGACTGAATCTGAAAGCGAGGGGAAGCCAGGAGGTCAGACCTCCAAAATGACACCCCATTGAACCCCCCTCAGGAACTGTAGCCAGACAAGCATGTCTGCCCTGATACCCCGGGTAAGCCTAACCCTATGGTGGGGCCTGGATAATCCTGCCATGGCGTCGCACAAGCGCCGAGCAAATGCCCTGCCCGGTGCGACGACCCTGCAAGCGAAATTGAGGTGACCATGTAGCACCTGCAGTTCCTTCAATGATGCCTTGCGCTTGGCCAGCAAGTCCGAGATAAGGGCCACTATCCTTGACACCTTATCCCGCAGTAACCTAGAAGCCTGCGCTACCGTGTCAATCTCCACCCCCAGGAAGACTAGCTGGGTAGATGGGCCCTCGGTCTTTTCGGGCGCTAAAGGGACACCGAGTTCCTCCCAGGTAATGGGCTACAGACCGGGACCCTGACCTGCGGACGAAAGCCCACTCTAGGAAGGTGCTGAAGTGCTCGAAAGCTGAGCATGATATGGAACATCCAAAAGGCATGGCCTTATCAAGGTAATATTCACCCCGGAACTTGAAACCCAGCAATTCAAAGTCACCCGGGTGCACCGGCAAGAGGCGAAACGCCGACTTAATGTCGCACTTAGCCAACAGCACACCCGGGCCACATGAGCGCACCATGCGCAGCGCATGGTCAAAAGATGTATAACTGACTGAACAAAGGTCATCAGGGATAGCATCATTGACCGATCGGCCGGCTGGGTAGGACAAGTGATGAATAAGGCGAAACTCACCCGGTGACTTTTTGGTTACCAAGCCCAAGGGCGATACCTTAAGATTGGGAAACGGGGGTGAAGGGAAAGGTCCGGCGACCCTGCCCGCATCAACCTCCTTATTAATGCTGGCAGCAGCCACCTCCTCCCTCCCCCTAAGGGACAAAAGGTTGGGGGCATCCTGAGGGGACCTATCACCCATGAAAGGGATACGGAACCCCTGTCTAAAACCCTGAAGGAGGTAATCCGCATCCTCCCTCCTCGGGTACAATGCGAGCCAACGCTCCAACATGTCCCCCTGTCCGCCCCTCCCTCTGCCCCGTATCCCTCCAGGCCTGGGACAGGCAGAGGCCGCATGGGGGCCAGCACAGGAGGGACACTCATGCCTGTACTTGCAATTCTTCCTATTGCAGGAACCATTGGACGAGAAAGTCCAGCACAGCAGGCGGGCTGGAACCCCCTGCCCCGCCACCTGGCGGGGTACCTGTGCTGGGGCCACTCGCTGGACCGCATGTCCACAATGGTATCTCTCCCCGGGCGCGGGGCGCGTGGGAGTCATGTACAGAAGCCAAAGCCTCTGGCAGGGCTCGTCCCACCTCATCTCGGGGTGCAGGGGAATCCGCATACGGAATTCCTCGTCATAAGCCAACCACGACGGGCCCGGGAAGTCAGCCATCGCCCGATAGATGTTGTCCAAATACTGGACCATCGGAATCGCCAAATCCGGCCGGGCCCTAAGGTAGACCGCCATGTATATGAGGTAGGCCGGCAACCAGTTGGCCCACGTACGTGGAGGCTTGCGACGACGTGCCTGCTCCTTATCCTTCTCATCTTGCCCCTCCCTCTCCTCCTTGGTGGGCTCTCTGTTAAGGAGGGAGAAGATATCCACATACTCCCCCCGCCAGATCTTCTCTTTGGTAGTCTGGGCCAAATGGTCCCCTAATGACAAGGAATACCCCGCTGTCGGCAAGGCCGACACAGGTACAGTAGAAACTGCGGGCATCTGGAAAGGGGCCTGGACTAACCCGGTCACCCCCGAAACATTCCCAACTGGGTAAGAAACACCCCCAACCACGGGGCCCTGGGTGATAGTTGACGTCACCAGGTGGGGCGTCAGCGACTGGACCGCCGCGCCACCCGTGTGAGGCCAAGGCCATTGAAAAGACCCCCCCAGCGTGGCCACGTGTGTAGGTGCACTAGTTTGGACCGCATACTCACATGCTGCACCCCCATGGGCCGCCCCCACCAGGGGTTCCGGCCCATTGGGGGCGTCGGAGCTCACGACCGCCGTAGAGCTCGTCGACGGGGCTTGACCTGCACCAGCCTGTTGGTTGGGGAGCTGCGAGGCAGTGGCCGAAGCCGGGCAACGCGCCTCAGGCAGCTCGACCCGTCCCGTCGCCTGCCGCTGCCCAGCAGACGACGCGTCGAACTGCACCCCAAAAGGGGCCCCAGGGTGACTAACCCGGGCCAGGGATGCCTCAAGGGCCGCAACGCGGGCCAGGAGGGCCTCCACGCTGACCTGGCCACCTAGAACAAGGGGGTGCGAAGGACCAGCCGGCCCGCTAACTACAGGCAGCGGTACAGGTCCCTGTACCCCGGGGCCCGAATAGGGCCACGACCCTAAACCCGGGCCCGGTAGGGCCGAGGGAGCACCCTGCCAGGGAAGGGGACCACACCACCCCCCTAGGCTGGAAGCCCCCGGAGCGAGCTGCGCCCCGATGGAGGAAGGCCCAGCGGAATGGGCCACGCCAGCAGCGGTGGCCACCGCTTGTGGGCCGAGGGCCGCGGCCCCTACTGGGCCCGTGCGCGGGCCCCCGGCCTCCGGCCAAGGGGGAATTAACCCCATCCCACCGGTCCCGGTGGGTTCAGGCAGAGGAGGCTGCTGGGGAGGCGCAACCGTGGTCCTCCGACCCGGATTGCGCCTCCGTACTGCCCGAGCCGCGCTCGCAGCCGCCTTCTTCTTCGAGGGCATCGCAGCTAACCGATGGGAAGCCGAAAATGAGAAAAACCAGCAGCCAAGAGGCTTCCCGGTGAAGGGTAAAAGCGACGGAGGTAAGAGGGAAAAACTTCTCCGCTCCGTCGCTTCGCAAAATGGCAGCGCGGCTGCCTCGTGGCTACCCCTTTTATAAGGGAGCTGGCCACGCCCCCTAACTACCCGGATGCCTTCGTCCGGTGGGGGGGGGGGGGGCGCAAAGAGCGCGGCGGCCATTTTGGCGCCGCGCTTGCATTCTCAAGGTTTTTGGATTGCGGGACTGACCACACCTCCTGGACTGCTGATCAGGCCGGTCACGTGGTTTCTCCCACCCGGAAGCAGAAGTAAAATGCATGCCACGCACGCGCAGAATGCATTTTAATTCCACTTCCAGGATCAGCGAGGGCATTGGGGGCCAGATGAATTGATGTTGGGGACTTGGTTTGGCCAATGGGTCATAGGTTGAGAATGCCTGGACTATTGCAATGCACTCTACCTGAGGAGGTTTAGGCTGGTACGGAAGTTTCAGTGAGAGCAAAAATTCATGCTACGCTGATTGTTGGTGGTGGCTGATTTGACCCCTCAAAAAGTTAGAAAGATGGGGACTAGATTTTAGAGAATTTTCTGCCATTGCCCTAAAATTATGAAATGATTTGCCAGCAGACATTAAATTAGCACCAACTCTGATGGCATTCTGGAAATTGGTAAAAACTTTCCTGTTTCATCAAGTCTTCTCTTAAGTCTTCAATTTGTATTTTAAAGTGAGCTATTGATTGATGTTGTGCACTTTGTGAAGAAGATTATTGGGAACCTGTCTGATTTTGTTTATTAATGATGTTATTACTCTTGATGCCTGTGATTGTTTTTATTCGTAATGTATGTGAATTTTGTATTGTGGCTTATATGAGTTGAAATTTTGTAAGTGGTCTGGCAAGTAAAACCATACCAAAAGAAAAGAAGTGTAAGAAAGAAAAGTGGCTGTCTGATGAGGCTCTTAAAATAGCAGAGGAAAGAAGGAACACAAAAGGCAAAGGCGAAAGGGAAAAATTCACTCAACTGAATACAGACTTTCAAAGAAAAGCAAGAAGAGATAAGAAAAATTTCTTAAATGAACAGTGCAAAGAAATAGAAGAAAACAACAGAAGAGGAAGGACTAGAGATTTTTTTTTAAAAAAAAATGGGGAAATCAAGGGAACATTTAAAGCAAAAATGACCATGATAAGGGACAAAAATGGCAGGGAGTTAGCTGATGCAGAAAAGATTAAGAAATATAGGAAGAGTACCCAGAGGAACTGTACAAAAAAGAACTCAACATCCCTAATAACCACAGTGATGAGAACATTGATCTTGAGCCGGACATCCTAGAGAGTGAAGTCAGGAAGGCCCTAAAAAGCACTTCAAACAACAAAGCTAGTGGAGATAATGGTATCCCAGTTGAATTATTCAAAGCCCTAAATGATGATGGAATTAAAGCATTGCACTCTATATGCCAGCAGATTTGGAAAACACAGCAATGGCCACAGGATTGGAAAAGGTCACTATATGTTCCAATCCCAAGAAAAGGCAATGCCAAGGAATGTTCAAATTATTGAACAATTGCGCTCATCCCACACACTAGCAAGGTTAAGCTCAAGATAATACAGGATAGGCTTCAGCAAAACGTGGAGAGAGAATTACCAGAAGTGCAGGCTGGGTTTCAGAAGACGCAGGGAAACTAGAGACCACATTGCCAACATATTTTGGATCATGGAGAAAACAAAGGAATATCAAAAACAAGTCTACTTTTGTTTCATTGACTACACCAAGGCCTTTGACTGCGTGGACCATAACAAAATGTGGCAAGTAATTAAAAAGATGGGAATACCAGAGCACCGTATGCGCGTCATGAAAAATCTGTACATGAGTCAGGAAGCAACA
Organism: Bradypodion ventrale; assembly: GCA_035047345.1. NCBI lineage: Eukaryota > Metazoa > Chordata > Lepidosauria > Squamata > Chamaeleonidae > Bradypodion > Bradypodion ventrale. The sequence continues at coordinate 128,975,283 of JAWDJE010000003.1, forward strand.
GTTAGGACAGGAATCCGGAATGATAGAGTGGTTTGGAATAGGAAAAGGAGTAAGACAAGGCTGCATTTTGTCACCCTACTTATTTAACGTACTAGCAGAGGTTGCCCAGCATTGCCGGGCTGTTTTAAATGGTGTTGGAAAGTTTTTGTTGTTGTTGTTAATGTTTGTAAAGAAGAGGTTAGTCTATAATTGAAATTTTAAAAATTTTTATTTATACATTTTTTTTGATGGCCTGTTATAAACTGTGATGAGTTTTGTTTGGTGTTTTGGTTTTGTGGATGAAAAAAAGAATAAAGGATGATATACTTTTTCCCAAAAAATTATTTAACCCAATATTTTTAAGTATGTATTTTTTTTAAATTGTTGTACCGTAGGTAATAATTTAAAAAATGTGAAAGTACATGTTTTTCACAATAATTTTTTTTAAACTGTGTATTGATTTTTTTGTTTTTTATTTGAGTAAAAATTCAGCACAGGATTTTTGAATAGTTTTTATTTTATTTTTTTGACATCTGTTTTTGATTTGTGTAAAATTGTGATTTTGTGTTATTTGTTTTTACTTGTTTTTACTCTTGGGGCCTTTTGTGTGGGGCTATTGTGTATTTTTGAATTTTTTTTTACTATTGTGGGCAGGAAGTGGTGCTGGTAGGGGTTATCTTGTATTTTGACTGTTTTTTCTCTCGTGGCCTCTGGGTGGAGCTTCTTCCAGTAAGTAGTCTCTTTCTTTATTCATTTCTTTTTCAGTCGTTGTGGTGTGAGGTCGTGTGGTGGTGAGTTGGCTGTTTTTCTTTATTTGGGGTGGTGGTGGTGGTTGGATTTTGTGGTGTTTGGCTGGGTGCTGGGTGTGTTTGGAAATGTTTGTTGTTTACTTTGTATTGTTTTTTGGTGTTATTTTTGTTTGTTTTTGTGTATTTTTGAATGTTTTTGAATGTTTGTTTTTGTGTTTTTTGGTGTCCTACGGGGGGATTCCCTCTCTGCCGTCTCCCCTGGCTCTGGAAGGCTTGGGGGGACAGGCTCCTTTTGTCCCCCCAAACCTTCCAGACTCATGGGACCAGGAGAGGGGATCGAATCCAGGCCACCTTCTGATATTAAAAGGGAAATCTCAATTGTGGTTTCCCCTTTAATATCGGGGGGGGGTGTGATCCCCCTCTCCGCTGGCTTCCTTGGGTTTGGGAGGGTTGAGTTGAGAAAAGGAGTCTGTCTTCCCAACCCTTCCGGACCCAGGAGAGCCATCGGAGAGGGGAATTCCCTCCCGAACTCCGTTTTTAAAGAGAAGTAACCGCTTGGTTTCTTCTCTTTAATATGGGGCATGTGTGTGTGTGTGTGTGGAGGGGAATCCCCTCTCTGCCAGGTCCCCTGGGGTCAGGAGGGTTGGGGAGACAGACTCCTTTGGTCCTCCCAACCCTCTCAACCCCAGGGGAGCCAGTAGAGAGGGGGAGCACAACACCCCCCCCCCACCCAGTGATATTAAAAGGGAAATCTCAATTGTGGTTTCCCCTTTAATATCGGGGGGGTTGTGATCCCCCTCTCCGCTGGCTTCCTTGGGTTTGGGAGGGTTGGGTTGAGAAAAGGGGTCTGTCTCCCCAACCCTTCCAGACCCAGGAGAGCCATCAGAGAGGGGGATTCCCCCCCAACTCCATTTTTAAAGAGAAGTAACCGCTTGGTTTCTTCTCTTTAATATGGGGCGTGTGTGTGTGTGGGGAGGGGAATCCCCACTCTGCCGGGTCCCCTGGGGTCAGGAGGGTTGGGGAGAGAGACTCCTTTGGTCCCCCCAACCCTCTCAACCCCAGGGGAGCCAGTAGAGAGGGGGAGCACAACATCCCCCCCACCCAGTGATATTAAAGGGGAAACTCCGATTAGGAGCTTCAGGCGCTGTTGGGGAGGGGGGCTTTGGTTCCCGTGGCTTGGCGGACTTGCTCTCCCGGTGGTTTTTTTTTTTTGTTTTAATTTTTGGGTGCTGGCTTCCTCAGTGTTCTGTGCGCTCATGGCGCGCAGGACGCTGGGGCTTGTAGTTATGGGTTTGTGCTTTGTGTTTGTGCTGTGTTTTTTTAAAACAGTTTTCTTTTGATTGGCTGCGGGGTGTTTCCGAATGTTCCTTGCACTGCGCTGTGCGAGAGCCTCTCAGCCTGATTGGCTCTGGTGCGGCGCGGCGCAAGGAATGTTGGGAAATGAAGTTGTTTCCCTTTTTTCGCGTTTGTGGGGCTGTTGCCCCACTGCCTGTTTTCTCAATCCTTTGTTGACCTGCAGACCCAGATCGGCCATGTGCACGAAGGGTGAGTGCTGGCAAGTAGGGCGATGCATAGCAACCTATAGCAAGTTCCAATGGTTAACCCTTGGTTTTATAGGTTAAGATATACAGAGCACATAATGCGCAATGCAGGGATGGACGAATCACAAATGTAAATCAAAATTGCTGGGAGAAACATCAACAATTTGAGATATGCAGATGATACTACCCTAATGGCAGAAAGTGAGAAAGACCTAAACAAGTTCCTGCTTAGATTGAAAGAAGAGAGTACAAAAGCTGGCTTGAGACTCAACATCAAGAAAACCAAGATAATGGCAACAGGCCCTATCAGTCCCTGGAAAGTAGATGTGGAAGAAGTAGAAGCAGTGACAGATTTTATTTTCCTAGGATCCAAGATCACTGCAGATGGTGACTGTAGTCATGAAATAAAAAGGTGACTGGTTCTTGGGAGACAAGACATAAGAAACTTGGGGAACATAGTTAAAAGTAGAGACATCACATTACAAACAAAAATTCACATAGTCAAAGCAATGGTATTCCCAATGGTAATGTATGGTTGTGAGACCTGGACAATTAGGAAGGCTGATTGCAGAAGAATAGACACCTTTGAAATGTGGCATTGGTGGAGAGTTTTGAGAGTATCCTGGACAGCGAGGAGAACAAATAGGTTGATCTTAGAAGAAATCAATCCTGACTGCTCCTTAGAAGGACAAATAGTAAAGATGAAGCTAAAGTACTTTGGACATCTAATGAGAAGAGAGGACTCACTTGAGAAAGCCTTGATGCTGGGAAAGGTTGAGGGCAAAAGAAGAAGGGAGTGGCAGAAAATGAGATGACTAGATGGTATTGTTGATGCAGTGGGCACAGAGCTGGGTGGGTTAAGGAGGATGGTGGAGGATAGGAGTGCCTGGCAGGCAATGGTCCATGGGGTCGCAAAGGGTTGGAATCGACTGTGCAACTGAACAACAACAACAAAGCTGTCTGGAGTCATGTTTTACCAGATAGGCACGGTATAACTGTATGACAGATATACATGTATACATGTATACTCTGTGTGTTTATGGAACTTGAACCTTAGAAGCAACTGAACAGTGTAACACCCAGACAGAGAGAGGTACTAGCAATTAGCATGAAGTGTCTATCAGTTTCAATACCCCCCATAATGCACTGAGAGAGCTATCATAACACATATCGCTTGAACTAGCAATAATACAAAACTGTTTTGAGTTCTCAGATGAGATCACAGTTCATGCTAATATGTTTACAACATTGTGATGCAGAGGTTAGATACTATCCAGACTGATGAATGGTGTCAACAGACACAACAAACAGCAGCAGATCCTGAGAAAGATCCTGTTGAATCCAGTAGTATCTTCCAATTTCATCAACCAAGCTCCATGGGAATAAGAAGGTGCCTAAGAGATTCAGCTCTAGCCAGTTAAAGAAACAATTGTGGAAAGGCAGTCAGAGGACAAGAATCTTTTACTATCAATTAGAAGCCGGGTCGTGTTTCTGAACTAAAGATAAGCTCGATATGAGGGACGAAATTGTGTTTTGTGAGCAGAGAGTAGGGGTTGAAGCTTCTCTACAGAAGGCAGTCATGCAGAAACTGCTGGAGTGTCCCACACAGCAGTACTGAAGCAATATCACCTCGTAGATACAGCCCTTTCATACTTAGAATGATTTCCTGAGCGCAATTCTTCCTTTATAAAGCAATCACATCCACACTTCTTTCTAAGGAGATAAGAATGCTTGCATTAATTAGAGAAGTACACTTGAAATAGAAAAGAACATAGAAGTTCATCTAGGTTGGATAGGCCAGGAACCATGGCAATTCTATTAATCTCAACAGGAGTGATGTCATCAAATACTTTTCTTGCGTGATTTTGTGCATACGCAAGACTTTGCTGCATTGTATACAAGCCCTGCATACCAGGAAATTGCAGAAAGAAAGCTTAATCACCAGCAGCTGGAAGATATTGATGATGTCATTCCAGTTGTGCATTTCAAACTGTTCATTGGCCGGGAATCAAGTTGCATTCCAAACATGATGTCTGATGATTGTGGGAAACTGCACATTTGTACTTCACTCTTGTAGAGTAGGACAATCTGCAATTCATCATTTGTCTGGTCCTGAGGGTTTGTTTGTACTACAACTGATCCTATTTTAATACATCATATCCTGTATGGGCAAGTCTTATATATTTAGAGCAGGAGTAGCCAACCTTTTTATGCAATGGGCCTGACCACACACCCGGACAGCTGAGTGGGGCAGACAATGCCTCCTAGAAGCCGAAGCGAGCATATTTATGGCTGTCATAAATGCACCCACTTCCACATTTATGACAGCCGTGGGCGCGTTAGCGCAGGTGCATGCACATTTTACGGCTGATGTAAATGTGCCAGCTTCCACTTTTGGGTGTGACGGAGGCAGCGATGAGCTGGATGGAATGGCATCATGGGCAGGGTCCGGCCCATGGCCGTAGGTTGGCAACCCCTGATTTAGAGAGCAATAGACTCTTCTGTCCCACAGTTTCCTTTCTACTCTGTAACAAAGTGACCATACTACTTTTACATAAAACTAAATGCCAGGTTATGTCACTGGCGATCGAGCACAAGATCATCATATATTGTATCATTGTTAGTTACTATGTACAGATATGAAAGCAGGACGAGGAAGGCTTGCAGGTCAAAAAAATAAATTCATTCAAGATTCATTTGAAAATGAAATCATTTAGCACCACCCACCCCAGTAAACCTTCCTCCTTGTCCTGCTTTTGTATGTACATCTTAACCTATAAATCCAAGGGTTAACCGTTGGAACTGGCTATAGGTTGCTATGCCTCGCCCTACTTGCCTGCACTCACCCTTCGTGCACACGGCCGATGTGGGTACGCAGGTCAACGAAGGATTGAAAAAACCGGCAGTGGGGCAACAGCCCCACAAATGCGAAGAAAGGGAAGCAACTTCACTTCCCAACATTCCTTGCGCCGCGCCGCGCAAGAGCCAATCAGGCTGAGAGGCTCTCGCACGGTGCAGCGTTTGGAAACGCGCTGCAGCCAATCAAAAGAAAAGCAGTTTAAAAAAACGCAGCACAAACACAAAACAGCAACCCATAACTACAAGCCCCAGCGTCCTGCGCGCCATGAGCGCGCAGAGCGCTGAGGAAACCGGCGCCCGAAAAATGAAAAAGAAAAACAACTCACAGCCAAGCACACACCAGCTGGCTTTCTTTCCCTCACCCGCGGTGCCTGAAGCTCCCGACTGGAGTTCCCCCTTTAATATCAGTGGGTGGGGGTTGCGATCCCCCTCTCCGCTGGCTACCCTAGGGTTGGGAGGTTTGTGGGGAGAAAAGGAGTATATTGCCCCAACCCTTCTGGAAACAAAAGATCAGGCAGAGAGGAGCGATCCCCCACCCCCACCCCTCCTTAAAACAACTCCGTCTTTTCTTCTCTTTAAAAACGGAGTTGTTTTAAGGAGGGTGGGGGTGGGGATTCGATCCAGTCTGCCTGATCTTTTGGTTCCAGAAGTGTGGGGGTAAGATACCCCTTTTCTCCCCACAAACCTCCCAACCCTAGGGTAGCCAGCGGAGAGGGGGATCGCAACCCCCACCCACTGATATTAAAGGGGAAACCCGATCTACTTTCACGACTCCACACAAACAAAGCACCATAACACACTAAAGCCCCCCTCCCCACCACCTAGCCCACCCTTCCTAACCCCCAATGACCATGCCCCCCCCACCGAGCCCACCCTTCCTAACCCCAACAACCACACACCCCTCCCCACAACCTAGCCCACCCTTCCTAACCCCCAACGAAAAACAACTCCGCTTCACAGCCAAGCAAACACCAGCTGGCTTTCTTTCCCTCACCAACAGCGCCTGAAGGTCCCGACTGGAGTTTCCCCTTTAACATCAGTGGGTGGGGGGTTGCAATCCCCCTCTCCGCTGGCTACCCTAAGGTTGGGAGGTTTGTGGGGAGAAAAGGGGTATATTGCCCCAACACTTCTGGACCCACAGGAACAGGCAGAGAGGATCGATCCCCCACCCCCCCTCCTTAAAACAACTCCGTCTTTTCTACTCTTTAAAAACGGAGTTGTTGTAAGGAGGGGGGTGCGGGATCGATCCACTCTGCCTGTTCCTCTGTGTCCAGAAGTGTTGGGGCAATAAACACCTTTTCTCACCACAAACATCCCAACCCTAGGGTAGCCAGCGGAGAGGGGGGTCACAACCCCCACCCACTGATATTAAAGGGGAAACCCGATCTACTTTCACGACTTCACACAATCAAAGCACCATAACACACTAAAGCCCCCCTCCCCACCACCGAGCCCACCCTTCCTAACCCCCAATGACCACGTCCCTTCCCCACCACCAAATAAATAAATATTTTTTTAAAAAAATTAATAAAAACAGTCAAACACATCCAAAAATACACAAAAACAAAACCACCAAAAACAATAGGAAGTAAACAAAGACACAATCAAAAACAAAACAGACAAAAAATACAAATTCCAACCCCCCCCGCGCGCGCGCACACACACACACACACACACACACAACAAAGAAAACAAGCAAACTTACCAAAAGATGTGCTACCTCCACCAGGACTGAAAAAGAAATGAATAAAGAAAGAAACTACTTACCAGAAGAAGCTCCACCCAGAGGCCAGGAGAGAAAAAAAAAGTCAAAATACAATAACCCCTACCAGCACCACCTGCTGGCCACAACAGTAAAAACAATTCAAAAACACACAAACATTGAATGTAAAAAAAATTACTTTTAAATTATTAAAATTATGACCTACGGTACAACTAATTAAAAAAATTCAAAAAAATAAAACATTATTCACTTACATAAAACAATTTCAAAAAATTATATCATACTTTCTTCTTTTATTAATCCTCAAAAAGAACCAAAAGAAGCAGATCCCAGTTAATAACAGCCAAGCCAAAAAAATTCTACATAAATAAACATTTAAAAAATTAAAATTACAGACAAAGCAATTTTTAAAAAACATTAACACAATTTAACCTTCCAACACAATTTAAAACTATTGCAAAAATAATATTGGTTCATTTTTTATTAAAACACACGGAGAAAAACGCCCGGCAACGCCGGGCAACCCTTGCTAGTAGTAACTAAGAATGCTTTGAATAGAAAGGTAAGGATAGAAAGGAAGCAACCCAGAGTTCATTGTTTCAGTGGGAACTTAACCTCCATTGTAAATTCTTTGCAGAGGGAATAGGGAAGTTATGCAAATAGTAGTTTCTCTATTATTCTGCATTTTTTTTAAATGTGCTAATCTATAATGACAACCATAAATCTGCACTTCCATTCCTGCAGTTTTAGGCCCTGATTTTTTAAAAAAACACAAGTGCCTTGAATGACAGGGCTGTGCGCCAAATGTAAGAACTAGCATGTATAAATATTCATCTAATATCAGAGAAAGTTTGCTGTTTTGAAATGTAAAAGGAAAGTTAAAGGTAAAGGTCGTACTTGCTCGAAAGCCAGTTGTATCTGACTCTAGAGTTCAGTGCTCATTTCTGTTTATAGCCAAAGTCTGCAGACGTTTCCGTGGACATGTGGCAGGCATGACTAGACACCAGAGTGCACGGAACGCTGTTACCTTCCCACTGAAGTGGTGCCTATTTATCTACTTGCAATTTCTTGCTTTTGAACTGCTAGGCTGGCAGGAAAGTTTTACTCCTTTGCAAAAGGCAAAAATGGCAAGATCATAATACTGTACTTCTTTATATCTAACAAAATAATTTCTGCATGTGGGAAGATTAAGAAACACAGCTTATTAGATGCAAGTGGTGTTTGGAACATTTGCCGCCACTGAGTTGCAACCATCCTTGATCTTTCTATCCCATCGATATGGGGATGGTGGAGGTAGGGAGCAACTTTCACACCCAGCTTCATTCTCTGCTTTCCCTGGGGCTGAGAAATGGCCTCTGGCAATGGAGGGGCTTTAATTATGTCATATAGTTTGACTTTGGCCTGGAATTCCATAGAGTCCCCCTAACTTTGATAGCAAACTATGCTATGCATTTTTATCCATTTCATCTCTGCAATTCATTGAGCAGTGTCTAGTTTTTCAAGAACCTGCAAGGAAGACAGAATTTTTCTCTTATGCAATAATGAAATCAAAGCAGCATCTGCCTTTTCTTTGCCATTTACTAGTTCTCTTCTTATGAAATTCTTAGTGAACCTCTGTTACCTGTACTTTCAATTTGTTATCCTTTCATGAAAAGCATATACAAAGGTTGGTGATTCTTCAGAAAAATATAGACACAACAGGCAAAGATCCAGTTTATTTTCCTTACGTGGCTATGAGTGCTGCACAGGTAATATTTTGGAAGATGCTAACTCTGGAATCATTTATAGCCATAGAGCAGGGGTTTACAACTTACAGCCCACGGGCTGAATCCGACCCATGGCACCAAAAAATCCGGCCCCTGACCTTGCTCCAGCCACTGCCACCACTGCCGGAATCAGACACGTACTAATTTACCGCCATCGTAAACGCATTTACTACAGCCGTAAATGAGTCCATGGCCATCATAACATGTTTACGACAACCGGAAAGGCATTTTACGACAGCGTTTATAGCGGGGGAACCACCAGTCCAGCCCGCTCAGCTGTCTAAGGGGTGTGTTCTGGCTCATGACTGAAAAGCATTGCGAACCCCTGCCATTGAGTAATAGTAAACTTGTTGGCCTTGTATAAAAGCTGGTGCTCGGAATAAGTAACAAAGGTTATCTTAAACAAAACAGAAGATGTTTATGATGGGATTACATCTGTAGATGAATAGGAAAGGTTGGGACACTGACTATAGGCTTAGGAGATGCATTGGTATTTCATAAAAACAGCAGCATATTCTGCTAGCTATTTATCAGGCTGTTTCTTTTCAGAAACTATTAAATCCTACACTTCCATTTTTTTTAAGTTGATGCAACGTTCCACTTGAAAATATTTCAAGAACATCTTGTAGTTGCAAAAGGTTTTCTTTGAGTGTGATTCCTTTTTGAGGTTTCCTTCTTTTTCGTATGAAGTTTCCATTCATTTTCTGAATTTCCTTTTCATCCAGACAGAAGACATATGATAGTTCTTTGATTTTGATCATAAATGTCTCGTGGTGGCACAGTGGTTAAACTGCTATACTGCAGCCAAAACTTTGCAAGTTCGATCCTGATGAAGATCAAGGTTAACTCAGCCTTCCATCCTTCCAAGTCGGTAAAATGAGTACCCACAGCATGTTGAAGACAAAATGTTAATTAACTTGTGAACCACCCAGAGAGTGCAATAAGCACTATGGTGCACTATATACGTGTAAGTGTAATTGCTATTGCTACTTTGGTAATAGCTTCTGTTATGGGATCTGATTCAAGTCTGGATGAAGGCATTTGGACAACGTTTCTTTTAAATCTCCCACATGCCATTTCTCCTATTCAGAAAAGGTGCCATTGGGGAAAGGGGGCGGCTTTGACATTTCCCACCCACCCCAACTCTAGTAATATCTTATTACTTGTAAACTACCTTGGGTCGCCCCTTAGGGCGAGGAAGGCAGTATATAAATATAACAATAAAAAAACAATAAAAAATTCAGGAATTCAGTGGGAAAAGAACAGGGCTTAACTTCTACTTTGAACACTCCCCTTTACACCTGCTGTTAACATTGCAGGCGCACCCCCCAATAAAGGACTCAGACACTGGTAAAAGTGGATAACGGCATTGGGCCACATTTATTGATTCATGCCCTAGTCCGAATTATAAATTTCTATTGGTAATTGACCAATCATAATTCTTAAGGCAAGCAGGCCGAAGTAACACTGGTAAGGTACCGCCCAAAATTGCCAACGGCAATTGTTACAATGTATCTATTTGTATCAATTTGTTTGTTGACAACAAACAAATTGTTGACCGTAGTCAATATCTAACTAATGACCCCACCCTCTGATGCGTATCCGTGAAATCACGGGGTGATGCATGCTGTCTAGCTGTAGCCATCACCCCGTCGCCTGGTTCGTCGTTGACCGGACAACGTTTAACCAACTTATGCCTGTCTAGTGTTGTCCAGTCAATTGCGAACCTGCCGGATACCTGTGGGTCATAAATGTTTACCTTACCAGTGATACCCACCCATATGACCAAAGTCAACAGCAGCAACAGAAACCCCTATATCAAACCATAGCAACAGTGTGGGATGGGCGAAAAAACCAGGACCCGAGAGCCAATTGTGGGTCCCAGCCAAAAATTCCCACCCGGCCCCGAAGCGACCAAAATATCACACTGTTAACTAGGGAGGGGGTGGAGGGGAAAAACTTCTCCGCTCCGTCGCTTCGCAAAATGGCAGCTCGGCTGCCTCATGGCCACCCCTTTTATAAGGGACCTGGCCACGCCCCCTAACTACCCGGATGCCTTCGTCCGATGGGGGGGCCCGCAAAGAGCGCGGCGGCCATTTTGGCGCCGCGCTTGCATTGCAGGCGCACCCCCCAATAAAGGACTCAGACACTGGTAAAAGTGGATAATGGCATTGGGCCACATTTATTGATTCATGCCCTAGTCCGAATTATAAATTTCTATTGGTAATTGACCAATCATAATTCTTAAGGCAAGCAGGCCGAAGTAACACTGGTAAGGTACCACCCAAAATTGCCAACGGCAATTGTTACAATGTATCTATTTGTATCAATTTGTTTGTTGACAACAAACAAATTGTTGACCGTAGTCAATATCTAACTAATGACCCCACCTTCTGATGCGTATCCGTGAAATCACGGGGTGATGCATGCTGTCTAGCTGTAGCCATCACCCCGTCGCCTGGTTCGTCGTTGACCGGACAACGTTTAACCAACTTATGCCTGTCTAGTGTTGTCCAGTCAATTGCGAACCTGCCGGATACCTGTGGGTCATAAATGTTTACCTTACCAGTGATACCCGCCACACGGGGAGGCTTCCCAAAGGCTCACCGCCCCCCCCCCCAAGACCGTCAGCTCGGTCGACAGGCCTGCTCGCCAGTCCACTAACCAGAGGTCCATACCTCCCTGCGACAGATGGGCCCCATCCCCTGAGTAAAGCTCGTAATTTTGCAGACTGATGGCGGGGAGGCTAATGACGCGTCCCCCGCCCTTGTCGAAAAGGAACCGGGCAATAGCCCCGTTCACGGAGCGTCGGCTCAGTCAAGAGCCTCGAGGCCGAACGCCCCCCTGTAAGCGTACCGCGGTATCGTGTCCGACCAATTGAGGGACGTGGCAGGCCACACATAATGTGAGTAGGGCAGGTCACTGCAAACCGCAAGCTTCCGCGATAGGCCAGTGACCTGTCCCAAGCCATCGCCCCCAAGGTACATAACCAGGACATCGGGCGAGTCAGCATCCCTGATGTAGAAAAGGAATGGCAACAGTTCCCGCCATAACATGCCGCGCTTACCATACCACCTGAGACGTGCGGATGCACCCAGTCCCAGTCGGGGTCCCACTCTGTCGCCGCAGCGTACTGCGCTGCCCTGTGCAGCGTAACGCGCTGCCCCATGCAGTGTAACGCGCTGCCCTGTGCACGTGGCTATGGCCCACCAGCCATACTGTCACCGGTGTAAAACGACACCCAGGGTCTGTCAAGGAAAAAGGGGGGGAGAAACAGTGCAGTGACTAAACTGGTACTCACGGTTGCAGAGGGCGAACACAAAACTGAAAACATTGTGATCCCCACCCTCCCATGCGGCGTATTTCAGCCCCGGAGTACCAAAAAACAGCTGCAGTAGAAGCCGCCCCTATCCTGAACGAATGGGTGCCGCAGCGAGCCCCAGAGAGGCCAACACTGTCTAGTGCCTTCCCGGCACCCTCCAAAATTGAAATTTAGTAAGGGAAGACCCGCCTTGGTGACAGAAAAACGGGCCATGGTGCGTTCCACACAGTGCAAGGAGATCCTGTAGGGCACCAACCGGACAGATGTCTGCCAAAGAACATCGTAGCAGTCTACTCCACTGCCTACGCCGTGCTGATTCGTTTTAGAGGAGCGTATCCCCAACTGAGCCCAATATTGTCCAGACAGACATCTTCGAGTTCCAGTGCCCTACGACTTGCATCCGCCTTAGACAGCATCTCAAGCTCGCTGATGCGGAGCGCTTCAAAAAAGGCCACCGTTGTAGCTGCATGAAATGGGCTGCCTCATATCTATCAAAACAGAGGCCAGGCCAGCCCCGGGCCAATCGGGTAAAAACCTCTGGGGAAATCGGGTGGCGGTCGTCCGGGCAACATGTCTCACACGGAAGTCAGTGGTACTGTCCACACGACCTCCCACCTTGGCCATAAAAGCCAACGCCGACAGCCTAGATGCTATGGTGCAAGGTGCAAGGCCCTGGGCATGCAGGTAAACCATGAACCGCAGTACATGGATCACTGGGATCGGCCAGGTTCCTGGCAGCCGGAATTGGGGACAGAATGCTCTGAAGAAATGAATGCGTGGTGATACGCCTTATGCGTGCGTGGCGCTAATGACAAGCCAATCGCCCGGTTCACCTCTCCTTGCCAATGGTCCATATCTCGTCCGGGAGTGGCGAGGGAAATTCCTCCGCATCCAGGGCCAAGGCACGGAACCGGGAGATCTGCAGGCGGGACAAAGCGTCAGCAATATCATTATTGACCCCCGGGACACGCCTGGCCCAGAAGAGGACGTTAAGGCGCAGGCTGTGCAACAGAAACTGGCGCACTAGGTCCATGACCCTGGGCGATGTGGAAGTCTGTGAGGTGACAATGTGGACAATGGCCGCATTGTCACACCAGAAATGGACGACCAAGTTGGCCCACTCCTTGCCCCATAGCATCAAAGCCCCCAGGATAGGGAAAATTCCAGATACGTGAGACCACGCAGGCGACCCGTGCCTGCCCAGGCTGGTGGCCACCCACCATAGGCCCACTTCCAATTGAAGTACATCCCATAACCCAGGGATCCCGAGGCATCGGACTATATCTGAAAGCGAGGGGAAACCCGGGGCTCAGACCTCCAAAATGACACCCCATTGAACTCCCTCAGGAACTGGAGCCAGACAAGCACGTCTGCCCTGATACCCCGGGTAAGTCTAACCCTATGGTGGGGCCTGGATAATCCTGCCATGGCGTCGCACAAGCGCCGAGCAAATGCCCTGCCCGGTGCGACGACCCTGCAAGTGAAATTGAGGTGACCATGTAGCACCTGCAGTTCCCTCAGTGATGCCATGCGCTTGGCCAGCAAGTCCGAGATAAGGGCCACTAGCCTCGACACCTTATCCCGCTGTAACCTAGAAGCCTGGGCTACCGTGTCAATCTCCACCCCCAGGAATACTAGCTGTGTAGATGGTCCCTCGGTCTTTTCGGGCACTAAAGGGACACCAAGTTCCTCCATTAGCGTCTGAAATGTGTTGAGGAGACGTGTGCACGTGTCCCAGCCCCGTTCAGCCCCGAATAAAATCATCCAGGGAATGGGCTACAGACCGGGACCCTGACCTGCGGACAAAAGCCCATTCTAGGAAGGTGGTGAAACGCTCGAATGCCGAGCCCGAAATGGAACAGCCAAAAGGCATGGCATCATCGAAATAATATGCTCCCCGGAACGGGGGTGCAGGGACAGGGCCAGCGACCCTGCCCACATTAGCCTCCTCAGCAATGCTGGCAGCAGCCACCTCCTCCCTTCCCCTGAGGCACAAAAGGTTGGGGGCGTCTTGGGGGAACCTACCACCCATGAAAGGAATTCGGAACCCCAGTCGAAAACCCCAAAGCAGGTAAACTGCATCTGCCCCCCTCGGGTACAATGCAAGGCAACGCTCCAACATGTCCACCTTAATCGGGGAGGGAGCCTTCCGGTGAACCAGCTCCACCTGAGGCAGTCTTGCCAGTCCCCTGTCCACCCCTCCCTCTGCCCCGCATCCCTCCAGGCCTGGGACATGCAGAGGCCGCATGGGGGCCAGCACTGTATTTGCAATTCTTCCTATTGCAGGAACCATTGTACGAGAAAGTCCAGCACAGCAGGCAGGCTGGAACCCCCTGCCCCACCACCTGGCGGGGGACCTGTGCTGGGGCCGCACGCTGGACCGCATGTCCACAATGGTATCTCTCCCCGGGCGCGGGGCACGTGGGAGTCATGTACAGAAGCCAAAGCCTCTGGCAGGGCTCATCCCACCTCATCTCGGGGTGCAGGGGAATCCGCATACGGAATTCCTCATCATAAGCCAACCACGACGGGCCCGGGAAGTCAACCATCGCCCTATAGATGTTGTCCAAATACTGGACCATCGGAATCGCCAAACCCGGCCAGGCCCTAAGGTATACCGCCATATATATGAGGTAGGCCGGCAACCAGTTGGCCCACGTACATGGTGGCTTGCGACGACGTGCCTGCTCCTTATCCTTTTCATCCTGCCCCCTCTCTTCCTTGGTGGGCTCTCTGTTGAGGAGGGAGAAGATATCCACATACTCCCCCCGCCAGATCTTCTCTTTGGTGGTCTGGGCCAAATGGTCTCCCAGTGGTAAGGAATACCCCGCTGTCGGCGAGGCCGACACAGGTACAGCAGAAACTGGGGGCATCTGGAAAGGGGGCTGGACTAACCCGGCCACCCCCAAAACATTCCCCACAGGGTAAGAAACACCCCCCACCACGGGGCCCTGGGTGGTAGTTGACGTCGCTGGGTGGGGCGTCATCGGCTGGACCGCCGCACCACCCGCGCGAGGCCAAGGCCATTGAAAAGCCCCCCCCCAATGTGGCCACGTGTGTAGGTGCACTAGCTTGGACCGCATACTCACATGCTGCACCCCCATGGGCCGCCCCCACCGGGGGTTCCGGCCCACTGTTGGCGTCGGAGCTCACGACCGCCGTGGAGCTCGTCGACGGGGCCTGACCCGCACCGGCCTGTTGGTTGGGGAGCTGCGAGGCAGTGGCCGAGGTCGTGCCACGCGCCTCAAGCAGCTCGACCCGTCCCGTCGCCTGCCGCTGCCCAGCAGACGACGTATCGAACTGTACCCCAAAAGGGGCCCCAGGGTGGCTAGCCCGGGCCAGGGATGCCTCAAGGGCCGCAACGCGGGCCAGTAGAGCCTCCACGCTGACATGGGGCAAAGGGCCAGCCGGCCCGCCCACTACAGGCATGGGTACAGGTCCCTGTACCCCGGGGCCCGAATAGGGCCACGACCCCAAACCCGGGCCCGGTAGGGCCGATGGAGCAACCTGCCAGGGAAGGGGACACACCACCCCCCAAGGCTGGAAGCCCCCTGAGCGAGCTGCGCCCCTATGGAGGAAGGCCCAGCGGAATGGGCAACACCAGGAGCGGTGTCCACCGCTTGCGGGCCGAGGGCCGCAGCCCCTACTGGGCCCGTGCGCGGGCCCCCGGTCTCCGGCTAAGGGGGGATTAACCCCATCCCACCGGTCCCGGTGAGTGCAGGCAAAGGCGGCTGCTGGGGAGGCGCAGCCGCGGTCCTCCGACCCGGATTGCGCCTCCGAACCGCACGAGCCGCGCTCGCAGCCGCCTTCTTCTTCGAGGGCATCTCAGCCAAACGACGGGAAGCCGAAAACGAGAAAATTCAGCAGCCAAGAGGCTTCCCGGTAAAGGTAAAAGCGACGGAGGCAAGAGGGGAAAAACTTCTCCGCTCCGTCGCTTCGCAAAATGGCAGCTCGGCTGCCTCATGGCCACCCCTTTTATAAGGGAGCTGGCCACGCCCCCTAACTACCCGGATGCCTTCGTCTGATGGGGGGGGGCCCGCAAAGAGCGCGGCGGCCATTTTGGCGCCGCGCTTGCATTTTTAAAAATTGTGGGAGATTGTCTTTATAGTAGTTCCACATCCAGTTTGCCTGGACCTGGTGGGCCTAAATTCAAGGGTCTTCATACTGCTTTATACATAAAGTGTGGCCTATTAGACGTTAGCTGCTTTTACAAACAATAAAGCACAATGGCATGTTATAGTATCAGGATATTTTCTTGACACTTTATTTTGTTGTTTTCTATGTTCTTAAAAAAATATTTGTGTTTGTTTTTATATTTTGATGACTGTTAGCCACCCAGACTAGTGCTTGCTCTAATTGGGGTGGGATACAAATCAAATCAATCCATCAGCCAGCCAGCCAGCCAACCAACCAATCAGTTATTCTTATATAAAATGCTGATTTTTTGCACAAAAAAGCTTTTGTGCAAAAGATGCTTGTTTTTTCACACACAAAAATTTCTCAGAATTTGAAGCATGTGCAAAAATGTATAATGTCACTAAGTGGAGAGTAAACTTTTGCTTTTTTCTCTCTCTTCACTTGCAGTGGGATCTGATTCAGTAATCAAGTTTAATGTTAATGGCAGTACTGCCTTCCAAGGCATTTCTGGTTGCCATTACATCTTGTATTGTTAACACTCACCACATTGCCTAAGGAAGGGGAAGCATGAGAGATTGGAAAATAATTGGGAATAATAAGTACAGAAGAGAGATCCATTGTCTAAGGCAGTGGTTCCCAACCTTTTTGGCCATGCCCCACCTAAGCATCTCTAAAATCCTGACCCCCCCCCCCCCATGACATATATTCTTATTATTCACTTGGAGGAAGCCTAAAAGGCCATTCACTGTTAATAACACATTCTTTAATTGCCCCCCTTAAAAATCAAATTGCCCCCCCCCCCTGTGTGGCATGTGCCCCACGTTGGGAACTACTGGTCTAGAGCCTCACCATATATCCTTTAGTGCAGGGATTCTCAACTTGCAGCATGTGGGCCAGATGCAGCCCATGGTACCATTTCATGTGACCTCCACTGCATCCACCACATCAGGCAGTGCCATGTGGTGGAGGAAGGGCAAAGTGGCCATCTGCCACCCGAAGCTGTCAGAGGGAGCGTGACCCAGCCCCCGGCTTAAAAAGGTTGAGAACTCCTGCTTTAGTGCATGAGCCTATTGGCCTTTAGTACTAGGGCTGATATTTTGGTTACATACATATACTGTGCACTTGACTGTGGATCCTAGAACAGTCTTTCCTACTCTTCCCCACAGATATTTGTTTGCTTTTGAGCTTTTTGATAACTTTTTTGCTTCCAAATTTTTTGACTGGAACAGTCATCATACAAAGTGATGATAATGACCAACTAATGACCAAGTTATCAGAACCTAGGATTTCTATAGCAAGGTTATGATGACTATTTGCAAAGTTTATTAATCTCATTTATTTATTTATTACATTTATATCCCGCCCATCTGGGATAGTCTCCCATTCCCAGTTTACTGAGACTTACTGTGCTATAATTCTCCACCAAGATTTTCTCCTACCTCAACCAGATTTCTCAGCTTTCTGCAAGTGTAAGACATTGATCTACTTATCTGTCCTCCTTTCCACACCCCATTAATTGTCCTGAGCAGGGAACTGTCAAGTTCTGTGCCACTTAATTTCCTTTCCAGTCAATTCTGTTCAAGAAAGATGCCATTCTGTAACACTCAGTGCAGCTTGGTGTTTGGTTTGCCCTTTCCAGGTGAACCCTGCACAAAGAAGACTGTCATCCGAAACCAAAATGTTGGTGTCCCCTCTCCCCTGTTTCTGGTTTCTCTCTCAGAATGAAAAGCTAGAATATTCATATCCCTGCTACAAAATTATCTAGAGGTACAGCAGATCCATTGCCCTATCCCAGGGATTCTCAACCTGTGGCCCATGAGCCGGATGTGGCCCATGGCACCACTTCATGTGACCCCCCCATCACCTCCACCACACCTGGAAGTGCCGTGTGGTGGAGGAAGGGCAAAATGGCCATCTGGCCTCCGAAGCTGTCTGAAGGAGCGTGACTCGGTCCCCGCTTTAAAAGGTTGAGAACTCCTGCCCTATCCTAAGAATCCCATGAATTTAGGAGCCATATAATAATTGCTGTATCTCTACTTTCGTAATTCTAACACTACAAATAGGAAAAAAACATTAACCTGAATCCACAAGACTTGCATCATATTACAGTTGTGTCAGTAAAGCCACAATTCTTTTTCATTGTTCACCTGTTGTAACATCTTGCAACTTTATCTTTTGCAGTGAAACTGAGTAGAGCTGAGGGAGATGATAACATTTGCTTTCAGCCATTAAATTCTGTGCGGTTCTGTCTTGCTTTCATTATTTTATAGGGTAATATTCGGAGAAATTCCAAGCAACAATTGCTTGGTATTTTGTGGTAGCTCTTGAATGTTGTTGTAGCTATTGAAGTCTTGGTATGTTGACTCAAGTCACTTCTCTGAGTGGATGTTTTGCTTGTTGCTGTTTACAAAATGCGAAAAATTGAAAAGCTGAGCAGACTTATTAACAAGTCATGATATTATTTCATCTGCATTTGCTTCTGAACATGGCATCACAGTGGATGGGACTCTGAAATCAGATGCAAACAGGAGTGGCCTAAACTCTCCTACCATAACATGGTGGAGAAAAGCCCCACCATTTGGATAACAATCTGTCAGTGTGGTGTTTGATCTGAAGAAGACAGTTATAATCTACAACTTTCTAATAAGAATACAAAGTTAAAATACTTGAATTTCTTCTTGACACTGATTCCTCCTGGCCTTTGTGATTCTGTCTAATACTTCTTCTGAGAGGCATTGTGAGAAAATAAATGTAGGGAAAGTTTTCATTCCCAGCAACCTATTATTTCCGACATAAATAAGAAATCGGTAACTTACTTATCTGAAGTATAATGTTGGGCACATTTAAATGAATTATTTCAGGAAAGGCCAGTTGTAATTATGTCTGAGTGCTATACTGGTTTCTTTTAATGCTAAATGATGATTTCTGGGAGTGGATAATTGTGGATAAATGGATAAAAAGTGATAGAATTACAGGTTTCATGACAGCTGCTGTGGCATAGAAGTAGCAGTCTTCTATTCACAAGTATTCAGTTTCCAAACATTTAGGGTGCCCTTTTTAATTTAATTGTTACAAAAGATTTCTACACTTATCCCTTTGTCTTGTGCTTATGGCACTTATGGCGCCCATGAGATAAGAGCATTTCTATTTTCTCTTATACCATTGCTGTGGTATAAGGTATGATGAGGGAGATATTTCTGCTTGTGCAAAGGCACAAAACTGCATATAGTTTGATGCTGCTATTAAGTGAACCTAAGGCTTACTTTAATAGTAGTACTAAATTATTGACAGTAATACTGAATTGGCAGCAATACTGAATTAACTGTAGAATTATATCAGGAGGATCCTGTTGCTTGCACATGTTGACATTATGTTCAACAGCATAAATCAAAATGGCAAATAGCCACTATAATCACAAATAGCCTCTTGGCTTGAGGAATTACATGGCTAGCTCATGACAAAGAATATAAGCAGCTGCACCTTAGCTAGTGACAATTCTCTACTGTCGTGAGAATTCAAGGAATGTTACAATTTCTTTTAATTACTTTTTATATATTTAGTTATACTGCTTGTTTGTAGGTTGAGAATCCCTTGTTTCAAGGGAGAGTGCAAGATTTCTCAGTGAATGCTATTCACATTTCAGAAAGACATGTCACTAAGTTACTGACCTAGAGGACAGACATCAGTTAAAGATTCAGAGCATGCATACCTTGCATCTGAAAGGAGAATGAACAGAGGTAATCCCAGGTTCATTGTCGGTCATTAACCCTTTAAGAGTTGGGAGGGAGGAAGCCCAGGAAGGGAATACTTTATCCAGACCAGAAGCCTTTGCCACGACTCTTAACACATACCTAAGGGGAGAGGTAAAAGGACAGACTTTGCATTCTGGGACACCCCACCAGGAGTAGAACACCTGTGGGGAAAAACTTACATCATTGTTTATGGGAAAACACCTTTGAGGGTACATCATTCCTACATAGTTGCTATTCTTAAGGGATGGAGAAGAGTGTCAAAATGGTATAAAATCCCTACAGTTTAGACACTTAGAGGACCATCTTAAAACCATCTTTAAGATCAGCAAAGCACTTATCTCTTCTAACATCTGATAAGGAGACCAGATGGAAACCGAGAGTGGAGATGCATGCCAGCAAACCCACACTCAGCTGATATTTCGAATTCAGCTGGACTGAGAGCTGAGAGATGGAATTCTCAAGCCAAGTTAGATCTTTGTTATTTTTCTAAATTTAGAGTTAGAATAGCTTAGGAACTCAAGATGGGGTATTTCGTTGCTTTCTTAGGGAAAGTAGTTATAGAACTTTTAGTTAATCTGTTAGCTTGTTTTGCTGTATGGATTATTTCATCGCTTCTACAATAAACCTTTAAAACTTCTCTTTGGAGAAGAGAGGATTGTTGGGGACTATTTTGCCAGCCAAGATAAGGTTCCTGGATATCCAAGGTTTGGCTACAGTTCGAGGACGGGCGAGATGAGTCTGGAAAGGAGTGCATCTTCAAAGAGGCTTCATCTCATGGGATTGAGATATAGTTGCAAGGAGACCAAGGTGGGAGTCTCGCACTCATCTCTGAGATGGACCTGGGAACAATAACTTGCTTGTGCGTCCCATGCTACATAGACATTTCATAAAGGCAGTTCTCATGGTCATATTGTGCTCAATTTGTGAAGCAGATGGGGTTCAAAAGGAACTGTTATCTTTCTCCTCCCTGCCTGTGACCCGGGCAGAGACTGAGACCTCCCCTCTTCCCCGGGTTTCCGACATCCACTATTGCACTTATGCTGGCATATGTGAGGAATAGGATTCTAGTCATTGTTGTTTCAAAATTTAGGATTAAGAACAATGGCAAAACATACAGATACTCTTGGAAGCTAGGAAAATTACCAGTGATGTTCTTGGTTTTATAGTGAGTGATCATGTCACTCAGACTCTTGTTCTATTGCTTCAGAAAGATAGAGCCACTTTCATTACTAGTGACACACAAAGCATAAAAATTATGCAATTGAAATAATATAGTTATCCAGTCTGGCTATGGTACTAATTTTACCAATTTGGTTGGATTGGTTATGACTTTGTTATACTGTTTAATTATCTATGGTCAAAGTAAACACATTTTTCTCTTTTTCTAGAATCATTGCATATTCTTCTTTTACACCTCAGTTTCTCTTCTATACTCTTTTTTTAAACACTAGAGCAGAGATTAATTTTGTTTAGATTTGGGTACAGTTTAGCTGAACAATTCAGAGTTGTAAATTATATTTCCAGTTTGATTTGCTGAGACAATGCATAATGGACACTAGTCACAGTTTTTCCATATTACAACATAATTAGGGTTAGGTTGACCAGAAATCTCACTTAATCGAAAACAGAAGTGAATTCTTCTGATATTCTTCTAGTCACAGTACAGAACGTAGGGATGTCTCCATGAGCCCAAGTCTTGTTTGCAAATTGTAAATCACACTTTTAGTGTTATGTTGTAGCATGTCTCATGTATGGAATGTTATATCCCTCACCAAACTATCTGTGATGTCTTCTTGCCACATCATGTTGCTTCTCAAAATTTTGGCTCCTTCTCACTCTATTTAAAGGTCTATTTTGCAGTTCATATCAACTGGGCATATGACAGGACTAGAAAATATGTAGCCTTCCAGATGTTTTGGTCTACAATTCCCATATTTCCTTTCAATTAGCCATATTATCTATGACTTTTGGAACTGAAGTCCAAACATTCTGAATGGTGAGAGGTTTCCAATACCTGAGTGAGGTACTAAGAAACATTTCAGGGAGAAACTGCACAGTGGGGAGAATACACTTGGATCTTTGGTGATCTGCATTTTTAAAAATTGGACTTCCATAGGTAACATTGTTGTAGCAGTCTGTGTTGTATAACTATTGGGTTTTAAACTGAATTTATATGTGCCTAAAACAAATAGGCTGGATAGATATGATCTAGACAACATACCCAAGGAATACATGGTAGAGGTGAGGAACAGATTCAATGGTTTGGACCAGATAGACAGAGTACCAGAAGAATTATGGACAGAGATACGAGACATTATGCAGGAGGCAGCAAGGGAAACCATACCAAAAGAAAAGAAGCGCAAAAAAGCAAAGTGGTTGTCGGAGGAGGCTCTTAAAATAGCAGAGGAAAGAAGGAATGCAAAAGGCAAAGGAGAAAGGAAAAAATACAACCACTTAAATAAAGAATTTCAAAGAAAAGCAAGGAGAGATAAGGAAACCTACCTAAATGAACAGTGCAAAGAAATAGAGGAAAATAACACAAGAAGTAGGACTAGAGACCTCTTTAAAAAAATTGGGGAAGTCAAAGGAACGTTCAAAGCAAAAATGACCACAATAAAAGACAAAGATGGCAAGGAGTTAGCGGATTCAGAAGAGATAAAGAAAAGATGGAAAGAGTACACAGAGGAACTCTACAAAAAAGACCTAAACACCCCGGATAATAACAATGGTGGGGAATTTGAACTTGAACCAGACATCCTAGACAGTGAAGTCAGAAAGGCCCTAAAAAGCACGGCAAATAACAAAGCCAGTGGAGATAATGGTATCTTAGTTGAATTCTTCAAAGCCCTAAAAGAATCAAACTATTGCTTGCTATATGCCAGCAGATTTGGAAAACGAAACAGTGGCCACAGGATTGGAAAAGATCGGTATACATCCCAATCCCAAAAATGGGTAATGCCAAAGAATGTTCAAATTATCGAACAATTGTGTTCATCCCACAAGCCAGCGAAGTGATGCTCAAGATAATACAGGATAGACTGCAGCAGCATGTAGAGAGAGAACTACCAGAGGTGCTGGGTGGGTTCAGAAGAGGCAGGGGGACCAGAGACCACATTGCCAACATATGTTGGATTATGGAGAAAACAAAGGAATACCAGAAACAAGTTTACTTCTGCTTCATTGACTACACCAAGGCCTTTGATTGTGTGGATCACAACAAAATGTGGCAAGTAATTAAAGAGATGGGAATACCAGAACACCTTCTATGCCTCATGAGAAATCTGTACATGAGTCAAGAAGCAACAGTTAGGACAGAATACGGAATGACGGAGTGGTTTGGAATAGGAAAAGGAGTAAGACAAGGCTGCATTTTGTCACCCTGCTTATTTAATTTATACACAGAGCACATAATGTGCAATGCAGAGATGGAGGAATCACAATATGGGATCAAAATTGCTGGGAGAAACATCAACAATTTGAGATATGCAGATGATACCACCCTAATGGCAGAAAGTGAGGAAGACCTAAAGAAGCTCCTGATTAGGTTGAAAGAAGAGAGTGTAAAAGCTGGCCTGAGACTCAATATCAAGAAAACCAACAGGCCATATCAGTCCCTGGAAAATAGATGGGGAAGAAGTAGAAGCAGTAACAGATTTTACTTTCTTAGGATCCAAGATCACTGCAGATGGAGAATGCAGTCATGAAATAAAAAGGCGACTGATTCTTGGGAGACAGGCTATGAGAAACCTGGGGAACATAGTCAAAAGTAGAGACATCTCACTGCAAACAAAGGTCCGCATAGTCAAAGCAATGTTATTCCCAGTGGTAATGTATGGTTGTGAGAGCCTGGACCATTAGAAAGACTGAGCAAAGAAAAATAGATGCCTTTGAGATGTGGTGCTGGAGGAGAGTTTTGAGAATCCCCTGGACAGCAAGGAGAACAAATAGGTCAATATTAGAAGAGATTAGCCCTGAGTGCTCCTTAGAAGGACAAATAACAAAGATGAAGCTAAAGCATTTTGGACATCAAATGAGAAGAGAGGATTCACTTGAGAAGGCCTTGATGCTGGGGAAGGTGGAGGGCAAAAGAAGAAGGGGATGGCCGAAGATGAGATGGCTGGATGGTATTATAGACACAATGGGCACGGGGCTGTGTGGACTGAGGAGGATGGTGGAGGACAGGGGTGCCTGGAGAGCAATGGTCCATGGGGTCGCAAAGAGTCGGAGCTGACTGTGCGACTGAACAACAAAATCCTTTGCAAATTGCATGGTAAATGACCTATGTAGTTGCTCCTTCAAGCACATTTCTTGACAAGTGAAAAAAAGAGCACCCCTCATTTCCATTCTGTATAGGAGCTTTGAATGAAGAGGGTTTTCCATGGATACATGAATGGAAGAGGCACTTCCCTCCCACCCATGCACACATATGAGAGAATTCCTCAGATATGAATTTTAGGCCAAGGTCTAGAAACAAATGGAGGAATTGGCATTTTTTAAAAAAATTAAATAAAGACTAATTCTTTCTTGATGGCACAATAAAGATATGAGCATATTTTCGTTTTTATTTTTATCCTGGCTTCTTTTCCTTTTTGGTACACGAATTTAGCAGCTTCAGCTAAATGAAAACACTGCTCTTGGAGATTAAGGTGTAATTTGCATTACATATTTATGTCAGTTTGACATCACTTTAACTATTATGGATGCATCTTAAGAAACCTTTGGATTTTTTTTCTGCTGTGGTTCAGAGGATTGGGTAAATCTCTTTAGCATACATCTCACATTACCAGGTTCTCTAGGATGGAGACAACCTTTTAAAGTGATGTCAAATGTATGTAAATATGTAGTGGTTATGCATCCCAAGGATGTACATCTTTTTGAAGTATGTGTGTGCATGCTTACTTGTGTGTGTTGGTCTGTTGAGGCAAAAAAGGACCAACACACATGATTTGTGTACAGTATATGTTTTTCCTCTTGAGAAAATATGTATGTTTTCCACCTTTACTCAGTGGGGAATTGGATCCCACATTTCCAAGCTATTGGATCTTCCCATGAGCAGCAATTTCTTTTCAGTCAGAGTGCATTTTCCCCACAGAGTGCTGACTCAGATGAATGAGATTAACTTTACTATACAGTACAATTTGAATATTTGAATGTGTGTTGGTGTTTTTGTTTGTTTGCTGAAACAGAGGAAGCTTGGTCTATGTGGAAACCTTTTAAAGAGGAGGGTATAAGGTTTCCCTCGCTCAAAAGCCAGTCGTATCCGACTCTAGGGTTCAGTGCTCATCTGTTTCAAAGCCAAAGAGCCATTGCTGTTTGCTTCTGCAGACGTTTCCGTGGTCATGTGGCAGGCATGGCTAGACACTGGAGCGCTTGGAATGCTGTTACCTTCCCACTGAAGTGGTCCCTATTTATCTACTTGAAATTTCTTGCTTTCAAACTGCTAAGTTGGCAGGAGCTGAGACATTCAGTACTGCAGTACCTGGTAATCGAACTGCTGACCTTCCACCTCCCAGTCAGCGTCTTAGCAATTTCAATATTTGAATGTGTATTGGTGTTTTTGTTTGTTTGTTGAAACAGAGGAAGCTTGGTCTACGTGGACACCTTTTAAAGAGGAGGGAATAATTGACGTTCAAAAATACGTTTTGAAACTGAGCAATTGCTTTGTTTGTGTTTATTCTCCATTGGTAGTTTAACTGCAATCCACATGGATTGAAGTCGAAGCACATTCAGTGACAAAAAATCTGCAATTTTGGAAGCTGTTTTTACCCTCTAAAGGAATGATATTGGGGGATTGCTTAAGATTCTGAACTTGATGACTGAAAGGTTGGCAAGTTAGCAGTTTTGAGTCCTGCATGACAGAGCAAGCTCCTGCCAACCTAGCAGTTCGAAAGTAAGAAATTGCAAGTAGATAAATAGGTACCACTTTGATGGGAAGATAACAGCATTCTGTGCTCCGGTGTCTAGTCATGCCTGCCACATGACCATGGAAACGTCTGCTAATGCAGTCAGTGCTGGCACTTTGGCTATAAACGGAGGTGAGCACTGATCCCTAGAGTCAGATATGAATGGCTTTTGAGCAAGAGTGACCTTTACATTTACCTAAGGAATGACAAAACTTTCCTTCAGTGTATTACCTGTCAGGGAGAATAATTTAGGACTGTGGAAAGAGATCACTTTTTTAAAAAATTAAGGATAAACATTTAGAAGTCCTTCCCCCCCCCCCTTTTTTTGGCCATTTTCTCACGTCCAAGAGCCCAACCAACCAACTAACTCTCAGCACTTTCCCCCAGCCATGCAGCCCATTTGCTGAACCTTTAGGTACAGTGTGTGCATGCTGCTATGCAGTCAGGCTGAAGTTCCATTGATGATGTTGCTTGCTGATGCTGCCCCTGCTGACTTCACAGCTACCTTTGCATGGCACCAGCTGCTTCGCCTTGCTATGCCTTGCTCCCTCTCCTTGCTTCTGCCTGCCCACCTCCCTCCCTGCCTTTTATTATTTATACCTCACTGCATTTCTGTGATGAGGCAGGGATAGTACCCACACTTGCTTGCTTGCCGAGGCATTTGCTCAAAATAATTATGTGCACAGGAATCCCAGTAAGTCCGTGCTCTTTATTTATGAGGTTCACTGGCCACTGAAGTAGTTCTGTAGCAAAGGACTTCATTTGGGAGCATTCTTGGAGTGCTCAATCCTCACTGGTACTTGAGGCCAATAGCCAGGGTCACAACATATTCCTCACTCAGAACGGTTTTTCCTACATCATTTCCCCATCCTTTATATCCCAAAGTGAGCTGACAAGCAGCTCTATGGAATAGCGAGCTTTACCTTTCTTTGTAACTATTTGTGGAATTGACCTATTCCAAACTGTTTTTCTACCTTGGGAAATTCACTGTATTTATCCCTTACCAGTGTAAAGACCTTAAACTACTTAAACAAGCAAAAATTGAGCCCCGTTCCTCTTCCAGAACCATACCTGTTTTGTATGTAACTTTAATTATTGCTGTAACATTGTGTAATTGTTATTATGGGATTGGGATGATCCTCCATTTTGTCTTCTTCTTGGTACTGAACTATCGCGGGACTTGCGTTCCCGCCCTTTCTAACAAGACACACAAAGTCTTCACTCAGGTCCGGTAACCCCACAATCACCCCACTCCTCTCCTAACCAATCATTTTGTTTCCTGCCCAAATGTATCCATTGTACAGTATATATAAGGAGCTGTTGCACCAGTGCTGTTCATGTTCGGTTTGCTTACAATAAAGCTGTGTATGGCCCTTTCATGCTGGCTGCTTCTCTTCAATTCCTGGACATCAAAATACCTGTCAAGTTTTGGGAAATTTCTGTCAAACCCCTGTATTTTATTCTCTTTCCCGCCGTCATCCCATATTAGTTAGATTGCAATTAGACTGGAGTTAGACTGGAGGCCAGCACAGGATAAGCATAGATGTCCAGTTTCCTGTTTTGGCCAGGAAATTTCCCTTATTTGACAGAAATTTCCCAAAACTTGACAGGTATGTCCAGAACTGCACTGATTCTTGCAAAGGTGAATAGCCCCTACCTTTGATTAATACAAATTCTATTAAAAGTCCCCACATTTCATTAAATGCATTTTCATTTAACAGTCTTTATTTACAGTATATACTTGAGTATAAGACGACCCAAATATATGCCAAGGAACCTAATTTTTCTCTGGAAACCCAGGAAAACAGATTGACCTGAGTATAAGCCAGAGATGGGAAATGCAGCAGCTGCTAGTGAGTTTCAATAATTAAAATACATGGAAATATGGTAAAATTAATTGAATTGTTGGCACATCTCAATCCGGCACAGTCTTGGGACCCGCGTGGCCGTTGATCCGAGTATAAGCTATGTTCCCTTTTGGGGGCTTATTTTTAGGGCTAAAAACTTGGCTTATACTCAAGTCTATATGGTCACTTTTATGCTAGATGTCAATTTGCCATTAATTTCTGTATTTCTCTTTACTCCATTCTGATAATTGCAAATCATACTTTACTTTCCAGTTTCTGTAATCATTAATTTTGCTGCAATTAATACATTTGACATGGTTTATTTTGTTGTTCATCTCCATTGCTTATTCTCATATATTGACAACAGCACAACTTTAGGGTATAGCTCTATATTTAATGTTAATATTTCATTCACTTCTATTTCTTGCAAACCTTGGTACTTAATTCCCCTCTTACACCTGATTCCCATAGGGGGTGCGGTGGCTCTAACAAGAAGCTTACCTTGTTAGCTGGAAGGTTGGCAAGTTGGCAGTTTGAGACCCAGGTACTGCACGACAGATTGAGCGCCCTTCTCTGTACACCCTAATGCTGTGATGGTGAACCTTGGCACTCCAGATGTTCTTAGACATCAATTACCAGAATCCCAAGCCAGCACTCCTGCTGATTAGGGCTTCTGGGAATTGAAGTTCAAGAACAGTTGGAGTGCCAAGGTTCACCATTACTGCCCTAAGGAATCTAATGCCCCTTTTCAAAGTTCATATCAAGAATTAAGATTCAACTACTGCTGATGTGATTACAACTCATTTTGTCGCACAAGGTAATTTTCATATGGGGTTTTCTTTCTTTTTTTTGTGCCCTTGTAGGTTCATCAGTGACGCAGCTACTAGCTCGTGACCTAGACAATGACCCACTTGTTTATGGAGTTGTTGGGGAGGAAGCAAGTCGATTCTTTGCAGTGGAGAGCATGACTGGTGTTGTGTGGCTCAGGCAACCATTAGACAGAGAGGTAAAGTGTGTTATTGTCTACTAAATATTATTGTGCATAAAAATTGAGTAGAAGACTCCTTATCCCCATTGTTCTGTCCTGTCATAGCACATGCCACTTTTGGCATGTATGTCCCAGCTTATCTTAAGACAGAGTCCACCATTACAAAAATAGGAAAAATACACTAGTTTGGATGTAACAAATAACTCTTATTTGATACAAGCTGGAACCTTAAAGCCAAAGCTGGTATACAATTCAAAAAGAGAGGAAAAGGTCTTTGGCCCTGATACTACTTCATAGTCTCATAAACCATGCTTTATGAAGCCTTGAGTGACTGTTCAAACTGGGCCAATGTTAGTCACATGAATATCCTTCAAACAGGATAAATATGATTTCCCTTCAAGCCAGTGTATTTTAAGACATGGTCATTTACTTATGCAATTTATGGAGGCTATATATCTATTGTAAGGAATCAGTGATATTTTGATGAGCTAGTGATCAAAACATGCAAGATAAAGAAGAACAGTTATGAGAAGCTGAAAGTGTGATTATGAACGTGGGAATAAACATTTAGAATGATAAGAACCAATGAAAAAAGATTAACTGA
Organism: Bradypodion ventrale; assembly: GCA_035047345.1. Classification (NCBI taxonomy): domain Eukaryota; kingdom Metazoa; phylum Chordata; class Lepidosauria; order Squamata; family Chamaeleonidae; genus Bradypodion; species Bradypodion ventrale. Next base: position 129,004,453 of record JAWDJE010000003.1, read on the forward strand.
AAGCTGGGGAAAGGAAGTGAGGACTCATCCTGACAGAAGGAAAGTTGGAAACGAGATATGTATTAAAAATATACTGAGGGAAAATTGAGGGATAGTTTGAGAGGTTTAGTATTAACTGGACAAGGAGATGTGTAGTATATATCAGACAAATAAAATCAAAACAAAAACAAGAATTTTTTAAAAATGTTCTAGCATCTCAAATACTAACCACTATATTCTAGCTAACCACTATATTTTAATGGAAAAATGAGGAAGTGGACTTGATCCATGAAAGCTGGCATTAAAATATAGCAGTTAGTCTTTAAGTTGTCTAATATTTTTGACATTTGTTGTTTTAGTTTTCTTTTGTCTCTTGTCTGATATGCTCGCTTGCACAGATTAACATGGTTACCACTTCAAAAACAATACAGTGCATTACATTTTAGGTGCATATAAGATCTCAGTTGAAAAAAAATACTATAAAATGAAATATGTAATAGGATATGTATTAGAGTGGAGAATACCATTTTGTGTAATTAATCAGTTTCCTTGTCTGTGATTTTCATGTTCTGTAACATTTGTCTTTTCTTTCTTTGTTGTACTGATGTGGGAGAGGAGGGTAAATGATAGAAAAGGATTGGCAATGGAAATAATGACAAGGTGTCTAGTACGTGAAACTAATAAATGCTTTATCCTTGGCATTTAGCTTCACAGACTGGCTCCAGGCATTGCCCTGAAGCTGGAAATAAACCCCCTAAAGGCCCTTCTCATATTGCATTAGCTAAACATTCAATGGCAGGGAAGTGCATGTTGTGGTAAACTGTCTTCAGAATTCCCTTCAGGATAAACAGTTTTAATTGCAACTGCATATCTAGGAAGTGTTGCTCCACATCCTGACTATCATCAAGTTTGTAACTCTTAGAAATCTAGGTGTTCACTAGCAAATGCAGCAAAATCTTGGCTCACAAGACAAAACCCTATTGCTCTTCAATAGAGCATAGGGTTTTGTGTGGGGAACTTGCCATGCTCCCTCACTTTCTGTTGGTGTAACCCATAGATCATCCCACTGAAATAATGGGGCATCTATAATTGAGGCTTTATTTCTTTTGTAAGGAATCAGTGGTATGTTGATGAGCTGGTGATCAAAACATGCAAGATAAAAAAGAAAAGTTATGAGAAGCTGAAAGTGTGGGTATGAACGTGAGAATAAACATTTGGAATGATATGAACCAATGAAAGAAGATTAACTGAAAGCTTGGGAAAGGAAGCGAGGAATCAACCTGACAGAAGGAAAGTAGAGGAATTTGGCATCTCCTTACATAAGTTAGGAAACAGTTGTACTGCTCACACAACTGTTTACTGCAGAGTAAAGTAATAATTAGCTCCTGTCAAATTAATTCTGAGTTATAGGTCCCTTCTGGGTTTTTCTTAAAATACAGAGTATTCAGCAGTGAGCATTCTCTTCTAGGTATCCCTTTCTTCTGTGGTACTGTAGGACTTTGAAGCTTGCCCAAAGCTACACAGACTGGTTCTTCTCACAACAGGTTCAGTAGGAAACTAATTTCCTGGTCTCTGGCTTTACAGCCATGTACCAAACTCACTTAGGTAAAAATAAATTTTGCTCCGTTCTCTGAATGCAGAAAATAATGACTTTAAATTCTTTAATACCCTTCCTTTTCATATAAAGACTTGTGTAATGTATGAATACAACCATTAGCTGATTCCCATGTCATGGCTAGACAAAACATCCCACTAAGGACAAGCTACAGGCAAGCTGTGCCTGGATATACTGTACATGCCATATTAAATGCCCAGGTTGCATGTTGTCTTAAAGTGCTAGGGTTGCATGTTGTGCTGAAGCTCATGGTTTTGTTTAGCCACTACCATTGCAAGCAGGCTCTATGAGAAAGTGGGAACCAAACTCACTATCTTGTCTACAGCAACCCAGAGTTTCCATGGAATCCTGACTTACTATGGCATTTAGGTCAGACTGGTATGACTTGCAGGCATATCAACAAGCATGTAGGTCCCCCTCATGCTTTCCATGCAACAGAGAGGAAATACAGCATAAATCTTTGTTCCTATTTATCTTCTTTTAATATTCAAGCTGTTCTGCCAAAGTGTCAAGAACATTTTGCTCAAGGCTATAAAACACTTTGGACCCCTTCAGTTTTTAAGCACTAATCTTAATTCAAACTATTATTGAGGTAAAAACTGCCAGTTCTTAAAGTGGGCAACTGTGTATTTATTTACAATGTTTATGTTACACCCCAAATCCCTTATATTAGAAGAATCAGAAGTGGGTTATGTTGCATAATATGTTCTGTTGGAACAATGGAAGAAGACTACAGTAAAACCCCGACTTACATATGACTCGAGTTACATAAAATTCAACTTACATAATGATTTTATGCTAAAACCATGTCCCGATTTACACGGTTTCCTATGGATTTGCTTCAAGTTACATAAAGATTCTTTTTCCTATGGGTTTGCTTTGAGTTACATAAAAATTCATTTCCCTATGGGTTTGCTTTGATTTAGATAAAATTTTCATTTTTCTTATGGGTTTGCTTCGAGTTACATTAAAAAAAATTCCCTATGGGTTTGCTTCGAGTTACATAAAAAACAGATGTAAGCAAAAGCCTATGGAGCAGACCTTTCCCGTAAGTAGTGGTTTTACTGTATATGCTTTTCACTGAGTTGTGTTCACATCTTGCTGGGGGATCTCCCATAGGCATTTAGTGGGCTGCTTCATGAATAGTACTATGGACTAGATAGAGCTTTGACCAAATCAAGGATGTCTGTAGTATGTTCTGCAGCTGGTCTACAGCAACAACTATCTGTGATCTGTTTTGCTCACATACACACCTTTCCCCATAACTATTAATGCAAAGGGCACCACTACTACTACACCACAGATAATGGAAAACATTGTAGAAAGAGCTGGTATAGCTAACAAATCTGGCTATTTCTAAACCAATGTCTCTTTGGTTTTCATGAACCCATCATCAGTCCTTCAGATGTTGTACTACAAGTGAAGAAACTTCAGCATTTGCCTATCATTAGTTTCCTCAACATAAGCCTATGATATCCCAGTTAAACAAAAGCTTCATCTTCTTCCAGGCCACAAAAGTATGTAATAATAATCAGCTCAAGTCTAAAGTCTTCTATCATCATGGCACCTCTAATTATATCTTTTTCTTTCTGTTTCAGACTAAGTCAGAATTCACAGTTGAATTCTCTGTCAGTGACAGCCAAGGGGTAAGTGTGACATTTGTTCCATGATTTTAAATGAGAGGAAATGGTAAAGGTGATCTGAATGCCGTGCTCTGTGGGCAGGAAATTAAAGCTGTTGCAGCCTTATCTCTTTTCTGAAGGAGTCCTCTTAGGGACACAAAAACATGTTAGTAAGTCAGGAAAGAATGGAGATAGCTGCGATGACATAACTTGCTTCTGTTCACCAATGTAGTGTGGAAGCACAATAGTGTGGAAGCACAAAATCATTTCTTCCTCCTCCTCTCCCCCATTTATAAAAAGAGAGTACAAGTTTCTAACATGGTTTTATTGTTTTTCTATTCTCTATTTAAAAGAAACGGGTCTGTAGACCCTGCCAACTCTGTCAGGAGTTAGAGATGAGGTAGTTGCCTCATATCACAGAATTTGGATGTGGTGAAAAGCAGTGAATTGTTATTTACTTGTATTTTTAACTCCAGGAGAAAGGAGAGGTGCTTTTAGGATTTTTTTGTCTTTTGTGCCAAAATAAATTTGCCAGCTTTGAATTTAGTGCACCTTGACTGGGGTAGATGTTGTTTCTTTGTTTGAATTAGCAAAATATCTTGGTTAGATATCAGTTCACTATGCATGGAATGGCAGTTTTTGTTTTAATTTTCTGCTCCTGGGACCTTCTAAAGGACATAAAATGCACGCACGTATACACACGCACGCACGCACGCACCCCCACCATCCCCACCACCACCATTACCACCACCTCTACCAACAACAACAACAACGGGAAGTAGTGAGATATCTATTTCAAGTTTTGAAAAACTGATTCTTTTGGAGTACTAATGAGTACAGTAGAAGATATTTTGTTATTCCTAAAGGCTTCTGGGACTAGCAATTCACCTCTTTTTCTCTCTCCAGAAAAAGAAGGAGCTATTAGAGGCATAAGAGCTGCAAAAAATAGCCTTGCCCACCTGTGCTATAAAACACACACTATTTTCTGAAATAAAAGTTGGTGGCCATGTGTATTAAGTGTAAAGGGATCTGCTTTAAAAGAGTGGATAGCTTTGACAGATTTCAGGTCCTGTTTTATGTCCCTGAACATGATATTTTTGTAATGCTTGTAGAGAAACAGCTGGGGAGAAAGGATATGTCATTGTATTGTAGAGCTTTGACAACAGGCAAACAGGCCGTTGTGTATCTGATATTAATGTTTTGATATGAGCTGGGAAGCTCCCCCACCCCCAATTCATCCAGCTAGGACTCTTTAGTGTTCAAGGAATGAAGAAGCAGACGAATGAAGTAGTGAAATTCAGCTCTTTATTAGTGGGGTTTGAACACAGTTTGGATGGGGCAAAACTCGAACTTATATACATTATAAACAGTAACTGTAACAATAATACAACAAGCCCATTGACTAACAGAGTGTGCATATTTTTCGATCCACTTATTTGCATAAGAATAGATACATGAGAAAAGATACAATCCGCTCCTGTCAGAAAACACAGTTAACATAGATAACAGACTCAGATTTGCACTTCTCAAATGTTAAAGAGAAAGACATTTGTACCTTCAGGCAAAAATGAATGAATGAATGTTTATTAATTGATTAGTCTTACTACCTTATCAGTAACATAACAGAAGAATTAAAATTTGTGCAATACAATGGAGTGCAATAAAATACAATATGTACATACTTTCAGGCAAAAGTGGAAAATATAGCTCTTTCATTAGGTATGTTTTCAATTAATGGGTTATAGCTCTCCTTTTAAAGCAAGCATTTTGGATTTAGCTGTTTTAACTTAACTTTTGTGTGCAGCAAACAAATAACCAGTTTGCAAATGATAATTCCAATTACTCTTGCTAATGCTGCATTACTTTTATTGCTATTGTCTAATCTTATTTTATGCTGTTATATTTGATTTTCTTAAAATTTGTTATTGAGTCCTTTTAAAAATGTAGAAAATTAAGCCACTGTCTATATCACGGGTGATATTCCCCAAGAGGTTTAAATCCCACTTGAATCCATCATGATGGAGGGCAACAGCTTCCTCAATCCTGGCCTGGGGCTGAGGAGGACTCTGTGTATCAAAAGGGCTCAGGGCCAGAAAGTGACTTGTGGAGCTGAATCTGAATCAGTGGTACAGGAGTCATGCTGCGATGCGGAAGGCAGATGAAATGCCATGGTATTATATTCACAGGACAGTCTTAATGGCTGATCGCCATGATGATCGCCTATACTTGGAATCGGATATGGCCATACCTGTCAGATTTTGGGAAATTTCTGTCAAATAAGGGAAATTTCCCGGCCAAAACGGGAAACTGGACAGCTATGCTTATCCTGTGCTGGCCTCCAGTCTAACTCCAGTCTAATTAATACGGGATGATGGCAGGAAATAGTGTAAAATACGGGGGTTTGACAGAAATTTCCCAAAACTTGACAGGTATGGATATGGCACAAGAAGAATAATAATGTAACATCTTGGAACATATCCCCCATGGATATGGGAGGGCAACCTGCAAATATTTTTACAGTACTGTATATTATTTCCTGGCAAATGAAGAAATAAGAAATATCCAACAATAAGGATAACCAAAATAATATTGAATTGTTTGGATCACAGGTCATCAAAGGGTCAGTGAATATCCAGGTGGGAGATGTGAATGACAATGCACCAAGATTTCACAATCAGCCATATAGTGTCCGCATCCCTGAGGTAAGCACTTATTCTTCTTTGCCTGAAAGAGGTACCATTTTTCACTCTTTTCAGAAAAATACCTGATAGAATTGATTGGAATAAAGTTATTTCTTCAGAAGATTTTTTTAAAGATGATTTTTTTTTCTTATTATGTTGGAAGCTAAAAGTATATTTGGGGATCCATGTCTGTATTTTAAGTGCAGTAATGGTTAGTAGCAGCATATCTACTCAGGAGTTTGATATATCTACTCAGGAGTTTGGCGGCTGTGACCAGGAGGGCTTTCGCCCAACTTCGGGTGATTCGCCAGTTGTGCCCACTCCTGGACCGGGACTCCTTGCTCATGGTCACTCACGCTCTGGTCACCTCCAGACTAGATTATTGCAATGCGCTCTACATGGGGCTGCCCTTGACGACCATTCGGAGGCTACAGCTGGTCCAGAATGCAGCAGCCAGGGTGGTGATGGGGTGTGGGCATTATGCCCGTGCTTTGCCACTGCTCCGGGAGCTGCACTGGTTGCCAGTTTGTCTCCGGGTGCAATTCAAGGTGCTGGTTTTGACCTTTAAAGCCCTATATGGTAGTGGGCTGGGTTACCTAAGAGACCGCATCGCCCTGAGGACGTCTGTCCGTCCAACCAGAGCGGACCGGAGGGGCTCTCTAATTGTTCCATCAGCCAGAGGGGCTCGCCTCTCTGGCACAAGGAGGAGAGCCTTCTCCGTGTCTGCACCGGCCCTCTGGAACCTCCTGCCAACAGAGCTACGTCTCCAGACGGAATTGCTGCCTTTCAGAAAAGAACTTAAAACCTGGCTGGTGGGTCAAGTGTGGGGTGCAGGTGGAAGGGTAACCTCCATTGGGTGGTTGGTGTAGAAGAACTCTTCCCCATGGTGCCTTTGGATCCTGCAGCCCTTGTTTTTAGGGGGTGGGTAGTTTTAACTGTTTTTAACATGTGTTTTTTAATTTTTATTGTGAACCGCCCTGAGTTGGCTTTGGCCGAGTGAGCGGTATATAAATGTGACAATTAAATTAAATAAATTTAAATTAAATCAGTCTTATACTATTGCTAGCAAATTTGCAACAGAATATTGCTGTACAGCTCACTGCTTGTCCCAGTCTTCAACCACCCCCTATTTTGTCTTCTGTTACCCCTTCATCTGTTTTTTTAAATAAAAAAGTTGGTCCCTTCTCAGAAATCAGAATAACCCCTCATATTTGGGTTCTCTTCTCTTAGGGCTTCTCAAATAAGGTATAGTTCATTTCTGAAAATCTCAGAGGTTTCCCATTCCTTTCTCTTGTCAATAGTTGAGAGCTGGAAGAGCTCACTCACTGGCCTTGATAGCTGGAGTGATACCTTCATCACTAGTTTTGAAACAGGGAAGCCAAAATAGTTGCACGTCTATGTAGAAATTGTAAAAGTGGAGTTACTAGCCTCAACTTGCATGAACATTCTTTACAAAAGCTCTCTCAGTGTTACTGAGAGTTTCCTGGAAGCCCTGCTAGAAAGACGGCTTTGTGCCAGATGTACCTTCTTTTAAAGCAGGGTGGGCATTATGTAGTCCCCTAGGGATATTTTTGTGCCCTGCAACACCAGTCAAGACCTCCAACACACATACATAGATATTACTCATTTCTGTTCTGGGATGATCCAGGAACAGTGATATTTCACTTCGGAAGTGTTTAGGAGTCCATAAAAATGGAATAGAAAGAAGGAACCCCCAGAAGTGTCTGTTCCAATTCGAAAACTTGCAATCACAATATGGTCAAACGGTATGAAATATGCAAAAACAAGAAAAAACTGTTTGCGGTTCAAAAATGTATTTTACTGTCCATAACAATATACACGTGGAAATGTAGATGTAGATTCTTGAACAAATAGAAACTTTCACAATGTTTTTTATGATATTTATTTTAAAACTGTAGGTTCCAAATAAGTTCAAAAATAAACCGAAGATCTTAAAATTGCCTTATTTTTATTTTATTTTATATTCATATTTATACAGCCGCCCAACTCACATACAATCTTAAAAAACCCTAAAACAAGAACAACCCACGTGTAAAAGATAAATCCTTGCAATTCCTCTGTAAGTTCATATAGAACCCTTAAAAACACCTTAAGGTAAGAGCAACGGTTAAAAACCAAATGAGATGTTACATCAGGATGTCTGTAGTTATATTTTCCTAGATGGTCAGGCAAGCAGAGACAGAGCAAGTAAATAAGTAGGCAGCTTACTGGAGCCAGAGTTTGGGAGTTCAGTTACTCCCCCCACCCACCAACTGCATCCCAGGAAAGCAAGCTTTGTAGCATAGGACAAACTACACAGTCCCAGGGTGTGATGAGAAGAGAATGGTAAACAACTTTTGTGCATTCTTTACCTAGAAAATCCTGTAAATCAGAATTGACGAGAGCACATAATGATATAAGAAAATAAATTAGTGTGTGTGTCTTAACTGTCAAAAATATTGGATTACGAATTTTTTGTGTGGAAATTATGTAAGGTCACATGGTGTATGAGTCGGCGTGAGTGTCCATTGTAAAACCTTGCCTAGTCCATTTTTTCTGTGTAGCATAACAACATATTGGATTATACTATTTTATCAATTGTTTCTTTTGAAACCAAGATGACAGCAGGTTTCTTGTTTGCTGCTCTTTGGTATGTTGAATGGATGTTCTTGCTCTTGGTATAAAATATGAAATTTCTGAGTTTAAAAAAATTCTAAGATTTATAGCGCTACAGTATAATAGCATTATATCAGTAGTAAATGCCATATTTATAGGGTTGTAGCACTGTAATTTTAACAGTTTAAAATATTGCCTTTATAGGAAGAGACACAATATACATTGACACACGTGTTCACGTATCCTTAATCAAAAAAAGAGTACAATAATTCAGCAATCAGTGCAAAGTAAACAGTCACTGGTGGGTATTTTTAAAAACCCTGTATTTTGGTATGATACAGGGTTTCATCTGTGCATCATGTATTCGTTGATCTTAGAACTGATTTTGAACATCGCAAAACCGACACTGAATGTAGACCTTTTTACTAACATAGACTTCTCCTTAGTTTATTTTATCCATGGAGCTAGTGTGTGTGTGGATAAATGTTGCAAGACTATAGAAAGTGTGTATTATTTCATTTATCCCTGACATTTTTGCAGCACCAACTATCTCCCAACTGTCTCCTTTCCCAAAATATGTCCACATATTAGAAAAATGTAAAAGGTGCCTCAAACGCAAAATGAATTCCCACCTTGGCTTTACTTACCTACCATTTTAAAATAAAGTGCAAGAGATTTGATTGTTCTGGTGTATATCATTCGGATGTGACCTTGAGCTGTCTTGAACAAATGATAATAATAGTTTTGCTTTTCTGAAATCTAGCTCTTTGATTAGGCATAGAGATATTTTCTAATCTCTGCTTCTTGGTTTGCAGTCTGGCTTTCTTGAGCTGCACACTGTGTCCCTGTCTGATATAGACAGATTCGGGCAAGACTTTTTAGGTGTATCAGACAATTTGTGTGTCCGTGCGTATGAGAGAAGGAAGAAGAGAGATGGGAAGAGAAGATTTGGAAAGAGAAAGTGAACTCCAGTCACACTCAGTAGTTTAGAAGTACAGATTATTGCATTATCAATGGTTCATTAATAATCAGACTGCTTGATTGGTCTTTGATAAACTTTTCCCATGTGTGTGAAGATCCTACATTAGACTGCAAGTGGCAATATTGTCCAGGAAGCTAGGTTTGCTCTCTGTTCCATATGTGGCACCATCTCCTGATGGTTGGGTTTATGATAGACTTGATGTATAAGTCTGTGGTTTAGACACGGAACAAAAATTATAATTCTTATAATGCAGGCTTTCTTGACAAACATTGATGAAATTTTACTCAGCTTGTCTATAAACCCCAGGTTTGCAGGTCTTGAAGGAGAACAAATAGACTGGGGGATATTGATCTATTTCTTAAATATTTCATCTAACCCCAAATATCTAGCCAAATATTAAGTCTCAGATTGGTTGTGGCTAACCCCATTCACTTGTTACCTTTTGCCTTCCTAGAGTCCTTAGTGTATTTTACAGAGAATCCCTGATCACCCTTCTCTTCCCTGAAGCTTTCAGAAAGGAGATGGAGCAGGAGATGAGGATCTCTTGTGCATATTCTCTTCCTCTTTATACACACATATCTCAGCATGTGTACACACAGAAAACATTTAAGTACCTTCCTCTTCCCCTGCAGTCTATGCGAAGATAATTATTTACTCGTGGTAGTAATATTAAGTGAATTGCAGCTTGGAACTTTTGGAACAGTGTTTTTCCCTGCATAGTCCAGATAATCAGCTATGATGTTGAGGGAAATCATGCTGCCATCTTAGTTTGAGGAGCTGTGGTGGATCAGTGCTTAAGAAGCTCGCCGTGTTAGCTGGAAGGCCAGCAAGTTAGCAGTTCGAGACCTGGGTACTGCATGACGGATTGAGCACCCATCTCTGTCCCCACTCTTGGGGACGTGAAAGGAGCCTCATCCAGGTATCCCTGAGCAGAGTTTCTCCCGCAAAAATCCTTTCAACCCAGAATAATTTCTGACACAAAATTATTATCATTACAGTATCTTAATTTGAAAGAGAAGGAGCAGAGCTCGCGGGCAAAAAGAGCAGACCAATCACACACACATCCCCTCCATTCTGAACCTTTCTTGGTGGGCTTTGATATTTGGGCTGCTCACTCATCTGTACTCCATTGCCAGGCAAAGACCTTCCTTTTCAAACATGCTTTTAAGCAATAAATGGGGGTCTAGGGAATGACTTGTTTATGAAATTTGGCTTTTAAGTGTTTTTAAAATGTTTTAAAATTGTTTTAAATCTTGATTAACGTTTAATTGCTTTTTCAATATAACAGTTTTGTACTGTGTTTTAATTTATTATTATTGTCTGATTTTATTTGTTGTGAATTGCCTTATTGGGAGAAAGGCAGCATATAAATCAGGGATTCCCAACCTTAGGCCCGTGGGCCAGATCCAGCCCACAGCACCATTTCATGTGGCCCCAACCCCTCCAAGGGCATTCAAGAAACAAAATGGAAACCCTTTTGTTCTGTTGGGACAAAATGGCCACCCCAATCATGCCGGCAGGGCAAAATGGCCATCCCACATTCAAAGCTGACTGAGAGAGCGTGATCTGACTCCTGGCTTGAAAAGGTTGGTAATCTCTGATATGAATGAATGAATGAATGAATGAATGAATGAATGAATGAATGAATGAGTTTAATTTTTTACCATGAAGCACATAGGCCTCCATTCTAGCACTCATTTTGCTAACCTTTTCAGAACTAAATAAACTTGTTTTAATTGTTCAATTTTCTTAAGTAACAAAATACATCTGTAGTTACACTGGCCTCACCAGCCACACAAGCTTGAGGCTCTGGTGAAGACTGGAATTCAAGAGAGAGCTATTTGTTTTCTTTATTATATATTGCAGTTTAAACTGGCAGTTCTCAGTGCAAAGATTCACATGCCTTAATTGGATTCATGAGGTATGGAAATCATAAAACTCTAATGGAAGAGGCAATAATTAAAACAAAAGAAAACAATCAAAAGAAATGAACTATGACAAGATAAAAACAACAGCAGTGTTAGTTCACATTAAAAGTCGAAGAGAACAGCTACTTGTACAACCTCTTTATGAAGGACAAGAGATACAACTTCTCATTAGGAACACAGCTGCATGATTGAGCAGGGGGAAAGGGGCCAAACTTGAAAAATTATTATTATTATTATTATTATTATTATTATTATTATTATTATTATTATTATTATTATTATTATTATTATTATTATTATTACAAGCATACTGAATCTGGGAGATTGCTTTCTCTACAAAATTAATTTTTCTATGCTGTAGCCATGACCAAAAAGGTTCTATTCTTCATTTTCTATTGCGTTTCTTTAGAGAAGAAGGATACTATCAACAAGACTCCAGGATATAATGGCAGTGGCTGTGCAGGTTTATGTGGAAGTAGATGGGTCAAATATAGCTTTTAAAGCAGCAGTTCTCAATGTTTTTGTACCATGGGCCGAACCACACCCCCTCAGACAGCTGAGGGGGCTGGACACATGGGTTTCCCCTGCCATAAATGCTGCCATAAACCATGGTAGGTGAATTTGTGTGCGGGCATGTTTATGGCTGTCATAGATACATCCGCTTCTGAGATTGTTGCCATAGGCTGGATGATTTGCCGCTGTGGGCTGGGTCAGGCCCGTGGGCCGTAGGTTGTGATCTCCTGTTTTAAAGCCTTTACTAGCATTGTTGCTAGTCCTGGCACAACTGTTAGAGGGACAGAGCAGATTACCTCACTTGACAGTTATTATAGTGCCATGAAGGGCAGCAAATCACTTTTTATATAATTTGTTGCTATATTTGTACTACCAGGAACAAGGATAGTTGCTTGTATTATTTTACATATCAAAAGAACTCAGATGCCTTTGGGTACTATACATCTTGATTTTGGAAGAAAATGTGCTATTTGATGCAGCAAAATACCTTGGGTAGGACCTGATTTTCTGCTAACTGGAGGCATGACACAAATAGGCCAAGAAAAGAGAGAGAAAACTTTCCTATCTGTATCATATTGTATGGATTTTACTAAGTCTGAAAATATATTCCCTGTATTTCTAGTGTGTAAACACACCACTCAGGCAGAAGTTACAACTGGAACCAGTCATAAAATATAATGGCATTCCCAATACGTTTATAAATACAATTCAATAAAAACAGAAACAGGTGCAGAGGATAAAACAGGCATTATATAAGAGCAAAACACAAAGGATAAAGACAGTTAGGATCTGAGTGAGTCATAGGATCCAGCAATAGATGAGAGCAAAAATTAGGAAGAGGCTGTGTGGCCATTAAAATAATGTAAATGCAAGAGCAGGTAATGAGATATACATGGCAAAAAATTCCAAAGTGCACTTTATGAAGAGTTTGGAACAGAAAAAATATGTTTTTTAAATAACTTTTTTCTGACCTCTGTAACGGATTATTTGGTTTTCAATGCATTCCTGTGGGAAACCATGCTTCGAGATATGAAATTTTCATGATGCGAAAAACCCTGAAGAACAGACTAATTTTGTATCTCGACGTACCATGCAGTGGTGGAGAGTAAAATTTCTTTTTTTACCATCATCACCCACAGCATTAATATGGACTCCAGATTAGAGTCATCTTGAAATTTTCCATCACAACTGCTCAAGAAGGTAAGCAGGATTGTTTTGCGAGTGGGGGCAATGCTGCATTGTATTAGCATAATCTATGCATATAATGCAAATTCCACTACAGCGCACCATGTATGCCAGCATAAATCAAACAGAATAACTGTAGCATCAAATTGCTGGTAGTTACTCCATGCTTGTATTCCTTGTTGTTCCCAAGTCACGTGACTTTGCATATGATGAGGAATACAAATGTTGACTCTTTCAGTTACTATTGCAATTTAAAGCATTTGATTTATGCCAGTGTGTTTAACTAGTAAGATTATAGCCACTGCATCTTCAGTGTGCTTCTTTAACGTGAAAAAAAGGGATTTGGGGGAGCAAATGTTACCCATGTGATGGTTGGCTGCTTCACTTCCTTCAACTCCCTTAAAAATACAGAACAACCTTTCTCTAGATGCATCCACTAGGAAACATTGCTTATGAGCAATTATGTCATCTTCTCAGATCGTTTCTCTGTCCAAGAGGTGGAGCAGGCCTTCTGAACTATCATCATCTAAGGCAGCGTTTCCCAAACTGTGTTCTCTAGAACACTGGTGGACTTCAATTCCCAGAAGCCTAAGTGTGTACATTGGCTTTGGGGAATTGACTTGGCCTTCTGGGAATTGAAGTCCAAAACCCAACATTTGGGAAATGATAATCTAACAGGAAACTCATCCAAAATATTTGGGAAGCTATCTGTCTTTGCTTATACAATACATGCAAAGTCCTCTTTTTTCAAAAGAGCAGTGCAGGTTGGTAACAACATTATAAGCTGACAGAATCCATTTTTCATGTATGGTTAAATCAAATAGCTAATGATTCCTCATCCACCCCACCCCCTCAACACAGGAATCTGAACTTTAAAAAAACAAAAACCCACTAAATTACCCATTCCCAAAGTCTACCTTGGGATGCGTGTGAATGCTCACAACATTATGATTACATATTGGTATATTTAGGAGGGCAACAATAACGTGAGTACATGGCAACCTGCACAAACAGCCCTGTTCACTTCTAGGGTTGCTTTTTGTGTGGTGAGCAATACCCCTTCAGTGAACCACTCATGTCTCCTCAGTATTGTCATCGCTGTTCATTTGCTTGCCTTCTCTAGTCCATACCGCTTGTTGTTGTTGTTCAGTCGCACAGTCGACTCCGACCCTTTGCGACCCCATGGACCATTTTCCTCCAGGCGCCTCTGTCCTCTACCATCCCCCTCAGCCCTCCCAGCTCTGTGCCCATTGTGTCTACAATACCATCTAGCCATCTCATCCTTGGCCTCCTGTGGGGTTTCACAGCACAATCACTGTGACTCATTGGCCATAAATTATTCTCCCTTTAGCTCATCTGTATTGCACAGTTAAAAGAGGCCCACTTGGGGCTTCTCACTCAAGGCTTTTCCCCCTCCCTGCCCGTTCAAGGATGGCACGCTATCACGCAGCTTCTGTCCAATCAGAGCAAGGTGAGCACGAGGAAGACATGCAGATATTTAACCAATTAAGTAGTCTCCTGTTATCGCAGATAACCAATGAAAGTATCTTACATGCTCTCTCTGGAATGTCTTTGTCCTGTTTCTAATAAAGTCCAGCCGGACTGCTTTTAATGTTGGCCTATGCCTATGGATGAAATCAAGCCTCCGCGTCTCCTTGATCAACATAAACACTACAGCCTCCCCCTTCTTCTTTTGCCCTCCACCTTTCCCAACATCAATGCCTTCTCAAGTCCATACCGCTAAAAAGAAGGAAAAGGTAAGGTGAATAAAAAAATGATATTCTATATCATAGCTCTTCTCACTGCATATTTGTTTACAGGTCAAATGCAAACAAGTTAAAAGCAAAAAATAAGATCAGGGTCAAGGTGGAAATGTTCCAAAGTCTGGTAGAAGTCCACCTATGGTGCTGTGGCCATTAGCAAGTGCCCAAACACGCAAGTTAATTTCATTTAATTCTGAATGTGACCCATACATGAAATGCCTAGGACCATTTCATGCCCGTTGGTCAATTAATTGATTCCTCTGCAAAGGGGATTGCAGTGGCTTAGTGGTTAAGATGCTGTACTTGACAACTGGAATGTCAACAGGTCAGCAGTTGGAGACCTGAGTACTACATTATGGAGTGAGCTCCCATTGTCTGTCCTAGCTCCTGCCAACCTAGCGGTTCAAAAACAAGAAATTGCAAGTAGATGGACAAATACTGAAGCTGAAGCTCAAATGAGAAGAGATGACTCACTTGAGAAGAGCTTGATGCTAGGAAAGATTGAAGGCATAAGGAGAAGGGGGCAGCAGAGGATGAGGTGGCTGGATGGCATCATTGAAGCGGTGGGCGTAGATCTGGCTGGGCTGTGGAAGATGGCAGAGGACACAGGAGCTTGGTGTGCAATGGTCCAAGGGGTCACAAAGGGTCTGAACAACAACAACAAATAGGTACTGCTCCAGCTCTGTAGGCACCCGTGCAATCACCCCAGCACAGAGTTCAACCCACCCCTCTGCCCAGCAGTCCAATGGGAGCTTTTACCCCCTCCCCTGTTGCTGTGTTGGCACGTTGCAATAAATAAGTGGGTATTGGGTTGCAGTTTCGGCACTTGTTCTCTAAAAGGTTCGCCATCACTGCCCTAGAGTTGGACTGGCTTTCAAACAAGGGAGGCCTTTACCTACCGTATTATCATACCTCTAGAGATTCCGTGCGCTCCAGTATCTAGTTATGCCTGCCACATGACCACTGAAATGTCTGCAGAAGCAGACAGTGCTGGCTCTTCGGCTTTGAAACAGAGATGAGCACTGCACCCTAGAGTCGGATACGACTGGCTTTCGAGCAAGGGAAACCTTTACCTTACCTTTACCTTTAGAGATTGCAGGGGTAGGGATATGCGGCTGAACCTGAATAAAAAAATAGTACCATACTCAGAGTCATCTTCTGAGCAAAAAGCAAGGTAAAATGTGAATCAGAGGCCTTCTGACTCAAGATTGTTAGGCACATCAACAGTGCCACCTGAAGAACTGTAGCCACTGAAAGGGGTACCCGTGGTAAAAAAAAGAGTGAATCATCACTGACTTTCTTTTCACTATGAATGGAAACTTTGTTCAGATGTTGACAATGGTTAAGGAGAGATTGGGACCAAATGATATCACTGCAACAGCCTCCGACCTGCCCCCCTCTCCCACTCCCAATATTTGCAATCTTGTTTTATATCTATGAAATAGGGAAACATCAGGGATAGGATAACAAAAGTCAACTTATTTTTCAGATAGGAAACTTAACGTGTGACTAGACATTCAAGTTTTATTTTATTTTTATTTATTTTTATTCAAATTTATATGCCGCCCAATCAGGTAAACCCGACTCTGGGCGGCTCACAACAAGTTAAAACACACATAAAACAGTACAACCAATTAAAACCAATTAAAACCCAACATACCCACCCACCTACCCCATTCCTCTTAAAACCCACATAAACCCACATTTAAAAAAAGACAATTAAAAGAAATGGGGGCTTAATTTATAAGCCAACAGGCAGGGGCCACTCTTCCATCTGGGCCCCACACCTGCCCTGCCAACCAGGTTTTTAGGTCTTTTCTGAAAGGTAGCAGCTCCATCTGCTCCCGCAACTCTACAGGCAGGAGGTTCCACAAGGCCGGTGCGGACACGGAAAAGGCCCTCCTTCGTGTGCCAGAGAGACGAGCCCCTCTGGCAGATGGAACAATCAGGGAGCCCCTCCGATCTGCTCTGGTTGGATGGGCGGACACTCTTGGGACGATGTGGTCTCTAAGGTATCCTGGCCCACTACCATGAAGGGCTTTAAAGGTCAAAACCAGCACCTTGAACTGCACCCGGAGGCAAACTGGTAGCCAGTGCAGCTCCCGAAGTAATGGTGAGGCACGAGCATAATGCCCGTGCCCCATCACCGCCCAGGCTGCCGCATTCTGGACCAACTGCAGCCTCCGAATGGTTGACAAGGGCAGCCCCATGTAGAGCACATTGCAATAATCTAGCCTGGAGGTGACCAGAGCATGTGTGACCATGAGCAGGGAGTCCCGGTCCAGGAGCGAACGCAACTGACGGATGACACGAAGCTGTGAAAAAGCCCTCCTGGCCACAGCCACCACCTGATCTGCTAGTAGCAGCCCCGAATCCAGGAGGACCCCTAAGTTGCGTACCGGGTCTGTCTGGGGCAAAGCAGCTCCATTCAAGACCAAAGTTGGCAGCTCCCTGGATAACACGGGACCCCCTATCCAAAGCCACTCAGTCTTGGAGGGATTCAATTGGTAGCCCGTTGTCCCCCATCTAGACCCCAACTGCTTCCAGACATCTGGATAGGACATTGACTGCATCACTGGGGTCCCCATGGGCCGAGATATATAACTGGGTATCATCAGCATACTGATGATACCTTACCCCATGGGAACGGATAACCTCGCCCAACGGCTTCATGTATATGTTAAATAGGAGAGGCCACAGCCGCCTCTTCCGAGTTGAATTGGGCTAAAGTTGATATGCCATTTAGAGTGATCTGTGCACAACCTCTGGGTGGTTTAGGGACAAGGGAAAACACCATACCTCAAATCAACCCTATTGAACCCTTTCTTTTCACTTTGCCTCCTTGCTTCTTTCCTCTCTGTATTTTGCCCCCAACATGCTGGGTACTCAGTTTACTGACCTCAGAAGGATGGAAGGCTGAGTCAACCTAGATCCCTTGTCATGATTGAACTCACAATATTTTGGTTACAGGACAACAGTTTAACTACTACACCACCAGGGCCCTGTGATCACACATGATGGAAACCAAACTTAGCATAAGCATCTTCTCCTTCCTTATTGGGTAGCACTGGCCCAGGCATAGTCTTTCAGCCTGACCTACCTCACAGGGCTGCTGTGAAGATAAAGTAGTGGGAGGAGAGGTAGGTACACTGCCTTTTGCTCACTCAAGTATTGGCAGGCCATAAATACAGCAAACGGTCTCCTTCAGAAATTTGTTTTGTTTTGTTCCTTTAGCAAATGGCAGTTAAACTCCTCCTAGCCTGTTCTGGCACCCTTCCTAGCCATGCAAAAAATGTCAGGAAAATTGTTTCCACTCAGAGATATTTGGAAAGAAAATATCTGCCTCCTTGTCCTATTACCACTCCTATCCTATCAACTTTTACCAGCAAAACAAATATTGGCACTATTTTCTCCCTTCACCCTTCCTCACCTCACTGTCAAGGAAATTATGCACAAAACATTCAGCCCAGCACTCGATTGGGATTACAAAAACAGTTTATGATCCCTATCTTCCCCTCCTATGTGGTTCATAACTTTTGATCTCGGTTTGTGTTAACCACCTGTCAGTTCTTTCAAAACAAGCTGGTAACATCCTATGTTTATCTATAAATTAGGAGTAAAGCACAAAATCCAAACAATATAATTAAAAGGACAAGCTTAAATGTGAGCACAAAACTGTGCATTATCCTAATAATAGTAATTGTATAATAATAGTAATTGTATGCCATCAGGTCAATTCTAATTTATGGCAATTGTTTCCAGTTTTTTTTAAAAAGTTTAGAGTACTTAGAAGTGTTTTACCATTCCCTTCTTCTGGGGTTGCCCTGGGACTGTGCTACTTGCCCATGTCTGGGGTGAACTCCCAACCCCTGACTTCATAGCCAGATACAGTATCTTGTGGGTTGCCCAGGTCACTGATTGGACAGCAACCTTTCCCAATGGGCTTGTCGGGCTATGCAAACAAGCTCGAGACCAACCTAGCTCGACCAGAAAGGAAATTGGGTATGGGCCAATAGTAATAGGGAGCAGTAGTGACTCCATGTTTCCTTGGCTGGGGTGCTGAGAGTAGTAGGACAGAAGTCAGCCAAATGTCACAATGCCTAGTAAACAGCACACAGTATCTCATTCACATCCGTGAAGACACAAAACCGCAGCTAGACCAAACAAGCTATGCATAGGTACACAGAGTCTTCTAGGACTGAGATAAGGCAGGAACAGTGAGTCTTGCTACATCTGCTGATTATTTTGCCTATGGCGAACCTAGGCACGCAATACTTTCCTAGGATGGCAAATGTACCTTAGCCAGCAACATGCTACGTAAGCAAAGCCTTCAGTTATAGGGGGTCATGTGCAGTCTGTGCGCAAGTGATCCAGAATGCAAGCTAATAAATATAGACCACCCGAGGACTCGGGACTGGCTTTTTACCATCATACTTCAGTCTCGCGTGCCTTCCTTGAGTTCAGCACCTCGACTCCCACGGACCATTACAACAGTACCTAACTCACCAAATTATCTAGCCAGCATTATTTTAACATCTCTTATGAAATGTTATCCTAATATGTGGTTTGGATTTTTTGACTTTCTTTTTATGATCATCATGGCTGCCTCTATGATCTCCTGTTTCAAACCATCTTGCTAAGCATAAGGGAAGAATAAAGGAAGACATACTCTTTTCTTTTTTTCATATGCAGGCTGAATACATTCAGAGAACTTAAAATATCAGACACTGATTGAGAAACATGTCTTTTCTTTCTTTCTTACATATATTTCACTCTTCCATGAATTCATGCAGTGTTAAAGAGAGTTTACAACATTTGAAATAACGAGGAAAGCCAATAGCAATCAGTCAGGGACTAAAAATAAACAGTAGAATAAAAAGAGAAACAAAAGCGGAAGATAAAACCAAACTTTAAAAGCAGCAAGGGATTTCACTGCGCCCTGCCTTTAGAAAGTAGGCCTTCTGATCATAATTATTGAGCAAATTAGTTTTCTGCCTAGCCTTGAACTTACAACCCCCAGCATTCTACTTAAAACAAGTCAGTTCTCAAAAGAATCATGATGTGGTCTTGAGCTGGTGGGATGAGGTTCAGAACTGGGACATGTTCAAAGCTAAGGTGGATCATACAGGGGTACAGTCAACCCTCACATAACAACGCGTTCAAATAGCATCATTTTTGCTTAACAATGCATCGTTATGCACCACGTGTTCCCCCGCATAACATTTTTAGTGTCATTGTCCGGACAACAACGCTAAAATAACTGTCATTATCCGGACAAAAACGTTGTTATGCAGGAAACTCCATAGAAACCAGCATAACAACAAAAATCGCTTAGCAATGCTACTTGGGGAACCAAGTAACGTCGTTATGCAAGGGTCTACTGTACAAGTGCTAGTAACCTGTATTGTGTTAATTACGTTGTATTGTGTTTGTTTTTTAAGGGAAAGTAAAAGAAGGAAAGTAGGAAGATAACTTTTAAAAAAGTAACAGTGCAGGGGGGGGGGAATCTGACTCCACTCAGCCCCTCGTCTGTATCACACCACCAGAAAATATGGATTTGTAGTAGGCAGGCTGAGGTGGGAAGAGCATGAAAGAACAGACAGCTGTATTGCAAACACCCTTTGCACAGACTACTAATTAGTAATATTTGTAAGCACTGAAAGCTGTTTTTTCCTCCTTTGTTTTGCCTTGACATGAATAATCCTATCGGTTGCGGCATTTCCACCAAAAGAGTGAAGCAGTAGGGGAAGGCTATTCACATTTACTGCTGTTGTTTGGCAGCTGGGACATCGGCAAAAAATCAGTGTGAATAAGTGGAATGTGAAATAAACTTGCCTCCTAAAATACTGATTTAAAATATGCATAACACTGCTTTATCAAGTGGGTTTGTTTCGAGAATGCAAACTATTTTAGGCTGGGAGAGGCAGGGTTTTGTGAGTGCAGGAAGGAAGACTTTTGTGTCTTTTACTTAAAAACTTATGTACTGTAGAGGAACTGGGGCTACAGAGGATGTCTTTGACATAACTGGATCCAGAGTGTCAGCCATAAATTCTGATAAAAATGCCAGACAATATGGGCTGTAATAAATATGAAAATGGTTCAAGAGGAGAGAATAATGCACTTTTTGTGGTCATAAACTGAATGCAGATAACTGATGATATACATTATGTTGAATCTCAAGCCCAGAATATACACTGAATCGGGGACCCAAAGGATGGATGTCAGTCAGGGATTTGACTCAGAGATTCCAATAGCCCAATAATTGAATTCATAGAAACTAGCAGTAGAATTGGTGGAATCCTGGTGCTGCCAGTTCTCAAGCCTTTGATCCTGAGATTTAGGTCTTGGGTTTTATTAATTAACAGTTCTTAGGCCTTCACTGCGAAACAACAGACAGATGGGTGCTACTGCTGGCCTTGTGACTCTCATCAGATTTCATAGATTCATAGAATAACTGAGTTCAAAGAGGCCTATGAGTTCAAAGAGGCCGTTTCTCAGTGCAGGAATCCAAATCAAAACAGACCTTACAGATGGTTGCCCAATTTTCTCTTGAATACCTCCAGTGTTGGGGTGCATATTGCCACCCAAAATCATAAGTGCTATTGTCATACTGTTCTAACAGTTAAGAGGTTTTTCCTGATATTCAGCCTATATCTGCCTTCATATAACTGGAGCCTGTCATTATATATCTTGCACTCTGGGATGATCGAGAACAGATTCTGCTCCTCCTTTTTAGGATTTGAAAAGCTCTATCACATCTTCTCTTAGTGTCCTTTTCTCAATTCTACATACCCTTTTCTTTTTGTCTTTCCACATATGGTAAGATTATCCTAGGTGACAGATGATCACTTTGTGGGAATCAAATAGCTTTTTCTTGGCCAAAAGCCTTTTTGTGCTATAGTAATTGCATTCTACCAATGAGGATTTGGAGAGCCACTTCCTCTGTAAATTCTATTGATTCAAATGGACCTAACTACTTTAGCACAGTAAGTTCATTTGAATTAGTAGAATTTACAGAGGAGGTGGCTCGCCCAATCCCCATTGATTTAATTTGCCTACTCTAGTGCAATCTGCTACACTGAGCAACGGGATTTTGGCTCCCTTGTTCTACTGACCCACATTACGCCCCCATGTTTTTCATCTCTCAGTTTTTCTTGCCTGAACTAGAAAAGCAGAGGGAAGCAGTTGGTTCAAGTGCATAGATTTATAAGAAGATAACCATTCTTCCTTCTTCACATAATCCTGTTCTATAAATAATTACACATTTCTTTCCTTGTACAACTCACTTATTGAACTCTAACAAGGTGGTGCTGATGCTTTCAATTCTGTAAAGAATGGGGGAATCCTACTACAGGTAGATCTGGCAACTTAATTCACCATGCTAGTCTTGACAGACCTCATTAGGTTCCCATGTATTCATTTTAGCCTAATGGCTGTCATGCTGATTGCTGTTTGATTTTCTGTAATAGACTTTTATGACTTTCCAATTTGCATCATTGTATTTCCCTGTGTCTGTGCCCCACAGGGCTGCTGTAGTGTTAGTTAGGCACCTTTATGCTTGCCATTCCTGACCTTCAGGGTTTATCCTTCTCTATCTGCTTCTCTCTATCCAGCCTTTCCCCCCTTTGTATAGCCCCAAACTTAGCAGTTTTCCATTATCAGTACTCTCCATCTGACAAATTTAAAATTGCAAGGGATATAATCCAGTGATCTTCCTGCATTCCACATGTCTTCTTAAAATGGATGAATTAAAAAAATCTAGAAGGCCCTTTATATGCACACATATGTGCTTATGAAAGTGCACATTATTTATTTTTAAGAATTGTGTTACATGACATGGGAAGATTTGCTATCAGCTAACTCCTTTGTCTTCCTTTGTCACCTCTCATTTTACTTAAATATTATGCCCTAATACAGAGTAGGATAGCCTACCAGTGCTACTCAGGGTCTGTGTAATGTATTTACATCTATACCTATAAAATGGTGCGTTAACCATTGGAATGTGACAAAGGATGTTGCACCAGGCCCCACTAGCCCCGTCCGAGCCTTTGTGCACTCGCCCGAACGGGGTTCGCAGGTAAATGTCGGGTTGAAATTTTCGGCCCGGGGGCAGGAGCCCCCCGGACGCAAACAAAAAAAGGGAACTTCAATTCCCAATGTTCCTTGTGCCATGCCGCACCAGAGCCAATCAGGCTGAACGGCGCAGCAAAGGAACGTTCAGAAACGTACCGCAGCCAATCAAAAAAAAGCCGCAGAAAAAAACCGCTCCAGTAACCAAACACGTGCAGCCAAAACTACAAGCCCCAGCATCCTGCACGCCATGAGCGCGCAGAACGCTGAGGCAGCCGGCGCGTGAAAAGTAAAAGAATAAAAAAAACCACTGCCACTCCGCTTCGTTCCCACGGGCCACCCAGCATGGCCCATGAAAATGAAAGGCACCCCCACCACCGCTGCGCTTCGTTCCCATGGGCCACCCAGCATGGCCCATGGAAACGAAAGGCACCCCCACTGCCGCTGCAGTTTGTTCCCACAGGCCACCCAGCATGGCCCGTGAAAATGAAAGGCCCCCACCTAAAAAAAGTAAGCACAAAAACACAAACCAAAAACACTCAAAAACACAAATCAAAAATAGAAAAAGCAAACACAAAACAGCCAAAAACAAACAATAAAAACCACACAGACCCCCCACAAAAAAAACTCAACCCCCCCCCCCAAAAAAAACCCAACAACAACAACAGAGAGCCTACCAAGAGACATCTTGACTTCATGACGACCGGAACTCAAATGAGCAAAAAAGGGAAACACTTACCGGAAGCACCCAGAGGACAGAAGAGAAGAATTGTAGAGAGGAAGCAAAGCTCACCACCCCCACCCAGAGGCCACAAGAGAAAAAACATTGAAAAATATTTAAAAATAAAAGATTAATTCCCAAACAAATCAAATAAGTTAGCCAAAAATTCAAAACTATTCACACTAATCTCAAAAAAACCCAAAAAAACCCCCCAAAAAAACAGAAATCACTTTTCACTCCAAAAACCCCAAACCCCAAAACAAAAAATAAAAAATGCGTAAAAATAAAGATTTTTAAAAAACAAAATTAAATTTTAAATTAAAAAATAATGTAATTCAAATAAATTAAAATAAAATTTGCATAAACCAAAATTAAATTTTAAATTTTAGAAAAATAATGTAAAATAAAAAAAAAATTTGCATAAACAAAAAACAAAAACCTTCAAAAACCAATTTAAAGAGCCCGGCACTAAGGAAGCCAGCGCACAAAAAATAAAAATAAAACACACACTGGGAGCGTAAGTCTGCCACAGGCGGACGCAGCGCCTCGAAGCCACAAAACCACAAAACCTTTCAACACCATTTAAAACAGCCCAGCACCATTTGTACAAGAAAAAAAAATGCAACCCTTTACTATCCAACACAATTTAAAACAGCCCGGCACCGCCGGGCAAAATATGCTAGTATATTATATGATATTTGTATATGGGACTGCAGTGGCTCAAGCGGTTATGATGCTGACTGGGAGGCAGAAGGTCAGCAGTTCAAAATCCAAGTACTGCATGATGGAATGAGCGCCTATCTCTGTCCCAGCTTCTGCCAACCTAGCAGTTCCAAGTAGATAAATAGGGACCAGTTCGGTGAGGAAGCAGAGGGTCAAGTGTCAGGTATCTAAGTTTCAAATTCTGCAAGATATGGCAAACACTAAACACATACAATCTCTCACTTTGTACAGATACTAATTTTTAAATCATCTCACAGAAATCAGGTAACTGAAAATCCTCATAGGCTATTTACTTCTTCATGGAAAATGCCCACAGATAATTTGTTTTAAGAATGTTTCAACTTCTTCATTAGCAGTGCATCCTGTATCTCTTGCTTTTTTTTTTACAATCACCTTGTATATAATTCATTCTTATTAGCAAGCATGAAATGTGGTGACACCTTTTAGAACATTTACTGTCTTCCTTTTGATCGTGCTTTTAATACAAGAATACTACTACTGTATATGCCTGAGCCACTTGTGAAATGGGAACTATGCCAAGAAGGAAAAAATATTTCTAACTTGACAGGATATATTAATTTGTACTAAAGCTCTGTTTTCAAGACTCTTCTGCTGCATCTATAACCATCCTTCATTGATCTTTTGAGTGCAGGCTAATAAATCATCACTGAGCCTTCTTGGCTTGTGGATTTAGTAGATGAGCTGCCAGAGACTCTGGATTTTCAGAGGGTGTCGATTTTCTCATTGAATCCTGTTGAAAGCTAAGATTTCATGGTCTCATCTTTCCTACAAGAAGGTGCAATCGTGCTAAGGAAGCTCCTTTCATTATTGGTGAAACTACCCTTAGGGATGAAAAAGATTTCTGTTGGATTGACAGGCTTGATGAAAGTCAGGTTTTTGCACCTCCCAACACTGACTGCAAAAAGAAATGTGTTTTACCTTACAAGATTTATAAGGCATTTAAGAGGAGAACGCAAAACAACATGGCCATGTGAAAATGCAAATAGCTAAAAATTCATTAAAAACACTTTTATTCAATGGGGAAACTACAATAAAATGAACAAACAGATGCACATGTTAGGAAAATGTTCACAAGTTTCAACACAGGAAGAAAACAAAATCAAAAATCGATTAGGAAGTCACAACTAGAGTAGGCCCATTGAATCATGGAACTTATATAGGAGTTGACTCACCAGATCTCTACTGACATAATAGACCTACTCTAGTCTGCCATTTTAGGGTGCTGTACAATAAGAAATTGCAAGTAGATAAATAGGTACCACTTTGGTGGGAAGGTAAACAGCGTTCCATGCACTTCAGTGTCTAGGCATGCTTGCCACATGTCCACGAAAACGTCTGCAAATGCAGCCAGCGCTGGCTCTTTGGCTATAAGCAGAGATGAGTACTGAACCCTAGAGTTGGATACGACTGGCTTTCAAGCAAGGGTGACCTTTACTCTATCTTCTTATTACTGTTAGATTTCAAATACAAAGAAAGCACGGGAGTAAATGCACATGGAATTTAGAAGAAAGTAGTGAAAGGGGAGATTTTCACATTCTCAATTCCCCTATATTGTAGGTTCTAAATGCCATTATTATTAGTGTACAAAAGTATGCATTAATGTCCTTAGAGTACATATGCTATATCAGTTCAGTAGTACAGTATGTTGTATACTGCAGCTTGTCTCTTTCAGAAGTCAGATGTCATAATATGACATTAATACAGTGCTATTTTTTCAGTGTTATTTCTAGTGTCTCTGTAAGCCAAAGGAAAGCAGATTGGTAGATTTATGATCCCCATGATTCCTAATCAGTAAGCAAGGAGTGCTGTGAGTTGCAGACTAGCAACATCTGGAAGGATGGATTCTGGCCCATCCCATTATACGTCTTATGATGCTAATTGCTTAATCATTCACTCTTTTCTTTGGCATCTTAAAATATTTTTAAAGTATAAAAGTAAAGAGTAAAGTTAAATGTTAGCATCAGAGAGTGAATCCTTGATAGTTAACTACACTCTAAATATGTACAAAAAAGTTTAAGCTCCTTGTCTTTTTAATTCTAAAGAATTCACATGTTACAATAATTCATATTAGACAGAGCACATGCCACTGGGAATGTTTAAACCTCATTATATCAATTGTGCATTAAAATATAAAAACATTCTTACCTTTGTTGTTGTTGTTCAGTCGCACAGTCGGTTCCGACCCTTTGCGACCCTATGGACCATTGTTCTCCAGGCACCTCTGTCCTCCACCATCCCCCTCAGCACTCCCAGTTCTGTGCCCGTTGTGTCTACAATACCATCTAGCCATCTCATCTTTGGCCTCCCCCTTCTTCTTTTGCCCTCCACCTTTCCCAACATCAGGGCCTTCTCAAGTGAATCCTCCCTTCTCATTTGATGTCCAAAATACTTTAGCTTCGTCTTTACTATTAGCCCTTCCAATGAGCAGTCAGTGTTGATTTCTTCTAAGATTGACCTATTTGTTCTCCTCACTGTCCAGGGTACTCTCAAAACTCTCCTCCAACACCACATTTCAAAGGCATCTATTCTTCTGCGTTCAGCTTTCCTAATTGTCCAGCTCTCACATCCGTACATTACCACTGGGAATACCATTGCTTTGACTATTCTAATTTTTGTTTGCAATGTGATGTCTCTGCTTTTCACTATGTTCCCCAGGTTTCTCATGGCTTGTCTCCCAAGAATCAGTCGCCTTTTTATTTCATGGCTGCAATCCCCATCTGCCGTGATCTTTGATCCCAGGAAAGTAAAATCTGTCACTGCTTCTACTTCTTCCCCATCTATTTTCCAGGAACTGATTGGGCCTGTTGCCATTACCTTGGTTTTCTTGATATTGAGTCTCAAACCAGCTTTTGCACTCTCCTCCTTCAGCCCAATCAAGAGGTTCTTTAGGTCTTCCTCACTTTCTGCCATTAGGGTGGTATCGTCTGCATATCTCAGATTGTTTATGTTTCTCCCAGCAATTTTAATCCCATATTGTGATTCCTCCATCCCTGCATTTCGCATTATGTGCTCTGTGTATAGATTGAATAAGCAGGGTGATAAAATGCAGCCTTGTCTTACTTCTTTTCCTATTCCAAACCACTCTGTCATTCCATGTTCTGTCCTAACTGTTGCTTCTTGGTTCATGTACAGATTTCTCAGGAGGCATATGATGTGCTCTGGTATTCCCATCTCTTTAATTACTTGCCACATCTTGTTGTTATAAGTGTTTT
Source organism: Bradypodion ventrale (assembly GCA_035047345.1). NCBI lineage: Eukaryota > Metazoa > Chordata > Lepidosauria > Squamata > Chamaeleonidae > Bradypodion > Bradypodion ventrale. Next base: position 129,032,084 of record JAWDJE010000003.1, read on the forward strand.
AAACAGACGAAAATCTAGAGCAGTCATTCCCAACCTTTTTTTGGCCATGCTGTTTGTTTATTGGATTTATACCCTGCTCTACTCAGGCAAAAAGGCCAACTCAGAGTGGCTTACAGCACATTAATATAAATACAATTACAGCAGAAAATTAAGATACATAAAATTATAACAATATAATAATACAATAATACAAATGCTCAATGATATAAATTAATCAATACCGGACTGCGGCGGCAGAGAGTCCCTCTTTTCTACTCTCTGAGCTAGCAAGCTCAGAGAGTGAAGACAGCTGTGCAGCAGCTGTCACCCGCCTCTCCTCCCCAGAGCCAACGGCGTGGGCCCTGTGGTGAGGCAGGGAGCGTCCCGGGCTGTGGTGACAGAGAGTCCCTCTTTCCTACTCTCCGAGTTAGTGTGCTTAGAGAGTGAAGACAGCTGTGTGGCAGCTCCCACCCGCCTCTCCTCCCCAGAGCCAATGGTGTGGGCCCTGGGGTGAGGTGGGGAGCATCCCAGGCTGTGGCGACAGAGAGTCCCTCTTTTCTACTCTCTGAGCTAGCAAGCTCAGAGAGTGAAGACAGCTGTGCAGCAGCTCCCACCTGCCTCTCTCCCCAGAGCTGACGGCGTGGGCCCTGGCGTGAGGCAGGGAGCATCCCAGGCTGCAGCGGCAGAAAGTCCCTCTTTTTCTACTCTCTGCGCTAGCGAGCTCGGAGAGTGAAGACAGCTGTGCAGCAGCTCCCACCCACCTCTCTCCCCAGAGCTGACGGCGTGGGCCCTGGGGTGAGGCGGGGAGCGTCCCGGGCTGTGGCAACAGAGAGTCCCTCTTTTCTACACTCTGAGCTAACAAGCTCAGAGAGTGAAGACAGCTGTGCGGCAGTTCCCACCCACCTTTCCTCCCCAGAGCCAATGGCGTGGGCCCTGGGGTGAGGCGGGGAGCATCCCGGGCTGTGGCGGCAGAGGGTCCCTCTTTTCTACTCTCCGAGCTAGTGAGCTTGGAGAGTGAAGACAGCTGTGCGGCACCTCCCACCCACCTCTCCTCCCCAGAGTCGATGGTGTGGGCCCTGGGGTGAGGCAGGGAGCATCCCAGGCTGCAGCGGCAGAGAGTCCCTCTTTTGTACTGTCCAAGTTAGCGAGCTTGGAGAGTGAAGACAGCTGTGCGGCAGCTCCCACCCATCTCTCCTCCCCAGAGCCGACGGCGTGGATTTAAAGTATAAAAGTAAAGAGTAAAGTTAAATGTTAGCATGCCCCACCTTTCCTCCCTTTCCCTGTCGAATCCCTTCTTTCCTTACAAAGCTGGCAGATTGCATTGCTCCTACTTGCAGAAACAGGCTTGCTGGAGAATAGTTTAAAGACCACATTGTAATTAAAATTATTATTTTGTTTTAATGGTGATGATGTTCATAATTACATCAGTCTCTCAGCTGATCTAGCCCTTGGAGTCTTCAGAGGCCAGTATAATTCTATTGCAGTGACTAGAAGGGCCTCATGCATTGAATAAGAAACAGCTGGGATGAGTGTTAATATTTAGTCCAGCCTCATTAGCGATTCTCTTGCATACACTTCTTTCTCTCATCTCCCTCCTACATTCTGAAATGAAGACTCTTTATGATCTAACAACATGTAAGAGCTCTGAAAATATAACAACAACAATAATGTGTTTATGGCAACTCTGAAGTCCATCATGTCTATGCTCAATACAGAACTGCATCTGATGAAAATATACAAATCCACATACTTACAAGTATACCTATACAACAAGTGTCAAGACAAAAAAAATGTGATTTCCTTTTACCAATTTTAAAAGTACTCAGTAACTTTTAAAGAAGTTGTCCCAGATTCATTTTAAACGATTCTGCAAATATTCGTATTTAAATTCTTTGCAACTGCTGATGAGGAAGCTCTCAGTATTATGCCTTGTATTCCAAAGCAAGTGGCAAAGACAGAGTGCGTATCTGAGTTTAAAAGTATAAACAGTTCTGTTTTGCAGGTAATCATTTATGCCTGAAAAATTGTCCTTAGTTTGCTACAAAAGTCTTTTGCGGATAAAGCTCCATTGCAGGGTCATTCATAAAAGGCAAACACCAGCAGCGGGTGCAATTAGACAGACATAGGGAGGGAGCATATTCATTGTTAGATTTCAAACCATGTATAGAAAGAAAGAAAGAAAGAAAGAAGACCCTCCATCACCAAAGTGACTGTTATAAAAAAGAAATTCATTAAATGTTTATTTCTGCAATATTGCAGAGGCTTCGGGATATTTTGCACTCTTGAGTTAGGTGTGACCTAACTAAAGAGTGAGCGCTTTGTTCTCTCTAATGGGAGAGCCCTGACAAGGGTCAGCAGTTTTTCTTATCATGAAGTGCTCTAACAAAATGGCCACCATCACACTTACAGTGACATATGCATGTTGGGGCTATCAGCAAACTAACCTAGGTCTAGGTTGTTTTTATTGCATCTTCAGAAGGTCCCTTCAGTCTTTGTTGGCCAAGCTATTCTTACTCCTCTTTCTATTTATGGACCCTTTTCTTTTTATTTCTGAATACTACTGTCATGTGCCTTTTTTATTTGCATCAGGAGTCCCCATTGCTGTGAGTGTCATGAATGTGACCATGGTCCCTAACATCAGAGGTGCACAGATTGGGGTCTGGAAAGTTTGGTCCACCTTGTTTTCTTCCATCTGATATTACACAAAGTATATTTGTGGCCTTGAGGCATATATCCAGTGGGTGGAACCCTTTTGGAGGGAGAGGAGTTTGCATTCCCAGATCATTTATGGACTGGGACTTTGTGTAGGTTAAATTAGGCCTGCACAACAGAGATTCTGTTCTCCTAAGTTAGACCAATATTTAGCCCTCCAGCTCCTGTGATTCCCAGAAATCAGAACCAGTGAGGCAAAACCTCAATAATATCTGGAGATCCACAGGTTCTCAGCTCTTCCTTAAGTAACCAATTTAGCATTACTTCTTAGGAATCCTGGGATCAGCTTTCAAATCCTGTATTGGTGCTTATAGGTGGCTTTACCTTTGTATGAGGTAGAATAAGCTGAAGTTAAATCCAGACAGAATGGAAAAAATTAGGTGAGGAAATTTCCAATTTATATAAAGGGATTCAACTGGCATTAAATGAAATTGCATGTCACCTAATAGACCAATTCCATAGCTTGATGATGGCAGGGTTGGTTGTTCTAAATTTGTCACTGACTCTGGAAGCAAAGATAGCGACATTAGCTTGTTACCTTTGACCACCTCTGGGAGTTGGAGATCGTTAGATTTATGGCGATGGGAACTGTTTCCCTTCCTTTCTCTCTTGCTTCCCCTGATTATTTGCTGAATGGAGCCTGGAAAGTCTGCAGTGAAGGCCTCCGTGCATACAACAGTGTTTGCCTATTTTCCACAGGAATTCTGAAGTCTTTACAGAGGAAGTCGGCACGAGGGCGTCTCAGCCTCACCCCACTCTGGGTGCCCGGACCCAGCAGCAAGGATGCTGGAGTTTGGAGTGGGGTGAAAGGAGGAGGAGGTGGGCGGGGTGGGGTGGGGCAGTGGGCAGAGCCAGCCAGTTTTACCACCGGTTCTCTCAAAATGGACCCAACTGGCTGGAGCCCACCATTACTTTGAGCTTATAGTTTGAGTTAGTTGTATATAAAATGAGGTACATTAAACTGTAGGCTATGTTTTAATCAAATCTCAAAGTGAATTGGGCCAATAGGAACTTATTTGGATTGATCTGAATGAATCCAAACTGATTTGGTGATCTGGACACCAAACTGGAATGAATGAAATCCATACTTGTCAACCTTTCCGGATTGGCCGGGATTTCCCATTTTTCGGCGCCGATTTGCGCCATTTCCTGCCCGGAGCTGCCAAAACCCCAGAATTTGGCAGCGGGGGAAAAGAGGTACTGTGCATCCCTTCTGCGCAATTTGCCTTCTACACATGCGTAGAAGGCTTTTACGCTTGCGTAGCTACGCATGCGTAGAAGGGTTCTACGCAAGCGTAAAAGCCTTCTACGCATGCGTAGAAGGCGACTTGCACAGAACTGTTCTGCGCAGGTCCCAGATTGTCCAGAGCCGCGGTTGACAGGTCAGATGAAATTCAATATTTCCCCCCAAAATGTTAGAGAACAGGAGAGAGGATTCTCCAGCGACAGTGCTGGGAAGAAGGAAAGGGGAAATCATGATCAACAGGAATCATTCTGAAATTGCTTTTCTGGATTTTCTGTTTTAGTGTAGCCTCTGTTTCACCCTTCTCTTTTACCAGTGCTTAATTTGTCCCTTAGAGAAGCTGCTATCCTTTAATATTGGTCGATTTCTATACTTCCTTGAAATGTACAAGGAAGAGGCCATTCATTCTTGTTTTAAAGTGTTTCCAGTGCCAAGAAGAAAGAATGGATTCACAATGCACATTAGAATTCAGTAAGTGTTGACTAAAAGTACAGCAGCTAATGAATTTGGTACCCCTAAAAATGAATATTTTCTAACACTGCAACATATTAAAAACACAGACATCTATTTTTCTACTTCCAGTCCAGTGTTTATTTTCAGTTTGCAAATTGATCCCTAAAATCACGAAATACCATTTTTTTTAAACACAGTGGGCAGTACAGAAGAGAAAATGCTAATTTATAGCAGGCTTTGCAGGGGCAACTTCTTTAGAAATGACTATATGTCTGCAACATGTAGCCAGAATTCAGGAGAGTGCAGCAAACAGAGCTGTTACTTATCACTTACCAAAATCTGATTCTTCAGAGGATGAAAAGTTGAAAAGTGTGTGCAAGTCTGAGCACAGAAGGTGGTTGAGCTTTGAAAGGTTGGGTTTAGATTTGGGTTTAGACTGAAACTCCTAGAGGGGCACATCTGCTTCTGTCAAGAAGAATGAACGGAGGGGGGAATCATTTGTGCCAATAGACGGGATTTCATCACAAATGGAGTGGAGACCAGCTCCTGTCTACAAAAGGATGACAGACTGTGAACTACAATCAGAAGGCCGGTTTGGAAAAGATATAAGTTTGACTATGAACCTGAAGAACTTAACAAACAGATCAGCAGCATTGTCAGAGAACCGTACAAAATACTCTCTTTAGTAAGAAACTGAATCTATCAAAATCCTTATATGGATATTAATTACCAACAGATATGATAAGTAAAACAGTGACTTACAGATTTGAAGACTTGAGCCGCGAAAGCTCATGTTTAAATACCAGAGTTAGTCTTTAAGGTGCCACAACTTTTTTTGTCTCTTTGTTGTTTTGTTTACTCTCTGATATCCAAACAAGGGAGATACCAAAAGTTACTGTAACTACATCATAATTGTGTCGATTTCCCCATGCAAGAAAGGTGATGCTCAAGATTTTACAAGAAAAGCATTTAGCAAACACAAAGCAAAAAAAGCCTTTGACTGTGTGGATCGTGAAAAGCTATAGATCATTTTAAAAGAAATGTGTGTCCATAACATTTGATTGCCTTGATGTATAACCTTACTTTATTGAGAAGAGGCTACTTTTAGGACACACTGGTTTCTAATCTGGGTAGTTGTCAAACAAGGATGTATTTTATCTCCCTAGCTGTTCAATATGTGTGCAGAATGCATAATTTGAATGGCTGGGTTAGACTCAGATGAAACGGGAGTGAAAATCATAGGAAGATGCTTAATTTGAAATACAGTATACAAAAGATACCATCTAACTGGCAGAAAATAGGAGTGACTTCAAACAAAGGTAAGGGTAAAGGCTGCCCTTGCTCGAAAGCCAGTTCGTATCTGACTCTAGGATTCAGTGCTCATCTCTGTTTATAGCCGAAGAGCCAGGACTGTCTGTGCAGCTGCTCCCACTTCCCCGCAGCCAGGCCGGGCTGGGGGGAAGGAGCCCAGGGTGGTGGCAGCATCCGCGGCAAGGTCTTTATGTCCACGGCACCCCACGCAGCTGCACCTACTTCCCCACAGTCAGGCCGGGCCGGGGGAAGGAACCCAGGATGGCGTCTGCATCTGCAGTGAGGTCTTTATGCCTGCGATGCCCTGCGCAGCTGCTCCCACCTCCCAGCGGCCGTGCCATGTCGGGGGAAGGAGCCCAGGGTGGCAGCAGCATCCACAGAGAGGTCTTTATGTCCGCGGTGCCCTGCGCAGCTGCTCCTGTTTCCCCATGGCCAGGCCGGGCCGGGGGAAGGAGCCCAGGGTGGTGGCAGTGGCCGTGGTGGCTGTGGTGAGATATTTATGCACACGATGCCCCGCACAGCTTCTCCCACTTCCCTGTGGCCAGGCTGGGCTGGGGGAAGGAGCCCAGGGTGGCAGCAGCAACCACGGTGAGGTCTTTTATGCCCGTGGTGACCTGCACAGCTGCTCCCACTTCCCCGCGGCCAGGCTGGGTTGGGGGAAGGAGAACAAAACCAAGGCAATCTAAAGTATGGTGTTTTGTTAGAGATCAAAATCAAGGCAATCCAAAGTATGGTGTTGTTGATTGCCATGTATGGGTGTAAAAAAGTGACAAAGACCATTTTATTTAAATTGTGTTGTAGTGGAGCTACATGAACGATAAAAAAGACAAATTATTGGGGTCTATATTAATTTGAGCCTGAATTACCATTAGAATCTAAAGTGACTGACCTGGGGCTGTCATACTTTGGACATATTATATGTCACCAGAAAAGACATATTCAAAAGCTAGAAAAAGTAAGAGGAGGGAAAGAAGATGAATGAGCATGAGATGGATTGACTCGATAAAGAAAGTCATGGGATTTTGTTTGCAAAACATGACCAGAACTGTTAAGATATTTTTAAAATTATTATTTTATAGAGTTGCCATAAGTCAGAAGTGATTTGACTGTACATAAACATGTTGACCTTGTGCCTACATTTCTAGACAGTTTCCTTCCAGAAGCTACATTTGGGGGGGGGGGTCACCGAATCCTGCCATTTTTCTAAGTTCAGCTGCAAATCCAAGACCAAAGCTCTTTAAAACACATGCCCAACTTGTGAAATAAAAGGCACAACAGAAGTCACTGAAGTGGAAAACCCCAAATGGTGTGGAAGTAATGTCTAAAGTGTATTGGAGATTACAGTCATTTCCATGAAGCAACACTTCAGCATGGTAAAAAGAAATACTTCTGAAGCAAAAAGAAAACAAGGGACAAGGGGAGAAAGTATAAATTAAAAAATAATGATTATCAAAGCCACCTTGATTCTTGGGGGGCAGGGCTGTGTATGAATGGGTGAAAGAGACTCATATTGTTGTTAGGTGGGGTGGTGGTGTACATGAGGTATTTTATGAGGCAGTGCTATCATGCTGGTAGGAATATTTTTAAAAGCAAATAACTGATCTTAAGGGACTGTTTAGAAGAACTATGCATGCAGTAGAATCCACCAAGGAAGGTACCCTCTGAAATACAAATTGAATAGAAATGGTGAGCATTATGTATACAGGCTGGCAAACATGCCTTTGACAACACAATGAATACCAAAATCTACACACTTTGCACTTCCCACCCTCATTCATGTTCATGTTGCCTCTTTGCAGGCGCACCCCCCCAATGATGGACTCAGACACAAATGAAAGTGGATAACGGCATGGGCCACATTTATTGATTCAAGCCCTAGTCCGAATTATAAATTTCTATTGGTAAAACGACCAATCATAATTCTTAAGGCAAGCAGGCCGAAGTAACACTGGTAAGGTACCACCCAAAATTGCCAACGGCAATTGTTACAATGTATCAATTTGTATCAATTTGTCTGTTGACAACAAACAAATTGTTGACCGTAGTCAATATCTAACTAATGACCCCACCCTCTGACGTGTATCCGTAAAATCAGGGGGTGATTCCAGCTGTCTAGTGGTAACCATCACCCCCTCGCCTGGTTCGTCGTTGACCGGACAACGTTTAAACAACTTATGCCTATCTAGTGTTGTCCAGTCAATTGCGAACCTGCCGGATACCTGTGGGTCATAAATGTTTACCTTACCAGTGCTACCCGCCAATGTGACCAAAGTCAACAGTAGCACAGACAAACCCCTATATCAAACCATAGCAACAGTGTGGGATGGGCGAAAAAGCCAGGACTCAAAGGCCAATTGCGAGTCCCAGCCAAAAATTCCCACCTGGCCCCGAAGCGACCAAGAAATCACACTGTTAACTAGGGAGGGGGTGGAGGGGAAAAACTTCTCCGCTCTGTCGGTTCGCCAAAATGGCAGCACGGCTGCCTCGTGGCCAGCCCCTTTTATTAGGGTGCTGGCCACGCCCCTAACTACCCGGATGGTTTCGTCCGGTGGGGGGGGGGGCGCAAAGAGCGTGGCGGCCATTTTGGCGCCGCGCTTCCATTGCAGGCGCACCCCCCCAATGATGGACTCAGACACAAATGAAAGTGGATAACGGCATGGGCCACATTTATTGATTCAAGCCCTAGTCCGAATTATAAATTTCTATTGGTAAAACGACCAATCATAATTCTTAAGGCAAGCAGGCCGAAGTAACACTGGTAAGGTACCACCCAAAATTGCCAACGGCAATTGTTACAATGTATCTATTTGTATCAATTTGTCTGTTGACAACAAACAAATTGTTGACCGTAGTCAATATCTAACTAATGACCCCACCCTCTGACGTGTATCCGTAAAATCAGGGGGTGATTCCAGCTGTCTAGTGGTAACCATCACCCCCTCGCCTGGTTCGTCGTTGACCGGACAACGTTTAAACAACTTATGCCTATCTAGTGTTGTCCAGTCAATTGCGAACCTGCCGGATACCTGTGGGTCATAAATGTTTACCTTACCAGTGCTACCCGCCACCCGGAGAGGCTTCAATAAAGGCTCGACGCCCCCCCCAAGACCGTCAGCTCGGTCGACAGGCCTGCTCGCCAATCACTCAGCAGGAGGTCCATACCTCCTCGCGACAGATGGGCCCCCTCCCCTGAATAAAGCTCATAATTTTGCAGACTGATGATGGGGAGGCGAATGACGCGTCCCCAACCCATATCAAAAAGGAACCGGGCAATAGCCCTGGAGCGACGAGCCCGGTCAAGTGCCTGGAGGCCAAACGCTCCCCTGTAAGCGTACTGCGGTATCATGTCCGACCAAATGAGGGGTGTGGCAGGCCACACATAATGTGAGTAGGCCAGGTGACTGCAAATCGCAAGCTTCCGCGATAGGCCAGTGACCTGTCCGAAACCATTGCCCCCAAGGTGAATAACCAGGACATCAGGCGAGTCAGCATCCCTGATGTAGAAAAGGAATGGCAACAGTTCCCGCCATAACATGCCACGCTTACCACACCACCTGAGATGTGCGGATGCACCCAGTCCCAGTCGGGGTCCCACTCTGTCGCCGCAGCGTAACGCGCTGCCCTGTGCAGCGTAACGCGCTGCCCTGTGCACGTGGCAACGGCCCACCAGCCCTACTGTCACCGGTGTAAAACGACACCCAGGGTCTGTCAAGGAAAAAAGGGGGGGTGAGAAACATTGCAGTGACTAAACTGGCACTCACGGTTGAAGAGGGTGAACACAAAACTGAAAACAATGTGATCCCCACCTTCCCATGCGGCGTATTTCAGCCCCAGAGTACCCAAAAGTAGCTGCAGTAGAAACTGCCCCCATCCTGCAGGAATGGCTGAGTGAGGGGAGACCCACCCTGGTGACAGAAAAACGGGGCATGGTGCGTGCCACACAGTGCAAGAAACTCCTGTAGGGCACCAACCGGACAGATGTCTTCCAAGGAACATCGTAGCAGTATTACTCAACTGCCTACGCCGTGCTGATCTGTTTTAGAGGAGCGTATCCTCAACTGAGCCCAATCATAGCAACATAGACATCTTCGAGTTCCAGTGCCCTACGACTTGCATCCGCCTTAGACAGCATCATAAGCTCGCTGATGCGGAGTGCTCCAAAAAAAGGCCACCGTTGTAGCCGCACGAAACAGGGCTGCCTCATACCTATCGAAACATAGGTCATGCCAGCCTCGTGCCAGTTGGGTAAGTACCCCAGGGGAAATTGGGTGACGGTCGTCCAGGCAACGCCCACGTTCCCGCACCCACCCCTCCAAAACATGTCTCACACGGAAATCAGCGGTACCGTCCACGTGACCTCCCACCTTGGCCATAAAAGCCAGCGCTGATAGCCTAGATGCTATGGTGCGGGGTGCCAGGCCCTGGGCGTGCAGGTAAACCATGAAACGGAGGATGTGGGCCACTGGGATAGGCCAGGTATCTGGCAGGCGAAATTGGGAACAAAAGGTCCGAAATGAAACCAACGCGTGGTGATACGCCTTACGCGTGCATGGCGCCAGTGACATGCCTATCGCCCGGTTCACCTCTCCTTGCCAATGGTCCATATCCTGCGGTAGTGGCGAGGGAAATTCCTCTGCATCCGGAGCCAAGGCACGGAACCGGGAGATCTGCAGGCGGGACAAAGCGTCAGCAATATCATTATTGACCCCCGGGACATGCCTGGCTCTGAACAGTACATTGAGGCGCAGGCTGCGCAATACAAACTGGCGCACAAGATCCATGACCCTGGGAGATTTAGAGGTCTGTGAGTTGACAATGTGGACAACAGCCGCATTGTCACACCAGAAATGCACCACCGAGTTGGCCCACTCCTCACCCCATAGCATCAAGGCCCCCAGTATGGGAAAAAATTCCAAATATGTGAGATCCCTCAGGCGACCCGTGCCTGACCAGGCTGGTGGCCATCCACCATATGCCCACTTCCCATTGAAGTACATCCCATAACCAAGGGATCCCGAGGCATCAGACTGAATTTGAAATTGGGGCGAAGCCAGGAGGTCAGACCTCCAAAATGAGACCCCATTGAACTCCCTCAGGAACTGGAGCCATATGTGCAGATCTGCCCTGATGCCCCGTGTCAATCTCGCCCTATGATGGGGCCTGGATAAGCCTGCCATGGCGTCGCACAAGCGCCGAGCAAATGCCCTGCCAGGTACGACCACCCTGCAAGCGAACTTGAGGTGTCCATGTAGCACCTGCAGTTCCCGAAGGGATGCCTTGCGCTTAGCGAGCAAGTCCGATATAAGGGCCACTATCCTTGACACCTTGTCTGCGGGCAACCTAGACGCCTGCGCTACCGTGTCAATTTCCACCCCCAGGAATATTAACTCATTAGACGGGCCTTCGGTCTTTTCGGGCGCTAAAGGGACACCGAGTTCCTCCATTAGCGTCTGAAATGTGTTGAGGAGACGTGTGGACGTGTCCCAGCCCCGTTCACCCCCGAATAAAAAGTCATCCGGGTAATGGGCTACAGACCGAGACCCTGACCTACGGACAAATGCCCACTGCAAGAAGGTACTGAAACGCTCGAAAGCCGAGCAGGATATGGAACAGCCGAATGGCATGGCTTTGTCAAAATAATATTCACCCCGGAATTTGAAACCCAGCAACTCGAAGTCACCCGGGTGCACGGGCAAGAGGCGAAACGCCGACTTAATGTCACACTTAGCCAACAGTGCACCCGGGCCACATGAGCGCACCATGCGCAATGCCTGGTCAAAGAATGTATACCCGACAGAACAAAGGTCATCAGGGATAGCATCATTGACCGAGTGGCCGGCTGGGTAGGACAAATGGTGAATCAGGCGGAACTCACCCGGGGACTTCTTGGGCACTAGTCCTAGTGGAGACACTTTAAGGTTGGGAACGGGGGTGCGGGGAAAGGGCCAGCGACCCTGCCCGCAGCAATCTCCTTATTAATGCTGGCGGCAGCCACCTCCTCCCTTCCCCTAAGTGACAAAAGGTTAGGTGCATCCTGCGGTGACCTATCCCCCGTGAAAGGAATACGAAAACCCAGTTGAAAACCCTGAAGGAGGTACACAGCGTCTGCTCTCCTCGGGTACAATGCGAGCCAACGCTCCAGCATGTCGACATTAATTGGGGAGGGGGCCTTTTGGTGAACCCGCTCCCTCCATGGCAGTCTTACCTGCCCCTTGTCCGCCCCTATCCCTGCCCCTGTATCCTCCCGGCCTGGGACAGGCGGAGGCAGCATGGGGGCCAGAACAAGAGGGGCACTCATGCTTGTACTTGCAATTTTTCCTATTGCAAGAACCATTGGACGAGAAGGTCCAGCACAGCAGGCGGGCTGGAACCCCCTGCCCCACCACTTGGCGGGGTACCTGTACTGGGGCCGCTCGTTGGACCGCATGTCCACAATGGTAGCTCTCCCCAGGCGCCGGGCGCGTGGGGGTCATATACAGAAGCCACAGCTTCTGGCAGGGCTCATCCCACCTCATCTCTGGGTGCAGTGGAATCCTCATGCGGAATTCTTCGTCGTAAGCCAGCCATGACGGACCCGGGAAGTCAACCATAGCCCCGTAAATATTGTCCAGATACTGGACCACAGGGATAGCCAAATCCGGCCTAGCCCTGAGGTAAACGGCCATGTAAATCAGGTACGCTGGCAACCAATTTGCCCACGTGCGTGGCGGCTTACGACGACGTGCCTGCTCCTTATCCTTCTCGTCCAGCCCTTCCCTCTCTTCCTTGGTCGGCTCCCATTTAGAAGGGAGAAGATATCTACATACTCGCCCCTCCAAATCTTTTCCTTGGTAGACTGGGCCAAATGGTCCCCCAAGGGCAAGGAATACTCTGCTGTTGGCAAAGCCGACACCGGCACTGAGGGAACTATGGGCAAAGAAAAATGAGCCTGAGCCAGCCCGGGGATCCCCAACACATTTCCAGCACATTGGGGGCACCACCCCGACCCAGGCCCTGTCACGGGCAAAGTCACTGGGTGGGCCGTGGGCCATTGGGCCGCCGGGCCACCCAAGCGAGGCCAAGGCCATTGAACAGCCCCCCCCCCAGGAAGTCAGTTGTGTGGGTGCATTAGCTTGGACTGCATACTCACCCGCTGCACCCCCGTGGGCCGCCCCCACTGGGGGTTCCGGCCCGCTGGGGGCGTTGGAGCTCACGACCGAAGCTGAGCTCGTCGACGGGGCCAGACCAGCACCAGACTGCTGCACCTGTGGGGTGGGGAGCTGCGAGGCAGTGGCCACCACCGGCCCGCGCGCCTCAGGCGGCTCAACCCGACCCATCGCCGGCCGCTGTTTGGTGGCCAAAGGGGGCACCTGGAAACCTAGAGACACCCCTGTTTGGTTGGCCCTTGCCAAGGACGCTTCAAGGGCCGCCACCCGGGCCAGGAGGGCCTCCACATCGACATAGGCCCCGGCCCCAACAGGGGGCAATTGGGCAACCGGCCCATAATTCACGGGTACCTGTCCAGGTCCCTGAGCCCCAGGGGCCAGATAAGGCCACGAGCCCATGCTCAGCCCCTGGGGAGCCGTGGGAACACCCTGCAAAGGTAGGGAACCCAACCACCCTCCGTGGCTCGCACCCCCCATAGGGAATTGCGCACCCGGGCAAGAGGGCCCCGCCGCACAGACCATGGCAGGGGCCGTGGTCGTTGTTTGCAGGCCAAGGGCCGAGGCCCTGTCCGGGGCAGCAGGTATGCTCCGCGCATCAGGCCAAGGAGCTACCGATCCCATCCCACCGTTCCCGGTGGGGTCTGCTAAGGTGGCTGCGGAACGGGCGCAGTCGCGGTCCTCCGACCCGGCTGACGCCTCCGCGCCGATCGAGCCACGTTCGCGGCTGCCTTCTTCTTCGAGGGCATGGCTAAGGTAGCTAGGAAGCCTAAAACAAGAGAAAGCTGCCCGAAAAGGCTTCCCCCAAGAGGACACGAGCGACGGAGGTAAGGAGGAAAAACTTCTCCGCTCCGTCGGTTCGCCAAAATGGCAGCACGGCTGCCTCGTGGCCAGCCCCTTTTATTAGGGTGCTGGCCACGCCCCTAACTACCCGGATGGTTTCATCCGTGGGGGGGGGGCGCAAAGAGCGCGGCGGCCATTTTGGCGCCACGCTTCCATTAGACTCAATTACTGTAAATGTCCAGCAACTGTTTCTAAAATTTACATCACTGTTGCTTGTTAAACAGTGTAACTGGGTGTACAATGTTAGACATTTTCTCTGAGGAAGAATAAAATTTGTACATTCACTGGCTTGTGGAAGGATTTTCCAGACTAATCTGGTCCAATATTCTTTTGTTTCATTCTATGGCTTTAGATTAAGGTTTTATTTGTTGTTGTTGTTTATTTGTTTATTACATTTATATCCCAACCATCTGGGATATTCTCCTATTCTGGGTAGTGTACAATAAATTAAAACATTTTCTCAAGTAACAATAGAAAGCTAAATATGAACAATTGACCAAGCAGAACAAACCATGGGCAAAAATAAAAAACAATAACGATGCCCCCCAAACAATGCATATTGGTGATGGTAAAGTATAAATTATTTAATCCTATTGTCCAGCAATTGGTAAGATGTCTTTAAAGGCCTCTTTAAAGAGAAATGATTTCAATTGTTTTTGAATGTACAAGTAAGGATAGAATTTGGCAGAGTTCAACAGGTAGAGAGTTCCAAAGTGTTGGTGTCGCCACCGAGAAGGCTCTTCTCCAAATCACATCCTTTCTCACTAATCTTGAGGGTCACCATGTGGCGCTGCACCATATGGGAGGAATGAGTGATGTGGGCTGATGTTCTGAGAGGAAGAAGGTCTCAAACTGGTTAGGCCTTAAATGTTAAAACTGACACCTTGAACCTGATATGGAAAGGAATTGAATGTTGTTCACCATTTTAACACTATTTATTTTGTATTTTAAAGGAGGTTATAATTGCTTTGTGAGTGATTTTATATCAGGAAATGTGCTAGGAATATTAACAAAAAATAGAATAACAATAGGAGCAATAAAGCAGTAGCAGTTTATTTCTAATGCAATTATTATCTGAAGAAATCCCTAGAAGACTGGACCCATTGCCACTTTTCTAACAACATGTATATCCACAATGTATATCCAAATTCAGGATGAAAGTAAATAACATGTATATTCTGTATTATTTTTATTTAAGTGAAGAGGGGTGCTTTTTTGTAAATTAACTGTAATATTCTTCTACAGGCAGAACCTATGTTTTTTTTAAAGATCTTAAAGTTTGTTTGCTTGTTTTAATAATTTATACCACATTTTATTTAATAAATTCAGATCAGGTCATAATTGATTAATGTTGCCTCTCTTGTGACTCTCTTTCTCTCATTTGTAATGTCACTCTATTCTGCTCTGAAATACACATCCTCTCCAAGACATGAGTTAAATAGTAACACACACACACACACCCCAATTTCCTTCATTCTTCACAAAGATGCTGTCCCAAGTAATCTGTTTTCTTTAGATAGCAACTGAAATTGTACCAATTATGATTAAGTATGTGTTGTGTATTCAAGCAGAATTCCAAGATGCTCAAGCAACGCTTTGCAAAGACAAAATGACGATTTTCCGCCATCTAAAATAGGAGCTAGATTTGGCGCATCTTCTCCCCTTCTGGGCGCACTCATTATGTTAATTAGAGTTCTATGATTGAATACAACTTTGGATCCTGTTCCTGATTGGTTAATACTCGTATATCATGTTATGACTGGTTAGTTAAGGTTGACCGGCGGGTCACTACATTGTATCAAGGAGTTCCCGCCGGGGAGACATGATATAAGCCCCACAGGTAAACAAGGGTGGGGCCGGGGCCAGATCTATACTTCCCATTACCCCTGCAGGTTAAGCCATGGAGGGCTAACCTGGGGTCTACTCTATACACGCACCCACAAGATGTATCTTAGTGCATTGCTTCTATGGTAGAATTCAGAGAGACTGATTACATGGGACTTGTGTAGCCATCTGATGTCCAGATATCCTTGTAAGAGAAACCAGGAAGACTTGACAAGAAACCATTATTTATTGTTCTGTTCTGTTGCCTGGACTGTTCTTTGCAAGGGCCGGAGACAACAGTATGCTATCATAATTCCATGAAGATCATTCATTCATGAATTTATTTCATTTTCAGATCAACAGACCTAACAGATTAGAGGATCAGACTGTAGAATATAGTAATTTTTGTGTATCCTATTGTCCTTTTAATAATAACCCATATGACCCTTTCTCCCAGTCTGGCCAACTTATGCATTAAACCAAGTCAATCTTTTACCTCCACAATTTTTGTCGAGAAATCATCCCAGAGGAGCAGTTTGTCCAAGGAGATGAGGGCTTATGATCCATATATAATAATTATAATTGCATGCCATCAAGTTAGACCTGACGTATTGCGACCCTTTTTAGGGTATCCTGGATTTGTGCAACTTTCTACACAGCCTGGCTCTTCTCCCAATAGAGTGGGGAATTAAACTCCCCATGACCGGCTCCACAACCAGATAACTAAACCACTGAGCTGTCCAACCCTGATTCACATAAACATGAAGAATTAGTTTTACTAAGAAAAAAAAAATAGAACTCTGATTCAGCAGAGCTGTAAAACCAAGAAATCCTGGGCCTAAAAGTCAATTGATAGTCTGAATGAGAACATACCTGTCAAGTTTTGGATTTGAAAATAAGGGGAATTTTGGCCATACCCCTCTGTGGGTGTGGCCAAACCTGTGGGCATGGCCAAATATAGCCATATGACTTGCTGAGCTCTAGTCATGCCTGCCACATGGCCATAAAAATGTCTGCAAACACAGACAGCACTGGCTCTTTGGCTGTAAATGGAGATAAGCACTGCACCCTAGAGTTGGATACAACTGGCAGATTTTACTTTCTTAGGATCAAAGATCGCTGCAGATGGTGATTGCAGCCATGAAATAAAAAGGCGACTGATGCTTGGGAAACAAGCTATGAGAAACCTGGGGAACATAGTTAAAAGTAGAGGCATCACCTTGCAAACGAAAAAAATGCATAGTCAAAGCAATGGTATTCCCGGTGGTAATGTATAGGTGTGAGAGCTGGACCATTAGGAAAGCTGAGCGCAGATATAGATGCCTTTGAAATGTGGTGTTAGAAATAGGTCGATCCTAGAAGAAATCAACCCTGACTGCTCATTAAAGGTCAAATAGTAAAGATGATGCTAAAGTACTTTGGACATCAAATGAGAAGAAAGGATTCACTTGAGAAGGCCTTGATGCTGGGAAAGGTGGAGGACAAAAGAAGGGGGTGGCCAAAATAAGATGGCTAGATGGTATTGTAGATGCAATGGACACAAAGCTGTGTGGGCCAAAGAACCCTTTCCCCATCTTCTTGGGGGACTTTTGTTTTGTTTTCTTTCTTGTTTACTCAGTGGTTTAAGTGACTAAGATGCTGACTGGGATTAATTCCCCCCTCTCTCTTTCATATAGTGATCAGGCAAACCCACCCACCCCCAATTAGTGTGGAGGAGCAAGGGATTAATTCCCCCCCCTCTCTCATATAGTGATCAGGCAACACACACACACAATTAGTGTGGAGGAGCAAGGGATTAATTCCCCCCTCTCTCATATAGTGATCAGGCAACACCCCCTCCCTCAATTAGTGTGGAGGAGCAAGGGATTAATTCCCCCCCCCTCTCTCTCATATAGTGATCAGGCAAACCCCCCCCCCCCGATTTGCCCCTGCATATATAAAATATATCGCTCACCTAGAGTAGACTCCTGCTCCCAGCAGCCAAAACGAAGCAGCCTCCATGACGACCATGTGGCAGGGAAGGAAAAGAGAAACTAAAGAATGCTCCCCCCCCCACACCTTCTCTCTCTCTCTCTCTCTCCTTCTACAAGCTAAAAGCCTGCCACACAGCGACCTCTGGTGGCCGAAAAAGAATACTGCAGCTTTGCCTGTGAGGGCTCCGGTCAGGATATTTTTTTAAAAAATAAGGGACAATACGGGGAAATTAATAAAATGGGAGGGGCGGGGAGAGGGGTAAAAATAAGGGGTTTTCCTGGGAAAAACGGGATAGTTGACAGGTATGAATGAGAATAGTCATGCTGAAGCATCTGTATTTTCAAAACATTGCCTTTACCATTCAGCAGTTGATTTAGAGGTGCTGTGTGTTTTGTTGTTGTTGTTGTTGGGACTGGCACCTGGACTTCAGTATCATTCTAAGCAGTAGATTAGTAGAGGTTTAATAGGTTATTGAGGTACACCTTTTCTCTCAGCAGCTCTTACCTGTCAGATGGTTTTTCTCCTAACAATTGAAAGCATAATATACAGCCCATATAGTCCTACTTCCTTTGTTTAACTTTTGGTATTTTTGACCCCATTTCAATTGTGAACTGGAGCAACTACTACTTGATAAATTAGTGTTGGGTATTTTTTGCCACTGAGAAGGTTTGAAAACTTTGGTCTTTGCTGAAGGGAGGCAGGCCATGATTAAGGCATATGCTTATTTTATTGAAACTACTGCAGGTCAGAATTCACATTTTCCCACAGGACAAGTTCCATCCTATTTGTCATAAAACTTATTTCCCTTCAAGAAATTTCAATGCAGTGCATAAATGTGAATTGTTTCTGACATCATGTTATTGATATCCAACTCATTCCATTCTAAGAATGCAATTGTGCAGTAAATGAGCTTTATAAACATGCATTTAGAGTTGCCTTCACTGTCGGTCTTATTTTGGTCCCATTGTGTTTATCAAGTCTAGAAATTTAAGTTCACATATCACTGAGATTGGCACTGATACAGGATTGCTTTGCACATTCTTCAACCAGATCATTTTATATGTAATATTAGGGACTTGAACTGGATTCCCCACTTGTTGGGTGTGCCAGCATAAAATTCAGGACCAAGATACTGCCCAAAATCTGCCCAAGATAGTTTACTCAAACTTGCCAGTGTTTCCAGGGAGTCCAGCAAAATCCTATCCTCAGCTAGGATAGATTCAATGAATAGTTGTTGAAAGGAAAGCCAATATTTGTGTTGATCCCACTGATTCAATGGGTATTCCCCAACTGCAATAAACAGCTGGATTTAGGTGTGAGGTTTTTGTCTTCCTTTAGCTGAAATACCCCTGTGGCTGCAATCTTGGAATGTTGTGTGCTGTTTTCGTAGTGTTACAACTTCCCAGATCTGTCATCAGAATGCAGTTCGGATCTTTTGTGTCTTCCCTCCTTTGCAAAAAGGACCTGGCAGATAATGAAGAGGAAGGAGAATAGAGAGTAAGGGAGAAACTGAGGCAAGGTGGATAAAGACAAGGTAGAAATTTCTGAGCTAGAGAAATCAGCAAAGTCCATAAGTCCCGTCCATTCTGCACGTTTGCGCTTCAAACAGGGCTGCAGCAAACCTGCTTTCTCTCTCTTTTTTTTTCTTTGTTAAAAAGCCTCATCAGAGCGTTATGGAATTGGAATGTGAAGGGTAATTGAGCTGAAACCCATTCTCTTCTGCAGTCAGTACGATAGGAGTGATTGAAGTTCCCTCACATGCAGCCTGGGAATCCTGATGAAAATCCATATGGCACCTGGACAAGAGGAAACAAAAAAAGGGGAGAAATGGGACTTACTGTTCTCTGTGTATAGCTGCAGAGTGCTCCAAATTTTTATATTTATTTTCTACCCCAAACAGGATATTTTTCACAGATAATGTGTTTTCATTACAGTTGCTCTATAACTGGTCATGCTAGTAATATTTTTAAAGTACAATATATTGCCTAGCGTAGTGAAGGATTATTTAGTTAGAAGTCAGAGCGAAAGGAAGAAGAACGAGGTTTACCAGAAGAAATGGGGTTTTGATTGTGACAGTACCCAGGTTCAATGGGCTCTCTTTCTAACTGTTCAGTTATACTACCCTTCTGATCCAGCTGGTTGATGATGTTTTTATATTTTCTTAAAAAAAAGCAAAACAAGTTTATGAAAAGGCAAATGTTTTGAAGAAGCATTTAAAAAGACGTTTGGTGCAAAATACAATTCTGAGACCAAGCTTAAGGTAATTAGAAAACACATCAGAAAATAACAAAAATAAATTAATCTACCTGATACTCACAGCTTTCCACGGAGTCAGTGTAGTTCTGAGGCATACACAGACAGCAGCTGAGCAAAGCCTTCCCCTTAGAACTGAGCCATTTAACTAGTTTTTGGGTCCCCTTTTATACATCAAACCACCTATTTCAGACTTTTCCAAACAACATGTGAATTCACATGAATGTTTACCTAGACAAAAGTACCTTCTGCCTCTTTCCCTTCACACAATTGTAACCCTCTATCAATTTGCATGGCTCCAGGAGTGTATCAGGTTGAGCTTTGATGTCTTATCTAACAAGAAATAAGACATATGAGTATTCTCCCCCTTGGTAACTGACAGATACTGACTCCCACCTTCTCTGGAAGCTTTTTGCAAGCAAGTGGCCCAGAGTTCCTAGAAGGATTTCATCTTCCATTGTTGTTGTTGTTGTTCAGTCACACAGTCGATTCCGACCCTTTGCAACCCTATGGACCATTGTTCTCCAGGCACCTCTGTCCTCCACCATCCCCTTCAGCACTCCCAGTTCTGTGCCCACTGTGTCTACAATACCATCTAGCCATCTCATCTTTGGCCGTATGTTGGCAATGTGGTCTCTAGTTCCCCTGCCTCTTCTGAAACCGGCCTGCACCTCCGGTAATTCTCTCTCCACATGCTGCTGAAGTCTATCCTGTATTATCTTGAGCATCACCTTGCTGGTGTGTGGGATGAGTGCAATTGTTCGGTAATTTGAACATTCTTTGGCATTTCCCTTTTTTGGGATTGGGACGTATACTGATCTTTTCCAATCCTGTGGCCACTGTTTTGTTTTCCAAATCTGCTGGCATATTGAATGCAGTAGTTTGACACCATCATCTTTTAGAGCTTTGAAAAATTCCACTGGGATACCATCATCTCCACTAGCTTTGTTGTTTGCAGTGCTCTTTAGGGCCTTTATGACTTCGCTCTCCAGGATGTCTGGCTCAAGTTCAATTTTTTCATCATTGTAATTATCAGGAGTGTTGAGGTCCTTTTTGTAAAGTTCCTCTGTGTACTCTTTCCATCTTTTCTTAATCTCTTCTGCATCAGCTAGCTCCTTTCCATCTTTGTCCCTTTTCATGGTCATTTTTGCTTTAAACGTTTCCTTGATTTCCCCGATTTTTTTTGAAAAGATCTCTGGTTCTGCCTCTTTTGTTGTTTTCCTCCATTTCTTTGCACTGTTCTTTTAGGTAGTTTTCCTTATCTCTCCTTGCTTTTCTTTGAAATTCTGTGTTCAAATGATTGTATTTTTTTCTTTCTCCATCGACTTTTGCGTTCCTTCTTTCCTCTGCTATTTTAAGACCCTCATGAGACAACCACTTTGCTTTCTTACGGTTCTTTTCTTTTGGTATGGTTTTCTTTGCTGCTTCCTGCATGATGTCCCTCATCTCTGTCCATAATTCTTCTGTCTACCGAGTCTAAGCCATTATATCTGTTCATCACCTCCACCGTGTATTCTTTAGGGATGCTTTCTAGGTGATATCTTTCTGGTCTCCTTGTTTTCCCTATTTTCTTTAGTCTAAGCCTAAATTTTGCGATCAGTAGGTTGTGATCTGAGCCACAGTCTGCTCCAGGTCTTGTTTTTGCTGACTGTATGGAGGTTCTCCATCTTTGGCTGCAGAGTATGTAATCAATTTGGTTTCGGTGTTGGCCATCTGGTGATGTCCATGTGTAAAGTCGCCTCTTGTGTTGCTGGAATAGAGTGTTTGCTATGACCAGTGCATTCTCTTGGCAGAACTCTATCAATCTTTGCCCTGCTTCATTCTGTACTCCAAGACCGAACTTGCCTGTTATTCCCTCCACTTTTTAATTTCCTACTTTGGCATTCCAGTCTCCTAATATAATGTGTACATCATTTCTTGGTGTCTGTTCAATGAGGTGTTCTAGGTCCTCATAGAACTGGTCCACTGTTGCTTCATCTGAACCAGTGGTTATTGCGTATATTTGGATCACAGTGACATTGAAAGGTTTGCCTTGAATTCTGACATATATCATTCTGTCATTTTTGAGGTTGTATCCCATTACTGCTTTTCTTTCTCTTTTATTGACAATTATGGCTACTCCATTTCTTTTAAGGTTTTCTTGTCCACAATAGTAGATATGATGGTTTCCAGAGCTGAATTCACGCATCCTTGTCCATTTTAGCTCACTGATGCCCAAGATGTCAATGCTTATTCTTTCCATCTCATTTTTTACCACTTCCAGTTTACCTTGGTTCATTGATCTCACATTCCATGTCCCTATGCAGTATTGTTCCTTGCAACATTGCATTTCTCCTCCCCCTTTCCTGTCCCTTCCCTTCCTCCACTCTATGGTGTTAAGCATCCTGTATCATCTAGCCTGCTCCTTTGTTTTGGTCAATAGGGTTCTCTTGGCAGGTTTTATGGCGTGGTTTGCCGGTTTCTACACCATTCCCCCCCCCCCATACACTTTATCACAGTTAAAAGTTTAGAACATTTTAAACAACATATTATCATGCATGTTATCACACTTTAAAACACAGTCTCTATGTCAGTTGCTATATTAAGTCAGTATAAAGTCTCTATGTGAGTTGCTATATTAAGTCAGTATAAAGTCTTTATGTGAGTTACTATATTGAGTCATCTACATTTCTGCATATCAGCTACTTATCCTTTGCATGGGGCTGAGTCTCGCCACCTGGTTTTCCTCCTCTGCCTTCTTCCCTTTTGCCAATTGGTCCTCTCCTTCGGTGCTCGGTTGGTGCCTGGAGGCTGGGGATGGTGGTGTCCAGGGCTTTGGAGGGCGTGCGGCGGGGCAATGGCCAGCCTCCGCCACCTGGCTGGTCCTCCTCCCTCCTCCTCTTCACCCCCTTCCCTGGCTGGGGATGATGGTGTCCGGGGCTTTGGAGGGCGCGCAGCGGGGCGATGGCCGGTCTCCCACCGCCTGGCTGGTCCTCCTCCTCCTCCTCTTCACCCCCTCCCCTGGCTGGGGAGGGTGGTGTCCGGGGCTTTGGAGGGTGCGCGGCAGGGCGATGGCCGGTCTCCTACCGCCTGGCTGGTCCTCCTCCTCCTCCTCTTCACCCCCTCCCCTGGCTGGGGATGATGGTGTCCGGGGCTTTGGAGGGCGCGCGGCGGGGTGATCTTCCATGTTCCCCCGTTTCTTCACATTGATGAATAAAGAAAGTGGGATGTGTTCTTTTTAAAATTATTGACACTTTATGGATGCTGGGTTTTCAGGCCTTATCTTAGTTGCAAAAGATATTGTTAATATGCCTGAGGCATCATGCATGCTGGCATTTGTTGTACTGTAAGAAACAGGTCATCCTCAGATGGTATTGCTCTTTTATTGGATAGCCTCTCAATACCAATTACAGGATATCTTTTTGCATGCTGTTCCAGTTCCTCGTATGTGACGGCTTTCCCCCCTTGCAATGTGTGTCATGCTGTTTTATGTCCATATTGTATGCTGTGGTGCTGCTACCTTTGATCACTGTTCATGAGGTGTACAGCATGGGAATGTCTAACAATTTTTGCTTCTTGACTATGTTGTGTCCTGATGCTATCCACAACAGCTTTTGAGTTCCTGAAAGTAAGTACAGGTTTATACTACTCCTAATCTCTTTTGGAAAATAGCTATATCTCACACAAATTCATTTTAAAAAATTAGAAACACCTTGCTTTAAAAAAAGCTGCTTTGCTGAATTTTGTTTCTTGTTGGTTTAGCACTGTAATTAACAGCTTCTGATCACAGCCCTTAATAGCAGAAGTTCACTCCTCTTCTATTTCTCCTTGGAAATCAACTTCCACACCAATTATTTCAAAAAATGTTGGGACACTCTGTGAAATATTGGCCCTTCCCAACTTTACTTTAGTGTACAAAACAAACAAAAAGCATGATGGGATTGCCTGTTGCAAGCTCAACAAAAAACATCATTTTTCAGAATTAAAACCGCCAATCAGCCAGCCAAATGTTTCTTGCCTCCAAAACGGAATTGCTTTCTAGTCTGAGCTGTGTCCATTTTTCCTGTTACTCCTAGTTTAGTTTAGTCTGTCTGTCAAATTCAGTCATCTTTCTGACTCAAAATATTCTAATGTTAGAAATCCAGTAACTCAATACACACTTGCAACCATCATTTGTTTGAGAAAATGTTCTTGCTTTTATTGCAGCCAAGATGAAGTGAATTGCTGGGGCTTTTTTTTTTTTTGTAATCTGACAAGTTTATTTGAATACAAACCTTGTAAGTAAATATTCATTTTCCTTTTCCTAAAGTTGTGCCTTAGCATTTGTACTTTAGGAACTAAGAATAAACAAAAGGGGAACTGAGGAGGGTTTACCTTTCAAAAAACAATTACTCTTAATCTTTTGGGACATGCTAACTGCACCACTCTGCGAAGTTTCCTGTTTTTCCCGTTTGTTTGTGTGCAAATTCGAAAGTAAGAAATTGCAAGTAGATAAATAGGTACCACTTTGGTGGGAAGGTAAAAAGCATTTTGTGCATTATGGTGTCTAGTCATGCCTGCCACATGTCCACAAAAACATCTGCAGATGCAGACAGCACTGGCTCTTTGCCTGTAAACAGAAATGTGCACTGAATCCTAGAGTTGGATACAACTGGCTTTGGAGCAAGGGTGATCTTACCTTATCTTAATGGATTAATGATAACATTAAAACTTTCACATTATCAACAGGAAGCAAGGCCCAAGACAACTATTGAGCCTTGGATGCAAGCCTTGCTTCACATGAGCAAAATGTAAATGTCTTTGGGATGATAGTCTCAGTATTCTTATTGGGGAATTCTTGAAGTTTTCAGAGAGTTGGGAGAGAAATAATGCTCCAAATGGCATGCCTCTAGTAGACATATGAGACACACAGGAAAAACAGGTAAAAAGGTGGAGAACAATGCAGAGAAAGAGGAAGGTGTACAGAGAGCTGGGTGGGGGGATATTATAGAGCAATGCCACTCGTGATCCCCTTCAACAGGGACAGGAGCATTGGAACACCGTTATATAAAAACTATATATAATGGGTGGCCCAAACGTTGCCATACATAGAACAACTGCATAACAACAGATATTTTGGAAAGTGTTCACCATGAGTGGTGGAGAAGACTTCATGTGAGTCTAGAAAGAAGTGGCCAACAGGTAGAGAATATTTTGTAAATATTTTGTAATAGTATTTTGTCAAGGTACATTTCATTATAATTTCCATTTTCCTTATGTATGGCGACTTTTGGGACACCCTGTAGAGAGCTGCACTTGGAGACATAAAAGGAGCCTCATTTGGGCATCCCCTAAAATTCCTTTCAACCCAGAGTAATCTCTGACACGAAATTATTATATTATTATGCATAAGAAGTGGAAAATAACATGTTTGTTTATTTTTACCCTGAAAGGGGCTGCAGTGATTCAGTGGCTAAGAAACCCACCTTGTTAGCTGGAAGTCTGGCAAGTCAGCAGTTCATAAGAACATAAGAACAGCCTTGCTGGAACAGGCCACAGCCCATCCAGTCCAGCATTCTGTCTCACACAGTGGCTCACCATTTCCTTCAGGGTACTCCCAAGGAGATGCCTTCACCTGCTTAGGATTCCCTGGAAATGGCATTGAGAGATATCCTGCCTATCTATTCAAGACCTGGGTACTGCATGATGGATTGAGCGCCCATCTCTGTCCCAGCTCTTGGGGACATGAATAATTTCTGACCCTGAAATAAACCCTGAAGCTACATTTTCATTCTCTTGTTTATTCTATTATTTTATTCCCCCTCCACACATTTAAATCTATTAAACTAGGATTTTGATTTCATATGGGTTAGAATATTGTATCCCCACATTGTTTCCTTGTGCAAGGTTTTATCATAGGCAAAACACTTAACATAGTTACTTTTGGGGATTCTGTGGACAGATTAAATGAGGTTAGCAATGAATAGGGAGCATGGTTGAGGCCATGCCAGGAATCTGATTGGACATCATTTGTCTTAAAATGTAAGCTTATTGGCATTTGGAGACTGTGGGTGGTAGCCAACTCTCCTTCTTTCACTGGAATGAAATAATAGCTTGCAGCAAATTAAGTTGTACAGTTAAGACTCACACTGTTCGCCTGGGAGGGGATAAAAAGAAGATCAATCAGTTCTGGTCCTCAAACTCATCAGGGGCTTGCAAATATCTCATATGATGGTGCGCATTGCCTAGTGTTACTGATTGCTATGTAGACAGTGTTGAATGTGTCTCATTAATATTTGTGTGGATTCCTTCCCTTTAACTCCGGTGTGTGGAGAGGATGGGTCTTATCTCTCTTCCACAGGCTTTCTTTCTAGAGAATTCCACTTGCTCATGACAAACCTGGTCTTTGTAGCAACTGGGCTACTTTTCCTGATTAACATGGGAAGGATGAGGTAGGCACTGACGCAGAAATCATAGGAATTCAGCAGAAAGCAGTTAAAACTAAATTAGAAAAAAGGGGAAAAAAGCTGTCCGCCATTTCTGCAGATAGAATATTGGTTTCTTTGCTCAATTAGTTTTGTGTATCAATCAAAGGAGACAATTTGCACATGGAATTAACTTTGTTCTAAATACATTTTGGAGGGGGAAATCATGTAGCGTGAGATATGGACTGGTGTAGTTGATTATTAAATCAATATTTCTCTGCCTGATCTTAGGTTTTTCATTTAGCTTGAGAAATAGGATAGATTTTGCATAGAGGTATGCTGACCTGATTCTCCATCCTACAAAAGTGATTTTCCTCTTGGTTTACTCTCAAACTGGGATTAACTATTGGATACTCAGAAACCTTCTATCCATGCTACTCTAGGCAGTGTTTAAGACCTACCCAGGTTATGTCTATGAACAGGGGACTCAAAGTTTTTTCTTACCTTAATGGTCTTGAATGTTGAGGATAGTATCCCAGACAGGGGTAGGATCTATTTTTTTTACTACCTTCTCTGTGGGCATGGTATGGTGGGCATGGCCAGGAGGAAAGCCCTGAGTTGTACCTGAATTAGGACTTACATTATTTCAAAACATGGATGGGAAGGGCCAGCCAGAATTTCTGCTACCAGTAGAGAACACATTTAAGTTGTGGAGGAGATACAGATTTAATCTAGTTATCTTGCCACAAAACAGCAAAAAAAAAGTTTAATGCTAGCACATTTGTCTATATAATAGTGTTTGACCATATGACCTGATGGATATTGTTGGGCTGCTACTCCCATCTCCCTTGGTGTGCATAACCAAAGGTAATGGATGATGGTAGAACAACAACTAGAACTAGAATGCTACATGTTCCCCAACACAGGTCTACATTCTTTATTTTACTATTTTTCTAGCTATAGGCCTGTCACTTAATGACTTTTTATGCCTTAAGTTCAAATATCTTCCTTATACTGTTTGGGATGGTTTTATCATATTAACAAATAAAATTATGGCCATTTTACAACATTATCCTAACAAAACCATCAGTATAATTTTTAGCCAGACACATTGGATTCTTAAAAGTATTTTGCCTATTTATCTTGAGCAATTTCTCAATCAGTTGTACAGACAAAAAAAGAGAACCCTCCCTTTTTTTTAAAAAAACTCCCCTAACCAATACCCTGCAACAAAAATCAGATGGGGCAGGACTACATGTTTCCTGCTTTTTATTTTTTTATTTTTTATTGTTAAATTTTTATACCGCCCACTCAGCCAAAGCCGACTCCGGGCATTTCACAACAGTGGGTAAAAACAGATAAAAACAAATAAAACAGATAAAAACCAGCAATAAGAACCCACCCCTAAAAAGAGAGGGGTGCAGGAACTGAAGAAACCGTGGGGCAGGCATCCTCCCCTATATTAACCACCCAACGGAAGCCACCCCTCCACCTGCACCCCAAACTTGGCCCGCCAGCCAGGTTTTTAGTTCTTTTCTAAAGGGCAACAACTCCGTCTGGAGATGCAGTTCCACAGGCAGGAGTTTCCAAAGGGCCGGTGCGGACACAGAGAAGGCTCTCCTCCTTGTGCCAGAGAGGTAAGCCCCCCTGGCCGATGGCACTATTAGAGAGCCCCTCCGGTCTGCTCTGGTTGGACGGACAGACGTCCTTCTCCACAGGGCAGCTGGGGAAATGTTTAACTTCAACATCCACTATTCTGAACAAGCTAGTTAGCCACTTCAGCTTACTGGATCTTTATACTGGAGGCAGACTTTGGCAGCTACATGGGTACCATATATGGGAGCTGTAATGATCGCCAAACCATTTTCCTAATAAATTCTTGGTCTGAGATTGTACCAGACCAGGACGCTTTTAACCGCAAAGTCTGGCCTGGATTTTTCTTAACATCAGACAAGCCCTGGGATCTTCAATAGCTCAATCCCGGCCTACCTGGACAAACTACAGCCTGTCCTCTCCCTAGGGTTAGCTAATAACCAGTGTTTCAGCCTAATCTTGGTAGTGTGTGGCTAAAAAGTAACAAACTCCCTTTACAGGTGTGAGGAAACATAAGGTCTTGAATTTTTAAAAGGCTGTTATGCCCGGCCCTCATAAGCACCAGTCCAGACAACAATGAACAAAACAGCAACAAGTCTTTATTCAACAGTTTTTTAGAGATGAGCTTACAAGGTGCTCCAGACACAGAGATGGCTACACAATCCCAATGGAATCAGTCCCTCCAGACTCTTGCCATATAGGAGGCAAAGACTGGCTACCATAGAAGCGTAGCATAATGGAGGAGACTCAGGTTTAGCACATTGCTGGCTACCTGGATGTGTAGATCTGGTTCGGCCCTGGTCTAGCTCCTCAGGGCTTAAGGCTTAAAGCAAGGGCAGAGTCACTTCCTTACATACAGTCTCTGAAGCAGGTGCAGAGAGAGATACACTTACGTTGGCTTCTCAGGAAGCAGGAGCACTGACAACCAATCAGCCGTTGAGTATAATGAAACCAGGCCTAGCCTTATATAAAAATGCTTAAAAGGAACATGGCATCTATGACACAGCAATAATTAACCTTCTGATAACAGTTTGAAATAATACCTAATAAACCTTAATATACAACAAAGGTTTACTGAGGTATTTACAAAAATCAACAGTCAGATTTCAAAAATGGGGGAAACAAAAGGCAGCTTCATTAAAATGTTAATAAAACACTTCAGGCAACAGATCAGCACTTGACCCACTCCTAGGCCAAAATAATAAACCTCATTTACCACTCTAGGGAAACCTTCTTATCCCTACTCAGCTGGATGATTCCTGGACCTTCCCTATCAATCATTCACTCTCAACCAATCCCAGTCCATTATGCAAATTTGCTCTTCTCAACATTCTGTCTCTACCCACTGCTGTTAATCTTCCCTGTCTTTACCTGCACAATTTTTTGCCAAGGCTATTTTCTATCCATTTTTACCCAGCACTCTGCACATGCTCTCATTCATCCATCTACTCTAAATACATTCATTCCTTACAGGAGCATGCTAAAAAAGTTGACGCCCCCTTACAAGGACTCAAAAGGCACCCCTTGGAGGTGACTGGATGCCATAAAAAGAAGTACCATTTTGTCCCCCAAAACCTTAGAGAGCATACTGAATGCCTGTCTGGAGCAGCTGTCACTGAACTATCCACAATAGTGTCTAAAAATATGTAGTGATGATGTCACACTTATTCAAACCTGTAGATTCCTTCATTCCTTGCACATATTCCTTGCTCCATGTAAAACAGAATTTCTCAAGCTTTACCCTCCACAGTGTTTTAGGCTACTATTTCTAAGAGATTCAGACATCTGTAACCTGTGACTGGGGACAGAATCCAAAACATGTGGTAGGGACCAAATGGCAGTGGCTGGTTCAGAACCTCCTACTCAGTTACAGTCCCTGTTTTGATTACAGCTTACATCATGATGCCGTACCATGGCTGGCCTTGACATAAGCCTTGACATAAGCAAGACGTAGGCTAGCACATTTTCTCTCTTCTGTATTTCTTTAATTTCCTATTTAAGTAATCCATTGTTTCCCTTGGTCTTTGGGCAAGCTAGCTATGGTTTATGTTTGGCTTTGGAATCTGAATTGGAAACCCATTGTAAACAGTAGTTTGAAGTTCTGGCTTTACCCACACAGTTTACCAGTCTGCATTGTTCTTATGTACCATCAAGTTGCTTCTGAGTTACGATGACCCTAGTGAAATTTTCATGGTATGTGGTACTTATATTGGCTAAAAATAGGAAGTGAGTGGAGGAGCTGAAGCATGCCAAGGAAGGAGTATCAGAAGCGTGCAATTTTAGAGAAGTGCTATCAAGTCACATCGGATAAGAAGAGTTATTGAGGGAAGCGAGATATTTAAAAAGCAGTTTTACCAGTACCACCAGACAAACTACTTAATTTGCTAATCCATTATGTGAGATCAGGATTCTGATGTTGCAAATAATGTATAACATCCTTCCTGCTCTGTGTAAATGTTAACACAGTTTCCGTCTCTCTGATGGTAGGACTGTCTAAAATGACATTTTAGTATAAAACGCAAAAGTGATTTCCTTTTAAAATATCCTTTATCAAGTCAATTTTTGTTGTACTTTCCCTTTGGCTGCTCATTTGTTTCATTTGACTACACATTTGTGCTGTTTTTGTGTGTGTGTTAGGTATTTATTTTAAAGAGCATGCTTGCATTTCTCTAAACAGATTGATTTGCAGTGTAAGAAATCCATTCTTTCCTTGTTTGCTGATATGACAGTGGTGATTCTGAAGGAAGTTACATTATTCAGCAAGCCTGCTGAAGGTACAGTAATACCTCATACAAAGTCCGCTTCATACAACAGATTCATACAACATCGCCTAATTCCTTGAAAAATGTTGCCTCATACAAAGTCACTGCGACTTTGTATGAGGCATTAGGGCAGTACAAAAAGCAGGATGCATGCATGCATTGCTGTTGTGGGTTTTGCATGAGCTTGTACAAAATGGATGATCGGCCGCATGGCTGCAGATTAACACTGTGCTGCATGATGGGACATGTTAACTTTTAAACCTGCACTTCATAAAGTTTTCAAAAGTTAAAAACTTGTTGCATGGTTTGTCCCCTAAAATCAGGGTTGTTTGACATGTTTTTTAAATGTATTTAGCCTTTAGACAATGATTTCTTAAAGTTCTGTCAGTTTCCTGTCTGTTTCCTTGACTTTGCCCTGAAGTCTGTGCTGTTACATACAGTACAATGTATCTCTATGGAAATGACGTTGTATGAGGCATCGCGGCAAGGATTTGGACGTTGTATGAGGCATCGCGGCTAGGATTTTGCATGCCTCATACAAAGTCCAAATCCGTATAAAGTCCAAACTTGTGGAACCAAGTTTGGACGTTGTATGAGGTATCACTGTATAGTTATTATACATAAGGTTACTAGAAGGACTGATCTCAAGGTTTTAAGACAATGACTATATGCCTTTTTTTTGTAAGATACTCTCCAGATTTCAGATGTTTGCAAGTCTGGGAAATTGGTTGTGAGGTTTTCATCTATCACAGAAGTTCAGGGTGAAGAAAGACCTCAGTCAAGTCATAATAGTTTTAGGTTTCCTCTCCTATCATTTTCTTTTTTGGTTTTTTTAAATGTGACAGTTCTTGGACTCTGAATGATGTATAAATATTATTATATAGGTTTAACTGTTAGAGAAATGAATGAGGGTAGGGGTGTGCAAAGGAAATATTTTTATCTCCAGAATTTAATTTCTTTCATTTTCAATTTACCATTCACTTTCAATGCATACATTTAACCTGTTACTATTTTTCATTTCCCCATTGATTTTAATTGAAGAATTAATGCCTGTGTGTTTCTCTTTCTTGAACTAATGGTCTGAAAGCAAGACCCACCCTCTAAATTTGGAGCTGCCACATTTCAGACAGTTCAGGCAAAGAGTACCCATTTTTTGTGGGTCATTAATAACTATTTAAATCGAGCTTCCCAAGCTGTCGATTTCACTGTACAGTACTGCACTTTCTCTTCTCCCCCTCCCTCTGACCTTTTGTGAATTGTATCAGCAGCGCAAACAAGTCTCTCCAATGCAAAGCCATTAAATCTAATGAAAACAGATGGAAAAATAACGCAAGTGGAATTTCATTAATTCCCCCACCCTTCAGTTTTCTTATTTGAATGGGATGCATTCATTTTGCGTTGCATTCAGTTTTAAAATGAAAGATGTAACCTACTCAGCTTTCATCTTCCTTTCAGGCACAACTTTAATGTACATTTCCTAATACTATATTGCATCATTGGTCTTATTTTAAGCTGTGTAGCCTTTGCTTTTTTTTTTCTAGACAAAACAATTGTCTTCTATATTATTCAGCTGATTTCTACTATGTAAGAATGTCTGCATAGTATTCTTCAAGCTCTCATTTAACTAAGTATCGAGAAATGAGGTTTTTGGTGTGAGTGCTCGCTATAACTCAGAAATGACTTGATGGCACGCAATTATTATGTTATTTCAGTAAATAACTATTTGGGAGTGCTGAAATAAAGTCAAAGACAGGATCATAGGAAGGTCACAGTGGACTGTAATGTAAAAGCTGAAAGTATTGCTATTTCTTCATTTATTTCTATTTGGGGCAAGAAGTATTATTAAGCAATACCTGGTATTGTTAGCAATTGAGGTACAGTATAGGTTATCTATATTGAGTATAAACTTTGCTACCACTATTCCTGCAATCAAGAATGACTAAGCTTGTCATGTGACATTCTGGCCAGAGAAGGTACTGATCCAATTGGTGAAACATAGTTTTGTGTGGCGTGGGTGCATTTTCATTCTTTACTAGACTGGGTTCTTTTACATGCTGTCAAGTAACCTATGAGCTATGGGTCCCTGTGAATGAGAACTCTCCTGACTTCCACAGCCCTGCTCAGCAATTCCAAACTCAAACCTATCTATTCTTCTCATATTTGATTTTCTTCTATTCCTGCTACCTTCAACCTTTTCCAGCATTATTAACCTTTCCAGAGAATCCTCCTTTCTCATGATGTGTCTGAAGAATGGACAGTCTCATTTCCTATCATTTTTACCTCCAAAGACAGTTCAGACTCAATTAGCTCTAGGACCTATTTGTTCATCTTTCTGGCAATCCAGGATACCCACAGAGCTCTCTTCCAGCACCGTATTTCAAACGAGTCAATCTTTTTCCTGCTAGTCTTCTTTGTTGCCCAGCTTTCACACCTCATCATACGAGTGGTTGAGGGTACAAGAGTGTGGTTAGGCTAGGTAGGGAGTTCTCAACTTTTTAAGGCAGGGGCCAGGACACGCCCTCTCAGACAGCTTCGGGGGCCAGACAGCCATTTTACCCTTCCTCCACCACATGGCACTTCCTGGTGTGGAGGAGGTGGTGGTGGGCCACATGAAATGGTGCCACAGGCCACATCTGGCCCACGGGCCACAAGTTGAGAATCCCTGAGCTAGGTCTTCAGTGAAACTTTCTTACACTTGATGTAAGGATGTAATTATTTCACTGCTACACTTCCCAGTCTCAGTCTCCTTCTCATTTCTTGAGTGCAGAAAAGTAGAAAATGTCCATTTTATGATTTTGGATCCAGAGTGACAGACATCTTGAGTATGATATAACAGATAGAATAGTAGTGGGATGAAGAAATGTCTGGATAACTGACATTGTAATTCCAGGAGATGCCAGAATTGAAGATAAAGTTTAGTAAACATTAACAAAATAGAGAGACTAGACAATAGAAATAATTCAGTCACTTCTGTAGTTCCTATAGTCACGAGACAACAAGAAACAATCCTGTGGAATTCCATAAAATAGTATAACCAACTGGAAATCTCTGAAATTCTACCATCAGACTTGCAGAAGACAGTAATATTGAGAAATCATGTACTGTATTTTCTGGCGTATAAGACTACTTTTTAACCCCGAAAAATCTGTGCCAAAGTCGGGGGTCGTCTTATAGGACAGGTACTTAACTGCAGCTTGTTTCCCCTTGCTTCATATGTCCGACGCATATGGTGGGGGGGTGCTGCGGCCAAGTCCCTGCTCTGTGCGGGGAGTATGAAGCAAGGGGAAGCAAGCTGCACACATCTTCCTGTACCTCGAGGAGGAGAACGTGAGCGTGGATTGGCTCTCCACCAGAACCTGCCCATTCGACTCGGAGGGCTGCGCGTCTTCAGGTTGAGTGTGGGTTAATTTTTATTTGGTGTGCAAATAAACCTTTAGCTCCACAGCCAGTGACCTAACCCACCAAGCTATCCAGTCTTATCTAAAAATATAAGGTCACCTGAATTTAGGATCTTTTAATTCAAACAGTAAATGCCAAACTCACTGTATTTGGTGTACTCTGGGTAGATTTAGTCATCATTTTGCTTGCTGAACAGTTGCTGTTTTATGCTTATAGAGTCCAAATTGACATCCATTTTTCTCCTTCCATTTGTGCCGAAAGCCTAATTTAACTGCAGACTCAGAAACTATTAAAAGCAGCTCCATTTGATTCTTTTTTTTTGAGGTTTCCAGGAGTTTCAGACATTTATCCTGAGCCAGAAATATACACAGATCTGCGCTCTAATTTAATAAAGTCATCCAAATAATATGATTTTCTCCTATAACCATCGTTTATGTTTCACAGCAAAATGATAATGAGAAAATCATTAGAAGTAATAAACAAAACAAAAGCCGCACAACTTAATCCTTCACTGAGTCTGACAGAGGAGCAGAAGAAAAATATCATTTGAATCCTAATTACCTGGTATAATGTTTTCAGTGATGTGTGTGTGTTTTTAGCAAATGTGAAATGCTCCTTCAGATATGATGTTTTTTAAAAAATGCATAAAATAGTGATAGACAATAGACCTTGCCAAGTGCAGGATATTATTTTTTTGCAAAGTACTGCTTTGCTTCTATGATAACATCACAGTCTCCTTTTTAAACACTGGCTACTGGATTAAAATGTATATACATTTCATCATCCCCATTTATTTTTAACAATTCCCTTTCTTTCAAACAACATTTCACTAGATTGTTTTACCAGAACTTTAACCAGCAACAGGTGTTCTTTTATAGAACAGACAGATTAACTCTGAAAATATAATCCTCAAACCTTGTGTTATAATCAGAGCTCCCCAAAAAAGCCCTAAAAATTTGTTTTGCCAGTCTTTTCTACTCTTCCCAGATACTCAAACAAAGAAAAAGTGCTTCCTAAGCAAATTTCATGCCTGTCATGCTGTGCTCTGTTCTACCTCCAGTTTTCATAATGTTTGCTTAGCAATAGAATTGCCACCACTAAACAATTTGTATAAAATTAACACATATTCTGTAAACGCTACTCTTACTAAGTAGAAAATACATTATTGATGGAATTCAATATGTCCAGAGTTTCCACTGTGATTTCTTTTGCATAAGAAATGGGATGTGTATAAGCAGCGAAACATTTTTGAGTGCCACTTAAGCTAGCAAATGTCCCTGCCACAGTAGTAGATTGCATTAATTGACATATTTTCTTCAAACATAAGGTAGGTTAGCATGTATGTACAATGGCTATTTCTGTAAAGTGCCTTCATAAAAAGCAGCTTTCCATGTTAGCTTGCCTGAAGACACAACCCAGGTCTAAAGCTGATACTGGAACATAACGATCTCTAGTGTGGCTGAATGCTACTGTTTCTCAGCTAAGGTACAACATGGTAATAAAATAACTTTGGCTGTGGCAGTATATGGATAATTTTTATTTTATTTTTTCTGGTAACTTGCCTTATTTCATCTCAAGTCTTATTTTTACTCCTTTTTTTGGACTGCCATTGTCTCATTGTTTTTACATAGAAGTAAAGCACTTAGTATAACTCTTTTGTTGTTCAGTCGCACAGCCGTGTCTGACCCTTTGCGACTCAATGGACCACAGCACATCAGGTTCCTCTGTCATCTGCCATCCTCCACAGTCCACCCAGATTGACATCCACCATGTCAACAATACTGTCTAACCACCTCGTCCTCTGCCATTCCCTTCTCTTTTTGCCCTCAAACTTCCCAGCATCAGGACCTTGTCCAGTGAGTCCTCTCTTCTAATTTGGTGGCCAAAGTACCTGAGCTTCAGCTTCAGTACTTGTACTTCCAAGAAGCAGTCAGGGTTGATTTCCTTTTGGATGGACTGATTTGATCTACTTGCAGTCCAGGGGACTCTCAAGAGTCTTCTCCAGCACCATAGTTCAAAGGCATCTATTCTTCTGTGCTCAGCTCTCACAGCCATACATTATCATTGGAAAGACCATTGCTTTAACTATGCAGACTTTTGTTGGCAGAGTGATGTCTCTGCTTTTTATTATGCTGCCTAGGTTTGCGATAGCTTGCCTCCCAGGCGGCAGTCACCATCTGCAGTGATCTCAGGTAAAGTCTGTCACTGCTTCAATTTCTTCCCCTTCTATTTGAATATAACTTTACAACCTCTTAAACATATTGACAAGTTTTTCTAAAACTGCCACTGTAAAGTTGGTTACCGTCTTGCTTGGGTAGCCTAAAACAACATGAAAACACATGATGGGACTTTCTAAGTAGGATCTTTCAAAAGGGTGTCTTAACACCCTTTTGACAGAAAGTACTGACTAGGAGAATATGAAGACAGACACTCAATAAAGTTTACAAAATGTGGGTGGGACATATGAAGGGCTTGCTAGAAGACCCTGGCCCTTAGTGTTCAGTGTATATTACCCAGCTGGTTGAGACTTCCCTGGGGTATTCTTCCAAACAGTTTGCTGTCACCTCTTTCTGAATAGCAAAGAGCGATAGAAACCTATGCTTTCGTAGGTTTAACTGTGTATGTTAAAGCCAGCAGATAATGCAGGGGTGGACTACTTCCAGCGGTATCAGACCATCAACACACATTTTACAACTCAGAGGACTTACTACACGTGCCCACATAGCCCCATTTTTTTGAAAACTTAAAAAGAACCTTCATACTCTCTAGAAGAGTCGGCAATTTTAGTGTTTTCCTAACTAGATATTACTAGATATTACTTCTTGTTCTGAAAAAAGGTCCCACTAAAACAGTTCAGAGAAGCACTATATATACACTATATAACGTCTGGGCTGCGGATGTTACTGTTTCTAAAAGCTAAATCCTTTATATAGAGATGATCAGAAAGAAAACATGATGTGAGGTTAGGATGCAATATAAGAATTACCATGCGCAGATAATATAATACATACATTCAGCATGATGAAACCAGGTGGGTTGTTATTTATTAATAAGCACGGTATATTTAAATTTATTGTTATTCAACTTAGCATGTATTGTCTTCACAGAAGTTGGAAAGTAGAACTATTAAGTTGTCTGGGGAAGGGAAGTCCCCCCCAAAATAGTTGTTTAAGTGGTCAACTTTTACAACATAGAATTACTGGAAGACTGTGAATTATTTGTTGTTGTTCAGTCGCACAGTCGACTCCGACCCTTTGCGACCCCATGGACCATTTTCCTCCAGGTGCCTCTGTCCTCCACCATCCCCCTCAGCCCTCCCAGCTCTGTGCCCATTGTGTCTACAATACCATCTAGCCATCTCATCCTTGGCCTCCCCCTTCTTCTTTTGCCCTCCACCTTTCCCAACATCAATGCCTTCTCAAGTGAATCCTCCCTTCTCATTTGATGTCCAAAGTATTTTAGCTTCATCTTTACTATTTGACCTTCCAATGAGTAGTCAGGGTTAATTTCTTCTAAGATTGACCTATTTGTTCTCCTCGCTGTCCAGGGGACTCTGAAAACCCTCCTCCAACACCACATTTCAAAGGCATCTATTCTTCTGCGTTCAGCCTTCCTAATTGTCCAGCTCTCACATCCATACATTACTACTGGGAAAACCATTGCTTTGACTATTCTAATTTTTGTTTGCAATGTGATGTCTCTGCTTTTCACTATGTTCCCCAGGTTTCTCATCGCTTGTCTCCCAAGAATCAGTCGCCTTTTTATTTCATGGCTACAATCCCCATCTGCAGTGATCTTTGATCCTAAGAAAGTAAAATCTGTCACTGCTTCTACTTCTTCCCCGTCTATTTTCCAGGAACTGATTGGGCCTGTTGCCATTATCTTGGTTTTCTTGATATTGAGTCTCAAGCCAGCTTTTGCACTCTCCTCCTTCAGCCCAATCAAGAGATTCTTTAGGTCTTCCTCACTTTCTGCCATTAGGGTGGTATCGTCTGCATATCTCAGATTATTGATGTTTCTCCCAGCGATTTTAATCCCATATTGTGATTCCTCCATCCCTGCACTGCGCATTATGTGCTCTGTGTATAGGTTGAATAAGCATGGTGACAAAATGCAGCCTTGTCTTACTCCTTTTCCTATTCCAAACCACTCTGTTATTCCATGTTCTGTCCTAACTGTTGCTTCTTGGTTCATGTACAGATTTTTCAGGAGGCATATGAGGTGCTCTGGTATTCCCATCTCTTTAATTACTTGCCACATCTTGTTGTGGTCCACACAGTCAAATGCCTTAGTGTAGTCAATAAAACAAAAGTAAACTTGTTTCTGGTATTCCTTTGTTTTCTCCATGATCCAGCGTATGTTGGCGATGTGGTCTCTAGTCCCCCTACCTCTTCTGAAACCAGCCTGCACCTCTGGTAATTCTCTCTCCACATGCTGCTGAAGTCTATCCTGTATTATCTTGAGCATCACCTTGCTGGCATGTGGGATGAGCGCGATTGTTCGATAATTTGAACATTCTTTGGCATTTCCCTTTTTTGGGATTGGGACTATACTGATCTTTTCCAGTCCTGTGGCCACTGTTTTGTTTTCCAAATCTGCTGACATATTGAATGCAGTAATTTGACGCCATCATCTTTTAGCGCTTTGAAAAATTCAACTGGGATACCATCATCTCCACTAGCTTTGTTGTTTGCAGTGCTCTTTAGGGCCTTTATGACTTCGCTCTCCAGGATGTCTGGCTCAAGTTCAATTTCTTCATCATTGTGATTATCAGGAGTGTTGAGGTCCTTTTTGTAAAGTTCCTCTGTGTACTCTTTCCATCTTTTCTTAATTTCTTCTGCATCAGCTAGCTCCTTTCCGTCTTTGTCCCTTATCATGGTCATTTTTGCTTTAAATGTTCCCTTGATTTCCCCGATTTTTTTGAAAAGATCTCTGGTTCTGCCTCTTTTGTTGTTTTCCTCCATTTCTCTGCACTGTTCTTTTAGGTAGTTTTCCTTATCTCTCCTTGCTTTTCTTTGAAATTCTGTGTTCAAATGATTGTAGTTTTTCCTTTCTCCTTTGACTTTTGTGTTCCTTCTTTCCTCTGCTATTTTAAGAGCCTCATCAGACAACCACTTTGCTTTCTTACACTTCTTTTCTTTTGGTATGGTTTTCTTTGCTGCTTCCTGCATGATGTCCCTCATCTCCGTCCATAATTCTTCTGGTACTCTGTCTACCGAGTCTAAGCCATTAAATCTGTTCATCACCTCCACCGTGTATTCTTTAGGGATGCCGTCTAGGTGATATCTTTCTGGTCTCTGTGTTTTCCCTATTTTCTTTAGTCTAAGCCTAAATTTTGCGATCAGTAGGTTGTGATCTGAGCCACAGTCTGCTCCAGGTCTTGTTTTTGCTGACTGTATGGAGGTTCTCCATCTTTGGCTGCAGAGTATGTAGTCAATCTGGTTTCAGTGTTGGCCATCTGGTGATGTACATGTGTAAAGTCGCCTCTTGTGTTGCTGGAAAAGAGTGTTTGCTATGACCAGTGCGTTGTCTTGGCAGAACTCTATCAATCTTTGCCCTGCTTCATTCTGTGTTCCAAGACCAAATTTGCCTGTTATTCCCTCCACTTTTTGATTTCCTACTTTGGCATTCCAGTCTCCTAATATAATTTGTACATCATTTCTTGGTGTCTGTTCTATGAGGTGTTGTAAGTCCTCATCTGCACCAGTGGTTGGTGCGTATATTTGGATCACAGTGACATTGAAAGGTTTGCCTTGAAATCTGACTGACATCATTCTGTCGTTTTTGAGATTGTATCCCATTACTGCTTTTCTCACTCTTTTATTGACAATTATGGCTACTCCATTTCTTCTAAGGTTTTCTTTCCCACAGTAGTAGATATGATGGTTTCCAGAGCTGAATTCACCCATCCCTGTCCATTTTAGCTCACTGATGCCCAAGATGTCAATGCTTATTTCTTTCCATCTCATTTTTTACCACTTCCAGTTTTCCTTGATTTATAGACCTCACATTCCATGTCCCTATGCAGTATTGTTCCCTGCAACACTGTATTTCTCCTCTCCCTTTCGTATCCCTCCCCCTTTTCAGATCTGCTGTGCTGAGCATCCCCTTGTTTTGCCTTTTGTTTTGGTCCATAGGGTTCTCTTGGCAAACTTTGTGGCGTGCCTTGCTGGTCTCTACGCCAGTCTTTTCCCATCACACATGTTATCACAGTTTAAACAGTTTTAAAGCAAGGTATTATCATGCACAATATCACAGTTTATCGCATAGTATCAAAGTAAAAGTTGAACTAATTAGTGAAAGGGAAAGAAAGAAAGAAAGATTTATTATAAATTGTGATATTAAAATCAAAAATATATAACTATATTCTTCGTGCCTCAAACTGATTTTTCCTGCTTTATCATGATTCAACACAACTGCACCATGGAGATTTCAGTTCATTGACATTTTGTTGAACTTAGTCATAAGTATATGTTTTTGGAACATAAGAACATTGAAAACATACTTTGATTGTAATAATGAATGATTCTAAACTGGTAACCTGGTATCTTGAAAATACGCACACTGACTTTTGGATGTGATAGATAATATTTAACAATGGGAAGACAACTGATATGTACACACCAGTTAGAACTAGCTTAGGTAACCTTGAAATGTGTCAGAACAGAATCTGGATCATATTCAAGGAAAGGAAAGGAAAGATTATTACTCAACATCATTCTATTAAAAATGTTTTATATTTTCCAAATGGGTAGTTAAAAGAAGGGGCAAGGTACTGGTATATGTAGCATGAATGAAAAAGGAAGCTGAATCCAATTTTTAAAAAGTTAAATACTGTTCATGGTAGAGACATCACATGATAGTAGGAAACTTTTTCAATGAAACTGAGCCTTTGTGTAGGTCTTCAGCAGTCCAGCCATAAATGCATATTAATAGTCAGATGTACAATTAATACTTTCCCCTTTCTCTTTGCCCAAAATCTCAAAAATAATTTCACTCTAATCTTAGTTTTCTTTGGTGGATGCCTGTCAGATCTAGTGAACAAAACCCTCAGGTTCAGTTCTTTGTCTGAAGAGCATCTAGCAAACACTAGAGAATTTCTCATCACTCTGAAGGAATCCAATGCAAATTGTTCTTCTTTTGGTATTTGGAATATATTTGAAATATATTGGTCTTTTTCTTTTCGTGCTCCCTCTTATTCTCTACCCATCTCCCATTCCTTCTCTAAAGGGAAGATTTCATCTTTGTTTTCATTTGTGTGAAGTAGCAGAAGAGCAGGTGTTCGTGCAGCTGAACTTTTGGCATGATCACAAGATCACATTTATGGATCTTTTGGGGCTTTTAAGCCCATCGTTTCCTACGCAGATGCATTCACATCTGAGGTTCACCATTACAAGGGGAAAAATA
This sequence comes from Bradypodion ventrale, assembly GCA_035047345.1. Lineage (NCBI taxonomy): Eukaryota > Metazoa > Chordata > Lepidosauria > Squamata > Chamaeleonidae > Bradypodion > Bradypodion ventrale. The sequence continues at coordinate 129,073,362 of JAWDJE010000003.1, forward strand.
TCAGGATTGATATCAAGTGAGAAGACAGGAAGTTGTACTATGTCAAACTGCCACCACAAAGCCAAATTATGCACACACAATGCCTAGTTTTCAGAACAGACATGTGCTTGCTATGGGTTGCATTGGGAGAGTTGGATGGCAATTTCAGTATCCACAGAATTATGCATGGATAAGCTGAATTTTTAAAGCCATCAAATACACTGCACACCAATTAAGTATTGCAATAAGTGAGGAGCTAAGTGCAACCTTGGCTCTTGGCATGACATGAGTATACAAATATGTTTTTTTTAACTTCATGCCTTTTTAAAAATGTAAATATTTTCATGGAACAAGAAAATTAGGAACAGTTCCTAGTACTGTGTTTTCTGCCACCCCCAAAATCTATGCACATGGAGTAGAGACCTTGCTCCATGAAGTAGAGACCTTGCTCCAAATGACTTCTGCTATCTTCTGATTTAGAACTCTGATCCCATAGGATGCTACATGATAGCAAGAATGTTTGGGCTTAGAGTCCACTCTTCAAAGGGTTGCCCAACTAATGATTTGTGACCATGGAAGGGGCATAATATTCCCATTGTGTGGTGTTAGGCCAAGCCTCCTTGAGCATGCAAGCTACTGAGAAGGATCATCGTTTCCACCAGGCATCTGAGAGCTACTGCTTGATATAGTTTGTAAAGAGTGTTCTAAAAGAAGAAGGATGGGAGCTGCTCCCACCAGTTGTACATCTTGGCCCGTGGTGATCCCAGCGATGCTGTCAAAGTCCTATCTGGGTGTCTGAGGGCTGTGAGGGTATGAATGGGGGCCAACGGGCTACAACTGAACCCCAGCAAGACTGAGTGGCTATGGATTGGGGGCCCTGTGCTGTCCAGGTAACTACCATCTTTGGTCTTGAATGGGGATCTTTTGCCACAGACAAACCTGGTGTGCAACTTGGGGGTCCTCCTGGACTCGCTGCTGCTGCTAGAAGAACAGGTGGTGGTCATGGCCAGGAGGACTTTTGCACAGCTTCAGCTAATTCGCCAGTTGTGCCCGTTCCTAGACAGGGACTCCCTGCTTATGGTCACTCATGCTCTGGTCACCTCCAGACTAGACTATTGTAATGCACTCTACATGGGGCTGCCCTTGATGACCATTTGGAGGATGCGGTGGCCCGGGTGGTGATAGGGTGTGGACACTCTGCCCATGCCTCACCATTGCTTTGGGAGCTGCACTGTTTACCAGTTTGCCTCCGGGTGCAATTCAAGGTGCTGGTTTTGACCTTTAAAGCCCTACATGGTAGTGGGCCGGGATACCTAAGAGACCGCATCACCCTAAGGAGTCTGTCCATCCAACCAGAGTGGACTGGAGGGGCTCTCTTACTGTACCATTGACTAGAGGGGCCCGCCTCTCTAGCACAAGGAGGAGGGCCTTCTCAGTGTCCGCACCGACTCTCTGGAACCTCCTGCCAACAGAGTTGTGTCTCCAGACGGAATTGCTGCCCTTCAGAAAACAACTTAAAACCTGGCTAGCAGGCCAAGTATGGGGTGCAGGTGAAAGGGTGTCCACGGTTGGGTGGCTAGTATGGTGGGACTCTGGCCCCCTCGGTCCCTGCACCCTTTTTAGTGGGTGGGTAGTTTTATTCAGTTTTAACTATGTGTTGTGTATGTAACAGTATTACTTTAAGAATGTATGAATGTAACCTGAAAATGATTACAATGTAACCCAGCTGTTTAAGGAACGCGAGCTAGCTGCCCATAGAGGGCAGCTGCGAGCGTTCAGCTCACATGGTTCAAATTCCCCCAATCACTGGCAGCCGCGGGAACCTTCCCGCGCAATGATCACCTGGAGAAGATGGGCGTGACTCAGAATGACGTTACGCAGGTAGCAGCCAATGAGCTACCATGCAACCCTTTTCAAATGTATTACTGCAGTATAAAATGAGCTGTACCTCCGCCATTACCACATGTTCATCCTGACCATCATGCAATAAAGCTGTGTTTTAGCCCTCACTGCGGCTCATTCTTTGTCTTCCGTGCAAGACACTAAATTGGCGATGAGGATGGGATCCATGGCGTGTCCCAAGATCAAACCTCACCAGTTTGATATCAGCGATCCAGAACAATGGGAGCTGTACGAGTGCCAGTTTTGGCACGCAATGGATGCTGCAGGCATCGACGACGAGGGGAAGATGCACTCGCACTTCCTAGCCCAGGTGGAGCCGGCCACGCTGCGCATCCTGATAAACCTGGTGACTCCCCGGAAGGTCGATGTGGTGCCCATCGACCGCATCCTTGCGCTGCTGAGGGAGCATTTCCAGCCGCCCATTTCCATTTTTCCAGCCTGGGTCGCATTCCATAGGCGGGACCAGAGCCCGGGAGAATCCGTATCTGCCTACGCGGCGGCCCTCAGGCTGGCGGCCGTCAATTGCTAATGGGAGGACCTGGACATGGCCCTCCGAGACCGCATGCTGTGTGGCCTGGGGGACGAGGAGGTCCAGAGGAAGTTGATGACCTGCGACCATCGCCTCACGTTCAATGAGGTACTGCGGGAGGCCCAAGCGGCCGAGGCGGCGAGGAGTGGGGTCAGAGTTTTCAAGTCCCGAGGGGCCGCACCTGAGAGGGCCAAGTCACCCGTGCAAGCAGCCCAGTGGACTTCAGAGAAAACGGCCTGGCGGGCACCCCGGTTGCCCGCAGGCACCCCAGCAACCTCTGAGGAGTCTTCCATGACGGTGGACTCCTGCTCCAGCGAGGACGACGACGTACAGAGGGTAAAGAAGCACAGAGAGAGGTGCCAGACCAGCAAGCGAGGAAGCCACCATTGTGATGGCTGTGGGGCATCTCACGACCGGACGAGATGCCCATTCCGGAAGGCCGAGTGCCACAATTGCGGCCGGAAGGGCCACATCGACAGAGTCTGCAGGCGCGGGCGAACCGAGGACAAGGGCACATCGAGACACCCTCAAGCACACCAACGCAAGGCAGCCGGCATCAGAAAGGTCTCAGCCAACAACGGCGTGGTAGGCGTGAACCGCGTGGGCCTGGAGCACCGGCGTTTCTATGTAGAGGTACAGTTACAAGGGGTTCCAGTGAGGATGGAAATAGACTCGGGGTCATCCTACTCCATCCTGTCCCAGAAGGAGTTCATGCGCATTCCCCCGAATGCGCGGCCCAAGTTGCGGGCCATGAAGTCATACTTACGGGAAGTGCAGGGTTATGGAATCCCAGTGTTGGGGGTGGGGAACTTCACGGTGAAGTTCAAAAATTTCACAGAAAAACTGCCCTTAATGGTTCTCAAGGGGGGGAAGGTATTGCCTTTTGGGAACTCAGTGGTTTGCTCCCCTGGGAATTGAACTGTGCGGCATTAACACCATAGAGACTGACCCAATTCAGGACATGTGCGATGCACACCCGGACTTTTCAAGAAGGGGCTCGGCAATTACAAGGGGCCCCCAGTTTCCTTTGAGTTGGACCCAGAAATCCGGCCCATACGTCTCAAGCCAAGAAGAGTTCCCTTCGCCCTCAAGGACAAGATTGAGGTGGAACTGGACAAATTGGTGGGGCAGGGGATTTTGGTTCCAGTTGATTCAGCGGAGTGGGAAACTCCAATTGTTACAGCCTTAAAATCCAACGGGGAGGTCAGGATTTGCGCTGACTACAAATGTACAATTAAGAAGGCCATTTGGCCAAATGCATATCCAGTGCCAGTGGTTAGCCACTTACTGGCCACGTTGCATGGGGGAAGGTGTGTTGCCAAGCTAGACCTGGTGCAGGCGTACCAGCAGCTCACAGTAACCCCAGCTGCTGCCGCTGCGCAAACCATCGTTACCCATAAGGGGGCATTTAAGGTAACGTGCCTACAGTTTGGCGTAAATTCGGCCCCTGGAATTTTCCAGTCCCTTTTGGAACGCCTTTTAAAGGGGCTTCCAGGTGTGCTCCCATATTTTGACGACGTTTTGATAACAGCAGGGAGCTAATCAGAACTAGCGAGGAGGCTAGACAGGGTCCTCTCTGTATTCGAGAGAGCGGGACTTAGGTTGAGAAGGGACAAATGTGTATTCTTTGTGAGGGAGGTTGAGTTTCTCGGGTTCAAGATAACCCCGGAGGGCATCAAGCCTTCCGAGTCCAAGGTTGCAGCTCCACAAAACCGGAGCTGCAGTCATTCCTAGGGCTCCTGAATTTTTACCATTCCTTCCTACCAAGGAAGGCATCCGTTGCAGAGCCACTGCACGGGCTACTTAAGAAGGAAGCGGTTTGGTGGTGGGGAGATAGGCAGGAGAAAGCATTCAAAGAGCTCAAGGCGCTCCTATCCTCGGATGCTGTTCTGACTCATTTCGACCCAAGGAAACCAGTAGTTTTGGTCTGTGATGCATCACCAGTGGGGGTGGGGGCGGTGCTGTGCCACGTGTTAGAGAGCGGGCGGGAAGCCCCGGTTGCCTACTATTCCAGGTCACTCTCAAAGCCGGAGCGCAACTACGCGCAGACAGATAGAGAGGCCCTGGCCATAATCGCGGGAACAAAGAAGTTCCACGATTTCCTATATGGCCGCGAGTTCACGATTGTGACTGATCATAAGCCCCTGTTGGGAATTTTTACTACAGGCAAGCCCACCCCACAAATTCTGTCCCCCAGAATGCTACGTTGGGCGATTATCCTTAACGCCTACCAGTATGAGCTGGTTTATCGCCCAGGGAAGGAGATCTCCCATGCGGACGCACTGTCCCGATCTCCCCTCCCTAGTTTAGGAGACCCCAAATGCGAGGTAGAGCAGGACCACCAAGTCCTGTTGAGCGAGTCTCTCGACTCGCCCCCCATATTTCCCGCAGATCTCGCCAAAGCCACAGTGGCTGACAAAATCCTGTCCCAATTCAGTTCTTGGGTAAGAAAAGGGTGGTCCACAACTCCCCCCGAGGAGGAATTCAAATCATTTTTCAGGCGCAGAGTAGAGCTTTCCCTGGAAAGGGGCTGCCTCCTCTGGGGCCAGCGAGTGGTCATTCCAGAGAAGTTACGAGCAAAGGTGCTGAGTCTACTGCATACCAGCCACCCGGGAATAGTGCGCTCCAAGGCACTGGCCAGGAGCTACTTCTGGTGGCCCCAGATAGACGCGGATATAGAACACTTAGTGGGCACGTGTGAGAGCTGCCAGAGCTCTCGGCCCAAGGAGTCCCAGGTGCCCCATAGGGAATGGGACACAGCCCGTGGGCCATGGTCCCGAGTACACGTCGACTTTGCTGGCCCCTTTCGTGGGTCCATGTTCCTGCTGATAGTCGACTCATGTTCCAAATGGCTGGAAGTCATTCCCATGACTAACACCTCATCTGCCACAACCATTAAACACTTGCGCAGGGTGTTCAGTTACTTCGGCCTGCCGGACATCCTTGTGAGCGATAACGCCAGTACTTTCACTTCTGCGGAGTTCAAGGCGTTCATCGAGAGGAATGCCATCCAGCACATTACCTCTGCCCCGTTTCACCCCGCCACAAACGGTCAGGTAGAGCACCAAGTGCACACTACGAAGGACACACTGCGGCACATGGGTCCCAGTGAGTTGAACCTCCAACTGTGTCAGTTCCTCATCTGTTATAGGGCAACTCCCCTAGCTTCAGGACTTTCGCCGGCTGAACTCCTCATGAGGAGGAGGCCGGTAACACTTTTTGATCGGTTGGATCCAACCAGGGTGGAGGATGAGGGGAGAAATATAGAGATAGGGAGCTCCAAAAGTTTTGTGGTAGGGGACCCGGTTCATTGCAGAAACTACGCGACCTCAGGACCAACGTGGGTCCCAGGAACGGTCATCGAGCAAACGGGGCCAGTGTCTTATAGGGTCGAGACTAGCACAGGTCTACTCTGGAGAAGGCATGCTGACCAACTCAGAAAGCGAGTCACCAGTGAAAGGGAGTCAGTGTTAGGGTCCTCCCCCACCCGTGTAACCCAAGAGGGAGACACGGGGACGTCCTTGGGTACAAATGCATACCCTGGATTCTCAGACGAGGAGGAGAATACTTTGAAAGAGTGGAATGAGTTTGACTTTATGTTACCGTACCAGGGGGGTGTCGCGGAGTGGTCCCCCACCCGTCCGAGCGAGAAGAGGGGTTTTTGTTCAGCCCCTGGTACCTCCAGTCCTCCCAGTCCTTTTGTTTTAGAGTATACCCCATCACCAAGGCCCCTGAACCAGGCAGCAGGGGGAAGTTCATTCTCTCCATCCCCAAGAACTCCGAGTCAGGGAGCAGGGGGTAGTGCAAGTACGCCGGTTGCAGGCGCAAGAGACCGGGGCAAGACAACAAGGGTCTCCTCGTTGGTTCCGAGGTTCGTACTGGGGGGGTCCCCAGGCGCCACGAGCAACAGGCAGGGGTTCACATCTCAGCTGCATGTTCCGTTCTCCTCTCCCAACACAAGGTTGTCGCAGAGTCCCCGTCAGACGACTAATGAGTCCCCCCTTTCCATTGCAGGACGAGAGTCTGCAGAACTCGGAGCCCCTAGTTCCCCTGAGCTCAGCCAAGCAGTCATACACCCCAAGCGCACATGCGGGAAGCCACAATGGTTGAGGGACTTTGTCCCATCCTAGGGGGGAGGAGTGTTGTGTATGTAACAGTATTACTTTAAGAATGTATGAATGTAGTCTGACAATGATTACAATGTAACCCAGCTGTTTAAGGAACGCGAGCTAGCTGCCCATAGAGGGCAGCTGCGAGCGTTCAGCTCACATGGTTCAAATTCCCCCAATCACTGGCAGCCGCGGGAACCTTCCCACGCAAGGATCACCTGGAGAAGATGGGCGTGACTCAGAATGACATCACACAGGTAGCAGCCAATGAGCTACCATGCAACCCTTTTCAAATGTATTACTGCAGTATAAAATGAGCTGTACCTCCACCATTACCTCATGTTCATCCTGACCATCATGCAATAAAGCTGTGTTTTAGCCCTCACTGCGGCTCCTTCTTTGTCTTCCGTGCAAGACACTAACCTATGTTTTTATTTATGATTGTAAACTGCCCTGAGTTGGCCATGGCCAAGTGTGTGGTATAGAAATTGAAATAAATAAATAAATAAATTTTCTCTCTCTTTCTCTTCCTCAATTTTCTCCTGTCCAACCTTCCCAAAATGGCATCCTTCTTTTTGTATTATGTGATTTGGTTAATGAAAGTGGCAGGGCTTTCTTATCACAGCTTTACTCCACAGACTTGCTGTGTAGCATTCATTGCTTCCCTTTATTCTAGATCACTGGTTTCCAGCATGCGGCACCTACCCCACAGGGGGACTTCAATTCACAGAAGCCTAAATCAGTACATTGGCTGATCACTGCTTTGTGGAATTGACTTAGGCATCTGGGAATTGAAGTCCAAAAACCAAAGGTGAAGAAACACTGTTCTAGATTATTTGCTCTTTCACAACCTGAACATAAACTGAAGCATTCATAAGAGAATACATGGGAATGAATACTATCACATTAACACAAAGTAGGAATTGTGTATTTGGGCTCTACTGTAAAGTGGAATAGAAGATGAAGAAAATATGAGATACAGCTTTGGGTAATTGTAGTAGCCATATGCTATTTTATATAAAAGCAAAGCAATTTCACGTATATACCACCCCATAGCACTTAGTGCACTCTCTGGGCGGTTCATAAGTTAATTAGCATGTTGCCCCAAACATGATTAGTACTCATTTTACTGACCTCAGAAGGATGGAAGGCTCAGTCAACCTTGATCCATGACCCGGATCAAACTCACAACCTTTTGGTTGCAGTACAGCAGTATATCCACTGTGCCACCAGGGCTCTTTGCCAGCTTTTTCCCCAAAAAGGCTCCAAAAATTCCTATCAGCTACCACTGAAAGCCACCTATGCTACTATCCCAAGCATACCTACCTAGGTGTGAGTCCCATTGGGTTGATAAAACTCAGTTAGACCTGCTATCAAGTAGACATAGCTAAGATTGATTATATTCATTGTGTCTCTCACTACCACTACCACCACCCATTTATAATCTTCTCTCTCTCTCTCTCTCTCTCTCTCTCTCTCTCTCTCTCTCTCTCTCTCTCTCTCTGTGTGTGTGTGTGTGTGTGCGTGTGGGGCTAAAGTATTAAAATGTGGACTATCCAATACTAATGGCAAAGTACATTTACACAGTTTTTGCACAGCCAGATTCAGAGTGCCCACTTGTAGTTCCTTGTTACTTTGGAAAGGTAAATAGGTGGGATGCTGGAGTGTTTTGTTGTGGGCCCAATGTTCTTCTACATCTTTATGTAGACTCAGATGAGGGAATGTTCATCAAATTTGAAGATAACACTAAGCTGAAAAGAGTAGCGACTATTTCAGAAGATAGTATCAGGATTCAGGGTGACCTTAATAGACTAGAGAACTGGGCCAGAATAAACAAAATGAATTTCAGCAGAGATAAATCCATGAATTTCAACAGAGATAAATCTGTAGTCATTTGGGCAGGAAAAATCAGATGCTCACATATAGAATGGGTGACACCTAGACTGACAGCAGTATGTGTGAAAGAGATAGGTGGCCACAGGCTACTTGTGTCAACAGTGTGATGGTAGAAGGGGGAAGTGGGTGTAATTCTAGGCATAATGAACTGAGTATAATGTTCAGATCAGAGGAAATAATAGTCTTACTCTGTTCTGCTTTAGACAGACTTTTCCTAAAGAATTATGTTCAATTCTGCACTCCAGTTTAAGTATAATGATAAGCTGGCACATTGCAGCTTCTCCAATGGCTACGTGGTTATGGAGCTGAGCTGGAGACCAGAAGGTTGGGTTTCAATACCTGAGAGCTGCACTTGGGGACATGAAAGGAGCCTAATTCAAGCGTCCCCTAAAATCCTTTCAACCCAGAGTAATCTCTGAATAATAATAATAATAATAATAATAATAATAATAATAATTATTATTATTATTATTATTATTATTATTATTATTATTATTATTATTATTATTATTATTATTATTATTATTATTATAATAGCTGGGGCATATTCAGAGTAGAGCAACCAAATGGTAAGGAGCCTGGAAACTAAGCCCTGTGCAACTCTAGCCTAGCAAAGGTAGAATGGTGACATTTTAGCCCTCTTCATATTTTCAAAGCCCTGCCACATCTAGATGGAACAGGCTTGTTTTCTGGTGCTCCAGATGGAAGTATTGGAACCAATGGATTCCAGCCAGCACAAGAAAGGAGGTTCTAACCAAATGTTAGACAGAACTTTCTGATGGCAGGGACCTATTTGATATTAAAGCAGACTGAATGGAAGATGATGGACTCTTCATCGGAGGGTTTTAAACAGAGGTTAGGCGACCATTTGTCAGGTATGGTTTAGCTATGGATTCATGGGGAAAGTGTTGGACTAGATGACTCGGGGATCTTCCAACTCAACTATTCTGTGATTCCTTGCTGTTTCCTAAATTCTTTATAACTATACATTTGTGGTAGATGCCAATATTTAAAATACATAAATAAGTGGAATAAATGTGTCTGTCTTTGTAACGCTTTGGGAATGTTAGAGAATGCATCATAACGCAATAGATGGGAGAATTTCCTGGAACATAAAGCCCATCCAGGTGGGCTGCAGTGGCTCAAGTGGCTAAGACACAGACTGGAAGGTGGGAGGTCAGCAGTTCGATTCCTGAGTCCTGGAGGACGGAATGAGCTCCTGTCTTTGCCCCAGCTCCTGCCAACCTAGCTGTTCGAAAGCAAGAAATTGCAAGTAGATAAATAGGGACCACTTCACTGGGAAGGTAAACAGCATTCTGTGTCTAGTCATACCTGCCATGTGTCCATGGAAACATCTGCAGAAGCAGACAGCATTGGCTCTTCGGCTTTGAAACAGAGATGAGCACTGAATCCTTGAGTCGGATACAACTGGCTTTCAAGCAAGGGAAACCTTTACCTTTACCTTTAAAGCCCATCCAACCCATAAAGCCCATACCTTTACCATTAAAGCCCAGTAAAGAAAGATTGGGTGGGAGAAACTTTTCTACTCAAGTTCCTTACAGTGCTAGTGCCCAAGTGCCTCAGCTTTGCCCTGCATCAGTTATCTGAAGAAGCTCTATGAAGGTATTTCTCATTCAGCAGATGGCCTTTGGGAAATAGTCATCAGGCCCTTATGGATCTCTCAAGCCCTTTCCCTCCCTAATAATCCTACCTCTTGGGAGGTATTGATTCTCTGCCGCTTGGTATTCCATAGCCCATTTTTGTCTGTGTAAATTACTGTGCTGTCATTTTCACGCAGCAATTACCCGCTCTGATTTCTTTCATCCTGAGTCCTTTGCCAGAAATCTAAACTTTGTATTGACAGAACACAATAGAAGCAGAAGTCGGGAGGGGAAGAAAACTGAGCTCACTAGAAGTTTGAAGAGCAAACTTTTATGAGAGTTTTCTCAAGAGCAAAACATTATGTCATTCAAGTGTCTTTTGTCACTGGGAACTTTTGCATAACCCTGGATAGACAATTGCTACAATGAACATCTGTGCATTGTAGATGAAGTTCTTTCTCCTTCTGGGTACTACAATTCTCCGAATTGGAAACCAACTAAAAGAATTCTCATTAGCCCTGCCATATTAAAATCTCTAGGATATTCTGATGAATGTAAAATTTGGATTATTTAATCAAAACAATAGTTTAATAAGTTGGATAGCATAATAAATAAATCCCTCTTTTTTAAAATAGATTTTATTGAGTATTTTAAAAGAAAAAATAGTAATATAATGAAAAAAGATACAAAAATCACATGAACATAATAGTAAAAAGAAAGAAGAAAAAATTACAATAATACATAAAAATAAAAATGATACAAATTAATCATTTCAATATATCCACTCTCTGAACCATTCTACCTATATGTATATATACAGGTGAAACTTGAAAAAATTGAATATCGTGCAAATGTTCATTCATTTCAGTAATGCATCTTTAAAGGTGAAACAAATATATGAGATAGACTCATTACATGCAAAGCAAGATATTTCAAGCCTTACTTCGTTATAATTGTGATGATTATGGGGTACAGCTTATGAAAACCCCAAATACACAATTTCAGAAAATTAGAATATTACATGAAATCATTAACAGAAGGATTGGAAACTGAACAATATCAGACCTCTGAAAAGTATAAGCATGCATATGTACTCAGTACTTGGTTTGGGCCCCTTTTGCATCAATTACTTCCTCAACGCGGCGTGGCATGGATGTTATCAGCAACACACCACCTTCACGGTTGCAAATCCTCCATTAACGCACTCCTCCAACTCCATTCTTTTGGCTCCTCAAAAAAAAAATCCCTCTTTTTGAAGCCGTAAGAAGTTTTTGAGGCGAGGGATCTGTCACCTTTTCATAATAAGGCATAAAAGTTTTCTTTATTTAATAAAAGGAGGGGAAGTCGCCTAAACTCCATGTCATCCAGAGCTTAGAAAAACTACTTTGTGGATGGCAGCCTTTCAGAATCCTCCAGCCATTTTTGTGCTTCAAAAATGTAGGCTCCGATAAAGTCATTAACATCTGTGTAGAGGAAGTAGGGTAAGTGCATGTGGCACTCCATATAGCAAACTATGTGCTAAATGGAAGAATGGGTGCACTTTCCAATTGGTGAATTTTGTGGTTTCAAGGATTTAAAAGGTGACATTTTCATAACCCAGCTTGTTTGTTAAGATACCCAGTAATTGAGATTTCTCACAATTGAATCATGCCAGGTTGTTTTCCATTAGCAGAAGAGGAAATGGTTCACAGCAATGTTCAAAGATTTTTCTCTTGGCTGTTTTGCTATTAAACTGCTAAAAAGCAAAAAGGGGTAGCGGCATGTATTATTGTTGCAGTGTATACCTCACAATGTCCCAATGAATCATTGTTCTTGATTGATATCAAACGTAGCCTGGACAGGGGAGAACGTCCAGCCCCACCTAACATTTGCATCCAGTTACCTGTGTTGCATTGAAAACTGATCATCTGTGTCATTGGTATTACTATCTTATTAAGCTGTTGCATTGAGTGTTTGGAAAAACAACAAGAGTGTAAAGAACTTTCAGTGATTGAAAAGAAGGCTTCATAAATGTGAGCATTTTATCATAGGGAAAAGACCTTAAGAAAGACACTTTATTTTATTAAAAAAATAAACATGATGAAGCTCTAATTAGCAATTGGTATGGTTGCGCCAACCCTTCTCCTGAGGACTGTTATCTTGTATGCCACACCAGCTATATTATAGCCCTTCTACCTGTAAGCAACAAAAGCAAAAAAGTTCAGCCTTCAAACTTGAAGGCACTTTGTTATTAAATGTGTACGCCTGGCTGGAGAGATCTCTCACTTGAACAGAATCCTCATCCTTGCAGAGAATAAAAAAAAATTTTTTTTTTGAAAGTCCGCTGTCGAATGCTGCTTCAAGGAGTACAGGGAGCAGAGATAGTCCCAAAATTCAGATAACAAAAGAGGCCAGAATTGTGATGCCTGACACAAGCCGTGAAATTAAAACCTTTCCTCTCTTTTCCTTACCTCCTCTGGTTCCCAGCAGTATACTTCAAAGTGAAATTACCCTTGTCAACCATTGTGTGTGTGTGTGGATGGGTAGATGGGTGGGTATAAATAAAATAGATGTTTATTTGATTTTTGTAGTTGGCTCATCCACACAAATTTTCTTTTGTTGTGTTTTTCCTTGCAACACCCACCACTCTTAGTTTCTACAAGCACATGTTGAGAAGACAAAATGATATTTATTAAAATTTAGGTAAAAGTAAAGGTCACCCTTGCTCGAAAGCCAGTCATATCCAACTCTAGGGTTCAGTGCTCATCTGAGTTTCAAAGCCGAAGAGCCAGTGCCATCTGCTTCTGTAGACGTTTCTATGGTCATGTGGCAGGCATGACTAGACACCGGAGTGCATGGAATGCTGTTTACCTTCCCACCAAAGTGGTCCCTATTTATCTAGTTGCAATTTCTTGCTTTCGAAATGCTACGTTGGCAGGAGCTGGGACAAAGATGGGAAAATGTCGAACTCCGAACTTCCAGTCAGTGAGTTCAACCTTTTAACCAGTTGAGTCACCACAGTCCTTTGTTAAAAGGCAGCTGTTTGAAAATTTGTAACAATCAGATTGTGTTTTAGTTTAGGCTATTTTGACTTAATGAGATACTTTGAGAAGGAATTTAAATGATTCATTTCAAAGATCCATCCAATTCCTTGCCTCCAGGTCAGAGAAAGAATGTTCTTTTCCCCACCAAGGTCTCTTTTATCTGCACAAAGTGTCTGTGCAAAACTGGCGTGCTTTTTCTTTAAGAAGCAAACCACATGCATGGAACATGCATAGGTCTATCTGATTGTTTAAAAAGATTCAACCCAACCCTCCAAAGGGCAAACAACAAAGCTGTATACATGGTAATTTTGCCCTCTTTGCATTAAAGTTTTTTGTTATAGCATTAACGACATAATTCTGATCATTGTTTTTGGCGTCAGCTGCTACTCGCATCCAAGTATACATTTTTACCTGAAGGTTTCAGGAAAAATGCCAATGGTGTGAAGTTGTTTAAAGGGGATCCCAGCTTGCCATGAAGTGATCCACACACTATGAAGTCATCTTCTGCTACGTGCAGAAATTTACCCCAGGACTGCAATGGATTGCTGCAGCCTTGAGGATATGGACAAGGTGCGCCTTCACCGCCAGTCCATCTGGCATGGCCTCTTCTACCTCCATGACTGTTGGAAATCAGAGTTCCTCCTCCTCCACTCATTTTGCTGTTGGACCCAATATGATGGTTTCCAGTGCCATTTCTTCCACTGAGAGGGACCATCACCCCACCTAAAGGGGCTCATCTGCCCGTAGCCATTGGCCCATTTAGGGAGTCAGGTTATTTACCGCTGCCCAACACTCAGCATTGTCGTTGGCTGTACGGTCTACTCCATTACCGTAGCAGGATGTCCAGTCAGACAAAAACAATTCTGATAATATGCACAATAATAATTTTAGTTTTCATTTTATTTTCCCAACAACAGCTTTTTAGAAAAACCTGCCCTCTCACAGGGTAAGGAGAATAATTCTGTGGCTCCTCTTCCTCATGTGTGAACATTAGCCAAATGAGGATTTTCATCCCTAGCCATTTCCGTGAGTCTATCAATCATGACCGAATATGGATCTGGATCCAAATCTTTGAAGTGGCATCAGTTTCTCTACCAGCTTAACTACCCTTGCAACTTTCTAGCCAACTAAGGAAAACTCTGAGAAAGGGTATCCATAATTCAGAATCAATAGCATGTTGTTGTTAAAGAAAACACAGATGTTGCTTTTCTTTTGCTGGTTACTGTCCTCAAGACTATTTCCTTCAATTTCTGTTCCAGCAAATTTTAGCAGAGTTTTGTTAACAGCCATCTCAGTTCTTTAAGAAGATATCTTAATAAGTTAAAAATCTAGCAAACTAGCTAGGTAAAGATAAATGTTTCCCTTGCTCGAAAGCTAGTCGTATCCGACTCTAGGGTGCAGTGCTCATCTCCGTTTCAAAGCTGAAGAGCCAGCGCTGTCTGCTTCTGCAGACGTTTCCATGGTCACGTGGCAGGCATGACTAGACACTGGAGCACACGGAATGCTGTTACCTTCCCACCAAAGTGGTCCCTATTTATCTACTTGCAATTTCTTGCTTTCGAACTGCTAGGTTGGCAGAAGTTAATATTTTGTCTGTCCAATTACTGGTTCCTGCAACAAGAATCTGTTCCTCCCCCAAATTAACCAGTGTTGTGAAATATCTAGTGCTTGCAAATTTAATGTCAGAAACAGTGTAAATGAAGTGGATGGTTCCATCCACAATACTCTAGCTCCATGATGACTAACCTTGGAACTCCAGATATTCTTGGATTTCAGTTACCAGAAGCCCAAGTCAGCACTCCTGCTGATCAGGGCTTCTGGGAATTAAAGTTCAGGAACAGATGGAGTGCCACAGTTCGCCATCACTGCTCTAGCTTCTACCCAAAATAGAGAAGAACTCATTTAGAGCCATTTTTGGGCAGCACAAAAGGCCAGACAGCCAGAGAAACATTGTTTGTTGTGACCACATTGAATTTGGCTCCTTGTTTTAAAATGTCAGGTGAAAAAGATCTGGTAGCAATTGAGATATTACTGAGAAGAAAAGGGGGAAATATCACAATGACCTACAACATAAAACTTTGGAGACAACAGTATTAGGGAAGCTGATGCAGCCATAATGATGGGCAGTTTAGTCCTTCAAAGAGCTGCAATTGACAAATTGACATAGTGCTGTCAGTACTAAGGGACATTAAAAGAAAGCTTTAAAGAATTCAGGTTGTCTTACCAGCAACCTTTCTGAGGTGGAAGCTCAAATAAATTTCATGAAACCTATGAAACACCACAAACTACAGAGGTAGGAATCATTTGTTGCTTTCCTCTGGATGCTAAAACCTGATATTTCTGAGAAAATTACAAGTTTTGACATAAATGTTTTATATACAAATAAATGAAGCTGGCTTGTCTTGTTTTAAAACAACTATTAAATGTATTTATAGGAACCTATTTAGGATGCAGGCTGTATCTCAAAATCAACAGGATTGGATTTGAGAGAACTGGATGGATTTGTGTAGTGTTTAAACCATAATGCAGACTGTGGGCAACTGTATAGCTCATTAGGCAAACAAAGGAGATTAGCCGTGTGATCCATTTTCAAATTACAAAAAATGCAAAAAATGCAGGAGGAATGCAATACCTTTATTCCAGGGATTCTCAACCTGTGGCCAGCGGGCTGGATGCAACACACGGCCCCATTACGCATGGTCCCCCAACCGCCTCCACCACACCAGGAAGTGTCATGAGGTGGAGGAAGGGCGAAATAGCCATCCAGTCCCCAAAGCATGACCCGGCCCCTGGCTTAAAAAGGTTGAGAACTCTTGCTTTATTGAATCACTGAAAAATTGAAATAAAATGTCGCTAGCTTTCAAGATCCAAAATCTATTCATCAGGTGTTGCATGATGTCTTGCCAGGTACACATCTTAGAAATGCATGTAGAACAACAGCAAAAGGCTTCTTGGTTTTGTCACCCCCACCTCCACAGGAAGTCAGGCGCTTGCTCCTCTCCTCATGACCCTCTCTGAAGCATTTAGCTTCCTTTTGTGGCTGAATAAGGGGAATACAAAGTTCCGTGTGCTTTCCATTGGGGAGCAGTGGTTTCAATTTGGTTTACACACTACGCGTGCCAATTGCAATCAAATCGAATTCCAATCCAAGTCAATTAAAATATTACCTAGTGATCCGGTGTTTCTTGAATTTGTGGCATTGTTCCAATGTTAAAAAGTCCATGCCAGGTGGCTATTAATGGTATCAGGTAGTTCCATAGGGAAACAAAGGAGATTAGCCATGTGATCCATATTCAAAGTACAAAAAAGAGAGCAAAAAATGCAGGAGGAAGGCGATACCTTTATTGGATCACTGAAAAATTAAAATTAAAACATTGCTAGCCTTCGAGATCTAAAATCTCTTCATTAGGTGGGGCATGTTGTCTTGCCAGGTACACATCTTAGAAATGCATGTAGAACAACAGCAAAAGGCTTCTTGCTGACTCGGGCTTCGGGTAATTGAAGTCCAAGAATACCCGGAATGCCAAGGTTCACCATCACTGGGCTAAGACATTTCCCAGAAGATCCTTGCTAACATTGAATTCATTAATAATTAGACATCTATAAGGAGAGCTATAGATGTGGCTGTCTTGAGGCACTAACTCTGAAAAGCCTGAAAAAAATTATGTTCCCTAAGAGGTAAAAGATGCTTCTTCTCTTCTTCATTGCTTCCTCTTTCATGCCTTCGGATGTCAAGGGAGAAACAAGGTTCTTGTTCTGGCACTTCTAGGGACCTCCACCGGTGTTATTTGTTGTTCTTGTAATATATCTTTCATGTTATCTCTCCACCTTCCTCTGGGTCGGCCTCATGCTCTTTGCCTTCTCCTTTTTTCACATATGCCTTGTATAGTATGGAACTCCAAGACATTCTCTCCAAATGGGCAAACTACTTTATTTGTTGTCTCTGTATATAGTTTAAAATTGGTTCTATTCCAATTCAGCTTTTTTCTCACAGCCACTTTCCCCCTTCATTTTAGCTTGATGAGATTCTGTAGGCAAAAGAAACAGGGGGAAGATTTCCAATTTGCAAAATATATTTGCCCCATTTCTTCCCCCACCCTGAGCATACAACTAAAACTTCAAAGCTCAACTCAAAATGAAGGTATTTATAGTAACCGATTCTATTGCCAAACTTCCATAGTTACAATCCTTCCTGGTTTTCAAAGAACAATCTCCCGTTGCTTTCCAGGTGTTACCACTGAGAAGTGATGAAGCGGGCAGCACTTTTTAATCAACGTTACACATTAGACGGAGCTTATATGATTCGCTCTGCTTTATTACAGGTATTTTAGAGATGGGGTGGGGAGAGGGGTGAGAAGTTAATGCTAGACTGGGAGGCAGGCTTTGCTGAATTGTGGCAGGTGGTGAAGTACATCAGCCAGGGCAGACAGGGAAGAAAAGAGTCCAGATGAAAAATAACTGCACCAGCTGACTAAAAGGGTACTTAAAAACAAAGTAAAGGAACATTTAATAACAGAGGGTATGGGCTAAAGTGGAGAGAACAAGCCGACATCATCACTTCTAATCAGTGGAAGCAAGAAAGACTGCAGTCCCCAGGAAATGGGACCTAGAATGGGAAAGGACAAAATGGAGCAGAAGGGGGAGAACTGGATGTGGCTGCTGCTAGGCGAGGGGTGTGTGTGTGTGTCTGTGTGCACATTTGTGTCTTTCGCTCATGGAAGCGGAAAATGAATCAAGTCTTCGTTTTATTGATCTTCGCTACCGATGTGAAAGAGAGCATCAGGCTAGTGCGATTCTGCTCGGAATAGAAGTGTGATTTGGGACACTGAATAAACAGTTGTCAATTTCTCAGTATTGGATAGCTTTGACAAAACCAAATTAAAAACTACAGGCAAATAGTGTGTCTCTGGGGTGGGTGAGGTGGTGGGGGTGAGAGGGAGAAATACTGTGTGAAATCTCATTTTGAGCTGGTGCTGTTTGAAGGACAAATTATGCCTGTCCTCTTGCTGTCAAAAGTGGCATTTCCTTCTAACTTTGAGGGATTGTTTTTGGGGCACAAGGTTCAAAACATTTTTGGATGCACAGCAAAGACATCTAGTGGTCTGGGCAGAGTTGCTTCTCCTCCTCCTTGGACCGCAAGAGCCCAATGCTGTACATCACATGGAGGCAACTTCTGTCAGATCAGAGCTGCTGTTCCAATTAGTCAATGGCTCGAGGGCCACACATCCAAAAAGATCATGGGTTAAGGCAGTTATGGTGAACCTTTTAGAGACCGAGTGCCCAAACTCACCTTCGCTACAGATTCAACAGGCTGTTGTCCATGCTGCACCCTCATGCCGAATGTGAGCCTCCCACCTTACCCCAGAGAGAGGAGGTAGGAAGCACTTCCAATGGGCTGCTGGGCAGAGGGGCGGGGTGAACTCTGTGATGGGGGAGGGAGGTCACACTCCCATTGGGCTGCTAGGCAGAGGCATACCTGTCAACTGCGGCTCCGGAAAATACGGGACCTGCGCAAATGGTTCTGTGCAGGTCGCCTTCTACGCATGCGTAGAATGGGGCTAGGCAAGCGTAAAACCCTTCTACACATGCATAGAAGGCGACCTGCACGGAAGGGCTGTGCAGTACCTCCTTTCCCCCGCTACCAAATTCCGGGGTTTCGGCAGCGGGGGCGGGAAATGGTGCAAATCGGCACCGAAAACCGTGAAATCCCAGCCAATCTGGGAAGGTTGACAGGTATGGGCAGAGAGGAGGGGCAAACTCTGTGCTGGGGCAACAGCATGCATGCCCACAGAGATGGCACAACTTGTCTAAGGGGAAATGAGGTGAGCTTGATAAATTTTGTTTCCTCTTATATTTGGTATTCTATATAATATATACAGTATGTTATATAAATAATTAGATATAATGTTATGGTATATATTTTATTTTACATTCCCCCAAAAAAGTGTTTTAATATTAAGAAACTAATTTCCTTGCACAAATCCATAAGTGTTTAAAAGATTAAGTTTAATTTATTAAAGACTATTTCACCATTTGCTAAGTCATAAGACTTAATTAAAGGCTACTGTATTTAGAATTGAAGACTACAGATAATTAATCATAGGAGAAATTAATTAATGTAATAATTATAAATTAATTTTCACAACCATGTACTTTGTTGTTTACATAACAAGGGCTTGAAAAGACTTATAAATAACAAGAGCTATTTAAATGACAAAGGAAGAGAACACTTGGAGAACCGCTAGGGAAGAGGCTTATAATTAAAGGTAATTAAATCCTATGTTCTTCTTTGATAAATACTGCCTTTTTGAAGAAAGCAGGATGGGTGGTAGTGGATCTATGGGAGTTGCCATTCAAAACATCTGGAAGGCCACAGTGGGTGGCCCCTATTGTGGATAATGTTGATGGTTGAGAATGGGGGTCTCTTGTTTCCTTTATTTTCATAACCAATATGCCATTTCAAAATTGTACTCTAATAATGTTTGAATATTTTATAAACCATGCCAGTTATGCAGGAAAAAATGAGAATAAAATATATATTTTCAATGAATTTAATTACAGCTGTTTGAATTACAGAATACATTTCTGGGATAAAGAAAAGGTACCAATGTTGTGCTGTTGTGGCTGTGCCTTATGCTCTTTACCCTTGTCATTTGTGCTATGTACCCTTGTAACGGATAGTCATACTCTCCCAAGTCAAGAGTAAGTGTTGCAGTTGTGGGAGTTCCTCATTTCTGTGGTTAGCACATAGCTGGGGAAAGCAAGATGAGGAGGAGTCATTAGAAGCTTCTACTTGTTGCTCTTATTGTTAAGATTAAGGAGTTTATTGTTTCCACGAATCTTAAATTCTGAAAAGTAGTTTCAAATGGTGACAGGGAAATAATAACAACCTTTCCAAAGTACTAATTTTATTATTGTTTATTTTGGGAATTTGGTAATATACTTCACTCAGATATTTATCACATGGCTAAATGGTTATTTCACCTCCATCAGTGTACATATTGTAGAAGATTAATATATTAGTATTTATCAGGAAGCCAAGTCTAGGAAAGTTACTTTTTTATACTACAACTGCCAGAGTACCTCAGCCAGCTTTGTAAATTACAGTTCTGGATGCTGTAGTCCAAATTTTCCAAGCTCTGCTATGATCTCTTTTCTATTTCAATATATCCATAGCAAAGAAAGAAAATAACACCTGGTAGCTATATATGCATTGATCATGACTAAAACTTAAGAAAAGCATTAAGATGGGATATTTTCTAGTTATAACAGATGTTCAGTACTGTACATGGTTCTGAAGGAAATAGCATCTTCTTTTTATTTGATTACTATAGTTTGGCCTCTTTTTTCCATGCATCTCCCACTCCATACCAGATGATTGTGTATCACTCTTGAGAGATTCCCATTGTATACTCAGGAATCTGTCATGTGGGTGGGGCGTGCTATCAAAAATCTGATGGCAAAATAAGACCGCCATCTCAGGAGAATATTACTGGAAGGCCTTGTGAGTGTCAAAATGTCATCATTTTTGTAGCTATATAAAAGGTCTCCACAAGGAGTATTATTCTTCAAAAGCTATCTCAGTCTCTGTAACATCAGTACCAATACCAGCAGTCTCATAGCTCACCAGTGGCAAGATACATACAGTATAGGTAAAATTGATTTGGGAATGCTTCGGTGAATAAATAGGTTTTCAAGATTTTCCAGAAAGTCAATAGGGTAAGGGCAGTTCTAATTTCAGATGACAATGAGTTCCATAATAGGGGAGTCACTTCTGAAAAAGCTCTGTGTCTGGTGGAAATTTTTATTTCCTTAGGTGTAAGGCATTGATTGCTTGCTTCAGGTAGAGCTTCCAAGGAAGAGGCACTCCCATATACAGCACCATATACAGCACAGTCCTAAACTGTAAAGAGCTTTATATATCAATTCCAGCACCTTGAACATGGCACTGAACAACACTGGAAGCCAATGCAAGCGACCCAAGATTGCTGTAATATGGTCAAAATGGCCAATGCTCGAGACAAGTCTGGCTGCCATAGTTTGCACCCACTGAACCTTCTGTAACAGATTCAAGGGCAGCCTCACATAGAGAGCATTGCAATACAGGTAGTCGATTATTCAGATTACAAGTCTCTTTGTTGTTTTGTTTTTAAGGAGTCACATTATAAATACAGGGGTTGACAACCTCTCCATAGGTTGTTGGACTGCAGTTCTCATCAAGCTTTGCCAGAATATCTGACAGTGAGAAATGCTGAAGTATATATTAACCCAAATAATTTTAATGTAAAGAAATAAAAGGTTATTTATTTTCCCTACCCCTCTTGTGAAAAATAAGGACAGTTCTTTTTTTAAACATATTTCTTTAACATACTGTATAACTGGCATTGTTTTTTGTAACACACAATTGACAGTTTAAGATATTTCACTTACCTGGAACACTGAAGCCTCTAGGTTACAAACACCTTCAGTTGTGCTATACAATGTTTTGTTTCCAATCCGTGACATTATACAAAAGAAACTTTTCACTTCAGGTGGAAATTGTAACTGACAATAAAATGCCAAGGATCTTTTTTGTTTCTTTAGCTACTGTATTACACAACAAGTAGATAACTCTTTAGTGGTTTGTTCAAGTAGTAAGTTAATCGCCAATAAGTGCTTGGGGATTTTTTACAGAAGGGAAAAGGACATAAGTAGGAATGATTAAATCTGTCTGGGAAAATGAAGAAATGTGTTAGAAATGCAATCTGAAATGGGCTATCGGAAGCACCGATCTCTATAGTGCCCCCAAGGCAGAAAAAGTACCAACCAGTAAGGCTAAAGCAGATCTGATGAAAGTCTCTAACCCTTGTAAAATGTAGCTGCCAGAGCTCTTGAAAATCTATATCTCCTGTATCAAAGAGCAAGAAAGAAATAGAGCAGCTTTTTTCAGAGTCTGCATGTTTCAGAGTCCTCTATGGCACAACAGGTAAAAAGCATTAAAACATGACAGGAAACAGAGGGTAGCACTAAATGGACACTTCTCCAAGTGGAGGGAAGTAAAGAGTGGGGTCCCCCAAGGTTCAGTACTGGGACCCCTGCTTTTCAACCTCTTCATAAATGATCTAGAGGTAGGAGTAAAAAGCAAGGTAGCCAAATTTGCTGACGACACTAAATTATACAGGGTAGTGAAAACTGTGAGAGATTGTGAAGAGCTCCAGAGGGATCTCTTGACACTGGGGGAGTGGGCAAAACAGTGGCAAATGAGCTTCAACATCAGTAAGTGCAGAGTGATGCATGTTGGGGCAAAAAACCCCAATTACATTTATAAACTGATGGGGTCTGAACTCTCTGCGACAAACCAGGAAAGGGACCTTGGTGTCCTGGTGGACAGCTCAATGAAGGTGTCAACCCAGTGTGCCTCAGCAGTGAAAAAAGCAAACTCAATGTTAGGGATCATTAGGAAGGGTATAGAAAATAAGTCAGCAAGTGTCATTTTGCCTCTTTATAAATCTATGGTGAGGCCCCATCTGGAATATTGTGTACAGTTCTGGTCGCCATACCTCCAGAAGGATATTATGGAGTTGGAGAAAGTACAGAGGAGGGCAACCAGAATGATTAGGGGACTGGAACACCTTCCTTACCATCTGAGGCTGCAACGGTTGGGCCTTTTCACTCTTGAACGACGGCGTCTAAGAGGTGACCTGATTGAAGTTTATAAAATCATGCACGGTGTGGACAAAGTAGATAAGGAAAAATTGTTTTCCCTATCGCACAACACTAGAACTAGGGGACACTCCATGAAACTTTTGGGTACTAGTTCTCAAACAAATAAGAGAAAGTACTTTTTCACCCAGAGGATTACTGGTCTATGGAACTCCCTGCCAGAAGAAGTGGTGACAGCTGTCAGTCTTGACAGCTTTAAGAAAGGATTAGACAAGTTCATGGAGGACAAGGGTATCAATGGCTATAATTATGGCTACCTAAGGACAACCTCCGGGTTGGAGAGATAGGCAGGATATCTCTCAATGCCATTTCCAGGGAATCCTAAGCAGGTGAAGGCATCTGCTTGGGAATACCCTGAAGGAAATGGTGAGCCACTGTGTGAGACAGAATGCTGGACTGGATGGGCTGTGGCCTGTTCCAGCAAGGCTGTTCTTATGTTCTATGTTCTTATGAGAGATGCCATGTTTGGACCATAGTTTAGAAAAATATGGCTTGTCATAATCTCTCACCATAACGGTGCGAGAATAAACTGAGAGTGTGAAGAGCTATGCATCTAGGAGGGACACGGGCATGTTGTTTACACACAGGGACCAAAAAGGGCATTGGGTTATATGCATTTACATATGGTGTATGTGTTGTACACACCTAGAAATCACCGTATGCAAATGTATACAACCCAATGCCCTTTTTTGCCCCTGTGTGTAAATGCATGTTCAGTTTGTGTGTATATGTTACAGTTAAAACTAGTTTTCAGTTAAAACTAGTTTTCTCTAGTTAAAACTAGTTCTGACTAACCGCATTTGTGAGAACTAGAATTAACTGACAAAGAAAGAGCCATTTCTGGTGAAAACTAGTTTTTAACTAGTCAAAACTAGTTCTAATTAAACTTCTTAGTTAAAACTAGAATTTCCTAAAAATAAGTGAAAGTGTGAGGCTGCTACTTTGATACAACTAGAAAGTGGAGGCTGCTATTTTGTTACAACTAGAATTTCCTAATAATAAACCTTGCATTTCCAGCTGAAGCAAAGAGCAGCAAAGAGCAGAGACATGAGCAGGGACAGACATGGGGGGGCGGGGGCCCTCCGAAGGGACTGCAAAGGGGAGGTGGATCTGCTGCTTTGTTACAACTGGAAAGTGGAGGCTGCTTCTTTGTTACAACTAGAATTTCCTAATAATAACCCTCGCTTTTCCAGCCAAGGCAAAAAGCAGGGACATGTGGTGGTGGTGGGGGTGGGGATGGGCTCCGAAGGGACTGCAAAGAGCAGGGACATGATCAGGGACACTGGAGCACTCCAAAGGGACTGCAAAGGGTCTGCAGTGGCTCAGTGGGAAGGGGAATGTGACCTGCACTGGCCTGGACATGGGGTGGGTGGTGGGTGGGGTGAGGTCCTCCCAGGTCCTTGCAGAGTGCTGGCCTGGAAAGACTGAGACTGGGGTGTGTGTCTGTTATGTATGCATGTACAATGTTACTTTAAATATATGAATGTAACCAGTCCACAATCACAATGTATCTCAGCTGTTAAGGAACACGAGCAAGCCGCCCATAGAGGGCAGCTGCGAGCGTTCAGTCTCACATGGTTCACATTCCCCAAATCACGAACAGCCGCGGGAACTTCCCCGCATGATCAAGAACTACAGAAGAAGAACTACAGAAGAGAGGCGTGACCTGGGCGAGGCCACGCCGGTAGCAGCCAATGAGCTACCGTGCAGCAAGATTCAAATGTATTGTGCTACTGTATATAATGAGATGTACCTCCGCCATTACCACATGTTCATCCTGATCATCAACCAATAAACCTGTGTTAGTCCTCACTGCGACTCCTTCTTTGTCTTCCGTGCAAGACACCAAATTGGCGACGAGGATGGGATCGATGGCGAATCCCAAAGTCAAGCCGTACCAGTTCGATGTCAGCGAGCCCAAACAATGGGAGCTCTACGAGTGCCAGTTTCGGCACACGATGGAAGCCGCAGGCGTCGACGACGACGCGAAAATGCGCTCACACTTCCTGGCCCAGGTGGGGCCGGCCGCGATGCGGATCTTGATGACCCTGGTGGCCCCCCGAAAGGTGGACGATGTGCCCATCGACCGCATCTTGGAGAGGCTTCGTGAGCATTTCCAGCCGCCCGTTTCAATCTTCCCAGCCAGGGTCATGTTCCATAGGCGAGACCAGTGCCCAGGCGAATCCATGTCCGCCTACGCGGCGGCCCTCAGGCTTGCAGCGGTGCACTGCCAGTGGGATGACCTGGACCAGGCCCTCCGAGACCGCATGCTGTGCGGTTTGAGGGACGAGGAGCTTCAGAGGCGGCTGATGACCCGCGACCACCGCCTCATGTTCAACGAGGTACTGCGGGAGGCCCAAGCAGCCGAGGAGGCCAGGAGCGGGGTCAGACTGTTCAAGTCCCGAGGGACCGCGTCCGAGAGGGCCAAGTCACCAGTGCAGGCGGCCCGGCGGACACCAGCGAAGACGACCTGGTGGGCCCCCAAGCCGCCCGCCGGCTCACCAGCGACGTCCAAGGAGTCGTCCACAACGGCAGACCCCTGCTCCAGCGAGGATGACGAAGTCCAGCGGATAAGGAAACGCGGGGAGAAGCACGAGACCCGCGAAAGGCAAGACCGCCGCTGCGACGGTTGTGGGGCGTCCCACGACCGCACGAAGTGCCCGTTTCGTAAGGCTGAGTGCCACAACTGCGGCCGAAAGGGACACATCGCTAGAGTATGCAGACGCGGGCGAACCGAGGACAAGGGCAGTCCAAGCCATCCCCGGGGACACCAACGGAAGGCGACCGGCACCAGAAAGGTCTCAACCGGCTACGACGAGGAAGGCGTCAACCGCGTGGGCCTGGAGCACTGGCGTTTTTTCGTTGAGGTACAGTTACAGGGGCTCCCGGTGAGAATGGAGATAGACTCGGGGTCGTCCTACTCCATCCTATCCCAGAGAGAGTATATGCGCATTTCCCCAGAGGCGCGGCCCAAACTGCGGGCCATGAAGTCACACTTGCGGGACGTGCAGGGAAATGGGATCCCCGTGTTGGGGGTGGGAAAGTTCGAGGTAAAATTCAAGAACTATTCCGAGAGACTGCCCCTAGTCGTCCTCAAGGGGGGGAGATGCTGCCTTTTGGGAACACAGTGGTTTGCTCCCCTGGGAATCGAACTGTCCGGCATTAACGCCATCGAGACTGACCCAATGCGGGATGTGTGCAATGCGCACCCGGACGTTTTCAAAAAGGGGCTCAGAACGTACAGGGCCCCCCCAGTTTCCTTTGAACTGGACCCAGAAATCCGGCCCATCCGCCTCAAGCCAAGGAGAGTGCCCTTCGCCCTAAAGGACAAGATTGAGGTGGAACTGGACAAGCTGGTGGGGCAGGGGATTTTGGTTCCAGTTGATTCGGCGGAATGGGAAATGCCGATTGTTACGGCCCTTAAATCAAACGAGGAGGTCAGGATTTGTGCGGACTATAAATGTACGATTAATAAGGCCATTCGGCCAAATGCATATCTGGTGCCCGTGGTCAGCCATTTACTGGCCACATTACATGGGGGGAGGTGTTTCGCCAAGCTAGATTTAGCGCAGGCATATCAACAGCTCTCGGTAACCGCGGCTGCTGCCGCCGCACAGACGATCGTAACGCACAAGGGGGCCTTTAAGGTGACGCGCCTTCAGTTTGGCGTGAATTCGGCCCCGGGGATTTTCCAGGCCCTCGTGGAACGCCTATTAAAGGGGCTCCCAGGTGTTCTCCCCTACTTCGACGATGTCCTGATAACAGCGGGGAGCGAGGTGGAGCTAGCTAGGAGGTTAGATGGGGTCCTCTCGGTTTTCGAGAAAGCGGGGCTTCTCCTACGAAAGGACAAATGCGTGTTCTTCGCGAGAGAGTTCGAGTTCCTCGGGTTTAAGGTAACCCCGGAGGGAATTCGGCCCTCGGAGTCCAAGGTTGCGGCTGTAAAGAACGCCCCTCGCCCCACCGCGAAGCCAGAGTTGCAGTCTTTCCTAGGGCTCCTCAATTTCTATCACTCATTCCTGCCTGGGAAGGCATCAGTCGCGGAGCCACTGCACGCGCTACTCAAGAAGGACGCGGCTTGGCGGTGGGGGAACAGGCAGGAGAAAGCATTCCGAGAGCTAAAGTCACTCCTTTCATCGAATGCTGTCCTGACCCATTTTGATCCGAGGAAGCCAGTGGTTCTAGTCTGTGACGCTTCCCCAGTGGGGGTGGGGGCGGTCCTGTGCCATGTGCTAGAGAGCGGGCGGGAGGCCCCGGTGGCATACTATTCAAGGTCCCTTTCAAAAGCTGAGCGCAATTACGCGCAAACGGATAGGGAGGCCCTGGCCATAATCGCGGGAACGAAAAAGTTCCATGACTTTTTGTATGGCCGCGAGTTTACGGTGGTGACGGATCACAAGCCGCTTCTGGGGATCTTCACTACCGGCAAACCAACCCCCCAAAACCTATCCCCCAGGATGCTGCGTTGGGCTATCTTCCTCAAAGCTTACCAGCACGAGCTAATTTACCGTCCAGGGAAGGAGATCTCCCATGCAGACGCACTGTCCCGATCCCCTCTCCCTAGCCTAGGGGACCCCGCATGCGAGGTGGAGCAGGACCACCAAGTCCTGCTGATCGAGTCCCTCGACTCACCCCCCATTGTTCCGGCTGACCTCGCCAAGGCCACGGTGGCCGACAAGATCCTGGCCCAAGTCAGCTCCTGGGTTAGAAAAGGGTGGCCCACTACTCCCCCAGATGAGCAATTCAAGCCGTTTTGCAGGCGAAGAGTGGAGCTCTCCCTGGAAAGGGGTTGCTTACTCTGGGGACAGCGGGTAGTTATTCCAGAAAAGTTAAGAGCGAGGGTACTGAAGCTACTGCACACCAGTCACCCAGGGATTGTGCGCTCCAAGGCTCTAGCCAGGAGTTTCTTTTGGTGGCCCCAAATAGACGCGGATATAGAACGATTAGTGGGCACGTGCGAGAGCTGCCAGAGCTCTCGGCCCGAGGAGTCCCGGCTACCCCACAGGGAATGGGACACGGCCCGCGGGCCATGGTCCAGGATTCATGTCGACTTCGCGGGGCCTTTCCGCGGGGCCACGTTCCTACTGGTAGTCGACTCCTACTCCAAATGGTTGGAGGTAATCCCTATGAGCAGCACTTCCTCTGCGGCGACCATTAGGCAGTTGCGCAAGCTTTTTGCCTGCTTCGGCCTGCCAGACGTCCTTGTGAGCGACAACGCGAGTACCTTCACGTCTGCAGAGTTCAAAACGTTCATAGAGAGGAATGCAATCAGACACATCACCGCTGCCCCCTTTCACCCCGCCACAAATGGTCAGGTAGAGCGCCAAGTGCGCACTACGAAAGACGCACTGCGGCGCATGGGTCCCGGTGAGTTGAACCTGCATTTGTGCCAGTTCCTCATCTGCTACAGGACAACCCCCTTAGCTTCAGGTTTTTCCCCAGCCGAACTCCTCATGAGGAGGCGTCCGGTAACACTTTTTGACCGGATGGATCCGTCCAGGGTGGAGGATGAAGGGAGAAATATAAGCATAGGGGGAGAGAGTTCTAAAAGTTTTTCGGTAGGGGACCCGGTTCACTGCAGGAACTACGCGGCCTCGGGGCCAGCGTGGGTACCGGGGAAATTGTTGACCAAACGGGGCCGGTATCCTACAGGGTCGAGACCAGTTCAGGTCTACTCTGGAGAAGGCACGCCGACCAACTCAGAAGGCGAGTCACCAGTGAGGGGGAATCAGCGTTAGGGTCCTCCCCCACCCGCATTACCCAAGGGGGAGACACACCGGCCCCCGGAATTACAAATGCATACCCTCGGTTTTCGCCCACAGTGGAGGATACCTCAGAAGAAGGGGCCGAATTTAATTATGATTTTCCGTACCAGGGGGAGTTAGCGGAGTGGTCCCCCACCCGTCCTAGCGAGAAGAGGGGTTTCAGTTCAGCCCCTGGTACCTCCAGCCCCCCCAGTCCTTGCGTACTAGAGTACACCATAGCTCCGGCCCCCAAAAGACAAGCACCTCAAAGACAGGCAGCCGGTGGGAGCTCGCCCGCCTCAATCTCCCGAACTCCCGAGCAGGCAGCAGGAGGTGGCGGGACCGCGAGGGCATCCTCGTCGGTCCCGAGGTTCGTGCTGGGAGGGTCCCCGGGCTCCTCAGGCAGTAGACAGGGGTTCACTTCCCAGCTGTTTATTCCATTCCCATCCCCCAATGCAAGGGTGTCGCAGACTCCCCACAGAACCACTAACGAGTCTCCATTTTCCGTTGCAGGACGAGACTCCACGGAACCAGGGGCCACAGGCTCCCCTGTATTAGGTCAGGCGGCCGCACGCCCCAGGCGCACGTGCGGCAAGCCACAATGGTTGAGGGACTTCGTCCCATCCTAGGGGGGAGGGATGTTATGTATGCATGTACAATGTTACTTTAAATATATGAATGTAACCAGTCCACAATCACAATGTATCTCAGCTTTTAAGGAACGCGAGCAAGCCGCCCATAGAGGGCAGCTGCGAGCATTCAGTCTCACATGGTTCACATTCCCCAAATCACGAACAGCCGCGGGAACTTCCCCGCATGATCAAGAACTACAGAAGAAGAACTACAGAAGAGAGGCGTGACCTGGGCGAGGCCACGCCGGTAGCAGCCAATGAGCTACCGTGCAGCAAGATTCAAATGTATTGTGCTACTGTATATAATGAGATGTACCTCCGCCATTACCACATGTTCATCCTGATCATCAACCAATAAACCTTTGTTAGTCCTCACTGCGACTCCTTCTTTGTCTTCCGTGCAAGACACCAAAGTGTCTCACCTTTCAATGCACAGCACTCTGTGGGGACCTCAAAGCAAGCGGTGGGGTCCAAAGCTGAATGGTGGCTGGACAGGCCAAGAGATGGGGACCGAGGTCCTTGCGGAGCACTGGGCTGGAAAAAAGCGAAACTTGGGGCGGGGGGTGTCTCACCTTTCAAGGCTCAGCACTCCACGGGGACCATGAAGCACGCGGTGGGGACCAAAGCTGAATGGTGGCCGGACTGTATATCAGAATGGTGAGATAAGAAAATAAGAGAAAAAATAAAAAATAAATCATATAGACCTATTCACCCAAGACAGATTTTGTGGATTTTGTTGCATTAATTGGTGTCTGGACTGGCCAGGAGACAGGGGCTGAGGTCCTTGCGGAGTGCTGGCCTAAAA
Source organism: Bradypodion ventrale (assembly GCA_035047345.1). NCBI lineage: Eukaryota > Metazoa > Chordata > Lepidosauria > Squamata > Chamaeleonidae > Bradypodion > Bradypodion ventrale. Next base: position 129,103,281 of record JAWDJE010000003.1, read on the forward strand.
AGAGCGAGACTTGGGGGGGGGCTTGCTTTTCAAGGTGCAGTGCTCTGCAGGAGCAGTGGGGGCCAAAGGGGAATGGTGGCTGGACTGGCCAGGATATGGGGGCCGAGGTCTTCCAGGTCCTTGCAGAGCGCTGGCCTGGAAAGAGTGAGACGGGGGGGGGGGTATTGCCTTTCAAGGCAAAGCACTCCATGGGGGCCTTGGAGTGGTGGCCACCAAAGAGGAATGGTGGCTAGACTGGACAGGAGGTGGGGGCTGAGGTCCATGCGGAGTGCTGCGCCTTGAAAGGTGAGGTCCCCCCAGTCTTGCTCTTTCTGGGCCAGCACTCTGCAAGGACCTCGACCCCCCGTTTCCTGGCCAGTCCAGCCACTGTTCAACTTTGGTCCACACCGCTTGGAGGTCCGTTGGAGCGTTGCACCTTGAAAGGCGAGACACTCTCTTTGTAACAAAGTAGCAGCCTCCACTTTCTAGTTGTAACTAAGCAGCAGATCCACCTCCCCTTTGCAGTCCCTTTGGAGCCCACCCCCCATGTCTGTCCCTGCTCATGTCCCTGCTCTTTGCTTCGGCTGGAAAAGCAAGGCTTATTATTGGGAGATTCTAGTTGTAACAAAGTAGCAGCCTCACACTTTCACTTATTTTAAAGAAATTCTAGTTTTAACTTAGTTTATTTAGAATTAATTTTGACTATTTAAAACCAGTTTTCACTAGAAATGGCTCTTTTTTGGTCAGTTAATTCTAGTTCTCACAAATGCAGTTAGTCAGAACTAGTTTTAACTAGAGAAAACTAGTTTTAACTGAAAACTAGTTTTACCTGTAACATACATAATGAGAATTAAACAGATTTATACGAGTCTCCTACCAACCTAGCAGGTTGAAATAAATAAATAAAAGCAAGAAATTGCAAGTAGATAAATAGGTAAGACTTTGCTGGGAAGGTAAACAGCATCCTGTGAAATCCAGTTTCTAGTCATGCCTGCCACATGTCCCTGGAAACATCAAGCATTGAACCCTAGAGTCGGATACAACTGGCTTTCAAGCAAGGGTGGCCTTTACTTACTTTTAAGAGTGACTAACAAAAAGAAATATTGAGCAAAACATTTGGCATTGGTTTTATTTTTTCATTCTCCCCTAATAATATCTTTAGTTTTAATCCACTTAACTGGGTAGACCCAAAATTGTTTAGTCACAATGTAAAAGGATGGAACTCAGAAATTATTTCTTCTTCCATGTCAAGGCCAGACACAAAACTGCCAAAACAAAGGCACCTTTTGGTGAGTTTATTCTGCAGTTCCTTTCGCCTGACCCTGTGTGAGAAAGATTAGCTGGTAACACAAGGTTGCCATTACCAGGGTATGCCTGATTGTAGTCAAAAATGCCACAATCTTCGAGTGTATCAGAAAACAAAAACAAAACAATGATAAAATAAAAACAAAAAGGCTGCAGTACTTTAAAGACTAACTGCTATATTTTTACTGTTAGCTTTCGTGGATCAAGTCCACTTATCCAGTTTTACTCCTTGTCTGAAGAAGTGGACTTGATCCATGAAAGCTAACATTAAAAATATAGCAGTTAGTCTTTCAAGTGCTGTAGTCTTTTTGTTTTATTATTGTTTTGTTTTTGTTTTCTGGTATGCCTGAACCACAGACTAACACAGCTACTATTCCAAAAAAATTCAACAGTCTTCAAGGAGGCTCTTTTTCAGAAATGATGAATACATAAGGAGAGTAATAACCTAAAATGATTGTGATGTCTAGATTGTGAAGAAATTCATGGTCATACAGCTGTCCACTTTTTTTTTTTTTGTCAAGGGTAAGCATTTGTCAAAGACCATCTTGGTTACAAGCAGAGAAACAAATGAGCTGTTGGCTCAGCTGTCAGGTCAAGATCTCATGGCCCTGTTCTTTTGCTGGAAGAGAATAACATGAAGTCAAATTGGCAGCTGGTGTGTCAGCCACTTTTCCTGTTTGTCATCACTACATTCACCTGCAAGGTTGTCTCGCCAATATAAGAGATTTGTTCTTAGAGGTTGATGCTAAATACTTCCTCCCTTGACACTTTGGCTGTTGGAGGAACACAAGGAGAGCAAAGAGAATGGAAAAGGAGAAGTCTGAAGAAATGGCTGGCAAGGGGAATAAGAAGCAAAAGGTGAAACCATGCCTTCAGAGTATAATCAAATGAACTCTTTATTTTTGTAGATTATTTATTTATTTATTTATTTTTGCACATTTATATCCCGCCCTCCTGGTGGGTAGACCACTCAAGCCCCCTTTCTTCAGGGGCAAAAGTTTCAGCTCTTTATTCTTTTCTCAGTCTGGACACAGCTTCAGTCAGTTGTCTTAGAATCAAAGAAGTAAAACTTATGCCCCTGGAGAAGGCCAAAATACATTTGGCCAAATTGGACTTTAGTTGTTTTGATAATCTACACAAATAAAGTGTTTCTTTGGATCCTGAAATCATGTTTTCTCCTTTATCATCTCATTCTGTAGATGTCCCTGTTCTTTTGATATATTAAAAATTGGCAAAAGGAGCAACATCATGGTTTTGCTATCTGCTGAACAGCCTGAAAAGTCAAGTTTACAGCCAGCCCTGGCTACCAAGAGCTAAAGATTAATGTGGGTGGGTGATAGCAGAGTTCTGACAAAAGCTCCATGCATGGAGCTCAAGAGTTAATGGCATTTAATGTTCTGCTTCTATCCTAATCCTTTTCCTTTTTATGTTCATGCTTTTAGTGTGTGCCCCCCCATATGATTTCCCCCTCATCCATCTTTTAAAGGAGGTATTTTGTTGCAAATGTTTTAAAGAAAAGAATGAAATCTTTCTGTTATTCCTCAGCCATAACATTGCTGCATAGTAACTCTCAGCGGATGCCTGGGAAATAAAGGTACAGTCTTTGTCCCAGCTCCTGCCAAACTAGCAGTTCGAAAGCAAGAAATTGCAAGTAGATAAATAGGGACCACTTCGGTGGGAAGGTAACAGCGTTCTGTGCACTCCGGTGTCTAGTCATGCCTGCCACATGACCACAGAAACGTCTGCAGAAGCAGACAATGCTGGCTCTTCGCCTTTGAAACAGAGATGAGCACTGATCCCTAGAGTTGGATATGACTGGCTTTCGAGCAAGGGAAACCTTTACCTTTATATGAGACAGCAGGTTAGGTGGGGAATGCCCCACAGGTTTCCCTTGTAACTGGAAGGCTGCATTTCAGCATAGAAACAAGCTGCCATTTGTTAGAAGACCACACTGTTGCTAGCATAGGTACATGTCATGCTCTGCACACAAATGGAGGACATCTGAAGTTCCTGTTCATCATTTGTATTAAAGCTAAAGCGGAAACCCCGCTATACCGTGTGGAAATGACAGTATCATCATCTTACACCATTAATTTTTATTGTAATTAAACTTAAAACCTAAATCTTTAAGATTACCAATGCACAGATCAACATTAAAACTCAAAATTAATGTTGATCAGTGCACTGATAATCTCAAAGATCAACTACTTTAATGCTCTCTACATGGGGTTGCTCTTGTACCTGGTATGGAGGTTGCAACAGGTGTAGAACGCTGTGGCCAGGATAATATTTGGAGTGAGTAGATTCAAAGGTATCTCTAAAATCCTCACCTAAATGGTTTGGGACTTAATTACCTATTGGAACATCTCTCTCAGATACACTGCCTGTATCGCACGGTACTCCCAGGCCAGACAGGTATCTATTCAGAGAATGCCAAAGAAACTATCAACTAGGAAGAATGTCTTCTCAGTGTTGGCTCCCTCCACCTGATATGGTTTGTCTGTGGAGGTGCACCAAGCTCCCTTCCTTGACATCTTCAAAAAGCACCTAAAAACTAAATTATGGAGAGACACTTGTAAATATATGTCTTTCTCCCCAATAACTGATCCTTTTCCTTCCTTCCTTCCTTCCCCACAATTTCCAATGTTTACATTAATGTACTGTTGAATTTGCAATCAGATCACAACAGTTGCTACTAGTTGGGAGTGTCATGCATATTATTAGACGTTAAGCTTGGAGACTGGAAGGTTGGGTTTTGGTATCTGAGGGCAGCACTTGGGGACATGAAAGGAGCCTCATTCGGGCGTCCCCTGAGCAGAGTTTCTCCAGCAAAAATCCTTTCAAACCAAAGTAACCTCTGACATGAGATGATGATGATGATGATGATGATGATGTAAACTGCCCAGAATGAAGAATCTTCACTAGATGGAGAAGGAGAAGACTTTTAAGTTTATGTGTCTGCTTGGGTCTTATGATATTTGTAGGAAACTTTTCTCTCAGTCTTGCCATCCTCACATGTTTGATGAAGGCACAGAAGAGGTTGTTCTGATTGCCCTCTCCCACACAGTGAAATTCTCTTTTGAGAGACATTTGGCGGGTATCTCCCTGCTTTTCTTCCTCTGGCAGAAAATATGGTTTTATTTAGACAGGCCTTTGCCTACAAAACATATGTTGAGGAAAGAACTTTTTATGGTGGGTATCAAGTTGCTAAGATGCTGACTGGAAGGTGGGAGGTCAGCAGTTCAATTCCTGAGTACTGCAGGACGGAATGAGCTCCTGAATTTGTCCCAGCTCCTGCCAACCTAGCAGTTCGGAATCATGAAATAGCAAGTAGATAAATAGGGACCACTTTGGTGGGAAGGTAAACAGCATTCCATGTGCTCCAGTGTCTAGTCATGCCTGCCACATGACCACGGAAACATCTGCAGAAGTAAACAGTGCTGGCTCTTTGGCTTTGAAACAGAGATGAGCACTGAACCCTAGAGGTAGATACAACTGGCTTTCGAGCAAGGGAAACCTTTCCCTTTACCTATTTTATACCAGCTGATTGCCCGGCCTTGCTCGTGTTTTTTCCTTGAAGAATGTATAGTTTCTTCAGCATCGTCGTCTCCAGCCCGTAAACTTTAATTCAGTGATATTGGTCCAGAGGTGTGGGTTCCTTTAGAGTACATACAAACTCACACCTCTGTTTTATAGATATAGACTAGCTATTTTGCCTGGCCTTGCTGGGCAGGTATTTAGTTATTGTTGGTGGTGGTGTGGTGGTTTTGGGCCCTGCAGAGAGGTGGAGGCAGGGAAGGGGGGAGGTGGATGCATTCCATCCCCCTTTCCCTGCCTTGCCAGGTTTTTTTAACAGTGATGGGAGCTTTCCCCATCACTGTTTCGAGAGCAGCTCTCGAAACAGCAATGGGGAATAGGGGAGCTGAGAGTCAGGCTGCACTTCATCCGGGAACATGCATTCCTGGACATAGTGTGGCCTGACTGTCGTCTCCCCTTTTCCCCATCGCTGTGTCTAGAACTGCTTTCCAAACAGTGATGGGGAAAAGGGGAGCCAACAGTCAGGCTGCACTTCGTCTTGGAACGCACGTCCCCAGACAAAATGCAGCCTGACTGTCAGCTTTCCTTTTTCCTATTGCTGTTTTGAGAGCTTCTCTCAACACAGTGAGGGGAGGAGGGGAGCTGGCAGGCTGTTCTTCATCTGGGGACGTGCATTCCCGGACGAAGTGCGGCCTGACTGTCAGCTTCCTTTTTTTCCCCTTTGCTGTTTCAAGGAATGGCTCAAAACAGCAGAGGGAGAATGGCAGGGTGAGAGGCAGGCTGAGGGTGGGAGTGGCGGCAGGGCATTCTCAGGCAGGGAGTGCCCTCAGATGTAGCATGCGCATGCAATGCTGCCATTATTTTTAGCTTTTGTGTGCTGGCTGTCCCGCCTCCTCCATGCTCGTGGCCTTTTACCTGATTGGCTGCGGCGTGCTGCGGCACGGAGGATGCTGGGGAGCATAGTTTTTTTTGTTCATGATTCGTGGGGATGGTGCCCCACTCTCGGCTTCCGGACCCTTGCGGGAGTGCTTTCAGGGACAAAAGGTAGGTGTGGAGGGTGCATTACGGGATAGGCTGCACGGGTGTGGCCGTGCATGCCAGACACGCATGGCCACATCTCATTCTTATAGGTAAAGATATGCCCCCATCCATTTTGCTTTTAAAGAACTTTTAAACATTGTTCTACTATGATCTCTGGAGTTGTTTTCAATGGGATAATCTATGTAAACTGTTTTAATTTTGCAATTTCTTAGGGGCTTTTATCCCCTTTATCGGCTTTATTTCATATTGTGAAATGCCTTAGGTTCTACAAGGGATACAGATTAAATAAATATATATTCAAATATAATTTACCTTAATTGTTTGAGTAGTTTCTCCATTTTGTTCTTATGTTGGTTCCCAAACTGTTTAGTATCTCTTTGCCATATCACAAAACAGTAGTTGAGAGATAAACATTTTTTCATGTTACACTAGGTCAGACGAAAGGAACTATGGAATGAATTCACCAAAGGTAGCTTCATTTTGGCAGTTTCATGTCTGGCCTATACATGGAAGAAGAACTATCCTAAGCTTTTTGTTATGTAAATGTGCAATATTTTTAGATTTATGAATATTATCTGTGGTTTTAGCTTTTTGAATATATTGTAGTTTGTTGTGAGCCCTCCACATAGGGTCTGATAAATGCAAATACATAAAAGAAACATATTTGTTGATTTGGTTGGTTTGTTACATTGTTCCGTCCAATGAATCTTCTACTGCAATAAATATAGATGATTATAATAGTAAACCACTTAGTGAACAAATGGCATTAGGCAACAAATGTATACATAGAATCAATATATACATATATATTCATAATATATTATATAAATTAATATTGGACCTAATGAGTCGTGATTGTTATTTGAAGGGTTCCTACTTTTACAGACTTATTTGTCATTATTTGCAATAACATGGTAATGAATTCATTTGTATTAATGCATGTGCCATGTAAGCATGCACTGAAATTCTACATTAATTAATGTACCATTAAAATTATATGTCACCCAATTAATATTGAGTAGAGGTGATATGGTCATTGCCCTATCACTACAGTTTCACTTGTAATTCATTGCATCACACTTATTTAAATAAAGTCATTTGCAAGTCAAAGTATCCACATCATCAGCCTGCATAGGCACACTAGCAGCAAATACTGTTGGATCTTTGGGGTGTGCGGGAAGGTTCTAGTTTTGAACTAATAATAGTGGAGAACTTCAGCATTGATGGACCTTGCATGGGAAAAAGGCAAGATATGCCTCTCCTGGAGCACATTTAATGCTCATTTTGTACGTTTCAGTATTAGTTCTTTTAAATGCAAATTAAGCACATGTGCAGATTTAGCTACTAGACAAAGTGGATGGAGTTTATAGAGTTTATCCATATTCTCCAAAAGGATGACTGAAAATAATTAAGAACAATGATGAATGCAGAAAGTCAACCCATGTGAAGCTGGTCTGTTTATCTAGACATGCTTGCCACTCAACAAAGAATTTTTATTTTTGAACTGCCTCTGCAGAGGAAAGGAAAATGGATTGTTTTGTGCATGATATCATGGAAGCAATACACCAATGACAATATTAGAGACAGAAACTAAAGTGTGAACCTTAATTCATTTATGACAAATACAGCACTGCCACATCAGGCCAATGAATAAGATGTTGCAGAAGATTTACAGAACAGCATGTGCAAAGTTATCTGTGCCATTGACTGCAATAGGTGGGTGGTGAAAAAACTAAACATAATAACAAGTTAAATGCATAAGTAGTTGATGATATGCATACTTTGGTGACTAAGAATAAAAACGTTCATGTAAGGTCTGTGTAGAGGTATTACCATATTAATGTGTAAACATGGGAGTGCTTTTTACTTCATCCCTGACATCATATCTCTCCCTCCTCCCCTTAAGATTTATGTATTGAATACAATTGTTTGCAAAGAAACTCCAAGCAGATGCTCACATTTAAGAGTGTCATATCACTAAGCACTACAGTCACATGTCTTGGTTGTGCAAAACCTATTTTGTGAATATTATATGTGTTGAAGTTCTTTTGTAAACAGCTGCACTTCACACATGGCTGATGCAAGAAGAAAAAAAGATTATCAGTGGTTGGAATAGAAGTATGACACACACATAGATATACACACAGTAATGCCTTATAAGTGAGTTCCATATGAACAAAGTTGTGATAGTTTTATTTAACTACTAGCAGATCAGAGTTATGCATTTGATTGTCCAAATCCTCTCTTGTTAATACTTTCCCCTCACTTACATTTCTGAAAGATCTAGTGCAATGGTGCCCAAAATGTTTGGGCCACGGGCCAGTTATGTGGTTCAGGGGTCTGGTCACTATGGCCCTGGGGCTGAATCTGTCCCCCGACATCAATTCATCTAGCCCGCAATGCCCTTGTCGCTCTCAGAGGTGGAAGTAAAACGCACCCATACGGGTGCGTTTTACTTCTGCTTCTGAGAGTGATGAGGGCATTGTGGGCCAAAGGAATTGGCATTGGGGGCCAGATCTGTGCCCTGGGCTGTAGTTTGGGCACCCCTGATTTAGTGTAATATTGTGGCTACTGGATGTCAATGTAGGAGACTCAAGTTTAAATTCCTCCTCATTGAGTGACCTTCTGCTGCTCACTATCTTTCAACATAACCTAGCTGGTTGGGTCTGGTTTTTTTTTTTTAAAGAAAACAGGGAGTGTGATTGGAGAAAATGTAGATCTGAAGGATGCAGAGAGATTGGCCAAAATAAAAATTATACAGTATTCGTAGAGAGGCAATGGACGCGCATAAATAATTACTAAAAATATGATTCCTTGATAAAAGACAGCAAGTCTGAAAAGCTAATAAACCGGATAGCTTCGGAAATATCCTCACTTCTACATATCTATCTACTAGTTGTATTTTGTGGACCTTCAGCATTTACTCATGGTCCCTTATACTAATATATTATATATATTTTTGCATATGTTTAGAAGACTTTACCTTTGGTCCCTGACCTCCCTCTTCTGAGAGTTATTATTTTGCTTTTTCATTTATTGTATACCTGATTCTCTGGAGATTTAGCTTTCAATTTTTGAATTTATGGAAATTTTTGTACCTGTTATTAGGACTTGAATTGTCCTCCTTGCATTTATTGACTGTACCCTCATTACTTTCTTTAGTAAAGCTACTTTTTACAAACAGTTTTTTCCACTCCTTTTGACAATTGTATTCAATACATAAATCTTAGGGGAAGGGGGGAGACATGATGTCAGAGATGGAGTGAAAATGTTTTAGTCTAAATTGCTGTGTTCTCTCTTTCTTTTCTATTGTATATGGACTAAATATCACATACAGTAGACCCTCACATAATGACATTACTTGGTTTCCCAAGTAGCATTGCTAAGCGATTTTTGTTGTTATGCAGGTTTCTATGGAGTTTCCCACATAACAATGTTTTTAGTGTCATTGTCCAGATAATGACGGTTATTTTAGCATTGTTGTACAGACAATGACACTAAAAACGTTATGCGGGGGATCACGTGGTGCATAACGACGCATTGTTAAGCGAAAATGATGCTATCCAAACACGTTGTTATGTGAGAGTTGACTGTACACCTTTTATTTTGGCCAATCTCTCTGCATCCTTCAGATTTAGTTGGAGAAATTGGTTATCTCTGTCTGATATCAACTGAATATCTAGCAATGCATTTTTTTGCTCTTAGCAGCAATTACGCTTATATACTGCCCCATAGTGCTTAGTGCACTCTCTCGGTGGTTCACAAGTTAATTAGCAATTTGCCCCCAACATGCTGGGTACTCATTTCACTGACCATGGAAAGATGGAAGGCTGAGTCAACGTTGATCCCCATCACAATCGAACTCACAACGCCAGCTGTCTTAGCTGCAGTACAGCAGTTTAACTACTGCACCACCAGAGCTCATACTTGTCACTTGAATGTCAAATAATCTTCTTCTTGTGATAACCAATTCTTAGGAGTCATAGATGAATCAGGCTTCTATTCCCTATTACCAACAATATTTAGAAAGTTTGGTAGATTCTTCCTATTTCTGGTATTTGAGCAATGACACAAAATCATTTTGATGGATGCAGTGCTGTCCTTTCTTTAAAATTGGCTTGTGTGTGTGTGTTGTGGTGGTGGTGGGGTCCTTTAAATATCTGAATTTAGGAGTCTAAAGCAGAGGTGCCCAAACCTTTTGGGCCATGGGCCGGTCACATGCATCAGCGGGCCGGTCACATGGTTCTTCCCACCGGAAGTTAAACACACCTTGCAATATGTTTTGCAACAGGATGAGTTAGATTTTAGGCTGTCATCTTCTCTGCTTAAACCAGGGGTGCCCAAACTATGGCCTGTGGGCTGGATCTGGCCCCCACCCCAAATTCATTCAACCTGGACCACCCTCGTTGCTCCCAGAAACGGAAGTAAAACGTGTCTGTATGGGCACATTTTACCTCTGCTTCCGGGAGTGAGGAGGGCAGCGTGGGCTGGATGAATTGGCGTCAGGGGCCAATCCAGCCCACGGGCCATAGTTTGAGTACCCCTGGTCAAAGTCTCATATGAGGTTGCTGAAAGAATCAGAGAAAGGACATTGTCTTGACCTGAATGATACTGTAGTCTTAGCCCATCGATACACACTTGTCAGTCTGTTTCTATTGCTTCCTCTCATTTCATCGACCTTCAGACAGCTGTTCAGCCAGATTGCTTGCCATTTACACATTATTTGCATTTGGTACAACGTGTATGCCTTTGCATCCTAATCGTTCTTCTTTGCGTCCCATTGTCCACTTCGGGTGACTTTGTCCTGGAAAGGCCATATAGAGACCCTATCTGCAATTATAAAGGTACAGATCTACAAGGTGGTTAATCAGAGTAACCCTGGGGTCTACTAGGGACATAGAATGGAATGCCCTCATCAAAATTTGGACTTTCCACAGACAGGTTGTGCTGAAAGTGGCTTTTAATAGGTTTTCGGAGGACAGTGCATGCTTCTTTTGGGAATACTACTAATTCCTTGTCCATATCCTCAAGGCTGCGGCAGTCCATTGCAGTCCCGGTGTTAAATCCTGCATGTCACACTTCCTGTGTGATGTGGGTGATGGCTCCAAGATCATAGTGTGTGGGTCACTTCATGGCAAGATGGGATCCACCTTAAACAAATTCACACCAGTGATGTTTTTTCTGCTTCAGGGGGGAAATGCATTCTTGGATACGAGTTGCATCCGCCACTCTTTGTGAAGAAAATGACAGTTCTCTCTGGGGCTGCAGTGGCTTAGTGGTTAAGAAGCTTGCCTTGTTAGCTGGAAGGCTGGCAAGTCAGCAGTTCGAGGCCCAGGTACTGCATGACAGAATGAGTGCCCGATGACTATCAATTCCATACCTATTGCTGTGTGGGGGGGAGCAGCTATCATAATGATATTTCATCTTCTTTCTTCTCCACTACCACTTTTGCAAAGTCTACTTTGGTAGGTAAAGGTAAAGGTTTCCCTTGCTCAAAAGCCAGTCATGTCCGACTCTTGGGTTCAGTGCTCATCTCTGTTTCAAAGCCGAAGAGCCAGCACTGTCTGCTTCTGCAGACATTTGCGTGGACATGTGGCAGGCATGACTAGACACCAGAGCGAACGGAATGCTGTTTCCTTCCCACCAAAGTGGTCCCTATTTATCTACTTGCAGTTTCTTGCTTTCAAACTGCTAGGTTGTCAGGAGCTGGGACAAAGATGGGAGCTCATTCCATCCTGCAGTACTCGGGAATCGAACTGCTGACCTTCCACCTTCCAGTCAGCGTCTTAGCCACTTGAGCCACTGTAGGAAGTGTCATATATAATGTAAAACGTATGAGGATACTTGTGTGCCTTTCCCATTTTAAGAAAAAATGTTAATAGAATTGGTGGTTTGCCATGTTGGAACATTTGGACATGACCTGGGCTAAAGAAATTTCCTGCACAAATGCAAGAGGTTTTGTGTAACCTTCATTTCTACGGTGAATATTTCCACATAGTATGTCTGAATATAGAAGTGTTCAGTGGATTCAAAGACTTATTGAATTATAATTAAATAGTAACGTAAGAAGGGAGGCATTTAATCAACTAGCACACAAAGAAAGCTATTATTAATTGGTACAGGCATAGTAAGCTAATTAAAGCTTCAGTTCTATCTGCACTTACAAGGAACTAACCTCTTGGTACTGACTTTTGGAGAATATGCAGAAGATCATGATATAAAGCAGGGATTCTCAACCTGTGGCCTGGATGCAGCCCACAATGCCATTCCATGTGTCCCCCTCCGCCTCCACCATACCAGGAAGTGTCATGTGGTGGAGAAAGGACAAAATGGCTATCTGGCCACCAAAGCTGTCTGAGGGAGCATGACCCGGCCGCCGGCTTTAAAAGGTTGAGACCTCCTGATATAAAGCATTTAAAAGAAGGAAAGAAATAATTTCCAAAAGAAACAATGGCAAATGAAGATCTATTCTGGTGGCCCTGATCCATAAAGAACTTTGGGTCACTGGAAGACAAATGTTATCTAAAGGTGCGGTAAAAGAGTGGGAGATAGTTATACATTTTAATTCTCTTTGAATTGCTTAGCTTATTTGCACTAGACTTGTAAAGAAGAGTTAGAATAGTCTTCTGGTTTAATGCATATCTGCCAAGTTTTGGATTTGGAAATAAGGGGAATTTCCCAGCAAATAAGGGATACTTGACAGCTATGCTTATCCTGTGCTGCCCTCCAATGGCGGCAATAGGGCATTGCAGTCTAATTAATAAGGGATGATGGTGGGAAAGAGGGTAAAATAAGGGGTTTTCCTGGCCAATAAGGGATACTTGACAGCTATGTTTAATGTATGCTGTCGTGAGAAATCTTGCTTTGGGCAATTCCATGCTGCCAGGTGAGAGTGAGGAAAGCTATCATCAGTGGCTCTGTAATTTGCACACCTGTTTTTTGTTTTGTTTTTGGGAGGAAACCTAGTCTTCTTTGACTTTGCAAAGCAAAGAACGCACAGTTTCCTAAAGGGTAGCGCTGTTGGTCTGCCTTAGATAAAAAGAAAAGGGAAAAATGTGCTACAGTATTTTGTCTTTTATTCTTTTCTGGAGTCTATGCATCAACAAAAGAACTATCAATTTGTGTTACATGCACTGTATCCAAAGTGTTATTTGCGCAAGTTTGCTTACCTTACACAAAAAAATTGTTTTGGTTGTCTTGTTGAGACTACCGCACAGTGGCCTAAATTCTATTGCTTACATCATAAATTGCGCTAGAGTAGACCCATTGACTCGATGGGGATTTAGTGAGTCAACTCCTCTGTAGGTTCTATGGATTCAAGTGAGCCTTCTCTAATTGTGACTGAAGCGTAGGCCCATTTGAACCAATGGAGATTTGGTGAATCAATTATTTCATAAGTTCAAATAGGATTACTCTAGTGCAAACAGGATTTTGTTTTGATTTCCCTCCAAATGTTTCACTACTCACATATGAAGATAAGATGAGAAAGAATCTGTATCCACCCAAGAGTTAAATGTTCCTAGGAAGTATTTAGTAGTATTCTTCTTCTGTGTCTAGGGAAGTGATGGGCAGTCTTGGCCCTCCAGCTGTTCTTGAACTTCATTTCCCAGAAGCATGAGTCAACACACCAGCTGGTCAGGGTTTCTGGGAATTGAAGTTCAAGAACAGCTGGTGGGCCAAGACTGCCCATCACTGGTCTAGGGCAAACATGAAACTTCCCAAATGAAGCCACCTCTTGGTGAATTCATTCTGTAGGCTATTTCGTCTGACCTAGTGTGAGAAAGATTAGCTGGTACAAGGTTGCCGTTGCCTGGGGAATGCCCAATTGTGGTTGAAAAATACCACAATCTTCAAGGATGTTCTTTCTGTGTACCCCTTTAATATTATATTTATGTGTGAGCAAAGATTATTTCTCTTTACTGCCACACAATTAGAGTTTACAGTACACTGGATATCATCTCCAAACAAACACAAATCTTGAGGAAGATCTGCTTCTGGATTCTCCTTGCTAATCTGAGTGCGAAGCCCATTTCAGAAAAACAATTCTAGATAGGCTTTTTTGAGTTGCCATTCCTTTTGATAAAACATTGATCTTCCATATCTTTCAAAACATAATCAGTTAACATTTGAAAAATAGTTCCGAAATTTCATACTACACCAGAGCATATTGACTGGTTTTAAGTACCTGACAAAAGTTGAAATAAAAATTAAAAACAAAATGATGTTATGATTCTTTTAATAAAATGAGCAGCTGGAAGATTAAAAAAAAAAAATCTCCCGTGCCCTCAACTTTATTACCATCCAATGCTTATCCTGTTACTGGAGAGTCAATGTGCATGATATAAACTCTCTCTCCTTCACCCAGATGCACATTTTGGCACTAGTCCAGTTGGATGAGACTACCGGAGCGAATCACGTTCTAGGTGTTCTGCAGCTCGTGGCCCGTGAAATGATTTTGATACGGTGGAGAGCTCTTAAAGGCACAGTGCAGATCTGTTTCACTTACAGGTTTATTCTTTTGAGTAGAGTCATTATTGTGCCTGCCTGCCTGCTTAATATTTTTATGCACTGAGGGAGCTTCAGCACAGAAGCTGTCTTGTTGTGCTCTTGATGGCTAATTTATTTTGTGATGTGGCTATGCTGAATTTAACCCTTGCTAGTAAATCCCTGTTAAATTTCACCTCAGTTACAGGATGTCTCCTTGTCTTGCCATGCAATACCCTTCAGTGCCTAGGAAATGCATGGGTTCCTGCCATGCAAAGTGCTATCCACCACATCTATACTGTGTGGTATTGTCCAGTGGAGAACAGAGAGGAAAGTTTGCATCTTGGTTAAAATTTAGGATGACCAAATGAAAAAGAAGTCACGGTTCCTATATATTTAATAGTTCCTACATACAACTTTTAATGCAATGCAAGTGACAGCTGTAGAAATTTCCATACCACACAACTATTAAAGGTATGGGAACGTTTTCCTCTTTTTCACCTGATCGCTGTGTATGTCGCCATATTGCCTTGCTGTATTTTCATGAAACTGCTTGGAGGACCATGTTGTTCTTTCTAGCAAAATGTTTAGGCTTCCTTTTGAATACATTTATATGTGGAAATCCTATTATAATTAAATAGAGTCTCTTTTGGAATGAAAGAGGTGCTCTTGGCCAGTCAAAAGGCAGGTCAGGGAATAGGGATTAGCTTGTGTCAGACGGCCCTGAAAAGCTTGTTAGGATCCAGCCTTAAGACTGGAAGCACAGATCACAGCAATGACCAGATGTGCATGTGTACATTTAAAGCTGGTATGCCAGATTCACCTGCTCCTTAAGATAGGTGATCTGGCTATGGTGATAAATATGCTTTAGTTACTTCCTGTCTGGATTACTGCAATGTGCTCTATGTGGGGCTGTCTTCAGCTTGTTCAAAATGTTACAGCCTGACTGCTGATTAGTTCTGGTTTATAAGGAGTGTGTGATTCACTGTCTGCCAGTTGGTTTCCAGGCCCAGTTCAGAGTTCTAGTCATACCTGTCAAGTATCCCGTATTGGCCGGGATTTCCCATAATTCAGCACCGCTTTTTCTACTTTTCCACCTGGACCATCCTTGTTGTGTTCTAAATACTATGCCTTTAAACAATGTAACAGTCATCAGCTGTAACAATGTAACCCGTTGTAATAGCTCGCCATGGACGCGAGCTAATGACCACCAGGTGGCAATAGCGAGCGCCCAGCTCACACGGTTCCAATTCCCCAAAGAACTACAGCGTGGGAAGATTCCCGCCACCACCTCACCTGGACAAGAAGGGCGTGACCAAGAATGACGTCACGCAGACAGTAGCCAATGGGCTATCGAGGAGCCACATTCAAATGTATAGCCACTGTATATATTGAGCTGTTCGTCCACCATTACCACATGTTCCCCCGGACCACCATGCAATAAAGATGTGCTAAGCCACTCATTCGGCTGTTCCTGTGTCTTGGTTCTCATACACTAAATTGGCGACGAAGGTGGGATAATGGATCCCCACGAGATCAAGACACACGCCGGTTTCGACATCAACAAGGCGGAAGATTGGGAGCTCTTCGAAATGGACTTCCAAAGCGCGCTGGTGGTGTCCGACATTACGGACGAGGGGAAGAAGAAGGCCATCCTCACCCGGATGCTGGGACATGCCGCCATGAGAGTACTGGTGGACCTGGTTTCGCCGAAGAAGGTGAGCGAGGTGTCGGTCAAGCAGCTCCTGAAAGCGATGCGCGACCATTTCCAGCCCTCGGTCTCGATGTTTTCGGCTCGAGACGCGTTCTGGAAGAGAGTTCAAGCATCTGGGGAGTCCATCGCAGCCTTTGCAGTGGCCCTCCAGTTGGCCGCCGGCCCATGCAAGTGGGAGAACCTGGAAATCGCCCTCAGGGACCGCATGCTCTGTGGCTGTGGGACGAGGAAGTTCAGCGAAAGCTGATGAACCAGGAGCCACCCCCGACGCTGCACGAGGTCGTGAAGGCGGCGCAGGCCGCGGAAGCCA
Source organism: Bradypodion ventrale (assembly GCA_035047345.1). NCBI lineage: Eukaryota > Metazoa > Chordata > Lepidosauria > Squamata > Chamaeleonidae > Bradypodion > Bradypodion ventrale. The sequence goes on from JAWDJE010000003.1 coordinate 129,119,651, forward strand.
CGAGGGCCGGAGTCAAGGGGTTCAGAGAAAGGCCCCCACAACCCGACAAGGCAGCGGGCTCGGTGCACGCGGCCAGGTGAGCGCCGAAATCTCCCGCGGAGAGCAGCGACGACGAGGACGTCCGAAAGGTTCGGAAGGACGGCCGACGCTGCAACGGCTGTGGAGCGGCCCATGACCGCATCAAGTGCCCGTTCCGGAAGGCCGAGTGCCACAACTGTGGACGCCGCGGGCACATTGCCAAAGTCTGCAGGCAGCAGCGCAAGGACCAGAAAAGCTCGTCAGACCGTTCGCCGAGGACCAGGGAAGGCGCCCGGCCACCGAGGAAGCAGGACGGCGTGGGCCACATCTCCGACGACAGCGGCGGCGACACCCCAGTTTACAGCGTGTCTTTGGGACACCCCCGTTACTTTGTTGAGGTACTAGTGCAAGGGCCCCCCGTTAGAATGGAGATAGACTCGGGTTCCTCATATTCAATCATGTCCCAGCGGGAGTTTTTGGGGATTTCCCCCCACGTGTGCCCCAAGCTCAAAGCGCTGAGGTCAACGTTGCGGGATGTGCAGGGGAACAGCATTCCGGTGTTGGGGGTTGGAAAATTCAAGGTCCAATATAAGCAACACGCCGCGGAACTTCCCCTGGTTGTCCTCAAAGGGGGAAGCTGCAGCCTCCTGGGGACTCAATGGTTTAAGCCCCTGGGTTTGTTCATCGGGGGGGTGCATGCCGTTGGGACTGACCCAGTGCAGGAGGTGTGTGACGCGCACCCCGAAGTCTTCAAAGAGGGACTCGGAAAATTCAAAGGGCCCCCAGTTGCGTTCGACCTGGACCCGGAGGTCCGCCCAATAAGACTCAAACCGCGCAGAGTGCCTTTTGCACTTAAGGACAAGATAGAGGCGGAACTGGACAAATTGGTGGGCCAAGGGATTCTTGTTCCTGTTGATTCTGCGGAGTGGGAAACTCCGATTGTAACAGCCCTGAAGGCCAACGGGGAGGTCCGAATATGCGCTGATTATAAGTGCACCATTAATAAGGCGATTAGGCCAAATGCGTATCCGGTGCCGGTAGTCAGCCACCTGTTGGCTTGGGTTTCCGGGTAACCCCTGCGGGAATCAAACCCTCCAAATCTAAGGTGGCCGCCATTCAAAATGCCCCTCACCCCACTTCTAAGCCCGAATTGCAGTCGTTCCTAGGGCTCTTAAACTTCTACCACTCCTTCCTGCCCCGGAAGGCTTCAGTAGCAGAGCCGCTCCATAATTTACTCAAGAAGGACGAGGCGTGGAAATGGGGCGAGAGCCAGGAGAGGGCATTCATTGAACTAAAACAGCTCCTAGCATCAGACGCAATATTAACCCATTTTGACCCCAAGAGACTAGTAGTTCTGGTATGTGACGCGTCCCCGGTGGGGGTGGGGGCGGTTCTGTGCCACGTGTTGGAAAACGGGCGGGAAGCCCCGGTAGCGTTCTACTCAAGATCCCTGTCCCAGGCAGAGCGGAACTATGCACAGACAGACAGGGAGGCACTAGCGATAATTGCTGGGACCAAAAAGTTCCACGATTTCCTCTATGGCCGCCCCTTTACCATAGTGACCGACCACAAGCCCCTGCTAGGCATTTTTACTTCAGACAAGCCCACGCCACAGATCCTGTCCCCTAGGATGCTCAGGTGGGCCATTTTTTGAATGCGTACCATAACGCGCTGGTGTATCGCCCTGGAAAGGACATAAGCCACGCGGACGCCTTGTCGAGGTCACCCCTCCCCCACACAAGCAGCCACGTGTGCGAGGTTGAGCAAGACCGCCAGGTGCTAATGATTGAGGTCTTAGATTCACCCCCCATACTGCCCACAGAGATCGCTAAGGCGACAGGCAAGGACAAGACGCTGGCCCTAGTCAGTTCTTGGGTGCAGAAAGGGTGGCCATCATCCTCCCCGGCGGCAGAGTTCGCCCCATTTTTTCGGAAAAAGCTAGAATTGTCCTTAGAGAGGGGGTGCCTCCTGTGGGGCCAGTGGGTAATCGTCCCTGAATCCCTGAGAGCAAGGGTGCTTAAACTGCTGCACGTCAGCCACCCCGGGATTGTCCGCTCCAAGGCACTGGCCAGAAGCTACTTCTGGTGGCCCCAGTTGGACGCCGATATCGAGCACATGGTGGGCACTTGCGTGAGCTGCCAGAGCTCCCGGCCCGAAGAAGCTCGCCTTCCGCACAGGGAATGGGACACAGCAAAGGGACCGTGGTCCCGCATGCACATTGACTTTGCGGGCCCCTTCAGAGGATCACTTTTTCTCCTCATAGTGGATGCTTACTCCAAGTGGTTGGAGGTAATCCCGGTTGCGAACACCTCCTCAGCCACAACTATTAAACATTTGCGAAGGGTGTTCAGCACGTTCGGTATACCCGACACCCTCATTAGCGATAATGCAAGTTGCTTCACGTCCACTGAGTTCAGGGCATTCACCGAGATCAACGCCATCCGGCACATCACCTCCGCTCCCTTCCACCCTGCGACAAATGGCCAGGTAGAACGCCTCGTGCGCACCACCAAGGACGCGCTGAGGCACATGGGCCCCGGGGATTTAAACTTGCAAGTGTGTCAGTTTTTACTGGGATACAGGGTAACCCCCCTAGCGTCAGGGTACTCGCCCGCAGAGCTCCTAATGCGCAGGAAGCTGACTACGATACTGACCAGGTTAGACCCCACAAGGGTGGAAGACACTGGGAGGAACATCGGGGTATCGGGCACGAAGAGTTTCGAAATTGGCGCCCCGGTTCATGGCAGAAACTACGCTAGCGCAGGGCCAGCCTGGGTCCCGGGCGTAGTCATTGGGCAGACAGGCCCCATGTCGTATTGCGTAGAGACCAGCACAGGTCTACTCTGGAGGCGACACGCAGACCAACTCCGGCGCCGGATCCCCGAATACCTGGGCGCCGACGGCGCAGAAAAGGATTCAACGTTAGGGTTCTCTCCCACCCGTTCAGCCCAAGGGGGAGGAGAGGGGGGCCAGCGGTCCCCACCACGGGGGGAAGGGTCCCCACCAAGGGGGGAAGGGAATAAGTTTGTCCCCATAGACATCCTGAGAGATACCCCCATAGATACCCCAGTAGATGATTTTGAGTTTGAGTTACAAAACCGGGGGGGTTTTTCGGAGTGGTCCCCCACCCATCCAAGCGAGAAGCGGGGTTTTGCGTTAGCACCCAGTGCCCCCGGTTTTCCCACACTGGAGTTTGTCCCTACCCCGAAAGCCGCAGAACCGCGGCAAGCCACTAACGAGTCTCCCTCTCCCGTTGCAGGACAAGAGACCAGGGAACAAAGAAGCGGTAGTGCCCCCGGGTCAAGTCAGCCAGCATCGCGCCCAAAATGCGTTTGCAATAAGCCATCTTGGATGAGAGACTTCATCTCATCCTAGGGGGGAGGGATGTTGTGTTCTAAATACTATGCCTTTAAACAATGTAACAATCATCAGCTGTAACAATGTAACCCGTTGTAATAGGACGCAAGCTAATGACCACCAGGTGGCAATAGCGAGCGCCCAGCTCACACGGTTCCAATTCCCCAAAGAACTACAGCGCGGGAAGATTCCCGCCACCACCTCACCTGGACAAGAAGGGCGTGACCAGGAATGACGTCACGCAGACAGTAGCCAATGGGCTATCGAGGAGCCACATTCAAATGTATAGCCACTGTATATATTGAGCTGTTCGTCCACCATTACCACATGTTCCCCCAGACCACCATGCAATAAAGATGTGCTAAGCCACTCATTCGGCTGTTCCTGTGTCTTGGTTCTCATACACTAAAATCCTGTAATTTGATGGTAGGGGAAAGTTACTGCACATCCCCTTCTGCACATCCCCTTCTGTGCATGTGTAGAACCCTTCTACGCATTCGCAGAAGTGTTCTGTGCAGAAGGGGATGCGCAGAAACCTTCTGCGCATGCATAGAAGGGGATGTGCAGAAGCCTTCTGCGCATGCGCAGAAGGGTTTTGCGCATGTCCCATATTGTCCAGAGCCGCGCTTGACAGGTATGGTTCTAGTTATGAGATATAAAGCCTTATATGGCTTGGGTCCAGATTATCTGAATGTCCATGATTACTGCACATGAAGAATTTATGAACGTCGGGGATGGTCTTTCTCTCTGTTTGGCCACTCGGGCTTTTAGTGAGAATGCAAAAGAAGCCATGGCTATTTTCAGTTGTGGAATCCCTACCTTTTGTCCTTCAGCCAGCAAGCAAGAAACCTCCTTTTCAGACCGGCTGTGTGGCCTTTAGGAATTCTGCATCTATAGGGAATTTCATTTTAATGTTTCGGATGGTGGTTCTTAATATTGCTGTGTGTTTAATTTAGAAATATATATTTTATCTTACAGTGTTTTAAACTGTGACTACTTTGCTGTTGTAACTGATGGTGAGTGGCCTTGAGTCTCTTATGGAGAGAAAGGCAGCATGATAAAATAACATAAAAGAGTAAGGGATCTTTTTACAACTCTGAAAATAAAATGCTCTGACCAATTAGCTGGTTGATATAGTCCACCGTTGGCTGAAAGACTAATGCCTAGTTGTCCCAAAGAACAGAGAAAGTGATAAACCTGTGTTTGGATTTTACTACTACAGGTTATAGGTGAGGACTTGGCTTGTATGCTTCAGTGCTTCTCTGTTAAAAATAAAAGGAAAATCCCTGCACAGAGAGAAGCTGCTGCCAGAGACAGCTGTCTAGCCTAGCCTTCTTTCTAAAGCACTGTTTTCTGATGTGTAGAAATTTTAGTGGTGCGGTCGTTCTATTTCACGGGACCTCATTTGGAGACTGAAATGGAAAAACCACACCTGGATTTTATACCCCCATTTACTCTTTCAGAATTTGGCCTATCTTTTGCATCTTTCAAATTGGTTAGGTTTGTTTTCTTAACACTGCTGGTAACTCCCCTTTAACACTTGATACAGCAGTCACAATTTCCCCACTTCTAGTGACAGCATTTCAACAAGTGACACGGTTCATGATTCAACACTGGATGATGGCAGTTTGTGATGTACATGTTGCATAATTTGCTGTTTTCTTCTCCCAGTAGGGTATGAGCTTTCTTAACACTAAACACATTTATGATCTCTATGTCCCAGTCACTATTGATCTCCCTGCGGGGGCAAAATAAATGAGAGAACTGATATGGTTTCCCTCACATGAACTCAGATCAGAGTATGAAATGATCACAAAGCAGGGTGCAAAATCTTCCTCTTTGGGGGTGAAAATTTATATCAATTTTTCAGAAGAAAAATGCATACGTTAGCCTTCCTTGAATGAACTGAAATCTGCCTTTTGTTTCTGTTCAAAAACCTCTATTTTGTTTCAGAAATGATCAGCACCTCACTATAGTACTGAATAGTAAAGGTAAAGGTTTCCCTTGCTTGAAAGCCAGTCATATCTGACTCTAGGGTTCAGTGCTCATCTCTGTTTCTTTTTTTTAATAATAATTTTTATTGACATTTTTAACAAATAAAATACAAAACACAATACAAGAGAAAGAAACAACATCATACTAAAGAAACAAATAAATACAATATACACAAACAATGAAAAAAAGAAAAAATATACACACCTATCCTAGTACATTTTTATTCCTAGCTTTTTTAAAAATCAAAATCTTAACACCATCCTAAAAATAAAATTAAAAAAAATCTCTTAAATTATGACTTAATAGTTATTCTCTAACATTAGCTAATGTTCCAATACTCATTTCCCCAAAAGGTCATAATATGCAATTATGGATAGGATGGGAAAAACAAAGGAAAAAATACAATAATACAATTATAAATAGTCAGCACCCAGTGTTTATTTACATTGCCCTCGAGAGCTCAGAATATTTCATTATTTTATTTCCAAAATTCACTTTGTTCAGGTACAGGTCTGTTTCTATCCTCCCCCATAAGGAAGTGATCCACAAAATGTTTCCAAATATTCCAAAATCTATTCACTTTTAAATTATCCCTTTTTTTTCCTTAATCTCCCAAGTCAATTTATCGTTCAATGCTAAATTCCACATTTCTTTATACCATTCTTCAGTTTGTATAGTTACATCATTTTTCCAATTTCTAGCAGTACATTGTCTAGCCGTCATAAGCATAATTTCTAATAATTCTTTCTCATCCTTATTTAAATTAATACCATCCACATTTGTTAACAGAGTCGTACTTGAATCCAGTTTAATTGTTTTACCCAATATTTCTCCAATCTCTTTTTCAATTCTTTTCCAAAAATCTTTTACCACGTTACAACCCCACCACATGTGCTCATACGTTCCAATTGCGTCCTTGCATCTCCAACACATTTTATCTTTTTTATTATCCATTTGGTACAACCTCACTGGAGTCAGATACCATCTCCATAACATTTTATAATTGTGTTCTTTTATTCTAACTGACATAGTTCTCATATTCGTCTTTTCCCATTTATTTCTCCATGTATCCTTTTCTATCTTTATATTCAACTCTTGCTCCCATCTCTGTTTCAAAGCTGAAGAGCCAGCGTTGTCTGCTTCTGCAGACGTTTCCATGGTCATGTGGCAGGCATGACTAGACACTGGAGTGCACGGAACGCCATTGCCTTCCCACCATAGTGGCCCCAATTTATCTACTTGCAATTTCTTGCTTTTGAGCTGCTAGGTTGGCAGGAGCTGGGACAAAGACGGGAGCTCATTCTGTCCTGCAGTACTCAGGAATCTAACTGCTGACCTTCTGCCTCACAGTCAGCGTCTTAGCCACTTGAGCCACTGCATGCCTTAGTACTGAATAGTAGACATCTAATTAAGAATGTTTTTTTTAAAAAAAATACTTTAAACATTACAGATTATCACTTAGACAAGAAGTGCTGTGAAGATTGTAAAACACTTAATTATCCCTCTGATTATCTACAGCATTTAAAGTATATTTGGATACTTCATTTTCAATGAAGAATTGTGTACATTGGCATGTTTCTGGTGTTGACTCACTCATCCTGGCAAGATTACATTGAATTTTCCCGCTGTTAAGTGCAAACACTGTCAGTCTAAAGACATTTACAATGATAAATACTGCACAGAAAAAAAAATGTAAATGGCAGCACTAATGCTGCCTGGGTGAATATGATGCTTGATATAAGAACTGAGCTTCTGCAAAATATGTAAAATAATACTTCAGAACTGAAGGAACAGCATTGACTATTGGAAGCAGCATTGGCTATGCTGTCATTTTAGCGAGAAACACTGTTTTGTTTAGAAAACAAACATTGCAGATGCATGCACTTATTCTAAGCCACTTCTGTTTCCTGGTGCTTTTGAAATCCTTCAGTCACGATAAAGTAAAAATGGAAATAAAATTCTAATACTTTCATGCAAAGATTTCACAGAGGAATCTTCACTGATTATTGTAGCCATTGTCACTTGTGAATATGCATATGAGCTTGATCCTGACATGGATGTTAATAGAGGCCTTCTGATGGGGTTGGTGGTTCATTATATCCTTCAGAAACATTCCTCTTGTCCCATGAGGATATAAAACTACACATCTAAAAAAGCCCTCCAATACCCTCCCTAACCCGTTAAGAAGATAAAACAATAAAAGTTAAAAGATAAAAAGTGATACTAAAAGAGAACATAAAAACAGACAAATACAGATTCTGATAAGTCACAGCTAAACAAGCCAGCCAGCCTGGGCCGTACCACATGTCGTATCCCACACCCCCTGGCATAGCCAGGTCTTGAGTGCCTTTCTAAAGGGGAGCAACTCCGTCTGGAGGCGTAGTTCCGGTGGTAAGAGGTTAACTTAGCTGACAACCCTGAGGACTAGCAGCCTTGGTGAAGTCCACAGGGAAGGGTGATGGTCCCCAAGTGGATTAAATCCCACTTGAATCCATCTTGATGGAGGGCAACAGCTTCATCAATACTGGCCTGGGGCTGAGGAGGACTTTGTGTGCCAAAAGGGCTCAAGATCAGAAAACGACTCGCAGAGCTGGATCAGTGATATGGGTGTCATGCTGCAATGTGGAAGGCAGATAAAGGGCCACTGTATTATATTCACAGGACAGTCTTCATGGCTGATTGCCATGATGATCGCCTATATTCATATTCCGATACAGCACAAGAAGAAGAAGCAGAGTTGGGTTGAGCTTGGGTTGTACTTGGGTGGGTGACATCTTCTAACAGGGGTCTCCAGGTACATCTGGGCAACACTCCTGCCCCCCCCAAAAAAATCCTCTTATAAGCTGCCAGTCAGAGGAGGACTAGGCTAGATGGGCCAATGATCTGATGCAGTATGAAGGAGAGGTGCCAAATCTACTTTCAAGCATGTCCATTTAGGAACATGGGAAGCTGCCTTATAATGAGTTAGACTCTTAGTCCAGCTGGTTTAGTATAGTCAACACAGTTGCCCAAGGTTTAAAGCAGGATTCTTTCCTAGCACTATCAGGAGGCAATGAGGTCTGAAGCTGGGGAATTCCTCTTGCAGCAGACTAGGTGATCTACTGAACCATGGCTCCTTCTGGTAGAAAGTTTTAAAAAAAACATCCTGCCTGGCCCTGTAGAGAGCTGCTGCCTGTCAGTGTTCACAGTATTGACTTAGGTCCATGATGGCGAACCTTGACACTCCAGATGTTCTTGGACTTCAATTCCCAGAAGCCCAAGCACCCCATGAATCCACATGAATGTGTTTACTGTGATTCATCCAGCCCATGCTGCCCTTGTCGCTCCTGGAAGCAGAAGTAAAACACGCCCATATGGGTAAGACTCTTCCTCCGTATGGGCGCGTTTCACTTCCACTTCCCGGAGTGACGAGGTCAGCGCAGGCTGGATGAATCACAGTAAACCCATTTGTGTGGATTCACAGGGTGCTTGGGCTTCTGTGAATTGAAGTCCAAGAACATCTAGAGTGCCAAGGTTCACCATCACTGGGTTAGGTGGACGAAAGGAGATAGCTTTCTGCGATCCTATGTACAAACCTGTGTACACTCAGCATGTGTGTTACCTGCAAAATCCAAACAAATGCAGGAGGAAAAGCAAACATTGCAAGCTTTTTTGAGTCAAATGTCACTTCATCAGGCAAACTTAATGGCATGTTCTTCAAGCCAGACTGTATGCTTAGGTTTTCCAAGGGAAAATAAACAGCAGACCATATGTTTTTACAATCCAAAAACAGTATTGTAAAAACATATGGTCAGCTGTTTATTTTCCCATGGAAAACCTAAGCATACAGTCTGGCTTAAAGAACATGGCATGAAGTTTGCCTGATGAAGTGACTTTTGAGTCACAAAAGCTTGCAATGTTTGATTTTTTAAGTGATCCAATAAAAGGTATCACCGTCCTCCTGCATTTGTTTTATTTTTATGGGTCGCACGGCTTAATTTTGCTTACTGCAAAAACATGTGTAACTTCCATGAATAGTATTTTTCATAGAAATATTATATTTAATATTATACTAGGACATCCATAAAAGTTACTAACATTGTGTTTGAATCTAGTATGTCTGTTTTAAAGGCCAGTTTTTAAAATAATTAGATATATCTGGATCTATTTTTAGTGTAAAACTTCAGGTTTCTATTCATTTGCATTTGAATAGAGATAGTTTTCATGGTAGTGGAAAGGCACAGAGCCTGACATTCAAATTCAGCCAAAAATAGAGCGCCATACTTAACCATTGGAAGCTTGACCTAATAACAGCTGATTTCAAAGCCTGGCATGCTTTGAAGTCAGTGTTATTAAGTCAGCTGCATCAAGCTCCACATTTTGCCCTCCACAAAACTCTTTTCATGAGAGCGCCAACGCGCATGAATGCAAGAATTAACTCTTTCATGGGGCTCAAAGGTCATTATTCTTTAATTTAAGAAACTGGAAAAGATCATATTCTTGAACACTCCCTGGCAAACAGAAGGGGAAGAAATGGAAGCAGTGACAGACTTTACTTACTTGGGTTCCAAGATCACTGCAGAAGGTGACTGCAGCCATGAAATAAAAAGATGCTTTCTCCTTGGGAGGTAAGCTTTGTCTAACCCAGGCAGCAAAATAAAAAGTAGAGACATCACCCTGCCAGCAAAAGTCCACATAGTCAAAGCCATGGTCTCCCTAATAGTAATGTATGGCTCTGAGAACTAGATCATAAGAAAGACTGAGCTCAGAAGAATATACACCTTCGAACTGTGGTGCTGGAGAAGACATTTGAACTGCAAGGTGCTCAAAGCAGTCAGTCCTAAAGGAAATCAACCCTGAATGCTCCTTGGAATGACAGCTACGGAAGCTGAAGCCCAAGTACAGTACTTTGGCCACCAAATGAGAAGAGAGGACTCACTGGAGAAGGCCCTAATCCTAGGAAAGAATGAAGGCGAAAGGAGAAGAGAGTGGCAGAGGACGAGGTGGTTAGACCAGGTGGGATTGAATCCACTTTGGGACCAGCACCCTTCCCTGTGGACTTCGCCAAGGCTGTTAGTCCTCAGGGTTGTCTGGTTAGTTAACCGCCACCTGACGCTCAGTGTTGGGTCACGGGTATGGATCTGGGCAGACTGAGGAGGATGGCACATAACAGAGGAACATACCTGTCAAGTGGCTCTGGAAAATATGGGAACTGCTCGATCCCGGGTGCGCATGCGCAGCAACAACTCCTTTGCTCATGCACAGAACCCCTTTGTGCATGTGCACCGCTGCCTGATGGGTGTGCATGTGCAGTAACCCCTTTCCCCACCATTCAAAATATGGGATGGCGGTGCAAAAGGGGAGGAACGAGCGCTGGAATACGGGGAATCCCGGCCAATATGAGATACTTGACAGGTATGCACATGCTGTGCTGTGGTCCATAGGGTCGCAAAAGGTCAGACTTGACTGTGTGACTGAACAATAGCATTGTTGGCACATATCACCTCAATCTGTGATTAGAAGAAATAGTGATAAGGAGAAGGGACTAGAAGAGAAGACTGACCTTGTATCACTGTTTAGAATTCTGGAACAAAAAGAGCCTGTCCTGCACAGCTTAAATAAAAAATAGCATTTTTCAAGTCTTTTCTTCGTAACTTTTCTTCTCTAAAGCCAAGTGCAGGTGCAAAAGTGAAATCAGACAGGTAGGGGACAATCAGTTGACATTTATCCTTAGATGCAGTCCAAAAATCAGATTAATCTTGGTTATAAGGGACTGCGGTGGCTCAGTGGTTAAGAAGCTTGCCTTGTTAGCTGGAAGGTCAGCAAGTCAGCAGTTCAGTTCCTTCTCATGCTTTTTTGGCCCTTTTTTTCAGGTCACTACAACATATCATGCAAAGAAGCTTCTTGTTGTTTCTTCAGCAATAAGGTTTTACAGGGCCAGGGTGCCAACCCGAATTCCTCCTCCTTTCTCATCTCAGCTTGGGACAGGCAATGAAGGAGTTTGGTATGACAAAACAAGTACAAAAAGAATCTTATGACATCTTTAACCTCGCTTCCTTAGTCAGAACTGCCTGGAGGCTAGAGAACAAATTCTCTTCAAAGGCTGACATCAGGGCCTTTGTGTGAAATACAATGGCAGTGAAATCTAACTCTTCACTTTTTCTACTAGGCAGATAATCACTGGTGACCAGAGCAGATTTGCAAGTTTTAAAAGATTGATTGGGGGACACTTAAAAAGAAGATGTTGTATATTAATCAAGAACTGCTTTATGCTTCTGAATATTATTATTATTATTACCATGGACAATGCACCCAAGACATTATTTAAGTTGTATGGCATTTATATACCCCCTTCCCTCCACATTAATTTCTATTGGTTTGAGACTTAACTGTCTGATAGAGTAAAGCAGTGAGTGAAGAATCGGCCCCTCCCCCCCACCCCACCATCCTAAAACCTGGGTGCAAGGAAGGAAAAGGCAGAGAAGGATACAGGAAGGAAAAGGCAGAGAAGGACACAGGCCCCAACTGCCCAGTAACCATCCAGAGGACCACGGGAGTCCTCCTAAAGTAGCAACACCCCAGAGGGCAAAGAGGAAGGGCCGTGCTGACACTACAGACACTGCAGACACAGGAGACCCTCGACCACCCCCAGAAGACACCATCCGTAGCCACCATCACAGTGAGGCCTGAGTTGGAGCCTTTAACCAACTTTTCGCAGCCAAAGGGAGGCGAGAGCTGCTGCATGCATGCAAGGGATCAGTAATTGAACTGAAATAATATAGTTGACTGAACATAGATGACTTATAGCAACTGACAGAGTGACTGTGTCACTGTGTCAGTTTAGAGCTGGCTGACATCAGTTCTAAACTGATACTGTGTTCTAAACTGTGATAATATGCATGATGATGTTACCTTGTTTTAAACTGTGATAATATGTATGATGGGGGGGAAATGGCGTAGAAACGGGCAAAGCACACCAGGGAGTTTGCCAAGAAAACCCTATTGACCAAAGCAAAGGCAAAACAAAGGGACAAATCAGAGGAAACAGGAAGGATGCTCAGCACATTAGATGGACAGAAAGGGATGGGCAGGAAAGGGGGAGGAGAAATACAGTGTTGTAAGGAACAATATTGCATAGGCACATGGAATGTAAGATCTATGAACCAAGGAAAGCTGGAAGTGGTAAAAAAGGAAATGGAAAGAATAAGTATTGACATCTTGGGAATCAGTGAGCTAAAATGGACAGGTATGGGCGAATTCAGCTCTGGAAACCATCATGTCTACTACTGTGGACAAGAAAACCTCAGAAGAAATGGAGTGGCCATAATTGTAAATAAAAGAGTGAGAAAAGCAGTAATGGGATACAATCTCAAAAATGATAGAATGATGTCAGTCAGACTACAAGGCAAACCATTTAATATCACTGTAATCCAAATATATGCACCAACTACCAGTGCAGATCAAGCCACAGTAGACCAGTTCTATGAGGACCTACAACATCTTATAGAACAGACACCAAGAAACGATGTCCACATTATCTTAGGAGACTGGAATGCAAAAGTAGGAAATCAAAAAGTGGACGGAATAACAGGCAAGTTTGGTCTGGGAACACAAAGCGAAGCAGGGCAAAGACTGATAGAGTTCTGCCAAGATAACACACTAGTTATAGCAAACACCCTTTTCCAGCAACACAAGAGGAGACTCTACACATGGACATCACCAGATGGCCAACATCGAAACCAAATTGACTACATACTCTGCAGCCAAAGATGGAGAACCTCCATACAGTCAGCAAAAACAAGACCTGGAGCGGACTGTGGCTCAGATCACAATCTACTGATTGCAAAATTCAGGCTCAGACTGAAGAAAATAGGGAAAACTAATAGGCCGGATAGATATGATCTAGACAACATACCCAAGGAATACATGGTGGAGGTGAGGAACAGATTCAATGGTCTGGACCAGACAGACAGAGTACCAGAGGAATTATGGACAGAGATGAGAGACATTATGCAGGAGGCAGCAAGGAAAACTATACCAAAAGAAAAGAAGCGCAAGAAAGCAAAGTGGTTGTCGGATGAGGCTCTTAAAATAGCAGAGGAAAGAAGGAACGCAAAAGGCAAAGGAGAAAGGAAAAAATACAATCACTTAAATAAAGAATTTCAAAGAAAAGCAAGGAGAGATAAGGAAAGCTACCTAAATGAACAGTGCAAAGAAATAGAGGAAAACAACACAAGAGGCAGGACTAGAGATCTCTTTTAAAAAATTGGGGAAGTCAAGGGAACGTTCAAAGCAAAAATGATCACGATAAAAGACAAAGATGGCAAAGAGTTAGCAGATGCAGAAGAGATAAAGAAAAGATGGAAAGAGTACACAGAGGAACTTTACAAAAAAGACCTAAACACCGCGGATAATAACAATGAGGGGGAAATTGAACTTGAACCAGACATCCTAGAGAGTGAAGTCAGAAAGGCCCTAAAAAGCACGGCAAATAACAAAGCCAGTGATATGATGGTATCCCAGTTGAATTCTTCAAAGCCCTAAAAGATGATGGAATCAAGCTACTACATGCTTTATGCCAACAGATTTGGAAAACGAAACAGTGGCCACATGATTGGAAAAGATCAGTATATGTCCCAATCCCAAAAAAGGGCAATGCCAAAGAATGTTCAAATTATCGAACAATTGCGCTCATCCCACAAGCCAGCAAAGTGATGCTCAAGATAATGCAGGATAGACTACAGCAGCATGTAGAAAGAGAACTACCAGAGGTGCATGCTGGATTCAGAAGAGGCAGGGGGACCAGAGATCACATTGCCAACATACGTTGGATCATGGAGAAAACAAAGGAATACCAGAAACAAGCTTACTTCTGTTTCATTGACTACACCAAGGCCTTTGATTGTGTGGACCACAACAAAATGTGGCAAGTGATTAAAGAGATGGGAATACCAGAACACCTCATATGTCTCATGAGAAATCTGTACATGAGTCAAGAAGCAACAGTTAGGACAGAGTATGGAATGACGGAGTGGTTTGGAATAGGAAAAGGAGTAAGACAAGGCTGCATTCTGTCACCCTGCTTATTCAACTTATACACAGAGCACATAATGCGCAATGCAGGGATGGAGGAATCACCATATGGGATCAAAATTGCTGGGAGAAACATCAACAATTTGAGATATGCAGATGATACCACCCTAATGGCAGAAAGTGAAGAAGACCTAAAGAAGCTCCTGATTAGGTTGAAAGAAGAGAGTGCAAAAGCTGGCCTGAGACTCAATATCAAGAAAACCAAGATAATGGCAACAGGCGCTATAAGTCCCTGGAAAATAGATGGGGAAGAAGTAGAAGCAGTAACAGATTTTACTTTCTTAGGATCCAAGATCTCTGCAGATGGGGATTGCAGCCATGAAATAAAAAGGCGACTGATTCTTGGGAGACAAGCTATGAAAAACCTGGGGAACATAGTGAAAAGTAGAGATATCTCACTGCAAACAAAGGTCCGCATAGTCAAAGCAATGGTATTTCCGGTGGTAATGTATGGCTGTGAGAGCTGGACCATTAGAAAGGCTGAGCGAAGAAAAATAGATGCCTTTGAGATGTGGTGCTGGAGGAGAGTTTTGAGAGTCCCCTGGACAGCGAGGAGAACAAATAGGTCAATATTAGAAGAGATTAGCCCTGAGTGCTCCTTAGAAGGACAAATAACAAAGATGAAGTTGAAGTATTTTGGACATCAAATGAGAAGAGAGGATTCACTTGAGAAGGCCTTGATGCTGGGGAAGGTGGAGGGCAAAAGAAGAAGGGGACGGCCAAAGATGAGATGGCTAGATGGTATTGTAGACACAATGGGCACGGGGCTGTGTGGACTAAGGAGGATGGTGGAGGACAGAGGTGCCTGGAGAGCGATGGTCCATAGGGTCGCAAAGAGTCGGAATCGACTGTGCAACTGAACAACAACAGAGTAAAGCATAAAAATGTAATTAAGCTCTTTTCAAAGGCTAAGTAGAGTTAGTATATTTTATTAGAAAATATCTAATTCAAAATGTTATTGAGTGGTATTGATACAAAAATGGAGAAGGTTACAGATTTGCAGCTGGAATCAAGAATGAAAGATAAAGAGAATTACATAAATTATCTCTCTAGTCCTGTTTTATTTTCATTTTGTTTCTTTTAACTATATTCTGTGCTTTAACATATAGTACAGAGTGTTTAGCAGAAAAACATTTAAATAATTAGACATATAGGTATGGTATATAAATCCAAACTTATTAAGTATAGAAAAAAGGCAGATGCCTGGAAAAAAGTTACCAGAAGAGTGTACACTTCACTCATACTCCAGTGCCATTTCCTTCTGCCATGTAGAATAGATCCCTTGTTCCTTTAAGATTTAAAGCTGGCTTGTGTGCAATGGAGAACCACAGGAAGCAACAATGATGCATCCTCTGATTAAAAAACTGTCTCTTCCCCCTAAACTGTACCCAGCATTTGGTTTATTTTTGAGGAAGTACAGATAAAGGCAAGAGAGTTTCCCCCAGCTGTGTAGAGAGGAGGCAGAGAATTTGCTTCTGCATTTCTGCTTTGCCAAAGTAACAAGCGAGACTCACTGTCCTTGTTTATTGTGGTAGCTCTCTTGGTCAACATGTGGTGTATTGTTTGATTGCCTTGAAAGTGCAAGGATTGTTGTTGTTCAGTCGCAGTCGACTCTGACCCTTTGCGACCCCATGGACCACTGCCTGCTAGGCACCCCTGCCCTCCACCATCCTCCTCAACCCACCCAGCTCTGTGCCCATTGCGTCTACAATACCATATAGCCATCTCATTTTTGGCCGCCCCCTTCTTTTGCCTGCCACCTTTTCCAGCATCAAGGCTTTCTCAAATGAATCCTCTATTCTCATTTGATCATACCTGTCAAGTATCCCGTATTGGCCAGCATTTCCCGTAATTTAGCGCTGCTTTTCCTCCTTTCCTGCACAGAGCTGCTGCCATCCCGTAATTTGCGGCGGGGAAAAAGTAGTTACTGCACATACCCTTCTGCGCAGGTCCCTTCTATGCATGCGCAGAACCCTTCTACGCATGCATAGAAGGGTCCCGCACAGAAGGGGATGCATAGAAGGCTTCTATGCATGTGTAGAAGGGACCTGCTCAGAACAGTTCGGCGCAGGTCCCATATTGTCCGGAGGCACACTTGACAGGTATGCATTTGACATCCAAAGTACTTTAGCTTCATCTTTACTATTGGTCCTTCTAAGGAGCACTTAGGGTTGATTTCTTCTAAGATCGATATATTCGTTCTCCTCGCTGTCCAGGGTACTCTCAAAATTCTCCTCCAACACCACATTTCAAAGGCGTCTATTCTTCTGCGCTCAGCTTTCCTTATGGTCCAGCTCTCACAACCATACATTACCACCGGGAATACTATTGCTTTGACTATGTGAATTTTTGTTTGCAAGGTGATGTTTCTACTTTTAACTATGTTCCCCGGGTTTCTCATAGCTTGTCTCCCAATAATCAGTCGCTTTTTTATTTCATGACTGCAATCACCATCTTCTGTGATCTTTGATCCTAGAAAAGTAAAGTCTGTCACTGCTTCTATGTCTTCTATTTTCCAGGGACTGATCGGGCCTGTTGCCATTATCTTGGTTTTCTTGATGTTGAGTCTCAAGCCAGCTTTTGCACTCACTTCTTTCAACCTAAGCAGGATCTTCTTTAGGTCTTCTTCACTTTCTGCCATTAGGATAGTATCATCTGCAAGTATTGCCTGTCTATTATGCCAAACTGACTGATATTGAATTGCCTTCATATAAATCAAGAGTTCTCAACCTTTTTAAGTCGGGGGCCGGGTCACGCTGCCTCAGATGGTTTTGGGGGCAGGATGGTCATTTTGCCCTTCCTCCCCCACATGGCACTTCTGGGTGTTGTGGAGGCGGTGGGGGCCCCACATGAAATGGTGCCACAGGCCACATCCAGCCCACGGGCAGCAGGTTGAGAATCTTTTATATAAATCCTGGAAGACTCAAAGAGCACATGTTAGCATTCCCAAAGCAGTAGACTTCCTAATTTCCTGTGCTCTCTGGCAAGGACGTTTTCATGTACGCAAAATCACAGGGCATCACCTTTCCTGAGAGAACAGTGTTGCTATCAAAGATAAGATAAGTCTTACAGTGAAATAGAAGAAAATGGCACTGGAGAAGTGGAAGGTTGTGTGGGTGGGGGACAAAACTTAGCTGAAAACAGCCATGAAATGAAGTGTTGAGAGACCACAAAACCCCATAAACACAAGCTTTCTTTTGATTCCACATGTTTTGATTCTGCCACAATTAAATGTGATTTTTAATGGTAGTATAATAATGGTATCACACATCCTTATATTTAGATTGTGTACATGGACCAAACAGCTTTAAAAAAAAAACCACACAAAATAATTTCTTTGGGGTCTGGAAATGTAAATTCAGTGCAGCCCTAATATGAAGTGGGATTCATCTCTCACTGCTTCTGTTTGTAGTATTTACTGTAAGCAAAACCCACAGGCAACACCATATTCTGTCCATTTACATCAGACCTCTGACAAGTGAGAGGTGGGAATGAAGTCAAACTATAAAGAGGCAGAGAAGGGGAAAGTGAGAAAACACATCCCTGGACAGGGGAGAAATAGTAACATGACCAAAGTGGAGAATTACTGTTCATCTCTACAGGGACAACAACCTGTCTTCCGTTCACTCCATGAATTAATTTGGAAGTCAGCAGGCTGCTCTAGATGGGCATAAATTTGAAACATGACACCGCATACAGAAGATCCCTTGATCGACATGGATGTTATTCCCTTGTTAAAAACACACAAAGAGGGTACCAGTGACATTCTTAATCCAAACACACATTAGACCAGTGATTCCCAACGTGGGGTACACATCCCTCAGGGGACTTCAATTCCCAGAAGCCAAAAATCAGTACATTGGCTGATCATTGCTTTGAGGAATTGACTTAGGCTTCTGGGAACTGAAGTCCAAAGACCAAAGGTTGGGAAACACTGTATTAGGTGAATATAGTAAGCTGTCAGACAGCTGAGGATCACTTTTCACCATCACCTGTTTGAAGTGACATCTTTGGCAAGAGAAGTGAGAGCCACAGAGCCATGGGAGTAGGTGCTGTTAGCTAATAAAGATGGAATCCAAGCACTAATTTTTGGTTCCTACCAGACAGCAGCTACTGTTCTTGGTCTGACATGAGATGCTTGACTTTTGGTACATCTCTCCATCTCCCTTTATATCAATAATAATCTGGATGTAATTTGAGTGGCACATCTGATTAAAACATTTTCCACCAAAGACCTACAGCTTTACAGAGCCAGGCCTGCTTAGCTTCAGCATTAAATTCCACTGAGGTTCTTTGGAGCATTTCCATATATAATGGATTTGACTTTTTAATAAGTTCTTATCCGTTTGTAATATCCGCACTCTTCTTGAACCTGAGAATTTTCACCCAATCTACTTGGACTGCAGCTGCTTTTGTTATATGTTTAGGAATGAGTTTCTAGCATTGAATGACAAGCTTTCATAATAAACTCTACATATAGGGAAAGTTTTAATAAACGAATCATTTGTTACTTCAAGTATATGTACACAAGAACTCAAGGAAATCCAGAGTTAAGTCACTCCCAGAGCATAACATATATCAAAAATATTTTTTTTACTAATGTATCCCTGTATTTTGATGACACCCACTAGATCAGGGGGTTCCCAACCTTTTCAAACCAGGGGCTGGGTCATGTTCTCTCAGTCAGCTTCGAGGGCCAGATGGCCATTTTGCCCTGCTTGCATGATGTGGGCAGCCATTCTGTCCCAACAGCTTCATAGGGGTGGCCATTTTATTTCTCAAATGCCTTTGGAGGGGTGGGGGGGATATGGAATGGCACCACAAGCCGGAGCTGGCCCACGGGCCTTACGTTGGGAACCCTTGCACTAGACAGTTGTGCTCTTCCCGGACAAAATGTTAATAAGGACCACCACACTTTGCTCCTGTTGCATTTGCTTGCTGAATATTTATGTACATTTAAAATATATTAATAACGAGTTCAGTTTACATTTAGAACTGACGGTATGACTTTTGGTATAAAATCCTTTTAGTGAAGTTTCAGCTACACTGATGTTGCTAGTAATATATACATTTTGCAGAATCTTTGTATCAATGAACTGTCAATTAACAGGCTACCATTCTTTATAATATAGCTGGACTTCCACAAATACACTTGCTCACTTACTACTGTAACTATTTTAGAAACCTTGATGTTACCTTAACACTCTTGAGAAATAATATATCTTGCTTTTGGATCCTGAAATGCAGTATTTCTAGTGGATTTTTGAAATAAACAAGTGTTATGATTTTTGTTATGTTATTTGTTATGTTATTTAAAATGTTTTTTAAAAACTAGTGGATTTTTAAAATAATTTTTTTCCCCTAGCGTGGTCTTAGAGGGGAACTTTTCTTACTTCATATACTTTTAAACTGTTGTTATTTTTAGAACACACCCGTGGGAACTCCGATTTTCATAGTGAATGCCACAGATCCAGATCAGGGTGCCGGTGGAAGTGTGCTTTATTCTTTCCAACCTCCATCCAACTTCTTTACCATTGACAGTGGCCGTGGCATTGTGTCAGTCATCCGAGACCTGGATTATGAAGTCACACAGGCTTATCAGCTTCAGGTTAATGCTACAGTGAGTATGTTGTTCTGCCTCATCTCATACCTTTTTATTTACAATGCTAGAACGCCCTTCCCAAATCTGATGCTCTCTGCATTGTTGGACATCTTCCCATAGGTTCTTTTCATAAACAAGCAAAGCGATCACACATATATACCGTCCCATAGTGCTTAGTGTACAGGTGAAACTCGAAAAATTAGAATATCGTGCAAATGTTCATTCACTTAAAAGGTGAAACAAATATATGAGACTCACTACATGCAAAGCGAGATATGTCATGCCTTAATTCATTATAATTGTGATGATCATGGCATACAGCGTACATGATATTGTGTGATGATTATGGGGTACATGAGAAGCCATCGTCGTTCCCAGAACTGGAAGTAAAACACGCCATATACTTCCACTTCCGGGAGCGGTGAGGGATTTGTGGGCTGGATGAATTGGTATCAGGGGCCAGATCCAGCCCACAGCCATAGTGACCAGCCCCCTGAACTATGTGACTGGCCCGTGGGCTAAAAAGTTTGGGCACCCCGGTCTACTGTATCACCATAGCAGTCATTATTAGATTAATGAATAGCTGTATATATTCAGGTGGCTTCTTGTTTTTGATTCCAGTTCTTGATCTTTTGCTCAAAGAGATGCAGCAGAATTATTTACATTACATATCTAGCTAACTTTTTGTTGTTTATTTTACTATTAATTTTATTTCAATATTTTTCCTTCTATAACTTTTTCAGGACCAAGATAAAACCAAGCCTCTCTCTACTCTGGCTAATCTTGCAATCACCATCACAGATGTTCAAGACATGGATCCAGTCTTTATCAACCTGCCTTACAGCACAAACATCTATGAGAATTCTCCTCCTGTAAGTTCATTTTATAAATGCTTATCTTTCAAGTACTGCAGAAGCTATTGAGAAGTGCTGCAATATAAGCATTGTTTTTTTAAAAAGTCCAAAAATCCCACCGTTGCTTTGATAAGGCATGAGCTCAGAAATGCAAACAACATCTTATTAATGACCTGCAATTTGCCTCCTTGTCTTGTGCAATTTCTCTTATTTGTGTGTAAATCAGTGGTAGGATCACAATCATATGGGCGGGAAAACCATTGGTGAATATATATTTTTAACTGGCCAGGCTTTCTAACTGGGAGATATGGCTGAAATATGCTTGGACAAGATGCAGGGCCATATCCAGGGAGTAGCCAGGGTGGGCTTGGCCCACCCAGAGTTAACACTTTGCCCACCCTGGCAAAGCACGGTTTCCCATAGGGATGCATTGAAAAGAGGCTTTGTTGCCCATCCTGAAAAAATATTTGCCCAGCCACATCAAAATTCCTAGCTATGACCCTGTCAAGATGGCTTTGGATATGTGAACCATGTATGGAGAGGCAATATAGGAGAGAGACAGGAGGGAAGACAGAATGACCAGGAAAACAATTTCTCTCTTCTAGACTGGATACTATAGTATTTGTTAGAGAAAATCACTGTGAGGAGAATAGCCCAGTGATCTATCTATATGTGCATAATTATTATCTTGGGGAATGTTTCTTATGATTAAAGCAGGAAGGTCAGCTTTGTAAGTGTATGCAAACCAAAGCCCTTTTTGGGCATTATGCCTGAAATCACAGAGTGGCTAAGGAGGTAGAGTGGATGAGGGTGCACGTGTAAGGTCTTGCATCTCTAGCACTTAGGGAAGTCAATAAAACTGTTGTGTGAAGAACATGAAGGCAAGGAGTGGAGTTTGTATGAAAATATGGCTGAAAGTACATTCACAGCTGTTATGATCAGGAACTCTGCCTTATCACACTCTTTAGGACCATGTGTTTCACTTTGGGACTTCCAAGTGGGGTGAAAATATGTGGGGTACAGCATACATGTGTTCCACACACCAAAAGCTTTTTAATCCTCTGTACCATTTCAGATGTTAATGCCTAAGCCTCAAAAGGCAGAAATAAATGTGGGTGATAGATGAAGCATGCTGTGCTATAACTACATTTGCTACCACGTGTGAAAGATTTCAGGCTCTCTCCAACAGGAAAAAATAATATTTCCCTCCTTAATGAAAGATGTGTTAGATGTTTGAACAATAAAGTACTTGATCAGAGCTTAAAAGAGCAGGAGAGAGGGAAGTCAATGGCTGCAGGAACTGCACATATGTATATCATCCCAGACTATATTAAAGGTTTTCTTCTGTGAAGATGATCTAAAGCATTGGAGAAGAAAGGAGGGCGGAATCCTGCTTAATACATTAATAACAAGAGTGAAACGAAGAATGATATGGCATTACAGAAATGGAAATTCCCACTAGTATTTAAGATTATGGACTGGATTCCTTTCACTGAGTGACCTTGTACCCACAGAAGAAATATATCTCAAATTAAATGAGTTTATAGCAATGTCTGAAACTAAATGGTCCTTTTCTATTGACACATGAAGTAACGTACATAACAATTAGTGTCCAATGGCAGACGATGTCCACTGAATGCAAAATAAAGGTGGCATATAGCAGGATAAGGGAGGGGAAGATGCCTAAGAAAGGATTAGTGTCTCAAGTGAATTATGACACAAATGCTTTGTGCATTTCTTTGCAGCCACTTGATTTGATTATGCCAGACTTAATTCCTCTTCTAAAATAATTCATCTGAAAAGTTGAATTCTGACCCAGTAGATTGCCTGCTTTCTCCTTAGTATGTGCAGCGCTAACACTGATTGATTTCTACATCATGTTCTGTGTTGTCATTTGGGGTGTGCTGTGCAGGTAGATGTTCAGGGAAGGTCTTCCGTGTGACTGATAGCTTGAGAATGAGCAATGACATGTATTTTTCCTCCAGGGAACTGCTTGAGAAGTCAATAGAAATCACAGAGGAACATAAAATTGTTTGTGCATGCTGACATTTGCCTCTGTTCTTCTCAGCTTGCCAGGGGGGAAAAAAAACATTCTCATCAAAACATCAGTCATGAATTATTATTCTTATCCATCTTTGCTTCCAGTAGGCTCTGGATGCTGTCATACTTCCAAGAGGGTTGCTTGGATCTATGGTCAGGGCATTTTGCAGCTTAATTGATGCAGTGGTTCAGAGAATGGTGGACAGATGTAAAGCAATTCCAGAAATACTAATGAATGATTTTCTCATGAATGTTATGGCTTTTAGGTCTCTTTATTTGAATAAGCAGAGACCCAAGTGACTAAGACGCTGACTGGGAGGCAGAAGGTCAGCAGTTCGATTCCCGAGTACTGCAGGACGGTCTTTGTCCCAGCTCCTGCCAATCTAGCAGTTCGAAAGCAAGAAATTGCAAGTATCTAAATAGGGACCACTTCGGTGGGAAGGTAACAGCGTTCCGTGCATTCTGGTATCTAGTCATGCCTGCCACATGACCACAGAATGTCTGCAGAAGCAGACAGCACTGGCTCTTTGGCTTTGAAACAAAGATGAGCATCGAACCCTAGAGTCGGATACGACTGGCTTTTGAGCAAGGGAAACCTTTACCTTTACTATTTGAATAGGCAGCTAGAAATTATATCCACCCTTCCTCCCTCTCCCCCCTCTCTCCTGCACGCACACACGCACGCACGCACGCACGCACGCACGCACGCACACACACACACACACACACACACACACACACACACACACACACTTTTAAAGGAACAGTGAAATTCTGGCCCAGTGTGCTCACTGTAATAGCTTATTATACTAAGAGAAAATGGGGATTAAGCATGTAAAAATGTTTAAAGCACTGTTATGCAAATAACATTTCTATTAGAGGTCTAAATG
Organism: Bradypodion ventrale; assembly: GCA_035047345.1. Lineage (NCBI taxonomy): Eukaryota > Metazoa > Chordata > Lepidosauria > Squamata > Chamaeleonidae > Bradypodion > Bradypodion ventrale. The sequence continues at coordinate 129,143,479 of JAWDJE010000003.1, forward strand.
AAGGGAACTTTTAGGTAAAGATGCAAAAGGGCAGATGTGCCCCAAGACTAAGTTGCTTGCCTTGAAGCCATGGCTGCATGGACTGCCCAGTCCTGTGGTAGGAAGACTGCCAGTGAGTCTGCTTGCTTAAGCTTTTGCCTGGAGCTTTTGCTAGAATGAACAGTGGTTTCTGCAGCCACAGTAAGGTCTACCTTGCTCGAAAGCCAGTCGTATCTGACTCTAGGGTTCAGTGCTCATCTCCACTTACAGCCAGAGAGCCAGTGCTGGCTGTGTCTGCGGATATGTCCATGGTCATGACTAGACACCAGAGTACATGGAACACTGTTACCTTTCTTGCTGAAGTGGTACCTATTTATCTACTTCCAATCTCTTGCTTTCGAACTGCTAAGTTGGCAGGAGCTGGGACAGAGATCAACCCTCCATGCAGCACTCGGGCCTCAAAACTGCTGTCCTGCCTACCTTCCAGTTGTCAAGTTCGGTGTCTTAACCACTATGCCACCGCAGTCCCACTCAGACACAGTAGTAAATAACAAAAGGAGCTGAGTTCAACCCAGCACTCATGTACTGCTGCTGCTGTGGCCACCTTTCCTGTTCCGTGACAAGTGTCACCAGTGGTAAGGTATGTTAATTTCAGTGCTCCGATTCTTAAACCAAATGCTTCTGCCAACCAGCATGGTCTCCCATGGTGAAGAGCATCTCCATTTCCCACTCTCAGCAAGAAGATGCCATGGTGCAGCCAAAGAGCATTTAGCTCACCTCATATTTTACCAACCGGCACAAAGTGCACAAGAAAAGAAAGAGCAGCCGTCCTTTGCACTAGGGTCCTATCAATGCAGGTCCTTTGCAACTTCAAAATTCCTGCTTCCCATTTCTCCTGGATTTTCTGACTGGCTGCTGAACTCATGATACTACTTGATAGGTGATTTCTTTGGGTGATTTGACAGACAAAGGGTGAAGGAGAGAAACACAGGAAAAACCTGAAGCTTTCATGTTCCTCTCTCTTACTAAGGCAACTCCTTTGTGTTTCAGAAGTTCTCTTAAGGAAATGGATGAAAGAACATGAAAATGAAAGTCATGGACCTCTTTTGTTTCTCCTCCCCATTCATGTTAACTCAAACGTTCCATTTCTAATTTCTATACTATGTAGGCCTGGAGTGCCCAAACTACAGCTGTGAGCCAGACCCGGCCCATGGCACAATTTCTTTCTTTCTTTCTTTCTTTCTTTAATTTTTTATTAACTTTAAAACAATTAAACATATAACATCCCATCACAATACACTATGTAAATAAAACAAGAAAAAAGTTACATTACAATACCAAAAGTAAAAATAAACATAAAATAAATGGGTATTACTTTCTTCATTATGTTAATATATTTTTCTCATTCTAATACATATTTAAATCTGCATATTTTCAAATACTACTATTTCATTAACAATACTCCCTTCATTACCCAAACTAAATCAAAACCAAAAAGAAAATATCACCCGCGATATATACAAAGCCCGGAGACCACATTTTTGTCCCTACAATTTCATGTGCCCCGAGCGGAAGCAGATGTGTTTACAACAGCCGTAAAATGCACAGACACCTGCATAAATGCACCCCCGGCTACCGTAAATGCACCCGCGGCTGTTGTAAATGCATTGATGACAGCCCTGGATGCGTTTTACAGCAGCATTTTATGTCAGAAAGAACAATGTGACCGGCCTGCACAGCTATCCGGGGGGCATGTTCAGGTCCGTGACACAAAAGGTTTGGCCACCCCGATGTAGGCTATCGGACCACTACCACATACATAGTATAAAAATTAGCAATGGAACTATACAGAAGAATTATATTAATAGTCACTTATGAGATACTTTTGAAAACAATTAAAAACCTTGAATGAGGTTTCATATAAAATGCAGCAATATCTGAATAATTATATATTAAAAGAAACGAAATAAATAATTTTGGATGAAAATTGTGCTACATAAATTGCATTATCCCCTCCCCCCCTTGGCTCTTTTTCCTCTGAAGATTGCAAGAATATCCTTAGGCACTGGTTTACTTTATGGTGAATTTGGGCATCCTGAAAAGCATGCTGATTTATATTTAAAAACAAAACAAAATACCACAGTGAACCTGAATGAGAATAGATTGGCATGGTGTTAAAGATTTTCTTCCAGAAAGAACATGTGCCATTTTTCTTGTATTAGCATATTCATCTGTTTATGCTACACTTATGGACCTCATACGCATGGGAAATGATTCTGTTGGACCTTTGGTTGGAATTAAGAGGTGTAAAATAGGATTTCAGACTTCCAGAATCTGCCATAACGTTTTTTACAATCCACCCTTTCTACTCCCATTCTTCCAGCTCCTCCAATTGTAATGCACAGCTCCCATTTGCCTTTCAAGTCCATAATCCTATAATAAAAGAAAGAAAGGGGGAAAAGCAGAACTGATATAATTTCATTTTTATACAAATAAGATATTCTGACATAATATTCTGCAACATCACTTCTCAAGTGTCCTTGTAGATCCTTTTCTAGCCCCTAAGCATGTTGTATTAATTGTACAGATGGCGGGGAAAGGAATTATAAGCTATTACATGGAGTTTATTTCTGGAAATTTTTAAGGATTTTGTGCGAGTGCCATAAAACTCCTATTATAATTGGACACATGTACATATACACACATGGCATTTGGAAGAAAGAATGAAGTTAAAGACAGGCAACCATTTGAAATCTCTCTTGAAAGATATTGTAATAATGCAGTCATCACCCTTAGTGTACAAAGATATTTCCTCTGCCATGTTACTTGTATAGCAAAATGTACATTGTTGGTTTTTGAAGCACCAATATGGAGGACAGTTTGATTGTTGTGGAATGAAAACGAGACAAACCCACATTCCAGGCTAAGACAGATAAGGAGTTTTATTATTATTTGGCCAAACAGGTCCAAAGTCACTCTATCGAGTGTAAAAATAACTTTGAACAACAAATACATTTTCAGAGCCTTCTTTTATACCATATGATCACAGGGAATTTCCACACATTATATCATTATGGCATAAGCCAAGTTTGTTATTAATCTTATGACATTGTCATTCATACCAGGTCAAATTAAGAACTGTCATTTAGGTTAGAACATTCAGAAATTGTTCATGTGTCATGTCACACCATATCACTTCACAGAAATATTACTCAGCATTCTTATTCCCTATGTGTAAATCTCTACTGCTATTTTCTACAGACAGAAATCCTACATTTACGTGGCATGTTTATTGAGCGTATTTGTTCGGCTTGTGGACACAAGGCCTTTTGTTTACTTTATCCTCGTCATTATGGTGTATATTGATCAGGTCAATCTGATCTGTTTTTCATTTCAGAATAGCTTGAGGAATGATTTCTGCTTTTAAGCAGAATTAATATTAGAATTAATATCTTAATTCTTTCACTCCTATTTCATGATCACAGATCCTAGTGAGACAGAGGGGGGTGGAAAGGATGATGTGCAACAGGGATGACAATCTTTCTACCATACTGTGTTTAAATCTTCTTTTTTTGTCTTTGATTTTACTAGCTCTCCCTCTCCCTTCCACCGCCCCCCTCTGCAAATACAACAGGTCTGCCACTACAGTCAGTTCTGACTGACACAGCCTATAGTGAAAGATGATGGGATCTTTAGCCCAGCATTTTTGGGAGTCCAGCTGAAAATTTGCAGAGAGTAGGACAGTTTTATCTTTGTCTAGAGATCAGTGAGTAAAGATTTTTTAAAAATGATTCTGTCCATAGTGCAAAGTGATCAGGTTTTCATTTTCGTTGCTTTTAACTCTTTAAGTTAGAGGGACCCAAACTTTTCAGGCTGTGGGCCGGTCATGTGGATCAGGGGGCCAGATCCAGACCATGGGCCATAGTTTGGGCACCCCTGCTTTAAGTTCTTTAGAAGAGATATGGTATTTAGGCACACAAATGACTGTAGAACATGGGTACTCTCTTATGCCTCTGAGTCTATAGAGTTTTGGCAGGTTTGAGCCTAGTGATTCCCTGATGTATGCCAGAATTTTGAAGGATTATGCCTATAACTAGTACATGTCCTTAAAGTTCCTTGCTGCCACAGGTGGATGGTTTCATATAGTCTCCAGAAACCCTGGAAACTTGGTGTAGGTCAGATTGCAGTTCTTTAGAAGGATAATATTTTTTAGGAGTTTGGCATATGCACCAAGATGAAATTCACAACAAGTCTCAGAAAATATGTATAGATTCTGCTTATTGAGCAATTGCTAGCTGAAAGGGAACCCGACTCCTGTTGTTTGCAATGTGCTTGCTGAAAGCAACTTAGCTCTACCTTTAAAGATTTTGTTCAGAAGTACCTGTTTCTTTTCTAACTATTTGTCACTGGTAATGAAAAACAAAGGGATTCATAAATGTTTTTCTTGTGAACCTAATAAGCACAAGAAAGATTTTTGTAAAAAAAAATATGTTTCATATTCCCTGTACTTTGAAATGCAAACTGGGTTCCAGTTTGTATATCATCCTTCAGTAATTATGTGATCAGGGAGTTTTGATGTTGGCATTGCAATTTCTACAAGAACAAATAGTATGCTTATCCCTACATATGTTCCTTCAGTTCCTCTCTAACTAAATTATAATGTTAGAGAAATGGAGTCAACGCATGTTGTCTTTGACCCAGAGGTTCAATATCTCTTGTTAATTCCTCCTTATAATATTTTAGTCTAGCTGCGAATGCTTTATTAGAAGCTCAAGATTTTATTAAAAAGGATCTATGTACATCCTCTACCTTTCCCAAAAATGATAATGGTAAAAATTCATCTTTCATTCATTCTTAATCATCTTTTTTCTTCTTCAAATATAGTAAGAATTACTGCGGCTAAGGATTTTGATAGCCCCCTGCCCCAGTCTCCCTTGTTTGTGTCTTTTGAGGAAAGGGTTTACCATGCTCATATTCAAAATTATTGGATCATCAGCATTCCTGGTGGGCCACTAGCTCTTCTGAGTTGGTGGTAGACAGCTCATAATAGTAGTCACCTGCCTTATATTTTGCCCCAAATGCAAAACTAGAGACAGACAGGAACAAGAACACCATCTGCTTCATATGTTTATGATGAAATGGTAGTAGATGAACATGATTTGTCTACCAATCTTCTTTCCATTATGCCAGGCAACATATGAAGGGGAAATATGTATGCATTTTTCTCATAGAGAAATATATGAACTCTGTATAATTTAATTTAATTTTTAAATTTATATGCCGCCCAATCAGGAGAACCCGACTCAGGGTGGCGTACAACAGTTAAAAATGTATAAAAACAGATTTTAAAATCCCAAATCCGAAATCGTATAATCTCTTTGAGAACCCACTGTTCACATCATTACTGGGAGCACGAGGAACCATATTCCAGTCAAGTCACCATCCTCTTTTGCTACTTATAACCTTGGATTCTGTGTGCAGATGCAGAACACCTTGTTTACCATATTTGCTGATGGATAAGATGCATCAGGGTATAACACGCACCCATTTTTATATACATTTTAAATGGGAAAAATAATTTCCTACATTTCCCCCCATGAATTTTCACAATTAACTTCAGGAGCCAGGGAAGGTGGCCAGCGGCTGGGGGATTGGGGGGGGGGGATGGGCTTTAAAGGAGCCCTCTTTCTACCCATTCCCTCTGCCCCGGCTGCTGATGATCAGTGACTGTGAGATGGGGGAAAGCCCATTTTTAGGTTGTGTAATGGGGTGGAAAGAGGGCTCCTTTGAAGTCCATTTCCCCCCACAGCTGGTGGCTGCCAGCAGCTGGGGGAAAAGGAGCCCTCTTTCCACCCCATCTTCCCCTCCTCCCTGGCTGTTGGTGGCCAGTGGCAGTGGGTTGGAGGAAGCCTATTTTGGGGGGTGGAATAGAGCAGAAAGATGGCTTCTTTAAAGCCCATTTCCCCACTGGCTGCTGGCAGCCAACGGCTGTGGGATTGGGAGAAAATGAACTTCAAAGGATCCCTCTGTCCACCTCATTCAACTGCGCCACAAAAAATAGGCTTCCCCCATTCCACAGCCTCTGGTGCAGATGGGGCAGTGGGGAATGGGGTGGAAAGAGGGCTCCTTTGAAGTCCATTTCCCCTTGATCCCACAGTTGTTGGCTGACAATGGCACCAAAAGCCCTAAGCAGCTTCTAATCATAATATCCACATATATCCATGAAAAGTTGGTTTTTTTTAGGGGTAAGCTGTCCTTTAAATATTTGCAAACCATGGTCACCATTCCAGTGTTATTGCTAAAACCCTCCTTCCTCAACAGCTGCTTTCCTTCTGAAATGTACTGCACAGTTTCTGATACTGTACTTATCATTCTGCACTGCTCTGTATTTTCTGATGAGTGACAAGTGAGCTGTGAGATGGGCCGTGCTTTTACCCAATGTCTTTGGAACGCAGAAGGGCCTTCAAATGAGATATCAGGACTTCCAAACGTTCTCAAAGGAAATTGTAAATTTAAAGTTCTGCACATTTAGGATGAGATTATTAAATGATTTTCTATACAAAAATCATGTTCTCCTTGCCTGTTCTTCAGTGTCGTCTTAAAATCAGAGTATATGTATTTTATCTGAAATCATTTATAGACCCAATTTGGGAATAGGCAGTGTGCATCATAATTACTGAGTTCTGCTGACGCTGGTTTCTATAGTTGCTACTCCTCAAGTGAGTGTATGGTGGCAATACTGTCTAGAAACAGCTCATGTCTTTTTGACACATGCCACATCCTTTTAGAGGATACTGTGAACATCAGAGTCATCACTGAATTTCCCCTGAAAGGAGATGTTGAGGTAAATATGGAAGTTCCTGTTTGGATATTTAGAGAAATAAAAAACTTTAGTTAAGTTTGGCCACTTTTCTGAGGCTGAACAAGTGTGGGAAGGTGTCCATATCACAACCTAACTGTCTCATCATGGAATGACAAAAATAATATCAACACTTTGGAAAATGCAGTTCAGCATCTCTAATAAATGGTCCCCATGTTTCCTTTTCTTATGACCAGGGTTCCTCAAACCTGGATCTCCAGTTGTTCTTGGACTTCAATTCCCAGAAACCCATGTCAGCACACCTGCTGATCAGGGCTTCTGTAAATTGAAGTCCAAGATTATCTGGAGAGCCAAGTTTGAGGGACCCTGCTTTAGACAGTGCACTCTTATACAGTATGTGTCTGATCAGAAATAAGTCCTCACTAAGTTAAGTTGGTCTTCATGACAGTTGTTTAAACATAAGATCAAATCCTTGATCATGTCAGAGGTCTTACACATTCTCAAGGGTTTTATCTCACTTATACAATAAGCCATTGCCACTGAAGGTGGTAAAGATCATGCAATGGAATCACTCAGATAAAATAACCATATAATTAGTAGTATATCACTCTAAAAGTAAACATAGGAATTGAGTTTTAAGTGGTTTTTTTATGATTTTTATACTGATGGCAAGTGTTTCCAATGAGACTTAATTGCTCTGGCAAAATAACTGAGCAATAAGCTAAGAGATTCCATCTCAATATGGGTTTGGATTATACCATTGGTTCAGGAAAGTGTTTTGAAGGTGTGTGTGTGTGTGCATAGGTGTGTTTAACTCTAACTGGCAGTGCATCTCGAAGGTTTTATGCAGTGATCATGCACAGAATTCCAAGCTGCCCTGAGTTGAGATGGCAAGCACTGAACATTAGGTTTAATACTTGGACTTTACCTTGTTCTTCGGCTGCATCACATTTTGAAGAAACATGCTTGCTAGACTAAAGAAGGAGGGCAGATGGTAGTGATTTGTAGCCTTTTTCGATGTATTTACTGGCTTGGAAAACATAATCACTGCTGGTGATTTAGAAACTCTCTTTTCTGTAAGTAGCATGGTTGTAGCCACTATATTTTATTTCAAAGGTCAGTTACCAAGGATTTATAGTTAATGTCTTCAGATTAATGTGAACACATTTGTAAAATGTCTTCTGAAATGCCTGGAACGCAAGTGGAAATAATCATACATCCTCAAGTAAACTCTGACACATTTTCTGCATTTGTGTCATTGAGGGTAACCAATTTGTAGCTGTAGCTTTCATCAGCAGTTATGAAAGCTGTCTAGACTTTATATGGGGAAAAATTGGAATTATGAAGTGTATCTCCAAATATCTGATTCTTTTATTTTACTGTATTTTATTTAGAAGTCATCTTTCTTTCAGAATTGAGACACTTCATTGATCAATTCATGTCAGTATCAGAGATTGCCTGGGAGATAATTGTTTGAAAGCACTAAATGCAGCAAGCAAAGTATGTTAGGGGAGCAGTGAAAATTTCAATGCCTTCATCTCCACACTGTTCTATGAGAAGAACAGAAACCAGCATGTTTTCTGTGTAAGCAAAGTAGAGACGATTCACATACACACAGACTATTATGCTTCGTCATACAGTATCTGTTTCTACTTTCAAGGGACATAGTGATCCATACAGAATGTTTTGCTCTGTTGCTGCTAGTACGTACCTGTGGTTGCCCAGTGATTTCCCATTTGCAGGCTACTGCTCAATTAGTTAATTGGCTATGTATGCATTAAAACAGTGCACATGTTCACACAAGTATCCCTATCTTGACATGTTTCTTCTGTCATGTACATGCATAGATGCATCTTTCCAGAAAATACAGAAGTCTACACACATGCAAATAGAAGCAAGAAGAAGAAAGGATATTTTTTTTAAAGGCTCATATCTAATACATTTTTTAAAAGGAGGCCTTATAGATTTCTATGATTAAGGTTAGGTAAAGGTTTCCCTTGCTCGAAAGCCAGTCGTATACGACTCTAGGGTGCAGTGCTCATCTCTGTTTCTAAGCCGAAGAGCCAGCCCAGTCTGCTTCTGCCGACATTTCCGTGGTCATGTGGCAGGCATGACTAGGCACCGGAGTGCACGGAATGCTGTTACCTTCCCACCGAAGTGGTCCCTATTTATCTACTTGCAATTTCTTGCTTTCGAACTGCTAGGTTGGCAGGAGCTGGGACGAAGACGGGAGCTCATTTCCGTCCTGCAGTACTCGGGAATCGAACTGCTGACCTTCCACTTCCCAGTCAGCGTCTTAGCCACTTGAGCCACTGATTAAGGCTGTCCAGTGCATATTTAGACCAATTTCTTCAGTTTTGCAGATGATGCCGGCAGTTTTTGGAATTCCACACTTTGCCATGCTTACACTGAAACTCCTTTGACTTGATCGAAAACTATTCAATACACCCAGTGTTCTGAAATGTGGGCAAGAGATATCGGTCCATTTCGAAAATAAATTTTCAGTTTTCTTTCCATAAATGTCTGCAAATGAGAAGTAATGGAACTAAGTAATAGCCTCCTAATTTGTTAAGAAGCACCTGCATAGAAAAAAGTTGGCAAAAGTAGAAGAGGAAAAGAAAGCAAAATCTTTCAGAACTTTAAAGATTGGTTGTTTGGATCATTGGTATCATGTTCATTTGACCAGCAAGTTCTACAATGGAGAGGGCATTTAGATGCAATGAGGTCTACAGTCCAAGCTGCTATGGAATTCCACTTGGAGATCTGGGTCTCAACAGCTGACTGGATAGCTCTGTGGTTTAGGTATCTGACTGCAGATTCAGGAGTTGGAAGTTCAATTCCCCACTGTGTCTCTTGGGAAAGCTGCACAGTCCCAGAGTGCCCCAGAAGAAGGGAATGGTAACACACTTCTGAGTACTCTCTACCTAGAAAACCCTGAAAAGGGTTGCCATAGGTCTGAATTGATTTGATGGTACGCAATTATTATTATTATTATTATTATTATTATTATTATTATTATTATTATTATTATTATTATTATTATTATTATTATTATTAAAGAATAACATCTATTTCAATAGCTGCAATCTAGTGGGTGAAAGTTACAACACTAATGACAATATCAGTAGAGATTGTTTTGACGGACTTTGGCTGTTTTAGGAGCACATTCATCTTATCGAAGCTTTCAAGAGAAATAGGATAGAGAATGATTTTTTTAAAGCCAGAAAATTACCATTGCTAGTTCCTGTCCTGCAGCTGATGGAGCTACTAGAGTTGTGTGGCATCTTTGTCCCTATCGATCATCAAGTCCATCTCTTGTCACAACCTCTGACTCCACAGCCCGATAACTAAACCATTGAGTTCACATGAGTATCTGGATTGCAGCCAGTTTAAGGTTTTGTGAATTAAAATGTTTTTCTCAGACACAGCAGTGCAAATCCTTGTTCACTACTCATCCAATTAAAAGTACTGACAATAGATAAAGTGACACTAGTTCTTTGACACAGTAGTAGTAGTAGTAGTAGTAGTAGTAGTAGTAGTAATTTCATGTCAGAAATTATTCTGGTTGAAAAGATTTTTGCTGGAGAAACTCCGCTCAGGGGATGCCTGATTGAGGCTCCTTTCATGTCCCCAAGATCTTTTCCCACCAAAGTGGTCCCTATTTATCTAGTTGCAATTTCTTGCTTTCGAACTGCTAGGTTGGCAGGAGCTGGGACAGAGACGAGCACTCAAACCATCATGCAGTACCTGGGTCTCAAACTGCTGACTCGCAAGCCTTCCAGCTAACAAGGCGAGCTTCTTAACCACTGAGCCACTGCAGCCCTTGACACAAGAATGAAACTATCAAACTATTAATTAGCAAGCAGTAAGCTGCATAGACTTGGGCACCATAGGAATGCTAAGAGTAGCTCATGGGGCTAAGAGTTGTTTACAGGTTGATTCTGGAGAAATATTCTTAAAACATTGGTTAACGAATCAGTGTCAAGTTGTCTATTATCAGTACTCTCACCTGAAGTGAATCTTTCCACTATGGTATAAACATATGGAACTTGTATTTTCACTCATGTGTTTGGTTTCATTTTGATCCATGAAAACTCACACTGAAATAGATTTGTTAAAGTGCTGCAATATTTTTCATCTCACCTTTTCAACTCACCAACCCCCCAACATTACTTTGGCCAACAGATAAAGATAAAGTAACATAGATAAAGTACGGTAACCTCTTTTAAAAGTGCTATTTAGAAACAGTGATCATTCCAGGGTTAAAAATAATAATTGCACACGTATACAAAATACACCAACAGACAACTTGTTGCCTAAAAGTAGTTGTAAAGAAACGTCAGACTTATAAGACATTTAGGCAGTAGATAAAAGTGAATTGACTCTGTCTGACCTTCAGCTGCCTACTGATAAATTATAACTGTTGGTTGGGGCTGTCAAGACAGATGTGTGCTCTTGCTGTCTCATTAAGACCGCAAATGCCACTGCTGACACTGTTTTTCTGAGGGCAAAGGGAGCCTATTTTCCCTGGGTTTCAATAAACAAAGGAAAGCAGAGCAGCCTAAAGCCATAAATGTGTTCACACTACATTAATTATTATGATGTGTGTAAATATGGGCTTTTGTTGAGTAACCAAGACCCCAGGAGAAAATGCATAGCTCTCATGCTGAAAGATTTGAAGGCTACAGGGAAAAGGCAGCACTGATTCTGAGGTATATATGTGGAATCTCTCATGCAGACACATAGTCACTAAGATAAGGGCTTCCTTGGTTTTGGGACAACCTTTCTATTCATACCTGTCAACCACGGCTCCGGCCAATCCGGGACCTGTGCAGAACAGTTCTGCGCAGGTCGCCTTCTACGCATGCGTAGAAGGGTTTTACGCTTGCGTAGCCCCCTTCTACGCATGCGTAGCCTTCTACGCATCCATAGAAGGGTTCTATGCAAGCGTAGAAGGGTTCTACGCAAGCGTAAAACCCTTCTACGCATGCGTAGAAGGTGACCTGTGCAGAAGGGCTGCGCAGTACCTCCTTTCCCCCACTGCCAAATTCCGGGGTTTCGGCAGCGCGGGGCGGGAAATGGCGCAAATCGGCGCCGAAAACTGGGAAACCCCAGCCAATCCAGAAAGGTTGACAGGTATGTTTCTGTTATATGGGTAGATGTAGCTGAGGAAAATCTCATTTACACAGAACCATGTGTTTGGTTGAGCTCTAGAGAACCTTGTGTATTTCGCATGGCTCAGCCCCTTAAAATGCTTCCTGTACTGGTTTAGAAGCAGCTGCTTGATTCAGTGGATAAATCAAATACTTAAAGTTCCATTTTCATTACTGAATCCTCTCTGAAGTTTTATTTTATTGTCATCCTAGTCTATAACTGAAGACCACACTATTAACTATATGGAATATATTCCACAAAATACACAAAGGCACATAACAGAGGACCTGGATTTCGTATCACATTCTCTCTATATCTGCATGTCCTGTTAAATAGTATCCTGTTTCTTAGTGAAGCATTAGAACTGTAAAATACTTCAGTGTTTATATTCCAAGGAGCATAATGTTTTAATTGAGATTAGAGTTAAAAGGGGGAAAATGAAAACAAAAATCTTGTTTTGTGATTACTTTGTTGACATTTTAAACAATGATGGACACACAGATGAATTTTAAAAGTGGATGAGCATCTTTATTTTAGAGTTTGGAAAATGTCCTTTTTAGACTATAGCTCCAGAGTACACCAGCTGGAATGATCAATGGTTATGCTGTCTGTGGAATTCTGCAATTTGTAATATAAAGAAGTAATCTTTCCAACCTTCATTGGTCATTTTTTTGCTACCAGTGAGAAATGTTTATCTCACAAAATATGTTATTATTATAGCTGAGCTGCTGTTGATTTGTAGAAGACATGCACAGTGAAATACAACACAGCCATTTCACCCCCTGAAAATTGCAAATGCTGTTTCTACCTTTTAAATCTGTACCTGCCTCCCATCATCTCTGTTTGATACTCCCCGCCCCACCTCAAAAAAGTGACCCAGAGACAAAGGCAGAACTAATGGCCATATTCACCTTAATGGCCTAACTACCACTTTAGCTCTCCAAGTTCATAAGTTACAGGGAGGAATTGTAGTGCTCTCTTCACTGTCCTCCTAGACCAGCAGTTCCCAACCTTGGGTCCCCAGATGTTCTTGGGCTAAAACACACAGAAGTCTTCACCACTGGCTGTGCTGGCCAAAATTTCTGGGAGCTGCAGTCTAAGAATATCTAGAGATCCAAAGTTCAGATGTGCTACACTGGACATCTACCACCTTTTTTTATAAAAAAGCACCACACTCTGCAATTCCTCTTGTGTCTGTCCAGAAGAACAAGGGCATATATCTAATAGTATTTTAAGGATGAAGTCAAGAATGAATTTGCTGCTACAGATTTGTAGGAGTCAGAGAACTGAAGAGTACAATGACAATCAGTGGCTATATTGGGATAGTTTGTTCTGGAAGTTCCACAAGTTGTCTTTTGCAATTCTTGAGCACTTCACAAATAATTTACAATCAACTACATTAAAAGTTCTGAAAGGTTGATGATGGCCAGTGTCTTTAGCTGCTAGGCATGCTAATTGTATCTCTCTGTAGAAATTTTAAATCCTTAGGAAGGGCATTAGGAATTATCAAATAAAATATCAGGGGCTTGCTCAGCTGTCATGATAGGCAGTGTGCAGATTTTATACTGGAAAGTCAGCAGTTTCTGGAATGCTCAAACCCTCCCTTTTCCTTCCTCTGTGATTCCCTAGGGTACAACTGTTCGTATGATAACCGCAATTGACCAGGACAAAGGACGCCCCAGAGGTATTGGATACACAATTGTTTCAGGTGAGTCATAAAAAGTCCCTGGAGAGTACACCAAGCATGATTGATATCAGCATGTGATGAACTGAGAAAAACTGAGTTGGTAACAAACTTTCAGGCACATTCTCCAAACTATCACGTGCCATCCATGCATGCTAAACCCAAACAGCAACTCCTTTGTTTTTAATATCTCTTAATCAATCATATCATTTTTGCCGATACCTAATATCTTTCTTCATTTCTGAAATCCAGAGTCTCTTTCTGTTTTTTCCTGTGAATGTCTTTATTTATTGTTGTTGTTGCATGTACAATAATACAGGTGAAACTCGGAAAATTAGAATATCATGCAAATGTTCATTCATTTCACTTAAAAGGTGAAAACAAATATATGAGATAGACTCACTACATGCAAAGCGAGCTATGTCATGCCTTAATTTGTTATAATTGTGATGATTATGGCATACAGTGTACATGAGATTATGTGATGATTATGGAATACATGAGATTGGGGGGGTTGGGGTTTTCAAAAACTTTAAGCCATAAGCATCAATATTATAACAAAGTAAGGCTTGAACTATCTTTCTTTGCATGTAATGAGTCTATCTCATATATTTGTTTCGCCTTTTAAGTTGTGTTACTGAACTGAATGAACATTTGCACAATATTCTAATTTTCTGAGTTTTACCTGTATATATAAGTATCTATTTCAATATTTCAAAATATAATTTACAGTTGAGATTCGTTCTTTGCATATTGTGGGGATCGCTGTCATAGTACAGAAATGCTCCCAATAATGAATTGAGGTGATTTATGAAAGCTCTCAACTTACTCACAGGACAAAAGTTGACTTTCCAAATATATTTTGGCATTTTGGGAAGCTAATCTGATAAATGACCTCAATTAAAATGTTTACTGTTGTCCTGGTTCACATTTTTTTATTGAATTTTTCAAAGACATACAAAAAAGAAAAGAAAACAATGACTAACGATACAATGCATAAACAAATCCATAGTATCATCTTAACAAACATTACTATATGTTAGCACATAACAATGTCTAGACTCATTAATTACTATATTACCACAGAATATTAAGAAAAAACCATTATTTCAAAATCCAAAATAATAAGAACTTTCTGTGCTACCATTAATCTTTAGATAAATAATAAACACCCTGTGAATATATACAATGTCCGGAGAGTTTATTTGCTGCTCAACTCCAGAAACTTCTTTGAGATGGTACTGGTCCTGAACTATCATTTGCCATACAAGAATGGTCCACAAATGGTTTCCATATATTCCAAAATCTGTTCTCTTTTAAATTATCCCTTTTCACTTTAATCTCCCATGTCAATTTATCATTCAGTGCTAAACTCCACATTTCTTTATACCACTCTCCAATCTGTATATCTATATCATTTTTCCAGTTTCTAGCTATACATTGTCTACCTGTTGTCAATACAATTTCTAATAATTCTTTTTCATCTTTGTTTAAACCCAAACCTTCCACATTCGTTAAAAGAATGATACTTGACACCAATTTAACACTTCTACCCATTATTTCAACAAGCTCACCTTCTATTCTTCCCCAAAAATCCCTTATTTTTTTACAGCTCCACCACATATGTTCGTATGTTCCATCAAATGGAATAAAACAAGAGCATAGGGAGAAAATGGAGGAAAAGATAACTGATAAAGAGGTTAAGGAGGTAATAAGCGGACTGAAAGGGAAAGCCCCGGGGGATGATGGATTATCGACAGAGTTTTATAAAGAATTTAAAGAGGTGGTGGTCCCGAAATTGGTGAAGTTATATAATTATATACTAGACGGAGGATCAATTCCGACCTCATGGTATAATACTACAATCGTTCTTCTGCCAAAGCCTGGTAAGAATTTGGAAAGAGTGGATTCGTACAGACCAATTTCACTTATAAATCAAGATGCGAAGATCTTCACAGAGATATTGGCTAACCGTTTAAATAGTTTTATGGGGGAATATATAAATGTGGATCAAGTTGGGTTTTTAAAAGGACGACACATGGCAGATTTGACTAGAAGGGTATTAGATTTAATAGATAACGTTAATCAAACAAAGGAAAAGGTGGGATTATTATCATTGGATATTTTTAAGGCATTTGATTCATTGCAGTGGTCTTCAATTAAGGAAATAGTTAAAAAATATGGGTTTGGGGATAAATTTAATAGGGTTATAGATTTATTATATCAAAAAGGAAATGCTTGGGTTAGAGTAAATGAGGAGCTTACGGAGGTGGTAAAGCTAGAGGCTGGCACAAGGCAGGGCTGTCCATTATCTCCTATTTTGTTTATTATGGCAATGGAGATTTTAGCAAAAAGTATAAGGGAGGATTTAAATATAGAAGGGATCATGGGTAATAAAGTGAGTATGTATGCAGACGACACTCTGCTTATGGTGAAGCACCCGGAGCTGGTAATGGACAGGATTAAAGATCATTTACAGGTATTTCAAGCTATAACAGGATTAAAGATAAATTGGGATAAATCAGAATTGATGTTGTGTAATTTGAAATCAAGTGAGATGGGTAGGATAGTGTCGACACTTAATATACAAATCAAAGATAAGCTGAAATATTTGGGGATAATTATTTCAAACAAATTAGAAGAATTTAAACGATTGAATTATGACAGCTTGAAAGTGGAATTTAAGAATAAAATACAAGAGTTTCAGAAGTTAAAGCTGTCATGGTTCGGAAGGATTGCAATGTGTAAAATGATATTGTTACCAAAGATTAATTTTTTATTTGATACATTAGCGATCCATCTGAAAGAGAAAGAAATTAATGAGTTTCAAAAGATGTTTAACAGTTTTTGTAATGGAGGCAAAAAATCTAGGTTACCAAAGAAGTTATGGTATTTGTCTCAAAAAAAAGGGGGACTGGGTATGCCAAATTTGTTAGCATATTATCGAGCTTTCCAAGTTAAGAACGTTGTGAAGATTTTGGCAAGATAAAAGACAATTTGGGAGCAATTGGAGATGAAGGAATATAGAAATATTGGAAATATGATTTTTTTGGGAATAAAGGATAAGGTGAAAAGGTCAAATAATACTATGATGAGAGGTCTCATGGAAGTGTGGAAGAAGGTAAAAAAGGATATGGTCCCAAATCTCTCTCCAATTTCAGAATTGACTGATATGATGTGTTTCCCAATAAAGTTGGATAAGGAAAAATGGAAATACTGGATAAAAATGGGATGCTTTTATTGAAGGATTGGTTAAAAACTTGTGATTCTGATGTTGAGCGGAAAAAAATATTTGAGATATTAAATTTGAATTGGTTTCAGAAGTTAAAGGTGGACAATTGGAACAAAAAATACAAAAAAGAAGTAGGGTTAGATAGAACATATACAGAATTTGAGGAGTTGGTAAGGAAGATTAGAAAAGGGGAAAGTAGTATTAAAGGTCTTGTAAGTAAGCTTTACAACATACTGAATAGAGGTGCAGATCCACAGGAGGATTTGAAACGGAAGTGGGAACAAAATTTGAATATAACAATTGGGGAGAATGAGTGGAAAAATAAATGGAAAAAGAGGATTATGAGAACAATGTCTGTAAGAATTAAAGAACATAATTTTAAAACGTTGTGGCAATGGTATTTGACGCCATTAAGACTTTACCAGATGGATAATAAAAGAGATAAGTTATGTTGGAGATGTAGAGAATTTGATGGAACATACGAACATATCTGCTTCACATTTTTGATGATTTGGTGAATTATATTTCCATCTGGATGTGTTTCGAATCACCTTACTTTATATGCTTAAATTTTGACTTCTACATTTTGAATAATGTACAGAACTGGTTGGATAGCTCAGTGAATTGGGAACTTACTAATGGAGCCAGAAGGCAGGAGTTTGACTCCCCACTCTGCCGCACATCAGAAGATCTAACCTGTGTAGTCTTGAGCAAGCTGCACAGTCCCAAATTGCCCCCAGAAGAAGGGAACAGTAAACCACTTCTGAGTATTCTCTACCTAGAAAATCCTAAAAAGTGTTCAGCGTCAAGTCCTCCCTTGCTTGAATGTCAGTTGTATCTGACTCTAGGGTTCGGTATACATCTCTGTTTATAGCCCAAGATCCAGTGCTGTCTGTATCTGCAGACATTTCCATGGACATGTGGCAGGCATGAGTAGACACCGGAGTGCATGGAATACTGTTTATCTTCCCTCTTTATCTACTTGCAATTTCTTGCTTTCTAACTGCTAGTTTGACAGGAGCTGGGACAGAGACAAGAGCTCACTCTGTCATGCAGTACTCATGCAGGATGAGAAACCCTCCTCCCACAAAAGGTCAGTGGGGAAAAACCAAAAAGCACAGGTTGTGAAACAAATGCACAATGCTTGGGTCTGTAGTTTACACATTCTCTATGCACTTGCGACATTCGGAAATGACTATAGCAGCTCGATTTTATTGGTACTGTTCAAAGTAATAATCCAAATTCCCCAATACTATTTCTTATCCAATTGATGTATTATAGAAATAGACTGAACATGCTTGAAGAAGGAGGTTGTGTGCATGCAGAGTCTCACACTCATAGTAAACATGGCTGCATTTGCTCCCATACTTCAATAACTTAATCACTGCCCCTGGGTTTCTCTCATTGGGGATTCTACTTATCATTAGGGGAGAAATCATGCAGAATACATCAAAGCCACAAGTGATTAAGCTGCTTTGCATTTTCTTTTTGGTTTCTGTCTTCAAGTTGGAACTACAGTTTTAAAATCTGTTTGAAACTGATATTAATGCAGCCCCTTTCAGTAGAGCAGCATCCATACAGAGAGAGGGCTTTTTCTATCCATAGGCTTTGCCCCCTCCAGTTTGAACACCTCATTTTGGCATGCAGTGATCCTGACTTAATTATTTGTTTATTTAAAACACTGACAGCTCTTCACCTAATGGTACCAGAGCTGTTTGCAAAAATTTAACAATACCACATGATCAAAAGACATGATCCCATTAATCCAGAAGTCCAGCACTACTCAGGTTCTTCATCTTTCATGTCCCGATCAAACCCTGTACTGCCAAAATGAAGCCACTTTCTTGGGTTTGTCGTTGGCCAAGTCTTCATTGGTGCATGTTTTTGGCAGTAATCAGCAGACCAGTAAATGAGCCAGGCTCTGTCTCTCTCCACATTTACACCATGTGTTGTTGTCCACCAACAGTCCCCACTTGAGTATGTTGATCTTACATTTAGGGGCTCCAACCCTCAGCCTATTCAGGGTGCTCCAAGTGACGTAGGGGAGTTTGAGTTCCTCAGCTATATCCTCCTTGAATGATGCTCCTTGCCCTCCATCTTCTAATTTGGTTTTACCCTTGTGTACCCTTTGGTTCATTCCACACCAAACCAAACCAAACCAAACCAAACCAAAGGAATGATTACATAATTTGCCATAAGTGAGTTGCGGTGTGACTTGAGGTTTTTTTTATAGCTTGGCTACTGGAGTCCCACTTTGCACTCCGTGCTGATTTTTTTTTTCCAGCAAAGGAAAGAACTTGCCTGTAGTAGTTGGCCTTTGTGTCTCCTGGATGAGAAACCCTCCTCCCACAAAGTTACAATATACCTGATGAGGAATAGTTTCTCTTGAGGAGACCTCCCCTACAGCCTAACACTTTGTCCTGGGGATGTCCAGCCAGGCTCAAGCTTTTAGCTTTTTTCTCATTGCTGTGGATTGGACAGAGGTCCTTTTTCTCCCCTGAATGGGCCCATGTGTCCTTGTCATTTTTCCACCCACACTGCTTGGAATTTTAAAAAAAATGCTTTGAGAATAAAGGTCAGCAATTATACTTGACTAATTGTGTATTAGCCATTCTTGTTTATACACTGACTAAAATCCTGTTGAATGTTCTGTGTGTTACACTGAGGATATCATCACCATCAAAAATTGGTGCTGATTAAATACTTCATTCAGTTATATTAGATAGATAAATCTTTATTGTCATTGTCCTGCACAGAACAATGAGATTGGGGGGGAAAACACTTAACAACCCAACAAAAACCTAAACAAAATACAACTATACAAAATTATCAACATACTGGAGTGCATGTGAGTTTGTTGCATTGTGTAGGACTCACTTGCACCTTGCAATTCCCTTTAATTTGCCACTGATGATGATTTCATCACCACTGGAGCTGTGCAACAGGTTTTCAGCTACTGTGTTGAAGAAAAATGGGTTTCAACTTTACTACACACCACAGAAACCATTTCTCATAATTACTTCCATGAGGAAACTTTGCAACTGTGAAAAAGGTTATAAAACAACATACTTCACAGATCCCAACACTAACTGTTGAGCTACATAACGAAATATTGTTATTACTACAGGTAGAGTAAGAAATTTAGGAAACATCAGTAAGATATACAGAATTCTGAATTAAAGCCAACAAATTAGCCAATTACACATAATGTACTTGAAGCAGAGGCCAAGTTTCATATGGAGACAGAAGTCTGAGGGAGGACATATTTGAACCCTTCTGGTAGTTTCAAGAATCTGAAAATGATCTCTCACATATTTATGGGCAGTTGAGATCAGCAAAACCTAGCACCATAATAGCTGCTGTTTTGTGAAATAGTGGAAGACCCTTCCTTCCTGATGTCATTAACCTAGACCAGGGTTTCTTAAATGTGGCTCTTCAGGTGTTCTTGGACTTCAACTACTAGAAGCCAAGTCAGCAGACCTGATGATCAGGGCTTCTGGGAATTAAAGTCCAAGAACCGCTGGAGCCAAGTTTGAAGATCCCTAACCTAGACAAATCAGAAAATCACTTGGTAGATGAACTTAACTTCATAATGGCTCAAAACATGAATCTCAAAAGAGCCAGCTGATTCCAAAGAGATAGCTCACTGACTGTGAGAGCAAAGGTAGCCAATGTGGTGGTGGTGGTGTCTGTGTGTGTGTATGTGTGTGTGAGAGAGAGAGATTAACTTCTGAAACTAGAGACAAAGGCCAGGATGTATATTCATTCAGGCTTCCTAGTAGAGTTCCAAATTACCAAATGCTTAAGGGTGTCCTGCCAAGCAACATGAGAATACAGTGGGGTTGTCATAATATATGCATACATAATTGCAGGATGAGCATGCTTATAAGTCAATGAACCAGTTAATGAAAATGCCAGTAAAGCATGTACCAAAGGCAAGTTTCACGTCTGTTGTCATTTTCAAACCTGTACTATATAATTAGTTTGCATGATCCCCTATTCTTATGGTAAAGGTCACTGATCATGTTTTATGCTTGGACTACACAATGTACAAAGTATGCATGAAAGCTGTCTAATGTATGGAAGTTAACTGGGGGATTTGATTGGGAATTAACCAAGACTGTAAGCAAGTACTGTAGCATATCCTTCATTCTTAGATTTAAGTTCTGGATTTTTAAAAAGGGAAATGAAATATGCCATGAAAACTTAAGGACAATGGGTAAATGATTCAGCCTTCGCCCTGTGTTTATTGTCCGCTATGGGAAAAGTGGGGAAAATATGTATAATTTTAGAACATCATTATCCTGTTTAAAATACAGATTGTGGATACAAGCAGGAGTAGCTTATATTGTTGCTTTGAACATATTGCAGAAATTGTTATATATACAGCTCTTCTGCAAATACAGGTTTTTCACCCAAGAGAAGAACAATAAAAACAGAAGATGAAGCATAACTACTTCAAGGCGTAAGGTCAAGCTTAAATGATTCATTTACAGAGATATCAAGTGTGAATCACATTGTCTTATCAGCTCCCACAGAGTTTTCTTTTCTTTGGCTGACATGGCTAAAGGTTTTCTTTTCTTTTTTAGGAAAAATAATCTCGGTTTTGTTCATGGGTGGAATAGCCACTGAAATTTTTCCTAAAAGGAAGTCAGGACACCTACTGGAGTGAAATATTTTAGAACCGGTTTGTAAAAGAAAATAAAGAGGTTGCTTTATAGTTAAAGTCAGTGAAATTTCTCAGGAGCGATTCTGTATGCTGAAGGGTTTCAGTGGATTTCAACTATAGCAACCTTTGGTGCATGTTGGGAGAGTCCTTCTTTTTCAGGTGTAATTCATGAAGAATTTATAAGGAGACTGATATAATTTTGTCATGTCTAGGCCAGACATGAAACTGCTAAAACGAATTCACCTTTCTGCAGTTCCTTTTGCCTGACCTAGTGTGAGAAAGATTAGCTGGCAACACAAGGTTGCCATTACCAGGGTACACCCAGTGGTGGGCTTCAGAAATTTTTACTAACACACTGTGGGCGTGGCCAACTCTGTGGGCATGGCAAACTCTGTGGGAGTGGCCAGGTGACTGGGTGAGCATGGTTAAACTGCTGTATTTTAATGTGAGCATTTGTGGATTGAGTCCATTTCATCATACCATTAGTTAGCAATTACACTTCGATGCTCTAATTTTCCTTTAAAGAGTAACTGCAGCAGAGTAACTGCTGGCTCAGCCTCACCACACTCTGGGTGCCCAAACCCAGCAGCAAGGATGTTGGAGTCGTGTGAAGAGGAGGAGGTGGTGGGCAGGGCAGGGTGGGGCAGTGGGTGGGACCAGCCAGTTTTACTACCGGTTCTCTCGAACCTGTCCGAACTTGCTGGTGCTCACCACTGGGTATGCCTGATTGTGGTTCAGAAATACCTTCGAGGAAGCTCTTTCTGTGTACCCCATTAAAGCTACTAATATTGCTTGAGTTGTAACGGGGTAGGGAAAAACGAATTTTGCAAAAATGAATTTTGTGTCCATTGCATACTGAACTCATCCAGAAAGTGATAGTGTTACAACAGGTAAAATAATTTATTAAATTAAATTCACAATCTGTACCAGGAATAGGATGCAGAGACTGGGAGCTAAATTGAGAGCAAACCACATGTTGGCAAGTTCAAAAGGAAGTCAAGTGTATCTCTTTAATTAGCAAAAGCGTTCGTAAATTAGTCCAGTACTGAGGTATCGAAAATTAAGTAATGCAGTGTATTCACTTCAAACATTAGACTGATGTGTCTCTCTAAACAAAATCATAAGCAATCAAGCGACGAAGTTAACTGCATACATGAAACTTGAGTGTGACACTGTGCGATAAACCTCATTAGCACGAATGCGCACAAGAGAGAACCTCCATGAGTACAAGCTAAGCGTTGGGGCAATATCATCAGGTCACCCACTGGTACCAGTGGCGAGGGTTAGTCTGTTGTAATACACCACGTAAGTCCTGGTGTTGTGGCAGAACAATGAAAAGTCTCTGGGTGAGCTATATGGTATTACTATTGGAAGCCAAAGGCCAAGTAAATCATCGGCGGGTTCTCGTGCGACGGGCAACTTCAAAGAGATGTAGACGAGTAGGCGATGCCCTTCCGGTAGCGGGACATTTCGAACAGCTTTCTCAAGCGTCTACAAACATAATATAAAAATACATAGAACCTATGATACAATTGTGTACTAGAAATATCAACAATGTAACAATGAATATATGACAAGTATGTAAAAGTCATAAGAGCCACGGACAAAGTACATACCTAAGGTAAATTTTCTCGCGCGTTTCGCACCTCTATACAATTCTTTCAATGTGTGCACGCATTATTTTCTTACAAGAGAATACTCCATATATAACATAATCATGATTACAAACATGTGCAGCCGATCGACCGAACACCCTTCGACCTATTATCAGAAACCATTGAGCTATTTAGGGAGGCAAGTACGAGCTTAATAGTTAAAGAGATAAAGACAGAACTACAAAAATGCAGAAAGTTCCCATTCTGTGTTAAGACCATGAGGCATAAGAGTATTAAAACGATGGATATAGAACGCCTCTCTCTGTAAGAGGAAACGCTCAACATCTGTAATCTGATATTTGTTGGGCATGAAAGATTCTAGTACAACTACCTTGATGTCACTTGATGTTATCCTCTTTGCTGTTTTGGCTACACCCCAGCCGTCCTACTCCATCATTGGCAAGTTCAAAAGGCCTGAGGAAAAGTACTTCCCTGGAATGCCTCAATAAATGATGCCAGGATTTCAAGGTCACTGGTTAGCTTTCATAAACTCTTCATCATATACTGGAATTTAGCCAGCAAACAAACTCCATTCAGATCACTGTATAGGAAGCAATGCCTTGTTTTCTGTCCCCACAAGCTGGGTTGAAAGGGTGACGTTCAGTCACTGAGGTCAGGGCTCTATTTGAAGGACAGGTAATTAATCTAGTAAAGTAATCCACAGCTCTTCTTTGGGCAGATTTATGGAGATAGCTTCTGTCCTGGGAACTCTACCTCATCATCTTTCATTTCTCAAGCAAGGCTAGTGACTTGTTATATAACATGACCTGTTCTAGATAAGAATTTTTCATTTAAAGGAGTTCTTCAAACTAAGGGAGATTGATGTCCTGGCAGTTTCCAAGGCGCAACAAGTGATGGAAAGTCATCAGAAAAAGGATTGGGCAGTCAGGCTATTATTAATAACAATGAAAAGGAGGAGTGAGAACTATAAAACATGGGGGCCATGTAATAACAATAATCTATATTTATGAATAATCTATATTTAGTGACTGATAACAGAGATGAAATTTGTCCTGTATCTAAGTGTCCCGTTTAATTTGATTATTCTTTGATCTTCTTACTTTTAAATCTATTAAGCAACTTCCAGATGGTATAATCAGGATCTAGCACCGGTGAAAGAAACTCTGTTTATCTGTTTTGCAAGTGTGTTGTTTTTTGCACTCCATAGGCTCTTAGATTTTGAGGTTCATAGAAGATCTTCTTTGCCACTTCTGATCTTGTTACTAAACTAGTCTGTAACAGGTGTATATGCAACCTTAATGCTCCTAGGAATACAGTTTGGAAACCACTGCTTTGGGGTTCATATGGAAACACACAAACTAAGGATGCAGTCCTAGGCAGACATTCATGTTTGAGAAATCAGATTCTTGTGCTTATATCCAAAGGAGCAGAAATGCAAAATGGTGAATAATGTTGGGTATGAGAGGCTCCTGCTGTCTGCACTTTATGTATCCCCCTCTGTAATATCTATTTCTACCTCTTTGGGTTGGTTTTTTTCTCCCCATTTGCAGGGAGTTTCTCAAAATGAATTAAACATTTAAAAAATGCATCTTGAACCAAAAAATGCATCTTGAACCAAAATGCATCTTGAACCAAATGAATTAAACATTTAAAAAATTCATCTTGAACCAAATTCTATCCTAGAATTTTAATTTATCTCAACACAAGCTGTTATCATTTTATCTCCTTTTTATCCCTTTTTATTTTTATTTTACTTTTTATTTTTTGCATCCCCCGCCTTACTTTTTTTTTTACCCTTTGGTGATCTCCATTTTAAACTGTGTTTTGTATTTTGCTTAAGGGATTAGGGAGGGTATTGGAGGATTTTGCAGATTTTAAGATTTTGTATATTTTAAACTCTTGTTTGTACGCCGCCTTGGGTCATCCAAGGATGAGGAAGGCGGGATAGAAATGATGTAATAAATAAATAAATAAATGTGCAGAGTAAATTTGAGACAGAACTGGAAAGTGAGCCACTGCTACTGTTGCTACAAACCAACTCCGTGTACATTTCTGTGATGCAGAAAATGAGCAATGTGCACAATAATTTTGGCATGTGGCTTTGGCCCAGTATCAGCTTGGGAACAGTCTTAGTACATACGCCATTTATAACGGCTCCTTTCATTTCAAAAAGCTTCACCGACAAATGGCCTTAGTAATTAAAACAGTAAGTCAGACAGTAGCTTTGGAAACAGCTGGGGGGGAAACCTGAAAGGATAGTGGTGAAGAGGGAATTGGCAACTGTTTTCATGACAAGTTTAAGGGGATAACAGCTGCCTCTGGAACACTGCCCCACATGTGTAGGTTCTCTCTTTGTGTGCCTTTGTGTGTGTGTGTTGGGACAAGTGTGGTGGGAGTCAATGCTGATAACATTAGCACTGTGGTGAAATATGAGAATGCCATTTCATTCAGGAAGTGGAATAATAGAGATAGCAGAAGACATTAAGAAAAACCTCACAGCATGGGTTGGAAAATGGCTGTAATGAATTTTAATGAAATAAAAGCAGCCATCAGGCAATAGATTGTATGATAATTTCTTCCCCCTCCCAGATAGTGTTTTGCGTTGTTGAAATGTCAATGAGAAGTTAGGTTTGCCTTGGGATCAGCTAACATTATCATAAAAACATGAGCTACTCATTTTTTTTAAAAAAAAAATTTTTTTGTTGATTTTTACTAATACACAAAATCAAGAAAAAAACATAAGGCATATATTGACTAACAAAAACATAGAAAAATTAAGCACTCTTTTTCTTAAAAAAAAAGTAATTCAAAGAGGAGAGAATATATAAAATTGATAGCTAAACCCCTTACATTCTTTAACTGTATCAACATTCTAATAGTAATAAACTTAATTACATTACTACTAAGCATCCTCCTCTCCTCTACACTTCACCTTCTCAACAAATTCTACAACTAGTGAGACAACTAAAGAAAAAGAAAAAATCACCATGTGATATATTACAATGCCAAAGGGGAGCTGCATCCTGTCTCTTATCATTATAACCAAAAATTCAATTTATCCGGTACTGGCGTATAACCTCCTCTTTTCTTTAATGTATAATCAAGAAATGGTTTCCAAATTTTCCCAAAATTATTTTCTCTTACAATTCCTTTCTTTTCATTTAATTCCCATGTCAATTTATCATTCAGGGCCAGTTGCCACATTTCCCTATACCATTCATCCAATTTTATTTTCCTTGAATCCTTCCAGTTTTTTTGCTATACACTGTCTTCCTGTAGACATAAATATCGCAATTAATTCTTGTTCCTCCCTATCCAACTTTAAACTATCTAAATCCGTAAGCATGGCGGCACTCGGTCCAATATTTATCTTTTTCCCTAACCTATCAACTATTTCTTTTTCAACTTCTTTCCAAAAATCTTCTATTTTTAAAAAATTCCACCACATGTGTTTGTAAGTTCCCACACTTTTGTTACATCTCCAAAACAACTTATTTTTAGTCCTATCCATCTGATTCAGTCTCACCGGAGTCAAGTACCACCTCCACATCATTTTATAATTATGTTATAATTATGTTAACTCTGACTGACAGTGTTCTCATTATTCTCCGTTTCCACAAAGATCTCCATTTTATTTCTAGAATCTTTATGTTTAGAGTTCATCTTCCCACAAGGTTCTCAAAATATCTATATTATCCTCTTTATTTAATATTTTATAGATTTTAGCAACCAGGCCTTTTAAGCCAATCTTCCCTTGTCTTATTTTGAACAACAACTCTTCAAATTCCGTCATCTCCCTTTCCAAGTTATATCCTTTTTTGTATTTATTATTCCAATTATTTAATCTCACAATTTGAAACCAATATAGCTTTAAATCTCCATAAATTGCTGCTCTTTTCTGCTCATCCGTGCAAATTTGAATCCAATATCTCAGCATACAAACATCCTTATCTATCAATACTGATCTCAATTCCTCATCTGTCTTAATTGAAAAATCTTTTATATCCTCAATCTCTATTAAAGGAGAAATCTCAGGGGCCAGTTTTCCTTTCATCTTTTTCCATACTTCCCACATTGCTCTTAACATTTTATTTTTAATATTTACTTTTCCCCATTCTTTGTCCAAAAAAGCTGCCTTTCCTATTTGTTGGAGAGCCTCCATCTCTAAATCCTCCCAAATCACTTGCTCTTTCATCAAAATCTTAACAACATTTTTAACCTGGAAGGCATTATAATAACTCTTTAATTTAGGTATCCCTAAACCTCCTTCTTTTTTGTGGTACATACCACCAGCTTTTAGGAATTCTAGCTCTTTTGCCACCGTTACAAAATTTATTTATTATATCTTGAAAATCTTTAATTTCTCTATCCTTAAGGTAGATTGGTAAGGCATCAAACAAGAAATTTATTTTTGGCAATAACATCATCTTACATAGAGCCACTCTACCAAACAGGACAATTTCAATTTATTAAACTGTAAAATTTGCTCTTTAATCACCTTCAATTGTTTGTCATAATTCAATTTTTTAATATTTTCCAATTTATTTGATAGAATAACTCCCAAATATTTTAAATTATCTCCAATCTGAATTTTATATTCCTGCTGAATTTCTTGTTCTTCTTCCTTATTCATGTTACATGTTATCATTTCTGATTTCTCCCAATTAATTTTCAACCCCGTCATTTCCTCAAAATCATTTAAATGCACTCGAATCCTTTCTAGTGCCTTCTTCGGGTATTTCATTATAACCAGTGTATCATCCGCATACAGACTAATTTTATTTCCCACCAGACCTTCTATATTAACATCCCTTCTTATCATTTTTGGTAACACTTCCATAGCCATTATAAATAAGATTGGAGACAATGGACACCCCAGTCTTGTACCAGCTTCTAATCTAATATCTTCAGTATAAACATCATTAACTCTACCCTTTGCATTCCCTTGCTGATATAGTAGTTTTATAACATATTTAAATTTTGTCCCAAATCCATAAGATAGAATTAGCTCATTGATTGTGGTCCATTGAAGGGAATCAAATGCTTTGAAAATATCCAATGATAACAATCCTATCTTCTCCTTTCTCCTATTGGCCATATCTAATAAATCGAGTGTTCTCCTCATTAAGTCTGCCATATGTCTACCTTTAAAAAACCCAAATTGATCTTTATTTATATATCTACTCATAAAACTGTTTAATTGATTTGCTAATATGTTTGTGAATATTTTGGCGTCCTGATTTATTAGAGATATAGGTCTAAAAGATTCAGTTTTTTCTGTATCTTTTCCCGGTTTGCGGATCAGAACTATTATTGATCTAGACCAAGAAATTGGGAGTGTTACCCCTTCCAATATAAAATTAAACAACTTTTAAAATCTTGGGATAATTAAATCTTTAAACTCTTTATAAAATTCTGACGTTAACCCATCTTCACCTGATGACTTGTCCCCTTTTAATTTATTTATCACATCTTCAACTTCTTTCTCAGAAATTGTATCATCCATTTTATCTATGTGTTCCTGGGCTAGTTTTTGTTTTATATACTTCTCCAAATATTCTTTTAATTTATCCACCTTAATCACTTTTTCTGTATACAACTCCTGATAAAA
This sequence comes from Bradypodion ventrale, assembly GCA_035047345.1. NCBI lineage: Eukaryota > Metazoa > Chordata > Lepidosauria > Squamata > Chamaeleonidae > Bradypodion > Bradypodion ventrale. Next base: position 129,172,244 of record JAWDJE010000003.1, read on the forward strand.
TTCCGTTACCATTGCTAATTTATCCATCATTCTATTGCAGCTAGCACTTTTTTATGTCAATACACCTATCTCATGAGCTAGTCATAAGAAACTATTCATAAACACATGTGGTCTTAAAGTGGGAGCCATGTTGCCGAAAAGGCATTTTTTACATACCATAGACACAAAAACACCCATCAAAAAGGAGGTTTTTAAGGGGGGGAGTAGTGCTTCTGTTCCAAGAAACTCTCAAAGTTGAAATATTTTCTTCTATAAAAAGTGCAGGGAACCTTCTTTCTGGGGGAAAAATGCTCAAAGTGACTGGCAAATGAGATTAATAACACAGAGACAATTAAATGTGTTGAGTTGATGACTTTGGGTTACTTAGGCCACATCATCCTCTTTTACTTATTCCATGTAGCCATGAACACTGTGTCCACGAACATCAGCGTTTTGTTAGTTTTCTGCCTTGCATTCTAAGTTGCTTCAAATGTCAACACTTTTTAAGGGATAAGGCAAGATAACAGATCCTATAAAAATGACTAACAGTTCCTTTACACAGAACCTTGTGAATCTGTAGAGCAGCCCTAAAATGACTCTGTCTTCTTGTGTTAGGTTTATGGCAGAATTGTTGTGGATTGTAATAATTGATGGGGTTGAGGAACATGTTTGGAACCTTCCTTTTTTGAAATTACCCAATTCCTTGATTGACCAGACTATCAAGGATAGTTTCCTGCTGGTGGCAACTCATTTTCCATTTTTTTCACTGCCGTGTTCTTCTTCTCCAGGTTCAACCAAAATTCTTCATAATTAGGTCTTCCCATCTTTTTGGTGGGAAGGGGCTTCCAAAGGGCCTTTTCACTCCTCTGGGATACCACTCAGTGACTGCTGCCATCTGATGCCCATCTGTCATTCGAGAGATAGCTAGTGGAAAGCAATTATCATTTATGGGCGCACAATTATTGTGTTAGGGCTAGAAAAAAATTCCCTCTTGTAAGTGTATTCCAATCTGTCTTTTCTATTCTTGCATCCAGCTCTCTTCATGGCTTCTTTTACAGTGCTTTGAGCACTGAATGGACTAACATCCCGCTTTATTGGTTACTGAAAACTAAATTATGGTCCTGGATGTGTAGTGGTTAAACTGCTGTACTGCAGTCAAAACATTGTGAGCTTGATCCTGATGGGGATCTAGGGTGACTCAGACTTCCATCCTTTTGAGGTCGGTAAAATGAGCACCCAACATGCTGAGGGGAAAATGCTAATTAACTTGTGAACCACCCAGAGCAGAGGTCCTCAACCTTTGTAAGCCGGGACTGGTTCATGCCACCTCAGACTATTTGCGGGCTAGACTGATGGTCTCCCTGCCACTGCCACCTGGTGGTGCCAACAGTAGCAGAGAGTGCTGGGGCCTTGGGGTGGTCCCACCACTCCCAGCAGGGCCAGCCTGAGCTCCCCGACACTCCCAAACACACCATTTCCCTGCTTACCGGAGGAACTGCATGGTGTGGGTGAAGGAGGGGTCCTGACAGTCCTTCTTGCCCACGCTCAGCCAGAGTGGCTCCTGGGAAAGACACGGGTGGCCATGTGTGTCTCCTGGAAAAGCTGCTCTCAGCCAGAGTGCCCCCTGGGAAAGATGCGGACGGCCACATGCGTCTGCCATTTCCACTTCCACTGCTGCTGTCTCAATCCTTGTCCCCTCTGCTTGGTTTACCATGTCCCTAACGGCATTCCATAGCAGGGTGTATTTTCTAAGCCTTCTTACAACATACACCTTGCTATGGAGCACAGTTAGGGACATGCCAAGCCAAGCAAAGGGGACAAGGATTGAGGCAGTAGCAATGGCAGAAGTGGTGCTGGAATGAGGGCATGGGTTGGATGGAATGGTGCTGTGGGCCAGATCTAGCCCACGGGCCATAGGTTGAAAATGCAATAAAGGCTATGGGGTGGTATATAAGTGTAATTGCTGTTGCTATTACCATGCTTACCATCCTGTCTATATGGTTCATCACCATTAGATGACAATGGAAGGCAAGGGGTTATTAAAGAGGAAACAGAGATTGCAGAGAGACTCAATGAATTCTTTGCTTCAGTATTCACTGAAGTAGACAGCGGCCACATGCCCAAAACAGAGCCTATCTTCATAGGGAGGGAAACCGAAGAATTAAGCCAGATAGAAATAACCAGGGAGGAGGTCCTTGCATGTCTTGTTAAACTAAACACTAACAAATCACCAGGACCAGATGGCATCCATCCACGAGTTCTCAGGGAACTTAAAGATGAAATTGCTGATCTCCTAGCCAAAATATATAATCTTTCCCTCAAATCAGGCTTTGTGCCTGATGACTGGAAGGTAGCGAATGTAACACCAATTTTCAAAAAAGGATCCAGGGGTGATCCAGGGAATTACCGACCTGTCAGTTTGACATGTGTCCCAGGTAAAGTGATGGAAACCATCCTAAAAGATAGAATTAATAGGCACATAGAAGAGAAGGCGCTGCTAAAGGAGAGCCAACATGGCTTTTGCAAGGGCAAATCATGCCTCACTAATCTGTTGGAATTTTTTGAGAGTGTCAACAAGCATGTGGATAAGGGGGATCCAGTTGACATTGTTTATCTGGACTTTCAGAAGGCTTTTGACAAGGTCCCACACCAAAGGCTCTTGAATAAACTTACCAGTCATGGAATAAAGGGACAGGTCTTGTCCTGGATCAGCAACTGGCTAAGGGACAGGAAACAGAGGGTAGCACTAAATGGACACTTCTCCAAGTGGAGGGAAGTAAAGAGTGGGGTCCCCCAAGGTTCAGTACTGGGACCCCTGCTTTTCAACCTCTTCATAAATGATCTAGATGTAGGAGTAAAAAGCAAGGTAGCCAAATTTGCTGACGACACTAAATTATACAGGGTAGTGAAAACTGTGAGAGATTGTGAGGAGCTCCAGAGGGATCTCTCGACACTGGGGGAGTGGGCAAAACAGTGGCAAATGAGTTTCAACATTAGTAAGTGCAGAGTGATGCATGTTGGGGCAAAGAACCCCAATTACATTTATAAACTGATGGGGTCTGAACTCTCTGCGACAAACCAGGAAAGGGACCTTGGTGTCCTGGTGGACAACTCAATGAAGGTGTCAACCCAGTGTGCCTCAGCAGTGAAAAAAGCAAACTCAATGCTAGGGATCATTAGGAAGGGTATAGAAAATAAGTCAGCAAGTGTCATTTTGCCTCTTTATAAATCTATGGTGAGGCCCCATCTGGAATACTGTGTACAGTTCTGGTCGCCATACCTCCAGAAGGATATTATGGAGCTGGAAAAAGTGCAGAGGAGGGCAACCAGAATGATTAGGGGACTGGAACACCTTCCTTACCATCGGAGGCTGCAACGGTTGGGCCTCTTCACTCTTGAACGACGACGTCTAAGAGGTGACCTGATTGAAGTTTATAAAATCATGCACGGTGTGGACAAAGTAGATAAGGAAAAACTGTTTTCCCTATCGCATAACACTAGAACTAGGGGACACTCCATGAAACTTTTGGGTACTAGTTCTCAAACAAATAAGAGAAAGTACTTTTTCACCCAGAGGATTACTGGTCTATGGAACTCCCTGCCAGAAGAAGTGGTGACAGCTGTCAGTCTTGACAGCTTTAAGAAAGGATTAGACAAGTTCATGGAGGACAAGAGTATCAATGGCTATAATTATGGATACTTAAGGACAACCTCCGGGTTGGAGAGATAGGCAGGATATCTCTCAATATCATTTCCAGGGAATCCTAAGCAGGCATCTGCTTGGAAATACCCTGAAGGAAATGGTGAGCCACTGTGTGAGACAGAATGCTGGACTGGATGGGCTGTGGCCTGTTCCAGCAAGGCTGTTCTTATGTTCTTATGTTCTTATGACTAACATCCAGGTATTTTCAGCAGACCATAGTAAAGCACACACACACACACACACAAGGATTGTGTGACACATTAAAGAGGTTGATATGCTTTATCTAGTGTAAACTTTCATTCCACAACTGTTTATGCAAAACAAAACATGATCGTCATTTACTACACAATCCTACACGTGCACTCAGAGGTACATCCCTTTGAATTCAATGTAGCTGACTTCTATGTTAGCCTACCTAGTGTTTAAGTCTTAGTGTACATTGTATTTTAGCTGCTTATTTCTCAGTCTCTTCCTTACATATGATCACTTTTTATTCTACAGGTAGTAGGACCTGGTTCCTGCAAACACCATTAATATTCACCTCCCCATACAGCCTCCCCCCACCCCAGAAAAACCTGACAATGCCTCTGTGCATAAAAATAGGCAGAGAAGAGTTACTGGGAAGTGGCCCTGAACACCTGTCTGGATAGTGTATGAGGTAGAATTCAAGGTGAAGATCAGCTAGGTGGTCGAAGTTGCTGATGGACTATTATATCATGATAACTGTGTCTGTGGCTGACTCTGTGAACCACATCCAACAGCATTTATTTCAGTGTAGAGGAGCCCTGACAGAGCACATTTTGATTAATAAATTATCTAGCTCATACAATGTAGGGTATGTTCCCCTTTCACATCTCATGAAAGTCATTCACTCTAGGTTTAGTGTTTTAGTGAGCCCAGACCATCCTAAAAAGACTGTATCTTGGCAGCAAATATCCCTTCATTTAGCAGCAAAGGGCTACCGGTTGAGGCACTTAAGGCCATTTTCACAAGTGATGTTGCAGGTCTGATGAGATGTCTGCAAGAATGGCACAATATCACCACCGACAGATGATTCTTGCTCTCCATCAGCCTCATTCCCTGACATTCAGAGAGAAGTGAAAGCTTAACCTGTGATGTCCTATCACATGTCCCCACCAGCACAATGCCCTTTATTCTGGAGGGAAAAAGGAAAGACATTTTGAAATCTGGTTATTATCTTCCAAGAGGCTGTAAAATAAAAAAAAATGGGAAGGTCAAAAAATCTAACCAAAGTAATTGTGTGACTTTGCAGCTTAAGGATGGGGACTCCGGGTTCAGGCTCAAATCACATGTTAAAGGAAACATGCAATTCCTTTTATTTCTACATTTCCCCTTCAGCCATACATTTCTTTCAGTCAGACTTGCAGATGAAGTCTTGCAGATGTTTATCTTCTGAGGACCAGTGACAAAACATAAATACCTGTAAGCTAATTTGCAAAACAGGGAGTGAGACCAGTGGGGCTAGAACCATCAGTTTCCATTTATCATCTCTAATAAACTGATCCACTGCTTCAAGTTGTTTTATCTAACTGGGGCATTGAATGGAAGAAATGTTAAAGAACCAGAATTCATCTTTCTGAGAGGCACAGTTTTCTCCAACATTGATTCCTGAGTTGGCATAGAGCAGAGGGATAGAGTAATAATAACAATTTTGTGTCAGAAATTATTCTGGAATGAAAGGATTTTTGAGAGAGAAACTCTGCTCAGGGGATGCCCAGATGAGGCTCCTTTCATGTCCCCAAGAGCTGGGACAGAGACGGGTGCTCAATCCGTCATGCAGTATCCGGGTCTCGAACCGCCATCTTGTCGGCCTTCCGGCTAACAAGGCCAGCTTCTTAACCACTCAGCCAATGCAGCCCTAGAGGCATAGAGGCATATGGCAAAGCCAAAGATTAAATTTAGGTTTGAAAAGGCAATTCAAAACCAGATTGCAAGTTCAGAACATGTGTTTGTCCATCCTTATTCTGGTGTGCTGCAGTGATACTCCTTGTATGTGTATCCATGCAAAGCATGAGTGAGTACACAGAAAAAGCCTCCTCAAAGATTTTGAATACTTTGAAGGCGGCAACCTTGCCAGCTAATCTTTCTAAGGTAGGATCAGACCAAAGGAACTGAAGAATGAATGAGTGAGTAGGTGAAATATATCCTTCAATCTCATGAAGGAATATCCTAGTTCTCTAATTTTCAAATGTTTGCTTTGAGATATTGGTATCTCAAGAAACACTGTTGTCAGAGCGAGTGCCTCATTAAAGAAACACTCACTTTTTCTGAGAAATTAAAAAGCCAGAAGTAAAAATCTAATTGGGACACAGCCAGGTCCTGCAGCACTAGTACCTGCAAGGATATGTCCTGGAGGGAAGTAGGGAGATCTGATGAAGCTCTTCTAGAATTTTGCTTTCCTCTTTTAACTCTACTACAGATACAGGCAAAGCATGTAAAATACATTAACTAATATGTACAATAAATTTAAAGTATACCCCCTTTTGCGTTTTATCTTTCATCAGTGAAATTGCATTGGACTTCAATTCCCAGAAGCCCAAGTCTGTAAATCCACACAAATGGGTTTACTGCACAGACTCGCAGTAAACCCATCCATGTGGACTCACAGAGACTTGGACTTCTGGGAATTGAAGTCCAAGAACACGCACAGTAAACCCATTCATGTGGATTCACAGAGACTTGGGCTTCTGGGAATTGAAGTCCAGGAACTCGCACAGTAAACCCATCCGTGTGCATTCACAGAGACTTGGGCATCTGGGAATTGAAGTGTTTAATTTAATTTAATTTAATTTTTAAATTTATATGCCACCCAATCAGGGGAATCTGACTCAGGGCAGCGTACAACAGTTAAAAATATATAAAAACAGATTTTAAAATCCCAAATCACCCACTCACTTACCCACCCTATTACCCCCCCCACCCCAATTAAAAGAATAAAAAGGAATAAAAGGGAATGGGGGGGATACAACAACACAAAGGGAAAGATATTAACTAAGCATTAACTGGGGATGAGCCAACAGGCTGGAGCCGTATTCCCATTAAGGCCCCACACCTGTCCTGCCAGCCAGGTTTTCAGACTTTTCCTGAAGGGCAGCAGTTCTGTCTGTAGCCTCAATTCTGTTGGAAGGAGGTTCCAGAGGGCTGGTGCAGACACGGAGAAGGTCTTTGTGTGCCAGAGAGGCGGGCCCTTCTAGCTGAAGGCACAACTAGGGAGCCCCTCCGGTCCACTCTGGTTGGGCGGGCAGACACTCTCGGGACAATGCGGTCTCTCAGGTATCCTGGCCCACTGCCATATAGGGCTTTAAAGGTAAAACCAGCACCTTGAATTGCACCAGGAGTCCAAGAACATGCGCAGTAAACCCATTCATGTGGATTCTCAGAGACTTGGGTTTCTGGGAATTGAAGTCCCAGAAGACCTGGAGTGCCAAGGTTCACCATCACTGCTATATGTAAATAGGTGAGGTTTGAAAGCATTCTTATTATCCAGCTACCAAGGTGAACTTCTTAACCACTAAGACTGAAACAGTCCCCCTACTTACTCTCCTCTTCACGGAGCCATTGCACTGCACTTTAATTCCTTGCATAGTCCAAGCTTTGCATTTCTTTTCAGCAGTAGAACCCAATGGATGGAAATGTTTATAGAGGTGTGGAAATGGGTCTGGGGGTTTTGTTACTGTTTTCTTTTCTTTTTTTCCCCTCTCTGAATGGGGTTGTTGTTTTTTTTAAAGGAAGAAGAGAGCGTAATTGCTGTTAGACCAATGGAGCAGACAAGCCGTTTGAAAGCCATCAGACATTTCTGCAACATGTACAGTCAGCCACACACTAAACTGCACTTAACCCAAGCTGGGGATTTTTAGTGGGTCAAGAAAATGACAGAGAGATAATAGTAGGAGAAAATGAGGTTGGGAGCTTGAATATTAAAAATAAGGATATGTGGATGGGATTGAAGCAAATCAGAATAGCACCATTTCTTTCTCTCTCTCTCTCTCTCCTTCCACAAAACCTAACATTTCTAAATGTGAGGACACATATAAATAGTGTGGCTACCTGGAAGATTTCTTCACTGCATCCAGATCAATCCTGGCTATTCATTTCCACAGCTAACATAGCTTAGCTGTGGACAAAAAGAAATTACTGAGCAAGTAGCCATGCAGGGACTGGTCCATGAGGATAGAGTTGCCTTAATTCTTAACAGAGGAGCAAGGCAGACTTCTTGGTAAAAAAAAAATTCTGTCTGTGTTGCCTTCCTGCAAGAAAGAGAGTGAGACAATGATTGTGGGCATATAGGTCAATTGACCAGCTTTGAAACCAGGCACAAAGATAAACATCAGCAGCACATAGGAAAATTCCTAATTTGGGGGACAAGACATATTTGCTCCTCAGATGAGTTGTGGAGTAAAACAATGGGTGATAAGGGGCTATCTGAATGAATGGAGATAAGGGAGTGGCTTGTTGGAGAAGATATTTGAGAGTCCCCTGAACTGCAAGGAGATCATATCTGTCAATCAACCCTGACAGCTGCTTGAAAGGACAAATACTGAAGCTGAAGCTCAAGTACTTTGGCCAACAAATAAGAGAGGATCCTGATGCTAGGAACGGTCGAAGGCAAAAGAAGAAGGGGGCAGCAGAGGATGAGATGGTTAGACAGCACCCTTGACATAGTGGGCCCAGATCTGGGCAAATTCCGGAGGATGGCAGATGACAGAGGAGCCTGGTGTGTTGTGGTTCATGAGGTCGCAAAGTCAACTGTGCGACAGAATAACAAAAGGGAATGACTTAAGAAAGAATGTATGTGTGTGTTTGTGTGTGAAAAGGAATGCCTCTGTGTGTGTGCACGCGTGTGTGTGTGTGTGTGTGTGTGTGTGTGTGTGTGTGTGTGTGTGTGTGTGTGTGTGTGTGTGTGTAAAGAAGAAATAAAAGATGCATGTACACACATGTATGTTTATCTATTTAAATGCATGCTTACCTTTGCCCCAGTTTTGCCAGCCATCTCTCATTCTGCCCATTCTAGGCTGCTGGGCCTGCAACCCAATCTAACACAATGGCCCCAGCTACTGCTATTGTACTCAGTGCTGACTGGTTCATCCTCCCTACAAAACTCTGTAATAATTCCAGAAAGGCCCTCTCATAAGTGCACACATTTTCTTCTTCTTCTTCTTCTTCTTCTTCGAAATAGCATCAGGTACTAAAGAAGAATTGGATGGTTTACTGGGTGCTCTTTCTAACTGTAGCACTGTGGAGGCTTAGTGGTTAATACTAATGGGGCCCTATACGGTTTGGGCCCTTGCTATCTGTCGGAACGTCTCTCCCTCAGAGCAACACCCCACATCACCCGGTCATCATAGTTGGCGCATCTCCAGGTGCCAACCCTGAAGATGGTATGAAAGTCTTTAAACAGAAACAGAGCCTTCTCGGTGGTGACACCAACACTGTGGAATACACGACCAGTGGAGCTGCACCAGGCCCCATCACTGGCTACCTTTAAAAAACAATTAAAAATGCTCTTCTTCAAGGAGGCCTTTCAGGGTGTTGTTCCTTTGTTGATAGATTAACCAGTTAGGTTAAGTCTCGATGTCCTCTGACACCAATTAGTTTAGTTTAGTCTATGATGTATTTGTTGTTGGTGGGTTTTGATTTGTTGTGGGTATTGTTGTTATTTATTATCTGTTTGTTCACCACCCAGAGTGGGATAACACCCAGATGGGCAGTATAGAAATTCAATAAATAAATAGTAAAATACACTGAACTTGATGACTGAAAGGTCAGAAGGTCAGCAGTTCAAGACTCGGGTGCTGCATGAGAGAGTGAGCTTCTGTCTTTCTCCTGGTACTGCCAACCTAGCAGTTTGAAAGCAAGAAATTGCAAATAAATAAATAGGTACTACTTTGGTGGGAAGGTAGACAGCAATCCATGCACTCCGGTGTCTAGTCATGCCTACCACATGTCCATGGAAATGTCTACAGACTCAGGCAGTGCTGGCCCTTTGGCTATAAACAGAGATGAGCACTGAACCTTAGAGTCAGATACGACAGGATTTTGAGCAACAATGACCTTTACCCCTTTGCCTTACTTTCTAACCCTAACTGGCAGATTAAGCAACAAACGCCTGATACTGCATCAATAGAAGCTAAAGTCACATTCATGTTGTGGCAAAGTTTTGCGTTTGAGATGTGGGACTTGGAAACAAAGCCTTGTGATTACATCCCAAAGACAAATCATGGAACAAAGCAGGCTAATGTGCAAACTTTGAATCATGTACAGAGCTCCTGCTTTGAGAGGCAAATGCTTTGAGTTCGGAATGTAAAACATAGTCAAAAAATGTCTCATTCTTGCTGTTTTTCCAAATCTCGTCATGCTGAGACTTCTCAATGACTCTTCCATTTGCACTATCAACATTTCTTGACTTCCCACGAAAACAAGCACTTGTCTTGTTTTTCCTCTTTGTTTGTCGTTGGTTTTTGTTTTGCATCTTTTCTACTGTGGATGGGTAGGTGTCTGCACGCATGTGTGCTTGTGCAAGAAACTGTCACATCCTGGTTAGCTAAATGCCCTTTCTGGATTGATCTTTCTTCCACAAAAGAAAATGTGCATGAAGCATTCAAGAAATCTTACAAAGTTTCTTGAGAAAAAAACAATGAAGCAGAGAAATCTCACTGTAAGGGGTGAAAGAGGGAGAATGAGAAGTTGTGAGAATTCTATGACTAATTTAAGCTCTAACTTTATTCCTTCCTTTCTTTGCTGGTTTGACCCTCAGATAACACTATGCATTTAGAATTAGGAAATCCCAGAGTTTTGGGAAGGTTTTGTGTGACTATGGATATGTCTGATTACAAAATGTTGGTATGATTGTATATAACATGGGAATGGGAATCCTACATCCCAGGGATTCTCAACCTGCGGTTTGTGGGCCAGGTGCAGCCCACAGCACCATTTCATGTGAGGCCCCCACTGCCTCCACCACACTAGGAAGTGTCATGTGTTGGAGGAAGGGGAAAATGGCTGTCCGGCCCCCAAAGCTGTCTGAGGGAGCGCGACCCGGCCCCCAGCTTTAAAAGGTTGGGAACTCCTGCTATATCCCTTGCTCATCTTCCTCTCTCCATCCTCTCTAATATAACAATTCCGTGTCAGAAATTATTCTGGGTTGAAAGGATTTTTGCGGGAGAAACTCCTCTCAGGGAATGGCCAAATGAGGCTCCTTTCATGTCCCCAAGAGCTGGGACAGAGATGGGCACTCAAACTGTCATGCAGTACCTGGGTCTTGAACTGCCGACTTGCCAGACTTCCAGATAATAAGGTGAGCTTCTTACCACTCAGCCACTGCAGTCCCCTCCATCCTCACTGATTTCCATGTTCACGCCATGCAGATTTGCTTGCCTGTTCATTCTTGCCTCCCTTTTTAAACTTGGGGGTTTGCATTACAGAGGATGTGGAAGAGAAAGGATCTCCTTTCCTATCTATGTCATATCCATTCTACCCGTTTCATCTGCCCGATCATGAATATTTAGATATAAACCATCTTCCTTCAATGTCCACTCTTTGCATTTAAAGGGAACTGCACATGTGTGTGTTTATCTGCCCTGTTGAATGTCTCAAATCAACAGCAGAACGAATTGGTATGGGAAAGCCATGAATGCATTTCCATTTGAACAGGAGTGTTTTAAAACTCCTGCACTGCCTCAAGCTTTTGTGATCCTATCAGAAGCTCTAGCTCAGTGCTCAAACTTGTATCTTGCTATAGGGAGGCAGCGGGAAGCAGAAGGCCTGTCTATATGGCGGAATATGAAATGTTCTTATCAGTACTGTACTGTGATACATTTTATCTCTCACTTGAGCGGCCCTTCCATCTACATTGAAGATGCTTATTATCCCATGTCAAGGGTCTTTGCTGGCCTTTGAATTGCTTTAATTTATCCCCTCCTTTCAAGGATATGGGTTTTGTTGGTAAAATAAAGTGACATAGTGAAACTGCGATGCATCTGCCTGGCATGGTACAGTGTAATTCCATTGTAGCTAGAATTGTGCTGTATCACTTGGGGAACTGATAAAAAAATAGATTTGAAAAAAGTCTATGAAGGGATTTCTCGGTCATTCATTTTAATGCTGCAATGCACTGGACACGTCACCTCTGACAACAATGCCTAAAGTTCTATTGGTGTGCAGTTAAACTGTCTACATGGGTTACAGAACAGGATAATTAGCAGTGTGCCAAAATAAATGCAGCTCTAGCGCCATGCTGGAAAGCAGCAAGACAACAGTAAAAAGAGATGGGTCAGAGTGCTTTCAGGGAAAACACGTGTTGATGCCATAACTTCTAGAAACACAAGCTGAGACTGAACCTGGGTAAGACGGAAGTACTGGAGGGTCCATCTGCCCAATTAGGATCCTGCTAGCTGGGATGACCTTGTCCCCCTAAAGACCAAGTACTCAACTTGGGGGTCATTTTTGATCACCATCTGACCCTAGAAGCACAAATTACAGCAGTGTGTAAAGCTGGTTTTTTCCATCTTTATCAAATAGTTCAGTTGCATCCCTAATTGGACGGGCAGTCCCTCATAACACTAGTTATATCGCTGGTAATCTCACATATCAATTACTGTGATGCTCTCTACGTGGGGCTTCCCTTGTCCCTGGTATGGAGGCTGCACCGGGTGCAAAAAATGCAGCAGCTAGGCTGATTACCAGAATGAGAAATTTTGATCATATCTCACCAGCACTGGAAGGGCTGCATTGGTTACCCGTCCCTTTCCGTATCAGGTTCAAGGTGTTAGTTCTAGCTTTTAAAGCCCTAAACTGTTTGGGACCTTCCTGTCGGGGGCCCGGGGGAGGAAGTCTCATGAGGTTATCAGGAGGACCACAGACTTGGGGTACCCAAGCAGGGCGATCTGTCTAGGTTCAGCGGCCTGCCTACCCCGAAAACTCTCTCCATTGGTCCACAGCTGCTGAAATGGGGAAGATGCAAAAGGGAGAAAGAAACCGTTTGAGGCAAGTATGTTGCAAATATATTTTTTACTCCAAAAATACGGGGAGTGAAAAATAACATTCATCTTTATCTTGCAAATATCTTATACTCTAAAACTCATCACATTCATCAAAACTGTTCCGGTATTCACCCGTTTTTCAAAATAACCTTTCTTCGTCAGGATATAATTGTTTTTCTGCAAGCAATAGAATGAAAACAAAATCATGAAATCTAACAATACTGTATAGTTTGGCTATAAGCCTTAAAAATATCTAAACATGATACATGCCAAGAATTTTTCATGCGTCTAATAGCTTCAAAGAGGAATGTATCCTAACACAACGAGCTCCAAGACGTTAAAACATATGGTACAACGTGTGCAATTTAAAGTTGGTGCCACCACCTTCTCGGTGGTGGCACCAACTTTATGGAACTCCCTCCCAGTTGAACAGTGCTAGATCCCATTCCTGTCTATATTTAAAAAGCAGCTTAAATCATTTCTTTTTAAAGAGACCTTTGAGAATGTTTCGACAATGGTTCAGCGCTAGGTTTTCTATTTGGTCTCTCCCCACTGTCAATAGGGCTTTTGCATTTTAAAAAGGTGTTTCTAATATGTTTTTAATATGAGAGTTTTGTCTTGTCAGCCACCCAGAGTAGGAAAGTCTCCTAGATGGGTGGGGAAGAATAATAATAATAATAATAATAATAATAATAATAATAATAATAATAATAATAATAATAATAATAATAATAATAATAATAATAATAATAATAATAATAATTTGAGTCAATCCAAACTGCAGAAAAATTATCAGAAAAATGGGATTTAGGGCAGTGTGTACAGGCTCGGTGTTTCATTCTTAAAAGGCATCCAACAGTCTTAAAAGGCATCCAACAGTATTGTCAAGCCACAAGGTATAGCAGGCTTGGCATTTCAAGCATCACATCATGCCTTTCCAGATTTCTTTATATCTGATGCATATGTGGCTGTAGAAACAACAGATTAACTACTGTCTCACTCAACCTTGCAGTGTGTTCATGTGAGAGAGTGAAAGTATATTAAGTATTGAGCTTTTTATGGTTTTCTGCACTGAAGTTTATTTGTGCTGATCTTATTTATTTTATTTTCAGGTAACACCAACAGTATCTTTGCTCTGGACTACATCAGCGGTGCTCTAACTCTGAATGGACCACTGGACCGAGAAAATCCTTTCTACAGTGCTGGGTTTATTCTTACAGTGAAGGTGAGAATGTCAGAGGCAGATTGTATAGGACTATGTGTTTTAAAATATCTCAGAGGAGAGAAGGGAACAGCACCTAGTGCTGTGAGATCTAAAAATGGATTTCATATGAAGAAGGAACTGCTGAAATTTTGGAAATTTGGATTTTGAGGAGCAATTTTTGCACACAAATCTGAGAATCGGTAGAAATTTCTCCACGCACACTTGAATTTATTGTTGTTGTGATTTAGAATATTTCTTAGAAACTAGACCAAATAATAGCCATTCATGCCCAGAAACATGAACAAAAGGCATGTATTTGTTTCTTGGGAAAATTCAAATTTATTTGAATTAAAAAATCAAGCACTTTGGGGCTGCAGCTGAATGCTTGTTGCAAGTGTTTTAGTATTCATGTCCCTTCACTTATTTATTTCTTTGGGTAAGGTATGTCCCTCTAAGTGTGGTGTGTGTGCATAGCTGTCAAGTATCCCATATTGCCCGGGAAAACCCCATAATTTAGCCCCTCTTTCCACCGTCACATATTTTTTCATAATCTCCCGTATTTTTTAAAAAAACAGGGAGCATGTAAATCTACTGTATATTATTGTATTATTATATCTTTATTCATGAGGTATGTGCCTCATACGAGAGCCAGAGAGGAGTGTTGGGCTCCCCCTGGTGGAAGAAGAACCACCCCCTAGGCACTGCCCTTAGCACGACTGCTTCCCCTCACGGGGAACAAGGCAGCAGGCCAGCCTTACTGTGATAATTCTATTTTAAATCTCTTTCCTCATTCTCTGCTGCGACAGCATTTCATATTATGGTGATTTTTCATGGGACTGTTTTTTACACTTATATCAATTAATTGTCTACTGTCTTAACCTTGTGCACCTCAATTTCATTTTTTAAAACTCTGTGTTTAAGGCAGGACCACGGAAATATCCTCTTTATGTTGTATGCAAATATACTTGAAGCCGATTGGCTCATTGTCTCTTCTCTCTCCTAGGAAAGAGGGTGTTAAAGGGAAGAGACAATGAGCCAATCAGCTTCAAGTATATTTGCATACAACATAAAGAGGATATTTCCGTGGTCCTGCCTTAAACACAGAGTTTTAAAAAATGAAAAATCACCATAATATGAAATGCTGTCGCAGCAGAGAATGTGGAAAAAGATTTAAAATAGAATTCTTACAGTAAGGCTGGCCTGTAGGGGCTGGCCTGTTGCCTTATTTCCCGCAAGGGACAGCAGTGGAGTTTCAGCAGACCAGGTTTCAAATCCTTACTGGGCCACGGAAACATGTTGCGTGATGGCAATGGTAGATCTCTTCTTAACCATCTCACATACCTTTAAAAGCCTATGAGGGCCATCATAACCGAAAAGTGACTTGACAGCTCATAAAAACAATAACAAACTATAGGTGCTTTTTCACAAAGCCCATATAATTTCCCATCATTATCAGTAGTACCCGGGCTCTATCATAAGGCATGTATTGTCCTGTCCCAAACCTGTCTTCTAAGCAATTGCAGCTGACAAACCACTTGCCGCCCTGAGTCGGGTTCTACCTGAGTGGGCGGCATATATAAATATGACTATTAAATTAAATTAAAAATTAAATTATTGTGTACAGATTATAAGGGGAGGGGG
This sequence comes from Bradypodion ventrale, assembly GCA_035047345.1. NCBI lineage: Eukaryota > Metazoa > Chordata > Lepidosauria > Squamata > Chamaeleonidae > Bradypodion > Bradypodion ventrale. Next base: position 129,187,770 of record JAWDJE010000003.1, read on the forward strand.
TTTCTAGCAGGAGGTGAGCTATCCATGGAGAACCAGGTACAAGCTATTCCGCAATATTTTTTTCAACCAGGAACGACAGTCAAACCTGGACATACAAATGGCTTGACTTATGGAAAACCCGCGATACCAAAAGAAATCTCGGAAATTGTTTTTCCGAGATATGAATTTTTAATGGGATTTTTTTAAGATATGGAAAAAGTATACAGTGTCCTCTAGTATTACTTCTGGTAATGCAATGTGTTTTTCATTGTGTTTTGAGACACAATATATATATTTTTGGATTACGAAAAAAACCGAAGAATGAATTAAATTCGTATCTTGAGGTTTGACTATACTGTATTAAGAGCAAATGTGTGGGAAATGTTCAGCACCCATTTGCAACAAACCTTCCCAAGCTCTTCACCCGCTTATTCTTATTAAAGCTTGAGTGAGAAAACTATAAATGTCCATTAGATATTGCAAGTAGCACCAGGCAATACTCTGGTGGTGGGATTCCTGGGGGAAAGTGTGTAATGGAGCTTTGCCTTCTGAAACAACAGAGTTGCCATCACAACATTGTGGAGTCCCTTTTTGCTGCCTTCATCTCTGTCTTGGTCTTCCTGCTGCTTCTTTGTTCCCTCTGCAGCACCAGTAACACTGAATGTTCATCAGACAGTCCAGGCACAACTGTCCCCATGCTGAGCCACAAGAGAAATGGCATGGAGGAGGAGCAAAAGAACTTGGCTAACAAATGCCTTAAGGGAATATGGTTCAAATACCTACAAAATTCTCCCTCCCTCCTCACACCATCTCCAATCACAGCTCTTTAATTAAAATCAATACCAAGCCAACGAGCAGGGTTGGAAACATATGGATTTCGATGGGTGGAAGGGGGTGAAAAAGCATCCATTAGAGGGGTCATTGATTGTATGGGTGGCTAGCTGGCTGGCAGTCTCTTGAGGAGTACTGATCACCCCCCTGCTGCCTAGGAGGGCAGTACTTTGTCAGGGAGGGGAAATGGCATGCAATTACTCCACTTGACCTCAGCTAAGGTCTTTCAGTAGAATTCTACATGGTCAATATATTATTATCATTACCCCCTTCAAATCCTGCTTCTTTGCCTTGCTCAGTGTTTCTTTTTAGTTAAAGATGAATCTAACTGGAGGCAGAATCTATTTTTAAATATGGGAAAGGCTAGCTTCCCAGCCACCTCTGCTAATAAACTCACAGCACCTTGGCAATTTCATTCTTTCCCACCGACATGTAGCAGAGGATATTACCCGCTTTCTCTGGTAGTCTGTACAGTATAGGCCAAGGGAAATGATATCACAGGTAGTCTCTACAGGAGAATCTTCCCCAAGGGATGAAGAAAGGTGTTCTTTATGAAACTCTAGGTCGCCCTTGCTCCAAAGCCAGTCATATCTGACTCTAGGGTTCAGTGCTCATATCTGTTTATAGCCTAAGAGCCAGCACTGTCTGTGTTTGCAGAGGTTTCCATGGACATGTGGCAGGCATGACTAAACACCGGAATGCACAGAACACTATTTACCTTCCCATTGAAGTGGTACCTATTTATCTACTTGCAATTTCGGACTGCTAGGTTGGCATGGGCTGGGACAGAGATAGGAGCTCACTCCATTGTGCAGCACTCAGGGCTCGAACAGCTGACCTGCCAACCTTCCAGTCATCAAGTTCAGCATCTTAATCAATAAGCCACCATGGTCCCCTTATGAAACTCTACAGTATCTTCAAAAATGTGTGTGTGTTTGTTCACAACTCTTCTGCCCTCCCTCTCTTTCACAGTGTTCAGCCTTTCTGCTCTTCCACTGATGCCGCATTGTTTTCTCTTTCAGGATTTTATCCTAGCCCCAGGGAGGACTAAGTTCAGCCTTCCAGATATTGTTGTACCACAACCCCCAACAGCTCTGTCCTCCATAATCAAATGGAGATGGATGCTAGGAATTGAAGATAATAATAAAAAAACCAGCTGCACTATGTCCACCTCATCCTAATAATTTGTAAATCATATACTGTATTGAGCGAGATTATCCAAACAGAGCAAAGCAGGTGGACTATGGTATGAGGTGAAAAGAATGGGCACGGCCCAATTGCCTAGGCAATGTGTAGCTGCATTTTCTCTTTTCAAACATTACACTTCTTCTTCTGCCATATCCAAATCGGAATAGAGTATAGGCAATCATCATTGCGACCAGCCATGAAGACTATCCTGAGTATATAATGTAGTGGCCTTTCATCTGCCTTCTGCATCGCAGCATGACCCCCACACCACTGATCCGGTTCCATGAGTCACTTTCTGGTCCTGAGTCCTTTTGGCATGCAAAGTCCTCATTGAGCCCAGGCCAGTATTGATGAAGCTGCTGCCCTCCATCAAGATGGATTTAAGTGGGATTTAATCCACTTGGGGTCCACCACCCTTCCCTGTGGACTTCGGCAACCAAGGCTGTTAGTCCTCAGGGTTGTCAGGTTAGTTAACTGCTACCTGACACTCAGCATTGAGTCTCTGGCAGTATGATATACGCTATTTACCATAGCAGGATAACCTGGCCAGACTTTCAAACTTTACACTACAAGAGTAAAATGTGAATTGTAGTCAGTATGTGTTATATTTTATTTATTCTGTTCTATTTTTGATTTATTTTGCAATGACTAGCCTTGTACAGTTCTTTCCACAGCTTGGAAGCACTGCTACTTGGAACACCAACTCCCAGCATTCATGGAGTTATAGTCCCCCACAGCAACTTTTCTAAGCTGTGGTACTTTGTAACTATTTTGTGTGTGTGTAAAGTACATCCTACCTTTCTGATTTTCCTTCTTACAGGGAACAGAACTGAATGAGGACCGCACACCATCCAATGCGACAGTGATGACGACCTTCAACATTCTTGTCATTGACATAAATGACAACGCACCTGAGTTTAACAGTTCAGAGTATAGTGTCGCTATTCCTGAATTGGCCCAGGTGGGCTTTGCTCTTCCACTTTTCATCCAAGTCCAGGATAAAGATGAGGTAAGATAGAAGATTCAAGATGAAATTCATCTTCTGTGGATATGCCATCTTCAGTGTTTGTCTAAGATTCCCTCTTTATATTCCTTGCTCTTACTTAAATAATTGTGTGCCATCAAGTCAATTCTGGCTTATGGTGAGCCTTTTCCAGGGTCTTCAAGGCACAGAATACACAGAAGTGGTTTACCATTCAGTTTTTCTAGGGGCACACTGGGACAATGTACATTGCTCACAGACTGACTTTCTGGGATGCACACTGGGGTATCAAACTCCCAGCCTCTGGTTCCACAGCCAAATTCCTAACCCACTCAGTCAGGAGTGGCCAACCTTGGTGCTTCAGCTGTTCTTGGACTTCAATTCCCAGAATCCCAAGTCAGCACACCTGCTGATCAGGGCTTCTGGGAATTGAAGTCCAAGAACAGCTGAAGCACCAAGGTTGGCCACCCCTGCACTAAGCTACCGAGCCAGGTTTCTTCTTGTTTAATTCAAATCAGAATATAAACAATAGGGAGCTTTTTGCAACCTTTTTATTTGAGCATCTCTTTTAATAAATAGTACTACTTGCTGGCTATAAATATATACAGGACAAATCTCTGTTCACTTATATCAAGGGTGACAAACTGTGGCCTGTGGGCCGGCCCCAGCTCGAAATTCCAATTCATCCAGTCCACGCCGCCCTCATCACTTCCAGAAGCAGAAGCAAAACGCGTCCATATGGTTGCGCTTTACTTCACTTCCAGGAGTGATGAGGGTGGTGTGGGCCAGATGAATTGGTGCCAAGGGCTGGGGCCAGCCTGCAGGGCATAGTTTGGGCATTGCTGGTTTAAGCAGACAAAATGGCAGCCTAAAATCTATTTCATCCTGTTCCAAAACGTATCTGTTGCAAAACAGATTGCAAGCAGGCGTGTGCTGGTATATTGGGCAATCAGGCTTTGTTCCACCCTGCCCTCACCTCTGGCACCCTGGGGCACCAATAGCAATGTATGGGATTACCCCCAACCCCCTCCCCCAATAGGCACCCCCACCACTCCCTGTCCAGTGCCTTCCCATGGTACCCTGCACACCCTTGATTGCAAGGCACGTTTTACTTCTGCTTCCAGTGGGAAGAACCTCATGACGCGGCCTGCTGAACCACATGACCAGCCCACTGAACCACGTGACCAGCCTGCGGCCCAAAATGTTTGGGCACCCCTGACTTATTTGTTTCTAAAGTTTGAAATATTGCATAGCCTTCTTCAGAATGGCTTCTTAAAAACTTCCATTAATTAAATAGTGCAGAAATTGTCACATTAGGTGAAAATGTGACAGAAAATTCATTGTTAATCCATGCAGGATTTGTGATAATACTCTCATGACACAACTGTCATCTAACAGAGGTAGTTTGTAATACACATTTATGCAGGATGGGCAGAATGTTATTAGTTCCCTCTGCTTATGGAGTGGCCCGTTGAATGAGCAGATGAACAGATTCTGGTTTGGCACAAGGAGTTATCCAGCAATATCACCTTCCCTAATCTTAGAAACTTTCCAATTGCTCTTGTAGTGGACCAATCCCTTTATGAGAGTCTGCTAATTGAATGCCATATATATGTCAAACTTCACATTGATGGAAGCATTCCCAAATCCAATTTAAAATCTATTCAGTTGTTGTTGGGAGCAGTAATTTTTCATCTGTTGTGAGTCATCCGTGTTGCAATGCATAATTTATTATCTGTTCACCTACTATA